>OY970776.1:15511329-16838204 GCA_963853795.1 Xestia rhomboidea
CGGGCAGAGTAGCCCACCAGACACAACATACGACCGTTCGGTTGAAGAATCCTTCCTTTTCTATGGTGGATGAAGAACTTACACCCTGTTCTTCATATCCCTACAATACCACAAAATATACCACTTTGTTCTACTCCCTCTTAAAACTAAACTGGCATGTTTTTGTCTCTTTCAGATGACTGAATACGTGAAAATACACGACTATTCGTTCGGATTTGTCTGCGTCGTAGACTGCAGGGACGTCAACATATTCAGCTTTGCTTCTAAAATTAACATTATTGATCTTCGCAATTCTATGACTGTACTGATGGTAAAAATGATCTTCATAAACACAACATTAGGGCCGTAATCCCTGAATCGCTGGCAGATGTGTACTTAATAGTACACCGACATGTCCCATGTAATAAGGGGTTAGCCAGACTCCGCGGCTGCTACTAAGATATTGCTGACGGAAAAACCCACTTTGCCTGACCCGGGAATCAAACCCAGGACCTCATGCTCAGAAGTCGCGCCTTTAACCTTTAGACCAACGAGGCAGTCCTTAAAACTCAGGTGAAATCTCCTAACCTAGACTTGAGTTGCCTCAGCTAACCAGGAAGTCTTACAGGTTCTTGGCCCTGGCTAGCCGGAACAAGGAAAACCTGTGCAGTTGCAGATGACTCCGCCGTAGAGTGTAATTATGATGTAGTTAAAAAAACAATGGGGTACTTAATACTGTATCCTTTGTAATCTCTTGTTGTCTGCACGATACAGGAACTGTTGAAGGCTACTGAAGGCGCCCAACTTGTTACCAAATTAGGGGATGACTCAATTTAGATTACCATCAAATGGCTCAGAAGGAGACCTAAACAATAGTTGTTTTTAAACGTATAGACTGAAAATTTCATCCATTTCAAATGCAGTATGAGCCAACCAATCCCGTGTGCATGACAATTGTACGTTCACAGGCACACATATGTCTACGATCTAGGTCTTCTAGACCGTTCTACAAGTTTAACATTAAATTTAAATATTTACCAACCAATAATCTATTAAATTTTGTGTTATTTAAAAAAAAAAAAACGTTTTTCAACACATCTTACATTAAAAGAAGCTGCGTCCAGTTATGGCCGATTTCGCAAGAAATAAAAGTTGCCCAATAATTCTTTCCGCTACTAACAATAAAAAATCAATCAAATTGAACTCAACTACATAAAAAAAAAATCTCTTTTCCAGGAAGGCTATGGTTTAAGAATCAATGCAATATATTTGATATCAGAATCAAAAACGATAGATGTTTTCGTAACTCTACTAAAACAGGTGTTCAGTAATAAAATAGGTGGAAGAATCAATGTAGTCAAAACTGTTGAAGAATTACATGAACGTGTGCCCAAAGAACTACTGCCTAAAGATTATGGTGGTGAAGAAAAAACGTTAAAGGAAATTAATGGTATGTTGTTTTTACTAATAGATCTAAATTCTGATACTGATACTATTACCCTGTATGAAACGATGGATAGATTGTGTGAGGAATGGTATGAAAGATAAAGGAGTGAATGATAGCGTGACGGTTGACAGAGGAGAATAGAGGAATAAAACGTGTTGCACCGACTCCGAGTAACATGGGACAAGGGCAGGAAAATAATGATAATGATACTATTAGCCTGTATCATTCCACTGCCGGGCAAAGGCCTCTCTCCGTGACTTCCAGTAGTTTCGATTCAAGGCGAATGTGGACCAATGGTCCGCTGTTCTTGTCCAGCTCGTCCCGTAATCTTCAACGAGGTCTGCCGCGACGCTTTCTGGCTGTGTAAGGGCTCCAGAAAGTGGCTCTTTAACCTACAGTTCACTGGGCATGGCCAGTTCAGTCCAACTCCAGCTTAGCAGCTTTATTAGCAACGTCAGTTATTTGTGTTTTGGAGCGCAATGTGGTGTTGCGTACACGGTCGGTTAGTTTTTCTCATACAATTGGTAATATATCGCAAGTTACAATATGGTAAAAAGTAATCGAAATCAACGAATTTAACAAACCGCTTTACTTGTTATTTATTTTGTAGATTATGCCAAAGCATTCGGCAGTATACACCATAAGTAATTCAATTATTAATACCTCGGTTTCTTAAAATGTACCACACACCTACGTTGATCTCATTGATACCGTATATCAAAGTTGCTCTGCGAACATCAAGCACATTTCTGGTCCAAATTTCAGTATAGAAAAAGGTGTCAAACTGGGTGATCTGCTCTCACTCAAGTATTCACAAGCGCACTGCAGGAAGTTTTTACAAGCTGCCCGACTCGTGGCAGTCACGAGCCTTAAATGTTAGCGGCCAACACCCAACACCGAACAAACCTCCACTTTGCAGATGAAAATATGCTATTCTCCATATCTGCTCCAGAACTCGAAAAAATGCTCCAAATTCTGAGCTCAGCAGGTCTTGAGATTGGATTTTCAATGAACAGATCCAAGACCCTGATCATGACCAACAGGTAGACGGACGTACGTTGCAATATGTCGACGAGTATACCTATTTGGGCCAGATAGTGTAGTTCAAAAACAAGGCTAGACAAAGAAGTTTAAAGACGAGTCGAAAATGCTTGGAAGACCTTCTGGGCCCTTAAGGAACATAATATGAGAGGAAGCTTTCCACTAACATTAAAAAAAAAACTCGTTGACATATGCATACTGCCCGTCCTAACCTACGGTACACAAAGTTGTTTACTCAGCAGACCAAACTCAAAATTCGCCAGTGAGCAATGGAGCGCAGCATAAGTGTCAAGCGAACAGATCGCGTTAGAAACATCACTCTGCGCTCCATAACTCAAGTAGCTGATGTTGCTGTGTGAAACAGGCAAGCTGAAGTGGAAGTGGGCTGGCCACGTGTACCGGATGCACCCTGAGAGATGGGCAAAGATTGTCACACACTGGACGCCTGACGAAAGACCGCGCCGTCGAGGTCGACCTCGGCGAAGGTGGCGTGACGATCTGATCATGTTGGCGGGGCTAACATGGCCGGAGATCGCACAAGATAGAGAGGTGTGGATTGAGAAAGGGGAGGCCTTTGCCCAGCAGTGGGAAACTATGTAGGCTAGCAAAAAATAAATTAATATTGTGAAATGAACATAGCGTACAAACGTATAAAGGCGCGTCTGGCCCTAATCTTGAGACCTCATCTGCTATTAACCTGCGTAATTAAAACTTGGAAATCTTATACCAATTTCAGAAAACTGGGCGAGCGTGCTGAGCCAACCGGAAAATGTGGAGTACTTCAAGGAGATATTTCAAGCAAAAACAGATGAGAAGTACCGACACACTGATCGATACAACGAGCAAGTCTTGGGGATGCCAGGGTCTTTTAGAACCCTTACCGTCGATTAGGGTGCGATCTACACCTAAATCTATCTTATCTTGGTATATCTTTACAATATCTTTGGGCCAGTTCTATTCCGACGGAGGCCATATAAGCACTACTTTGTATGTAACTGCTGCATTATTTTTTAATAACCGACGAACTACAGCGCTAGTGACAATTTCTGATTCATGTACAGTCGTGGTCTTTTCCGCCTGATCAGTTAAAAAAATATTCGCTTAAATCATGAGGAGGTGCTGAGCCACGCCCCCTTAAAGTTTAGGCCTATTAGGAAAGCGTCAACTTTGGCGCGCAAAATAACAATAACTCTCGTTTCGCGTGCGTCGTCAGTGCGCTCGGCCGATCGGTATCTTTTCATTCATTATTTTTGTACAAAGTCAACGGGGCGGGGCTAGATAACGTTTCTATGTTGTAAGTGTAAGCAAAAATTTGCTTAGTGGTGATCAGGCGGGAGTGACCTCGATAGTACTTACTGGATCTACAATAATATATTATTAATAATTATATAATTATTTCTAAGAATAACATTAAAAACAAAATAATAGTGATTGTAATGATTAATTTAATAAATTATTACGAAATAATTCATATAGTAATGTATGCACAGAAGTGAGCGGAAATTGTGAATTTATTTTCTGAAACTTTGAAGAATAAGGAATATGCATGTAATTTTTTTTTCACTTAAATCAATAAAGTACAATTGGTACTATCAACCCAAGAAAAGTAATAAAAGTTAAGTTCAACTACTGCTTGTCGCTCAAAAATAATATTAAACTTCTGCAATTTTCTACGACAGTTCAAACGTCCGTGACTGTCGCGGCCGTGATTTGACGTCATTTATCTCAATCTGCCATATTTACAACAATTTTTTTGGCCATAAGGCGACTACAGGAGCTAAATTAGCAACTCTTATTGTGGTGGTTCAAATTTCGTTTGAAATACTGTTAGAATAAAGTTCTAATCAGCTTGCACTACAAAGTGGTTGTTACGTCAGTCACTGCGGGCCGAATAGTGCGAAATGAGTACTTTTTTGCGATTTACAAAAAATCTATTGATTGGACTAAACAAGTTCAGTAAACTGGACATATTGACTGCAATAGTCGGGGCCCATATTGGATGTAATGATTTTAGTCTAGATTATTTAATGGGTCCCGACTGTTGCAGTCAATATATCCAGTTTCCTGAACTTGTTTTTTTTTCTTTTGTGTTTTTAATTGAAGTTATTAGTTATTTTTAAGCAGGCGGGTTTTTTTATTTTTCCTAATATTTTTTTTTTTATTTTACACTTTTAGTTACTTACATAGACCATTTTAAATTCCTCATGATGAGCTCTTTATCGTGCCGTTCAGACTGCAGAGCGTGCCAAACATTTGAATTTGGCGCCAAAAATCCGCCATTTTGTTTTTTTTTTTATTTTTATATTCCCAGTGTCACTTTCACAGTAAATACGAATCAAACGACACCTCTCAAGCTAAAATCCATCGAGCCATTCAGGCCACAGCGCGTGCCAAACAATTATACATACATAGTACATACTCTCGAAAAACATAACCCTCCTTCTGGCGCAGTCGGGTAAAAATCAGAATGATCAGATTGATTTTTGATTGAATGATGAATCAGTATTTGAGTATGGTTTTTACTCGTTGAAAGAAATTTTTAGAGATAAGTTCGTGATTTTTTTATCCAGTAAAATTAGTTGTATTATGTTTTCAAAACACTATCAAACTAGCATATATCCTGAAGAATATCATATATTTTTCTGGTTTTGTTTATTGCAGTGAATCAATCATATTATGCTGTTTTGCATTATAAAACTTGCGTTTAGCTCCTGTAGTCTCCTTAATAAAATAATTTTACTAATTGTATGTGCTTAATTCATCGAGAAATTGCAATAACAATATTATAATAAAATCTTTGTTAAATTTGTACCTACGTTTCAAATAAAAGTGTTTTTTTTTTGACACATGCATGGATTTTGAGAGTGCGTTCCGTTCACCAAAAACATGCTACATAGAACAATAAATTGTAAAATAAGTGATGTTTTAGAAACTTAAAAAAAGTGTACTACAATGTTTTAATGCGCCAATACAAGGCATAAAAATGCCGTGTATTAAGGCGCTAAATAAAAAAGAGTTTTCTATTTCTTGCATATTCCCCTACTGTGGCGACATATTACATGGCATGGCATGACATTATGCATGGCTACATCGCATCGCAACTGACGTCACACAAATGCTACATCTCACACCTCTTCATCTTTACACCACAGCCCGATGATAACGACACAACATTCTAGATCCAGTCCAGCCTGTCCCTTGCTGTAAAGACAGCACGCAGGAGTCGCTAAGGGAGGCAGCAACGCCCTAAGCCGTGTCTCCTAAACCACAGGGGATCTTGTAGTCGATTAACTATAAAGTTTTATATGTCCTGGCTGAGGACTTTACGCTCAAGGCTATAGGATAGTTCGATTAAGGGTCAAGCTAAACGAATGTGATATGAATTATGAGTCGCGTAATTATTTACGCAACATTCTCATACTAAAGTGTAGTTTGTGTCACGCAACGAAGTTAAATACGCCCAACTATGTATGAAACCGAATTTACGCGACTCACAAAATTACGCTTGTTTGGCCTCACCCTAAACAGACGACAACTTCTTAGATTTGCGAGAAGCATTATGAAAGACGCTTTATTAGTCTGCTCTGAGGATCCTACTCTTTCTATGGAGGTTCAAAAACTTTCTAACCTGATCCTCATATCTCTATAAAACCGATGCTCCACGGCAGCTAGCGGCTAAGCTGAGTGTACTTAGCTTCCCTTAGTATGAAAATGTGATGAATTTAATCCAGTGCACCCGCGACCACGCTTCAACAAATGAACCGCATATTTAACGTGGGTAAACTCTCTGCCAGGCGACCGTAGGAATCATACTACCGATTTGCTGCAATTCTGTACTCCCACTTTAACGTTAAAATCCTGCATGATAACGTTGTAGGCCTAACTAAGTAGTTGAGTCCTTGAAATAAATGTTTGAAGACATGTCGTCTTCAAACAATTCCTCCACCGCGTCATCTGAGTGTGCCGAGGTCGGTGCGTAGACCTGAACAACCTTGAAGCTACACAGCTCGGTTAGCTTCACTATGAGTTAAGCTACCCTGTTCGAGACACTGGAAACTTGTACAATACTGTCACAAAGGGATCAAGAGAAGGAACCCGACTCCGCTTTGGGATAGGTGGTATCCTTTTCGAAAATACAATATGGCGGCCCGATTCAAGGGTCATCCCCCTCTCTTCAGACTTCGCTCAACCCAAGAATATGCCACTTCCAAACTCTATATTACATGAACACTAATAATAAAATTGTAATTTGTTTTTTCACTATGAGCAAAATGTTTTCAAGTAAATCTCTTTTACATCCTTAGCGAACAAAAAGGTTTAGATACAAAGAACCCTTTCACAAATGTATTAAATTCTCATGATACCTATTAGAAGTTTACAATAAAAATGTTTTGATTAAACATTTTTTCATTAACAATAACGTGTACGTAATGAAAGTGGCAGTGGGCAGGGCACATTGGTCGCAGAACGGATGACCGATGGAAGACGTTGCGTTGGAAGGCCTCCCACTAGGTGGACCGATGACCTGGTGAAGGCTGCGGGAATCCGCTGGATACGAGTCGCACGGGACCGGTCAATGTGGTGACACACCAGCAGTGAATGTCTTTCGGCTGAAATGATGATGATGATGGTAAATAAAAGTATAGAACTAGAAACGTATGGCAACAGATTTCGATTGAACACCATACTCCCTTACCACGACATGACAAGACCGGACTCCATTTAAGTGGCGATGTCTGAAGAGGAGAGCAGAGGGGATGCTTAGGAGCCAGGGTATATCCACCGAAACGGCGCGGAGATGCGTACTGGATAGACCGGAGTAGAGAGATGTGTTTAGGCTACTCAGACCCAGTTTAGAGACCACAAGATTGCATAAATAGTTAATAAAATTTAGAATACGAATCGATAGAATTTAAAATTCTCTTATATATATTTTTTTATTATAAAATTCTAAAAAAATTCACCCATTTATACAAATCAATCACCTTACAATTGGCGCGTGCAAAAAAAAACTTGCGCGCCATTTCCCATAATTTTCATATTTTGATTGTATTGCATTTGTTGCTGTGTGGTCTCAGATCAACAAAAAAAGGAAGATGGCGCGCTGCGAAAATCAAAAGTGAAGCCATAAAACCGTGCTCCTGCAAGTGAAATACACGCTCACTCACACACATACAACTAAAACCATACTTACCGCTTTTAGTACTTACGTGACAAGTCGTCGTCTAGTTAACATAGTTTTAAAAAATAGAATTATGCCTTCGTGTGTAGTGAAAAGTTGTAAAAATAACAGTAAATTACATAAAAAGTCTCACAGAATCACTTTTCACTTGTTAGAACTTGAAATAAAATCGTTTTTTTTTTTAAATAAATAAACTAGTTTAAGGTTACTGGAACGAACGCAGTGACATAAGTGCGAGGGTTGCCATAACAATTTCCCCATTCGAAATGTGATTTCTTACAACGCGTTTTATTCCTATTTTCTTATTCAAATATTTTAGATTTCCAATTAATACTGAAACAAAAAGTAAATGGATAGTAGCTATAAGAAATAGTCAAAATTATGCAAAATGGCTGCCAGCGAAAACCAGCGTGGTTTGTTCCGATCATTTTGATAATAACGACCTTTATTTTATTTCAAGACAATTTGGTGATGTAAAAAATTTAGTTTAGTTTTTCGGAATAGAAGTCCTTAACAATTGAGGTAAAATACCATACTCAACATTATGTTACAATATTATCTTACCCATACAATATTATTCCCCAAATTATAGGGAAAAAATTCAAGAAATGGCAACCCTTCGATACACATCTAAATAAAAAGGTGGCTTCACTTTTGATGTTCGCGGCGCTCCATCTTCCTTTTTTTGTTGATCTGAGTGTGTGGTAAATAATTGTGAAAATGTCATGTTTTAGTTCAGAAGATGAACAATTGATAGATTTAACCCCGCCAGAAATACTAAATGCAAACGAAAGCCTAATACCTGCAAAATCGAGAGAAAAGTACTTAGCTGCTTACGATAGTTTCCTACAATGGAAAAGCAACAAAAAAACCCGGTCATTTTCTGAAAATGTTATTTTGGCGTATTTCTCTGAACTCGCCAATACACACAAACCTAGCTCCCTGTGGTGCATCCATTCCATGTTAAATATATATATATATATATATATATATCGCTGGAAATTATACAGCGCCATCTAGTGCCACACTAATCCACGAGGCTTGTGTCGCGGACACCATATAGTTGATATACCACAAAGATACTTTTTGTTTGTAAAT
Organism: Xestia rhomboidea; assembly: GCA_963853795.1. NCBI lineage: Eukaryota > Metazoa > Arthropoda > Insecta > Lepidoptera > Noctuidae > Xestia > Xestia rhomboidea. Next base: position 15,520,077 of record OY970776.1, read on the forward strand.
AGATACTTATTATACATTTAAACATCCATCCATGACTCGGAAACAAATGTTCATGCATGGTTAAGCTCAAACATGTTGTTGATATCAAAACGTACTGTAACCTGATGACATTTTTAAAGAGACGCTCGGATGGATATATTGGTCGGAAATCTAAAGTTTTGTCACCACCCGACGTTGAAAAGTTTTTGAATGAGGCTCCGGATAGTCAGTATCTAGCAACAAAGGTTCGTTTAATATTTTTAATCGAAACGTATCTACAATATATAGGTGCGTAACCTTAGCATAACTTCTTAGAACTAATAAATTGATTTCTTTACAGGTTGCCTTAATATACGGTGTTACTGGTGCTTGTAAACGACAAGAGTTGTATAATATTACAACAAAAGATGTAGAAACCCACGAAGATATGCTTCTTGTCAAAATTATCCAGACTAAAACCAAGATTCCACGATCATAAACAATCCAAGGAACGTTTCGATAAATAGTGAAAAAATACCAAGATCTCCGTTCAACAAGAAGTCGGTTAAAAACAAAGAATGACCACTTTTTCCAAAAATTTCAGAAAGGAAAATGTACTGCACAAACAATCGGTATTAACAAATTTGGAAATATGCCAAGAGAAATAGCGAAGTATTTAGGTTTGCCTGAGGCCGATTTTTACAGTGGACACAGTTTTAGAAGAACGTCGGCTACAATGCTGGCTGACTTGGGGGCTGATATACTAACTGTAAAGCGACATGGTAGATGGCGTTCAGGGGGCCTAAAATGGCCGTTTTGTCAGAATCATAATATGAATCACGTTAAAAATTCTTATAATGGTCTTTAGGGTTGTAACCTTAAAAACCATTTGAATAATTTTAAATTTTTCACGTGATGAACGCGGTGATTACGCGATAAATAAAAAATTCTTAAAATGGTCTCTAAGACCTTATAGACCATTTTAAGAATTTTATTTAATTAAACGCAGTCGCTGAATCGTACATAGCAGACTCAATACATAATAAAGCGAAAGTCAGTGACAAATTAACGCAAGCCATTTAATTTAGAGCCAAAGGCAAAAAAGTTTTACCCAGAACCACTACCATGTACAATCTCGTAGCATGAGTTATTTGGTGCCTTCTCCTTCCAGTAATTTGTATGATTTACCTTTGTCACCGACATTTACACAAGAAGTAAATGAAGGTACTAAAGAAGTGGCAAGGACCGATGTAACACAAACTGTGAAATTGAAAACAATCCAATATCGTTTGCATGATTTAAGCGAAAATTTATTTAACTGATCAGGCGGAAAAGACCACGACTGTACCTAATTAATGACGGATACCTAATTAATGCAGCAGTCTGTACATAAAATACTTTTTACAGATAACTGCTAATACTAACTATTATTAGAAATAAGTACAATAACGATAACATTTTGCAAAGGACATGGACAAAATTTCCGTATGAACTTTTTAAAGAACCAACTTAACTTTGCTGTTCGATCCCTAGAAACGGCTCTTGCTCCAACCGCAAATAATAATTTTGTAATAGTGAAATCGCTTTCTTTTGGTATAACTAACGTAAGTTTAAAACTACGTATTTACGGTTATCAGACTTTTCCCTTTACATGTGCTGTAAGAGCTTACTTTTTGCCAAATTTCGTGATTCTAGGTCAACAGGAACTACCATATAGGTTTTCGACCCAAAACCTATAGGGTACTTCCGGTTGACCTAGAATTGTCAATAAAATTAAGGTAAATTTTGGTACTTACAAATTTTCGCGAAAATCTAAATTTGCCCATATCTTTTTATCGTGTAGACTCAGGACGTGGATTTATAAACCTAATAGGGACTATAGACCTCAGTATATTATGGTATAAATTTCAACTTGCTAGGTCCACCCGTTTCTGAGAAAATCAGTGGTGACAGACGGACAGACAGACAGACAAGAAAGTGATCTTATAAGAGTTCCGTTTTTTCCTTTTGAGGTACGGAACCCTAAAAAGGTGCGTATTGCTCAGCAGTTTTGGACAATAGTTATAAAGGTTTAGAGATGTTGTTTTTGTCACTACGGCTAAAGTATTTTATAAGTATTTTATAACACATTTGCTCGTAAAGGGTTTCTTATTTCACCAATTTCAATATCGTAATGTATTTCATTACGCACTTGTGCTGTAAAGAGAAATGCAAGGTTTATACTTTTTTAAATCTTAGCAAAGAGTTTTTATGTCAGAAAAGTGGTCAACATTTTATGAATAAAATTAACTTTGGGAGATGAAATATAATAAATAAACATTTAATTCTTTAATTTAATTAATTTTGACAATAAATTACAACCATTTATCTGTAACAAAAACACAAAAATATTAATTTACTTTATTAGTAATACTGGCTGTTTTTTGTGTCTTTGCCTTAAAAAAAAGCGCTGATACGCGCGCCTCGCTAATTTGTGAACAAGTAAAAATTATTCCGCGCGCTTCTTCTTTTCGATGTATTGTTTTTATTTGTTTTATTTATTTCCTCGCAAATATGTTATAAAACGTCGTATGACATACGTGCGCTTTGATAATTACAGCCTCTGCTTTTTTATCGCCCTCGCCTACGGCTCGGGCTAGCAATATCGCCTCGGCTGTAATTTTCAACTTACCGCACTATATCATAATGTACTATTACTACAATCGCTAAACCACTATCACCTGAGGAGACTGTGACCTCTGAGTTTGTTTCGTTTTCTTATCAGAGTAGTCGTTTAGTAACAACGACCTCATTGAGTTTAAAAACATAATTTATACTAAAGTGACGCGGACGTGTAACAAGAATACAGTAAGATATAAATATCATGTCATTAAATTAAATTCAACTCAAAACAGTTCATCACAAACCTAGTGGGCCTCTAATAATTAATAACAACACACAAGAGTTATTTTAAAACTGGTTTTAGATAAAAAGAAAACAACAACAGGTTTTAACATAAATAATATCTTGAAGGGATCAGTCGGATAGCAACCGCCAAGTCTAGTAGTCAATTTTGTGATACAGTTGAACTATGGAAGTTTTAAAAAATACGCCCGTGTTTGAGTTTAATCCTACAACCCTTGAGGAAGTAAGGGAAGAATTCAATTTGACTCACGAAGGGATTATTCAAAGGTTGGACAATTTAGAAGAATGGATTTTAAAGCAGCAACATTTTACTAAAAAGAATTTTAGTAAGTTATTTTTTTATCTTTACTCATTAATATTTTATTTCTATTTCGACTGCCTTGTTGGTCTAGCGGTTGTAAGCGCGACTAGTGCGCATGAGGTATTGGGTTCGATTCCTAGGTCGGGCAAAGTGTTATTGGGTTTTTCCGTCTCGATTTGCGCCCGGTTGATGGCAATAGGCTCGCCCCATTACATGGGATTTAAACATAACAAGCAAAATGTGGGTGTGGTATTAGATACACCTCTGAATAACCCTTCGAGCATTACAGGCGTGATGTTATGTTATGTTACTACTTATTTATTTATTTACAAATTTCTTGTATTCTTATAAATGTTCATTAAAAAAACATATGTTTTTCCGAATCAAGACCTTGATCTTTATCAAGGGGTTGATTCAGAAAAAAATATGTGTTTTGATATTATTACTAGCTGTCCCCGCAAACGTTATTCTGGTATATAAATTATCGTGTGAAATATACTTTACGACCTACTCTTACACCTACCAAATATACATACAAAAAATCATAAAAATCGGTCGGGCCGTTTCGGAGGAGTGCGCCACAAACACCGTGACACGAGATTTTTATTATATAGATTATTATTTATTGGTTAACTAATCTGTCAAAATTGTACACCTTTATGAGGTTTTAGAAAAATAACTTTAAAATCCACACATAAGTAATGATTGTTTAGTTTGAGATAATAAAACTTACACTTCATGAGGTCGTTAAAAGTCATTGTAAAATCAACTTTATTGAGACAAAAATAAAGTTGATATTTGTTTGAAACAAGGTTTTGATTAAATCTTGTATGGTTGGCCACGTGATCCATCACAGACCAAAGACCAAGTGACCATAAACAGCGGACACAGAAGTGTCCACTATCCATAGTGGACACTTCTGTATCCATAGTGGACACTTCTGTGTCCGCTATCTACCATAGATACACTTGGGCTCATAATCATTGGCAGGGATTTCGTTTTTTACTGTCTTTAACTAGCTGATGCCCGCGGCTTCGCCCGCGTTTAAATTATATACTAAAACCTTCCTCGAGACCCACTCTATCCATTGGTGAAAACAGCGTTAAAATCGGTGCAGTAGTTTTTGAACTCATCGCGAACAGACAGACAGACGCGGCAGAGGACTTTGTTTTATAATATGTAGTGATTGCTGTCAGTCAAGGCTACCTATTAGGCAGCCTTAACATTGAACTGCAGAACCTTAAAGGGTGTAAAACACCTCTTAACGAAGCCGAAAGGCACTTGTTCTCCTCGTCATTGCGATTATATTTTTGTTCTAGACCATACCTTCTAGTTACGGAGAGATTGGGGGTCAAAATTCCAACTTTTTGACAAGTTTTTTTTTTTTATTACATGTTTTTAATGTAAGATACACTTTCACGGCCCCTGTATATTCAATCCTACCATCAGCACAATGTTTTAAGTGCGTAACATTGAGTCCTACCGAAAACTGATATTTCACCCCAAAAAAAAAGTAATTTCCCAGCAAACATTTTTGCGTAGGGTTACATAGTTTGATGTACAGAAACAATGATGTGTGTTTGTGTGAGTTTGGTTGACGGCTTCGTGAAGTGTTTGTTTACACCCTGTATATGAAACGTCTCCAATACCAGAAATGACACATGCGACCGTGATAATACACAGCTTAATATAAGGCCGCAAATTATCGTGTTTTGACGCCACATTACGCTAGTAATTCCCGAAGAGCTAGACAGAGGTGTAGGTATACACCCATCTATTTATTTATTTAACACTTCAAACACAAAGTACAGAGGCGGACTTAATGCCATAGGCATTTTCTACCAGTCAACCTTTAGGTGATGCAGAGACCAGCAGTGGTAGGTGTACATCTGAAAATAATTTAATTAATACTAAGGTAAACTACAAGGATATACAAGGTTATTTGTAAAACACCGACAACCTCTCAGGACTGTGTTACTAACATCATAATCAACAACTTTTGTTCTATGACTTTTAAAAATTCATCGTATTTTAGTTCATCAAATTTTCGTACAAAAATAAAAATATTTAAATTGAACGCTCTAAATGTTAAGAAATCTATGCGAAGCAAAAGAAAGCGATAGTACAATAGTGAGGGGAGCGGGGTCAGGGCGGCGAGGGCCCGTAAAAGCCTTCAATTTAAATATTTTTATTTTTTAATCGAACTTTAATTTTGAAAGCCAAACGATTGGTTGCCATCCTGATTTCCTGGGGAAGCGCATTCCACAGAGAAATAGATTGCACAAAGAATGAACGGTGAACGAAGTCAGTGCGGTGAGAGGGGCAGTGAAGGTATATAGAGAGGGACAGTGAATATAGTTATAATTAAGTCTCATGTAAAAGGGGCAGGCCTATTGCCATCTACCGGGCACAAATTCAGGCTACGTGGCTGCTACTGAGAAATTCTTATTAAAAAAAAAAACAATAACACTTTACCCGACCTGGAAACCGAATCCAGAACCGCATGCAGCAGAATAGAATATCATTTATTTGCCTACTTTTTGTTTTACAAAATATGTCTCTGTGGCCGGTGGGCCGTGCAGAGGTGAACCAGCTAACTTAATGTCCTAGTGGATCTCTGTTTGCTGTGTTCTGATATTCTTAATTTGTTAGGCTATACAAACGTATTACGTGTTTTATTTGGTTATTTGTGTTGTGTATTTACATTATTATTTAGTTTATTCATTTGCCAAAGTGCATTTCATATTGTTTTTTTTTTTTTTTTTCTTAAATATTTTTTTTACAAACATTAAGTATTATTATTATAAAATTTTTATTTCTTTTATTTATTTCTATGCACATTATCATTTACATTGTTTAATTTATTTTTTAATATTTCTGTAAACAAACATTACATTATTACGTATTAATATTACATTATTATTATTCGATTTTTATTTCCTTTATTTATTTCTATGCACATTATCATTTACATTTTCTACTTTTTAAATATTTCTGTATACAAACATATTATATTTCGTTTATTTATTTTATGACATATTTTTAAATATTCCTAATATAAAAACAATATAAATAAAAACATTATTACGTATTAATATTACATTATTATTTACATTTCTATAATTTATCATTTTATTTTAAGGGGACGTGGGGCCTTCGTTTTGTCGGTAGGCCACCGCCTGTATCCTTTTTTATTACGGTCATACAGTATATCACCTATTCTGTGATTAACCCTGAGGGGGTTAAACTCGCCGCTATTGGTAGGCGTCCCCAGGGGACTCAAGGTCTTCTATGTCTAATTTAGCATTGTTTTCCAACATTTTGGTGTTGAGATCCTCGGCGCGTAGGTGCCAGGCATGCAACAGAAGTTGCGCTTGCGATCACTAGACCATCGAGATAACATATTTTATTGACTCAGAAAGAAGACACATTACCGTCAAAATGCTCTGTTCTTAATATATTCAACTTATTTAAAGTACACTTTATTTTAATTTGTATTTGATTTGAATAGCTGTTTTAAATATGATGAGATGACCTTGCTGATAAAATTAATGGCTCTTTGTCTAAGCCTTGTGCCCTTTGGTAGGTACGGCTAAATTCTGTTGCACTATTTTCCCGATTCACCAACTAAATGATCAGGAGGCCAAAAATGTCCGAACAGGAGGAAAAAAATAAAAAACTTAAATTCTTAAAATGGACTTATACGGACTTTACGGTTATGACATAAAGTCCATTTTAAGAATTTAAAATTTTTAACGTGATTCATAATAAGATTCTGCTAAAGCGGCCATTTTAGGCCCCCGCCCCAGAGCACGACCGCGCGGTGTAAACGTAAAGTAACAACGTCGATTTTAAAATAAAAAAAACCGGTCAAGTGCGAGTTTGACTCGCGCACCGACGATTCCGTATAATCTTGTAGGTATTGTTTTATTAAACTACATATTTACCTACGGTTTTCAGAATTTTCCCTTAACATGTGCTGTAAGACATTGCTTCTCGTTAAAAGCAAGGAGGAAAATTCCGAAAAATACAAAATGTTGAAAATTAAGGTAAATTTTGGTACTTACAAAATTTTCGCGAAAATCTAAATTTGCCCATAACTTTTTATCGAGTTGACTCAGGACCTTGATTTTTATACACCTAATAGGGATTATAGACTTCAGTATCTGGTATAAATTTCAACTTACTTGGTCCACCCGTTCCAGAGAAAATCGGTGGTAACACACTGACAGACAGACGGACAAAAGAGTGATCTTATAAGGGTTCCTATTTTGACAGGATAAGTGGTGGACCTCGTGGTTAAATAATAACAGCCGCTCGCGTCGATCTTTAGGTTAAGCCGTGCTTGCCTAGGTTGGTCTGTGGATGTGTGACCACCCATTACGTAAAGAGTTTCCTCCGTGCCTCGGAAAGCACGTTAAGCAGTTGGTGCCGGCTGGCATTTGTAGATCTTTGACAGTCGACAAAGTAGTCAGTGGCCCAAAAAGTCTGACAACCAGTCTTACCAAGAGGTATCGTATTACCCAGTACTAACTGGGATGTGGAGGTCAGATAGGCAGTAGCTTCATGTGAAATGCTGGTATTCAGCTGTATAATGGTTAGACTGGAAGCCGACTCCAACATAGTTGATGATACTGATTAGGCTTGATGCATACAATTTAACTAAAATGCTATATTATTATTATTGTACTTAAAATGTCACTTACGGGATATCTTCCGTGATTATTTATTGTTTTTGAGCTCCCGATATTTCGACGCTGTTGCAAGCGCCATGAAGACCCGAAACCCGAAGACCCGGTTATTTCAACATCTCCGGTGCCTATCAAGGTATGGAAGCGATATGTGGACGACGTATTCTGCATCCTCAGAGGTGGAATACCAGAAGTCGAGAGATGTTTGAACCATCTGAATAATATCCACTCGGCCATGCGTTTCACAGCGGAAGTGGAGAAAGATCGGACGTTGGCCTTTCTTGACGTGAAAGTCTTTGCAAGGAGTGATGGGACCCTCAGCCATTCAGTGTACAGGAAGTCGACTCATACGGACCGCTACTTACATGCTACCTCACATCACCACCCCTGTTACCTTAGGGCCATAGTCACCTCGCTCACAAATCGTGCATTTGACCTGTGTGACTCTGAACATCTTGCTAGTGAATTAGCCCACGTTCAAAAGGTTCTGCATAAGAATGGCTACAAAACTGACGTTGTTGGAGTAACACCAAAAAAGATGCGAACCGCCCGTTCTACGGTGGAGCGTCAACCAACTTTCTTGCACTACCTTAGAGGAGTAACGGACAAAATAGGTCGTTTACTTAGTAAATACTCGATTAAGACCGTGTTTACTCCTTACAAGAAAGTTGCACAAAGTCTGCGTTACCCCAAGGATAAGATCCCGTACGAACATCCTGGGGTGTATGAAATCGACTGCAGTTGCGGCAGTTCATACATCGGTCAAACGAAGCGAACTGTCTCATGCCGCATCAAAGAGCACATAAAGGCTGTGAAAAACAACGATGAGCAGAAATCGGCCATGGCTGAACACCTATTGCAGTCAGGGCCCAATCACTGGATTGAATTCCACAAGCCACGTATTTTGTCAACAGACAAACATTACTTTCCAAGGTTGACAAGAGAAGCAATTGAAATAAGGAAATACAAAAATTTCAATCGAGAGGATGGCTTCAAATTGTCAAGTACGTGGAATCCAGTATTGAGTATGCTCAAAAGTAGCAGCCAGCAACATAATAAGAACTTCACAAAACCTGGTGATATTGTGAGTGTGTTTTGCCGTGACTTAGTATCGAGTTCCAGTGGTGCGCGTAGCAAAAGACAAAGAAAGAGGGTAGACAGATTTGTCTGCTCCTAACAATTTTTTCCATCCACCCACATTCTCCAGTTGACCCGCGATCATGGCGCTTGCAACAGCGTCGAAATATCGGGAGCTCAAAAACAATAAATAATCACGGAAGATATCCCGTAAGTGACATTTTAAGTATAGTTATGAACCGTGAAAGCTTAAAACAGTATTATTATTGTATTTTCGATCAAAAAATTGACGTAACGTTTACACCGCGCGCTCGTTTTATGTTCAGATACGTGATTTCATTTTAAATCATGGCCTTTTGTTTATCAGTTTATTTCTTCCTCTACATAACTGTATTTTTTATTCAATTTTCAGGCCGAACTTACTTAGAATTGTGTCTAATACATGCAAAAGGATCAACAGAGAGAGTTAAGAAGAATATGGACAAGTTGTGCACTTTGAAGACATTGTTGCCTTCTTTCTTCGAGAAACATGATGTCAAGAAAGAATTTACGGACATATCAGGTGTTATGTAAGTTTAATATAAGAATAATTAAAACAAAATAATTATTTACAAAAAAAAAATGGTTGCCCGCAAAGTCGGTTTACGGACGATAATTTTACGTGATAACGTCATAAGGAAACATTGATGAAAAATTGCATACTTTTATGAATTGAATTGAATTATTATCACTGAATTATCATTATTTCTCTTCTAGGATGCTTTTCAAAAACGCTGATAAATGTAATTATTCATTACCAAGCAAAAGTACAAATACAAATTTTCATGATATTAGTGATTTTAACTTAAAAAACAAAATTTCATCCCCCCTTAAAGATTGAAATTCTAACAATACCTTTGCGTTAGCTTCCAACGCCAAACACATTTTAAAATCCTAACTTTAAAACTGACGGACTTTCATACAAACTTTCATCCCCTATTTAACTCCCTTAGGGGTTGCATTTAAAAAAAACCCTTCTTTATTCCTTGTCCACATTATAAAAGGAACCACTGTGCAAAATTTCAGTTTTCTAGGTCCAAGGGTTTGGGCTGGGCGTTGATGAGTCAGGCGGATCGCAATCACGGGGAGAACAAGTGCCTTTCGGCTTCCATAAGGGTCTGTTTATACCATTCAATGAAGGTCAAATGGGTAAAATAGCAGTTGCTAGATTACTAGTATGGTGTTCAGTTCTTGCTACCCACCTATTGGGTCAAAAACTATCCTATTTAAGCTGAAGCCAACCATAATACACTTAATTAAAGTCAGTTGAACGGTTTTGGAGATTCATCACCTCCTTTTCCCAAAAAATAAAAATACTGGTATTCAGCTGCCAGCTGAATACCAGTACTTTACATGGAGCGACTGGCTATCTGACCTCCAGAACCCAGTTAGTACCGGGTAATACGATACCCCTTGGAAAGGCTGGTTGCCAGACATTTTGCCACTGACTACCAGTAACGACTGTCAAAGATCTAAAAATGACAGCCGGGACCAACGGCTTAACGTGGTTTCCGAGACACGGATTAAACTCGGTATGTAATGAGTTGTCACCCACCCACAGACCAACCTAGATAAGCACGGCTTAACCTAAAGATCGACTCAAGCGGCTTGTTTTTATTTAGCTAAGATCTCGAGCTTAGGTTTCGGAGATTGGCGTATACCTACGAACACGTGAGACGACACGTGATTTTTAAATGCATATTAACCCGAAAAAATGCGATATCCACCAAACGGTGCAGCATGGTCACACAGACTCAATGAAAGGAAGTGTCCTTTCATTGAGTCTGTGTTACCCAGCACTGGGAACATTTATTTTTTAGGTTCACGATGCTTATGCCATTTGAACGAAACTCTTTTCGATTTTCAGACTTCATGGAACAATGCCGAAACTCTTGAAGAACAACTACCGCATATATTTTGTCAAAGTGGTATCTTCTGACATGGATGCGGCCTGTTTACTCGAGTACAATCGATTTATGTCACTGTTAGGTATTAAGAGGTGTTTTATACCCTTTATAACATATTATAAAAGGTGTAAAACACCTCTTAACGTTCTTGTTCTCCCCGTCATTGCGATCATTATTTTGTTCTACACCACCTGGGAACCTTCTAGTTACGGAGATACTTATTGGGGGTCAAAGTTCCAACTATTTGACTAGTTTTTTTTTTTAATACAAGTTTTTAATGTAAGATTTTTACTTTAAACACCTCCACGACGCCCGTATAATTCAATCCATTCATCAGCACAATGTTTTGATTTTACGCCCCAAAAAAAAAGTCGTTTCCCAGCAATAATTTTTGCGTAAAGTTACTTAGTTTGATATACAAAATGCTTGGTTGACGGCTACGTGATAAGGTTGTTTACACCCTGTATACAGTTTGTCATAACAAACATGAAGAACTAACACCAACATTTTGAATTGCGATATTCAAGTTATGCACGAAGAAGCTTTATCCTGATGAAGCCTTGATCTGTCCACGAAGTAAACACAATAGTTAATCAATTGTGTCTCGAACAAATCGGTCCGTTGACAGATCATGATTTAAGACTTAATAGAATAACCCTGACATAGACAACGCCTATTGGGCAGGTGGCCCACCAGACACGACACCCGTTTGGTTGAAGGCTCCACCCTTTTCTATGGGGTATGAAGAACTTACACCCTGTTCTTCATATCCCTACAATACCACCAATGTACCAGAAAAACTATGGCTAAAATATAAATTTTATAATCCGTATAATTGTTAAAAAAAAAAACAAATTTTTAGGTAAAACATGTACGGATCTACCCTACTTTACTAAGATCTTGCATGCTCGATTTGTGTGTGAACACAACACATCTTCAACACGAACAGTAAGTCGTGGGTTCGAACCCAGACAGGCGCATTACTTTGTGTAATTTATTAATTCATCACCACTGCTCTCAAAACGGTGAAGGAAAACATCGTGAGGAAACCGGCATGTCCTAGAACCAAAAATTCGAAGACATGATGTGACATCTACCAATCCGCACTGGGCCCGCGTGGTGGATATATAGCCCATTCCCTCTCATAGAGAGGAGGCCTGTGTCCCAGCAGTGGGCACATTAATAGGCTGATGATGATAAATCACCAGAAAAATAACACTTTAAGCTTGACTCACGCTAGACCGTGTCGGGTCCGAGCAGAGTGTCGATCGTGCAATGTTGTATGCACACACTTACGCTTCCGAACCGCTACCGAGCAATGGACAATGGATTGTGCTACGGCCGACACTCTGCTTCGACCCGACACGGTCTAGCGTGCGTCATCCTTTAGTCTACTCCCTCTTAGGGTTCTTACAGACGAGCGGTACGTTGCCAACTGCAGATGAACTGCGACAGGTGACGACGGCTGCAGTTTATGTGCAGTTGGCTACGTGCCGCTCATCTCTAAGAACCCTTAAAACTAAACATGTATGTTTTGGTCTCTTTCAGATGTTTGAATACGTGAAGATACACGACTATTCGTTCGGCAATGTCTGCGTCATGGACTGCAGGGACGTGAACTTATTAAGCTTTGCTTCTAAAATGAACATTATGGATCTTCGCAATTCTATGACTGTGCTGATGGTACGTACCTTAATAATTATTATCTACATAAACATAACATCACACCCGTAATCCTAGAATGGTTGGCAGAGGTGTACTTAATAGTCCACCGACATTTACACGTCCCATGGAATAAGGAATTAGCTTATTTCCATCAAACGGGTATCAATCCAGAATCCGCGGCTGCTACTAAGATATTGCTGACGGAAAAACCCACTTTGCCCAACCCGAGAATCGAACCCAAGACCTATAGACCAACGAGGCAGTTCAAAAATAGTCAGGACAAACCTCCCAAGTAGATATGAGTTACCTCGGCCAACCAGGAAGTCTTTAGACAGGTTCATGACCTGGGCCGGAGTAAGGTAAATCTGTGCAGTTGAAGATTTATACATAGAGTATAAAATTTAATGTGATGCAATTTAGCAAACAATGAGGCACGTAATACTGTATCCCCTACCGGGGCTGCGGGACTGTTCGAAAGAGATACCGTGGCCCCGGAACACAAAGGGCGATGAAGGAACATGGATGGGTTTTAGTCAGTAAAAGTCTGACACTCCCTCCTGCTCCGCCCTGAGCGGGGGAGGAGTCTTTTGATGATTTCCCATCCGAAAAAAAAAATACTGTATCTCGAGTGTTCTCTGACTTGTTGCCTGCACGTTATAAGAACTGTTGATAGCTATTGAAAGCGCCAAACTTGTTACCAAATTATGGGGTGACTCAATTTAGATTACCTTCAAATGGCTAAGAAAGAGACCGAAACAATAGTTGTTTTTAAACGTATAGACTGAAAATTTGTTCTATTTCAAATGCAGTATGAGCCAACCAATCCCGTGAGCATGACAAGTGTACGTTCACAAGCACACATGTATCTACGATCTAGGTCTTCTAGACCGTTCTAGATACAAGTTTAACATTAAATCTAAATATTCACTAACCAATAAAAATAATCTACTAATTACATTTTCTGCTATTTTTGAGATTTTTTCAACCTTTTTTCAAAACATCTTACATTAAAAGAAGCTGCGCCTAGTTATGGCCGAGTTCGAAAAAAATAAAAGTTGCGCCACAATTCTTTCCGCTACTAACAATAAAAAAAAGCAATCAAAATGAACTCTACTACATAAAAAATATGATCTAATTTCCAGGAAGGCTATGGATTAAGAATCGGAGCAATATATATATTATCAGCATCAAAAACGGTAGATGTTTTCGTAACTCTACTGAAACAGGTGTTCAGTGCTAAATTAGGTGGAAGAATCAATGTTATCAAAACTGTTAAAGAACTACATGAACATGTACCCAAAGAACTACTGCCTAAAGATTATGGTGGGGAAGAAAAAACGATAAAGGAAATTAATGGTATGTTGTTTTTACTAATAGATCTAAATTCTGATACTGATACTATTAGCCTGTATGAAACGAAGGATGGATTGTGTGAGGAATGATATGAAAGATAAAGGAGTAAATGATAGCGTGACGGTTGACAGAAAAAAAATAAAAAAAACCCAACAGCGTAAAAAATAACTAATAACTTTTTATAAAACTGAAAAGAAAAAAAGAACAAGTTCAGGAAACGGGACATATTGACTGCAACAATCGGGACCCATATATCATGATCTGTCAAATGACCGATTTGGTCGAGACGCCATTGTTTAACTATTGTGTCTACTTCGTGGACAGATCATGGGTTATTGGATATAATGATTTTAGTCTAATTAAAAAAAAATGCCGCTGCAGAAATAATCTATCCAAATGGGGTATTATCCACCCGTCCCATATACAATATCAGTGTGGAGCCCCTCTGCAGGATATGCCCCACCTCCTTTCTTGCCCATCTTGCACAGCCACTTGCACCTTACAGGATTTAAATGAAGCCAACGACAAAGCCGTGCAGGTGGCAACATACTGGTCGGGTATTATTTGAGTCTATCGACACGCAAAGAAGAAGAAGTCTAATTATTGAATGGGTCCCGACTGATGATGAATCATCACAACACAACACATCACACACCGCACAACGTTCCACGCACCACGCCACACGTATCACACAAAACACCGCATTACTTACCACACCACACTTCACATCTTTTGCACTGACTGGGAATAAGTTTTATTTTACAGTTAATAATTTAAATTGCAACTTTACTTATTTATTTTCTTAAGATTAGTATGTCTAAGCTAAATATAAATACAGAAAACCCATAAAGTACACTATAATATCAACTCGTGTTAGTATAAGTGAACGACAACATAACATTTATTAGATAAGAACAACTTAAGAGTTAATGTACATTGCACACATAAATATAGAAATAATTCTGATTCACGGGATCAAGCTGTAACAAAAGCATTCCTGCTCTATCTTCACATTGAAAGGCCCTGATATGTTTTCGAGTGCCTCTTACTCTCATTGAAACTGCTCTTATAACTGAGATTTGTATTTTAACTTTCAACCAGTACACTATTTGAGAATATGCGTTTCCCCATTTCTCATAAGTGTACGACAATGATGTTGAAAGAGCGGAGCCTTCAAATACAGGCATTGTTTGCCTAAATGGGGGCTCCAAACACATTAACATGTAATGTAATATCTAATTAACACAATAAACTATTTTGTATTTTTGTATGAAATGAACATAGTTTACAAACGTGCAAAGACGATCTTGCGTAATAAAAATTTGGAAATCTTATACCAATTTCAGAAAACTGGGCGAACGTGCTGAGCCAACCGGAAAATGTGGAGTACTTCAAGGAGATATTTCAAGCAAAAACAGATGAGAAGTACCGACTTACTGATCGATACAACGAGCAGGTCTTGGGGATGCCAGGGTCTTTTAGAACCCTTACCGTCGATTAGGTGTGTATTGGATATCATCTACACCCGTCTTGGGGGTGATTATGCTTTTCATATAGAAAAAAAAACTATACCTTTAAAGGGCAAGTCCACAGATACAGATATACCTAACAATACGATAACGCAAGCATCACGATCCGTATGAAAACCAGTAGGCTTAGCCAAGTTGACAATCTACAATCGTTAACCCATAGAAAACTAACCAAATGTATGGGGATGACATCATTTCAACGTTAAGTCACGTGGTCAAAACAAACGAATAGAAACTCTAAAGTTCAGTTAAAACTGTAAGTTGGTTACGATTTATATGGGATGTAGCGATCACGATTGTAAAAACGAATATATTTCATTCTATCATCTTGATCGATGTAAACTTGTTTTTCACGTGACTTAACGTTTACGATTGTAGAAAGAGAATCGATACGAATCGTTTGTAACTTGGCTAGGCCTGCTGGTGTGCCATTTTTTGACTACCTACTATGATGTCATCAGCACTATTTAATTACTACACAAAATAGACTACGTTTTTGTTCTTTAAATGGAACGTACGTTTTGGTTCTTGAGTTATAACTTTGTTGTTTTAAACAAATAAGCTTGCTGCGACAGTAGCCCCGTTAAGTATAAAATGCTTAAGCCGGGGACGCAAAGTAGGTGTTTTTGCGTTATCTAGGGATATCACATCTATATCTTTGGGCTAGTTCTATTACTACGGATTCAGTATGACGATGATTCTTGACGCTAAACCAATCGGCTGTGCCATTTAAGCACTACTTTGTATGAAACTGGTGATTATTTTTCAATAACCGACGAACTACAGCGCTAGTGAAAATTTCAGATTCATGTACTGGAAACTTGTACAACACTGTCACAAAGGGATTCGCGCACCAGGAACCCGACTCTGCTTTGGGAAAGCTGGTCTCCTTTTCGAAAATACAATATGGCGGCCCGAATCAAGGGTTATTGGGCCATCCCGGTCTCTCGGTTTCCGCTCAACCTAAGAATATGCCACCTTAATGTACAACATTCTCCAACTTAATCTTCTACACTAATATTATAAATAGAGGAAATATTTTTTTGTTTGTTTGTATAGAATAAGTTCCGAAACTACTGGACCGATTTTAACCATTTTTTCACCAATAGAAAGCTAAATTATTAGGAAGTAACTTATGCTATAAATTATATCTATATCATGCAAATTAGCAGAGCTATCACAATTTTCGCGGACAAAGTCGCGGGCGTAGTACTGGTACTCTTTACTACATGAACACTGAAAAAATATTGTAATTTTTGTGTTGTTTTTCACTATGAGCAAAATGTTTTCAAGTAAATCTCTTTTACATTAATATTGTATTATCCTAAGCGAACTAAAAAGGTTTATATACACAGAACCCTTTCAAAAATGCATTAAATTCTCATGATATTAAAAGTTTACAAACAAAACGTTTTTGGTTAAACATTTTTTCATTAACAATGTACGTAATGAAAGTATAGAGCTAGAAACATAGGGAATTGGATTTTGCTTGTACACCATACTCCATTACCAAGATATGACAAGACTGGACTCCATTTAAGCGGAGATGTTTGAAGCGGAGAGCAGAGGCGATGCTTAGGAGGATATCAACCGAAGTGGCGCGGAGATGCGTACTGGATATACCGGAGCAAAGAGGTGTGTTTAGGCTACTCTGGCCCAGTTTAGCGGCCACAGCACACCGCACGCTGCACACTGCTCACCACAAGCCAATTCATGTGCTTATTGTATAGTTATCACTTGCTCCGATGAAAGAAAACATCGTGAAGAAAAAAGATTTAATGAGAGATATTTTTTGACGGAATGTAAAGCTAAGTCAGAGGTCCATGGGCGGCATAAAAACCGTACCGTTTCCTTTAAAGCGGAGACGAGAAGTGTAAATAACGAAATTATATTGGAGGTTTACAAACATCATCTCCTCTCCACTCGTCTCGTTTGAAATATGCTGTATTGGCTTCTGTACGTTTTTCTTTTCACGGGTGACTACTGAAAACCAGCGCTGTGCTTTGGGAGCCCCATAGTACAGCACCATGCTGAGTGGTAACCTATTTGGGTACGTGGCTTAGGACCCCAGTGGTCGAGGCGACCGGGGCCGACGCCCCCGATTCGATAAATTTAATAAAAAGCAATTTTTGATCAGTCAGGCACAAAAATCATCATCATCTGCCTAGCCTTTTCCCAACTATGTTGGGGTCGGCTTCCAGTCTAACCAGATGCAGCTTTATAGTATTTTACATGGACCGACTGGCTAGGCTCTTCAAGGTCGAAAACTTTTTTGAACCTATACACTAGGATCCTAGAGATCGAAAACCTTTTTTATGATCCTACACTCTAGGCTCCTCGAGGTCGAAAACTTTTTATTTTGTACCTGCCGATGACTGTACTAAGAGAAAAAGCACAAAAAACAAATGAATCGAATCGGGGGCGTCGGCCACGGGTGCCTCGACCACTGGGGGCCTAAGCCACGGACCCACCTATTTGTCGCACTCACGACGTGCAAGATGTCAACTTTTTTATTTATTTTTGTTTATGTTCCGTTTTATTTATTTCGATCTCCAACAAAAGATACACAAATACATTTAAAGTCACAGTTATACAAAGATACAAGTGTGTTCCTTCAATTACAGGAGACCACAGCAAGCACATAAAACTAGGTGTTAACACAAAATAATAAAAAGCATTTGATGACAAGAAATCATACGTTTTGTTTCACATAAAAATTATAATAATTTTTATACATTTATTGCAGTGGTCATTTTTTTTTGTATTTGTAGATGGGCAGGTTATGTCCATATCAGATTGCTTTGACAATTCATTATATTCCCTACAGAGTCTCGGGACAGCGGCAAAATGTCCTTGATTGGTTTTGGAACCTATAAAACAAATAGGCATGACGACAGTATCAAAAAATTGCAAATCTATTTAGTCCGTCAGTTAGTGTATTGGAAATTAATGGACACGTATTTTTTGTTTTTGTAAATCAATGAATATTGACAAAGATAAAATGCATCAAAACTCGGGAGTGGGGGCTCGTGACGTCAGAACTAGCTAAAAATTATACCATGGCGTGACGTATTGAGAATTTTAAAAGCGTCGTATCTTCATTAATTTTGGTTTACGTAACAAAATAAAAAACACGGTTGAAATATTTTTTGATAATCTAAGTGACGGACTAATACGTTTTTTTTTGTCGTCTCGCCTATTGTAGCTGGTTTTCCGCGACAGGCGAGATGGCGCGTTTATATTTAACTTGCCTAGTAATTCGCTACAGTCTATGGCTCCATTGAATATTTTATGGAGTAAGAATCGTTTTGTTATATTCTAAATGTTTGTTATGTTAATTGTTTCTGTTTACAAATTTTGTATGCATGTCATGTCCCTGAGATATTAAAATATTTTTTCTGTCTTTCGGCTTCCATGGAGTTCGGGCCTTATCCTATGAGGTTGTGACCGGGCGCTACATTAAGCGGGTCCACACAAAATACTAACCCGTATGCCACCAGCAATCCAGGATAATCCTTTCCATATTTCAAGCCAAGTCCGTGCCCTAGCCAGAACGCAGAGGATACTGTGGCCCCTGACTTCTTGTATTAGTACGGGCCGTACCTTTATACTTTAGGACGGTTGTTAAGTTTATATCGTAAGTGTAACGGTTTGTGGAGTTAGACTATTTTGGTACACTACTAACTGAGCTGGTTATTCATTCTTTTTGGTACAAGGAAGTGTTTAATAATGTTGTTTGAATTGAGCAATATTTTAATTTTTTTTTTTACCTCTTTGCCTTAACTGGGGAGATGTAAGTCATGTATTCGCACCGAGTCTGGCGCTATACTTTGTGTTATTTATGTCATCACAAGTTCTTCCAAAACGGTGAAGAAAACGTTGTCAGGGACATTCTTATAGACAAAAAAACCGGCCAAATGCGTGTCGGGCCACACGCAGTATAGGGTTCCGTAGTAGCTTGTTATAAATCAGCAACTACTTCATCTTAGTCACTTTATAGGATTTATTCTAAGGATTTTGTATTTGGTACAAAATTATCCAACACCCAAGTTCAACGACTATTACTGCTAAATTAATAAAGTTATCTTAACCGCAATAGTTTTCCTTTAAAGTTCATAAAATTAACTATCGTCACGAACTTTTTCAGATTTTTCAAGACAGCAATTTAGCTTTTAGAGGGGGGGGGGGGGACTACTCTACTGGAGCAAAAATTTGCACTTTAAAGTTTAATATTTCGTAAATGGAGCATTAAATCGAAAAATGATATTGGCAACCCCCCCTAAGTCATTTTAAAAGACCTATTTTTATATTATATTATACGACTAAAAAAATAATCCTCACTTCACATGTAGGGGAGCTACCCAAAAAAATGTATTTTTTAAAATTTTATTTTACCACTTTGTCGGCGTTATAGATATACATACCTCAACAAAATTACAGCTTTCTAGTACTAACAGTCTCTTAGCAAAATCTCGGACAGACAGACAGACGGACATGACGAAACTATAAGGGTTTCTTGTCAGGACTACGGAACCCTAAAAACGAATATAGGTGACATGTGGAGTCGAGCACTTTAATTGTTGTGCGACTTTCACTACTTTCCAATTTCGCACTGTTATACATCACGAGTACGAATATTACCGACTAAACCCGATTTGCATTACACGGCTAAAATACGAATAGTGGCAAGTGGCTCATCAATTAAATTCCTCGACTATACGGAACCTGAAATAGTTTAAGCCTGAATTTCTGCTGCGTTGACGTCGGTCGCGTACGTTGGTCGCGCGTACGAATATACCTACATTGTGTTCTATAAAGCACCATACTGCGACGCTGACGTCAGTGGCGACCGACAGCCGTATTTTGTTTTCGCTGACGTCACGACCGACCGTACACGACCGACATCAGCGTGACAAAAATTCGGGCCTTAATTTAGTTTTTTTACCGCTCTGGGCCTGTGTGCTGGTTTACAACCCACATCCTCTTTATAGAGAAGATACAACATGACGTGTCTCAATTATGGGATCATTATAGGCTGCCTTTGATTTGATTAATTGATGCTTTTGAATTTACATCATCCATAACTAAAAAGCAGGGGATTATTTATTAACTCGAAGATACTGCTAAAAACGCTACCGGTCACTTACTGATAGCCTAAAAAAATATTGGTCTTATCTAACAAAAAGCAAAAATCTTGATTAATTTGATAAAGGATATGAATACATCATACTAAAAATGCAAACCAGTAAAGTCATACATTGTCTCAAATTGCAAACTCCCACGCAAACCGCTGTGAAGAGCTAGCGATGTAATAAATTAGTTAAATGCCTACGGCCTACGTGCCTTCAAAAATTTAGGTACAGGTATAACCGCAACACAAAGGAGGCCTCTGTTTTTATAAAATCTACCCTTTATAAGATTTTATATAAAAGATAAATTGCTCGTAGTTCGCAAAGTTATTTCAGGAAGATAAATCGTTATTGCTTCTTAACTTCGTACTCATCTTAATGAAAGTTAGTATCAATGCTGGTGTTTTCATGAAAATCATTTTTCAAAGAAAAACTGCACCTTCACGTTATAATTTCAGCAGCAAGACTTTTGGTATAGACGTGGCATTGTCACATTGAGCGCTCCTGTGGTTCCCGCGTTAAACTAATTTCTGTGATCTTTACTCCGTGGTTGCTATTGATCGCCCGACCATATTAAACCTAATTTATGTAAACTTACAGCAGAAATAAATTTTTCAGCAACTGTAACATACACAAAAAGCGTTGCGATTAACTCCTGAGAGAGATCGCCAGATGTAGGCACAAAGCGAGGCACTTCACTCATGAATAAACCATTTTGTCGCGTCTGTTTTGAGGTCACGTCGTATCTCATCTATGTTTTTTTTGCACCCGAATTGGAGGGGCTTGAATAGTTTTGTTTAAACCGGTTTTATATGTAAAGGGTTAGTTTCTATCTGGAGTCATCCAAGATCCTTACATGTATATAATCATAATTCAGCTAGAAGCAGTCTACCGCTAGCCAAAATAAAATAAAAAGCTTCATTGGAGACAATTTTTTTTTGTTTTTTATTTTATTGTTGTTTGTTGTGATACATAGTTTAATTAGTATTTTGGTGTTACTAATAATGGTAGTTAAGTATTTAGGTTAGTATTGTTGGTGCTTACAGCTTTAATATTTCTTGAGACCCATGGCCGCTTTCTTTTGCATGATAGCGTGGAAGCGATCTGTGCATAAGCCTGGTATTCAGTTCATATATCATATCATATTTTGTGGTAGAACTCAATGTAACGCACTCAAAACATTGTGCTGATGGATGGATTGAATAATACGAGGGTCGGGGAGGTGTTTAAAGTAAAAATCATCCATTAAAAACTTGTATTAAAAAAAAAAAATTGGAACTTTGACCCCAAATATCTCCGTAACTAAAAATGTTCCCAGGTATGAAGTAGAAGAAAAAAAATTTCGCAATGACGGAAGAACATGTGTTTTTCGGCTTCGTTAAGAGGTTTTTTACACCTTTTAGATGTAGATGGACAAAATGGAGGACACCAATAAAACTGTCATCATATCAGCCAAAAGACGTTCAGTCGTCCACTACGCGATACAGCTCTCTCCCAAGCCACGTCTACTATCCGGTCCTGTATTTCTTGCATTCCGCAGATTTCTACTATTTTCACTTGTTCATCGACAATTCCTTCACGGAAACTTACGTAAAAATGTACAAAAAGATTATATTTTATGTTTTTCTTCTTTGTGGAGCTGGTGAGACAATTTGTATGTTTTGTCAGTCCAGAGCTTTGTCACTTCCACCTCGTTGTTGATATTTTATGTCAAAAACTTCCACTGCTGTTAAATCAAATAATGGTTTATTTTAGTAATGCTAAAATATAAACTCCGTGGTTTCCGTAACGAAATAACCTTACCTAACCCTTAAAACGGTCACCTGAGGTGCGTAACACCCCGATCTATAAATCTTACATGAAATACATAAAAAATCACGTTTACACTCGATACTTGATCATAAAGGACACGAGTTTTTATGAAGCTAACGAACTTAAGCGCTCAAAATTCAGAATTTAAAAAGTTCTAAACCTTTAAAGATGACCTGGGGTGTGTAATACCCCACGCGACCAATTAAGGGTTAAAAACAAAACAATAAGGTATCAATGTCAAAGAATCTTTAACCCAATAAAGATTCATCCCCTATTCGTATTAAATCCTCTTTTTCATCAGCACAAAAAATCATGACATACAACATCCCCGGGCAATAATGCTAATAAGCGCCCCCAAAAATATTCAGTATTAAATATTTTTACACTCAACCTCCCTGGGAACTCCTGAATACATTATGGGGTTGAAAGGGGTAAAAGACACGTAAATATTTTACAAACTTGGCGTTCTCGTGTCTTTGCAATTTTACGAATAAATTGAATCATGTCACAATGTTTTTTTTTTTCAGACATCAAACTTTGAAAAGATCTCTATGTAAAGTGGGACTGGATTGGCTTGTTAGTTATGTATGAGAATATAAGTCACCTGTATTTCAGAATTTTCTTATTTTTGTTAAGAATATCTAAAATTGATTTTGATTGACAACGTTCAGAATTTTTCAATGTTAAGCTTTGTAGCCTGCCGGGGCTGCGGGACTATTCGAAAGAGATACCGTGGCCCCGGAACACAAAGGGCGATGAAAGAACATGGATGGATTTTAGTCAGTAAAAGTCTGACACGCCTCCTGCTCCGCCCAGAGCGGGAGGAGTTATTTGATGAATTCCCATCCTAAAAAAAAAAAAAAAAAGCTTCGTAATTTATTTGTCTGGACCTATGTTTAGTGGGTTTTTTACTTTGTGCTATGTGTCATTGACGGCTAAAAATTCACTCAAATCAGGACAGTGATGTGATTAACTGTCGATAATTACATTTTAGCCAGGTTATTTTCGTATTGGCTTGCAGTAGAAAAATATTTTGATTAAAAAAAAAAACTTAAAACACACTTTTAACACGCACAAAAAATAATATAATTTGACTTCCACAATCCACATCATGGCAATCTATTGGACTCATCCAAACGAATCATTTGACTCCAAACTCGAAGGGTTTACGAATAACTACTAAGAGTTTCATTACCCACCTTCTGACTCAATCATCAGATCAGCTTCAAAATACCAAATTATAGTATTCTCATCCGAACTACATACACGTATAAATTTAAATTTCGATACGACCTTAGGAAGTAGGGTGAAATTGACTAACAAGATTCGATTACATTGTTTCTTACCAGTAATCCTACTACAAACATGTTTAACCCTTTAGACTAAGCAAGCAAGTGAATTCAAGTCCTTATTTCATATTTACATTACGAAATACGAATTGCACAGGTCCACAAAGATAAAAAATGACAACCATTACAAACGAGACAGTATAAAGCGTCAGAAAATAATACGATTTGCATAGAAAGCGTTGCTTTTCAAAGTGCAAATTCTTGTATGAATTTCGGACCACATATTCTGCTATTAACCATATTATGTGAGCGTTTCACTTCATACATAACATAACATCACGCCTGTAATCTCCGAAGGGTTAGACAGAGGTGTATCTGAACTGGCCTGCAAAAATAAGTATCACACTTTTAAAATTGCAATAACCTTTTAAATACACAAGATATACTTTCGAAACAAAAATGACGTAAAAAAAAAAATAGTTTAATTTTGTCTATAGTTTCAAAGAAAGCTGATAAATATTGCTTTATAACGTTTTTTATATTTTAAATCTCTAACTTTTATAGTTTAGGAAAAAATGGAAATTTTAAAAGTGTAGTATTTATTTTTGCAGGTCAGTGTAGTACGTCCACATTTCACCAGTTATATTCAAGTCCCATGCACATCAACCGGGCGCAAATCCAGACTCCGTGGCTGCTACTGAGAAATTCCTGGTGGAAAAACCCAATAACACTGTATCAGATCTGGGAATCGAACTCAGGGCCTTATGCTCAGCAGTCGCGCTTGCGACCAAGAGGCAGTCACTACTTATTTACATAATTATTAATTCAGAAAAAAATTTGTTATCTCTTTGAGAGAGTAAATTCTTAATACATAATGTACAATGTAAATATTTTGGTCGTTCGGTACATACGAATATTGAAAGTTTAAATGCGAACTTTGGGGAACGAATTTGCCACCCGTTTAAATGAAAGCATTCGACATTAATTGTTAATATTTAACATTTAATTAATTTTACCAATAGATTTAAAGTTACCGACGAAATTTATTATAATTCTAGAGTTGACGTCGCTACGTCAACTCTAGAATTATAATAAATTTCGACATCGACGCCGTAAGAAACTTATTGTTTCATAAAAAAGTGCAAACAACACGGACTAAAAGTTTGGAATAGCAGATATTTTCAAACTTTCCCTCTTAGTGTAGACGTAGGTAAAATAGGCATGACGACAGTATCAAAAAATTGCAAATCTATTTAGTCCATCAGTTAGAGTATTGGAAATTAATGGACACGTATTTTTTGTTTTTGTAAATCAATGAATATTGACAAAAGATAAAACGCATAAAAACTCGGGAGTGGGGGCTCGTGACGTCAGAACTAGTTAAAAATTATACCTAGGCGTGACGTATTGAGAATTTTAAAAGCGTCTTATCTTCGTCGATTTTGGTTTACGTAACAAAAGAAAAAACACGGGTCAAATATTTTTTGATAATTCCACTCACTTTTTTGCACCAAACCGCCACGCGTGCAAAAAATTGCGAAATATTCGCATGTAATTTGACACTTTAGATAGACAATCGCAAACTACAAGAGTTATAGCTAAATAAAATTTACGGTGAATAGCTGAATAGTTATGGAATCTATATATTAAAAAAAAAAACTAATATTAATTTGAAACTCAAAAAAAATTTAGAACTTCAAAAACAGGGATGAAAACGGATATTTCGCTATTAAAATATTAATTTGAATTTTTCTAAATGCATATTAAATTTCAATTAAAATAATTTTAAAATAAACTAGATTATATTTCCTTTCCAACAAGACCATAATCTTATTAGTTTATTTACGATAGTCTAATTAGAATTAAATTAGAATTTGGATACTCACTGTTTATTTTGACGCGGCCTGCGCCAACGACTGTTTTTGAACACGGTTATTTACGTACCTATAACTTTACGAAGCCACTTGTTTTTGTATATACAATTTAATAATATGCTCACAATACTAATTATGCACTGTTTTTCCGTTAACACACACGTTTTAATCACAAAAACACTTATTTCTTGTATAAACACAATCACTATAGGTATTTAAACCTACCACTTTTTCGGAGGCGAAATACTCAACTTTGAGATTCGAAAACTAGATTTCCTTTATGATAATATAGTAGTACAGATTTTCACGATTAATTTGATATATAACACTATCCGAAAACAACAATATACATAACAGAACAATTGAAATACGACGCCACACGTCAGAAATGGCGGAGTTTGTTTACACTAAAGTTTTTACTTTTATTTTGACATTTGTCGATGGAATAGTGTTGCTATTGTTGGTCCGAACGTTGAGGAATATAGTATAGAGTTTGCTACAAGAGGAATAAGCTCTAGAAATAGCAGTTTAGTAGATTTTTTATTGCATTTGTTGGACGAAGGCGCTACTGGCCACCATGGTGGCCAGGACTTTTAGCAAAATAGCTACTGGCCACCATGGTGGCCAGGGGCGGTTGAGTGGCTAACTGACGGACTAATTAGATTTTGTTTTGTCGTCGCGCCTATTCGTTTCGATGATCTTGGAGGTTCAACGAATAATTTATACGTTCTTTGCTTTGAATCTCTTCCTCTGAATCATAGATTGGTCACGCGCATGGCCGTATAGAATGGAAGACCCAAAGGAAGGGACTGGAAAACCAACCTTTATTTGAAGACAGCGCTTGATGCAAAAGTAATAGCAAAGTGAAGGAAAGCAAAATTAATGCTATGAGTTTAACACCACTTCTCGGTCTTAGAAATAATAAAAAAAAAAAATTGGTTGTTTGTAAAGTAGGTTTACGATTGAGATGTTTACGTGATAACGATTTTTGTATGCCGCTAGAGTGAGAGAGACGGAAGATCGGTCCGTCTCTCTCTCGTTATACCTGCGATCGCGCTCGGGGTTTTGGTGTGACACAAGTTTCTGAACATGTCACCCGACTAAAACGATTTTAAAGACGTTATCACGTCAAAAAACAATAATCACGGAAGATATCGCGTAAGTGACATTTTAAGTATAGTTATGAACCGTGAAATAAAAGTTTTTATATGCATCGTAAAGGGCCCGATTAAATAAAATCATTTTTTTTACTTTAGTTTTTTTTTAGTACCTATTATTAGATAGTAATAACATTTTTTTTTTGTCATAAGCGTTTAATTATCTATTTACAATCTCTACGTTTAATCATAAGCAAATCAGCTTCAGTAAAACCTCTTTGCAAACTTGAAGCGAAAATTCAACAACTACTCTTCTAAATTTAAACTTCCTAAAGCAAAAAATACAAAATGGCGGCAGTGCTAAAGGACCAACTAATCTACTGCTGATAAGTGCTACAAATATAATAAAACCTCACACGATAGCTAACGTGAAAAATTTTTCACGTCTCCCGGCACTTCAGTATGAAATTGGATAGCAAACGCAATTTGTACCACGGTGAGATGAAAACGACGACACTTCACGTTTCGCAAATAAAAATGTATAGCAAAAATGGGAATTTAAAACGTTTTCTGTGTAAATAGGTATTTATTATGGATCATTGGCTTTGGCAGTTATGGTTTTCTGAGACATACAGTAATGTAAACTAACGTTTTCACAGTTTTTTATCATAAGTAAATATCGCTGGACATTACACAGCGCCATCTAGTGCCACACTTAGCAACGAGGCTTGTGTCGTGGACACCAGATAGTTGATATACTTTTTGTTTGTAAATACGTACTTATTATACATAATATATAAACATCCATGACCCGGAAACAAATATCAATGCTCATCACACAAACATTTGCTCCTACCGGGATTCGAACCCGGGACCCTAACAACGTAAGGCAGTATCACTACTGCTGCGCCATTCGGGTCGTCAGTTAGGTTTAAGTCCCATGTAATAGGGGGCGAGCCTATTGCCATCAACTGGCCACAAATACAGACCCCGTGGCTGCTTCTGAGAAATTCCTGGTGGAAAAACCCAATTACACTTTTGCCGACCCAGAAATCGAACCTCACGCTCAGCAGTTGCGGTTGCTACCACTAGACTGACGAAGCTACTGGCGTAGGTACATAAAGAAAGAAAGAAAGAAAGAAAAAGCATTTATTAGCCCGCACAGGACAAAACCCATAAACAAAATGGTGAAATTATCAACTAATAAAAATTAAACATAAAAAAGAAAATAAATAGAAAACGAAATTGGTCCCACGTACAAGGCCAAAAGGCCCCTATCTCAGCATAGTGCACATCGGCGGTCTTATATATGTTCGATGTTTCTTTATATGTTCGATATTTTCCAGACAACCTAGGATTGAAAAATACACACACATAAAGAGATATTATTGCAGTACCTACAAGATTTGCCAGAAATGTAAATTTTGATATTTTCTGTTTTTCTGTAATTCTCCAGGCGCTTACATAGTTGATAAAAAAAACTCGGCCAAGTACGAGTCAGACTCGCTCACGAAGGGCAAAATCAGCACGTTTGTAAGTTGTTCATGGGAGTCTCCCTTAAATATTTATTTTATTTTCATATTTTTTTTTAAGAATATACAACTAAATAGTCTGTTAATATTTCAAGCGTCCACCTGTTGCCGTTATTAACGAGCAAAAAACTCACGTTATTTGTTCTTTTTTTAGTATTTGTTGAAAGCGGCAACCTTAGTTTTCTACAAATTGAGCTCATCGCAACATCAAATCAGCACTCGCAATACAAGCACCCATTCCGAATTTACAGCCATTAGCTATTGCCACAATATTTTGATAATGGCCGCTGAGGCAACTTCATTTCAGTAGCTCGGAGCCACCACTAAATATGCCAATGTCTAGATAATTTGGGTCCCGAATCAGAAATTCTCTTAGTCAGTAACCGCTAGGGTCTGTTAAATACGTATTAGAATAGTGTCCATGGACTGTAATGCGGTTCAGACCGTCGTAAATAATTAATGTTATTGAAAATATGTATTTTGGTTGCGAGTTATTTGTTTCTCGGTGTTTACCGCTAAATTGGAAGTGGAAGTGGAGTTCAAATCCCGGTAGGAGCAAATGTTTGTGTGATTAGCATGGACATAATGTTTCCGAGTCATGGATGTTTATTATGTATAATAAGTATGTATTAACAAACAAAAAAGTATCTATGTAGTATAGCAACTATCTGGTGTCCACGACACAAGCCTCGTTGCTTAGTGTGGCACAAGATGGCGCTGTGTGTAGTGTCCAGCGATATTTCTGCCTCGTTGGTCGAGTGGTCGCAAGCGTGACTGCTGAGAATGGTGTCCTGGGTTCAATTCTCAGGTCGGGCAGTGTTATTTGAATTTTCCATCAGAAATTTCTCAATAACACGCACGGAGTCTGGATTTTGTGCAAGATTGATGGCAATAGGCTCGCCCCATATTACATGGTTAAATATAACTTGGCGAAATGTGGGTGAAATAATGGGTACACCTCTGCCTTAACCCTCGAGGATAACAGGCGTTATGTTGTGTTATGTAATTACGTGGTGGTATAACTACGAGTATATATCGTGGCAAAACATCGAGGAGATCGTGAGTCGAAACAACAAAATATGTTTGTTGTTTCGACTCATTAAACAGAAGAGACTTATTCGTAAAAAAATCTTGGGATCGTAGAAGACCAAAGGTTTACCGAAAGAGGCATAAACATTCCAAGACAGAACAAAGAGTGTATTTATTATTTTTTCAACTTTGTGTTGAAAAAATACCCCTTTTTTTTCGGATGGGAAATCATCAAATAACTCGCTCCCGCTCTGGGCGGAGCAGGAGGGAGTGTCAGACTTTTACTGACTAAAACCCATCCATGTTCCTTCACCTTTGTGTTCCGGGGCCACGGTATTATTTTCGAATAGTCCCGCAGCCCCGGCAGGCTTCAGCCCTTGCGGACCCCTTCCTCATTGCTGACTCTCTTTGAGGCGCGCGTGGAACACGAACGCGCCGTCGACACGGCCTGTCGTCATGAGACGGACGGACGGCAAGCTAGCCCATAGCTCCCCGTCCACAGGCCCGCGCCTACGGTGGCCGGAAGCCACCACGTGGCCCCCGACGCCCGGGGCGTCTCCCGCGGCGGCCGGGACGTGAGGATCTCTCCCTCTCACGTTCTCCACCTCCTTCGCTAGCATGACTGCTTCGCAGAAGGAGGTGACGGCGTCCCATTCCGTCTTGCTCCGGACCATGGCTTAAACCAGGACCGGAAGCGAGAGGTCGCCGCCGCCGATCGCCGCTTCGAGGACACGGCATTGCTCCGCCCAGGCGGGGCATACCTCCACAGTGTGCTCCGGTCGATCCTCACAATGGAAACACCCGGACGTCTCGTCCCGCCCGATTCGGTGCAGGAACTTACCGAAACATCCGTGTCCGGTGAGAACCTGCGTCCGACGGAAGGTGAGGACGCCGTGGCGTCTCTCCAGCCACTCCTCAAAGAGGGG
The DNA here is from genome assembly GCA_963853795.1 of Xestia rhomboidea. Lineage (NCBI taxonomy): Eukaryota > Metazoa > Arthropoda > Insecta > Lepidoptera > Noctuidae > Xestia > Xestia rhomboidea. Next base: position 15,550,189 of record OY970776.1, read on the forward strand.
CCTTACCGCCACTATTGTGGCGTGCCCTTGAAAAAATACCCCAAAAATAGGTTTTCTTATAGTAAGAAATTTAACGTAAGCTACTGGCAAATAAACAGCAAATGTGCAAGGTAATTTTCATTGTTTCATTGACCTAGTTCCAGCTACTCCCCTTGCGATTAATGGTTTGATTTCTACGACTTGAGTATCTGGTAAATTTCATTATAATTACTGTGTGCGGCTCCAAGGCGCCCGAAATCCTTTTACATGTTTATTTATTACAAATTATATATATTACATTTGCTAACAGAGTTCAAGGATTGTTAATATTAATTAGGTTATAACATACAACATAAACTCTAGTTATTCAGTTTCTATAACAATGATTCGACTACTGGGGATACAGGTTTATTTATAGGCGGATCAATCTTCATGGCTTAATCATAAGGTGTGATCATTTAGCCATGAATGTGTCCCTCAAGGAATAATACTCGTAATCCAATAAAAGGTCAGATTATATGTCACGTTCTTGGAAACAGTATACAGGTAGAATTATTTATACTTTACTGTACACCAAAATTTATCATCATCTGCCTAGTCTTTTCCCAACTATGTTAGGGTCGGCTTACAGTCTAACCAGATGCAGCTGAATACCAGTATTTTACATTGGGCGACTGCCTATCTGACCTCCACAATCCAGTTAGTACTGGGTAATACGATACCCCTGTGACCAAGACTGATGATCAAGACTGGTGATCAGACTTTCGGGCCACTGACAACCTGTAACGACAGTCAAAGATCTATATGCTTTCCGAGGCACGGAGGAAACTAGGTATGTAATGTACACCCAAATTCTCCCACCAAAAACACTTTCATTCTGTTGCTAATTCTATGGTTACAATGGTGGTCTTATCGCTAATAACGATGTCTTCCAGGTGAAGATTTCCTCTCCATATTTTCTTTCACCGTATTCACACAAAGAAGAACCAGAAGAAAAACCAACAAAACTAAAGCTTAACGAAGCTTAAGACAGTGGCAATTGTACAAAAACAGAGGCAGAAAATCCTCCATTACCACCCCTGTAGAAACAAACAGGCTTATAATATTATGCAAGCATCGAAGCATAAAGACCAAATGCTCCTGTTCAGTATGCCACTGAATGGCACTAGAAACAATCAGATTAGTGTTCCCATTCTCAATGCGTATCCAAATGTCTATTACACTATGGGTATCCAATTGCAAAATGTTTAGCAAAGTCACTGAGGACTCTACCAATTTACACTTCACCTTTACCAAGCAAGAATTAACTCTATCTTCAGAAGCTGAAAGGTTGTGCCGGCCGCAATATTCGGTTTCCAATTTTGTGCTCTCAATTGAGGTGGAAGTGGTCTTTAACAGAGGGGGCAATAAGGGTGTAAATAGTATGTTTTGTGCAGCTGATAAGGAAGAGCTTTGATGTGCATTATTGTCAGTCTCGATCAGTTACTATGACAATTAGCAATAACGTCGATTTAGAAGAGTGTTGTGTTGTGTTTTGTAAAGGTGCATCCACACCGCAGTTAACTTTTGTGGAGCAAAATTGTGCAACACGGTAACATTAGGTAACAATACTATTTGTTGAATGTTACTCATCGCGTCAATACCTCCAATAACGTAAATTAACAAAATATAACAAAGAGTAACTTTCAGCAACAGGCGAGTTGCACGGCGGTTTGTTCTATGTAACATTCTATAACTATGTTTTCAATTGTTCAAAAGTTAGGCAACATATACTAAAAATAAATAACTTTTTGCTATCGGATTTTGCTCAGTAACACTTGGAAACGTTGTTCTACGAAAAGTAACTGCGGTCTGGATTTAAAATTATGTCGATTCCCGCTATAGGATGATTTCCACCAAACGGCTCGTACCGCATCGACTCGTGAAACAAATGACACCTGTATTTTTTCTGTTTTGTTTTTGTTTTTCACGGAACTTTTTAAAGTTCCGTGATGTTGATACACTTAAGACAAAAAGTGAAACCCAAATTCTAACCTAATCTAACACAAGAAAATCAAGGCTACCCTGCAAAAGTAGTTTAGCATAGTATAAGTCTGCACCACTGCGGGCGTTCGTGTTCCAAGCGCGCCTCAAAGCGATGTCAGCACACCGGAAGGGGTCCGCAAGGGTCGATGCTTGCCGGGGCTGCGGGACTGTTCGAAAGAGATATCGCGGCTCTGGAACACAAAGGGCTAAGAAAGAACATGGGTATGTTTTAGTCAGTACAAGTCTGACATTCTCTTCCGCTCAGCCCAGAGCGGGAGGGGCATTTGATGATTTCCCATCCGAAAAAAATGGGACACAGGATAGCATTTGATTTTTGAAGACACGCTATCGTTTCCCTGCCCTTATCTCATTTTATTTAGGGCTCGCACAGCATGTCTTCTTTTTCCATACACCTCTTACAGTTGTCACCTCATGACTCAGGTTCTTTCTAATCATAATGATCCTTCACACAGTGTTTTAACAAGTGGATAATTAACATAACATAACAAAACATCAAGCCTGTAAACCCCGAAGGGTCAATTCTTTCTTTATCGTGTGGTTAGTGCCTAACCTGGTGTCAAAGTTTTTAAGCCGCCCATGGGCCTCTGACTTGGCTTAACATGCCGTCGAGAAATATCTCTCAAGCATGCTGGTTTCCTCACGATGTTTTCCTTCACCGAAGCTAGTGATAATTATACAATACGCACATGAATCCGAAAAATCAGAGGTGCGTGCCTTGGGTTCGAACTCGAGACCAATGACTTGGCAGTCCGACGGTCACACCACTAGACTATCACTGCAAAGGTCAATGCAAAGGTGAACGTAATAGTACACCCACATTTCAGCAGTTATGTTTAAGTCCCGTCATCCACCGGGCATAAATTCAGACTCCGTGGCTGCTACTGAGAAATTTCTGGTTGAAAACCTGGGACCTCATATATTGCTTAGCAGTTGCCATTGCGACCACTGGACTAACGAGTCGGTTAAGTCTCACTTTATGCCTGACAATCTGAAAGTCTGACCTCTAGTTTTGCCCAAGGGGTACGGTATATTGGTTGTGGAGTTCAGATAAAAATAGTCGTTTTATGTAAGCTGCATCCAATACGACTGCAGGCTGCAAGCCGACCCCAGCATAGCTCGAAAAATGCAAGGCAGATGATGATGACGCAAATAGTCATTACTATATTTCCTGTGTTTAGTATAATTTAACGGAAATCGAACAGCTTTATAATTTTAAACAAGAAATACCACAAAATAATAACAAGTGCAGATAAAATAATTAATACAACGTATGTGCTTGTAATATTCCGTATTAATTTATGTAAAACCAGTAATCCTACGCTGTCTTAAGATCTAATTACGGTTTCGGAAGTAACATATCAGGAAATATTATCAGCTAAAAATAACTAACGCTGTTTGATAAGTAAGTATTTCCTGAAGTGGAGATCGCGATTTAACGATAAATTATGTTTATTTTGTTCGAGCTCGTAGCGAAATAATAAGAGCTGTTCGGATTGATCCTCAGGTTAAGCTGCACTTGCCTAGGTTGGTCTGTGGATGGGTGACCGCCCATTTCATTCCAAGTTTCCTCCGTGCCTCGGAAAGCCTGTTAAGCTGTTGGTCCCAGCTGTCAATTTTAGATCTCTGACAGTCGTCCGTCTGTCTGTCAGTGGGCTGTATCTCTGATCCGTATAGGTAGACAGTTGAAATTTTCACAGTAAGTATGTGTATTTTAGTTGCTGTTAAAACAAAAAAATATTAAAAAAAAATAATTAGAGGGGTCTGGTACGGAACCCTTCATGCACGAGTCCGAGTCGCAGTTGGCCGGTTTTGCTTAAACGCTATTTATTTATTTTTTAATTTTATCATCACTATTTTATTTAAAAATATATAAAGAGTGTAAAAAGACTCTTAAAGAAGCCGAAAGGCACTTGTCCTGCCCGTCATTGCGATCATTTTTTCGTTCTAGATCTACATTTTACCTTCTAGTTACGGAGATATTGGGGGTCAAAGTTTCAACTTTTTAACATGTTTTTAATGTAAGATTTTTACTTTAAACATCCATTAGCACAATGTTTTGAGTGCGTTACATTGAGTTTTACCGTAAAACATGATTTTTAATCCCAAACAAAAAGTCTTTTCCCGGCGATAATTTTTGCACTAAGTTACTTAGTTTGATGTACAAAATGCTTGGTTGACGGCTTTCTGAAAAGTCCAGCGGTTAATAACTCCTGTATATTGATACAGCATTGGGAACAGGGTCCAAGCTACCGATGGTTAGGGCTCCTTCGGAGAGGAACCTCCTCACAATACGCACCGTGCCGTCACTAATTCTGATTTTGATTTTTAATGGTGAATTTGATTTAGATGTGGATTTTAACTTTGGTTATGATTTTTTAGTTTTTGATTTTAATTATGTAATGTGATTTAAATTTTATTGTAATCTATGTAATAATTATGTAAACTGAGGTAAATGGGTTAATGCCTGAAATAAACGATACTAATATTCTGTAACAAACGTCGCTATCTATACTAATATTATGAAGGCGAAAGTTTGTAATTATATGTGAGTGTGTTAGTTACTCTTTCACGCAAAAACTACCGATCGGATTTGAATGAAATTTAGCACACAGATAGTTTATGACCTGGATTAACACATGAAATACTTTTTATGGTCAGTGGATACGAAACGGGGCACAATTTTTTTACTGCGACCAATTTCGAGGTAGCGCTCGCCGGCCGCTGCCACGGCACCGCTCGCTCCGCTTGCTCGGCTCGCGCGTAGTTGGTCACAGTTCTAACCTAACCTAACCTATATGGTCGGAATGAACGGAATCCCTTCGACATCGTTTTTACGACAAACGGTTGGTCGGAGACAAAAATGACTCAGATCCTTTTCGCCTTATTTTAGTTGTTCTATACGATAGAATCGAGAAAATAAACAACTTACCAAAACTAAAAAAAATATTACAAAAAAATTGTCTTTTTCCTCGTTACGTATACTTCAACCCTTTTCATCCCGGTAGTATGATGTCCTGGGACAATTATTGAACGCGGGCGAAGCCACGGGTATAGGCTAGTACTGTATAAGATAAACGGCATCTATTAGCCAATCTATCATCGTCAAGCTAATTAGCGACGCTTTGGTAACTGCAGTTTGTCAATTAATTAGTACCTAGTAAGTCTTCATATTAATTAGGTTACGGTAAGATACTAAATAGAGGAGCCCGTGGCTAAATAATAACAGCCGCTCGGGTCGATCCTTAGGTTAAGCCGTGCTTGCATAGGTTGGTCTGTGGATGGGTTACATACCGGGTTCTATCCGTGCCTCGGAAAGCACGCTAAGCCGTTGGTCCCGGCTGTCATTTGCCGATCTTTGACAGCCGTAACAGGTGGTCAGTGGCCGAAAAATTCTGACAACCAGTCTTACCAAGGGGTATCGTATTACCCAGTACTAACTGGGTTGTGGAGCTCAGATAGGCAGTCGCTCCGTGTAAAGACAGGTATTCAGCTGCATCCGGGTAGACTGGAAGCCGACCCCAACATAGTTGGGAAAAGGCTAGGCAGATGATGATAAGCTATTAATTACGCATTCCTGCTTTTAATGATATTTAGAAACAACAACTGCCTCTTTGGGCTAGTGACTGTTGAGAATGAGGCCCTGAGTTCAATTCCCAGGTTAGGCAAATTAATATTTGGTTTTTTTCATAAGGAATTTGTCAGTAGCAGATTTGTGCCCGGTTAATGGCAGTAGGCTCGCCCCCTATTACATGGGACTGATAGTGAACTAGCGAAATGTGGGTGTACTATTAGGTACAGTCGTGGTCTTTTCCGCCTGATCAGTTAAATTTTTTTTCGCTTAAATCATCGGAGGCGCCGAGCCACTCCACCTTAAACTTTAGGCCTATTAGGAAAGCGTCAACTTTGGCGCGCAAAATAACAATAACTATCGTTTGGCATGTGTCGCCGATCGGTATTTTTTCATTAATTATTTATATATCTAGAGAATAGAGAGCGTTTCTATGTTTTAAGTGTAAGCAAAAATTAGCTTAGTGGTGATCAAGCGGGAGTGTTCTCGATAGTACCCCTCTGCCTTACCCTTCGGGGATTACAGGCGTCATGTTAAGTTATGTCATAAACAGTAAAATCTTATTTGATAAATAGTGACTGCCTCGCAAAGAGAAATGTTGGACGTCTGGCGGTATGGGCAGACGATATTGTCGCCATTGCGGGAATATCCTGGATGAGGTTGGCACAGGAGCGTGGAGCTTGGCACAAACAAAGAGAGGCCTATACCCAGCAGTGGGTGAAGTCGGGCTGTGGATGATGATGATGACAAGTCAAAGAGCATTACCTTTCTTCAATACAGTAATATTCTACATATATATGTATGTTTACTATAGGTAAATAAACTGGCCTGCAAAAATAAGTATCACACTTTTAAAATTGCAATAAATTTTTAAGTACACAAGATATACTTTCAAAACAAAAAGGACTCGAAAAATAGTTTAATTTTGTCTATAGTTTCAAAGGAAGCTGATAGAATTGCTTTATAACGTTTTTTTTCATTTTAAATCTCTAACTTCTATAGATTAGGAAAAATTGAAATTTTGAAAGTGTAGTACTTATTTTTGCAGGTCTGTGTATTTACTATACTAGTATTTATTTTATATGATTGTGTATATGTATTTTTATGTATGTTTATTTCATATTATTTTTGTTTTAAGTTTTAATTTACATTTCCTGTTTTGACTTCTCTACACACTGTGTCTACATTTCTAATCCAACTTTCCTCTCGCAGGTCTGCTGGAAGAGATTTCTTATGAAATAAGCAGTACCTTTGTGCTCATCTATCTTAATGTTATGTCCTGTTAAGTATTTTGTGTGTACATAAATAAATAAATAAATAAATGACTGCCTCGCTGGTTTTGATGACGGTCTAGTGGACGCAAGCACCACTGGTGAGTATGAGGGCCTAGGTTGGATTTCCAGGTCGGACAGTGTTTTTGGTATTTTTTCATCAGGAATTTCTCAATACTAGCATGATGCCAGGATTTGTGTCTGGTTGACGGTAACCGGCTCGGCCTATTATTTAGAAATTAAATACAGGGTGTAAACAGACCCTTCACGAAGCCGTCAACCAAGCATTCTGTGCATGAAACTAAGTAACTCTACGCTTAAATTATTGTTTGTAAACAACTTTTATTTTGGGTGAAAAGTAACTATAAGCAAAAAATATTGCTGGCAATGCACTTAAAACATTGTGCTGATGGATGGATTGAATAGTTCAGGAGTCGTGGAGGTGTTTAAAATAAAAAACTTACATTAAAAACATGTATTTAAAAAAAAAACCTTCTGAAATAGTTGGATCTTTGTCCGATATCTCCGTAACTAGATGGTTTCCAGGTATGGTCTAGAAAAAAAACCGGCTAAGAGCGAGTCGGACTCGCGCACCGAGGGTTCCATACAAACTTTTCAAAGGACAAACTTAACTTTGCTGTTCGATCCCTAGAAACGGCTTTTGCACCAACCGCAAAGAACAAATTTGTAATAGTAAAATCACTTTTTTTTTTAGTTATTTAAACTACATATTTACGGTTTTCAGATTTTTCCCTTTACATGTGCTGTAAGGCCTTGCTTTTCTCCAAATTTCGTGATTCTAGGTCAACGGGAACTACCATATAGGTTTTGGACCCAAAACCCTACTTTCGGTTGACTTAGAATTGTCGAAAGATCCAAAAAAAAAAATTATAATTGAAAATTGAGGTAAATTTTGGTACTTACAAATTTTCGTGAAAATCTAAATTTGCCCATACCTTTTTATCGTGTTGACTCAAGACCTTGATTTTTATACACCTAATATTATAGACTATAGACCTCATTATCTGGTATAAATTTCATTTGCTAGGTCCACCCGTACCTGAGAAAATCGGTGGTGACAGACGGACGGACAAGAAAGTGATCTCATAAAGGTTCCTTTTACCTTTAGAGGTACGCAACCCTAAAAATGATCGTAATGACGGGGAGGACAAGTGCCTTTCGGCTTCGTTAATTGTCTTTTTACATCCTTTATTAATAGCAGATTGTGGGAATTGTGTGACTCAAACCTGCCACCCAGGTATGCATACCATATTACGCATACTCTGACTTATCCTAAACTTCAAATCAAAGGTTAGTTTTCCTCGAAAGGACCAGTTTAGTAGGAAATGATTTCGAGCAGATCTGTGTCCAAGACCTTTACCGTAAAATAATTAACATAATAAACCAAAACAAAAATGAATCATGAGGATAAACCAGAACTACAGAGCAACAACGACCAATCAAATTTATAAAAAGCGAAGCCAGGTTATACTGGAAATGAATAGCTGTTTGTGTCGTCGTGTGAACATATTACTTCTGCGTTGAATGTGACGAGAATTTCCGCCTCGCAAAAAAATATAAAACTAACAAAGCGTTAGGGGTTGCACAAACTGGGACACTTTTGTGTCTTGTGGCGGATTCAAGCTACCAATGATAAGATAAGATACCAATGATTATTTTGATTTCTTTAAAGGGTGTAACAAACCTCTTAACGAAGCCTCCCCCATTCACCCCTCTTATTACGATCATTATTTTGTTCTACACCATACCTGGGAGCCTTCTAGTTACGGAGATATTGGGGGTCAAAATTCAGACTTTTTGACAAGTTTTTTTTTAAATACAAGTTTTTAATGTAAGATTTTTACTTTAAACACCTCCACGACCCCCGTATTATTCAATCCATCCATCAGCACAATGTTTTGAGTGCGTTACATTGAGTTATTCCACAAAACATGATTTTTCTCCTAAAAAAAAAGCAGTTTTCCAGCAATAATTTTTGCGTAAAGTTACTTAGTTTGGTGTACAGAATGCTTGATTGACGGCTTCGTGATGAGGTTGTTTAGACCCTGTATAACCGGTATGAAATCAGTGACTCCCTGCGCAGACGTAAACATTTCTTTGGTCCAGTTGCTTCCACTTGAAACATACATGTGTAATGATTTTGTAAAATAATAGTAAATAATTATACTTCTTTCCACAAGCGACAAATCACATAGTTTGAAAGTATGGAAGAAAGTGATAGAGAAAATAATAAGAGAGGAGAGTAAGATCACCCAAAATCAGTTTGGGTTTATGCAAGGTCGAGGAACATTGGACACCACTTTTGCACTCCGCCAATTTTATTGTGCGAGAAGTACAGACGTGCACACAAAAACTTGCACATGGTGTTCATTGATCCCAAAACCTGAATCACGAAACAAAATCAGCTGTTCCGTACAATTATGTTCGCCTAAACTGTATGGAACAGCTGATCTTTTTTCGCGATTCAGGTTTTGGTTCCATTGTTAAAATTGTTCATAATGTTGAGTACAATGACCGGTCGAAGTTTATCGATATCATCCGGAAACATGTGGACCCGCTAATGGGTCAACCCACCGGGACCAAGGGTAACGAGTGTTATAACTGATTAAACATAATTATTTTTGAATACTCGAGTGTTTGATTTCATAACACTCGTTGCGATCAAAAAGTGTTCGGTGTCTGTAACTAGAAACTAACAGTCGTCCGTTGAAGACACAAGCAACATTAACAAATTTCCTTAGAATGGGGGCTGTCGTTTTTGAGCTCACCAGATGGCGCCACTGTCTAGTAAGGTCTTGTCAATAATTCTGTTTTATAATATAAAGTACTAATAACGTCATAAAAAGCTTATTTTATTACGTATAACAACATAGTGTAAACTTCAGATGCATATTTACAATATTCTCCCTAAAATTAGCAAGCACGAAACATTTAAAAATCATTCTACCTCCAAGTATTAACAAATAAGATCCTCAGTTGCTTCTTAAAATCTTCAAGTCATATAATTAATCAGGAATGGCTCAGTCTAGAACACAATCGTAAGTATTAGTATAAATACGTGATAAAAAAGCAAGCAACGCGCGAACACTGACATTTCGGTAGACCCTCTACACGACCGCCTCTAGCGGCGAATTCATGCGCGCTGTTGAGTGTAACTAGGAGTAGCAACCGGCGAATGTGTCCGATCGTCGCTATAGGAAACAGCAACTACGGTTTCCTGTGATGGTGTGCCGTAACGGCAATAAAAAGTCCTTACGTTTGCACAGCGCCTTAGAATCTTGACAAGACAAATAAGACACTAGTACCTATTCGTTTGCGAAAACCGGTTACAAAAGGTGAATAAATTGTAATTATATAAAGTTGCGGTCATTTAATAGATCATATTAATGTTACCTATAATTAGTTGTTTGTGGTTCGAATCAGACTTATCAGTATATCAAACTATTCGTCACGATTTAAAAAGTTTCCACTAGTATTGTAAATGCGAAAGTAAGATTGTTTGTTTGTATTTTACCTTTTCAAGCCTAAACCACTGAACCGATAATCTTGAAATTTTTGGTAGATATCACATGTCTTCGAAGTTTCTGGTTCTAGGACATGTCGGTTTCCTCGTGATGTTTTCCTTCATCATTTTGAGAGCAACGCTGATGAAATAAATTACACAAAGTAGTGCGCCTGCCTGGGTTCAAACCCACGACTTACCGTTCGTAAGTCGGGGCCGCCAGCATTGGGCCACCGCTGCTCTCACATTAACATTCCGCGAGCGCTCGGATTATAATACGAGTTGCGCGTAGTAAAAACTTGTATGGAAGCTAATAAATAAAACATTAGAATCCTCAACAAAGAATTTAGTTACCAAAACGGTTGCTTGATACTCGATAAACAAGGTATTACATTTTTTTCTAGAATGTTCTCTGATCTCAAATGTTGTGGGTGTGGGTGGGAAAATAAAATATTTAGTTTTACCCACAATTTAATTATAGAAAGCACCAGTTTTTAGGGGATAATGCCATCAACCGTGGGCAAATCGAGACTCCGTGGCTGCTACTGAGAAATTACTGATGGAAAATCCCAATGCCTCTTTACCAGACCCAGGAATCGAATCCAGGACTTCACGGTCTACAGTCGTGCATGCGATCACCAGACCAACGAGGAAGAAATCAAATCGTTTATTGCAATATCCATAATGTACACTTATAGGTGGAAATGTGCAAAATCAAAATCAAAGTATTTATTTCAAGGAAGCCAGTTACAGGCACTTTTGAATTGGCTGCGGGACTATTCGAAAGAGATACCGTGGCCCCGGAACACAAAGGGCCATGAAGGAACACGAATGAGTTTTAGTCAGTAAACGTCTGACACTCCCTCCTGCCCTGCCCAGAGCGGGAGGAGTCATTTGATGATTTCCCATCCAAAAAAAAAAAGGCACTTTTGAATTGTCGAAACAAAGATGAAAATTAAATGTAGCTACAGTCCCAGTCACAAGACATAAAAACTGTGAAAGTACTGTAGTTGCCCATTCCCTAGCGTATTCTTCTCTATGGAGAAGAACGGACAAGAAACTCCATGGACACTCTTTTAAATCAGAATATTGTCCACTATACACACACATATTGACCAGTCACAGTGCGTACTTAGTACTTACGTAAAATTGGTGCCTTGCAAACATAGTGTTATGTTGGATGCTAGGATTATGTATTTACATATATTTTGATTGTTATGTAATTTAGCAAGCTAGTTCGTCTGGTTTTACAACAGGTGAGGGGACCGCTTTTTTTAAGTTGATACTATTTCTTAGAACTTAGAATAAATGTCTTGTAACACCGTTGTTGTTAACGAAGCCGAAAGGCACTTTGTTCTCCCCGTCATTGCGATCATTTTTTTCTTCTAGACCATACCTGGGAACCTTTTAGTTACGGCGGTATTGGGGGTCAAAGTTCCAACTTTTTCACAAGATTTTTTTGAACTGCATTTGTTTTTAATGTAAGATTTTTAGTTTAAACACCTCCAAGACACCCGTACAATGCAATCCATCCATCAGCACAATGCTTTCCACCTACGGTGAAACATTATTTTTAACCCCCAAGAAAAGGCGTTTCTCAGCAATATTTTTTGCGTAAAGTTACTTAGTTCGATGTACGTGTTAGATTGACGGCTTCGTGAAGGGTTTGTTTACACCATGTATAAGACTACTAGCTTTGCGGTTAGAAATTATCCCAAAGGAAAGTACTACCAAAAAATTATTAACAATTTAAATAAAATTAGCGAACTTTTTAAAATTAATCAATAATTCGACAGAGCTGTAATAGTGTTAGATTATTTTGTATTATGGAACTAGAATATATATATATATATATATATATATATTCTTTCTCTTTGTATCTATCTGTGGAGGCTTGGTATTAGCAATTTAGTTATATATTTTTGTTACTATAATGTTATTAGTCTGTAAGCTTTCCTAAAATAAAATAAATAAATAAATAAAAACAGATTTTTTTTTATCCCAATTTACTTTTCCCCGTATACAATGAGATGACTGAGTATTTAATATACTAGAGTATTCTAAGCATAGGAGAGGACTTGTAGCTAAATAGTAACAGTAACACTCGAATCGATCGTCAGGTTCAAAGTCAAAGTTAAAGTCAAATTGTTTATTGCTAAATCCATAATGTACTATCGAGGACACTCCCGCCTGATCACCACTAAGCTTATTTTTGCTTGCACTTAAAACATAGAAACGCTCTCTATCCCCGCCCTGTTGACTTTATAATAAATAATGAATGAAAAAAATACCGATCGGCGACACATGCCAAACGAGAGTTATTGTTATTTTGCGCGCCAAAGTTGACGCTTTCCTAATAGGCCTAAAGTTTAAGGTGGAGTGGCTCGGCGCCTCCGCATGATTTAAGCGAAAAAAAATTTAACTGATCAGGCGGAAAAGACCACGACTGTACAATTACAGGTGGTAAATAAAAACAAAGAAACAATTATGGACCCTGTCGGGCACAGCAAATTTAGTAAATATATAGAGAGGAAGACCGCTTTATTACTTTTCAGTTTGAAATGTTTCTTAGCCTAATATATTTCCATTTATTTACTTACTATAATAATATTTTACTATCTACTATTATCAATCTATTCTTTTCTTATATATTTAATTGTATTTTAAAATTACTTACTTGAAGTCGCTTAAAAAATGGTCATTATTTTTAACCTTATATAAGTTCAATTTCAATTTCTCACAAACAACTTACATTGTGTTTGAAATAAAAATAACAACAATAAAAATTTAAACAGAACACATTCATCATACAATTAACACATAAAATATTAACAACATAATCATTATTTCAGGTTAAGCCGCGCTAGTCTGCTAGTCTCGGTCCGGGATGATGACCATTACATACCAAGTTTCCTCTGTGCCTCGATAAGCACGTTAAGCCGTTGGTCCCGGCTGTCATTTGTAGATCTTTGACAGCCGTAACAGGTGATCAGGGGCAGGAACAACCAGTCTCACCAAGGGGTATCATATCACCCAATTGTAACTGGGTTGTGGAAGTCAGATAGGCAGTCGCTCTATGTAAAATACTGGTATTCAGCTGCATCCGGTTGGACTGTAAGCCGACCCCAACATAGTTGGGAAAAGGCTAAGCAGATGATGAGTATCCTAAATATGTGCCATATCTGTAGAGGTAACAAACAAACAGTCAGTCAGTAACATTCTCATTTATTATGTTGGATGATATATTATGGCTAGAAAGGAGAACTTCTGAGATGACGATTAATAGAGAAGTATGGAAGAAGAAGATATGAAACGCCGAACCCAAATAAATAAATAAATATCGCTGGACATTAAACACAGCGCCATCTAGTGCCACACTAAGCAACGAGGCTTGTGTCGTGGACACCAGATAGTTGATATACTACATAGATACTTTTTTGTTTGTAAATAAATACTTATTATACATGTAAACATCCATGACTCGGAAACAAATGTCCATGCTCATCACACAAACTAATTAATCAATCCAATTATGTTAGATGACATGGCTAGAAAGGAGTCAACTTCTGAGACGACGAGTAATAGAGAAGTATGGAAGAAGAAGACAATGTCTTCTTCTTCCATACTTCTATAAACTTTTGCTTGTTGTGTAAAACAAAAAGCAAAAGAATGATGACGATATATTCGTAAATATTTATGTCGTCATTGTATTGTCTTCTGTAGGTCAAAGTCCTCCCCTGTAGAATAAAAAAAGATGTAAGATCTAAAAGAAGTTACCTACTTAAAAAAGTTGCAAACAAAAAATAAGAAAAACATCTAACATCACCAACGTGAACCAATGTGAAGTCCGATCAAAAAAGTATTATCAATAAAAAAGAAAAATGATTGAAACAATCAAGTAAATTGCTTGTTATGTTTATTTGACTGAAGTTAAGGTGTACAAGAGGACCAAAAAAAAACCCGGCCAAGTGCGAGTTGGACTCGCGCATGAAGGGTTCCGTATAGTCATAGTAGGGGAACCCCCTTTAACTTTCAATTTTATAATTTTTTGCTGTGGCGGCAACAGAAACACATCATCTGTGAAATTTTCAACTATGTAGCTATAGCACGGTTCATGAGATACAGCCTGGTGACAGACAGACAGACGGAAAGTGGAGTCTTAGTAATAGGGTCCCGTTTTTACCCTTTGGGTACGGAACCCTAAAAACCAACAGCCAGTGGTCGCAAGCAGTACTGCTCGACTGTTTTTTTTTTTGTGTAAGTATGGCATCTTACAAGTTAATCAAGGAAGTTGTCGTCTGGCTCAGTGACGTATAGACCGCGACAGACAAAACCGAAAATATTGGGTAAATCCATACTTTCTTGAACCAGGACATTTTAAGGGCGAATATTTTTAGCACACGTTTCGTACGTGTGCTAAAAATATTTAAGCGACAACGAAACATTAACTGCCCGGGCGCACCGTGCATGCGCCACGGCACCGCACCACGGCACGACGTCGCGCCGTCTTGTGCCTTGCCTTGCCTTTTTTTTTTTTCGAAATGGCATCTCGCAGTTCAACCTGAGAGGTTGTCGTCTGCTTAACCGGACAATCCTGTGGGTGCCTTAAGTGTAAGGCCTCCAGCCAGGGCAAAAAACTTACAAACTAAGCGACTACACGCTAAGGGCACCCCCTGCGGGGTACGGGCCTCGGCTTAGGGCGTGGGAGAGGACAGCAAGGGGACAGGCTGGATCGGAGTGGCCTTGGCTTGCCAGCACGGAACCAATATTTGTATGGCTTACAGGTAGTTCTTCCAGGTCTGTTTGTTTGTGTATGTGAGTTATTGTTTGTAAACACGCACCTACGATACAGGAGAAATTCCTAGAGTGGGTCAACGTTTTATACACAACTGAGGAGGACAATGTGTTTATCAGTCTACAGGGTGTAAACCACCTCATCACGAAGCCGTCAACCAAGCATTCTGTACATCAAACTAAGTAACTTTACGCAAAAATTATTGCTGGGAAATTACTTTTTTTGTGGGGTGAAAAATCATGTTTTGTGGTAGAACTCAATGTAACGGAGTCAAAACATTGTGCTGATAGATGGATTCAATAGTACGAGGGTCGTGGAGGTGTTTAAAGTAAAAATATTACATTAAAAACTTGTCTTTTAAAAAAAAGTTGCCAAAAAGTTGGAACTTTGGTGCCCAATATCTCCGTCACTAGAAGGTTCCCAGGTATGGTGTGGAACAAAAAAATTATCGCAATGACGAGGAGAACAACATGCTTTCGGCTTCGTTAAGAGGTGTTTTACACCCTTCTAAATACGTGTGTTTGTTCCTTTGTGGCGCTATAAAGAACAAAACGCGTGTGTCGATTTGATGATTTTTACGTCAATCGATTTGTCATAATCTTGAAAGTGTCACTATAGACATGGCAGTAATCAAAAATTTATATGGCGACAACCAGACGCCATAATGTGTAAAATAAAAAAAAATAAAGTCGACGAACTATGTCATTGAGTCGGATAAAGTTCGCTCGTAACTTAAATATATTTTTAGCGCGAAATAACTTAACAAAACGAACTCATGAAATGAGTTCTTGTTTATCGATGTATTCAAGTGGCTATTTTGGAATATTTTAATACACTTTTTGTTTCTAGACCTTTTCTAAGATCAAGGTCTTTTGGTTTACACGCCTTTTTATAGATATTTAAGTCAACTTTATGAATAACAGATGAGTAAATAAGGTAAATAGTTTAATAACACATAACGTCACACCTGTAATCCCCAAGAGGTAAGGCAGAGGTGTACCTAATAGTTTACCCACATGTTGCCAGTTATGTTTAAGTCCCATGTAATGAGGGGTCAGTCTCTTGCCATCAATCAAGCACAACTTCAAACTCCGTGGTTGCTACTTAGAAATTCCTGATGGAAAAACCCAATAAGAATTTGCCTGACCCGGGAATCGAACCCAGGACCTCATGCTCAGTAGTCGCACTTGCGCCCACTAGACTAAGGCCTCGGACACGAAATCAGCGGGAGCGGGGCGCCTGGCGCAGGTGGCCGGACATGGTTCTTTCGGGAGGTTCCTGTACCAAATCGAGCGGGAGGAAACGCCCAGGTGCTATCACTGCGAGGATCGACCGGAGGACACGGTGGAGCACACTGTGGAGGTGTGCCCCGCTTGGGCGGAGCACCGCCGTGTCCTCGAAGCGGCGATCGGTGGCGGCGACCTCTCGCGTCTGGCCCTGGTTCAATCCATAATCCATGGTCAGGAGCGAGACGGAATGGGATGCCGTCACCTCCTTCTGCGAAGCAGTCATGCTAGCGAAGGAGGTGGCCGAACGTGAGAGGGAGAGAACCTCACGTCTAGGCCGCCGCGGGAGACGCCCCGGGCGTCGGGGGCCACGGTGGCCCCCGGCCACCGTAGGTGCAGGCCTGTGGACGGTGAGCTATGGGCTAGCTCGCCGTCCGTCCGTCTCATGACGACAAGCCGTGTCGACGGCGCGTTCATGTTCGAACAAAGATACTAATTTCTCGTAACACACACTACGCCGCTCTAGCGCCGCGCGATCTGCCCGCTGACTTCGACACCGGGTATAGCGTCAACAGCGTCGTCGCGGCGCTCCCCGTGCCGCCGCCGCCACTACCGCTGACTTCGTGTCTGAGGCCTAACGAGCAAGCGTATTTTATGTATCGGCGATTTTGGTCGATTGAAGGTGTCAACGCATTAGGTGCCTCAGGACTGTCGGCGCTGCCAATCGTCGCGGTCTTTGAAGAGATGGTGAGATGGCCTGGACCCACAGCATGAAGGCTGGCTCAAGCTGGACCAGGAAAAGAGTACCTGGAAGAATATAGGAAAGGTTTTGCCAGCAGTGGGATATTCAAGGCTAATAATAAAATGGCGATTTTATTGACTTGACCAATGTCTGGACTCTAAAAAATACTGACCTCTGAGTTTGTTTCGGCTGTTCCTTCTCAGAGTAGTCAGGTACGAAACACCAGCCCCATCATCTAGTTTTAAAAAACAACATGATGAGACGTGTAAAAGCATTTTTCGAAACCAATTTACAGAAATTAATTATGATTTATTTTAACAGATACATTGAGTCCGTCCAAGTAACTAATTAACAGAAATGCGATTTATGTTATCTAAACAATACTAGTCTATTTCTGTCCTACTGCTTGGTCAAGGCTTCTTCTCGTCTATAATTATACAGTAGAATAAAATAATAAAATAAAGTTAATTAAAAATAGACTCACTGAACCGGTTTATGTTATACAGGGTGTAAACAGACCCTTCACGAAGCCGTCAACCAAGCAACCTGTACATCAAACTAAGTAACTTTACGCAAAAATTATTGCTGGGAAACGACTTTTTTTTTGGGGTGATAAATCACGTTTTACTGTAGGACTCAATGTAACGCAAATTCAAAACATTGTGCTGATGAACGGATTAAATAATATGGGGGTCGTGGAGGTGTTTAAAGTAACAAACTTCCATTATAAACATGTATTTGGAAAAAAAAACTTGTGAAATAGTTGGAACTTTGACCCCCAATATCTCCGTAACTAGAAGGTTCCCAGGTGTGGTCTAGAACAAAAAAATGATCGCAATGACGAGGAGAACAAGTGCCTTTCGGCTTCGTTAAGAGTCTTTTTACACCCTTTATACTATGTTCAAAAAAATAGTTTAACCTTTTTAAAGATGAAGAATGCGGTTCAAGTGTCTGGTTCCAAGTGGTAAATATCAGTTCACGTGTATAAAATAATTTAAAAAGGTTATCAGGCGCAGGAACAGATCAGAACTGCTGAGCCGTTGATCCCGGCTGTCATTTGTAGATATTTGACAGTCGTTACAGGTGGCCCGAAATTCTGACAACCTGTCTTACCACGAGGTATCGTATTACCCAGTACTCAGCTGGGTTGTGGAGGTCAGATAGGCAGTCGCTCCATGTACAATACTGGTATTCAACTTCATCCGGTTAGATTGGAAGCCGACCCCAACATAGTTGGGAAAAAGATGGGCAGATGGTGAGATCATAAATATCGCTGGACATTACACACAGCGCCATCTAGTGCCACACTAAGCAACGAGGCTTGTGTCGTGGAGACCAGATAGTTGATATACTACACACATACTTTTTGTTTGTAAATACATACTTATTTTATACATATAAACATCCATGATTCGGAAACTAATGTCCATGCTCATCACACAAAGATTTGCTCTAACCGGAATTCGAACCCAAAACCCTAAGAACGTAAGGCAGCCTCACTACCGTTGTGCCATTCGGAACATGAGTAGGAACAGGGAGGTTACCATGACGTCTTAAAACAGGTTTGTTTTAATGTCATTCCAGTGTGGGAAGGAGACGGAGTTATAGAGGACGTCTACCGCCATCTCTTTCTCACTCTAGAATAAGATTAAAACAATCCTGCTTTAAGACTTCATGGTAGGCCACCAGAGCGAAACGAATATGCCTGTGTTCCCTAATCATTTTAATCTGAATCTATTCAAAGTTTGAGTGAATCAGTTTGTTCTAGGCAGGCGTGCTCTACCTTATAAGGCCGAATCATCGCTTCACCTAAGTCGAGTCAGTCCTGAAGAGTTGTTCAAAGGAGGTTCCAGCGGATGATCACCGTTGGAATCTCCCGGACGACGTACGTGAACTTGTGACTGAGAAGAACGCGGCTATCCGTGCCAACAGTTCTTTTCCCTGCGCCAGTAACAAAGTTTTTATGCGTCACTTACAACGCAAAGTAAGTAGTAGCATCAAAAAACTGCGTGAAGAACGTTGGAATAAGATGCTCAGTGAACTCGAACCGACCCATCAGGCCTTCTGGGACCTGCAGAGGAAGCTACGCTCCTCTGAGGTCACCACCGTGCCCCCTCTTATTCGCCCCGACAAGACCGTCGCCTTTGACGACGACAACAAAGCCGATTGCCTGGCTGACAGCCTAGAGTCCCAATGTTCTCCCAGCACCCTGCCAGTAGACCCAGCTCTCCTTGCTGAGGTGGATGCTGAAGTCGAACGTCGGACCTCCCTCCCTCCCGTCGAAGACCCAGATGATCCCCTACCCTCAGTCACTCCTGAAGAGGTAGGGGATATCATCAAAGGCCTTAAGCACCGAAAAGTCCCCTGGCTCAGACGGACTCACCAATAGAGTATTTAAATTATTCTCTCCGGCCCTCATAGTGTTAATGACCGCTATCTTCAATAGCGCCTTAACAAGCAATATGTTCCCTCAGTCGTGGAAGCGAGCTACGGTAATTGGCATTCCCAAACCGGGCAAGCCAAAGTCTTCCCCGAGTAGCTACCGTCCCATCAGTCTCCTCAACGTCCTAGGCAAAATCTACGAGAGGCTTATTTATATTTTATTTATTTATTTATTTAACACTTCAAGCACAAAGTACAGAGGCGGACTTAATGCCGTAGGCATTTTCTACCAGTCAACCTTTGGGTGATGCAGAGACAAGCAGTGGTAGGTGTACATCTGAAAATAATTTAATTAATACTAAGGTAAATTAGAAGGATATATAAAATACTATAAATATATATAAATACTATAAATATATATTAAACTATTTATAAGCGTCTCAAAGATTACGCCGAAGCCAAGAGCCTAATACCGATGGAGCAGTTTGGATTTAGATCCCGACACTCCTGCGTCCAGCAAGTGCACCGCATAGTGGAGCACATCAGTGCCCGCTACCAGCGGGGTCTGACTACTGGTGCCTTGTTCTTCGACATCGCGAAAGCATTCGACAAGGTCTGGCACAACGGGCTGATATACAAGCTATACCAGCTCGGTGTGCCCGATCGTCTCGTACTCATCCTACGAGACTTTCTGTCGAACCACACATTCCACTACCGCATTGATGGTGCGCTTTCAACCCCTCATCCGATTCGCGCAGGCGTCCCTCAAGGGTCGGTACTATCCCCATTAGCCTTCACGTTATACACCAGCAATATCCCAAAGAGTAAAGTAGCCCAGTTAGCCCTTTTTGCTGACGACACGGCCATCTATTACTCTGGTAGGAGTCCCAGTAGAATCGCCCGTACCCTCCAAACTTCCGCAAACGCCCTAGGCGATTGGTTCCGGAAATGGAGAATAGAAGTTAATCCCGACAAGAGCCAGGCGGTACTTTTCTCTAGCCCCCGTCAACTCTTCCCCTCCACTCCTAGTCCGATCACCATGTTTGACAAGCCGATCCCTTGGGAGAAGCAAGCCAAATATCTGGGAGTCATCCTCGACCGGCGCCTAAACTTCGCAGAGCACATCAAGACGGTACGTTCGCGTGCCGCCTTCGCTCTCGGCAGGCTCCACTCTCTGCTGAATGCTCGCAGCAAATTGTCACTCAAGTGCAAATTGCGTATTTACACCGCGTGCATTCGGCCCATCATGACATACGCGTGCCCCGTGTTCGCACATGCCAAACCCTACCACCTCCATAAGATGCAGATCCTCCAAAATCGATTCATCCCCGTGGTTCGTCAGGAACGAGCAACTCCACGTTGACCTCAAGATCCCTACCATCCAGCAGTGCATGAAGCGTCTCACCAAGTTTTTTTTCGATAAGGCCGAAAAACACCCTAACCCCCTGATTTACTCAGCAGCTAGTTATGTCCCCTCTAATATCTCCAGGATTCGCCAACCTAGGCTCACCCTCCTCACACCTGATGATCCCATCACCCTTCTTCAAGAGAGTCATAGGGAAACCAGCACACTTCGCAACCACAGATACAAGAACCGATTCAAACTGCGAACCCGGCCCCGCCGACGAGGCCCTCCGCGACTCCCCTGTAACATCACCGCCCGACCCTTGCTCGACGAGCCAGCCCGCGACGCTGAGCAAGAAACAATAAATTCCCCAAATAATGATCTGACCCAGCCTGTCCCTTGCTGCCCTCCCCTCAATGACGCACTAAGCCGAGGCCCGAACCCCACAGGGGGTGCCCTTAGTGACTGTTCACTTAATTTATATCCTTAGTTTGTAAGCCCTGGCTGGGGGCCTTAAAGTAATTTTTGGCCACCACAGGATAGTCCGGTTAAGCAGTCAAGCAACCTTAGCGAGTTGCAACTGCAAGTGGTCATATCTAAAAAAAAAAAAAAATTAGTTCGCCTAAGTCGAATTGCAGCCAAATGCAAGCAAAAACCTCTTTGGTATTCAAAACAATGTGTGGTAATACTACTTTTAAAAAGACTACTGAAAAATCACGCTCAATTCGGGTTTACAAGGTAAAATCGACTCTACTTATTGTTGAAGTCGGTTAAATGTATGCTATATGGCTAGATACATAGATATATGGCTAGTAGCCTATGTTAACCGGACCATAATTACGAATTAATCGACACTTTATTCATCAATAAATCGGATGAGTAGTTTAGGCGTTACGGAGGAACATACATACATACACTGATAAACTAGACTAGATAAGAAGACTAGACTTCCACAATGCGATGGAAAAACCCCTGCAATGGGTAAGACCGTTAAAACTAATCGTACATCCCGCGACCATAGCTAGGTCTCAATCTGACCAAGAGGTCTAGCTATGTTGAAATCAAAAATGACGTCACCAGATTTTCACCCAATGCTTGGAACCATCTACGTAAGTGCCATGAGTTTCACAGCTTCCATCCTCATGAAACTTTACCTGCATAAAATTAGCCGATTATGTTCCCACTGCTGGGACACATGCATCCTCTGTGTAAGACGGGATGGGCTGTAATCCACCACATGGGTCCAGTGCGAGTTTTTGTAATTTTTACGGTTCCGTACCTCAAAAGGTAAAAAAGGAACCCTTATAAGATCACTCTCTTGTCCGTCTGTCCGTCCATCTGTCGCTACCGATTTTCTCAGGAACGGGTGGGTCTAGCAAGTTGAAATTTATACATATATAATTGATACTGAGGTCTATAATAGTCCCTATTAGGTGTATAAAAATCAAGGTCCTGAGTCAATACGATAAAAAGATATGAGCTAATTTAGATTTTCCGGAAAACTTGTAAGTAACAAAATTTACTTAAAAATATTTATTTTTTATTTTTCCGAAATTTCCCTTCCTACCCCTTCCCTACCTACCCTGTAGTTCCCGTTGAACTAGAATCACGAAATTTGGCAAGAAGCAATCTTACAGTACATATAAAGGGAAAAATCTGAAAACCGTAAACATTGTAGTTTAAGAACAAAAAAGTGATTTTACTATTACAAACTTATTATTTGCGGTCGGAGCAATAGCCGTTTCTAGGGATCGAACAGCAAAGTTAAGTTTGTCCTTTAAAAAGTTTGTACGGAACCCTCGGTACGCGAATCCAACTCCCACTTGGCCGGTTTTTGATCATATCATTGTTTATTGACGACCTGAATGGCGCAGCGGTAGTGAGGCTGCCATACGTTCTTAGGGTCCCGGGTTCGAATCCCGGTTGGAGCAAATGTTTGTGTGATGAGCATGGACATTTGTTTCCGAGTCTTGGATGTTATATGTATGATAAGTATGTATTTACAAACAAAAAGTATCTATGTAGTATATCAACTATCTGGTGTCCACGACACAAGCCTCGCTGCTTAGTGTGGCACTAGATGGCGCTGTGTGTTAATGTCCAGCGATATTTATTTATTTATTATTTATTATTATTTATTTACCATTAAAGCACAATGTTTACAAATCAAAATCTCTCATCATCGACACCCTTAATAAATAGTTACGATACATAATTCCCTAAGTTCATCCTCACTCATCGAATACAATGGCCGCCGCGATGTGGGATCAATTGCTAATCGCCGGACAATAGGGCCGTTTCTGACCTCTGCTCCGGCCATAACCGTAGACTAAGTGTATTTGCACAGAAGGGACAGTCTTCTTCCAAAACGACCCGAATGGCGCAGCGGTAGTGAGGATGCCTTACGTTCTTAGGGTACCGGGTTCGAATACCAGTAGGAGCAAATGTTTGTGTGATGAGCATGGACATTCGTTTCCGAGTCATGGATATTTATATATGTATAATAAGTATGTATTTACAAACAAAAAGTATCTGAGTCAACTATGTGGTGTCCACGACACAAGCCTCGTTGCTTAGTGTGGCACTAGATGTTGCTGTGTGTAATATCCAGCGATTTTTTTTTTAAAGCTGCTGTTTCTTACAAAAATGCAATACCTTCTCCTCCTGGCGTCGTATTCCTCAATGCTGAGGGTCGTGACCTCCTCCTGCTGCATCGCTGCACCTTCTCACGGATGATTTTTCTCCATCTGTTTCTGTCTCTGGCTGTGCGAAGGGCACTATGAACCTACACGGTCAAAAAGAATAAAAATAAACGAATACTACTACTACTACACTGCTACTACACTACTTCTACTACTACTACTACACTACTGCTACTACTACTACTACACTACTGCTACTACTACTACTACACTGCTACTACACTACTGCTACTACTACTACTACACTACTGCTACTACTACTACTACACTACTGCTACTACTACTACTACACAACTACTACTACTACACTACTGCTACTACTACTACTACACTACTACTACTACTACTACACTACTACTACTACACTACTACTACTACTACACTACTACTACACTACTGCTACTACTACTGCTACTACTACTACTACTACTACTACTACACTACTACTACTACACTACTGCTACTACTGCTGCTACTACTACTACTACACTACTACTACTACTACACTACTACTACTACACTACTACTACACTACTGCTACTACTACTGCTACTACTACTACTACACTACGACTACTACTACACTACTACTACTACACTACTACTACTACACTACTACTGCTACTACTACTACTACTACACTACTACTACTACACTACTACTACTACACTACTACTACTACACTACTACTACTACACTACTACTACTACACTACTACTACACTACTACTACTACTACTACTACACTACTACTACACTACTGCTACTACTACTGCTACTACTACTACTACACTACTGCTGCTACTACTACTACTGTGGTGTACTGAATACGTGGTACCTAATCGTTTGTGCGTCGATATTCCTTACACTCTGTATACCGTAGTTACCTACGTCCGGTTCACGACCTCAGCCGTGAGCATCCCCCCTTGAATTTAATGTTAATTAATTACGTCCGTTTTTAAATATTATATTATTTGAAAAACATGCGCAAAGCCAACGCCCGTGACGAGAACGCGCGTCAGTCTCAGATCAGCGTGTTGCTCAATGTCATCGGCAATGTCGCTTGACGTAAATCGTGAAGATGTGAGCAGAGCTTGAAATACTCTAGAGGGGACAACGACCTTAATACCAATATTTACATCTTATAAAAAAACGAATATATTTTTATCAGCATGGTAATTTTTAGGAACAGTCACATTTATGGTGGTCTTAAGCGTATCCAACATGGTGCTGGGAACCAGACTAGGTATTTTTTACGATGGCTTCAACAGACGTACAAAGAAGATTTCATGTCTGCAATTTTCTTAATCTATGCTTCTGGTCCGGTCATAACTCACAAACGGAACGCCCAACCGGCAAGGGTCATTCTTGGTAGTGAATCGTGCCTGTTATATCCATGTTTATGTATCTTCTATTGTTTTGGTGTTTCGTCTATAGTTTCTGCAATTGATGGGATTTAGTCTGATATTGTAAAGCGTGGTTGGAGCTATAGAATAACGATTATTTTGAACTAGCGACCCATACACATATATATAAACCGAATGGCGCAGCGGTACTGAGGCTGCCTTACGTTCTTTGGGTCCCGGGTTCGAATCCCAGTAGGAGCAAATGTTTGTGTGATAAGCATGGACCTTCGTTTCCGAGTCTGATGGATATTTATATGTATAATAAGTATGTATTTACAAACAAAAAGTATCTATGTAGTATATCAACTATCTGGTGTCCACGACACAAGCCTCGTTGCTTAGTGTGGCACTAGATGGCGCTGTGTGTAATGTCCAAATGTTATATAGATATATAAACTTTCCTCTTGAATCACTCCATCTATTGCTGAAAACTGAGACAGCGGGAGCGACTTTGTGTTGTACTATGTAAAGAAGATTTTACACGCTACGATCAAATTTTACCCAACTACGATAGGCTTATGATTTTAGCTGTATAACTACTGATCCGATTTTATGAATGATTAGTGTCTATTAATTCATTATTACGATCCGAGTGATACAGGCTACATTTTATGCGAATAAAATCAATATGAAAGATACTACATCCTGAAAAGTGAGAGTTGTTGACTTTTTATTTGCTAACACTGTTATAAGTTATCACAGTTCATGTTCATAACTAAACTTAAAATGTCACTTACGGGATATCTTCCGTGATTATCGTTTATTTATTTTTTTCGTTTCGTTTTTTTTTTATTTCCTGTTCTCTCGATTGGTGCACCAAATGAAATAGGAGAAAATTTTGAGTGCATAAATATAGGTATAGTTGAAAACCAAAACCCGGTTACTATAAATATAGCAACTAACAATTGCCAAACGAGACACTGATGACCTTTTCTTTCGTTTTCGTAAAATATCTCCATCCTAATCCATCTATTTGAGGTAACAAAGACTTCCAGAAAAATACCTCAACTTAAAAGTACTTTTTTGTTAGTATAGGCAACTTATAAACTATGTAAGTAGCACTTCACTTACACAATATTTTGTGCGTTCCTGTGGAATTTGTCCGCGGGAGCGACGGAACACCACATCCAGCGTGCAAAAACTTTCTTCCAATACCAAATGGAGCATACACTCTTCTTCTTCTCTCTTAAGGCGCGTCACTCACTGGTAAGTCGAGGCGACGACCGACGTCGCGACCATTCATTCCTAAAGCGTCAAAGACTGAAATAGTAAATATTTGACACCGCCTCGACTTTAGTTCGTATGAGCGACGACGCGCCTTAACATTGACGCTTCACAAAACGCGTTAGAGTGGAAAAATTGCTGGAGCGAAGAAAAACGACACGGCGCAGTAGGTAGTTCTGTTATGAGCACTTATAATAATATGTTTACACAAAGTCACTTTTAAAAGTGATTTTTTTCCAACTAATTTTATGTTGTTGTTATTTTAGATCCCATAGTATAATAGGGTCGCCCCTATTACAGGCATTAGCAAAACCTCGGACATACAGACAGACAGACGGACATGGCGAAACTATAAGGGTTCCTTGTCAGGACTACGGAACCCTAAAAAGGTTCTCCACATTTTGCCGTCACATGGGCATGCAAATAGTTGGTTTACAATAAAATTAAACTAAATGGCATGACATTGGAATTACATACTCGTACAATAAAAGAGTTAATAACAAAAAAGTCACTGTACCGATACAATCATGATGAGCAAAAAACGTCACAATGCCAACTGGTTATAAAATACCCAGAAGATGCTACGTAGTTATACTTCTAACACAAAAGCCAGCCAGAGAATCATTTCAAAAACATCATGATAGTTTAATGAGTTTAAATATAGACCATCGACAAAAACAAGCTGTGAACTTTAACAAAAATAATAATCCTTTTCTTAGGTGTGTTGATGTTATCTTACTTATAACTAATACAGTGACGTAATACTAAAATACTTTTATTTACTTACTTTTAAAATACTTTTCTTTTACGCTTTTTCCCAACTTTGTTTGGTTCTGCTTCCAGTCTAACTGGATGCAGCTGTATACCAGTTATATTATTTTACATAGAGTTACTGCCTATCTGACTCTCACAACGCAGTTAGTACTGGGTAACACGATACCCCTTGGTCAGACTGGTTGTCAGACTTTCGGACCTGTAAACTGTAACAGTTTTGACATTGTAATTTTAAAACTGTTTGACATTCTATTTTAAAACTATTTGACATTTTAATTATATTGTTTTAAAACTGTTTTGACATGGTATTTTAAAATTGTTTGACATTATAATTATATTATTTTAGAACTTTTTCGACATTATATTTTGAATTTCTTGGAATATTAATAAATAATTCATAGTTCTTATAATTTTATGTAAATTGCATGTATATTCAACACAATGTAAATTGTTCACGAATAAATGAAATGAATAAATGACTTTCAATGATTTACAAATAACAGTCGGGACCGAATTTATATTTGTTTTTTTTTTTTAATTTTACCAACGGTTTAACGTACTTTCCGAGGCACGGAGGAAACTCGGTACATGGAATAGCGGTTCAAACTGAAGTTCGACCCGAGCAGCTGTTTATTATTAATTTAGCCACGAGTTCTTAATTTTTTTTTAATACAAACCAAAGATTAAGGCGACTACAGGAGCTAAATGAGCAACTCTATTTGTGGTGGTTCAAACTTCGTGTGAAATACTGTTAGAATAAAGTTCTAATCAGCTTGCACTACGAAGTGGTTGTTACGGCAGTCACTGCGGGCCGAATAGTGCGAAATGAACCTCGTACTTTTTTGCGATTTACAAAAAATATATTGATAGGACTAAAAAATAAAACACTGTCATGCTAATAAATGTTGCTTGTAAAGTTATTTGCCAAAAAATCAGAATGATGGCATGTATTTTAGTATGGTTTTTACCCGTTAAAAGATTTTTTTAGAGATAAGCTCGTGATTTTTTTATCGAGTAAAATTAGTTGTATTATGTTTTCAAAACACTAACATACTAGCATTTATCCTGAAGAATATCATATATTTTTCTGGTTTTGTTTATTGTACTCGCGTTTAGCTCATGTAGTCCCCTTTTTTTTTTTTTTTTCGGATGGGGAATCATCAAATGACTTCTCCCGCTCTGGGCGGAGCAGGAGGGAGTGTCAGACTTTTACTGACTAAAACCCATCCATGTTCCTTCCTCGCCCTTAGTGTTCCGGGGCCACGGTATCTCTTTCGAATAGTCCCGCAGCCCCGGCAGGCTTCGGTCCTTGCGGACCCCTTCCCTATTGCTGACTCTCTTTGAGGCGCGCGTGGAACACGAACGCTCCGTCGACACGGCCTGTCGTCATGAGACGTACGGACGGCGAGCTAGCCCATAGCTCCCCGTCCACAGGCCCGCGCCTACGGTGGCCGGAAGCCACCACGTGGCCCCCGACGCCTGGGGCGTCTCCCGCGGCGGCCGGGACGTGAGGATCTCTCCCTGTCCTGTTCCGCCACCTTCTTCGCTAGCATGACTGCTTCGCAGAAGGAGGTGACGGCGTCCCATTCCGTCTCGCTCCGGACCATGGCACGAACCAGGGCCGGGAGCGAGAGGTCGCCGCCGCCGATCGCCACCTCGAGGACACGGCGGTGCTCCACCCAAGCGGGGCACACCTCCACAGTGTGCTCCACCGTGTCCTCCGGCCTATCCTCACAGTGATAGCACCCGGGCGTTTCCTCCCGCCCGATTCGGTGCAGGAACTTACCGAAACATCCGTGTCCGGTAAGAACCTGCGTCAGGCGGAAGGTGAGGACGCCGTGGCGTCTCTCCAGCCACTCCTCAAAGAGGGGACTTATCGCCACTATTGTGGCGTGCCCTGCACGGGGTTGCGATAGTCGCTCTCTCCATGTCGCCATGAGATCCCGCCGGAAGTCCGTCCGCTGAGCGACAATTTGCCGTGCCAGCGGAGTTTCCCCCCGGCGTAGCGCCTCCGCGCGCCACTCGTGTAGGCGCGCGAGGACTATTGCCTCCAGATCCCATGGCGGCAATCCGGCAAGGAGGTTCGCCGCCTCGCGGGAGATCGTGCGGTACCCCCGGACCAGCCTTACGGCTACCACCTTCTGGGGCACGTTCAAGTGGTGGGCGGCACGCCGCCTCAATGAACGTGCCCACACCGGGGCCCCGTAAAGGGCCATGGACTGCACGACTCCCGCGTAGAGCCTCCGGCAGGAGGCGTTCGGCCCCCCCAGGTTGGGCAGGAGCCGCCTGAAGGCAGCCCCTGTCCGCTCCAGTTTGGGGGCCAAACGTCGGAAATGCTCCACGAAGTTCCACCGGCTGTCGAGGACAAGTCCCAGGTACATCAGCGTCGACTCGACGCCGATGGAAACCCCTCCTGACATCACTGCGGATCCCGGAGGTGGCGCGTTCCGAGGCCCATGGAAGCACATGGCCTCGGACTTGTGCAATGCCACCTCGAGACCCAGTTGCCGGATCCTCTCATCGACTATCGCAACCCCGCATGTCATTACTTCGGCCGCCGCCTCGTGCGACCCCCCCTGTGCGAGCACCAGCGTGTCGTCTGCATAGCAAACGACGCTGACGCCGCTAGGGAGGTCGGCGCGCAGCACCCAGTCGTAACCGATGTTCCACAAGGATGGGCCTAGAACCGATCCCTGCGGAACACCGCACGACATCTCTCGCCGGTTCCAGTCTCCGCTGCGACCGGGGTAGATGACGGCCCTATCCGTCAGGTAGTCCCCGACCACACGACGAAGGTAGGTCGGCACCCGGTGATACCGGAGTGCCTCCCTTATGCAGCTCCAGGGCATGGAGTTGAAGGCGTTGGCGATGTCGAGAGACACCGCCAAGACCACCCCACCCCTGGACACCGCATCCCTCGTCGTAAGGGCTCTCACGCGCATGATGGCGTCCACCGTAGAGCGCCCCTTGCGGAAACCATATTGGTGTTCCGCAAGGTCCGGCCCCGTCCCCGCAAGGTGCTCGGCGAGGCGGTTTGCAATGACTCTTTCAAAGAGCTTGCCCACCTCGTCGAGCAACAACACGGGCCGGTAGGCGGACGGAGAGTCCGCCGGGCGCCCCGGCTTCCGGATGAGGACCAGCTTCCCCGTCTTCCAGCGAAGCGGGAACTGGCCCCTCTCCAAGCATGCGCCTAAGAACCCCTCCAGTCGGGGACCGAGAGCCTCCGAGGCCAGGACCCAGGCTTTGCCAGGCAAGCCGTCGGGTCCCGGGGCGGTATTTTTGGCACTGAGCCTGCGTACCGCCACTCTCAGTTCTACCCCGGTCACTTCCGGAGCGTCGTCGTCGTCGCTTTCGTGGTCCGTTTCCGGCACCGCAGCCGGCGGAGCCATAGGCGGGGGCGGGTGTTCCCCTCGCGAGGGGAACAGAGCGCTCACCACGTCCTCCACGAGCTGAGGCCGGAGACTCTGCGTCAGCGGGGGGGCCCAGGTGCGGAGTTTATCCCGCACCATCTTGTAAGGGCGCCCCCACGGATCTCTGTCGAGAGCCCCCAGCATCTCCTCGCGGGCCAGATCCCTGGCCCGCAGGACAGCCCCGCGGAGGGCGGTCTTCGCCGCTCTGTAGCCCTCATATAGCTCCGCCTCAATGGCTGCCGCATTCGGTGGGCGAATGCGGCAGCCATTTCATCATTCATCATTGCCAGGACGTCAGCTCACGCGACCACCAGTACACCTGACGTCGGGCGCTTCCTGGCCGGACTCGGGGCATTGCCACGTCACAGATATCGGACATGGCCTCCTGGAACCACCCTGCCTCATCGTTAACGTCGGCAGGCCTGTCCGGTGATGTCACCCAGGCCTGCACGATCGAGGCTTCCAGGAGGAGCTCCCGGTCCAGCTGCTTCAGCGCCCAACGCGGACCACTCGGGGCCTGTTGGACCGGCGCGCTTGAGGTCTGGGTGGAGACGTCGAACCGGATGTGCCGGTGGTCGGAATAGGTCTCCACCCCCTCCATGACGCGCCAGTCAACGACACGCGGTGGCAGGGCGGGGCTGGCGAACGAAATGTCCACCACCGACTCGCCCCGCATCCTCACGCACGTGGCGACCGAACCCCGATTTAGGACGACCAGGCCCTTTTCCAGGGCCCAGTCCTCCACCATCCTTCCCCGCACGTCTGTGCAACGGGAACCCCAAGCCAAGTTCTTGGCATTGAAGTCC
Organism: Xestia rhomboidea; assembly: GCA_963853795.1. Classification (NCBI taxonomy): domain Eukaryota; kingdom Metazoa; phylum Arthropoda; class Insecta; order Lepidoptera; family Noctuidae; genus Xestia; species Xestia rhomboidea. The sequence goes on from OY970776.1 coordinate 15,581,386, forward strand.
CCGAGGACAAGCACGGGGAGGGAATGGTTTCCGACGACGACACTCAACTCTGCGAGAGAGTTGTGGAACTCGGCGAGAGTTCGGCTCGCGGAGAAGTAGACACCCACTACGACGATCTCCCCGAACCGGGCTGCTACGCACCCCCGACCCCTCCTGACACTTTCAAGGGTCGGGGTGCCGGCGGCGGCCGACGACACTATGGTCACTGAGCCGCTTAGGTCCGCCACCCAGTCTTCCCTGGGCCAGACGAAGTACGGCTCAGCGACCACAGCGATGTTAATCAACCACTGCGCCATGCTCTGGAGCAAGAGATCCTGCGCGCAGGCGCAGTGGTTGATGTTCGCCCGGAGGAAGCGTAATGGGGCCGTTATGGGCACTCCATTACCGCTTCCTCCAACCTGGCCCCCTGTGAGGGCCCCTCTGTGGCGGCGACAGAGGGAGCGGCAGCGGCGGCAGTTGCGGCTGCGGCGGTGGCAACGGTGGCGGTGGCAGCGGAGGGCCTACCCTTGCCTCGGGTGGCCTTGGTGGGCGGAGCGCAGGCCTTGCTCCCAGCCCGGTGATCGGCCGGCTTGCCAGCCGCCGCACATGCGTCGCAGTGCGGCGTGGCACAGCACCCTGCGGACTGATGACCGGGCTGACTGCAGCGGAAACATAGCCCGCTGCGGTCAACCTCCGAGGCGCACCGGACTGACACATGGTGTCCCACGTGGCATCGGTAGCAACTCAGAGGTCTGGGCTCCAGCAGCTTAACCTGCGCTGAAACCCAGCCCACCAGTAGCCTTCGGCCCTCCACGATAGTTTTCGCCGCCGTCACAGGGCAGCATACCGTGACGGTATGCATACCCGTGGGGTCCGGACGTAGGGTGCCTGCCCTGATAATCTTACTTTTTTTATACCAGCCTGTTCAGTCACACTCCTAGCAGTGGTTTAGCTCGGACTTCATTCATTCCCAACCAAATTCGCTACGTCTCCTCCTTGCTACGAATCACATAAAACATGTGTTGCGACGATGGACGTATTATTCAAACTAGGCGCCGGCCTAGTTTGAATAACACGTCCGAGTCTCGACAGAGATAACGACAAAATCGCTAACTTTCAATCACCGATTACTAACGAGTAAATTCAGTTTCACTAATGATGCTTGCGAGAAACGCATCTTGGATTTAAAGACTTGTTTCACTCGCAAGCATCGTTATTGCAACTGTTTATTTTCATTGTTATTTTAGCGATCGAAAGTTAAAGATGATGTCGTTATCTCTGTCGAGACTGCCAGCCCTAGAATGAGCACTCATACCGTCAAAACGAGCCGAGAGAGAAATGTATAACCGAAGCTGTTTATCTCTTTCATATAGGGTTTCGGTTCTGTCTATCTCTCTCTCTCGCCTCGTTCTCTGACCTCCTCGTTCTACTCGTTTTGCCTCGGTTATAAATTTATGATAGCTTAACAAAAGTAATCCTACGGCGTGACTATTGTAGTTCATTTTTGTGTGATACGAATTTTGGAGTACTCATTCCTGTTTGAATATTAAGTCCACTGCGATGCGACTTGAGTCGATTAAATCAAACGAAAAAACCGGATAATGCGAGTCGAGCTCGCGCACAACGGGTTCCGCAGACCCAAACAATATTTTTAAAGCTCATACCCCTTCTTTTTAAAACGTTATTTTAGATCACTTTTGTGGAGTGGTTTATAGAAGACACCTGCTCTCCAAATTACAAATGTGTGGTGCCAATGGATAAAATGGCTGTAACATCCTGATGGACAGGCAGACGGACAGGACGAATCTATAAGGGTTCCGTTTTTAACCATTCGCAAACGGAGCCCTAAAAATTAGAAACGCGCGCGTTACTTAAAATAAGTCGCATTGGAAGCCGTATCATCTGATGTCTTGAACGAGGCGTATTTAAAGCTTTCTATTGTCATGCAAACGTTAAACCCTCGTTGTGGGATCCGCACAAACGCAACTATAAAGATTAAAAAACATAGGTAAACATCTAGTGTAATTTCACGTGCTCTAGTAAATATAACACTTGGTTTTATCCCTGTTTGTCCGTCGATCACGGATCTGTTTTTTGTTTATACGTAGATTAAAAACTCGTGATTTTTATTAGTTTTTGTATACCATCAAAAAAACATGGGGCTCCCAGATACCGGTAATCAATGGAAAACCTACCGTAATTACCACGCTTCGATTGGTGATCTCATTTTGTTGTTATTGTCAATAGAAATACATACATAATACCATTTTATACAGTTTTTAGGGCTTTTAAAGGGTGCACACCCTTTATAAGCCGTAAAAACTATAAAATTTAATAAATAACTAAATATCTCATCAACCATTGACTCAAGAAAAAAGCGTTGTAGAAACCTCGATTGTCACTCTTAACATTTGTACAGTTATACATTGTGTTTGGTTAACGGTTACATGGTTCATTAAGGCATAATATATATCAACAAATATCATTTCTATCAACAAATACACGTTTATTATACCCCTAATCTCACACCCCGCGAATGGCAGCCATTTTGTTTTTTTAATCAGCTGATCTAGGGTAAGTTCAATGAAATACTAATATCATTGAATCTAAGATACCTAGAGACATGTAAATGATCTTATTGCAAAGGTAAAGCCGAGGCTATCAAATTATTATATAAATTTTCCTGAAATATTATCAAAAAGGGCCTCGAAATTAAGAAATTACGGAATTTTACAAAAACTTTCCACTCTAGTGCAAAATTGACCCCCGAATGTTGCGTATGATTTTATGGTAAATCAGAAGTATTGTCAACCTACAAAATTATATCAAAAAAATATTGACTCAACACCAATTATTTTAAGAGTTATTACCACAGTACCTTGCATAGACTCCACAATGTCGCAAGTGCATCAACCTTAAGTTACATTTTGTATGGAGCACCAACCATATTTTTTTTCAAAATTTCACATCACTTTTGAGTAGCAGTTTATAGAAGACCTACACCTCTTCTCCAAATATCAACCGTGTGGTGCCATCAGTTTCAGAGTCAAATGGCTGGTGACATGCAAAAAATAGAACCCTGATTCAATCTTCCTATCCGGTCCGTCCTACAGGAAGATTCAATAAGGGTTCCATTTTTTGCCATTCGGCAACGGAACCCTAAAAAACTATACGCCTTCTGCATGGGAAATCACAGACAAAGCATTTTATTTCAAGTCACAAGGCTATTTATACGCATAAGGTTTAAACTTAATGGGTGCCTTTACTACCGGTTCGGCCAAACGTTGAACTCGAATACTAAAATTAGAATGGCGAAATTCTTATTTAGGTGTCCAGTTTTAAATGACACGCAGTTTAGGTGTTGTTGATTTGGTCCTTTTTTATGGTACCGTATGAATGGTGTCAAAGGTAGTTTAGTTCAGCCGTTCTGGTGTGATTGAGTAAGAACACTTCCATCAATCCAAACTTTCGTAATTAATCTAATCGCCGTTGCCCACGACTTCGTTTGAATGTGAGCGAAAGAAAAAAGAAAAAGTTGCCTATATGCTTTTCCAGACTATAATCTATCTCTGTGCCAAATTTCATTCAGATCCGTTCAGCCGTTCTGGCGTGATTGAGTAACAAACATCCATCCACCCAAATCTGCATTTGTAACAGTAGTAAGATTTCGTTGTTTATCCGTTTATGTGTCATTAAGGTTTTAGAATAACCATAAACATTATCTATCTATTAATAATAATAATACCAGCCTATTACTGTCCCACTGCTGGGCAAAGGCCTCTTCTCATACTATTTTTTTCCCAAATTATATTATGCGGGTTCACTTTCAGTCTGACTGGATGCAACTGAATGCTAGTATGACACCAGTATATTGACTGAAACGTTGTTAAAATATAAAAAAGTGAAAAAAAAATCGTTTCTCGTGAGTTCCATCATATACGGTTGAAAATGTGTCATTCGATCATATGAAATTCTTGCATAGAAATTAAGTTAATACCTACCTGTACAAAACTACGAAGAACTATTTATTCCAACTCGCGTTTGACCGGTTTTTTTGTATGGAATATTTTGCCGTTTTTGCATTCATTTGGGTAATTTCCGTAACAGGTTTTTTGCCTTAAATATTTTTTGTGGCTTCCGGGAAATTTGGAGCCTTTTCTGTAGTCGAGTTTGTAAAAAATAATGATACAATATGTTACTATGTAAAAACTTGATAAACAACCATGAATCAAAATTTATTTAAACACCCATCCAATCATGACAGTTATTAATTTCATCTGTAAACATCACGCCCGTAATCCCGGAAGGGTTAGGCACATGTGTAACAATTAAATAGTACACCAACATATCGCCAGTTATTTTTGAAGTCCCAAGTAATAAGGGCCGAGCCTATTAGCATCATCATTCATCATCATCGTAGGCCTCCCCCAAGTGTCGCCACATTGACCGGTCCCGTGTGACTCGCATCCAGCGGATTCCCGCAGCCTTCACCAGGTCATCGGTCCACCTAGTGGGAGCCCTCCAACGCAACGTCTTCCGGTTCGCGGTCGCCACTCCAGAACTTTCCGGCCCCATCGGGCATCCGTTCTGCGAGCAATGTGCCCACTGCCACTGTTTGTCGATTCTTCGGGCTACGTCGGTAACCTATATTCTCATGTCTTGTATTGGCATCAATTAGGTACAAATTCAGACCCCATGTAATAGGGGAGATGAAAAAAAAAGTCTAATTAGTCCGTCACTTAGATTATCAAAAAATATTTGACCCGTGTTTTTTCTTTTGTTACGTAAACCAAAATTGACGAAGATACGACGCTTTTAAAATTCTCAATACGTCACGCCATGGTATAATTATTAGCTAGTTCTGACGTCACGAGCCCCCACTCCCGAGTTTTGATGCGTTTTATCTTTGTCAATATTCATTGATTTACAAAAACCAAAAATACGTGTCCATTAATTTCTAATACTCTAACTGACGGACTAAATACATTTGCATTTTTTTGATACTGTCGTCATGCCTATACCTGCTGGAAAACTCCAATAACACATTGCCCAACCCGGGCCGGAGCCGCCGGACCTTTTGCTCAGCAGTCACGTTTGTTCCAACCAAAAAGAAACAAACAAAAAATAAATGTATGACGTCAACGGACGCTCGACACAAAATGCATTTTTTTACCGTTATGTTACGAGGAAAGATATTTTTACACACTGTTTATTAAGTGAATGTTTAGCTTTAAGGTGGAAGTTCCACGGTAGCCTGCGAATTTAAAATTTTCTTACGTTTTTTGGTCAATTTTCAGGTCAGTGTCAGGTGCGAGGTCTACCGCATCGCTTTCTGGCTGTTTTAGGGCTATATCGTGGTTATTTTGGCCCACAGCTCGTCGCGCATACGGCAAACATGGCCAGCCCAGTCCCACTTTAGCTTAGCGGCTTTTTGAGCAACGTCAGTAATTTGTGTTTTGGAGCGCAGTGTGATGTTGCGTCTAATCCTTGGGGTCAAACCTACCGACCATGTACAGTCATGGTCTTTTCCGCCTGATCAGTTAAAATTTATTTCTCTTAAATCATGCGGAGACGCCGAGCCACGCCCCCTTAAAGTGTAAGCGTCAATTTGGCGCGCAAAATAACAATAACTATCGTTTGGCGTGCGTCGTCAGTGCGCTCGGCCGATCGGTATATTTTCATTCATTATTTCTATACAAAGTCAACAGGGTGGAGCTGGAGAGCGTTTCTATGTGGTAAGTGCAAGCAAAAAAATTAGCTTAGTGGTGATCAGGCGGGAGTGTCGTCGATAGTACATGGTATGTTTGACGCCTAGGACTGCCTGTAGTCTGACTACTGCGCTCCATTACACGTTAGCAAACCTTAAGCTTGGACTTTTGAATTTTTGTCAAAGATCAAGTCTGAGATCCATTTTGTCAAAATTAGAAATCCATGATTTTTTGCTTGAGTTACAAAGAAAGATTTCCTTTCATTAGCTCTTTCATGGACCCGTACCTCTGCCAGGCATTTACGGTTCAAAGACTTCCTTGTCGTATCTGGACTAGAAAAAGACTAACTGGCGCAAGTAGATGTATCATGGACATATTTCAATTCTTCACCATTCACTGAGATCTTGTGTTTGGTGGTGTTTGACATAAGTTTGGTCTTCGACATGTTTATCGCGATTCCAACCTCAAGGCTTGCATCACTGAACTGGTTCAACATAAGCTCCAATTCTGCCGCCGTGGAAGAAAATACGAAAATGTTGTCAGAGAAGCCAGTGCGCTTGTTAAAAATGAATCTGGTGTGAGACTTATAACATACATAGAATTACTTCTTTACCTTCTAGTGATAAAAGTATTATTTACCTTAACGAAAAAAACTTGCAATTCTTCGACAGTTTCCCTGGTACATAAACGACTTTCAAAGAACAGTAAGGAAATCAAATTATAATTCCATTACGTATGTAGATACAGTTTGCGCAGGAAATGCCATTACTTTATTTTGAATGTCTTTCCTTGTAGTTTGGCATTTACGAAAAATAAAACATTTTACGTTTTGGTTTTATTTTATCTAGGATGTTAAAATCTCAAATTTTCGAGTTTTTATCATTTAGGAATTTTTTTATTCGATTCGTTCTTTGACTATTAATTTGGTCTAAACACCAATCAGATCGTTTTAATCATTACAATTATGTTGAAATACTAGTATTGTGGCATTTGCAAAAGCAAGAGATTTTTCGTACAGGGACGTGTTTTTGGATTAGGATAAAAACACCAAAAAAAAACTTCTATTTTGAATCAGTGACACGGATGTGATTTTTGATTCGAAAATATCCATAAACGCGTTAATTTTTATATGTTGAAACAATTTATGATTTTAGTAAAAACAAGACATTTTGCATTTTGGAACTCTTTTAGCCAAGGATAAATCTCGAAAATAAATTATTTTTGTTCAGTAATACGGATATGGTCAAATGTCTGATTCGATTAAAACACTGCTAGACTGTAGGTCTACCAGCCGTTAACCAAGCATTCTGTACATCAAACTAGGTAACCCTACACCAAAATGTTTGCTGGGAAATGACTTTTTTTTCTTGGGTGAAATATCACGTTTTTCGGTAGGACTCAATGTAACGCACTCAAAACATTGTGCTGGTGGATGAGTTGAATAGTACGGGGGTCGTGGAGGTGTTTAAAGTAAACATCTTACAAAAAACTTGTGAAAATGTTGGAACTTTGAACCCCAATATCTCCGTAACTAGAAGGTTCTCAGGTGTGGTCTAGAACAAAAAACTGATTGCAATGACGGGGAGAACGGCTTCGTTAGGAGGCTTTTTACACCCTTTATGTGTAGTGCATGTTTGTTACTCATCATGAAATTTAGTATCAAGATAGCTTATATTCTGGATTAACAGATACTTTTGATCCCGGTACTATGATTCCGTGGGACAATTATCGAGCTCCACGCGAGCGAGGCTGTGGGCATAAGCTAGTTGAGAATATTTTGAAACAAAACATTTCATTCCAAACATTTTTGATATTGGTATACAAAATAATGATCCCTGACAAGCGTATGACAGACAGACTTATTTGTTACTAAGTAGTAACTAGTATTAGATTACAATTTCCTTTGTCGTGTCCCGTCTATCGCTCGTAAATATTTGAATGTCTTTGGTATGTATTTTGGTCAAAGAACTTTCAACGAACTTTACATGAACTAACTCTTTTTACTGTTCCGTACCTCAAAAGGTAAAAAAAGGAATTCTTTTAAGATCACTTATTATGACACAAATTATTTATTATGAGCAGACAAATCTAAGAAAGAGGGTAGACAGATTTGTCTGCTCATAATAAATAATTTTCATCCCACCCGCATACCTCTTCAGTATTCCCGCGATCATGATGCTTGCAACAGCGTCGAAATATCGGGAGCTCATCGACCAAAAACAAAATCACGGATATCATCCCGTAAGTACTTTAAGTGTAGTGAAAAACCGTGAAAGTCTAAAACAGTGCAGTAATAGGCTGGTATTATTATTAAGCTTTAGTAGAGTAACTTGTGGCTAAACAAAAACAGACGCTCGGGGTCGATCTTCAGGTAAAGCCACGCTTGCCTAAGTTGATCCGGGAATGGGTGACAGCCCATTACATATTACCGAGTTTCCTCCGTGCCTTAGAAAGCATGTTAAGCTGTTGGTCCCGGCTGTCAGTTGTTGATCTTAGACAGTCGTTACAGGTAGTCAGTGGCCCGAGAGTCTGGCAACCAGCCTTACCAAGGGGTATCGTAATCAAAATAACCCAGTACTAACTGGGTTGTGGAGGTCAGATAGGCAGACGCTCCATGTAAATCTTTTTTGCAAAAACTAAAACCGACTTCAAAAAACACAAAAATGTGAAAAATAACTTTAGCGTCAGAAGTCGGTGATCTGTTTGATTGATTTCTTTTTTTTGTCACCGTCTTCTGAAGCTAAAGTTAGTAAGTTATATTTTTTTTTATGACATGGGACCACACGGGAAACCCCAGCTTTCAAATAAAAAAAGAATCATCAAAATCGGTTCACCCAGTCAAAAGTTCTGAGGTAACAAACACAAAAAAAACAGTCGAATTGAGAACCTCCTCTTTTTGGAACTCGGATGAAAATACTGGCTTTAGGCCTCAGGCTGGATTCTGCTGCATCTGATTAGACTGGATCCGACCACAACATAGTTGGGAAAAGGCTAGGCAGATGATGCTATGGTTTTAATAACATATTATTGTTAAAACACTAGTAAGTACGTATTTCCAGACATATCAATGAGTGAGGTGATCTTAGCGTGACGAAAAATCTGCAATTTTGAATAATTAAAACGTAATAATGATATCATAAACCGCTTCAAGTGTGCAGAGCGCAATTTCAGTTTTATATTCGTCGAGTTTGATGAATAATTGAATATTTAAAAAGCAGTAGGTGGATCATAATGGCCCAAGTGTCTAAAATCACCTATGTGTGTGTGTATGTGAGTTCATTTCCGGGCCAGTAGCAATATGATTTCTTTAATTTATAATAAGTTTATTGTCAGATGAGCAAAATACAAAATACGAGCCGCTCGGGTCGATTTTTAATTTAAGCCGGGTTTGCTTGGGGTGGTACGAGGATGGGCGACCTTCCATTACATACCAAGATTCCTCCATACCTCGGTCCCGGCTGTCATTTGTAGATCTTTGACAGTCGTTACAGGTAGTCAGTAGCTCAAAAGTCTCACAACCAGTCTTATCAAAGGGTATCGTATTATAAGTAAAGGTCGCAGTGGATCACTTGGGAACGATGCGGCTGATGAACTTGCCAGAAGAGGGTCCAGCACAAAACCCTGCGGACCCGAGCCCATTCCTTTCAAGCAACTAAGAAGCTGGTTAAAGGAACACACTCGAATACAAGCGGAGCAATGGTGGACCTCGGCACCAGGGTGTAGGCAATCCAAGAAAGCTAAGCCATCCTTGGACACAAAGCTGACCAGACGCCTTCTGCGCCTGGACAGAGATAGCCTACGACTGGTGGCGGGGACTATCACTGGACACTTTCAGTTCACTGAACAAACACTTTCACACTCTTGGAATCACTGACAGTCCCCTGTGCAGAGCATGCATAGAGGCGGAGGAAACGGTGGCGCATGTGCTCCTTGAGAGCACCGGCGTTACCAAGATTCGCGAGGAGACTCTGGGGACACCAAGATTGGTGTTCCCAGGGTCTCCCCTTGCGGATGCCCTGAGGAGACCGGCAAGTTTGTGGGCTGGTTGGAGTTACGGCCACCATGACTCACGCACAATCACTTTAAGAACTAAGTGCGGAAACCTAAGCCCCATGATAGGGTATCGTATTAGTCAGTACTAATTGGGTTATGGAGGTCAGTTAGCCAGTTGCTCCATGTAAAATACTGGTATTCAGCTGCATCCGGTTAGACTGGAAGCCGACCCCAACATAGTTGGGAAAAGGCTAGGCAGATGAGTTGACACTTTGTCTATCGACAGTTTACATTTTCCAAGGCACTGCGTGTTATAAAGTAACATAATTTAGATAATTAACTTAAATTAGGAACAAAAACATAAGCATAAATTGCATTTGCGTGTTTTTTATTTTTTTCATTCACCACTTAAGATTTTTGATTTTCCTTAATACATGAAAATTTTAAATAATTTACCTATATTGTTAAATTAGTATAATGGTTGTTTTTGCTTCCAAATAAAACAAAATTTTTTTCCTTATCGTGTGGTGCGTAACCTGGTGTCAGAGTTTTTATGCCCATGGGTCTCAGACTAAATATCTCTCAGGCATACTGGTTTCCTTACGATGTTTTCCTTCACCGAAGCAACTGATAATTAATCAGAGGTGAGTTTCTTGAGTCCGAACTTGAGACCTATAATTTAGCAGTTCGACGGTCACACCACTAAGCTATCACTGATACCAATCCTACTAATATTATAAATGCGAAAGTTTGAAAGAAAGAAAGAAAAAGCATTTATTAGCCCACAGGACAAAACACATAAAATAAAATGGTGAAATTATCAACTAATAAAAATTAAACAGAGAATTAAAAATAAAAAGACAACGAAATTGGTTCTCTACTAGGCCAAAAGGCCCCTATCTCAGCATGGTGCTGTAACATTAACGTCACAGCGCTGGTATTCTGATAGGGCCCAGAGTGAAAGTGAGAGATACCGTGGCCCCGGAACACAAAGGGCGATGAAGGAACATGGATGGGTTTTAGTCAGTAAAAGTCTGACACTCCCTCCCGCTCCACCCAGAACGGGAGGAGTCATTTGATGATTTCCCATCCAGAAAAAAAAAGTATGTATAGTTGTTACTCCTTCACGCAAAAATAGTTTATAACCTGAACATAGAATACGTACTTAAAACATTTTTTGCAAAAAATAAAACCGACTTCAAAAGCACAATAAAGTGAAAAATTACTTTAGCTTCAGAACTCTGTAACTTTTGTTTATTTGATTTAGTTTTTTTGTCACCGACTTCTGAAGCTAAAATTATTTTTCACTTTTTTGTGCTTTTGAAGTCGTTTTTATTTAAAAAAAAATTTTTTTTTTAGCTTTTTAGTTGTAATTTATCTTTTACAAAGTTTTGCTATGCATTTATTGTTAACAATATACATGTTATGGTAATAGGCTTATCCGCAATAAAATGGAACTTAACACCGTACCGAACTGTCGAAATGTGGGTGTACTGTATTCTTATTGTATTATTTGAATTTGATTTGAATTAATATTTTTATTTTTGAATTGTTTGTTTTGTTTTTACTATGGACAATTTTAACGTGCACATCTTGCTACATTGTTCTCATTTAATGTACCATCTCAACATGAATGATGTAACCAAGGTTTTGTAAAAATATTCTGATTAGTGTCCATGGAGTTTCTTGCCCGTTGTTCTCCATAGATATCTACGCTAGGGAACGGGCAACTACAGTACTTTCACAGTTTTTTTCTTGTGACTGGGACTGTAGCTACATTTAATTTTCATTTTTATTTTGACAATTCAAAAGTGCCTGTAACTGGCCTACTTGAAATAAATGCTTTGATTTGATTTTAATTTCTTATTCTTTGTTGCACACAAAATTAAAATATATATACTGTCCCTACACATCTGCGTACCCCCTTAGCTCAGACCATACAGGCGTAATGTTATGTTATGGTGGAGTGTAAACAATAAACATCCAAGCGATTGCAGCAATCACATCATGACAGATTTGCTGTCTGTTATTGAAGAGTTCCATTCCATATCTCCGAAGTCCATGATCAGATCATGACAATATTTTTAGGGGACCAACTTCGGAGTATACCCTAAATAAAATCGGACTACTCTGTAAAAATTATACGTGGTCATACATTAATAAAATATACGCTTCAACTTGAGAATTACGATGTTTTCCTTTTTTACGTCGGTTACAAAAAACTGACTTCATTCTAATCTTTATAAAAATCAACTGTGTGAAGTAAGGTCGAGCCAATGTTGATCTGTTTTTAGTGGAATCATCAGAGCGTATTGTTCTGATGATTCAAGGATAATAATATTTTCATAACATAAATACGTAACATCTCGCCTGTAACCCCCGGAGAGTAAGTCAGAGTGTTAACACACACATTTCACTAATTAAGTCCCTAAATGTAATAGAGGACAAGCTCAACAGTACATTTTTTTTATCAAACGTCATAAAAACCTGTTAAAATAATCCAAAAATACATAGATTAGTAAGATACGATTAATAAGAAACTATTAGTAAGAAACGATAAGTAAGATACTATTAGTAAGATACGATTAGTAAGATACGATTAGTAAGATACGATTAGTAAGATACGATTAGTAAGATACGATTAGTAAGATACGATTAGTAAGATACGATTAGTAAGATACGATTAGTAAGATACGATTAGTAAGATACGATTAGTAAGATACGATTAGTAAGATACGATTAGTAAGATACGATTAGTAAGAATTGCTTCGATTATCAACGGTTATACCGACAGCAGCGCACCGCGAAACATAGAACCCCTAAAGGGGTAGCGACATAATTGCCCGCGCAATTAAAATTTTTTCATTTTCTGCAATTGTCAGGTGGTCCGGGGCTGCGGGACTGTTCGAAAGAGATACCGTGGCCCCGGAACACAAAGGGCGATGAAGGAACATGAATGGGTTTTAGTCAGTAAAAGTCTGACACTCCCACCTGCTCCGTCCAGAGCGGGAGGAGTGATTTGTGAGTGAGTTAGGTTGTGTGTTGATTAAAATATGATTATCGGCCGAAGCAAATATTAATTAATCATTTTATTATCAGACAAATCAAATACACAAAATTACATTTAACAAAAATAATAAACTAATCGATATTTTTGGGGTTGAAACTCTGGGGCTGTGAGGTTCGAGTGCCCATAGCCTGTTCAAAGAACTTTCAAAACGCCTAGTTGACGCTTCCCGTGACCCAAGGGCTGGCTTTTACCTTGGTCAGAGGCTCTGTTGCCATACAACGTGGCTACGCTGCCAGTCTCTTGGGCACATTACCAGCTGACAGCGTTGAGGAAGAGTTTTTCAATGCCCTGTTATAGTTTGTTGTTAGTTTATTTATTTTAGTTTATTTAATAGTTTTTATTAATTAAATACAGATTTTAAACCAGAAGAAACTATAAATAAACACGCAACGTTGTCGGCGTCGTGTTTCACTGCGTGTGTCGCGTGACGTCTTTGGAAAGGTCGATATACGACACCCTTCGGCCAAAAGTCCTCCTTCAAACAGGTCTGTAGATGGTGGGTTGGAACTCGTACTACGAATGACCTAAAGTTGATGTTGTGGCGCGATTCCAACCTTTCAACCCTCAGAATGAAGTTGGTCTTCACTTTCGAATCCTGCACCACTTCCTCAGTTGTAGTGGAGTGATGCAGACGTGAAATGTACAGCTGCGTCGTAGGCACAGCAGGACGCAGCAGCATGTTGGGTCCACTCGGTTCGGTGGCTGGCTTTGCAGAGTTATAATCATTAATATCATCACTACAACCCTTTACGGATGATTTTAACAATGTATAATTCTGTAAATATTATCATTACGGCCGCAAATCATATTTTGTTTAAGGTGTATGCTCCAACCAGCCCGCGAAATTCAAATTTTCTTACGTTTTTTTTTGCAATCTGCAGGCCAGTGCTAGGTAGTATGTTCATTAAAATATTGCTCGCGACTGTAAGACGTGTGTAGTTACAGAATTGTAATCATCAATACAATCACATCACACCACATCATCTCCAAGCTCATACAGGTGCAGGAATGACCTTTTCAAGGTCAAAGTCAACATACATCCTAGCACTGAATTGCAAATTGCAAAAAACGTTAGAAAATTTGAATTCCGCAGGCTACCCTAGCGTTTCCCCTTTAATCCTTGTAACTAGGTTGACAATTCACTGTCGACAGTGTTTATTTTCCAAAGATAGAAAGAAAGCTTTCGCGCTAATCTCGGAGTTTTTGAAGGAAAAACATGAAACTCTAGGCGGCTTAAAGGATATCTGTGGATTGTGATAAAAGAATAAGAAAAAACCGGCCAAGTGCGAGTCGGACTCGCGCACTAAGGGTTCCGTAGCACCAAACAATTTTATGACAATATCTTTAACGCTCAATCTTATTGTCAATTAACAGTCAACAGCAAAACTAAATTATGTAATAAAAAACAAAGTTACTGCTGCAGTTTCACGAAAAAGTCCCATAATTATCTAAAAAAACAAAATATCAAATCTTGTTCAAACCAATTTTCGCTGAAAGTTCTTTTTCTTTCCTCCTATTGCTTTAAAAATTAAAAGGGCGACACGAGTTTTACGGGTTAAGAAGCAAAAAATATCTCGTTACCCATTGACTTAAGAAAAAAAGTTTGTTAAGTCGGATAGAAACCGCACACAGTTATTGTACCTACTTTAAAATATATTTTTTAGACCCTCCTATGTACATTTATGGAGAGCCGCTACTATTTTTTTTTAATTTGTGTAGCTGTTCATAGAAGACACCTACTCTCCAAATGTCAACTGTGTGGTGCCAACTATCTCGGAGTAAAATACAGACAAACGGAAAGGATGAATCTTTATGGATTCCGTTTTAGCCATTTGGCTATGAAACTCTAAAAAGGGTGCTGTAAACGCGATCGAGAGATCGTGTTAATAGAATAAGCAGCATTGTCCTTGTGTGTTTTAAGTCTCGCGTCATAATTATTATTTCAGGAAATATACTAAATTAGATCAAAAATGATATTATAATATTTAAAATTTTTATGTACTTTATTATAATTACATGCACATTATGGAATGCAATAAATGATTGATTTGCAATTAATATTTGTTGGACGTGATGGCAGGTGGATCGGAGCCCTAACGAAATGGTTGCAGAGAAATGGAAGAACAGCGAGGTGGATGATCGGGTGAATGACCTGCAAATGATCACGGGGAAGATCTGGATGAGACTTGAACTGAGCGAGGAAGTATGACACAAAGGGAAAGTGGCCTATGCTCAACAAATGGGTGAAACACGGCTAACAATGATGATGATGATGATTGAGTACTAATATTAGGAATTGAATCAGTCAACGATAGACAATAATAAACTCACTGACAAGTATCTGTCTCGATTTAAAAATCCGGCTCGAAGGACCAAATCTTAATTACTTGCTAAAACGTACAAATCTACCTGCAAATATGTACGAAAATCATCATCAAAGGAGTCTTTGTGTGGAAAAATGACTAATAAAAATGACTCAGGAGAAAAACTTGTTTTTTCTCCAAGTTTTTCTTGATTTTCCACTCTTCTTTTGAGAGTAATTTCGCACACGTCAACGTAAAGCTGATTAATTAGTGTTTCTTATAAAGTAACTGGTTTACATTTACAAACAACATCGTTACGGAAAGATGTAGTAATTAGCCATAATTTTATTTTTCTAGGCGTTTTTTGAATTGAAGTTCAGTAAAACCTTCTTAGGGTGCATACTTTTTTATCATACAGATGTTTTCCGGGCCAGCTTCCACTGAAAAACGGTAGATGGCGCTGTGCAAGACTGAGTGTAAAAACTTTTTTTAGCTCAATGGAGCTGGCATTCATTGCCTATTAAAAATAAAATACTGGCTAGTAAATGTCTGTGGGTGCTTTATTTGTTCTTAACCGACTTCCAAAAAGAGGAGGTTATCAATTCGTCAGATTTTTTTATTTCTTTTTTTTTGTGGGAATTCTCAGCGATATCTTCACCAATTGTGAACCGATTTCAATGATTATTTTTGTTTAGAAGAAAATTACTTCGTTGTCGTAGTCTCGTTTAAATTTGGTGAAGATCTGATGCTGCTCTTCGGAGATATACAATGGAACTCTTCAATTATAGCCACCAAATCGGTTTTGATTGCTGCAATCGCTTGGATGTTTATTGAAGAGGAGCCACCTTCTATAAGTGGGAGGCGCAGCACTGGCTGCTCCACCACAACGCCATGTAAAGTGCAACAAATTCGCTTATGGTCTGCCGACCGATTGCGAATATATAAATAATAAAAAACAAAAAAAAAAACAATATTAATATTTAGCTGCAACTTTACCAATGGAAAAAACGAGTGAAGATTCCACCTGCATCCCGCCGGGTCCATCTCCTGCGCCGTATAACCGCTGCCCGTTTATGCAGCGTCTGCAGAATGCCAAAGTTTTCGTGAAAATTTTGCTAGCGTAGTCGCGGGCATTACTGCTCGCGCTGGGAAGCCCGTGCCGGAAAAGGCACCAATTTTTGTTGGTGATGCTTTAGTGACGGTGTTGAGGAAGCGCCCCCAATTGACCAACAAGAACCGCTTCAGCACGGCTACATTGGAGCCTAACGTGACATTAGGCTCAAAGCTTCGAGCCAAATACTCCGGTATACATCACCCGCCTACGCGACATTGTAGATTACATGCACCAGAAGACCAAGTACGCAGCGAGGGTGCAGGATTGAGTCGCGCCGCAACGTCAGCTTTAAGGCGTTTTTGGTGTAAATACCAACGAGTTATTATCTCTGCACCTCGTCTTCAAAGTCAACCCTCGTCTTCGAAGTCAACTTTTGGCCGCTAGGAGTGCGGTTCAGACGTTTCCACGGGCAAGTGCCACACGGCGGCGTGGCCTGAAAATTTGCACGGCGGCGACGGCGTCGCGGCGGCGCGGCATGGCCGGCCGTGGGCCTTGGTTTTTTTAATCAGGGAGAGATTTCTTAAAAATAACTAAGAAAATCATATTGTTGTTACAAAAAAAAAATACTGTCTTCTAAATAATAATTGGAGATCACGTTTACTGTAAAATAATAATTTGGCATTTTGAGTTCGAAGTGAAACCGAGTTATTTTTTTAATTAGATCACTATCTATCTATATTATAAAAAACTAAAAAAAATAAAACAGAAAAAATTAGTATTTGAAGTAGTATCATATATTTTGTTTGTTGTTAACATCACACTCGGTAAAATATTCGACTCGACTGCGTTAGCGACGCGGCGCATCGCGCGGTGCGTTGTGCGGCGCGGCTCGCTTTCAATTCGAACATAATATGACGGTTGACGATGTATGAGAATTTTTACGGAGAAGCGATTTTACGAGCGTTTGCTGAAATGCAGCGTGGCCCGCCCCGTGCACGCGGCTTCACACGCGCAAATACAAATAATTATATCGCAGATGACACCGCCTCTCCGTAAACGGGAAAACGCGCAACGCGCCGCATGACGCGCCGCACAAAGCACCGCCCGACGCGCCGCGTCTCCGTAAATGAGCACTTATGCGGTCGGGCCGCGCGTGCGAGCGAGAAAGCAAGTTGCGACTCGTCGCGACGGCGCGCCGCGCGATGCACACGGCGGTGACGCGCCGACATGAACTCACGGCGACGGCGGCGCGCCGGCGCGGCGCTCATAATATCTAGTTGTTATGTTAAACTATGGACGTAAACATAACTGGCAAAAAGGATGCACGGTATAGCTCTGCCTTATCCTCAGGGGAAACCAGGTGTGATGTTTTGTCATGTTTAATATTAAACGACAATAACTGAAACTCGTTTTAATCGGTCTTAGGGAAATAACCTACACCAAAACTAAACATGGTATTCAAAATACTCGTAAGTAATGTTAAAAACTCGTTTGCCTAAAATTAGAAGCGCATAACTTAGGATTCGTCGCAAAAAATGGACGCCACACCTGGGTCACTCTTGTTGTGATTCATTTTTTTTGTTTTATTTTTATTTATTTATTCAAAATCTGTATAACAATAACATAATTTAAAAAATCTGCCAAACTGCAAAACAGTTTGTCAACAGTTGTTCTTGTTTCACAATATCATTATAACAAATTTCGATTTTTATTATAAAGTTTAGTTTTATTATAAACATAATATAAATATAAATAATGAGGGAAGTGAGTTTACAAAAAGAAACACATTTGACACCTATGAAACAAAATGCTATTGTCCCTAAATACAAAATTAGCTATGGACACAATAAGAGGTAATGTTTTTTAAGAACATTTTTAAGCTGGATTTTAGATTTAAGATGCGATATCAGGTGGGGGGGTAGTTCATTCACTAACGACGGTACTTACCACATATTTAAGTAACGATTTACAAAAAGTTTGTGTAAAAGTATATTTGTAAAAGTTTTTTTTTTTTTGTGAAACTTGTATATGTGTATTTTCTGATAATAAATTATTATTATTATTTATAAAAATACTTTACTAGTTATACTTTACAGGGGAAAAGTACAATGCCTACATTCTTCTTCTTTATAGTGTAGATAAATTTATTTCATTACACTTCCACAAAAACTGGCTCTTATCGCGCTACTATAAAGTTCAGTATGCAGTAGCACACTCGTGGTCCAATGTCGTTCAATTCTTTAGCGGTGATTGTTTTTTTTTTTTAAATCACAGCAAAGAGGCGCGCATATGCCTTTACGACGTAATAATTTTTTTAAAGTATTTAAATTGTGTTTATAAATAGAATATCATGAATAAACATGATACTTTTATGAATAAATTTACATTTATTTGTGATCTAAATTCAAAAATAATAGAATTTTAAATTTTTCATATTGCTGGCTGTTTTGAAGCTTCACATCTTAAATTATAGGCAAGCAAAGCGCGGAAAAATTACAAAATTAATAATTAAAAAATTGTTTCTTAACAATTAATGATTTATTTTAATGTAATCGAAAGATTATTGAAAAATCTTCGTTTTATTCACGTGGGCATTTGTTAGTAGGTACAGTTTTTGGCTCCATAACTCCCTTGCTTGTGCCTCGGGTGTGAATTCCGCCTTGGCTACATTCGACATGGACATGCAGGACCGACGCAAGATTGACGCCCTTAAGATATAGTGTTGGAGGAGCATGCTCAGGCTTTCCTGGACCATTCATCGGACTAACGTGTCAATATTAAACAAAGACTGCCGTCGCTTGTGCAATTACGAATAATCAGATTCTGTGGACTCGTTATCCGCAATTTGATTTCGACCGAGACCGTTTGGTGATTCTGGGTAGAGTCGAAGGCACGAGACCACGTGATCGGTCACCAACCCGTTGGATAAGACTCCATAAAATCTGTCACCAAGATTCCTCTTCCAGAATGTGCTCGCTATGCGGCCGATAGAGACCGGTGGAAAAGGATCGCGAAGGCAGCAACCGCAGTTGTGGATGACCCCCATGACCACGACCACTCTGTCAAGAGTGAACGACTAAGAAAAAGAATCTGTATTTATTTAACATTAGTTTATGCCCGTGGCTTAGCTGTCGTCGAGTTCAGTAATTATCTCACGGCATCGTTTTACCGGGAAAGAAAGTATCCTATGTATGTTAATCCAGGTTATAAAGACTCTGTGTGCCAAATTTCATCTAAATCCCTTCAAAAGATTTTTTCGTGTTCGAGTAACAAATATCCTCATACAATTTCGCATTTATAATAGTTCACACATTACACACGGTACATTTATTTTTCGTTTACAACGGTATATTTAATAGAAAAAAAAAACTAAAATAAATAAACTAACAACAAACTACACGGCATAGTAAGTAACACTTTAAGAACAGAGATGGACTTAATGCCATAACTAACTTAACAATAGACTAAACAACGGCGTCAAAAATCTCCTCCTCAACGCTGTCAACTGGCAATGTCCACAAGAGCCTCTAGCCAAGGTAAAAGCCAGCCGTTAGGTAACGGGAAGACGTGTCAACTAAGCAATTTGTAATGTACTTGAAAAGGCTGTGAGCACTCGGACCCCACGCGGTCCTAGGGTTTCAACCCGAAATTAAACCAAACTTCGTTTCATCATGGTTAGATGTCGCTTCGACTACTACAAGTGAAAGTGATACTCATAAGTTTCAAATTCAACTCAAACTCAAAGCATTTAATAAATAATATTAAATAATAAATATCGCTGGACATTACACACAGCGCCATCTATTTATTTATTTATTTAGTACATGGAGGACTTACGGCTAACAAAAACAGAAAAAAAAAAGGAAACCGTAGTCACCAGAAAGCCAATTACAAGTCCTCACGTATAGTCTTATAATAGTAATCTATGGTGTAAGCACAAGAACACAAAACACACAACATTAAATAAGTAAGAATCTATATAAAAACTAGTTAGCAATAATACTAAAACTAAAACCAAGCAATATTAACCTGCTGCTACTTGAAAGAATTCAGGCTTAAGCACCTTCTGGCCGAATTCACACTAACCAACCAGCACTATCTAGTGCCACATTTATTTCAAATAGCCGTATAACTTTTGAATAGTTGCATAATCAGCCTATAATGTTCCCACTGCTGGGACACGGCCTCCTCTCTATGAGAGAGAATGGGCTATAATCCACGCGGGCCCAGTGCGGATTGGTAGATGGCACATGTCTTCGAATTTATTTATTTCTAGGTTATGCCGGTTTTCTCACGATGTTTTCCTTCACCGTTTTTGTTAGCAATGGTGATGAAATAAATTACACAAAGTAATGCGCCTGGGTTCGAACCCACGACTTAGGTACTGTTCGTAAGTCGGGGCCGCCACCACTGGGCCACCGTAAAGAATACCTTAAACTATTTTGAAATATAGAAACTAGTAGTTGATGCTCACGACTTCGTTGTGGACTTCGTGGAAATTGTGATGTGAGAGTGTAAGTGTGAGAAAAAAAAATATCCTGTGTGCTATTCTAGACTCGAACTTTGAATAGTTGGAGTCGCTCTCATTGAGCTAGATGGAGGTAGCCTTTTTTTTCGGATGGCAAATCATCAAATGACTCCTCCCGCTCTGGGCGAAGCAGGAGGGAGTGTTAGACTTTTACTGACTAAAACTTATCCATGTTCGTTCATCGCCCTTTGTGTTCCGGGGCCACGGTATCTCTTTCGAACAGTCCCGCAGCCCCAGTAAATATTGGCACTAGCACATACCTACATAATCGCATAGTTAGTAAGTCGATAGCTCACATAAAATCCGATAAAAAACATTGACTCCATCACTAAGAATCAATATAATTATAAATAGAACAAAGTTAAAGTACGACATAAGCAGTAAATCGTGTCAAACCCAATTCCTATTAAATTACAAAACAATTATATCAAGTTTATTTTAGAATAGTGAAAAAATTAATAATCAAGTTTACAAAATTATAATATTATAAATATTCCAAAACATTGAGTTGAATTCATTTACGACGCAAAATGAGAATTGTTCAATAAAATAAAATTGTGTTTTGGCATATTTTGTTGATCAGTTTGATTACTTTCCAAAAATAAACTACAACCTGTACATACATTGTCAAACGTTAGTGGTTTTAAAAATAGAACTCGCAGTAAAAAGTTTTTTTTTGTTTTCTTTGCTTCAGCGCTAATATAACAAATTGGACGGAACCTCCGTGGTACAGACTTTGTCAGATTGTGAACGGAGAACGAAGTGTCTAGTGACCGTTTGTGAGACAATAATCAGTGCAAAATGACTATCGGAGACGGTTGTGTTGTAAGTTTATGCATTTTTTAAAATTACTTTTATTTTTTTGCATTCTTATATACTAATATTATAAAGAGGAAATTAATTTATATGCTAAAACTTTGTTTGTTTGTAAAACAATGATTTTGGAATTTCTAAGTGAAGCTAGTTAGGATTTATTCCCAGTTGATGGCAATAGGCTCGCCCTCTACTACGTTAGACTGCAACTTATGTAACTGGCGAAACTTGGATGTACTTCAAATATACTTCTGCTTAACTCTTAGTGGATTTCAGACGTGATGTTTATGTAAAATATTGCAACTGCGTGTCACATAATTAATTTAAGTTAGGAACAATAACATAACGACAATTTATTCAAATTACATTTGTATAACTATTGTATTTGCATGCTTTAACATTTTGTCTACCAATTATAATTTTTGATTTACTTTAATAAAGAAACAATGTTTCTAATTATGAACATAAACACTATTATTTAGTGCGTTTTTGCTTCACATTTAAACGGTTTTCTCAAATAAACTTACTGTGGGTACCAAAACAGTGAC
The DNA here is from genome assembly GCA_963853795.1 of Xestia rhomboidea. Taxonomy (NCBI): domain Eukaryota; kingdom Metazoa; phylum Arthropoda; class Insecta; order Lepidoptera; family Noctuidae; genus Xestia; species Xestia rhomboidea. The sequence continues at coordinate 15,603,382 of OY970776.1, forward strand.
GCCCTTTTTTATATTCAAATTGAAATCTTCGTACAAATACAAAGAATTAAAAATTGTAATCAAAAGTTATGTTTATGATTACGATACATTACATAACATTACACTTGTTAACCCCGAAGGTTCGGCAGAGGAATACCTAATAGTACGACTACTAGTACCTTTAGCTAGTTATTTTATAAGTCCCATGTACCTAATAAGGGGCGATCCTATTGCCATCAACCGAGCACAAATACTCGAGGCTGCTACTGGAAAATTCCTGATGGAAAAACCCAATAACAATTTGCGCGACCCGGGAATCGAAGCCAGAACCTCATGCTCAGTGGTCGCAATTGGGACCACTAGACCAACGTGATAACACACAAGTTATTCCAAACTAAATTAATAATATGCTTTATCATTTCCACAGTACCAGAAAACCTTCGATTATTCCATTAATGCGAGCAAACTGCTCAACCTCAAAGATGGGGACATTGACGTTTTACTGAAGCTGTACAGCATCAACCACAAGACTTTGGAGGAGATGATCAAAAGTATACGGGAGTGGTATGAAAAGCAACCGCACTTGCCTCAAGGACAATTACGTGAGTATTCTTTTGATTTCACACATAAAGAGCTGGACTGCGCAGAGCAGAGCATTTTTCACTGTCAAACTATACAGGGTGTAAGCCACCTCATCACGAAGCCGTCAACCAAGCATTCTGTACATCAAAGTAAGTAGCTTTACGCAAAAAATATTTCTGGGAAACGACTTTCTTTTTTGGGGTGTAAAATCATGTTCTGTGGTAGAACTCAATGTAACGCTCTCAAAACATTGTGCTGATGGTTGGACTGAATAGTACGGGGGTTGTGGAGGTGTTTAAAGTAAAAATCTTACATTAAAAACTTGTATTTAAAAAAAAGTTGTCAAAAAGTTGGAACTTTGACCCCCAATATCCCCGTAACTAGAAGGTATGGTGTAGAACAAAAAAATGATCGCATTGACGTGGAGAACAAGTACTGTCTTTCGGCTTCGGTGGTGTTTTACACCCTGTATTGTTTACAAATAGTTCCAAGTTACAGTTACAGCTGGTATGACGATACGTTCCTAAGCGTATCTTATTCCCGTCATAGCAGCGGTATAACCTTCATTGTTGGACTTAGGTCCATGCCAAAGATTTTGTCATAATTATCTTTTTTGGGTTTATCCCATTCAATGGTAAAATGGTTCACATTCGCCAGACAACCATTAGTAAGTCACACTTACTAAGTAAGGAACAAATTACACTACTCAACAAATTTTAACACGCCAGCAAATTATTTAAAAAACAAAAAAGTACTGGCCGCTAGAATTTTTAAATTAAAACTGCATTATGCTTATGTGTTTTTGGAATATGGAAGGAAAACACAACTTGGTCGCTAAGGGCTAACCGCACACTATAGTCAAAACTGTCTTTAGACAGACAATTACCCTACTAGCGCGAGCGAGAATGCATAGTCTGTCTCGCTCGCCCTAGTAGGGTAATTGTCTGTCTAAAGACAGTCTTGTCTATAGTTGGCGGTAGCCCTTAGTCTCGGTGCCTACTGTAGAAGCTGAGAGGTTATTGTTTTTTTCCTTTAAGATAAAATAACAATGATTGCTTCTTTATTGTTACTTTTGTGACTCGGTAATTGCGTGGACATCATAGGCGTCGTGTATTGTGGGTTTACGTACATTTGCACTAGACCGACATACAATGGTGTGTTCTGTTTTCCGATGAGTTTTTCTTTTGATTTCATCCTGATTCAAGAAGAGTGTTTGAGAATCATTCTCATACGAGTAATAAGTGTTAAATTACGCTTCTATTGTTTATAACGCCTAAGAAAAATCATTTAAAAAAAAACTTAGTTCCCTAGACTTTGTTGAGTAGTGTATTTAAAATGCTAAGTTCTTCCATACAGATTTACTTAGCACCTTTTGTTTAGTTTTCGATGTTAATATTTGTTCATTCAATTACCTATCAGTTATCATCTTGTCACACACATGCAATGTTCTTTGTAATCCGTGTTTCAGCCTTTTGAAGGCCATCAATGAGAATAATATAAGCCTTTCTCGGCCATTTCAAGAATAATTTTTAGTTTTATATTGGTTTTTTGCCCTTTACCAAGTAATTCAGTTAAAGTTATAGATAAGTTAGCTAGTAGATATTTAAATTAAAACATTTCCTTTTTAGTTTTAAAAAAAGGAACAATATGCAAAAAATATCATTTACTTAGTAATTTTTGTGAATGTAGAAAAAAAACTCACTATCATAAAGCCTAGCTTTTTACCAATTCATACTGGTCGGCTTCCAGTCTAACCGAATGCAGCTGCGGGCCTACCATGACGTCTTAAAGCAGGATCGTTTTAATTTCACGCCAGTGTGGGAAAGAGATGGCGCTAGACGTCCTCTATAGCTCCGTCTCTTACCCACACTGGAACGCGAACTGCTTTAAGACGTCATGGTAGGCCCGCTGAACTCCAGTCTTGGTGGAACTGCTCATTTGACCTCCACAACCCATTTAGTACTGGATAATACGAAAACTATCATACGACTAGTCTGTGTAAACCCAGGTGATATTGAACAAAGAATTAATTCTTTGCGCACTTCACATAAACTAAGTTCCTGCAGGAACTTAGTTTATGTGAAGTGCGTTTATTGAACTGCATAATCCTTCTTTTTGGCTTTGTAGCAATTGTAGCAAACGGGTAAAAGTACAAGAATAAAAAACTGGTTTGAAAAGGGCATGTTTGACGCATTTAAGCAGGTATGCTTGAAATAGACCCAGTTTGTAATAAAAATATAGTTGTCGGGCAACTGCATTTTTGTTTTTTTTTTCTCGACGGCAGGGGAACAAGTGCCTTTCGGTTTCATTGAGGGTCATTTTAAACCCATTAGATGCGGATAAATAAGGACTAAATACAAGTATGTATGTACAAAAACAAGATACATAATAAAAATTAAACAATAATATATATTTTTTTTTTAATAAACTAATTAAATTTTATTGTTAAAGATTTAACTAGTTTATTTAAAAAAAAAAATCATTTTAATTAATACAATAACAGTCAGTCAAGTAATAAAAACAGTCTCGAAAATTCATATTTGCATTGTTAATGATAATTAAGTACTATTTTTAATACAGTAGATAACTATGTTTTTTTTTATTATTTCCTCTCATCTCATACATATGTATGAATGTGTTTAAAAATAAATAACTTGAAATATAATGCTTCTTATCTCTTTTAAAGTCAAGAAAATGTTTTTATTACCGACAAGGTTACCTAAAATGACGTCTAGCAATATTGTTTTAATCTAATTCCGGGGTCTAAAATGGCCGCTTTAGCAGAATCTTAAAATTAAACATGTGGGAAATTTAAAATTCTTAAAATGGACTTTATGATAATGTCTTTACAGTCCATTTTAAGAATTTAGAATTTTTAACGTGATTCGTAATAAGATTCTGCTAAAGCAGCCATTTTAGGCCCCTGAGGTTGAAAGAGACGGCGCTAGACGTCCTTTATAGCTCCATCTCTTTCCCCACACTGGAGTGACATTAAAACAATACTGCATTAAAACGTCAATCAGTGCAGTGGTTAAAAGTACTATAAATCTAAAAAAACTAGAAACGTTGACAACATTATTTATTAATAAATGATTCGATAAAACCGGTTCCCATGATATGAGAACCGGTTTACCGGACCAGACACGGTTATTTTTAATATTAAACCGTTCAAATCTTGTTTTACTTTTCCAGGATATACCTACTGTTAAATTGATTGTCTTAAAATTGGGAAAACGGTATTTAGAACTTGTTTATTTTGAATCACTTTTTATTTGGAAAATTCCAAAACATCAATGCAGTTTAAGAATTTTATTGACGTTAAAATTAAATCAAATGAAAATTAAGTACATACCTATTTACATAAACAGGGTGGAAGAGGCAGTTAGTCCCGGCTGTCATTTGTAGATCTTTGACAGCCGTAACAGGTAGTCAGTGGCCAGAAAATTCTGACAACCAGACTTACCAAGGGGTATCGTGTTACCCAGTACTAACTGTGTTGTGGAGGTCAGATAGGCAGTCGCTCCATGTAAAATACTGGTATTCAGCTGCATCCGGTTTGATTGAAAGCCGACCCCAACATAGTTGAGAAAAGTCTACGCAGATGATGAGGTAGTTTTCCATCGCGTCTGCAAAGATTCACTAGCTAATTACGTAATGACGCTTTATAGGAATGAATCAGCAGAAATTTATCTTGACGTTGACGTTCGGTAAACTACGATAATCTAATAATATGTGTGGTAGTTGATCAATTATGCGAACCAATAAGGACTACAAATACTTAGCATAACAGCTAATATTAGCAGTAATGGGTATATTAAGCATAGTACTTGGCTACGAGTACAAATAGGTATGTGACATTCCAGTTGAAATTGCCGGCTACCTAAGTACCAACACACAAACAGCCCGGCAGCGGCAGTTTGATGTGCCAGCACATCAAACTGTCCGAAACTGTTAAACTCTCCCAATCAACCTTGAACCTTAAGCTTCAGCGATAAAGTTGAAAATCTATTAAAGAAATTTGACAGATTGAAGTAGCTTGATGTGCACTGGCATCTATACTTAAGGCCCCGTCCCCACTATTTCGTGACGACAGAATATATAACCGTGTAGTTTTAAGTGTCGTGGCTTGTGTATTGTTCACATATAGGACGACGCGATTACTGTATTCCACCACTTTTGCCAACTAAAAACCAACGATAAATTAATCGTCACGATATAGTGGGAACGGGACCTTACCTTAGCTCTTAATCTTGCTACGGAAAAAAAACCGGTTTTTTATTTACCACAACGAGGTTCGAAACAAACAGATAAAGGAGTACTAATAAAAACGGTTCAAGAACATTAAATAATGTTACATGATAGGACGTTTTACTGTTTCCGTGAAAGGATCACAATTAAGGGTGTCAAACACCTCTTAACGAAGCCGAAAAGCACTTGTTCTCCTCGTCATTGCAATATTTTTTTTGTTCTACACCATACCTGGGAACCTTGTAGTTACGGAGTTACTGGGGGCCAAAGTTCCAAGTTTTTGACAGGTTTTTTTTTAATACAAGTTTCAATGTAAGGTTTTTACTTTAAACACCTCCACGACCCTCGTATTATTCAATCCGTCCATCAGCACAATGTTTTGAGTGCGTTACATTGAGTTTTACCACAAATAATGATTATTCACCCCAAAAAAAAAGTCTCTTCCCAGCAATAATTTGTGCATAAAATTACTTAGTTTGATGTACAGAATGCTTGGTTGACGGCTTCGTGATGTGGTTGTTTACACCCTGTATGTCGTTGTATAGTTGGGAAAAGACTAGGCAGATGATGAGGCAGTATCTTGCCATCAAACGACAATAGACTAGCTTTCAAATTCTTGGCTGCTACCAAAAAATCCAGAAGAAAAAAACTATTTTGTTACGGATTTTTATTTAATTTTTTCGATCTTGTTAGTGATCAAAAAATAATGATAGTGGGAAGAAGCAAATTACTAAATTTATTAACTAACACTAAACTTAAACTAAATTGAGTAAATTGCAACATTTTAGCAGTGATAGCCTAGTGGTGTGACCGTCGGATTGTCAAGTCATAGGTCTCGAGTTCGAACCCAAGGCACGCACCTCTGATTTTTCGGATTCATGTGCATATTGTATAGTTATCACTTGCTTCGGTAAAGGAAAACATCGTGAGGAAACCAGCATGCCTGAGAGATTATCTCTTGACTGCATGTAAAGCCAAGTCAGAGGCCCATAGGCGGCATAAAAACTCTGACACCAGGTTTGGCACAAACCACACTATAAAAAAGAAGACTACACTAACTTTATTAAATCAATCTTTTCGTTCAAAGGCCGTTGACACTACACGGTCAAGCCAACGTGCAACGTACCTCCTAAAAACCGGGTTTGGACGTATTTTTTGTACCATTTTGGAAGTATTTTTAGATGATAATTTATTCATTAACAGTTAAACACCACTTTTCGTTTGTGAATTTCGATGTTAGTGGGTAAATTGTTTTATTAAACACAAAAAAACTAGATAGATTTTTTTTAGAAGTAGTTTACAATAATTCTTTCAACATCGGCTGGTGTAAATAATAAATTAGTTAGTAGTGACACGAAAATAAATTAAAAGTTTATGTATTGGTTTTTTTTCTAAAACATCTAAGAGATCGCGGCTCATCAAAATTGTGATGGTTGAACCGTTTTATTTGCTAATTGTAAATAACTCTACTATCATACTTAGGAGACTCATTAATTCCGTCATTATCAGTTACCATACCACGTTAAAAAAAAAAAATACTCATATTGAGATTTGTAAATGTTCCATACTTATATGTTGGTAATTGAAGCGATATTTGCGAAACTAGTGCAAGACAGACACGGGACCATAATAATTATCTAAACCAAAGTGTGTGCTTGGTGCAATTTAACGATATCTGCCTACCTTTATCATCGTATCTTAACAAGTCATGTAACAGTAAGATTTAAAAAGCGATAACCTTTAAGTCTCATAAGAAGATGACACTGTTGAACTCGTAATCTCATCCTTTTAAAAATAACTCTCAATGACTTAATCTATTTGCAAAACCCGACCACTCGGAAATTTGCAATTATAACATAATTAATTCCTAGTTACGGCATTCAGTAAATATCGTCTAGTTTACCAAGGTCAAGATCATTTGTGATTAGCGTTTGTCGCTTGGATAATGTAAGCAGATATTAAATGATCTTGGTTTTTTCAATTACTAAGAAAACAGGAAAATCTCACGGTGTAACAGTAGTCTATTCATGGCACCGGTTTGCTGGCTTTTTCATCTATTGTTTGTGTCATAATAAGAATCAAAATACTAAAAGATTTAAGTCGTATGAGACGTCCTACGTGCTGTGTTGTCAACAAATTACTACTTTTTTTGTGACTTTGACAAATCAATAGTACCCCTCACTTTTTTTTGTTAGACATAACTGTCTGAGTTTCTCGATGCTGCGCCTCTTCTTGCCAATTAACGAGAAAGCCATCAAAAGGCCTCCCGTCATCTTCTACTCGGTCTGTCGCGAACCCGTCTTGCTGTCACCCACCCCCTCACTAGTACAAAATTTGTCGTTTCTATGGTAGAAACTTCCCACATGGATAAAGAAATGCTTGACTATTTCTTCTCTGTGAACACCTATTCACACGATCAAAGCATGGTGAGTTTATCAAAATGTTTTGGAAGATGTATGTTGAAATCGCCGTCGAGGTAGGCCGCGGCGGAGGTGGTGTGGCGTTCTGATCCCGTTTGTGGGGCGAACATGGCCAGATATTGCACGAGACAGAGAGATTTGGAAGGATAATAAGGGATACACTCAAATAGGCTAGGAAAAAAAACTGTAAGATCTTTTAACTGTGAGTACTTAACTGATTGTACAAACAAGTAAGCGATGCCTACTTTCATGTATTTCCATATCATATCGATATGCCAATTCATTATTTTTGTTGGCTTGTGAAGAAATCTATGCAAGAACATTTTTATTTTAACGTACACGAACTTGTAATTTTTAGTCTTTAAAAAATTCCATAATAAATGTATTAAAATATATTTTTTAATACACTCTTCGAAAACTAGTTCATTTCGCACGACGATTACGTTCAACATGTATGTGAATGCAGTTCTCGGCTCAATAACACCCTCGCGTACGGCTCGGGTGTTAATTCCGCCTCGAATTCAATAACAAACTTTCTCAAGTTGTATCAAAATGTACTATTATCTCGCGCATGATAATTGTTACCAGTTAGTACCTACATACTAACTTTAATGTAATTTTTGTTTCTGGTAAAAACGTTCGAAATGATCACTTTTCAGTTTGAACTTTTTTGCTGAACAAATTACAGTCAGAAAAAAAATATATAAATAGGTAAAAAAAAACTCAATTAGGTTGTGGGTATAAATATTTTTCTTTATCTTGGCAACTATTCAAAAAAACCTGTCACAAACGACCTTCAGTTATGATCAATATATTTTGCACGCAATATCCACAATGCGGACATTGCTATAATTGTGTTGAAATTAGTTTGATATCGTCATAGCTTTGTTATCATTGCTACCTGTATATCGATTGAAATACAGTAGTTTCCAAATAATTATTGATGATTTGCTATGCCAAAAGCGAGCGGAATCACGTGAATTCATACCATATTGACTACTTGACTTATGATTGATTTTTCAACGTCATAAACAGTGTGGAATTTTTCAATGCCACCTGGAGGGAAAGTACTGTAAATACTGGAGATAGCAAAGTTTACTCAAAGGAAACTTACCTTTATTTTTGAAGAGAAACAAATCTGCATTCACATATTATCGAAAATTCGCTAGCCACATTCAGGCATCGCACCCGGGATGGATCGACTAAAGTTCTAAAAATTATTAACATTCTGTACCTTTTTGACATCAATCGATAGAGTCAATCATATGGATCAAATCTCTTTAACAAACATGATAAATTAAATGTGGCATTGATAAATTCCACCCTGTAAAACAGCTGTTATCTGTACAATGAAATTCACGATTGCCAGATTTATATCTACTTTCTAATCTGTCGCAGTCCACAGTTGAATTTAGGCCTCTCCCAAATTACATCATAATACTTTGTCTTCACCTACCACACGCAGTCTGCCCCAGCCACCTACTTAGGATCATCAGTCCATCCATGAGCAAGAAAAAATATTTATTAGACTAATTAAATAAAAAGAGAACAACAAAAAAAAGAACTAATTTAAGATATTTATTTTATCTTATGTTTTTGTACAAATTAGTAAATAATAAATAAGACTGCAGTAAATTAGTTGAGCGTATCGGACTCAAAGTACCTCACAATTTTCCTAGATATCCTATGACCAACCTGTTCAATACTCAAAGATCTAACTCAAATATTGGGGTAAACTCGCCACTCAATAGACTCTGTAGAGAGATGAATTATTTTATAAAATCCTCGCCTGATGTCGACATTTACCATAATTCCATAAAAAACTTTAAATCCCTATTACTGGATTCCCGAAAGTCGCAACACAATGTTTTGTTATGTTAGTATTAATTAATGATTCTTTTGGTTTTTTTTTTTTTTTACTAAGGTCTTCTTGCTATATTTTAACAATGTTATACTTAATAATTTTATTTTTATTCATAGTTCTGTTCTCATTTTTATGTCTTAACACCAATATTCATATCTTGTCTTTTAAATTTAATTGTAAGTATGTTGGGTCTATGTATTTAATGTATATAGCCATTATTTAATTTTTTTTCTCTTAAGTTAACACTTATTTTTGTGAATGCTGGTTAACCTGTTATTGGCGACTGTGTAAGTCCAAGACTGTAAAACCTATGTTTACCTAAATGCTGTACACAGAAGCTGTTGGTGAACCTATATTAATAAATAAATAAATAAAGATATAAGTACAATAAACGAAATTGGTCCTGTACTAGGCGGCCTCGTACAGGACCAATTTCATTTGCATCCACCATCTCAGCATGATGCTATAACTCTAGGACTAGGACTGATTTGTTCTATAGTTCCCTTCAATTACTGATCTGCAAGCTATGTCGGTAACGTTCTTATCGGATAATTTCATTTCAGATCTTTCCTAGAAGTAGGTCCCGGCTATTCATCGTAGATATCTTTGACAGTCGTTACAGGTAATCAGTGGCCCAAAAAGTCTGACAACCAGTCTTACCAAGGAGTATCGTATTACCCAGTACAAATAGGGTTGTGGTGATCAGATGGGCAGTCGCTCCATGTAAAATACTGGTATTCAGCTGCATCCAGTTAGACTGGAAACCGACTCCAACATAGATGGGAAAAGACTAGACAGATGATGATAATGATCTTTTCTAGAAGTTCCGAGTATAGCTAGCTCCGTAGCGCTCAGAGCGACCTTGAACTTGTTGACTAACCCGACTGTGTCTGTGTCATTTCGCATAATAGGTAGCATGTTTACTAAGATGACTCAGTTGTCACTTACCTGCGAATCTTATCACCAATTTTAGCTTGTATCAGTTAATTGCAGTAACTATTTCTGGCAATACAAACACGGGCAATTAATATATACATTTTGCAAAATTCAAAATTGAAATTGAAAAAAAAAAAAAAACGATTTGCGTGTTGCGGTTTCTACTTTGACATACAACCTACAACGAAATAGTATATGACTTCCAAAACAATTATTAAATGTTCGTGAAAACGTAAAACGTTAATCAATACAGTAGGAGAAAATTACTTTAAAAAAAACAGATAGAATATAAACTGGCCTGCAATTTTTAAATCTATAGGAATAAATAGTTTAGGAAAAATTGAAATTTTAAAACTGTAGTACTTATATCTGCAGGCCAGTGTATATTATTAAGAAATGTGTTAAAGTAGTGTGTGTGTGTTTTAAATATGTTTTAAAAATGAGTGATTAGAGACTCACCATAGTCGAACCATTACTAGAGTTACGGTTTTGTGGGGCTTATTTTATAAGAGTTATTTTCTTACCAGTTTGTAAATATAAATAAACTAGCAACCCGCCCGGCTTCGCACGGGTGCAATGTACCTTCCGTACATATAAACCTTCCCCTTGAAACTCTCTATTTGTTGCTGAAAACTGCATTAAAACCCGTTCCTTAGTTTAATGATCTAAGCATACAGAAAGCGGAAGCGAGTTTGTTATAAACTAAAGTAATACCTAATGAAGTTGCTGTGTGTATACATTTCATTGCTCGTAAATGTATGTAAATAAGTGTTTTCCGGGTCTGGTTCACTTAAGGGGACTACAGGAGCTAAACGCGAGTTTTATAATGCAAAAAAGCATATGATTCACTGCAATAAACAAAACCAGAAATATATATGATATTCTTCAGGATATAGTCTAGTATGATAGCGTTTTTAAAACATAATACAACTAATTTTGCTCGATAAAAAAAATCACGAACTTATCTCTAAAAAAATCTTTTAACGAGTAAAAACCATACTAAAATACATGCGATCATTCTGATTTTTTGGCAAATAATTCTACAAGCAACGTTTTAGCATGATAGTGTTCCATATTTTTAGTCCAATCAAAAAAATTTTTGTAAATTGCAAAAAAAAAAAACACTTATTTCGTACTATTCGGCCCGCAGTGACCGACGTAACAACCACTTTGTAGTGCAAGCTGATTAGAACTTTATTCTAACAGTATTTCAAACGAAGTTTGAACCACCACAAATAGAGTTACTAATTTAACTCCTGTAGTCGCCTTAAAGCCAGTTTTGTATTAAATCTTGTGGTCAGTAAACCATATGACAGGGGAAAACCCGTTGCGGGGTTTTTTGAAATTGAACTTCTTGATCTTGACTCACCTAATGATTATGAGATTATGAATTATGATTGTGGTGCTTACAGAAAAAGTGGGTGGAATAATGATTACAGCAAGACAATTTGTTTGTAATTATTGAAAAGTAATTTTCTTAACCCATGATCTGTCCACGAAGTAGACACAATAGTTAAACAATGGTGTCTTAAACAAATTGGTCATTTGACAGATCATGATTTAAGCATTACCTTGTTGTTAAACGATGGAGGGATTGTGTGAGGATATAATTATATAATATGAAAGAAAAAGGTGTAAATGATTGCGTGACGGTTGACAGAGGAGAATAGAACAAAAATCGTGTTGCGCCGACCCCAAGTAAAATGGGAGAAGGACAGGAGTATAATGATGATTACCTTGTTTTAAACATCATCGTTGAGGCTTGTAATACATCTGTACGGGTTGATACATTTAATTTAATAGTATTTCTTGAACAACTTTAACAAAATGCCGCAAGTTCTTCAGTTCTTGAACTGTAAAGTTGTTGTTTTAAACAAATTACCACGTTGTCACAAGTTGCCACGTTAAGCATAAAATGCTTAAGCCGGGCACGCGAAGTAGGTGCTCTTGCGTTATCTAGGTACAGTCGTGGTATTTTCCGTCTGATCAGTAATATTTATTTTTTGCTTAAATCATGCGGAGGCGCCGAGCCACGCCCTCTTAAAGTTTAGGCCTATTAAGAAAGCGTCAGCTTTGGCGCGCAAAATAACAATAACTTTAGTTTAGCATGCGTCGTCAGTGCGCTCGGCCGATTGGTATCTTTCCATTTATTATTTCTATACAAAGTCAACGGGGCGGGGCTAGAGAGCGTTTCTATGTTGTAAGTGCAAGCAAAAATTGGCTTAGTGGTGATCAGGCGGGAGAGTCCTCGATAGTACATCTATATCTGTGGTCGCAGAACTAGTGTTTCAAAAGTGGTATCTCGTGACATGTTACATGATTTCGCTCCGCACATTTACCTTGGGCACCATCAAGCGTTCAGCAAATATCAATTAAAGAAGAACTACAACATAACGTAACAAGAAACAGTAACATAAACAACAACAAGAACAACAGGGAATAACAACAACAACAACATTAACAACAGCAACATTAACAACAACAACAGCAACATTAACAACAACAACATTGACAACATTTTTTGTATTAGGATGTCACCACGAATAAACGCTTTTTCATTTATTTTTTTTCATTTTGTTTACTAACCCTTATCTTTCTATTTTCCAGATGACCGCATGATCCTCGGCCATCTAATGACAAGAGGTTTTAGCGTAGAGCAGGCTAAAGAAAAGATCGACAACTACTTCTCGGCGAGAGATAGAATGAGTGATCTCTTGGGAGGAAGATCTCCTCTTAATGCTAACATGGATAGGTATCTAAAAGAAGGATACTGGATCATGCCTCCGATGAAGACTAAGGAAAACCATCGCGTTATTATGTTCAGGTAAGCAAATAAAAATCATTGGCTGTAGTTTTTTTACAAGCTTTTTTTTTAAGTGATTATATTATTGTCGTTTATTCATTTACATTCTTACTTAATACTTTATTGGATTCCACATGTAGGTACTTAGGTGGTAAAAATTTATAATTAGATCACATGGTGTCGGGCACAGCAAAATAAGTGAGTTAGGAGAGAGGAAGAATTTATAAATTCTCAACATAGTAGAAAATAGTATAAAATTATTACTAGTTACCTATTTATAATTGTTAAAAGAACTAAGTAATTTTTAAAATATAACGATACACACTTAAAAATGTTAAAAAATAGAAGTCCACCGGTGTCGGGAGCAGGGTCCAAACTACCAGTGGTTAGGGCTCTAGAGACAGGAACGTCCTCACAATGCGAGCCGTGTCGAGGAGTACTGCCTTCTGAATCAGGTCCTTGATCCAACCAGCTAAGGAGAGCCTCGAAAGATTTTCTTCGAAGCTCTTCGCCATAAGGCTATTGGCCATTACGACAAACTGTACAATCGGTAGCTTTTTTTTTTTTCGGATGGGAAATCATCAAATGACTCCTCCCGCTCTGGGCGGAGCAGGAAGGAGTGTCAGACAAAAGTCTGACTAAAACGTAAAAACTGACTAAAACCCATCCATGTTCCTTCATCGCCCTTTGCGTTCCGGGGCCACGGTATCTCTTTCGAATAGTCCCGACAGGCTTCGGCCCTTGCGGACCCCTTCCTTATTGCTGACTCTGTACAATCGGTAGCTGAATTCACATTCCAAATCGTAATGCTTGTTTGATGGTTTCGTGAAGGGTCCGTTTAAGTACCTACACCTTGTATGTTTGTATACGCAAATCTCCGAAACCCCAAAATAGATTTCAATGTTTCATAAAATATGTCTGGTTGTACTTAAAATGTCACTTACTTCCGTGGATCTTCCGTGATTGTTTGTTGTTGTTGTTTAGTTATGAACCGTGAAAGCTTAAAACAGTAGTATGTCTGGTTGGTTCCTCTTTTAAAAAGATAATATTTAGGAATGTTTTGGGTCCGATCGGAGATGCCGTGAGGTCGCTAGTATTATTAGAACTCGGAAATGTGAGCGTGGAGTTAACAAATAGTACATTGTGATGCAATTTTGTAAAGTTTGTCGTTGCACTCGAGGTGCGATAGCATTGCACAATACTAAATGGAATCAATAGTATAGTGAGACAAACTCACGCGAATCAAACGACGGATTTCAACACATTTTTCAACATAAAAATAAAAGTAGTTAATGTTTAGTGTGTAATTATAATGTTTATAATTGCCTACGCAAATTGATCAGTCTTGATCACATAGAATCTAACAATAGCTATATCTTTCTCTTGGATAAAGTGAAGTTTTATTTAACATACGACTTAATTGGTAGTTGCCTGTCGTAAAGATGGTGACCGTTCGCTTTGATTTTCTAAACGTTGCAGACATTGACTTTGCAGGCGCTTAGGTATTTTACAAAATTCTGCTCACCTTCCCATACTTGCGAATTAGTCTGCGAAAAACAAAACTTTGGCTGGAACAAATGTTTGTGTATTGAGCATGGACATTTGTTTTCGAGTCATGTATATGTTTAATAAGTATGTGTGATGAATCAACTATCTGTTGTCCACGACACAAGCCTCGTTGCTTAGTGTGGCATTTTGCGTTGCTCATTTTGTACTTGCTGTACATGAGTATAGTTGCTACGATCATTCCAATACGAAAAGTGTGTTTGTGCGAATAGTACTTAACTGACATAATATATGACCGTATTTGGAATCAATCGGTCTGTCACACAGACGCGAGTCATTTCATTTCATTTATTCAATAATAATTTACGTTTTGTCTGTCTTTCATTAAAAAAAAATGTTAAATAAACATTTAAAAAATCATAACTCGATTAATATAAATAGAATATTATACCACATTATCCTATTGCCATCAACCGGGCGAAAATCCGGACTACGCTCCTGCTACTGAGAAATTCCTGATAGTAAAACCCAATAACACTTTTCCCGACCTTGGAATCGAACCAAGAACTTCATGCTCAGTAGTCGCGCTGGCGACCACTTGACCGACGAGGCAGTCTTTGCATATAAATCAGTAACTAGCATATAAAAACAAGTTTTAAATGAGACTAAATCTTCCAAAGCGTCACGTTTTCCGTTATCTTTACGTATCTAATTAACTCTTTGTGAAATAGACAGCTCACTAGCTTCGTAAATTATTTATATTTATTTATTTATTTTACTATTTATGTACACACAGTACACAGCACAGGAAAACACATGAAAAAATATGAGTACATAGGTACTGCTTATTTCTTAAGAAATTTCTGCCAGCAGCCCTGCAAAAGGAGAAATGAAAAAGAAATGTAGACAATAGTGTGTGAGAGAAGGAAGAGAATACAGATTATGTGCCTTACCTAACTTAACCTATTAAGATATATAAATACACATTTATGTAGATATTAATAAATACTTATATAAATACATATTGCTAAAATATATAGACTAATAAATATAATAAATCATGGTTGAGAGGAAAGGTAATGCTCTTTCACTCTCTCTTTCTTATATTAAAAAAAAACACTCTATAAAAACCATCTCCACAAATCTAAATTCAAAAAATAACAGCCAGAATCACAATGCACTTTCAATTTGTAACGGAACCGTTGCACCGTGGAAGTGTGTTCAAATATTCAAAAGTGGCCAACGTGCCCCGTTTACAACCTGCCAGCAATGTCAGAGGTCGGCTCGTGAAAATTTTAACAGACTTACGAGAAATGCCGGGTTTATTCACCCGACTGCCAAGGAAGGGTTATGTTTTTCGCGCGTATCTTGTAAGTTTATTTATTACCTTGTATCTTCTAAACGCCAGGATGGATTTCGACAGTTAGGGAATCGTTAAATTCATCGTAATCATCAATAAAACATCTAATAACAGTAGCTCGGGTCGATCTTCAGGTTAAGCCGCGTTTGCCTAGGTAGGTCCGTGGATGGGTAACTACCCATTACATACCGAGTTTCCTCCGTGCATCAGAAAGCACGTTAAGCCGTTGGCCTCAGCTGACATTTGTAGATCTTTGACAGTCGTTACAGGTAGTCAGTGGGCCCAAAAACCTGACAACCAGTATTACCCAGCAGTAACTGGCTTGTAGAGGTCAGATAGGCAGTCGCTCCAAAAACCGACCCCAAAATAGTTGGGAAAAGGCTAGGCAGATGATGATGATGAATTGGAACGTATGCCAACACCAACATAATTGTTAAATCCGGAAAAGGTGAAGAAAGGTTTCAATCATGTTTACACAATATTTAATGTCCCCATCTCGACTTCCAGGATAGTCAACCCAGACATGGTGGTACTTGATGTAGCCAAGCTTGGCTTCATAATGGGAGACTACAGGTTGTTCAACGAGACCACACAAGGAGACCACTGGATATTCGACTTCAGCAATGCTACCCTCAACCATGCTATGCAGTTCACACCTATCTTGCTATCCAAGATTTATTACCATATTACGGTAAGTTGGTTATTATTTCCTACAAGTATCTGTGGCACTGCTAGTCTTACTGTTTTTACTCGTTTTTCTATGGTTATGTTCTATTTTTGTTGATGAGCTAAGACCAATGTCTGGATTTGTAACGCCAGGCCAAGAACAACGTTTGAACGCGTCGGTGTGGGATGAGATGTTTGTGTCACCTGTGCAATGAAGGCAAATTCGCTAGTGTTAGTGGCGGAGTTGCCGTGCTCCGCAAACCAGTCTACCTCGCCCTCCTTGACCTCCTTGGACTTGTACGCCACCGGCTCCAGGTGCAGCTGCACATCACAAAGCCAACATTGAACTGTAGCTCTTCAACATCTTGAACCTCGATTAGGTTTTTCAAAGCCCGTGATAAATTTTGTTCACTTAATATAAAGTTTTGGACTGCCAAAATGCCGTATTGAAATGAAAAGCTGCTCGAGTTTGAAAATATGACTCCATAATTATAAATGGGTAAAAAGTTGAAAATGGTACACCAACGAAAGGGTAATTGCCAATTGGGATTAGTGAATGCAGTTTGCAAATCAAGCCGGTGAAGATAAAGTACCCGATCATCATTATCAGCCAACAGGAGTCCATTGCTGGACATAGGCCTCTTCAATCGTCACTCAATTCGATTCTGGGCAACTTTAACCCAGTTGCGCTAACAGCCAGCCTGGAAGATCATCATTTCACCGAGCCCGAGGGTGACCCACCTTACACTTGCCAATTCGCGGTGTCCACACAAGAACAGGTCCATCCCAATGGTAATCGGTTGTACGGCTAATATAGATGGTCCATTGCCACTTCAGCTTACTTATTCTGTGTGCTCCCCGATAAGTTTAGGATACCTATAAGGTTAAGGATAAGAGTAGTGGTTGTCGGAAATGCTTCTCTGTCAACCACAGGCCTTACCTGGACAAGTCTCCTTTCCAAAACTGTTTCAACTTGAAGGACAGCTGAAAAACTAATGTCATGTCACCTTTTTTTATCCAGTCATGCTACGCTATCAAGATAAAGGGCCTACATTTAGTCAACGTACCCTCCTTCGGTCATTCGATCCTGGCCCTGTTCAAGAAAATCATGAAGCAAAAACATGTGGAAAGATTGCATCTGTACAACGGTTTTGAGCAGATATACAAGGTGTTGCCAAGAGATGTTTTCCCTTCAGACCTCGGTGGTACTTCTAAAATGACTATTCAAGATATCTCGGGTAAGTGTCTTTGTTTAACTATTATCATCATCGTTATTCTCATGCTCTTATCCCATCATCGACGACCCGAATGGCGCAGCGGTAGTGAGGCTGCCTTACGTTCTCAGGGTCCTGGGTTCGAATCCCACACGTACGACATTTGTTTCCGAGTCATGGATGTTTATAATTATGTATAATAAGTATGTATTTACAAACAAAAAGTATATGTAGTATATCAACTATCTGGTGTCCACGACACAAGCCTCGTTGTTTAGTGTGACACTAGATGGCGCCGTGTGTAATGGCCAGCGATATTTATATTATAACGTTTATAATTTATTTACAGACATAGCATATGAAACAATACAATCAGATACCTGGAAAGAGTTCTACGCACATCAAGATAAATACTTTCACGTCGACGAAACAAAGAGAATACTAGCTTCCAAAATAACGGACACTTTTGGAGTAGAAGGTTCCTTTAGAAAATTGGAATTAGACTAGTTTTTTTAAGGCTAAAGAAGCTTGACTTGTTGTAATGTACTATGTTTAATAGGGTGTGCATACATTTGTGAGGTTTATGGCGAATAAAACCAATGTACATGTATTGAAAGGAGAAGAATGAAAGAATTAACTCGAATTAACTCTCTAACTTCTTAATAATTATGACTGTGTGCACACCTTTTGAAAAGACTTCACTATAGTTTTAGTTTTAGCAGTATTTTTGATATTTCCAAATTAACAAGGGTAATGTAGGAAATCATTGTGAAAATATTATTTTTAAGCCCTACTTGACTGTTTTTAAGGTTTGTGTAATCATAGTTAGTAATGAGTATAATTTAACGACAAAATACCTTGTGATATTTTAAAACTAATTAAAAGTTTTTTTTTTTATCTGCTTAACTCCCGTTATAAGGAATATACTCACGGGAATATTTAAAAATGTAGTCTATAACACTCGGAGATAATGTAGCTCTGTGGAATCAGATCAGTAGTTCCGAAGATTATGCAGGAATGCATACAAACTTACAAACAGCCAGAAGCCTTGGAAGCTCAGTGGTCCTGCTCCATAGTACATTCTAGAGTCTCAAAATCGCGAATCTCAAAGTTGCGAAACTGATTATAAAATCAGTGTGAACTAAAAAAAAAAAAAAAACATTTTGTTACTATTTATCCTGACACTGTAATTACGTAACTCACACACTGAGTAATTATTTCTAAAAATGTTTGAATAAATAGTCTACAGATTTTATGCAAAATTTGTGAATATGTTAGCACTACACTATACATGTATCAATGTATTTTATCATAATTTAATTAATTCTATTTCCGTGTTTAAAGACAAGACAAGTCTTTGTGACTTCGACTTTTTATCTAAATTAACTCCTATTTCAAATAATCGTAATCAAAAGAACTGAACTACTAAAATGTTGTGAAATATTTAGAAAAGTTACAATAAATTAATGAATACACCTTAGCTGAACCTAAAGCAAGTTTTCAACAATTATTTAAATAAGTAGATGTAAGTATGAGTGATATTTCAAGTAAATTAAGTTTTAAAGAAGTTTGTCTTTCATTGCATCCACTTTCAATATCTAAACAACACAACGAGCCTGTAATGTTCCCACTGCTGGGACACAGGCCTCCTCTCTATGAGAGGGAGTAATCCGCCATGCCAGAGATTGGGATTTGAGAGCTGTGGTGCTGAAATAAATTACACAAAGTAATGCGCCTGCCTGGGTTTGAACCCACGACTGTTTGTAAGTCGGAGCCACCACCACGGCCACCACTGCTCTATCTAGTCACGTCTACGCCATGTAGATAGCCTTTTCCCAACTACATAATAATGTTGGAGTCGGCTTTTAGTGTAACCGGATTCAGCTGAACATCAGTAGTTTGCATGGGGTGACTATCTAACCTCCACAACCCAGTTAGTACTCGGTATCACGATACCCCTTGGTAAGACTGGTTCTTGGTCTTTCGATGTTCTGAACACCCGTAACAACTGTTATCACGTCATTGTAAATACAATATTATTACTTCCATAAAATATAAATTACTTTCTCAAAGTTTGTCTAAGAAACCGGTAGGGGTGAATGTTACCTGGTTCCCGCCTCTTACCAGAAAAGTCGTGTGTACTTTTCAGAACTAACTTGAACCTTTTTCGACAAAAAAAAACCAGTAGGCTTAGCCAAGTTGACAATCTGCAATCGCTAACGCATAGAAAACTAACCAAATGTATGGGAATGACATCATTTCAACGTTAAGTCACGTGGTCAAAACAAACGAATAGAAACATTAAAGTTCAGTCAAAACTGTAAGTTGGCTACGATTTATATGGGATGTAGCGATCACGATTGTAGAAACGAATACATTTCATTCTATCATCTTAATCGATGTAAACTTGTCTACGAAGTTTCTATTCGTTTGTTTTGACCACGTAACTTAACGTTTACGATTGTGGAAAGAGAATCGATACGAACCGTTTGTAACTTGGCCTGCAGATACTGTTAGCAGCGTCATCACCATGGCTTCCATTGTTTCGATCCAGGGCTAATGTACCCTATTGCTGGTAAAATCGAAATTGGACGGTAGTTATTAACTTACTCTGCGCCCTGACTTATTTAAGAATGAGTTGAACTACTGCTTTTTTAAACACTGTCGGGAAGACACCTACCTACCTATAGACAAATTACAGACGTGTAATAATTGGAACTTATACGCAACTTAAGGCTTTTATTATTGTAGACGGTACCTATACAGTCTAAATCTGCAGCACAGTCGGTCCAAAGACCAAAAATAATGGAGTCAACTTTGTCTTCGGTTACCTCAAGAAGGGTCATTGCTACAACACACAGAATAAGGCACCACTAAGGATCATTTAAATGTCAAAAGAAGGACAACATTGAGTTTAAAGATCTTCGGTTGACGCCTTCGTGAAAGGTCTGTTTACATCTTGTATTGCTACCTACTACCGACAATGTAGTCGCGGTGATCCCCTACACTGGTCTAGAACCACTTGATCAATACTCACACGATTTAAAAAAAGACTGTTGGTACAATAATTAGTTGATAATTAAAATAAAAGAAGCCAGTGCTTACAAATCAATATAATTAACAGCATAACAACTACACTTAAATAATTAAAAACCAGAAAACCCCAAAATTAATCGAAATCCAATTTCCTAAAGGATCCAGCTAGGAATTCCTCGTTAATGTCAGAGTTTGGTCGCTTCTTCTCATTCGATACCATTTTCATCGAATTTAAGAGGAACTGCTTTGTTGCTGTGCTTTTCATTTCTTTTTCATATTTATCTGGAATTATAAGCAGAAAAATTAGCACAACAATTTATTAATTTTAATCAATTCCCGCTGGCCCCACCAGTGTGGACACTGGCGGTGGGGCCAACGGGAATACGCCATTTAGATTAATATCAAGAAAACTTTTCTACTTGACTATACAAATCAGAAAATTAGTCAACGGTTTGTTGACCGATTCAAAAATTCATTAGGTTGAGTGGACCCGCGGAGCCTGTGTGGGATCAGTTGACTAAAGAGCCAATATTCGGGGAAAGAGTTTAAAATGTCAAGATTTGCTAGTCTTGTCTTCATCTTGAAAGCAGAATATAACAACGACTCCAGTAGACAAGAGATAAAGCAATATGACGTCACTACTTGTAATATAAGGTGAATTTAACGAGTAAAACTGAACGTGATCAGCGCATCTAACCGCGTTCAGGGTCTGTCAATGTCAATCTTCTATAGCAATGATAGCACTGACCCTGCTGATGTTGTACCGTTCGTGTTGGAGCGCCTGATCAACACAGCATGGCAACACCCCGCTCAACTAGTTATTAACTCTTATAATATTAGAAGGTGTCCATGTTCTTTTTTTGTTTATACATCACTAATATCACTTGCCGTACATATCCCGTGCAATTAAAACCAATTAAATGAAACTGTAAATTGTTCTTGCATTGAGTATTCTTCAAGCAAATCCCTGATACACCCGACACAGTTCCATAGGAAAATTCGACTTAAGGCTGGGGTATCTGCTAAATTAGCAACTCTTTGTGGTGGTTCAAACTTCGTTTGAAATACTGTTAGAATAAAGTTCTAATCACCTTGCACTACAAAGTAGTTGTTACGTCAGTCACTGCGGGCCGAATAGTGCGAAATGAGTGTTTTTTTATTTAATTGTAGCCTAATAAATCATTAGATCAAAGTGCCAATTGTACACTTTGTGACGAAAAAAGCGACAAATATTTGTGTGAAAAAAAAAAACTAAAACTTAGGTAATGCCGTTTAGGAGTAGTTACGAAATTTTAAAGAAAAAATGCTTCACTATAAATATTTTTTTCATATGTGTAATAATAAAGTTAGAATTATTTCAATTGTACCAATTAAAGTTAAGAGTCTAATAAGCAACACATTTTTTGGGCACATTTATATTCACTCATCAAAGAGGAGTTATATGGAGAAAACCTCTCGTTAGCAGATACCACCCCCTTAAGTCTAAGGCCATACGATACTTTTTAACTACGAAATTCCAAAAAGCTGTGAAACTCACCTTTAAACTCAGACATAGCCGGTTCCTCTCCTCCGTAATCCTTTGGCAGATATCTCTTAGGTACACTCATGTGCAAATCATCCAGGTTCTCGTGCACCACGACACGGTCTATTATCTTTGGACTGAAGAACTGCCTCATGAAGCTGATGACGTGCTGGAGTAGATTGGTGGCGTTGAGGACATGGATGGAGTGGATCCGTAGACCAAGACCTTCCTAGAATTGAGGTGTGGGAAATTAGAATTTCAAAGTCAAAGCGGTGAAAAAGAACATCGTGAACATCGGCATGTCCTAGAATAAAAATTTCAAAGACAAGAAGTGCCCGAATGGCTTAGCGTTAGGAGGCTGTCTTACGTTCTTAGGGTCCCGGGTTCGAATACCGGTAGGAGCGAATGTTTGTGTGATTAGCATAGACATAATAGGCATAACGACAGTATCAAAATATTGCAAATTATTTAGTCCGTCAGTTAGAGTATTGGAAATTAATGGATACGTATTTTTTGTTTTTGTAAATCAATAAATATTGACAAAAGATAAAACGCATCAAAACTCGGGAGTGGGGGCTCGTGACGTCAGAACTAGCTAAAAATAATATCTAGGCGTGACGTATTGAGAATTTAAAAAGCGTCGTAACTTCGTCAATGTTGGTTTACGTAACAAAAGAAAAAACACGGGTCAAATATTTTTTGATAATCTAACGGACGGACTAATTAGATTTTTTTTGTCGTCTCGCCTATTGTTTCCGAGTCATTGGATTGGTTATATTTATAAGAAGTATGTATATTTACAAAAAAAAAAAGTATATATAAGTAGTATAATATGTATCAACTATCTGGTGTCCACGACACAAGCCTCGTTGCTTAGTGTGGCACTAGGTGGCGCTGCGCCTAAGATATTCTTAAATCCAATAACACTACGAGTAGTCATGTTTATCGTGTATGTCGAGACATTGGAATCAAACTGAGTACTTTACGTACAGCAGTTGCAATTGTGTCTACGAGACCAGCAAAGTTTGGCAATAATACAATGCATTGCAGGGCAAAGGGCTCCTCTCATATAAACAAGGCAGGTGCATCGAAGATATTTCAAGACAAATGAATGATATCAGTCTATAACTAGGTTTAACTATGTAGTCTTTACATTGTACGACACGATCGGCGCAGTGGCTGAGCGATTGACTGCTGAACTGTGTGTCGTGGGTTCGATTCCTTCAGGTTTTGTAAGGCCTACAGGTAGTGGTTTAAGGTTTGGATGTCTGATTGCCCGGGTCTGAGTTTAAACGTTTGTAAATGCACTTACGACCCAGGAGAAATTCCTAGTGTGGGGAATATATAAAAGAAGTTATATACCAAGTTTTTTGTAGTTGTTTGTCTTTAACACTGCTTATTTTATTGTATGAATAAAGGCTTTACAAATAGCGATTGATGTTATAAAGACTTTACTAGTCAGTACACACATTACCTTGTCTGATCGTTTTTTAAAAAGAAAAATAATAATTATATTTAAATAACTTACATGAAACAAATGGGCTGACTTCTGCATTAGAGATGGATTCAGTCTGAGCAGGTGGGCGAAGGTAGCATGCTTCATGTCCAGCACCCAGATGTCGCCGAGGAAGTAGTCATGTTTCATTCTGATGTCTCCGAGCTGGAAGAAGATAACCCAAAATTATAATTTTAACTGGCTTTTGCACCGGAAAGTCACTACGAACACAAATCTTGTTATGTCACACAGTAGTATTTAGCGGTAAATCAAATCTCATTGAAATCTGTAAAAATAGCCATTTATTTCCCTGTAATTTACAATTCTATATTTTGTAAACTTAACCTATTGAGTGGTCATCCATCTCTGAATGAAGGCCTCCTCCATCTGTTTCCATCTATAACTAGGTTCAACCGTTAAGGTGTGTACAAACAAACTTTCACATTTATTATATTAGTTTGGAGAGTTCTTCTGATCATTTCGGTTAGGGCAGCCAAGGAGGGGCCGTTCGGCCCACCATGGAATTGGGACCACGGACCAGTTACCCCGACATCGACGCACAAACGGTTACGTAAACATAGAAATTATAATCAGTTATTTAAAAAACCAGTTTCATCATTTTAACCGTGTTAAGCGAAGGACACACAGAAAAGACGTAAGACGAGGGCGGGGCGCGGACGAGGCGCAGACGGGGCGCCGCCGCCGCCGCCGTCGCGACTTTTTAAAACATAATTATTTATAAGACGAGACACGGACGCCGGGCGCCGAGCGCCACGAGAACGACGAGCGAAACGCGCGCGCCGCGCGATTCACGGCACCCGCGTCCTATTCCGCTCGCACCCCCGTTCTCGCCCGCCTCTTGTTCACTCGCATCCGTGCCCCGTCCTTTCTATCAGTTTTTATACAAGGCGCAAACGGGCAAGCGTCGTGTCCGCGTCCTGCCTTTTCTGTGCGTTTTGCCTCGCGACGCTTTTATACATTTTTATGAAAAAATACGCGGAAGAGACATAATATGTCTGCGCCCCGTCTGCGCCTTAGAATTGCCCTTTTGTAGGAAACAGGAGTTTTTTTTTTTGCAGCTCGGAATGATCTACTGAGGAATCAGGAGCAAAATAAACTTCCTAATTATGCTTTCCGAGGCACAGTGGTCATAGTACCACTAGCTATCGCCAGGAATCCCGACCCAGGAATTGTTCCCAGGTCTTCATGCTCAGCAGTTGTGATCACAAACACACCAAACAAAGGAAGAAAAGGACTCAAACAATAATTGTTTTAGTTAGTAAATAGAACTAACAAATTTAACAAAGAAACCAGGGGCCCTACTCTCTAACGCTTCGTCCGTATATTCGGATCTATCCGTCTCTCTCGCGCACGTTTGCAGATGAGTGCGAGTGAGAGAGACGGATAGATAAGAATATACGGATGAAGTCTTAGGGAGTAGGGCCTCAGGGCCGTCCTAAAACTCGTTGGGTCGACGATATCGTCAAAGTCGCGGGTAACACCAGGTTAAGGGACGCACATAATCGGGAAGTGTGGCAGAACAAAGGGGAGGCCTACCCAAGCAGTGGGTGATTCCGGGCTGATATGATGATGATAAAATTGAACCAATGAATACATACCATGAAAGTATTTCTGAGGAACGCTTCACAGGAGAAAGAGCTCGCATCTGGGTTCACGATTTTGACCACAGTCACTCTAAGCCCTTTGAACATTTTAGGCATCGAAATCTGCAGGCTGGAAAAAATAAAAAAAACAAATTAGACATTAAAAGAAAAAAAAAATTGACTCAGGGATTTATCATGACATTGCGAAACAGACATTTTCAAAATACAAATATAGCATTGTAAGGGGCAGCGCAGACGATCGATTTTTTGTGTATAAGTCTGCAAAAACTCTGCGACAAAAAAGGGGTTTGCCTCCACCGATCACATTATCAGATCACGTTAGCCACGGATCACGGCGAGTTGTATCCACTGATACCGTTATCCGATTTTCTCGTTATCGTGTTACCCACTACCCACTGATCACGATATACGTGGCTACATGAAAAAAAAAAACAAAATCGAAACAGATCACGTTAAACAGGGACAAGAAATAAAATAAATAATTTTTCAAAAAGTTTTTTTTATCTACCTACTTTCCCAAACGAAAAGAAGTTATACTTACTTATAAAAAAAAAAAAAAAACTATGAATGTGTATCAAAAAGTCATAATTATATTAATCTACAAAAATATATAAAATTGAAGTGTCAGTGTAATTTCAAAATAACAGCTTATTACGGAATGCATATGAAAGTACAACGGTACCTATAACAAAAAAAAACAACATCTTCTTATTTAAAGTAACCAGAAATGAAAATTAATAAAAAAAAATAAAAAACCCGATTGCATAAAAAATAACTAATAACTTTAAATGAAAATTGACTGCAACAGGCGGGACCCATTAAATAATCTAGACTAAAATCATTACATCCAATATGGGTCCCGACTGTTGCAGTCAATATGTCCTGTTTCCTGAACTTGTTTTTTACTTTTCGGTTTTTATTTAAAGTTATTAGTTATTTTTTATGCAGTCGGGTTTTTTAATTTCTTTTTATAATATTTTTTTTTATTTTGATATACCCAGTGTCACTCTCACAGTAAATACGAATCTAACGACACCTCTCAAGCTAAAATCCATCGAACCGTTCAGGCCACAGAGCGTGCCAAACAATTATACATACATACTCTCGAAAAACATAACCCTCCTTCTGACGCAGTTGGGTAAATAGGCACAATAGCTATTTTCTTAATTTTTCTAGACAATTGTCCGACATTTATTGTGTTATTTTCCAGCTGTTCTAGCACGAATAATCCATCTGTCTCGGGAAATATACTTTGCTACTCTATGTGTATGATAATTTTGCGTACATTGTTTTAAAGCGCGCTTAGTAAAAAATATTTTTAATTGAAATATTTTATTTTATTTCTTGTCTCTGTACACCGTGAACTGTTTCGATTTTGTTTTCTTGTCTCCACGGATATCGTGATCAGTGGGTAATAAGATAACGAGGGAAACGCATAACGGTATCAGTGGATACAACTCGCCGTGATCCATGGCTAACGTGATCTGATACCATGATCGGTGGAGACAAACCCCAAAAAAGTAGTCAAACACATCAATCACGCAAAATTTGTCGCAGAGTTTTTGTCTGTCGCACACAAAAAGTCGGTCGTCTGCCTGAAAATAAACTTTTACCGTGGGGATAAGTTGCTTAATAATATAATGATTAGCACAATGACTGCTACCATTTTGACATTATTAAATAAATAGTACAAGTATTGTAATTTTGTCTGACAGTCAAAACAAAAATTTATCCGTGGCATAATAATAATTATTATGTAAGCATAAAAATAAAAACAATAATGAAATTAATAAGAACACATAAATGTTACATTGGTAGGTAAAGGAAAATTAAGATTACTATTTATTTTTTTGCAAATTCAGGTAGGTACCTACGTCATAACCATTGTTTAAAATGCTAACAATACAAAGTTTTTCTTAGTTTTTTTTTATAATATTCAAGAGAGTTTTGAGACGTTGTTTTCAAGATTATTTAAAAAGATAATCATTAATAATTATACTCGTACATCTAAACGGTTTCAGGACACTTGCGTAAAGCAACATTTAATCGCGCATAGACGTTTGCGCGGTTGGACTTTTGCACGAAAGAACATTATTTTGCGTGCATGGGTACTGGCGCAAATGGACATCTGCGCGAACGGAGCCATCTTGGATTTTCATTTTGACAAACATTAAAAAAAAACACATCCATTCAAATTAAGAATAAAAAACAGTCCGAACTATTTTCTTCAACTCAGTCCACCTTCAAGTAATAACAAGCGTGATTTTATGTTTACTCTACAGAGTAAAACTCAGTGGCCATGAAGTTGCGTAAAAGTCCATTCGTACATGTGTCCGTGCGCGCAATTAATGTCCGTTCGCGCAAAAGTCCAATCGTGCAAACGTCCATGAGCACAAAAGTGGGTTCGCGCAAGTGTCCTTCGCGTAAATGTCTTTCGCGCAAGTATCCTAGTTCCACATCTTAACAGCAACTGTTTCATACATTTGATTGGATTGATATTTCTTTTTTGTATGAAACAGCAGTATTTTTGTATACCTTAGACTGGGTCTCGGTGTAAAAGTTGTTTATATTTATGCGTACTTTCACTCCTTAAAAGATGCCAATGATTTTAATTGCGCTGTCTAAAGAAGATAATATTTGATTAGAATAACTTAAGAAAGTATTCAAATAATTCCTTCAAAACTTTTTGGTTTTCTATGACGATGATAGATTCTTTGGTTCTCTAAAAACTTTTTGGTCTTCTAAAATAGATAAATTTTCACTTTACTCATATTATAAAACGAAGTCCTCCGCCGCGTCTGTCTGTCTGTCTGTTCGCGATAAACTCAAAAACTGCTTCTCCGATTTTCATGTTGCTTTCACCAATGGATAGAGTGGTTCTCGAGGAAGGTTTTAGTATATAATTTGTCAAGTTTTTGTTTACATTGGCTAAAATATAATGATATTTGTTGGAGGTGTCGGAAAAAAAGCCGTCTTTCGATTACGGTTCTCATGGATTGCGGGAATGGGATCAAAATTTCGTCATTACTTTTGGTCGCGATAACCGATATCCACGCAGCGAAGCCGCGGGAATCAGCTAGTTTAAAAAAAAAAGAGTTTTAATTTCTAATTTTCTGGGGTTAGTCTCAGTAAGTAAGCAGACACCCAACACAAAAAAAACAATGTGAAAACCCTCACGGAAACCCTCCATTTGGGGCGAACGGAGGGCTATGTTGGACTCTTATCGAGTAAATCCCCACTGTGCATACTAACTCCATGAGACGGGAACACGGGAGATACAAGTACATTCGCACCCCCGACTGTTGAGCCAAAAAAAAAATATATAAAAAAAAATATATATATAATAAATATTGGCGGAAATCAAGTAGAAACTGGCCAGCTACTAGAAAACGCAGCATAATGTTAGTATACTAAGTGGTAGTTAAGATCATGATAGCGGTCATTACCCTTTCCCTAATATCTCTTCGTACGAACAAAAACAAATGAACCATGTATTGCTTTTCATTAGAAAAAATGTTGAAGATCACGATGGATGACGATTCAAGACTTTAACAGGGTTATTTTTGGATTTCAAAGTTAAGAACTTTAATAAATGTAGGTGGGTCAATGACCGCTATTGCGATATTAACTGGCACTTACTATAGAACACATTGCCAACAAGCACGATCCATCAACCGTAACGTAGCTCCGGTTGCAGCTTGTTTAATTGTAGCATACGAATAAACTACTTTTACTTAAGACTTGTTTTTCTATTTTGCAATCAATTGATACGTTATGAAAGAGAGCGACTGCCTAATTTAATTTACATCTGCAGTAGCTTCGAAATTGCTCTTCATTGAGTATTGGTTATCCTTCATCTACCAAGCCTTTTTCAAACTATGTTGGGGTCAGCTTCAAGGCTGTAACGGCTGCAGCTAATACCAGTATTTTACATGGAGCGACTGCCTATCTGACCTCCACAACCCAGTTAGTACTTGGTAATACGAAACCCCTTAGTAAATCTGGTTGCCAGACTTTTGGGCCACTGTCTACATGTATCGGCTGTCAAAGATCTACAAATGACAGGCTGGTACCAACGGCTGAACTTGCTTTCCAATGCACGGAGGAAACTCCGTATGTAATGGGTGGTCACCCATCCATGGACCAACCTAGGCTTGCACGGCTTAACTTAAAGATCGACCCGAGTGGCTGTTCTATTTAGCTATTAGCTCCCTGATTATGCTTGTTCTGTTGTTATTGGTTGCTCCGTATTGCGTAACAGTGGGTGATCAGTTTGCCATTTTTTTATGTTAGTTTATTTTTAAATAGTACCTTGACCTCTGTGGTCTTTGACACTATCATGACATGTCAGTAGAGACAGTCTTAATTTGACATCATGGATGATTCAGAATTCATTTTCAGTAGGACCATTATCGTTTTTGCCGCTGACCAAAGTTGGAGATTTATCTTTGTACGAGTACAACCCATCTGTAAGAAGTTTTGTAAGATTACTCACTATGAATTCCACAGATCTTCGGAGTCAGATAGCACCGTCTCCCTGTCCTGTATGATCTCTGGCGCCAGCAGTCTGTACTTGTAAAAGTTGTCTATTCTCCGCTTTGCCTTCTCCATAGATCCTTTTGTCACGATCAGCATTCTTTCCACAAAGTCTCTATCTGGAATTACAATACTTAATATTAATTCACAAAATGAAGAATAAAGGAATATGTCGTGAAGAATTTTTTGTGCATGGAACTAGATGGAGGCCCAAAGACACGACGGACTATTTGAAAGATGATGCGACTGAAAGCGGCTGATTGGGACAGCCGAGACGCTGCACTGACCAGAAATAAATTAGGATAAGGCCAAGATACTGGATAGGATATAGGCCTGTGTAACCTGCAGGCTTAGCCAAGTTGACAATCTACAATCGTTAACGCTAGTAAAATGACTTCATCTCAACGTTTAATCACGTGATCAACACAAACGAATAGAAAATTCGTAGACAAGTTTACATCGTTCAAAATGATAGAATAGAATGTTATCATTTCTACAATGTTGATCGCTATGCTCTTTGGTAGGAACGCTCACCATAGACTAAAGTGTAGGTTTTTTCTACAGACATTAGAGAACGAGCGATCGACTCAGTCGTGTCAACTTGGCTACCAATTTAGCGCTTTCTATAATCGCTTACGCCGAGACGTTTACAATTGTAGAAAGAGAATCGATATGAAACGTTTGTAACTTGGCTAGGCTTGCTGAATCATCGCTCATCATGACCTCTCTAACCTTTTCCCAACTTCATTCGAGTCAGCTTGTTAGATACACCTGAACACCACATATCGTCGGCGTCTGCGCAGGACCTGCACAACACCGTTTTTTACAGGAGAAGTTAAAACCAGTTTTATATATCAAACAACAAGTATTTCGAAGGTACTAGATTCGTCTGTTTTATCGACCGTGCGTGCTGACTAGTTATCTCGTTGTTTAGCCGTTTTAATTATGGCAGGCTACTTAATTTATACACTTTGATAAAAAAAAAAATTTCGTCAAAAAAATTTAAACAAGGTCCTGCACTGAAGTCGACGGTATGTAACATCAGCAGGCCTAGCCAAGTTACAAACGATTTGTATCATTCTCTTTCTACAATCGTAAACGTTAAGTCACGTGGTCAAAACAAGCGAATAGAAACTTCGTAGACAAGTTTACATCAATCAACATGATAGAATGAAATGTATTCGTTTCTACAATCGCGATCGCTACATCCCATATAAATCGTAGCCAACTTACAGTTTTGACTGAACTTAAAAGTTTCTATTCGTTTGTTTCGACCACGTAAGTTAACGTTGAAATGATGTTATTCCCATACATTTGGGTAGTTTTCTATTAGCGTTAACGATTGTAGATTGTCAACATAACCAGGTTGCTGTGGAGTTGTCCCGCCACTTCTTCCCAGCTAAAACACTAGGAAGTGGCAACGGGTGGGCGTTTTGAGGTACTGTCTCTTCTAAAACTGTGTGTAATGTCCAGCGATATTTATCAAAAAAAAAAGCTTCGACGTTCAAAAAGCACTGATTATCAGCCTCATTTGAATAAATGGCTTTGACAAGTTGTCAGACTTGCAGAAGCTTCAATAGGCGAGACGACAAAAAAAATCTAATTAGTTAGTCACTTATTATTATTATTATTTTTATTATCAGCCATTTGTGTCCCACTGCAGGGCAAAGGCCCCTTCCCTTCTTCCACTTATCCCTATCCTGTGCTGTTACGCACCAGTCCCTGTGGAAGGAGTCGAGTTCGTCCCGCCATCTCCTTCTGGGCCTGCCGCGTTCAATAGGATTATCACTTATATTATCAAAAAATATTTGACCCGTGTTTTTTCTTTTGTTACGTAAACCAAAATTTACTAAGATACGACACTTTTAAAATTCTCAATAGGTCACGCCATGGTATAATTTTTAGCTAGTTCTGACGTCACGAGCTCCCACTCCCGAGTTTTGATGCGTTTTATGTTTGTCAATATTCATTGATTTACAATAACAAAAAATACGCGTCCATTAATTACCAATACTCTAACTGACGGACTAATAGATTTGCAATTTTTTGATACTGTCGTCATGCCTATTGAGTACATTTATTATTTTTACGTCGTCGTTATCGTTGTTATAATGGCAAGTGTAGGCTCCGCGGCACGTAGGTTGCGTTAACTACTCATTTGCATACATCGATATCATCATCATTAGCCTACAGCAGTCAACTGCTGGACATAGGCCTCTTCAATCGCACGTCATTTAACTCGATTCTCGGCAACTCTCATCTAGTTGAAGAGCCACCCTGCGAAGATCGTCGCTTCACCGAGCCTGAGAGCATCCCACCTTAAACTTGCCGTAAACTAAATAAATATAAAGCGATGTGAAAAAAAGTTAACAGGCAGTAATTAACTCTAAATAAACTTAGTTTTAACTTTAATGGTGTTGAGAAAATAAAAATAAACTACTTAATAAAATTTTTTTAGTCATAAAAAAGGAAAAATTAAAATAAAGTTCGTATAAAATTATTTTATAGTTTATTCACCAACTCGACATGCGAGACTGAACACACTACCAATTAGCACGGGACCGGTCAAGGAGGCGACACTTGGGGGAGGCGACACTTGGGGGAGGCCTATTGTTTTTTTTTTTTTTTTTTTTTTTTTTTTTTTTTTTTTTTTTTTTTTTTTTTTTGGGAATGGCATCTCGCAGTTCAGTCTAGAAGAGACTGGCTACTGCTTAACCGGACTATACCTGTGGATGCCTTGAAGCTAAGGCCTCCAGCCAGGGGCATGATAACTAAAAACTAAGCGACCACGCCTAAGGGCACCCCCTGTGGGGTACGAACCTCGGCTTAGGGCGTCGCTGGGGGCAGCAAAGGGACAGGCTGGATCTGAGTGTCATTATTTAGGGGCTCGTTTGAAATTACTGGCTCAGCATCGCGGGCTGGCTCTAGCAAGGGTCGGGGGGGAATTGAACGGGGATTACGCGCCGGACCTCGGCGGCGAGGTCGGTATGTCTTCGGTTTGTATCTGTATTTTCTACGTACGGTGCTGGTGTCTTTGCTACTCTCCTGTAAGAGGGTAATAGCGTCGTCGGGGGTGACAAGAGTGTGCCGAGGACGGCGGACTGAGCTGATACGCGATGGGTCGTATCGGGCGGCCGATGCGATCAGGGGGTTCCTATGCTTAATAGAGGAGTCGAAAAAACGCTTTGCAAGACGTTTCATGAATTGCTGGATGGTGGGGATTCTAAGATCTAGGTGAAGACTATCGTTACGGACGTAAGGGGGGGCTCCGGTGATCTTACGGAGAAAGCGGTTCTGCAAGGTCTGCATCCTGTGGATGTGGCGGGGATGGGTATGAGCGAATACGACACAAGCGTACGTCATGATAGGTCGGATAACTGCCGTGTAAAGACGCAACTTGCACTTGAGTGACAACTTGCTCTTTTTGACTAGCATGAAGTGGAGTCTGCCCATGGCAAAGGCTGCTCGGTTACGAGCTGCTTTGATATGGGCCGCGAAAGTCAGGTGTTCGTCGAGGATGACACCGAGGTACTTAGCTTGCTTCTCCCAAGGGATAGGCTTGCCGAACATAGTGATGGGGGCAGGTGACGGTCGCTGATGGCGTAACTTCTGATAGAGTACAGCCTGGCTCTTCTCAGGGTTTACTTCGATCCTCCACTTACGAAACCAAGCGCCGAGTGAATCGGCGGCCTGTTGAAGTGCACGATGGATGCAAACCTGAGATCGGCCGGTGTAGTAAATAGCCGTGTCGTCGGCAAATAGGGCAACCTGAACTTTCTTGTTCGTTGGGATGTCGCTGGTGAACAGCGTGAAAACTAGAGGAGAGAGGACGGAGCCCTGAGGGACTCCGGCTCGGATGGGGTGGGGAGAAGATAGAGATTTTCCCACGCGGTAGCGAAAGGTGCGATCCGACAGAAAGTCTCGTAAGATGAGCACGAGACGGTCCGGCACACCGAGTTTATACAGCTTGTATAATAAGCCGTTGTGCCAGACCTTGTCGAAGGCTTTCGCTATGTCGAAGTACACCACCCCCGTCATCGCTCCACGCTGGAAACCAGCGCTCAAGTGTTCGACGATGCGGTGGACTTGGTGTATGCACGAATGTTCGGTTCTGAAACCGAACTGTTGATCGGGAATGAGGCCTTTTGTCTCGGCATAATCTCTGAGTCGCTTATAAATAAGTCTCTCATAGATTTTGCCGAGCGCGCTCAGGAGACTGATCGGCCTGTAGCTCGAAGGCTGAGCTTTCGGTTTCCCAGGTTTGGGAATACCGATGACGGTGGCCTCTTTCCACACTTGGGGAAACAAGTTGTTGCTCAAGGCGCCATTGAAGATGGCTGCCAAAAGGACTATGAGCTGAGCGGGGAGGGTTTTAAAAATCCTATTGGTGAAACCGTCGGCGCCAGGGGCTTTCCGAGGCTTGAGCTTGTCGATTATATCCTTCACCTCGTCTGGAGTGACCGGAGGGAGGGGATCGTCGGGGTCTTCTACGGGAGGGAGAGCAGCTCTTCGTTCGACTTCTGCATCCACCTCATCGAGGTGCTGCTTGTCTACTGGAAGGGTGCTAGGGGAGCACTGTGATTCCAAACTGTCGGCCAGGCATTCTGCCTTCTCAGAGTCGTCAAAAGCGACGCTCTTGTCAGGACGGATGAGAGGTGGAGAAGAGGCCTCCTCGGAGGACCTCAGCTTCCTCTGAAGTTGCCAGAAGGCTTGGTGGGTTGGCTCCAGTTCGCTGAGCATCTTGTCCCATTGGTTCGAACGAAACTCACTAGTGCGCTTCTTTACAGCACGCTGCAAATAACGCATGTGAGCTTTGTTCTCATCGCAGGGCCAGACGCTATAGGCACGTATGGCCGCGTTCTTCTCGTTTATCAGTTCACGGATGTCGTCGGGTAGTTTCCAGCGTTGATCACTCAACACTGGGACTTCCCGAGAGCAATCCTTTAAAATGGATTGCACGTGAGCTGTAAACGAGTCGATAGCGGGGAGGCCTATTGCCAGCAGTGGACACAGTTATACACTTGATGAGTTTCTCAGTAATTATTAACACTTGTTGACATGATCTAGTTTTGATTTTTTATTGACATGACTATTATTATTTTTTATTGACATGCTTTTTTTGATTGACATAATTATGTTTTTTGTTTTTTTTTTGTGACATTTTTTTTAAGTTTTATGATTTATCTTTTATTGACATGATTTATTATTTCGTTAACTTATTTTTTAAATTATTTTTTATTGAAATGATTTACTTTTCAATCACAGTTTTTTTTTTTTTGCTAATATACCGAATTATAGTTGTATTATTTTATTTTTTAATTGTAAACTTAAAGATCCGTGTTGTGTTAGTTTTTAATGAGTTTTCGACACAATGTTAAATTGTTTATGAAATAAATGAAAGGAAATGAAATGGACGTCTTTCGGCTGAAATAATGAAGAATTAGAAGAATTGTCTCTTTCGTTACCTATTCCAGCTTCAACTAGATGCGGTTGCTTGTGGAACCACTCCACAATGGCGTCGACATCTTCTTCTATAGTGCTCTCCTTCAATCTGAGCTCTTTTCTGATCTCTTGTACTTCCTCTTTGGTGTAGGGGAACATCGGATGCATTTCGTCTATCGACATCTGTAATCAAAATCAAAAATCATTTAATTCTTCATCATAGGTATGTATTTTATAACCGAATTAGTGATTGGAGCCTCCCTTTTAACCAAGTAATTAAATTAATTAATTAAATATTTTTTGCAGTCATAGTATTGTTTTGTATTTCCCTATTTATCATGTTATATAAATGGGCCAAACGTTCATGATTGGGGAATTTGTGCAATATTGTCCTTTCGTCTTTTTGTTAATTTGGAGGAGTCGAACGGTACAGTTTTGTACATTTGTAATGGAATGAAGATTATATTATTGAAAAGCTGATGTAAGAATTTCACTAGGTTTACTTAGTTAGGTTTACATAAACATCATAACATCAACGTCTGTAAACCCTGAAGTTTTAGGTAAAGGTGTAGTCATTAGTACACCGACATTTCGCCAGTTTTTTTTTAAGTTCCATGCAATAGGGGCCATCAACCGGGCATAAATCCAAACTCCGTGAAACTGAAAAACCCAATAACACTTTTCCCTACCTGGGAATCGAAGCCAGAACCTCGTGCTCAGCTGTTTCTCTTGTGACCACTTGATCAACGAGGCAGTTGGGACAGTTATTTTTACGCTTTCAAGTTAATAGGGTAGATGACAAAAAAAAATTAACAATCCGTCAGATAGTTTTCAAAAAAATATTGGACACATATTTTTTCTTTTTAACGCAAACAAAAAGTGAAGACGATACAGTGCTTCGAAAACTCGTGTGACGTCACATTTGAGTACATTTTTTACTCAAATGTAACGTCACAAGTCGTTTTATCTTCGTCAATTTTGATTAATTTGATAAAACAAAAAACATGTACTTATTCAATATTTTTCGATAATATAACTGACGGAATAAACAGAATCATATATTTTTTAGTCAGTCATCATCCCTAATAATCATCCCTGTTATTTATCTTTATAATCTTAGATCTAATAAACAGTCGCTCCATGAAAATGTTGGTATTCAACTTCATCCGGTTAGACTGGAAGCTGAGACTAACTAAGTTAGGTTAGGTTAAGGTCAGATGATAAATATAATCTCCGGCCACCTTTCCAAATTGTGTAATCTCAGATTTGATTTCTTCATCAACAAAATTGAAAGATCAAAGTCATATTCATTCACATTAAAGATTATGTTTAGTGTTTTATAATTCACACCCAAAAGTTAAGTCTTTAAGGTCAGTTTGAAACAAATTACGGAGACTCAGCAGCAGTCACGGACTTAGGATTTGTGCCCGGTTGATGGCAATAGGGTTACCCCCAATTACAAGGGATTTAAACATAACTGGCGAAATGTCTAACCATTCGGCGATTACAGGCGTGATGTTTTAGACAGACAACGCTACAAAAAAAAAAATAGCCTATGCAGGTAATAGGCTTGTGTCCAGTGTCCTGAAAAAAACTAATTAGTCCCGTCAGTTAGATTATCAAAAAATATCAGACACGTATTTTTTCTTTTGTTACGTAGACTAAAATTTACGAAGATACGACGCTTTTAAAATTCTGAATACGTCACGCTAATTATAATTTTTAGTGCGTTGTGACGTCACGAGCCCCCACTCCCGAGTTTTGATGCGTTTTATATTTGTCAATATTCATTGATTAACAAAAACAAAAAATACGTCTCCATTATTATCCAATACTCTAACTGACGGACTTAATTGCAATTTATTGATGGTGGAAACTAGCATATAGAAATAATATTAAATTTAATCCTATACATTGTTACTAGATTATGATGCTTATAATAGTTTGTACAATAATACTTTACCGCTAACTGTTTAGTTGTAAATAGCTAAGCGTTGGCTACTTTAACTAACTCGTAGATATACTACGCGAATTGCACACTCGCATACAACACACAAATGCGCTCCTCGTTAATCATTCATTCATAATTCATTAATATTCTATAATGATCACAAAATTAAAAAAAAATATATATACACAAAATTCAAATACTTATATAGCTTATGTACAATGGCGAGCTTAACCCAGAATTGGGTTTTCTTACAGCAAACCTTATTTCTGTTGCGAAATTTGCAGAAGAGGATATAGCTATGTGCACAAACAAAAACAATAAAAATAAATAATAAGAATAAACAATAATAATAATTTTATTTTCATTTAATTTTTTCACTTTAATCTTTGAATTTTTGTATATTTTTTTATTTTTATTTTGTGTTCTCAATTGCATTATAATGTTAAGTGAAAGATCGGAGTTACCTAACGCAAGCATTACCTTGCTTAAAAGGAGATCTCCAAATCCTGTTTGTTTAAACCTTAAGTAATTGAAATAAATCTTTTTTTTGTATAGTTAGGGATACTGCCAACCAAACACAATAAAATAAGTACTTAAATAAAAAATATTTTCTGACCTTAATGGAATAGCACGAGTTCTAAAAACTGGGTTCCTTTTGACGATTTGATCAATATGACACACACACTTTTATTCTCCTTTTCCTCTCGTTTGGGCACAAACACTTTAAACCTTAATCAATAAATAGCCCTGCAGTAAAAATATTCTAGTAGTAACCATTGAAATTTCAATAACTTTTTTGCAGATTTTTTTTAATAAGTTGCCATGTTATGTTAACGAGACACACATTCTCATTCACAAAATTCGAACTGAACTGATACAGACACAGTATTTCTTTTGATCACGATGCGTCACCAAGAAGTATTGCTGTTACTTATGTAACAATTCGTTCACCAATGAAACAGACTTGAATAAAGATGAGGCACTATTGAGAAAGCAGAACTCGGCAAGAATTAATTGGCTTCAAAAATGCTGGCCGGTTACATAATATCTTGCAAAAATTATGTTTGATTAATTATTTTCATAATTGTGCAACTGTTTTCTAAATAAAAAGTTATGAAGTTACTTATTATATCACATTTAAGATGTCAATATTTTGAAAAGGACGTTTATAGGCTTATAAGATGTTTGAAACGTTTAGTATCAATGATCAAGTTAATAAATTGACAAAATAACAGCTGCTGATTTTACTTAACTTCAAATATTTAGAGCTCTGTAGCTCCTCTCTGACTCTTAATCGAAAGAAGTGACCAGGAAAAGATATGCTCTTCTTAAAGAGATCTATTCAATGGTATATTTATCCT
Source organism: Xestia rhomboidea (assembly GCA_963853795.1). Classification (NCBI taxonomy): domain Eukaryota; kingdom Metazoa; phylum Arthropoda; class Insecta; order Lepidoptera; family Noctuidae; genus Xestia; species Xestia rhomboidea. The sequence goes on from OY970776.1 coordinate 15,641,928, forward strand.
AACGCAATCGGACGCTGGAGCAATAGGGTAGATGACAAAAAAATCGAATTAGTCCGTCAGATAGATTTTCAAAAAATATTGGACACATAATTTTTCTTTTTACACGTAAACAAAAAATTAAGACGATTCTTAAGACAATTGATTCAGTGCTTGGAAAACTCGTGTGACGTCACATTTGAGTACATTTTTTACTCAAATGTTTTATCTTCGTCAATTTTTATTAATTTGATAAAACAAAAAAACACGTATCCAATATTTTTCGGTAATCTAACTGACGGACTAAACAGAATCATATTTTTTTAATCAGCCATCATCCATAATCTGCCCATTCATTATCTTGTGTTTAAATTTAGGCCTAGAATGCGCAATTTTCGTGCGTCATAAGTTACAGAATCCGAAGCCCCTCACTACTTATTATTGTTGAACTAGCTTATGCCCCCGGCTTCGCCTGCGTCGAGTTTGATAAATTGTCCCACGAGATCATACTACTGGGTTGAAAAGTATTCTATGTGTTAATCCAGGTTTTAAACTATCCGTGTGCTAAATTTCATCCAAATCCATTCGGTGGTTTTTGCGTGAAAAACTAACAAACATACACACAGAGTTTGTATCTGTATACAAACTTTCGCATAAATTGTAATATTAATGTGATTTATCTAAACGACTAACAAAGATTATGGCCATTCTAGCAACTAAGACTAAAGCTGCGTCCTCATTATGCGTAAAGTCAGCGACTGACTCTGAGCGGCGAATCGGTTGTTTATGCTTAAGGTGGATGCTCCAGGGTAGCCCGCGAAATTTAAATTTTCTTACGTTTTTTGCAATTAGCAGGTCAGTGTCAGGTTGTATGTTGATTAAAATATGATTCGCGGCTGTGACACGTATGTAGTTACAGAATCCAAGCTCATACAGGTGCAAGAATGACTTTTTAAGGTCAAATTCATTCCTGCATCTTTATGCGGTTTGGCGCTTGCGCGAGGGTTGTATTGATGATTTTGATGATAATAATTCTGTAACTACATATGTCTTACAGCCGCGAATGACCTGAAAATTGCAAACAAACGTAAGAAAATTTTAATTTCGCGGGCTACCCTGGAGCATCCACCTTAAAGTGGCTATTTTCGCACCAAACTGATTTGTTTAAAACAACAACTCACAACTCAAAAACATTCTAATATTTAAAGAACTAAAACGTAGTCTATTTTGTTTAGTAACTTGTTTCTATAGTAACTAAACAGTGCTTATGACGTCAAAGTAGGTAGTCAAAAAATGGCACACTTGGTTTTTATACGGATCGAGGTACTTGCGTTATTTAAGTATATTTATATTTGTGAACTGAACCTTTAGGTTACATTCATTATTTCGCTAATTACTCATCTTAAGAGCAATGTCAAGTCACAATAATTTATTCAAAAGTTAACGATATCGTTCATTGCCAAAAAGTATCAATTTGTCAAGGCTTGCAACAAGGTGTTTCCTGTTTGGTCTTAGATTATAATAGGTATTATAGTTTTATTATGGAGGTCTATGCAAATCGTTGTACGTTAAATAATAACATAACATCATAATTCACGTCTGTTATCCCCGAAGACTTATTATTATTTATTTATTTAACAGACAAAATGATCCACTGACATTTACACAATATACTTATAATTCTAGAATGTTAGTAAACAATTTAACTTATAACCTATGTTAGTACTTATATTCTACTACAGACAGGGTGGTTTTTATAAGATGCCTGACTATGGGGCTTTCATCATGCCTATAAGCAATAATTCTCAAGAGGCTGTTGCTACTGTCACGCAATCTGGCGAGAAGAAAAAGAATGCGTCTCTTACGCATTCTTTTTGCGCACCACAGCTGAGAAGCTGTCTACTTAGCCCGGGTTCACACTGCGAGTCTAGGGACTAGGGGCTAACGCCGGCGCGATTTTCATTCGTATGAAACCGCCGCCGTTTACGGCCATACAGGCAGCAAGCGACTGCGGGGGTTACAAACCAATTTGATCTTGTCACTCGGCGTAAATACGTAACTGAAGTGTTTAAATTTGCGATTCAATCTTAAATTTATCGCCATTTTAACAACAAAATTCGAAGACGCGTTAACTCCGAGCACCCACGCATTAAGTTGCTTGCTGTTTAGGCCCGTAGTGTAGCCATAACGCGCGAATAATAATAATAAAAAAATTGGAACGTTTGAAAACTACGCTCGCTAAGTCGCTCAAGCCCGCCGCGCTAGGCGGGGTGCCTTTGTAACTACAGTATGGCCGTATACGGCGGTTTCATACGTATCATAATTCGCGCCCGCGTTAGCCCTAGACCCTAGCCTCGCAGTATGGACGCGGGCTTAGGTAGAGGTGTCTTATAATATTTCACATTTCTCCAAAAATATAATTTTTTGGATCTTTTATTATGTTTTCTGGTGTTCAATTTTCGATTAGAAGTCTATGAGATAAGGACCTAAATGTAACTGGCTAGTTTACTGGCCACTTTGTATGACGCGTCCTTTATAGGGAGAGGTCCCACGTAATTTAGGGCCAGCCTCTTGCCATCAACGGGGCAAAAGTCAGCCTCCGTGGCTGCCACTAAGAATTGATGATAAATGGAATAACCCAATAACACAATGCCCGGCCTGGGAATCGAACCCATCAACCTCATGCTCAGCTGCGCTAACTTCTTTCATTAAAGATTTTGAAATCGTAGGTTGCATTTTCATTTTATTTCATTTTCACACACAAATTATTATATCAAGACAAATGACTCCCTTTTAACTTTTCTATAATAGGCGCCACTTCCAAACTTCCCTCTTAAGGCTGGGGTATCTGCTAAATTAGCAACAATATTTGTGGTGGTTAAAACTTCGTTTGAAATACTGTTAGAATAAAGTTCTAATAAGCTTGCATTACAAAGTGGTTGTTACGTCAGTTACTCCGGGCCAAATAGTGCAAAATGAGTGGTTTTTATTTAATTGTAACCTAATAAATCATTAGATCAAAATGCCAATTGTACACTTTGTGTAAAAAAAGTGACAAATATTTGTGTGAAAAAATGCTTCACTTTGAATATTTTTTTATATAGTAATAATAAAGTTAGAATTATTTCAATTGTACCTATTAAAGTTTAGAGTCTAATAAGCAACATATATTTTTTGCAAATTTATATTCACTCATTAAAGAGTTTCATGGAGCAAAACCTCTCGTTAGCAGATACCACCCCCTTAAATGCTCATTTCTTATTTCAAGAATACATTTCGATACATCCATCTCAACATTCTCCTATATGCTGCATGCAATCTTTTTTCTTGATGGATAAAGATAGTAGTTAGATTTTAAAACATAACATGATAACCATTATCATTAACACTAGAAAAGGGATATTTATTGTTTACTATGCAACACAAAATAGTAAACATGGGAACTATCCCGAATGATGATGTTAGTATTTAATAACCATTAATAATTTTGTCAACAAATTATCATTAGACACTTAAGTACCTAGGACAGGTCGACAATTTAAGAAGATAATATTTCTTTTGAAGATTATTCAAATATTATTGTTATGGTTGAATCATCAATTACTCATCTACACTTCTACACTAATAATTAATATAATAACATTAATATTATAAAAAAGGAAAGATTTGTATTTTTGTGTATTTGGAATGTAATGAATAAACTCAAAAACTATTGCGCCGATTTCAAAAATTCTTTCACCATTAGAAAGCCACGTCTTTACTGAGTAACATAGGCTATATTTTATCCCTGTACTACCACGGGGACGGGAACTACGCGGGTGATATTCATTTATAATCGTAATTTCTTGGTGGGTAGGTCATCGACAATCGCAGGTTAATATCAATACCCAATGAAAACTAGACTACCAACTTTCTTTTTATTTGCAACTCTACTTCTGGAACAAAAACGACCGCATTTTTTTTGGCGCAAAATCGTTGGCCAACTTTTTCTTTTTGTTACAGTTTAACTAGACGAGATACATAAGAAGTATGTATGTAGTTTTTTATGTTATAACTTTACGTTAAATACTTCCAAGAACCCCGCTACGTTAAGTCCTACCGTAAAACGAGATTTTTCACCCCTAATAATGTCGTTTTCCAACAAAAAAAAAATGCGTAGAGTTATTTAGTTTGACGTACAGAATAATAATAATAAATATCGCTGGACATTACACAAAGCGCTATCTAGTGCCACACTAAGCAACGAGGCTTGTTTAGTGGACACCAGATAGTTGATATACTACATAGATATTTTTTGTTTGTAAATACCATATGTATATAATATACATATAAACATCCATGACTCGAAAAAAAATGTCCATGCTCATCACACAAACATTTGTTCTTACCGGGATTCAAACCCGACCCAAAGAACGTAAGGCAGCCTCAGTACCGCTGCGCCATTCGGGTCGTCAAGAATGCTTGGTTGACGTCTTCGTGAAGGGTTCGTTTACAGCTTGTATAGGTTGGCAGAACCCTAGGCAGATGATAATTTGATCCTTGGCAGACTTTCTATCTTTATCCGCAATTCAAGTGCGGATAAGTGTTTATCTTTTCGGTTTTTCCTGTGAGTACGGATACCCGTATCCTAAATTAATTAAACAAACATTCGGCCCTTGGATTTTAATTCGATCACTCCATAATTTATAATTCCACTGCTGAGCAAAGGGTTCCGTCAACTCCATAATTTTTAGGGTTCCGTACCTCAATAGGAAAAAACGGAACCCTTATAAGATCACTTTCTTGTCCGTCTGTCACCACCGATTATCTCAGGAACGGGTGGACCTAACAAGTTGTAATTTATACCATATACTGAGGTCTAAAGTCCCTATTAGGTGTATAAAAATCAAGGTCCTGAGTCAACACGATAAAAAGATATGGGCAAATTTTAAGTTTGTCCTTTAAAAAGTTTGTACGGAACCATCGGTGCGCGAGGCCTTGGCCGGTTTTAAGTATCAGTTTAAGATTATAACGTGAAATCTATCACGCCTGTAATTCTCAAAGGGTTAGGCAGGAGTACCTACCTGAAAGTGCACCCACACATCGACAGTTATTTTTAAGTCAGATGTAAAAGAGGGTGATCCTATTGCCATCAACCGGACAAATGTCCAGATTTAAGTGATTCCCGAAGGAAAAACCCAATAACAGTTAGCCCGATCTGACTAATTACAATTTACTCTGTGTATTAATTTCATAAAAAAAAAAAACAAAAAGAAAACTGTAAATATAAACTTACTTTGTTCTAACCACTGAAAACTCAAAATCACACTTTATTTTTTTTTGTTATTATTATCTTATTTTTCAAAACCACTGGCTCGCCAAACTTTAGAAATAATAACAATTATTATTTAAAAAAATCGTATCCGAGTATTTTTTTAATAATTTGCAACACGTCCAATGCAAAGGACAAACGATCAAGTTTTGGCGTGCCTCCGTTAAAGTTTATAAATATGAGGCGTGCGAAAAATTAACCTTCAAGGTTTTTTTGCTAATAAAATAACATCATTATAATCTTCATATTCAGCTCTAAAGCCATAAAAATTGGCCTCCTCTTATTTTTAAAGTCATCATCGTCAATCTCCTGTCATTTTTTTTTTGGATGGAAAATAATCAATTAATGACTCCTCCCGCTCTAGGCGGAGCGGGAGGGAGTGTCAGTCTTTTACTGACTAAAACCCATCCATGTTCCTTCATCGCCCTTTGTGTTCCGGGGTCACGCTATCTCTTTCGAACAGTCCCGCAGCCCCGGCAGGCATCGGCCCTTGCGGACCCCTTCCTTTTTGCTGACATCTCTATGAGGCGCGCGTGGAACACGAACGCGCCGTCGACACGGCCTGTCGTCATAAGACGGATGGACGGCGAGCTAGCCCATAGCTCACCGTCCACCGGCCCGCGTCATCAGTCTCCTGTGCTTACCCTATTTTATTTGTGGTCAGGGCAACATGTCTTCTTTGTACTATTTTACATTCTGTTTTCTTGCTTACTGCCCTTGTCTTATTGTCCTTGGTGTCGGCGCAACACGTTTTCTTCTTCCATTCTTCCCTGTCAGACGTCACGGCCTCATTAACTCCTGTCACTCTCTTTTAAGGTGGATGCTCCAGGGTAGCCAAGCGCTCCAAGCGCATAAACGTGCAGGAATCATTCCTGCACCTTTATGCGCTTGGAAGGTTGTATTGATGATTTTGATGATTATAATTCTGTAACTACGTAATTACGTGTTACAGCCGCGAATCATATTTTAATCAACATACAACCTGACACTGGCCTGCAAATTGCAAAAAAACGTAAGAAAATTTGAATTTCGCGGGCTACCATGGAGCATCCACCTTAACTAAATTATGTTACTTCAAAATATTTATATGTTAACCACAGTTTGGTTCTTAATTTAATTAAATAATAATCTCAATGCAGTTTTTGTTTCTTGTTGTTCTAAAACTCGAAAAAAAAAACTTTCACTTACTGTTTCATTAGAAACCTTTTTTAATTAAAGACCCTTGATTTTAAATTAAAGATTCATCCAAAAGATTAAAGTGGAAACAATGCATGTTCTCCTAACAGTTTTTTTAACAAATAGTTTCGGTGTGTTTTTATTTGGGTCTAGCTTATGACCGCGGCTTTGCCCGCTTAAATAAAGAATCCTATGTGTTAATCTAGAACATAAACTATCTGTGTGCCAAATTTCATCAAAATCCGGTAAGTCGTTTTTGCTTGAAAGAGTAACAAACATACAGACATCCTCTCAAACTTTCGCATCTATAGTATTATAGTAGGATGCTAACAAAACGGATTATTTTTTGGTGAAGAAATTAGTCAGATTAGATTTGTTCAGTAACAACCCGAAGTCTGGATTTGTGTCTCGTTGATGGCAATAGGCTAACCCCTATTACATGGGACTAATACATACATATCTGGCGAAATATGGGAGTTTTATACCTATAAGTACACTTCCAAACACTGTTTTAAGCTTTCACGGTTCATAACTATACTTATAAATGTCACTTACGGGATATCTTCCGTGATTATTTATTGTTTTGTTTGTTGTGTTTTGTTTTGTTTCATTCTCCAGTTGACCCGCGATCATGGCGCTTGCAACAGCGTCGAAATATCGGGAGCTCAAAAACAATAAATAATCACGGAAGATATCCCGTAAGTGACATTTTAAGTAAGTACACTCCCGTCTAACCCCTTAAAGAAACAGGCGTGATGTTATGAGTTTACCGTTTCTGGAAGTTTAATGGGTGACCTTATTTCCTAGGGGACGGCCCATGTTTTTAAATATTGTTAGTTGTAGAGGCTTCTATAATATTTGTTTGACAAAATATCAGTTGCAGTGTCGTTTTTCACTAAGGTGTTAATTTTAACTGAACTGTGTAAAGACCTTTAACCAGTATACATCATAAACTATTATCTTTTATATACAATAAATTGTACTGCTCATTTAATAATAATAATAAATGTGGAGGTGAGTTTGTTTGTTTGTAAGAAAGAAAAAGTATTTATTTGTCTCGCACAGGACACATTAAAACTAGTCAAATTGAATTAGGTATTAAAAAAAACTTTTTTGCAAAAATAAAAACTGACTTCGAAAAACACAAAAAAGCGAAAAATAACTTTAGCTTCAGAAGTCGGTGACAAAAAAAAACTAAATCGGGGAACATACATAAAAATAAAAAAAGGTTCCGACGAATTGAGAACCTCCTCCTTTTTGAAGTCGGTTAAAAAGTAAGTAACATAAGAAAACTTCAAAATAAGACAACGAAATTGGTCTTGTACGTGGCCAAGGGGATATCTCAGCATGCTGTAACATTTAAAAAACAACAGCACTGGTATTCTGTTAAGGACCAAAGTGAATAAAAATAAAGTGTATAAACGAATAAACAAAAATAACCAATCATGTTTCACACGTTCACTCCAAAACGGCTGGACGCATTTCGATGGAATTTGACATACATAACCATGACCTTTAGGATATTTTTTATCCCGGTGGTATGGTCTCGTCATCTCGTGGGATAAATAGGGAAAATGCATGAAATACAAAACTCTTTTTATTTATTAAAAATGCCTTGTATTGGCGCATACAAACATTGTGGTACACTTGTTTAAGTTTCTAATACATCACTTATTTTACAATTTATTGTTTTTTATAGCATGTTTTTGGTGAAACGGAACGCACTCTCAAAACGCGTCGTCCTCGATAACGCCGGTAGTGACGTCAAAGTCTACGTGTCAGAAAAACACTTTAATTTGAAAAGTGCATAAAGTTTCACTAAAATTTTCTTTTAATATTGTTATTGCAATTTTTACTTGAATAAAGCACATACAATTAGTAAAATTATTTTATTAAGGCCAAAACATTAGATGTAAACAAGGCAGATTGTGGTAAATGACGTCACATCATAATAAGGCCGCGACAGTCACGGACGTTTGAACTGTCGTAAAAAAATGCAGGAGTTTAATATTATTTTTGGGCGACAAGCACTGGTTGAACTTAGCTTTTAATACTTTTCTTGGGTTGAGAGTACTGTATTTTATTGATTTAAGATGGATGCTTCAGGGTAGCCGGCGAAATTCAAATTTTCTTACGTTTTTTGCAATTTGCAGGCCAGTCTTAAGTTGTATGTTGATTAAAGGTGCAGGAATTACTTTTTCAAGGTCAAAGTCATTCCTGCACCTTTATGTGCTTGGAGGGTTGTATTGATAATTTTGATGATTATAATTCTATAACTACATACATCTTACAGTCGCGAGCAATATTTTAATCAACATACAACCTAGCACTGGCCTGCAAATTGCAAAAAACGTAAGAAAATTTAAATTTCGCGGGCACCTTAAGTAAAGAAAAGATTACGTGCATATTCCCTATTCCTTCACGCGCCCGAACTCGTGGGTAAAAGCTAGTCCATTAAAATAGTTAAATATTTTATGCCTTCGAACATGGCCAACCTTGATAGTTAAGCAAGTGCGATATCTTCAACTTTATATTTAGCCTTGCTGACGTCTAAAATATCTAGCAATAACGTGCCCTAAGGTAATTTTAACGGCTTAAATATTTTATTTATAGATAGCCATAAAAATAATGCACCTATAAATAAATTTACTGTTTTGAACTTAGACGGAACTTCTAATTATGGCTTGTACTTGCGAGGTCAGATCACTAAATCCAAAACCTTAGATAATTATGCAATAATAAATAGCATGTTAGTAAACATTTGAATATCTATCACTAAACACAAGTAGGTACTTATACAAGGTGTACACCACCTCTTCACGAAGCCGTCAGCCAAGCATTCTGTATATCAAACTAAGTAACTCAACGCAAAAATTATGGTCGGGAAACGACTTTTTTTCCCTCCTGATCAGAAGGTATAAGTAGCTAAATTAATGTCCAACAGCGCGAAACGTCTAATGAGCAGTAAGTCTAATTAGCAAAACGTCCATGTAGCAAAACGTCCAACTATCAGATGGTCTGTATAGCAGAGCGTCTATTTAGCAAAAAGTCATTTTTAAAATGTGTACACTCATGATAGAAAGTAAAAGTCATTTGTAAATTACATTAAATTTATTTGATAAACAAAAAACTGGCTTAATAAGCTAATAGCCTCTTAAATATTATTAAGTTATAAAATTATTAATTGAAATTCTTTTTAAAATAAGCTTTTTTTGCACTGAAAAGAAGAAAATAAACCAGTAAATGAAAACGAATAGTTTTCATAAAAGCTTGTCGCGTGATTGGTAAAGGTAAAAGAAAAAAATAGTACACTATTTCACTCCCGATGCAAAGTGTGTGTTGAATTTTGTGCCTGAGTATCCAGACATATAGAGAATCTGAATTTTGCTAAATAAGATGTTCTGCTATAAAGACCATCTGATAGTCAGACGTTTTGCTACATGGACATTTTGCTAATTAGACTTACTGCTCATTAGACGTTTCGCGCTGTTGGACATTTAGCTACTTAGACCTTCTGATCAGGCCCCTTATTCACAACGCTTCGATTCGATTTTCGATTCGGAAAGTCGTATGTCTATCTTTTTTTGACATTACGAAATCGAGCGAGATAGACATACGACTTTCTGAATCGAAAATCGAATCGAAGCGTTTTGAATAGCTATGCTGGAGGGTTTTTTTTTGGGTGAAAAATCACGTTTTACTGTAGGACATTGTAATTCACTCAAAACATGTGCCGATGTCAAGACGTGTGCCGATAGATGCATTGAATTATACGGGCTGATAAACTTCCTCTAATATACTTACTTCTTACTATATCCATTCTTGTCACACCACACATGCACCTCAACATTCTCATTGTATTTTTATGAATTAGAAAACAAATTGTATTATTATGAGAATAGATGACTTAGGTACTCTCTTAAACAATGGATGGAAGGTGTGAAAAAATTTACGTTTAATGCTGAGACCCCTGTTGAATGAGATAACCTAATATCACGCCTAACCCCCGAAGGATAGGCAGGTACCTAATAATATACCCACATTTCGCTAGATATGTTCAAGTCTCATGGAGCGAGCCTATTGCCATCAATCGGGCACAAATCCAGTCTCCATGGCTGCTACTGAGAATCTATCATGGGGTTTTAGGTTTCCGCACTTAGTCCTTAAAGTGGACCACTGCTTCTGCTACTGAGAAATTTCCTGATGTGTAAACCCAATTACACTTTGCCTGACACAGATATTTAACCTAGGACCTCACGTTCAGCAGTCGTTCTTGTGGCCACGAGACCAGAGAGGCAGTCCAATGGATTCTAATTCTAAAAGAGATCATTTATCTTCAAAAAACTTTTTCATTGTGTTTTGTTTGATCAAACCCTTAATCATGATCGTCTGTCTAACCTTTTCTCATCAAATTCGGCAAAGCCGTTTCGGAGATTAGCTAAAACAAACAAACAGACAATTTTTTTTTTTTTTTTGTGAAAGATAAGTATACCGTATTTACTTTCATAAGCATGCAATAAAAAGCTGTCATTTTGAAATTACAAACAGAAACATCATTTTATTTATTTGTACAGGATTGGCCATTTGCAAGCTCGGAGCCCGTGGCTAAATAATAACAGCAGCTCGGTTCTATACTTAGGTTAAGCCGTGCTTGCCTAGGTTGGTCTGTGGACGGGTGACCACCCATTACAAAACCGGGTTTTCTCCACGTGCCTCGGAAAGCACGTTAAGCCGTTGGTTCCGGCTGTCTTTTGCAGATTTTTGACAGTAATTTCAGGTAGGCAGTGGCCCAAAAAGTCTGACAACCAGTCCTACCAAGGGGTATCGTACTACCCAGTAATAACTGGGTTGTGGAGGTCAGATAGGCAGTTGCTCCATGTAAAATACTGGTATTAAGCTGGCTCCGATTAGACTAGAAGCCGACCCCAACAAAATACTTTGTTGGGGTCGGCCTAGATTATGATGGCAATTTGCAAGCGTAGTTTCCTGTGGATAAATGGGCAAAATACATCATCGTTACTGTTTTAAACGACTAAGTTGTACAGCACAAAGTATAGGGAACGGTCACACATTATGTATACTAGTTATGTATATTTCGATCGCGTAGTACTAAAATCGCGCTTGCAATAACCGACGACTTGTGTAACACCGCGTGGTTTTTCTTTCTAAACACTTCGCAAGTCATTTGTAATACGTAATTAATTGCAGGATGCGAAATTCTATCGCTCCACATTTTTTTTTGTATCCGCCTGTATATTCAAGATGGCGTTACATGGATACGTAGCGTGGTTAAGTTTTGAAATGAACCATCCAGGACATCATTCTCAAAGAACTGTGGAAATTGCGACATACAGTGGTCTATAAACGTTTTTTTTTTTCATTTTTAGTGTTCCGTACCTCAAAAGGTAAAAAAGGAACTCTTATAAGATCACTTTCCTGTCCGTCTATCTGTCTGTCCGTCTGTCACTACCGATTTTCTCAGATTTTCTCAGGAACGGGTGGACCTAGCAAGTTGAAATTCACACCAGGTACTGAAGTCTATAATCCTTATTAGGTGTATAAAAATCAAGGTCCTAGGTCCTGCAGTAGGTGCAATAGCCGTTTAGCCGAACAGCAAAGTTAATTTAGTGTTAAAATCCATTACATTTTCATGATAGTTCCCTGACAGAAGTTCTAATTCGCCAACTGCCACGGTCCTGGAAATCTCTTAAACGCCCCGCCTAAGAAGCCTGGTGGGTTGCTGCACTCTGCAGGTACAACTTGGTCCGATGGAGGTGTTCTGAGACATCAAAGTGAGACTAAGAATCCACGGTGATGTCCTATCTACTATCCTGCTCTTTGTAACACTCCACCTGCTTGACGGATCTGGCCGAAGCCACTGGCAAGTGAAGTGGCAGAGTTCTTGTCGAGGTTTATCTAAAGGAAGCATCGACACGGTGAAGAAGCAAATTTTATGGTGCCAGTGTTGGACCAAGGTTGCCTCAGAATTAACAGGCGTGTCATTTTTTTTATATTTTATTCAAATCGGGCAACAAACACTTCGTTTTTACGTCTTAGGTATATCACAGAACCGGTTTTGTTTACCTTCCAATTTATTATAGGTACACGGTTTTTTATCAATATTGCTTCCTGATTTTTTATGAATATTTTCTTTATTTCTCCTTTGTGCACATCCATTTCATTTTTTAAATATTTCTTAAATATTAACCATATAAAAATAGTGGTCCACCGATGTCGGGAGCAGGGTCTAAGCTACCGGTGGTTAGGGCTTCAGGGACAGGAACCTCATCACAATGCGGGCCGTATCGAGGAGTACTGCCTTCTGAATTTGGCCCTTAGCCCAATCGCCTCATCATCATTATCATCCCTCCTGATCAGAAGGGCTAAGTAGCTAAATGTCCAACAGAGCGAAACGTCTAATGAGCAGTAAGTCGGAGTTGTTATATTCGGAATTGTGAAACATTCGGAATTATGAAAATCGGTATTTTGAAAATCGGAATTGTGACTTTCGGAATAAAGTTTTTCGGACTTATGTGTCTTTTTGTTGTATTTGTCGTGCCCAGTGCCCGTAGCAAAAGACAAAGAAAGAGATTAGACAGATTTGTCTGCTCCTAACAATTTTTTTTCATCCACCCGCATTCTCCAGTCAACCCGCAATCATGGCGCTTACAACAGCGTCGAAATATCGGTCAGCTCAAAATTAACAATAATCACGGAAGATATCCTTAAGTCTAAAACAAATTATTAATGCTAATCAAATAGATATACGCTACGAGTACATAAACCAAACAACAAAAACATTAATTTATTTCCAGGCAACTTTGGCCCATAGTCTGTATGCAAATATTATAATGTCCGTTTCCCTCCCGATGCAAAGTGTGTGTTGAATTTTGTGCCTGAGTATCCAGACATTTTGAGAATCTGACTTTATGCTAAATAGATGTTCTGCTATACAGACCACCTGATAGTTGGACGTTTTGCTACATGGACGTTTTGCTAATTAGACTTACTGCTTATTAGACGTTTCGCGCTGTTGGACATTTAAGCTACTTAGACCTTCTGATCAGGAGGGATCATCATCAACATCGTTTCAGCTGAAAGACGTCCACTGCAGGATGAAGGCCTCCTCAAAGTGTCGCCACATTGACCGGACCCATGCGACTCGCATCCAGGAGATCCCCGCAACCTACACCAGGTCATCGGTCCACCTAGTAGGAGGCTTTCCAATGCAACGACTTCCGGTTCCCGGTTCAACCGCCTAGCCTTGACAAAAATGTTCGTTGAGACAAAAGCTATTAGTAATTCATAATATTTTTTTTTTCTTTTTATCCATACTGAATTCTTGCTTATCTGGAACCAATAACATCTACCAACTTACACTGGGCCCGCATGGTGGATAATATACGTGCTACTAATATTACAAACGCAAATGTGAGAACATTTTGTCTCAAGACAAAACTTCTTCTTCTTCTTCGTGTCAATGATTCCCATCTTATTTATATTGATGCCAGCTATCGATTAATGTAAGCTTTATAGGTAAACGCAACTTTAAAAAAAAATGGTTTAAGTTAGGCCGGCCAGGCATCATACAAAAATCTTTCAAGCCCTTTTGTTTTTGTAGGATTTAACGCAAGCACGTTGGCATTACACCACTGTACTATGCTCTCAAGATCTGCATTAAGATCCATTAGTGCTTGCTCGAAGTCTTCCGGCTTAAATGAAATATAAACTTGCGTGTCATCGGCATAAATACGGTACTTACATTTATTGATAATCCTGATCAATTCTGATATACTGAATACGTTGTAACCGTATTCGCGTCGGTGTCTCTCCTAACCTGTCATTATCATCACCATCATCATATCAGCCTGCAATCACCCACTGCTGGGTATAGGCCTCTCCTTTTTTCTGCCACACTTCCCGGTTCTGTGCGTCCCATAAGTTGTTTCCTGCGACTTTGATGATGTCACCAAAGTCGATGATCTCCCAACCTGTAGGTATAGGCTAGTAATGCTGGCTTGTCTCAAATAACTTTTTTGACCAGTCCCTTCTTCTTCTTCAACCCTTGGCCAAAGAGAAGTCGAACAGAAATTGTTATGGCTCTTCGGCTTTGATCGGGACACATACCATTGAACAGTTTTGCGTTCCTCATGGGTAAAGTTACTTCACCAAATTGTCCGGAGTGTTATACAGTGGAAGACACTTACCATATTCTAATGGAGTGTGTCCGGAACGCGGTTGAAAGACCTTTAATTTTGCCCATTTCAATGGATGTTGGTAAATGCAACAGTGTTCTTGAGTTACCTTTGTAAAAATCAAATCATTTATTTCTTTGCAAAAATGCGTAGTAATTGGTACATAGATGTTTTCTTATATAATATAGTCCTCCATATTCTTCCGTCCGATAGGCATGCAAATAATATTCAATTCTAAAGTCAAAGAATTGTATTGATTGATACCGAATAAATTTAGATGTCAAATCACTCGAATTACAACACGAATTACGAATTTATCAATAATATCAAACGGAATGATACGTAGGTATGTCAATAAGAAAGATAAAAAAGGATGCAAGAACCTTCAAGATCATAAGAATATTAGTTTGTACCGATGAGGGTGGCATAATCAGTTTGTGATTAAACCCTCTATAACTAAAAAATAATAAAAAAAAACCCTTTGCCACCCAATGCTGAGTGTGGGTCTCTTCCAAATCTCTCAATTTTTGGCGGTTCTGTGTCATGGCTAACCAGTTCCTCCGGCCACTTTAATGAGATCGTCTGTCCCTTATGTAAGATCTATCATGTAATATCTCAGGTACAGGTTACTGACCTCCACTGTAAAAAAAATATTACACAGAAAATATCAGATGTGCTACTGACCTTAATTTTAAATTCAAGTTCTAGTGTAAGGCCAATTACATTAATCCAAATTTATAGTCATCTTAAACCTTGAGACGTTGGCCTTATGGTTTAAAATAAAATTGATAATATTTCGCAATGATAAATAGAATTAATCAATTTCCGTTATTTTAGTAGTTTACCTTAGCTACTTCCTAAATTTTTGCATAAAACTGAGGTGGGTGTAGTTGTTAGGCGCAGGGCACACAGAAAAGACGTAAGACGCAGATGGGGAGCAGACAAGTCTCTTCCGCGTCTTTTTCATACAAAATGTATAGAAGCGTCGCGACGTTCGCCCGTCTGGGCCTGCATATGCGCAAAAAAAAAGTTAAAACATGTTATCGTGTCAAAGTCGGACGGCTGAATGAAGTTGGTTGGTTACACAAAAACAGATAGAAAGGCATGGACGCGCGCGTTGCTTGTTTTATCTCGTGGCGCCCGGCGTCACGCCCGCGCCCCGCCCGTGCCTTTCTATGTGCGTTAAAAAGTCACGACGGCGGCGCCCCGTCTGCGCCTTGTCCGCGCCCCGTCCTCGTCTTACGTCTTTTCTGTGTGCCCAGCGCTTTATATTCTGGAATTCAAAATTAGCTGTTACTACGAAGCGTTAGGGTACACCGTGAAATTCTAATTTGTTTTCCATCTACCACGCTGCTCAGTGTTACCACGTGTCTTCGAAGTATTGGTTGATTGAGATCAGTGGTTATGTGCCTGTGTAGATATGAACACACGGACCCGTAAATCGAATAAGTTGTTTATAGAAATAATCATCTTTGTCCAATTATTTGGTAGAAAATGTTGACGCAGAGCAAACTCTTCTCCAAAGTTCATCATCTTCCTGCGCTTGTCCCATGTTACTTGGGATCGGCGCAATACGTTTTTTTTCTTCCATTCTCCCCTGGCAATCAACACGCTATCATTCACTTCTTTTCCCTCACACAAGCCATCCATCTTTTCTTTGGTCTTCCTCTCCCTCTCCATCCATCAACATTTATACTCTTTTAGCTACATCTGCTCTCTGTTCTCCTCGGCACAAGTCCATACCAAGACAGACTTCTCCACTTTCAAACTTCCTCTTATGTGCTCATTTCTTACTTTATCCATTTTAGTCACTCCACACATCAATCTCAACAGTCTCATCTCTACTGGCAATCTCAAATCCGAAAAAAAAACCTTTATCATTTACAGAAAAACAGCGTAAAATAAGAAAACGTATTCAAAACAATAATTACGTTCCAAAAATGATTTATTATTGCGTAGTTACGAAAATATTGTGTTTTTTCTCCTGAGAGAATGAAACGGTTTGTATAGAACTATAGAACCGTAAAAAAAAACACATTAAATCCGCATCGTATTCTAAAACAGTTTTAAGCGTCAAAAACTGTAATGATAATCTCACAATGACGCATTACTGTGAAAAAAATTATGTGTGCGTTTGAATGTATAATAAAATTACGATTATGTTATAAAAATAGAAGAAACATTTTAAAATATTAAAAATAGGCCATCATCATCGGCATTAGGAACCGGTTCCAGGTCCTAGCTACCGTAGGTCAGGGCTCCAAAGAGAAGAACGTCCTCACTATTCGTACCGTGTCATGATATGACATGAAAAGAAAAGCAATTTCATTCTTCTTCTTAGCGTGTCGATGGCAATCTAAATTGTGTCGGCGCAGAACTGAGCGACTAGTTTGGCGCTTTCAGTAGCGTCTATCAGTTCCTGCAGTGAACAAACAACAGGACACGCAGGACACCATATTAAGTGCCCCATCGTTTGTGGAACAGCACCACATTTACACTCCAGGACAGATTCATTAATGAATCTCCACCTGAGCAGGTTTTCCTTGTTTTGTTACAGACAAACAGAGCAGTTATTTTTGCATTAACAATATTAAGAGGGAACAGGGGCTGCGATTCTCCGTGAAAATGTATCTCCACGGCCGTGGTTATAGCACTACCAAACCAATTTGTTTTTCATCCCCCCATCTCGGAAAGAGTATTTTTGCTCTTCGATATCTGAGTGCAAAAGTCGTTTTTATCCTATAAAGGATAAAGTAAATTGAATTTAGAACATCGTGTGCACTAAGTTTGTGAATTCAAAAAATCTTTAAACCTATTTACTTCTACCTCCATGGTGCCGAATTTATCATAGGTACAACCTTTTTTAATTTGTTAAAAACTCGTTTGTTTACTCGGAACCTTCTTGGTGTACTTTTATAATTTGCTTTGCGCGCGCCATTTTCTTGTCAGGTCAATTGTTAAAACCTTAGGTTAAAAACAAGTGAAAAACGTAAAATAAGTGGTTTTGGCGACCAAGAAGTTTATTTGACGCCAACAGAATTGACTGAAACTGTTAATAATGCGCAAATGAGCTTTCTCCCTCAACAATCACGCGAGAAGGATTTGAAACAGTACGATATTAAAAAAATTGAAAAAAAAATAGATAGAAAATGCCCAAGGCATTAAGTCCGCCTTTGTACAGTTTTTCCTTGTGCATAAAGTTTTAATAAATAAATAAATAAATATTACACTCAACTTAACTAACTGTAGCAACGTTACTTTAAATTTTTCTTAATTGTACCTAAGTATTATTTGTTATAATTTAAAGATTATTCTGTAATACTTACCTACCATAATGTAGTAGTTAACACCTAAACTGAAATAAAAGTAAAAGTATCTTGTGATTGTAAATGTTTTTTTTTCGCATTTAGTCATTTCCTCGCTGAGGTGGGATGAAAAGTTACGTGTTGCACTCGAGTGCAAAGATTTTTTACCTCGTGCTCTTTTGATTCCCTCGCTCAGGATTCTAATTTTTGAATCACTCGCTGCGCTCGTGACTCAATTTTAGAATCCTTCGCTTGCTCGGTTATCAAAATTGAGCACGCGGTTAAAAAGCAACTTTGCACTCTTGTATAACAAATAACTATTTTTTTTTAACATAACAGACATTGATAGGAACCTAGACTTGCTCTTTATTAAAATGTTGATGTCAAAATAATTGAACCGGTTCAGTTTTCGAGGAGAAAAAAAGGGGAATACGAAACGTCGATCACATCAGTTTCTGTAATTTCTTTAAGTTTAACTGTACGATCCCGCTTGGGCATCGCTCTAGTAGTCTAGAATATTCTAAGTTTCTATGTTAAAAAGTGGTTATCACGTTTAGAAATCTATGTTTCTCAATGCAACGTTAGTTTGTGTGGCACTAAACTACGTTTATTTTTATATTTGCGTTACCTCAACATACAGATAACAGACGTCAGAGATTTAATAACACAAAATAGTCATTATTCATTCTTAGTAATTTAAATAAAACATTTAATATTTTGGCCATTTTAATTCTTTGCTTTTTGTGCACACAGAAGCAAAAAATTAATATGGCCTGTATCCACAAAACTAATTAATTTGAATTTTATTTTGATTGAGGCTCGCCATCTTCTCCAACTAAGAAAATGCCAGTAATTTGGACGACCTGAATGGCGCAGCGGTAGTGAGGCTGCCTTACGTTCTTAGGGTCTCCCGGGACCCTCGAATCCCGGTTGGAGCAAATGTTTGTGTGATGAGCATGGACATTTGTTTCAGAGTCATGGATGTTTATAATTATGTATAATAAGTATGTATTTATAAACAAAAAGTATCTATGTAGTATATCAACTGTCTAGTGTCCACGACACAAGCCTCGTTGCTTAGTGTGGCACTAGATGGCGCTGTGTGTTAATGTCCAGCGATATTTATTTATTTATTTATAATTGCCAGAATCTATAGCGGGGACCGCCCGACGTTCCAAAGTCAAAAGTAACTTGGCAAAATTCAAATGCGATTTCCTCGTAGAATTTTTTTTTGATATAGGACCTTTTCTATAATACTATGGAGTCAAGAAAACTACGCACCATGCTCGTACCAAAGTATCGCTCTAGTAGTCTACGTTGGTACCAAGGTTACCGACGTAGCCCGAAGAATTGCCAAACTTATGTGGCAGTGGGCAGGGCACATTGCTCGCAGAAGGGATAGCCAATGGGGCCGGAAAGTTCTGGAGTGGCGACCGCGAACCGAAAGACGTTGCGTTGGAAGGCCTCCCACTAGGTGGATCGATGACTTGGTGAAGGTTGCGGGAATCCGCTGGATGCGAGTCGCATGGGACCGGTCAATGTGGCGACACTTGGGGGTGGCCTATGTCCAGCAGTGGACGTCTTGCGGCTGAAATGATGATGCTCGTAGCAATATAAAATTGCAAATGAGGTTGGAGACAACCACTTTTAAAACTAGATACGTGTATTCATATTAGTGCCCGTGACTTTATATGAGGCTAGCCCATCATTAGGTTGCAGGTCATTTACACTCGTCAGCGCAGGGGAAACATCATCACCGTCATCCGCCTAAACAGCAGTCCACTGCTAGACATAGGTCTCCTCAATCGCACGCCACTCAACTTGATTCTCAGCAAGTAATATCCAGTTGCTACCAGCCATCCTGCGAAGATCGTTGCTCCACCGAGCCTGATGGCGTTCCACCGTACGTTTGCCGATTCGTCACTAAGTCGTCGTCAAGAACACGTCTACCCCAAAGGTCATCGGTTCTACGGCTAATATGATCGGCCCATTGCCATTTCAGCTTAGTTATTCTGTTAGCTACGTTGACAACTCAATCGATGAAGCGGGACGTGATTGTCCAAAGACGGTCGTGGTCAACCCCGTAAAACACTTGGTCGTTTGCCCGAATTCCATATGCAATCGAAGTCGGGCGAACGACCATGTATAATTCTGCCATTACAAATAGTGCCGTTGTTGTTTGTACTAGCAGTCGAAATTGAACTTGAAGAATATTTGACGTTTTTATTGTAGGTATGGTGGTTACGTTGTTGAATTAGCTCCTGCCAGCGGCTTCGCCCGCGTGAAGTTTGATAATCGTCCCATGGGATCTTACTATCGAAATAAAAAGATTTTTTTTTTTAAATTCTATGTGTTAATCCAGGTTATAAACTATCTGTGTGCAAAATTTCATCCAAATCCGTTTTCTAGTTTTTTCGTGAAAGAGTAACAAACATCCATACATCCATACTCACAAACTTTCGCATTAATATTATTAGTAGGATTTGTGAGGGTCATTTTTTACATTTGAACACACATCTCAGTTGAATTTATAACAATCGAAAAAAACGTTTTTACCCATACGTTGAAAACTTAACTGCAGCAAAAACAACAACAATAGTATAATAAATGACAGTGGTTGTTTATCATGTAAAATGGTTTTTGACTACTTCATAATGCTTAAATCTCACCTCTAATATCTTTGTGCAGGTGATCCTACTACTCTTACACCCGATAAACGCTTCACTCATCATCTGTCAAGACTTTTCCCAACTATGTTGGGGTCGGCTTCCAGTCTAAACGAATGCAGCTGAATACCAGTATTTTACATGAAACGACTGACTATCTGACCTCCACAACCCAGTTACTACGGGTAATACCCCTTTGGTAAGACTAGTTGTCAGATTTTCGGGCCACTGACTACCGGCTGTTGTAACGGCCGTCTACAAATGACATCCGGGACCAACTGCATAACGTGCTTTCTAAGGCACAGCAGAAACTTGGTATACAATGGGTAGTGAGCCATCCACAGACCAACCTAAGCAAGCGCGGCTTAACCTGAAGTTCACTGCAATTCAACACTGCGAAAACATATCAGCTTTTAAGGGTCGCACTACTGGAACACAGTCCTCGGTTCTGTGACAGCGAATGGTTTCGCATTCCACCTCGTAGGCCCAGAGCGGGAATTTATGGTTCTAGGCTTAGCCAAGTTGACAATCTACAATCGTTAACGATAGTAGAATGAATTCATCTCAACGCTAAATCACGTGATCAACACAAACGAATCGAAAATTCGTAGACAAGTTTACATCGTTCAAAATAATAGAATAGAATGTTATCGTTTCTACAATGTTGATCGCTATACTCTTTGGTAGGAACGCTCACCATAGACTAAAGTGTAGGTTTTTTCTTCAGACATTGGAGAACGAGCGATCGACTCAGTTGTGTCAATTTGGCTACCATTTTAGCGCTTTCTACAATCGCTTACGAGGCGTTTACGATTGTAGAAAGAGAATCGATATGAAACGTTTGTAACTTTGCTAGGCCTGCAGGACATGCCGGTTTCACGACATTTTCCTTCACCATTTTGAGAAGAATACATTTATGATGAAACAAATTATACAGAGCGCTCGCTTGGTTTTGGGCTCAGGACCAACTACTCAATTGTAAGTCGAGGCCGATGCCTATCGTCATCTGCCTAGCCTTTTCCCAAGTATGTTCGGGTTGGCTTCCAGTCTAACCGAATGCAGCTGAATACCAGTATTTTACATTGAGTGAATGCCTAACTGACCACCACAACTCAGGGCCAAAAGCTATGTGAAAACCTATGTTGTAAACAGGACTGGATTTCCTTCAATAGTGTAATATTTCTCCTAAAATTCGAATGTATAAACTGTAGGGTTTGAAATAACATTAAATTATTGTATCCCAACAGCCTGGCCAGTAACGTAGTTTGTAGAAGATAGCCGGACCAGCTGTTTTAAACACGCTTTTATTAGCTTGACCTGTATATTCTCCGTGAGATTCAAGAATTGCAGTACTAGCAGGGTAGAATGGTCTAGGGGGGGATTTGTAGGTTTTGCCGTAGCAGGAGTGTCATACTGAGCGCTTTGAGATGATGATCATGAAGATGGAGGATGAATTTGAACTGTTCTTTGTGACTCCACTGTCTGTGAAGAGGGCACTGCGAAGTAACTATGTAAAAATACCTTAGTCAAACCAATTTAATAATTTATTTGTGTTAACTCAAAAACATTAAATGATTCAAGTATTTTTTACTTAATTAATAAAAAACTTTTAAATAAACTAAAATAAATAAACTAACAACAAACTATGAAAGGACATCGAAAAACTCCTCCTCAACGCTGTCAACTGGAGTCCCCAAGAGACTGGCGGCGTAGCGTATGGCAACACTTAGCCTCTGACCAAGGTAAAAGCCAGCCTTTGGGTCACGGGAAGCGTCAACTAGGCGTTTTGAAAGTTCTTCAAACAGGCTATGGGCACTCGGGCCCCCCGGCCCCAGAGTTTCAACCCCATTGCAAACGGCTTGAAAATATAGTTACCACAAAGGTTTCTATATTTACGATGCTTGAGGTTCTCTGCAGCCACAGCGACAGTGCCAGCACAGCACGAAAAAAAAATAACTTGGAAGTTAAAGACGGTGGGTCTTTAATTTTTTCTTCGTCTTTTCTTCTGGTTTCTGATTGAGCAAAATTTTTGCAAATTTTTGATATCATTCTAAATACCTGAAGTATGGCGGACTCCCAAAAATGGCGTCGAATAGGGAGTGTCATCATGAATTTTGACAGTTAATTATTTCGACACGGTCCCAATTTCGAATAACAAAAGTTCGACTACTCATTGCTTCGACAGAACATACTCCGACAACACACACCTTCGAAAAACTCTACTTCGACAGTTCGTTCTTAGTGGTATTTTTTATGCATTCCCATGATAATTATTGGTATCAAATGAAAGGTTTTCTGCGAAGAATACGAGAATAGTACATTTTGATACAAGTCGAGAATTTTTTCATAATGCATTTGAGGCCGAATTAACACCCGAGCCGTTACGTAGGCGAGGTTGTTTTTGAGCCGAGAACTGTAATAACAAATGTCCACGGTATCAAACGACGTTTTTCAATACACTTTTGAAGAAATAAAATAGAAGAACGAAACATTTTTGTCATGATTTATTAGGAAACTACGATTTAAATTTTCTATTTTTTACGCGCTTTGCTTTCGCCAGGTTGAAGGAGAAGCAAAAGTATAAAGCCGCTAAGCAGCCTAATTTGAAAAATAGAAAACTCAAATGTTTTTGAGTTTAGAACACAAATAAATGTTAATTTCTTCATAACCGTTTTTTTATTGTAATAATTATGGTTTTTTATAATATTCTATTTATAAACATTATTTAAATATTCAAAAAATATTAACGCCTTAAAGACACATTTCTCTTTGCCGAGTTTCTGTGTCAATTTTCATTCCCGCACACATGTTGGAAAATACAAAATCGCACGCGTGTGAAATACATTGCATTGTGAACCTAATCGTAGTGCGATATCACCCAGTTTTCGAGGAAGTGTATTGAAATTAAAATGACGAAAGCGTGTTTTTCTCTCCTAGCGACCCGCCTTGGCTTCACAGCGATAGCCTGGCTTCATATGGGTGCATTTTTAAATGAAAATATCTAAATTTTCTTTCCTAAGCTGAGGACAAACGAGCGTAATATTTTGAGCTGTGAGCCGCGAAAAATGAGTCGCTGATTTTACGCTGCATTCGGTTTCAGACTAAAGTCCTGTTTGACCTCAGCCATACAAACATTAAGTAATGGTCGAGCCATCCTCAATTGATGCTCCGTCATACATGAGGCAAATGATTTAATTAATAACATTTTTTTTGTTATTAATTTTCAGTAATCCTTGTGTAGGTGTGTCGTAAATATTACCTATGTGTGTCGTGTGTGTTTAAATCTGCAATGTCTAACCATGCGAAAAAAAGTTGATCAACGATAAAATTATTATTTTCTTGATGTTCCACAGGTTAAATATGCGTTAAGAAAGTCATGTTGTGATAAATCCTATGTACTTTACTTAATAACACGACTGTAAGTTCCCGAAGAGTTTGGCAGTTCAGGTTTAAACGATGATAGACTCTGTTTATATCATACAAAAGGCATAAGTTGGCACAAAATGTAGGTAAATAAAATACAATCAACAAAAACAATTTAATTATGTTCATTCCTCTTGCACGGTTCCATTTCTTTATTAAAACAAAACAATTAAAATGAAATTTTACACTGACTTTATGAATAACTAACTAACTAAACAATGTTTCCGAAATCTGTACAGATCATTTGAGGTGGTCGATGTCACATGACTTCGAATTTTTGGTTCTAGGAAATGCCAGTTTTCTCACGATGTTTTTCCTCACCGTTTAGAGAGCAGTGGTAATGAAATAAATTAGACAAAGTAACGCGCCTGCCTGGGTTCGAACCACGACTTATTTATAAGTCGGGGCCGCCACCACTGGGCCACCGCTGCTCTCCAATCTTGGTAGCATTAGAACCACGAAACCGCAAATCCGCAATTTCCACCATTCCGCAAAATTCCATCAACGACTCTTATTCACCCATTACCAAAAGAAAAACAGATAAATCCTAATCCACGCATAAAGTTTTAAATGATCCAGGCATGCCTGAATATTCCTCATTGAATTTACAGGATTGCCTGCAGGATTCGTCCGTGGAAGCGTTTTCCATGCTCTTTACTTTGGCGATGTGTTCATCTGTGCTTACTTCTTTGAAGTCCATTTCTGGGGAGAAAATAGTGTTTGAATGGGACGATGACAACAACAAGAATGTGTGTGTAAAAAACACGCTCTTATTAAAACAGGAGTTTACAGGGTAAAGTCGACTCCTCCTATTGTTGAAGTCGGTTAAAACGTAGCCTATGTTACCCGGGCCATAATAACGAATCGATTGACACCTTATTCATTGAAATTGGATTAACAGTTTAGGCGCTACGGAGGAACATAATTAAATACAAACATACATACATACATACACTGCTAAACTCATAACCCTTCCTTTTGGTTTCGCAGTAGTCGGGTAAAAATACACACAACGCGCATAGTTTACAGCTTGCTTCTTAATCAAATACGCCTTGAAAGGTGCTATCATCATCTGATCACCATTTTTATAACCATTAACACTAAAAACGGGATATTTACCATATCAACCATAAACACCCAACCGCAGTAAATTCAGTTTTTCCGTGATCATGGTGCTTGTAACAGCGCCGAAATACAAACATGGTGAATATCCCGTTTAAGTATATCTCAAAACAAAACAACTTTGAGAATTTTCTCTGGGTAACGCGAATCATGCTAAGCAAGTAAGGAACTAAAAATACATTATCTTACCAGCCAACTCCTTCATAGACCTCTCATTCCCTCCAAGGTCTTTCGGGAGATGTTCCTTAGGAATATGGTCATACAGCGACTCAACACTGTGATGCACCACTAATCTTTGAGCCAGTTTCGCACTAAGAGCTTGCTTGAAGACCAGCAGTATAGTATCGAAGAATTTGGAGCCGCTTATTAGATGGATCTTCTTCATTCTCTGGCCTAATGCTTCCTGTATAGAAAATGGAGTGATTTCAATGTGTGGCTCTCAATTTTGCACCTCGCTCGCGATTGCTGAAAATCTTTCCTGAATCTTAGCATAAGCATAATCAGCCTATAATGTTCCCACTGCTGGGACACACAGCCTCCTCTCTAGAGAGGGAATGGGCTATAATCCACGTCGCGGGCCCAGTGCGGGTTGGTAGATGTCACATGTCTTCGGATTTTTGGTTCTAGGACATGCCAGTTTCCTCACAATGATTTCGTTCTCCGTTTTGAGAGCAGTGGTGATGAAATAAATTACACAAAGTAATGCGCCTGCTTGGGTTCGAACCCACGAATGACTGCTGGTAAGTCGGGGCCACCTTCAATGGGCTACCACTGCTCACTGTTTTTTATTATTTATTTATTTATTTATTTATTTACCAATTATAACATCATTACAGACTCGTCCAATACGATGCTATAATACATACAATTTAGAAAATATAAATTATAAACACAAAATATAGAAAAACACACAATATAAAATAAGTATAAGCTTACCCAGTAACAATAATTATAGCTAAATTAATTAAACATGTTCACAGTTGCACACCTTTTTCAATCGAGATTTGTGCCCTCTGGATAAATCTCGGCAGGTTTTGCCCAAATATATCTTCCGATACCGTTATAATATTAATAATACGTGCAGCTCGCGACATAGGGGCAAACTTGAGTAGGTTAGTCCTAGCCGCTGGCACGTCTAACAGTGCGGGGCGACGGCGCGCTCCCACGCACCCATCCGGCGCGCGCAGGCGCAGCGCAGCCAGCACCTCGGGGTGGTGCAGCAGCCCTAGCAGAACGCTCGCCACGTACTTGACTAGCGCCACGTCCCTTCTCACTGCCAGCCTGGTGTACCCAACCATGCCCAGGACGAACAGACTTGGGTACATCAGGGGATAAAAGGGATAAACTCTATATTGCTTGAGGTAGAGGAATCTACAGAATTTATTTTGCATTTTTTCCAACATGAGGCTGTATTTACTTTCATGTGGATTCCAAATGAATGCACTTGTTTCTAGGTGACTTCTCACAAGTGCATTGTTGAGCTGGGGACATGTCACAATTTTGTTACCACTCTCTTGTGTAATAAACATTGATTGATTTTGAGTAATGATTTCAAATGTTTCAATCTATCAATCAATTTTGGTAGTTAATCTTGCTATTACATATTATTATGGAAATCCCGCTGTCCCTTGAAAAGCATGTAAAAACGCTGGTCTCGGCTGTCATTTGTGAATTTTTAACAGTAGTTACGCATAGTCAGAAGCTTGGAAATCTTAAAACCAGTCATAAAAGAGTAGATGCCATGTTGCTCAATACAGACCTTGTCTATGAATATGACTAGATTGGTAAAATATCCTGCCCGTCTGTTCATAGCAAAGAATTGTGTTGTACAATCATGTTTGGTTGCCTTGTGATAATATTATAGCAATTGTTCATTTATCGTGGAAACAGTTATCAATTTTTACTTAACGTCTTGGTGCATTACTAATTGTTCGTTGACTGTTTCATCAAATGTTTCTTGGGTAATTATAAATTAATTTATCCCTACAGTTATTTTCAAATTCAAGGTTAGCTTACAAAATCAAATACTTGTTATTTTTAGTCACGAATTAAGGTAAACCTTATTTGAAACTGTACCTACTAATTAGTTAATTTGTCATACTTATATTCAATTATTATGGGTATAAAGTTTCCATAAGCTCGGAAAAGGAAAACAATTGAATTACAGTTTTGAAATCATGAGTTTTGCTTATACTTAACCAATTTAATTTAACCTAATCCTATTATAAAGTTGAAAGTTTGTATATATTTGTATTTGTGTATTTGTGTATATTTGTTACTCTTACACGCAAAAACTACTGAACGGATTTGGATGAAATTTAGCACACATTTAGTTTATAACCTGGATTAACACATAGGATAATTTTTATCCCAGTAGTATGATCCAGTGGGAAAATTATCGAACTTGAATCAAACCAACTTCAAAGCAGACCATATATGACTGAAAAGAATATCATCACCAATCGGCTTAAATGATGATGTTAATCGGAACAAACACCGTCATCTTAAAAAAATATTGGGAGCCAAAAAAAGACGGCTCCCAATATTTTTTCATATTAACTGGTTCTTTTCAATGTGTACCTTTAAATATGTTTTGTTTGCAGCCAAAATTTATATGGTATCAGGAAAAAATCTGAAATTGCTGAGTTGAAAGAAGACAAAGTCACGCCCAATCACATGGTACTTTTTATATTAAACTAGAGACCCGGCTTCGCAAAGGCAATATAGCAAATACATCCATATAAACCTTTCTTTTGAATCAGTATATCTATTGCTGAAAACTCTACTACAATCCGTTGCGTACTTTAAAGGATCTAAGCGTACAAACAGCGGGAGCGACTTTGTTTTATATTATGTAAAAAAGATGGGCATTCCTTGGGCCATAAATTGTCCTAGAATACGGATGAGGTCGACGATGGAACAAGCTAACCCAAAAGAAATCCATTATCTTGCGACTTTAATTGATTGGGGTCATATTTATGGTCCATAATTATGGTGTTCCCAAGTGGGAACACCGACGCAGGCAGAGAATTCCACTCCTTGGCTGTGCGCATAATAAGTGTAGCAAAGCACTTTGTGCGAATGTGTGGGACATCGACAGGGTACCCTACAGTACGTCTGGACTCCCCATGGAAGAAGAGAGATTTAAACATAACTTACAAAATGTGAATGTATAATACGTTCTCTTAATTAATAATAATAATAAACCGTTTATTTTCAGGCAACTTTGGCCCCTTTACCACTAAAACCTTTACTTTTATAAATAAATAAATATCGTCGGACACTACACCTGTGTGTAGTGTCCGACGATATTTATTTATTTATATGTTACTAGCGGCCCGTCCCGGCTTCGCACGGGTTTATTATTTTTTTTTTTTTGTTTTAGCTTATATGACACGTTCGTAGATTTACCATAGCAGCGCCATCTATTGATTACTTACTCAACCCAGTCGAAAGGTATCGACATCTGTTAGAATCATTTGGAGTTAACAGATAATTTTGACTGTCAAATAATAACAGACAAATAATTAGCAATAAATTAAAATTGCGACTATAATTTGAGATTTAAACTATCCTATCTCTCAAGTTGGATCGAACTGCACATGGTGTGCGAATTTTATTATAATCGGTTAAGTGGTTTAGGAGTCCATCGAGGACAAACATTGTGACACAAGATTTATATAAATTATATATATAAGATAATGCGTATCACGTCTTTAATCCCCAGAGGGCAAAGGGGCCAAAGTTGCCTGAAAATAAACGGTTTATTATTATTATTAATTAGCCTCGTTGCTTAGTGTGGCACAAGATGGCGCTGTCGCCATCTTGTGCCACACTAAGCAACGAGGCTTGTGTCGTGGACACCATATAGTTGATTTACTACATAGATACTTTTTTGTTTGTAAATACATACTTATTACTATACTACTATAAGCATGCGAGCAGGCCCCGACTTACAAAAAGTAGATTGTGGGTTCGAAACTAGGTAGACACATTACTTTGTGTAATTTATCTCATCTCCACTGCTCTTAAAACGGTGAAGGAAAATATCGTGAGGAAACCGGCATGTCCTAGAATCAAAATTTCCGCACAGGGCCCGCGTGGTCGATTAAAGCCCATTCCCTCTCTTAGAGACGAGGCCGTGTGTCCCATCAGTAGGAACATTTAGGCTGATTATGTTTATACTACATGCATTAACAACACGCGCGAATACTTACAACAATCAGCGTCAAAGCCTTGTGGATGGTAATAGGATTAAGCTTCTTAACTGTTCCCATTGTTACGTTTCTAGTATCACCCACTAATTCATACCCGTTGCAGTAGTCATGTTGCAGCATGTACTGACCCAGCTAGAAAACAAATGAAAATCATTAATGCATCGGATGGAACCCATCAACCGACTATAGTTGGTGCCAGTTAAGATCGCAATAGCGGTCATTGCCCTTTCCCTAATATCTCTCGCTACAAAACAAAACAAATGATATATCGTTTTTCTTTAGAAAACATGTTGAAGATCACGATAGAAGACGATTCAAGACTTGAACTTGGATTTCAAAGGTAAGAACTTTAATAAATGTGGGTAGGTCAATGACCGCTTTTACGATTTTAACTGGCACCAACTATAGTTACGTTTTCCTCTATAAAATGTCCACTTTCCTCAAATAATAGTGAAAAAAACATTACGTTTTATTTATTTTCAGGCAACTTTGGAACGCAGATACATACCTTATAGGCTAACATACTTATGATACAATATTATTTGTGTTAGTAAATCAAATCTATAAAACTATGTTATAGTTGCTGCCAGTTAAGATGTCAATAGCGGTCATTGACCCACCTACATTTATTAAAGTTCTTAACTTTAAAAACCAAAAATAAGCCTGTTCAAGTCTTGAATATTCATCCGTCGTGATCTTCAACATTTTTTCTAATAATGAAAAACGATACATGGTTCATTGTTTTAGTTCGTACGAAGAGATATTTGGGAAAGGGCAATGACCGCTATTGACATCTTAATAGGCAGCAACTATAGTAACACTTCACTTGTGCACTATGTCAATGTTCATGTCTCTCCTTGCAGCCAAAAGTCATCTGCCGAAATGAGAAAATCTCTACGAATATCTTAAGATTTTGTAAACGTCGTTGATGTCTTTGAGGCCGAAGGATTGCGGGCCCGCTTCTGGATGACGACATTTTAGGGCTCAGATCAAACAGAGATGGCAATGATACTTTGTCTGTTTGACTGCCTCGTTGGTCCAGTGGTCGCAAGCGCAACTGCTGAGCTTGAGGTGCTGGGTTCGATTTCCAGGTCGGGCAAAGTGTTATTGGGTTTTTCCATCAGGAATTTCTCAGTAGTTGGTCGTGCGAGTCCGGACCAGTCAATGTGGCGACACTTGGGGAAGGCCTATGTCCAGCAGTGGACGTCTTTCGGCTGAAATGATGATGATGAGCTACTAAGTTTGGTTTTGTACCCAGTTGATGGCAATAGGCTCGCCCCAATGCCCCATGGGAGATAAAAATAACTGGCGAAATGTGGGTGTACCTACTATTAGGTAAACCAAACTTACCAAACCTGTGTGCTAACCAATCTTATCAAAGGGTTATACAATATTACCCAGAACTAACTGGGTTGTGGAAGTCAAATAGGCAGTCGCTCCATGTAAAATACTGGTATTCAGCTGCATCTAGATAAACTGGAAGCCGACCCCAGCATAATTGGGAAAAGGCTAGGCAGATGATGATTTCAGTTAGTAGACGCTGGTAACATGTCAACACTCACCACAATTAAATATCTATAATAAGAGACCAGTTCAAACTTGTTGTCATCTACTCCTGTCAATGTTGATATCACTACTCTATAGTTGTCAGAAGACGGTTTTGGCAGCATGCATGTATAACTAGAAGAATACAAACAAATATAAATTAATCAGTAACGAAAACCATTTGCCATTTTTTGTTTTGTAAAAAAAATAGTGAAATAAAATCAAATCATTTGTATATGATACTACAGGAAAAATTTAACAAAAACAAATTAATGTTAATTATAAAGTCAATGTATTACAAAAGTCAAGGGCCTTACAAAGTCAGGGACAATTTGCTTTTAAACTCATTCATCTGGTTAGGTTATTGGCCATACATTTTAGTCATGATTTTTTAGGGATTCAAATTAAAAGCGTAAAGAACAGGATCTGTTACAGCTATACAATCTGGTTCAACTTGATACCTCTGTGCGTTCCTGAGATAAAGGGTCTTGATAGACAGACAGCAAAGTGATTCTATAAGGGTTTCTTGTCCCTTTTGAGGTACGGGACCCTAAAAAAAACTTACCAAATATTGAACAGGGGTGTAAACTCGTTCCTAATATCATAGTTCTGCAGGAACTCGGGCATCAGACTGGTGAAGGTACATAGCTTATCGAAGCGTTGCTTCGCTCTCTCAATGGAACCTTTACTGTAGATCAGGTAACGCTCCAGGAAATCTCGATCTGAAAGTAAAAACAATCGGTGACAATTCACGAGACCATGGTTATTATCCCGAAATGTAATCCCGGTAATTCGTCGTCATCATCACTGCTGGGCCACATATGCCTCCCCCAAGTGTCGCCACATTGACCGGTCTCGTACGTCTCGCATCCAGCGGATTCCCGCAACCTTATCCCGGTAATTATTTTATTTTATTTAAGTAATTGCTGTCGCATCAAAGCATTTACTGGCTAACACCGTGGAAAGATCACCGATCTTGTTGTCAGGCACCGTCCCCAGCTTCGGGCAATGCGACTAGTGTCAAACTACACCTGCGCATCTCACGTTTTTCCTTCGCGTGAGTACGGTCGCTTCAATTTATGGCATGCTCTAGCAAAAATTTTTATATATTTTCTCCGTAGTCGCTGGTGCTAGTCGCATATCTCGTGGAATGGCCACGAGATATGCGACTTAGGCATGAATTCCTCTTACGCAGTCCGGCATCGGTCGCGCGTACGAGTATTCATTATGTTCTATATATAGAACGATACTGCGACGCTAACGTCAGCGGCGCGTACGTTGCTACTGTATTTCTCACTGACGTACAAGACCAACCATACGCGACCGACACACAGGAATTCAGGCCTTAGCTGCTGCTCAGATTTTTATTTCTACAATGTAAATGTCACCAAGCTACACTTTGACGGCAGCCAAAAGGCCGAGAAGCGAAGGCAAAAGGCGGAGTATGCTAGGGAAAAGAAAATGTGACAACATAAGGAACAAACGGATTTGGAAGTTAACCAAAATAAACGACGTCACAGTAAAAACAAAAGAACTGAAATAGAAAAGTTCAGGACGTACTGTAAAAGATAATGATAAATGGAGCAAACTCATGATGACATGATATCCGAGAAATAGAAAGAGGAAACGAGGACGCTAATTAAGAAGTTGGGCAGATGAAATCATAGTGATAACGGGAAGAATTTGGACAAGAACAGCACAGGATAGAAACAAAATGGAGGAAGTTAGAGGAGGCATTCGTCACGGGGCGAACTGATGTCGATTAAATTTCTGAATAAATCATTACAAGTGATTATAGTATACATCAGAAAATGCATTAACTGTACCACCTCTGCATACCTGTTAAGAATGGCAGTCGTGATTATAATGATGAATGGATCAGATCTACACGTTGCTATTAATATAATGATACTATTAATCAACACTATACAAGAAGACGTTTATACCATTATTAATGATAATAAGATGCGTCTAGGGACAATTATTGCGTCATACTTATTTATCATCATTAGAATTAGGTACTGTTGTTAAGTGGGTGTCGCTCTTTCACAATTGCTCGGCAACACTAATGGGTCAATCAGGATCAATTAAGAGGAGCAATCTGGAGCAACAACAATAAAATGCGATATTTTTTTCGGGAATTTTGCTT
This sequence comes from Xestia rhomboidea, assembly GCA_963853795.1. Taxonomy (NCBI): domain Eukaryota; kingdom Metazoa; phylum Arthropoda; class Insecta; order Lepidoptera; family Noctuidae; genus Xestia; species Xestia rhomboidea. Next base: position 15,675,013 of record OY970776.1, read on the forward strand.
CTAATTGCTCTACATCCTACTAATATTATAAATGTGAAAGTTTGTGAGAATGGATGTGTGGATGTTTGTTACTCTTTCACGCATAAACGGCTCGACCGATTTGGATGAATTTTGGCACAGAGATAGTTTATAACCTGGGTTAACACATAGGATACTTTTTATCCCGGTAGTAAGATCCCATGGGACAATTATCAAACTTCAAGCGGGCGAAGCCGCTGGCAGAAGCTAGTGTTTCATATTTCTCAATGTCGCCAATATGAACTGCCGAATACCCAATCGGTTTGGAAATTTTTGGTAAAATTTCTGGTTGGTTAATTTACAAATAAGGCATTCCCGGCAAAACAAGACGGTATGGTTACTTTGGTGTGTTTATTACTTCTTGTTATAAAAAAAAATAAGAACCAATTGAAAAATGAGAGCTGTTCATAGGACGCGCTCACTAACGAAGTGGAAAAATATCTACTTCGATATTCTCTAGGTTGCAAATAACACGTCAGGATTCAGTACATTTTTTTCTTACACACGTCTAAGCGTGCAAGCTTGCCTGCACAGTTTGACTGCACACCCAAAACTTATCGTCATACGGTGGTTTTACATCAGCGACATACGAAGAAAACAAAATAATGAAAGAAGTTTGTTTTGGCAAGATGCGCGGATGTCACTAGAAACTAGTCGCATTGTCCGGTGGTGAATAGTGCCTAACAGCAAGATCGGTGCCTGACAGCAAGATCGGCGACTGATATCTAGATTGGTGTCTGACAGCATGTTCGCGGTTTGGCAGCAAAATCGGCGCCTGACGGCAAGAACTGTGCCTGACAGCAAGACCGGTGATCTATCGAGGGGTATCGTGTTACCCAGTAACTGATTGTGCGGTTCTGATTAGCAATCGCTTAATGTAAAACTCCCGGTCAGATTGAAGCCGACTGGGCTACCACTATTCTTAATACTTACCTACTTCGTACATTCCTATAATCTTTTTAAAAACGTTTCACAATATGTTTGATTTATTAGGCTTACAGTCATGGTCAGTGAAGCTGTTCAATAATATACGGCCGAAAGACGAAAGACGTCCACTGCTGGACATAGGCCTCCCCCAAGTGTTGCCACATTGACCGGTTCCGTGCGTAGTAATATTACGGATAGGAAATCTTTGAATCATTCCTTCTGCGTCGATTCCCTTTATGTCGACTCGTGAAACAAATGACAACTGTTTTAAAAAGTTTACGCTTGACCTCGAGGTTGCAAAAGTACACGTATAACAAAAATTGAAACGCTTTCTCAAATAAAATTATATTTATTTTACACGAATTATAAAATTATTCTATTTATTAGAGACAACAAGGCTTTTCTCCAAAATATAGACTAAAATCGTTTTTTTGGCGACCAAAAGTACTAGGCTTGCATACATTCAAGGGAGTCTACCTACATATTGTACATAATTGAAATAAAGGCTAAACTAATTATCGAAATACCAACTTTACTCGTACATTGATTTATTGCGGATTGCAACATCATTTTAAATTATGACAGTCGTTAAGTAGTCAGTGACCCGAAAGTCTGACAACCAGTCTTACCGGTAACTTATTACCCATTACTAACTATAGGATGTGGAGGTCAGATAGGCAGTCGCCATGTAAAATACTGGTATTTAGCTTCAGCTGCATCTGGTTAGACTGGAAGCCTGCCCCAACATAGTTGGGAGAGGCTAGGCAAATGATGATGATTTTTACAGATTGACAAAGAAAACTTTGTTTCGGTAATCTAGTCTTGTTTCCACCAGAGATGAACGAGAATGCATAGCGAGAGATGTGAGTGGAACTGTTGGCTCACAGATCAGCAGGGCTATTACGTATCTTTCTGATATCCAGTGACTATCAAGCTTCGGTTGTACACCGAACTTTGATGACAACCGGGAATGTCCTAATATTGGTATTACGTATCACACTGAGTGGATATCACTTTACGGTGACTAACAGGGTCATACTTATTATGAAACTAACCTTTTGACCGTTAATTGATGGACACTGAGCCCAGTTACTATCATTTCGAGCTGTCAAGAGAGATATTGTAATAGCCCTACAGATAGTTATAACCTAAATTAACACATAGGCTACTTGTTATCACGCGGGCAAAGCTGCGGGCATAAGCTAGTACATAGTATATAGAAGTAAACCAAGTCAAGTTTACCCGAAAGTTTCCTACACCACAGTTTTTTGAAAACTAGATGAAAAATGACGTTCATCGAATGTTATTTTTCTTTGTCTGCAAAATCATTATCACAGGCCACAGCACACCCAGTTGTTTTTATAACTTCTTGACAAAGATCAAACGTCAACTAAGAAAATAAACGATATTTTTACTGGCTTCCTTTTAACGATCTAAACATAACATCATTCTAGGTGCCAATGTTTGTAGACACCGCACTTTATTACTTTCTTTGTTGATTATGTTATTGGAGCAGACTTAATAATGAACTACAAGTTGATTGTCATCATCACTTCCTGCCTTTGTCACATGTTATTTGGGGTCAACGCAACAGGTTTTTTTCTTCCTTGCTGTCTTTGTTATAGCGGCAACAGAAATACATCATCTGTGAAAATTGCAACTGTCTAGTTATCACGGTTCATGAGATACAGCCTGGTGATAGACAGATGGACAGACGGACAGACGTACAGAGGGACAGACGGACAGTGGAATCTTAGTAATAGGGTCCCGTTTTTACCCTTTATGTACGGGACCCCAAAAATATACGATATAAGGAGAAAAATATAGTATGTGCTGTGTGCCTCACGGCTACGCCAAAAACGTCACGGTTTAGTTGTGGTATCTCACACAAATCCTTGTCAAGTTTCAATTTTACAATGTAACTAGAAGTTATTAGCACATTATCCACATAGTTACATACGAAAAAATGCATATTATAGAGAATAACTCATAAAGTACTCAAGCAAAGTTAATCAAAAATATATGGGACCACTGCGTGACCTTCTTCTACCCAATGAAAAAAGGGTCACTTCAATCGGACTAGTAATTACGGAGACATCGGTGAACATACCATGAAAAAAACGATGATGGTGGAATAGTTTTTTTTTATTATTAACTAGTTGATGTCCGCGGCTTTGCCCGCCCGCAAATTATATACTAAAACCTTCATCTTGAATCACTCTATCTATTAAAAAAACCCGCAACAAAATCCGTTGCCTCGTTTTAAAGATCTAAGCACACATATGGCTGACGGGGCGGGCGACTTTGTTTTATAATAATTATGACGTGTAAGTGATATACACAAACTCCTCCTTTTTTAGAAGTCGGTAAAAAATAAAAAAAAAACATACCAAACTCCTTGCGCCGAAAATGAGGTTGTTTACTAATCCAATCTTGAAACTGATCTATGTCTTGCTTCAACTTATTCAAATCGTCATAACCAAAACATTGTCTCACAGTCATTAACTGATTCTCATTAAACTCAATAATTGGACACGGTATTATTTCTTCCATTTTTGTTTTAATTTAATATTGCCTTGCAGAAGTTTGACCACTCAATGTAATGAAGGAAAATGGTCATCGAGTTTTATACTGTTGTATTAATATTGTAGGTAGGTATGTATAAAGTATAAATACTTGTAACACTAGTGGGTTTCCTTTGACGTCGCTTGGCGATTTATTTGTCACGATTATTAAGTGTAGATAACGGTTATTACATAAATCAGGAGACAGCCTTTTGGGTAATTTTTCAGCTGACAACTTTTTGGCAATTTTTTGATGGAAAAAGTAGTTTTTTTTTTGCTTTTGTGTTTTTTTTTCGTTTTTCTGCATGCCTACAGTGGATTGCTGTAGTCACTACAGCAATTTACTATAGGTCTCTCCAATCGCACGCTGCTCAGCTCGATTCTCAGCTAGCAACTCCCATCCATTTGCAACACTTTGCCTGTCCTTTACAGGGTGTAAACCACCTCATCACGAAGCCGTCAACCAAGAATTCTGTACATCAAACTAAGTAACTTTACGCAAAAAATATTGCTGGGAAACGACTTTTTTTTTTGGGGTGAAAAGTCATGTTTTGTGGTAGAACTCAATGTAACGCACTCAAAACATTGTGCTGATGGATGGATTGAATATTACGGAGGTCACGGGGGTGTTTAAAGTAAAAATCTTACATTAAAAACTTGTTTTTAAAGAAAAAGTTGTGAAAAAGTTGGAACTTTGACCCCCAATATCTCCGTAACTAGAAGGTACCCAGGTATGGTGTAGAACAAAAAAATGATCGCAATGACGAGGACAACAAGTGCCTTTCGGCTTCGTTAAGAGGTGTTTTACAGTTTTATTGTTTTTTTTTTTAATATATTGTATAATATTCTATTATTTTAAGACTATTATATAAATAACTTTAAACTAAATATGACCTGCAAGACAAATTCATTATTCTTATTCTTATTCGTATTGATGGTACGATTTTTTTTTGTTAAACACGATGTCTAGCGTTACACACTCATAAACAATATATTCCTGAGAGAGTAGTTACATTTGACAAATTCGTCATTTGAATAAGTCTTTAAAATTAAGGTTGAAAAATGTTCAACAGCTAACTTTGTCGAGTGCACATAGCCTTCCTGATGTTAATTAATAATAATTAGCCAGCCAGAATAAGTTGTGGTGAACACCAAAATTTTCGTCTCGTGTTTATACAACTGTTTCCGTTTAGCGGGCCGATTACGAAACAGTCGGTTATTTTACTGTTGGTGAACATGGCCCTAATTGTCACATGAAAAACCATCTGTTTTCATAAAATCTGAGAATAAAAATAAAATTTAATTTAATTTATTTCTCTGTATTTTTTCACTGTATTATAATTTGTAATTGTATGGATTCATTTGATCTGAAATACTCCAAAGGAGGCGTCCGGTTCGATACCCGCTGCCTAATCTTTCGGGATTACAGCATGATGTTGTGTTCATAATGTTGGGACACAGGTTTCTTCTCTGTGAGAGAGACTGGGCTCTTATAGCACGCGCGAGCTTCGTACAGTTTTGAAGATGACACAAGTCTTCGAGGACATGTCGTTTTTAGCAGACTTAAAAAGGAGAAAGTTGCCAATTTATTTAAACGTTTTTTTGTGTGTTGGTGTTCAACGATATCATCGCCAATTGTGAACCGATGTTTCTTTTTAAGGTTCACTATCTCAAAAAGAAAAAACTGAACCCCCATACACTCACAGATCACTTTCTTGTCCGTCTGTCCGTCTGTCACCACCAATTTTCTCAGGAACGGGTGGACCTAGTTTTATTTAGAAGAGTATTGTTCCGTAGTGAAATATGGAAAATATTATCAGTATTTATATTTTTTTGCAAAAAAAAGTTATTCCACAAACATACAAAATACTTTGTTTGTGATTTTAATTGGGTATTTTTTACACGTGCCATAATATTAGTTATCAATTGCAGCTTGTGTTTTGAGGTGGCGAATCTAAATAATCAATTAAATTTCCTAATCACATCAAGGTAATTTAATATTATTTCCACAGCACATTTTATGAAAGAAATTCAAAGGCGATTATAGTTTCATTCACGCATTGTATAACGGTTCCTTTAAAAATATTCGAATCAATTGGATTTACATCATCTGCCTAGCCTTTTCCCAACTACGTTGGGCTCGGCTTTCAGTCTAACCGAATACAGCTGAATACGGGTAAAATCAGGCCCCTTATTCACAACGCTTCGATTCGATTTTCGATTCGGAAAGTCGTATGTCTATCTTTTTTTGACATTACGAAATCGAGCGAGATAGACATACGACTTACCAAATCGAAAATCTAATCGAAGCGTTGTGAATAGCTATGCAGGTAGTCGCTGCGTTTAAAATACCGATTTTACATGCAACGTCTGCCTGACCTTCCCCTTAGATGATACCCCATCTTATATTACTCAGTAAAGTTTGCTAAGAGTGGTTGTCAACGACTGTTCAAGATCTACAAATGAGCGCCGAGACCTACTGTTTAACATACTTTCCGAGGTGTGGAGGAAACTTGGTATGAACTGGATGGTCACCCATCCTTGGATCAACCTTGGCAAGCGCTGCTTTACCTTGAAGATCGACCCGTGTGGCTGTTATTATTTAGCTACGAGCTCCTCGAAATGCAATATAATCTACATCTACACTTATATTATAAAGAGGAAAGATTTGTATTTTTGTGTGTATGTTTGTAATGAATAAACTCAAAAACTACTGCGCCGATTTCACCATTAGAAAGCCACGTCTTTACTGAGTAACATAGGCTATATTTTATCCCAGTACTCCTACGGGATCGGGAACTACGTAGGTAAAACCACGTGACGTCCGCTAGTTTACACCAATATTATAAAGAGGAAAGATTTGTATTTTAGTGTATATGTTTGTAATGAAAAAACTCAAAAACTACTGCGAACAAAAATTCTTTCACCATTAGAAAGCCACGTCTTTATTGAGTAACTTAGGCTATATTTGGAGCAAGGCCTGCGCTCCGCCCACCAAGGCCACTAGAGGCAAAGGTAGGCCCTCCGCCACCACCGCCACCGTCGCCAATGCCGCAGCCGCAACTGCCGCCGCTGCCGCTCCCTCTGTCGCCGCCACAGAGGGGCCCTCACAGGGGGCCAGGTTGGAGGAAGCGGTAATGGAGTGCCAATAACGGCCCCATTACGCTTCCTCCAGGCGAATATCAACCACTGCGCCTGCGCTCAGGATCTCTTGCTCCAGAGCATGGCGCAGTGGTTGATTAACATCGCTGTGGTCGCTGAGCCGTATTTCGTCCTGCCCAGGGAAGACTGGGTGGCGGACCTAAGCGGCTCAGTGACCATAGTGTCGTCGGCCGCCGCCGGCACCCCGACCCTTGAAAGTGTCAGGAGGGGTCGGGGGTGCGTAGCAGCCCGGTTCGGGGAGATCGTCGTAGTGGGAGTCTACTTCTCCCCGAACCGAACTCTCGCCGAGTTCCACAACTCTCTCGCAGAGTTGAGTGTCGTCGTCGGAAACCATTCCCTCCCCGTGCTTGTCCTCGGGGACTTCAATGCCAAGAACTTGGCTTGGGGTTCTCGTTGCACAGACGTGCGGGGAAGGATGGTGGAGGACTGGGCCCTGGAGAAGGGCCTGGTCGTCCTAAATCGGGGTTCTGTCGCCACGTGCGTGAGGATGCGGGGCGAGTCGGTGGTGGACATTTCGTTCGCTAGCCCCGCCCTGTCACCGCGTGTCGTTGACTGGCGCGTCATGGAGGGGGTGGAGACCTATTCCGACCACCGGTACATCCGGTTCGACGTCTCCACCCAGACCTCAAGCGCGCCGGTCCAACAGGCCCCGAGTGGTCCGCGTTGGGCGCTGAAGCAGCTGGACCGGGAGCTCCTCCTGGAAGCCTCGATCGTGCAGGCCTGGGTGACATCACCGGACAGGCCTGCCGACGTCAATGATGAGGCAGGGTGGTTCCAGGAGGCCATGTCCGACATATGTGACGTGGCAATGCCCCGAGTCCGGCCAGGAAGCGCCCGGCGTCAGGTGTACTGGTGGTCGCGAGAGCTGACGTCCCTACGGGAGGCGTGTGTGGCTGCGCGACACCTGTACGCCAGGCACCGCAGGCTCCGCATTCGCCCACCGAATGCGGCAGCCATTGAGGCGGAGCTTTATGAGGGCTACAGAGCGGCGAAGACCGCCCTCCGCGAGGCTGTCTTGCGGGCCAGGGATCTGGCCCGCGAGGAGATGCTGGAGGCTCTCGACAGAGATCCGTGGGGGCGCCCTTACAAGATGGTGCGGGATAAACTCCGCACCTGGGCCCCCCCGCTGACGCAGAGTCTCCGGCCTCAGCTCGTGGAGGACGTGGTGAGCGCTCTGTTCCCCTCGCGAGGGGAACACCCGCCCCCGCCTATGGCTCCGCCGGCTGCGGTGCCGGAAGCGGACCACGAGAGTGACGACGACGACGCTCCGGAAGTGACCGGGGTAGACATGAGAGTGGCGGTACGCAGGCTCAGTGCCAAAAATACCGCCCCGGGACCCGACGGCTTGCCTGGCAAAGCCTGGGTCCTGGCCTCGGAGGCTCTCGGTCCCCGACTGGAGGGGCTCCTAAGCGCATGTTTGGAGAGAGGCCAGTTCCCGCTTCGTTGGAAGACGGGGAAGCTGGTCCTCATCCGGAAGCCGGGGCGCCCGGCGGACTCTCCGTCCGCCTACCGGCCCGTGGTGCTGCTCGACGAGGTGGGCAAGCTCTTTGAAAGAGTCATTGCAAACCGCCTCGCCGAGCACCTTGCGAGGACTGGGCCGGATCTTGCGGAACACCAGTTTGGTTTCCGCAAGGGGCGCTCTACGGTGGACGCCATCATGCGCGTGAGAGCCCTCACGACGGGGGATGCGGTGTCCCGGGGTGGGGTTGTCTTGGCGGTGTCTCTCGACATCGCCAACGCCTTTAACTCCATGCCCTGGAGCTGCATAAGGGAGGCACTCCGGTATCACCGGGTGCCGACCTACCTCCGTCGTGTGGTCGGGGACTACCTGACGGACAGAGCCGTCATCTACCCCGGTCGCAGCGGAGAATGGAACCGGCGAGAGATGTCGTGCGGTGTTCCGCAGGGATCGGTTCTAGGCCCGTCCTTGTGGAACATCGGTTACGACTGGGTGCTGCGCGCCGACCTCCCTAGCGGCGTCAGCGTTGTCTGCTATGCAGACGACACGCTGGTGCTGGCACAGGGGAGGTCGCACGAGGCGGCGGCCGAAATAATGACACGCGGGGTTGCGATAGTCGTTGAGAGGATCCGGCAACTGGGTCTCGAGGTGGCATTGCACAAGTCCGAGGCCATGTGCTTTCATGGGCCTCGAAATGCGCCACCACCGGGATCAGCAGTGACGGCGGGAGGGGTATCCATCGGCGTCGAGTCGACGTTGAAGTACCTAGGTCTCGTCCTCGACAGCCGGTGGAACTTCGCGGAGCACTTCCGACGTTTGGCCCCCAAACTGGAGCGGACAGGGGCTGCCTTCAGGCGGCTCCTGCCCAACCTCGGGGGGCCAAACGCCTCCTGCCGGAGGCTCTACGCGGGAGTCGTGCGGTCCATGGCCCTTTACGGGGCCCCGGTGTGGGCGCGTTCATTGAGGCAGCGAGCTGCCAACCATTTGAACGCGCCCCAAAAGGTGGTGGCCGTAAGGCTGATCCGGGGATACCGCACGATCTCCCGCGAGGCGGCGAGCCTCCTTGCCGGATTGCCGCCATGGGATCTGGAGGCGATAGTCCTCGCGCGCCTACACGAGTGGCGCGCGGAGGCGCTACGCCGGGGGGAAACTCCGCTGCCGCGGCAAATTGTCGCTCAGCGGACGGACTTCCGGCGGGATCTCATGGCGACATGGAGAGAGCGACTGTCGCAACCCCGTGCAGGGCACGCCACGATAGTGGCGGTAAGTCCCCTCTTTGAGGAGTGGCTGGAGAGACGCCACGGCGTCCTCACCTTCCGCCTGACGCAGGTTCTTACCGGACACGGATGTTTCGGTAAGTTCCTGCACCGAATCGGGCGGGAGGAGACGCCCGGGTGTTTCCATTGTGAGGATCGACCGGAGGACACGGTGGAGCACACGGTGGAGGTGTGCCCTGCTTGGGTGGAGCACCGCCGTGTCCTCGAGGTGGCGATTGGCGGCGGCGACCTCTCGCTTCCGGCCCTGGTTCGTGCCATGGTCCGGAGCGAGACGGAATGGGACGCCGTCACCTCCTTCTGCGAAGCAGTCATGCTAGCGAAGGAGGTGGCGGAACGTGAGAGGGAGATATCCTCACGTCCCGGCCGCCGCGGGAGACGCCCCGGGCGTCGGGGGCCACGTGGTGGCTTCCGGCCACCGTAGGCGCGGGCCTGTGGACGGGGAGCTATGGGCTAGCTCGCCGTCCGTTCGTCTCATGACGACAGGCCGTGTCGACGGCGCGTTCGTGTTCCACGCGCGCCTCAAAGAGAGTCAGCAATAGTGAAGGGGTCCGCAAGGACCGAAGCCTGCCGGGGCTGCGGGACTATTCGAAAGAGATACCGTGGCCCCGGAACACAAAGGGCGATGAAGGAACATGGATGGGTTTTAGTCAGTAAAAGTCTGACACTCCCTCCTGCTCAGCCCAGAGCGGGAGAAGTCATTTGATGATTTCCCATCCGAAAAAAAAAAAAAAAAAAAAAAAAAGGCTATATTTTGTCCCAGTACTCTTACGGGAACGGGAATTACGCGGGTGAAACCGCGTGACGTCCGCTAGTGCAATATAAAATCAAAATCATCGTGGTCAGTTGGACAAAATAGCCTGCCCAATGTCTTAAATCGATAATGAAAATAATAAAGAAAAACTGTATACAGGGTTATTTGTAAAACACCGACAACCTCTCAGGACTGTGTTACTAACATCATAATCAACAACTTTTGTTCTATGACTTTTAAAAATTCATCATATTTTAGTTCATCAAATTTTCACAAAAAAAAAAAAAAAATTGAACGCTTTTACGGGCCCTCGCCGCCCTGACCCCGCTCTCCTCACTATTGTACTATCGCTTTCTTTTGCTTCGCATAGATCTCTTAACATTTAGAGCGTTCAATTTTAATATTTTTATTTTTGTACGAAAATTTGATGAACTAAAATATGATGAATTTTTAAAAGTCATAGAACAAAAGTTGTTGATTATGATGTTAGTAACACAGTCCTGAGAGGTTGTCGGTGTTTTACAAATAACCCTGTATATACTGAACGAACCGGATATTGATATAAAAAAAAGTAAAAATGACCTAAGACGTAGCAAAGGATGCGCTCAGTAACTTGGGATTTCCCTTTATAAAAGTGAAATCATTTAATTAATTATTTAGACAACCATCAGGCAGTCTAGTATGGTTCAGTTGCACCATAATACACAAATATACACGGGAAAAGGAACTTCGAGCCTGAGGATAAAAATGAAAAAGAAGCAAGTGATAGCGTGACGGCTGACACGGGAAAATGAGAAAAATAATTTGTTTATCTTCTTCTTTATTGTGTGGTTAGTGCCTGACCTGGTATCAGAGTTTTTAATGCCGCCCATGGGCCTCTGACTTGAGTTTACATGCCGTCGAGAAATATCTCTCAGGCATGCTGGTCTCGTCGGGGGCCACGTGGTGGCCACCGTAGGCGCAGGCCTGTGGACGGGGAGCTAAGGGCTAGCTCGCCGTCCGTTCGTATCATGACGACAGGCCGTGTCGACGGCGCGTTAGTGTGCCACGCGCGCCTCAAAGAGAGTCAGCATTAAGGAAGGGGTCCGCAAGGGCCGAAGCCTGCCGGGGCTGCGGGACTATTCGAAAGAGATACCGTGGCCCCGGAACACAAAGGGCGATGAAGGAACATGGATGGGTTTTAGTCAGTAAAAGTCTGACACTCCCTCCTGCTCCGCCCAGAGCGGGAGGAGTCATTTGATGATTTCCCAACCGAAAAAAAAAAAAAAGTGCTGGTCTCCTCACGATATTTTCCTTCACCGAAGCAAGTGATAATTCAAGATTCATGTGCGTATTGTATAATAGGCACATGAATCTGAAAAATCTGACGAGCGTGTCGTGCAAAGTAAGTGTTATACTGATCCCAAACATCCTAAGTGGGAGCAGAAAAATGATGATTACGAAAGGATATCGACATGTAAAGTATTAGTATGAGTACTGATGGGTTTACAATCATTTAAAACATGTAAACGGATTCTTCACGAAGCTGTCAACCTAGCAGTTCGAACTTAAAATTAAGTAACCTTACGCAAAAAATATCACTGGGAAACGACTTTTTTCTTGGGGTGAAAAGTCCCGTTTTATGGCAGGATTTCAAGTAACGCACTTAAAACATTGTGCTGATGGATGCATTGAAAACTAACACGTATTTTGAGATCTGAACACCCGTTTTTAGGGTTCCGTCGTCCTGACAAGCAACCCTTATAGTTTGGCCATGTCCGTCTGTCTGTCTGTCTGTCCGAGGTTTTGTTAAGAGACCGTTATTACTAGAAAGCTGTAAGTTTGTAGAGGTGTGTATATCAATAAAGCCGACAAAGTAATAAAATCAATTTTTTTTTTTTGGGTAACTCCCCTACATGTGAAGTGAGGATGAATTTTTTTTTCGTCGTCTACGCCATAGTGTAAGGTGTTAGTGCATTTTATGAACTTTAAAGGAAAACCATAGCGGTTAAGATAACTTTATTCGTTTAGCAGTAATAGTCGTTGAACTTGGTGTTGGATAATTTTGTACCAAATACAAAATCCTTAGAATAATTCCTATGAAGTGACTAAGATGAAGTAGTTGTTTGTTTATAACGGGTAAAGACTTGCATTAAAAAATAAAATCTAAAATAAAAAAAAACTAAAAAAACATATATTATCATAAGTTTCACAAAGCTGCCGCTAGATGGCGCTGTACCAACGGGTTCGTTCTATATTGTGATAACGGGCTACTACGGAACCCTATACTGCGCGTGGCCCGACACGCACTTGGCCGGTTTTTAGATGATAGTAATGAAGTCGGTCAAAAACTGGACTAAGAGTTTAGCGCCTTCAGAAGCGTTCATCAGTTCCTGTAATAAACAAACAAGGCACGCACGACTCAATATTAAGACACCCCTATGTGTGTAAAATGAATAATTCTGTGTGTATCATCTTTAAATGATTGACATTGGCTAAGCAAATAAATAATTACAATCGTCTGCATGGTTGACAGACATTTGTAATTATTTATTTTCTTAGCACGCACTTCATTATAGGTACAGATATTGCAATTCATTAGTATGATTTCATTTGATGTTAAGTTTTATAATTGTTTACCTGATTAAAAAATAAATAATTATTCAAATCGGTTCCTAAATGACGTAGCTATGAGGTAAAAACAACCGAATTGAGAACCTTTAAGTCGAGGCACAAATAAAAGAGCCCACGAGGTATCAGGTAAACCATTATAAACGGTGATCATAAAATAAATCATACTAATGAAGTGCAAAATACTGACATTTTGCGCTTCATTGTAGCTAAAGTCACATTCAAGGTTATAGTAATTTCAATCGGATTACAGCGAAGAGATTTAAATGACTATAGGTAATAGACAGGCTGTCGGAAGAATAGTAAATTCTCTTTTTTTTTTTAATTCTTCATTCACATCTGTTATTTAAATGATTTGATAATTTGATTTGATGGTTACAGACGCAGTCAATATTATAAATTGCCACTTTGTGAACATTTTACGAATTGTAACGTAATTCATAATAGTATCACTATTCTGCTAAAGCAGTCATTTCAGGCCCCCAGTTGGCTCTTGCAAGCAGATTTCGACAACTATTTTATTTACATTGTCTCGTCTATTCTTAATTATGGTATGTTCCCGTCTGCCACCATCGGTCTGCCACCACTGGTGGTAGTTGCAACTATTTGTTGCATCTACCACCATGACTGGTGGTGGGTTGATCCTTTATCAGACCACCGTCAACCTAATTAATCATAGTTATCGTGCTCACCTGCAATTAAATCTGAACCCATTGTTTATTATTCTAAAACAATCAAAGTGTTTTAATTGTTTACCGATTATTAATAAGTCCTCTTATTAATAAACGGAAAACAATTCCTTTAAGAACGTTTTCTATGAGTCGTTCAATGACGATGAGAAAAAACCGGCCAAGAGTGATTCGGACTCGCGCACCGAGGGTTCCGTACAAACGTTTTAAAGGACAAACTTAACTTTGCTGTTCGATCCCTAGAAACAGTTATTGCACCAATAAGCAAATTATAAATTTGTTATAGTAAAATCACTTTTTTTCTGTTATTCAAATACATATTTACGTTTTTCAGATTTTTTCCTTTACATGTGCTGTAAGACCTTGCTTTTTGCCAAATTTCGTGATTCTAGGTCAACGGGAACTACTATATTGGTTTTCGACCCAAAACCTTTTTGATACTTCCGGTTGACCTAGAATTGTCAATTTTGGTTAAAAGCAAGGTCTTACAGCACAAGTCAAGGGAAAATTCCGAAAAATAAAAAAGTTGAAAATTAAGTTAAATTTTGGTACTTACTAAATTTGCCCATACCTTTTTATCGTGTTGACTCAGAACCTGGAATGATTTTTATACACCTAATAGGGACTGTAGACTTCAGTATCTGGTATAAATTTCCACTTGCTAGGTGTACCCGTTCCTGAGAAAATCGGTGGTGACAGACGGACAGACGGTCAAGAAAGTAATCTTATAAGGGTTCCTTTTTTTAACTTTTGAGTTACGGAACCCTAAAAATACTTCGTTTAGTATTTACTAGTAATTTTCTAAGGCCAAAAAAATATGGAAATGTCCGACAAATCTGTCCACCAAATAAAAGTCTTGAAATCACTTTGAACGTACACATTTTGTGAGGAATGATATGAAAGAGAAAGGAGTAAGTGATGCCGTGACGTCTGACAGGGGAGAATAGAAGAAAACGAGTGGCTTCTGATTAAGCGTTGGTATAAGTTATATTCCAAGAACTCGTGGCTAAATAATAACAGCCGCTCGGGTTGATTTTAAGGTTAAGCTGCGCTTGCTTAGAGCAGTCTGAGGATGGGTGACCACCCATTACATATAGGGTTTCCTCCGTGCCTCGGAAAGCACGTTCAGCCGTGGGTCCCGTATTGACGATAGCTGTCGTTTTATTACCCAGTACTAACTGGGTTGTGGAGGTCAGATAGGCAGTCGCTCCATGTAAAATACTGGTATTATTTTGAACTCCATCCACTTGGTTGAACGTAGGTATGTACTCACATAACTACGTAACTAGATAATTTTCATAATTTACGTCAGACATAAACAGGATGTTTTTTACTGCCTACCTTTGCAAAACAACATGAAAAATTATAGTATTCATGAATAAAATTATTGTCTGGAGATATTAATCGGACAAAAAAATATGGTTCTTACAATAAGAAAAAATTGTACTTACCTACACAAATAAATAAAATTGAACTGTCTGTTAATTTCAAAGTAATAGCTCTTTCCTGAATGCATTTGAAGTAAATATACGATACTTATAACAAAAAACTTTTTTTTTTAAATTATACTTTTGTCTGTTTGTTTGCTTCGGCTAATCTCTGAAACGGCTGGACCGAATTTGACGTGTCTTTTATTGGCGGATAGCTGATGTTATTTGGAGTAACTAGGACTATATTTAATTTTCTAAAAAGGATTAAGGTTCCGTGCAAAAAAAAACCCATGATTCAAATAGAAATAATATTTTTATAATTATAATTTCACGCGAATTAAGGTCGCGGGCAACAACTATACAGTGTGTTAGTTTAAACGAGGGACATATTCAAACCCGCAATAGTGCATGCTTACATGATACTAATAAAAATATGAACAAAAAAAAAAACACTGATAAATAACAGATAGAACCATACCAAAAATTTCGCAAAAGTCTCGCAACGTGTATACACCCTTGCGCCTAACGCAGAACATGTGCGCGGGTCAATGACTTTTAGGTATAATCCATTTTCCCTTTAATACTTTAAACCTGGCTTACGACAGGCAAAAATATCTAGCTACTGCTACTAGGTACTGACCGAATGTTTGCAGTCGTTGATTGATGATACCTAGCATAAGTTTATACGACGGAATCTGGCGGTTGGGAAACATCTCTCAGTACAAATCAATAGCTCCTCGCACACTTTCATTAGATAACAAGTAGGCACGAACCACTTCCCAATATTCTTCACTGGAATATTGATAAGACGTCATTTTTGGTTATTCGAGAACACGCACACTTATCGCGAAGTAAGGGGTTGTTTACGCGATACCCGGAAGCGCACATGCGGAGTTAGCGGCGCGCGCGCCTAGACTGGCTGGGGTCAGCGCGGGGTGGCGCGGGAGTGTGCCCTGTCGGTACATCGGGGACAACACAAAGGAAAGGGGCGGGGTTTGCGCACGAGCTTCTTTTTCGGCAGAATCGGCGCGTGTTTTGCCGCGTGATAATTTTACTGTTTACAAGTTCACTTCTTGCGCGCGCTCAGTGTCCATGAATAGTGTATTTTATTGGACAATTACGTCACAAATTAAGGTTATAGTTTTTTTACATATGGGACGAGAATCGAATACTGAATACCTTCCCTCAATATGTCCCTCGTTTAACCTAACACACTGTATAAACAATGGTTAAGGAAATATCTTGTTTCTGAATAGTTATGAAAATAGAGAAATAAAACTAAATTATTATTTTATCTGCCCATTTTTGAAGATAATCGACAACAGCAGTCAATGCATAGTAGGTACGGCTCTTTAGTCAACTGATCCCGCTCGTAGCCACAACATTGTTAAAAAAATACCTAATAACATCACACGAATAATCCCCGATTATATTATTTTTAAGTCCCATGTAATAAGAGGCGAGCCTATTGCCATCAAACGGGCACAAACCCAGACTCCGTTGCTGCTACTAAGATATTACCGATAAAAAGACCCAATAACACTTTTCTGACCTGGGAATCGAACCACAGACCCCACGCTCAGCACTCGCTCTTGCGACCACTATATCAATAAAGTCAAAGTCAAAGTCAAAATTATTTATTTGCAATAAATGTGGTACAAAAGATGGTAAAAATAATATATAGAGCAATGACACATTTCGCCATAAAATTGGCATGCAAACATTAATAGTTTTAGATGCAAATTTTAAAATACATTAACTAAAGGTGAAACAAACCTTAAATTAGGTAACTAAGACCAGGGTGTTTCAAAGTTACACAACACAAAACAAAAAACCAAACAAGCAAATTGTCAACAGAAGGAATAAAACAACAATGCAGTTATGTTAAAAACACTTTTAAATTAAATCGAAACTGTGAAATTAACGTTACAAAATACAAAATATTGAGTAAATTAAGGGTTTGTGCTATTTCAATTTTCGGTGTCACACATAAACAGATTTTTAATACAGCTTTTTAGCATTTCATAAGTTATTGCAACTCGCAATTCACTTTTTTTGGTGAATGTATTTTTCGTACGTCAGTGTTAAACAATTTAAATTGATATGCATACATGTAATTGTTAAAAGTTGTATGTACACATTCTGAAAACAACCAAACACTTGTAATAATAAAAACGAAGGTCTTTGATTGTTATCATAATTATTATACAAAATTATTGCAGATGTTGCTTACGCCAATATTGATATACAAAGTGAAAACACAAAGCCGTGTCAACCAAGGATTCGGTACATTAAAGTGAGTGACTACACAAAAATTATTACTAGATAACGATTTTTTTTTTGGGGTGACAAATTGCCTTTTTCAGTAAGGCCTGAATTCCTGTTACGCTGATGTCGGTCGCGTACGTCAGCGAGAAAAACAGTAGCAAATAGGCGCCGCGCCGCTGATCTGATCGTCGCAGTATGGTGCTATAAATAACACAATGTATACTCGTACGCGCGACCAACGTACGCGACCGACATCAGCGTTGCAGGAATTCAGGCCTAAGACTCAATTGTAACGCACGGGGTTCGGTAAAGTTATAACATTAAAAACTTGACTTTTTTAAATCCCAGGTATGGTCTAGACCTCACGACGGGGGATGCGGTGTCCAGGGGTGGGGTTGTCTTGGCGGTGTCTCTCGACATCGCCAACGCCTTCAACTCCATGCCCTGGAGCTGCATAAGGGAGGCACTCCGGTATCACCGGGTGCCGACCTACCTTCGTCGTGTGGTCGGGGACTACCTGGCGGACAGGTATGTCATCTACCCCGGTCGCAGCGGAGACTGGAACCGGCGAGAGATGTCGTGCGGTGTTCCGCAGGGATCGGTTCTAGGGCCGTCCTTGTGGAACATCGGGTACGACTGGGTGCTGCGCGCCGACCTCCCTAGCGGTGTCAGCGTAGTTTGCTACGCTGACGACACGCTGGTGCTGGCACAGGGGAGGTCGCACGAGGCGGCGGCCGACACTATGACACGCGGGGTTGCGATAGTCGTGGAGAGAATCCGGCAACTGGGTCTCGAGGTGGCATTGCACAAGTCCGAGGCCATGTGCTTTCATGGGCCTCGGAATGCGCCACCTCCGGGATCCTCCGTGACGGCGGGAGGGGTTTCCATCGGCGTCGAGTCGGTGCTGAAGTACCTGGGACTTGTCCTCGACAGCCGGTGGAACTTCGTGGAGCACTTCCGATGTTTGGCCCCCAAACTGGAGCGGACGGGGGCTGCCTTCAGGCGGCTCCTGCCCGTGGACGGGGAGCTATGGGCTAGCTCGCCGTCCGTACGTCTCATGACGACAGGCCGTGTCGACGGCGCGTTCGTGTTCCACGCGCGCCTCAAAGAGAGTCAGCAATAGGGAAGGGGTCCGCAAGGACCGAAGCCTGCCGGGGCTGCGGGACTATTCGAAAGAGATACCGTGGCCCCGGAACACAAAGGGCGAGGAAGGAACATGGATGGGTTTTAGTCAGTAAAAGTCTGACACTCCCTCCTGCTCCGCCCAGAGCGGGAGAAGTCATTTGACGATTTCCCAAAAAAAAAAAAAGGTATGGTCTAGAACAAAAAAAAATATGACCAATGACCGGGAGAACAAGTGCTTATTGGCTTCGTATTCGGGTAATTAACATCCATTATGAATGACTAGCTTTTGCTCACGGCTTGCCTTGCGTTAATTTAGAAATTGAAAATCAATTCGCGCTACTAAATAATTTAATAATGAGTGAAATACACGTGGCGCCATCTATTATCATAAGAACGTTATTGCTATTTTCCTCGGGAACAGTACAATTTTTCAGGATGAAAGGTACCCTTTGTCCGTTTCTGTACACCTGACAACATAATACAGTCGCACGTGTAACGTGTCTCCGTAGCGCCTAAACTATTCATCAGATTTTAATGAATAAGGAGTCAATTGATTCGTTATTATAGCCCGGGTAACATAGGCTACATTTTAACCGACTTCAACAATAGGAGGAGTCGATTTTACCTTCTACACCCCGAATTTAATTAGAGCGTGTATTTTCAGTAGTCGGGTTTTTTTGTTGCAGTAGGTATACCACACAAATTCTTGTTCTTTCATAATACCTTTCTTCACAAAATCCTTTCATCATTTTTGGTCTTCTTCTCTGCCCTTTCATCAATATTGTCGGCGTTAAGGATCGGAAACTGCCTTGTTGGTCTAGTGGTCCCATGGTAGCATGAGGTCCTGTGTTCGATTCCCGGGTCGGACAAAACGTTATTAGGTTTTTCCATCAGAAATTTCTCAGTAGCAACCACGGAGTCTGGATTTGGGCCCGATTTATAGCAGAAGGCTCGCCTCCTATTACATGGGACTTAAACAAAACTGGCGAAATGAGGGTGTTATTTAGGTACACCTCTGCCTAATCCTTCGGGGATGTTAGGCGTGATGTTATGTAATGCGTAATGTAATGTTATGCGTGATGTAATGTTGTGCGTGATGTAATGTTAGGCGTGATGTAATGTTAGGCGTGATGTAATGTTAGGCGTGATGTAATGTTAGGCGTGATGTAATGTTATGCGTGATGTAATGTTTTGCGTAATGTAATGTTATGCGTGATGTAATGTTGTGCGTGATGTAATGTTAGGCGTGATGTAATGTTGTGCGTGATGTAATGTTAGGCGTGATGTAATGTTAGGCGTGATGTAATGTTAGGCGTGATGTAATGTTATGCGTGATGTAATGTTTTGCGTAATGTAATGTTATGCGTGATGTAATGTTTTGCGTAATGTAATGTTATGCGTGATGTAATGTTGTGCGTGATGTAATGTTAGGCGTGATGTAATGTTAGGCGTGATGTAATGTTATGCGTGATGTAATGTTTTGCGTAATGTAATGTTATGCGTGATGTAATGTTTTGCGTAATGTAATGTTATGCGTGATGTAATGTTGTGCGTGATGTAATGTTAGGCGTGATGTAATGTTAGGCGTGATGTAATGTTATGCGTTAAGGAAATAGGAAATGAATAATAAAACGAAACAAAAAAAATGTAAGACCCCTTTAATCCAAGCTTAATGTTCTAAAAGTTCCCGGCATTCCCATGTATTGTTCGTTAAATTTATCCAGTTGTCTCTTCGATTCATCTGTGCAGGCTTTGTTCATCTCCTTCATGAGTTCTATGTGGCTATTTGAAGCTAATGCTTTGACTAGATTACCTGAAAATTGACATATTATTTATTTAAAGTCAAATAAATGAAAAATATCCTTCCAGGTATTCCATAAATATATTCCTTTCCATTGTTGACAACTCATCATCAGCCTAGCCTTTTCCCAACTATGTTGGGGTCGGTTTCCAGTCGAACGGGATGCAGCTGAATACCAATACAAATTCAAATGTTTGGCACGCTCTGCAGCCTGAACGGCTCGTAAAGGGCTCATCATGAAGATTTTAAAATGGTATATCTCAGTAACTAAAAAGCGTAAAATTAAAAAAAAATGTGTGTAAGTTTAATAAATAAATAAATAATAATAAAAAATTAAAATGCCCGACCGCGTAAAAAATAACTAATAACTTTAAATAAAAACAGAAAAGAAAAAAACAAGTTCAGGAAACAGGAAATATTGACTGCAACAGGCGGGACCCATTAAATAATCTAGACTAATATGATTACATCTAATATTGGTCCGGATTGTTGCAGTCAATATGTCCTGTTTCCTGAACTTGTTTTTTCTTTTCAGTTTTTGGCCACTGACTACCTGTAACGACTGCCAAAGATCTACAAATGACAGCCGGGACTAACGGCTTTCCGAAGCACTGAGGAAATTCGGTATGTTATGGGTGGTCACCCATCCACATACCAAACTAGGCCAGTACGGTTTAACCTAAAGATCGACCCGAACTCCTGTTCATTGTAGGCAACTACAAGAAAACACTTTCATGCTGACGCTTTGTGTGTGTCGTTTGTTCTATTAAGGCCTATTGTTATTGTGTATTGACAGGCATATAAAAAACCTAACGTTTATGCTATAATTTTAGGTTGAGCCAAGTGTTAGTTGTTTTTATAATTTAAATTTCTCAGTCGCAGCCCGGAGTCTTCTTTAAGGTTCCGTTGGCAAAGGACAAAAAACAGAACCCTTATAGATTAGTTCTGTCTGTCACTCTGGCAGTCTGTCTTGGGAGGCCTAGGTGCAGCAGTGGACATCTTTGGAATGAAATGATGATGATGATGATGACGGAACCCTTTGTCCGCTCAGGCCAACTAGCGCTTGGCCGGTTTTTTCTTTCTTTGTGCCCGGTTGATGGCAAAGGGCCCGCTCCCAATTGAAAATATAGATAGTATAAGTACATCTTGGCGTATACCTTCGAGGATAACAGGCGTGAGTGTTATTACAACTGACACTAAAGCAAAAATGAAAGAACAATTTTTTTTTTCAGTCAAAATATCAACTTACTGTGCAAAACTTCAATTGATTGTTCTTTTCCACCATACTCTTCAGGTAGAATATCCACTGGCAGATACTGTTTCAAACCTTCAACGGAAGTTGCCACATGGATTCTGCTAGCAATCTTCTCCGAGAAGAATGGTTTGACAATCTTTACGAAGCCATCAATGAATTTTGAGCCCGTTAGAAAGATGATTCCTTTTATTTTTGTGCCGTAGCCTTCCTGTAATTATATAAAAAATAATTAAAATCAAGAAAAAAATATAAAGTATTGCTTTAGCCGAAACCACACAGTTTATTGGAGCTTTGTGGCAATCAGTTCATTGTCAGTTACAAATTATTGGCACCAAAGCACTGGGCCAAACAGTTCTGGTGTGCCGACCGCGAATCGGAAGACGTTGGAAGGCCTCCCTCTAGGTGGACCGATGACCTGGTGAAGGTTGCGGGAATCTTTGGATGCTAGTCGCATGGAACCGGTCAAGGTGGCGATACTTGGGAGAGGCCTATATCCAGCAATGGACGTCTTTCGGCTGAAATGATGAATGATGATGAAAGCCATTGCAGAAGTGCCGTTGCGATACTATTACGCAAAGTGAGGAAAACATTAGTATCAGTAGAATTATCAATAGCCTGTGAAAAAGGCTAACGAGTAGTGTAAAATACCTAAGAAAAAGAATTATAGTAAGATTGTTATAAACTTGCATCACCAATAAAAAGAAGAAAATAAATATCTTTACAATTCTAGACTTTCTAGCGTTGGTACCTATTCCTGAATAAATATTCAACAGCTCTCATTAAACCTTGATAGTTATAATACTTATTATCTTTTTTTCTATCAGCTCACTTACCGTAATAACAGGTATAAACTGCTGCAATTCAACTAGGTTTAGCTTCGAGAGAACATCTGCCGCGCTAGTGTCGTATATATCACTGATAAGTGTGAAGCCTCTGCAGTAGTCGGTGTTCTTTAAATATTCAGCGACCTGGAACGGAAACAAGAAGACTTTGATTATTTTGGTCCTTAACATAGAATTGAAGAGCTCGTGACCAGATAATAACAGACGCTTGGAGGTTGGTCTGTGGATGGGTGACCACCCATTACATACCGAGTTTCCTCCGTGCCTCGGAAAGCACGTTAAGCCGTTGGTCCCGGCTGTTATTTCTAGATCTTTGACAGTCGTACCAGGTAGTGGCCCGAAAGTCTGACAACCAGTCTTACCAGCGGGTATCGTATTACTCGTACCCAGTTCTAACTGGGTTGTGTAGTTCAGATAGGCAGTCGCTCCATGTAAATACTGGTATTCAGCTGCATCCGGTTAGACTGGAATCCGACCCCAACATAGTTAGGGAAAAGGCTAGGCCGATGGTGATCATAGTGTTGAAACTCTGGGACCGTGGGATTCGTGTGCTCACAGCTTTTTTAATGACTTTTAAAAACGCTTAATTGATTCTTCCTGTTACCCAAAGGCTGCCTTTTCCTTAGCCAGACACTTAGCGTGACAAATAACGTGATAACACTGTTGGTCTCGTGGCCCTCCATACCTAACTACATACCATAACTGAAAGTTGAACAGTTTTTAAGAAGTCTTATTGGAGAGCAGACTTCCACTTTCAGTTGGTAAATGCGGTTAGGCTGCTCCGGCATTCTGCTCCAGTTCGGTGGAAGTGGGCTTTAAACATTGCCCAGTGGACAACATTTTAGCTAATAGTCATCATCTGCCTAGCCTTTTCCCAACTATGTTGGGGTCGGCTTCCAGTCTAACCAGATGCAGCTGAATACCAGTATTATATACCACCATTTTTCTTGGAGAGCCTACCTATCTGACCTTCACAACCCAGTTAGTACTGGGTAATACGATACCCTCCCTCACGATCAGAAGGTCTAAGTAGCTAAATGTCAAAAAGCGTGAAACGTCTAATGAGCAGTAAGTCTAATTAGCAAAATGTCCATGTAGCAAAACGTCCAACTATCAGATGGTCTTTATAGCAGAACGTCTATTTAGTAAAAAGTCAGATTCTCAAAATTTCCGCATACTCAGGCACAAACCTTTTGGGAAGACTGGTTGTCAGACTTTCAGGCCCCTGACTACTTGTAACGACTGTCAAAGATCTATAAATGACAGCTGGGACCAATGGCTTAACGTGAGTTCCGAGGCCCGGAGGAAACTCGGTATGTAATGAGTGGTCACACGGCCAAACGGTCAAACGGCTGTTATTATTAAGCCACGAGCTTAACATTTACACTTTAGTATTATCCATTTCAAACTCACAACAACAAACAATTTGAAGAGCAACGTGTAGTCGTTTTGCCCGACGTTTGAGCTTGATTTAACCTTGATGATGATGACCCGGTGGTATTCATCGGTAAGAGTTGGTACCAATGCGAAGAGCCTGGAAAAGTAAAAGAAATTCGTTACTCGCGTAATGTAATCTATAAATCACTATACGTATGCATAAGCACTGGGCCACCGCTGCTCCTCGGTTAATTCATTCATGGTTATGGTGGATGGTGAACCGTGATTTTTCACACCAAAAAAATGTCTTTTCCCGGCAATATTAGTAGTAGTGTTACTAATTTTAATGTACCTACAGAATGCTTCGTAAAGGGTCCGTTTAAACTTTCCATAATTTAAGATATAATTATTATGATCTATTACACATATTATCCTAAACTATATTAATGAGTATCCTCATCAATATAGTTTAAGAGAGTTTAAGCGTATATTTTAAGAGTCAACAAAACTGGCAAATAATGGAAACTGTCGAATTGTCGCAACTGTCGAATTCACACAACTAGCAACTGTCCAATCAGCGAAAGTGACGAACCAACGAAACTGACGAATTAAATAAAAATGAAGAGTGTGGGATATTGACCAGTGTTACGCAGACTCTTGCAAGTAACGATAATGTGGAATTCAAATGTTTGGTAGCGACCTGCCCGATCTAGGTTTATTTAAACCTGTGTTTCAGGCTACAGGTTATGAAATATTTTAACCGTCATTTCATGTAATAGCTTTAGGCGTAGTCAATCTCGGTTTAATTTCCATGGCATATCATTATTAGTCGTTATAATGATTAAATGAACAGCATTTGCTTGATTTTGAAATCGCAACTTGAGAGCATGGACAAAGTGTTTTAGCCGTGACGATAATAGTCAATAGATGTAAATAAATAAGGAACTGAATTATAATAATAGACATGACGCCAATAATCCCGGAAGGATTAGGCAGAAATGTACCTACCCATATTTCGCCAGTTATGTTTAAGCCCCATGGAATAGGGGGCGAGCCTATTGCCGTCAAATCCAAACTCCTAGGCTGCTACTAAGAAATCCTTGTTAAGGTGGATGTTCCAGGGCAGCCCGCGAAATTCAAATTTTCTTACGTTTTTTGCAATTTGCAGGTCAGTGTCAGGTTGTATGTTGATTAAAATATGATTCGCGGCTGTAAGACGTATGTATTGATGATTTTGATAATTATAATTCCGTAACTACATACAGTACCCGGCAATAAATATTGCACATCGACCTTTGGAAAGAGACAATCGGCTAATTTCGGCTTCGTAGAGCGCTATCTCTCTCGCACGAAATACAAACAGTCCGGTATCTATTAGGAGCTGTTAAAACAATTATGATTTGCTTCTTTTGATAATTATTATTTGTATAAAATACACCAATTTTTCTATAGTGACGGCTTTAGGTTGGGGTAAAATAAAATAAAAAAAACATGTTCCCATTATGTTTTCGTATTTAATTATTTTGGAAAATTACAGCTGTAGTGTACATAATAAACAACATTAATCATATTGTTAAAATGAGACATTGTAATAAAAATAATAATAATTCTAATTCTCAATTACTTCCATTTCACTATCTGTGCTCTCAAAGAGATCAATATCACTGTCACTGTCAGCCGTATTTATCACTAGTCTATCAGTGTAATTGTCTAAACCGTGTTGAATGCTTCTATATTCATTCTCACATTTGATTGCATGATCGCAAACCTTTTTCCAATCTTCAGCCCCGATCATGTTTACTTTTTCAGTCAATAATGTTTTTACTGTAGTTAAATTCATACCCACATTTCTAGAGGCTACATAGCCTTTCAGTTGAGACCATATATTTTCTATTGGATTAAAATTCGGATGATATGGTGGCAATCGCAACACAGTGTGCCCATGTTCGGCAAGTACTTTGTCCACGGAAAACTCTGTATGCCTCTCCTTGTGCTGACATATAATAGCGTAAATCTGGGTTTTTGTTAATTTTGGATCTACTGGAATTTCGTGTCTGTTTTACCAGTGGATCATTTCCTGTTTAATGGTGTTTGAGTTGGGGGGTCTTTCAACATATTTGTTGTGATAGGGTGCGTTATCGATAACTAGAACAGAATCACTGGGTATATTTGGTATTAATTGATTAACCAGCCATTTTTCGTAGTTATCGTTATTCATTTCATTGTGATAGTCACCTGTAGTGTCCGTGGATTTATACGTTAAAAAGGCACCGGGTACAAAGCCTTTTTCATTACCCGCATGAACTATTATCAAACGTTGACCTTTTGAAATTGGCTTTTTTACTCCTTTTTTCTTGTCATCACTCCAAGATTTCCCTTTAGTGTGGGATGTATGAATGTAAGACTCATCCATGTAGACGATATTTTTTCCTGATTCGCGAAATTTGCGTATTTTATCGAGGTATTCCATCCGTTTGAGACTTACATCGTGCTTTTCCATTAGAAGTTTTCGATTATCTTCCATTTTAGTGAACCGAAATCCCATCTCGTGAAGTATTTTTCTCAACGTCTTTTCAGACCCATTGTAATTAATAGCTTCAGATAATTTAGCTTTTAATGATTTTATTGTTGGCAGTTCATTAAATCGTAAGTGAAAATCATACACCATTCTTCGAACAACATCATAATCAAAATCGTCCATATGCAAACGAAATTGCTTTTTTGGTCTCCCTTTTTTTGGAGTGCTGATCTTTATTTCAGTAGAATGTGTTTCAGTACTGACTTCGTTTAATATATTTTTCAAAGTTCTTCTTGAAATTCCAGTGGCATTTGCAACTCGCTCTTGAACCTTCTTAAAATAACAACTTACATTTTCATCTTCATTTTTTTTAAATCTGTCAGTTTCGGTTACAAAATATTTATAAACATTGTAGATAATTTCGCGTGACTGACCTCGTAAAGGTTTCCCTCTTTTTCCTAAAGATGCCATTGTGCAATTTTAAATTATTTAAATTTGGGGGTGTTAACAACTCTTAATATATATTTTGAACTGGACGCGACCGCACTTTATCGCACTTGAACAACGACTGACAAACGTCACATAGGTAGTGTGCGACAGAGATAACGCTCTACGAAGCCGAAATTAGCCGATTGTCTCTTTCCAATGGTCGATGTGCAATATTTATTGCCGGGTACTTGTACGTGTTGCATTTAGCGGAGATAAGAATGTAGAGGTGAATGTGTGATGTGACAAGAATGGATAGATTAAAGAAACAGTATTGTTGGCTATTATTTAGGTTAAGGGTAGGGGTACGGCGGATAACGCTATAAAAGCGGTGTAGAAGTGGCGCGCGCCCCTTTTCTGCTGTCATCCGTCGTACGAGGAGGTCGTGAGCTTTTAAGTTGTGTTCTTTATACTGCGTTTGAGCATTTCTTTCGTGTAATTTTCTTGATTGTATTTGTTTTGTAAATTCTGATAATTTTAGGTCAAGTAAATTTTGTTTTTAAAAAATCTAATCCGCTTCTGATTTCTAATATCAGAAGTGGGATAAAGAAAACATTCCCACTTACATCTTGATTATTGTTCTCATTCATTTCATAAAAACAAAACTTCGTTAATTTGAAAGTTACGAATATTATTTTCTTATGAGAGTACTTTTCTTTGTTTACGTTCGTTAACTGTCATTTACGTTAACTAGGTTTATGTTGACGTTTTGTTTTGTTGTTTATAACTGAGGTTGGAACATGGATAAGCCGGGACGTTCACGTTCTCGTAATCAACGCTCGCCTGATTCGCGTAGTAGGTGCCAGCGTAATAATCGTTCTTCGAATAAACGTTCACGCGGCGGTAAACACTCGCATACCGGTTCGCGGGATCGATCGCCTGAATCTCGGCGCTCGCGCAGTCACTCGCGTAGTTTCACACCGCGTTATCAACGCTCGCGTAACCGACGTTCTCCGGATCGGCGTTCCCGAGGCCGACGCTCGTGTAGCTACTCGCGCAGTCGTTCGCCGCATGCTAAGCGTATGCGCAGTCGTCGATCCGCTTCGCGGGGACGAGATTGCCGTTCTCGTGATCGAGGATGTCGTCGTGATAGGTCCTCGCCACATCGTGCTACTAATGTTAACCGCAGAGAGAGATTTTCACGGTCTGTGCGTACGCCTTCCTTGCCGCCATTGCAGAGAAATTGTGACTCTTTAAATACTGTACTCTCACGTTTGGAGGCGCTAGAGAGGCGTTCGCATGCCGCAGTGTCAATTGAGCCCGTCGCAGGACCAGGCACGGAACAAATTGTTGAAGCGATACATTCGCTAAAATCTGTAGGTACTAGTCATTATTACGTCTCTAATTTTGACCCCAGTATTCATGACGTTGATACATGGTTTAGTGAAGTCGATAGGGCTAAACTTGCTAATAAATGGAGCGACCACGAATGTCTTTCACGCATAGGGAACTGTCTAAAAGGTGATGCTAAATCATGGCTCAATGAGTGGGTATCAAATGACAGAACGTGGACTAACTTTAAAATTGATTTTAAACCTTTGTGCATTAAAAGAATAGATTCGGCGGGTATTTTGTTTGAGGTAATGTCGACTAACTCGGATAAGTACCGTACGTATGCCGAGTATGCACGGAAGTCACTATTGCGGTTGCGTATTGTAAAAGGTCTTAGCGATGATCTAATTACAGAGATTGTTTTGAGAGGAATAACCGATCCTCAAGTGAAGGCAACAGCGACGAACGCTAACTTAAAACCCGTTGATTTGGTCAATTATCTGTCTACTTTTGTGAAACCTATCAAAACTACAGCTGTAGATACTAGTAAACGCACAAATCACCATTTTACTGCCAATAGGGACAAGAACAAATCCCAGGGTTTTAAGAAAGGTCCAACCAAGTGCTATAGTTGTGGTGAGTCTGGACACAAGCAAATTTCGTGCCCAAAACGACCCAAGACTAGTGCCAATACCGATTCAGGGTCGAAACCATCTTCCTCTGAAAGTAGGCCAGTTTCAAGTGAAATCACGTGCGCTTATTGCAAAAAGCCGGGTCATGACATAAAATCATGTTTTGCCAGACGACGTGTTGATGAGCAACGTAATAATAAAAAAGTTAACTTCTGCTCGGCTCCTTCGCAAAACCGCAGTGATATTGTCGTAGGTGTCATTCAAGGCATTCCAGTAGACATTTTAATCGACAGCGGCGCCATTGGCGTATCATTGATGTCGTCTTCGATTGTGACATATTTTTCTTGTGCCAAGAAGACTATTAACTGTCAAATAAAGGGGGTAGGTGAGTCAGTTACTCAAATTGATTCATATGTGACGCTTACAATCGAATTGGAAGGTATCTCACTGCAGGTAGATTTGTTGGTAGTTCCGAGCGAATGTATGAACGCCCCTGTCATTATCGGAACAGATGTGCTTAATAGGGATGGCGTTGTTTACATACGAACTAAAAATACTCAACGCATTATTCGCGATTCAAATCCATTGGCTGTGTCGACTGCGGCGTTGAATGTGCAGACCGTTATCAACACTCCCTTAACGGGTGATGATTTGTCTACGTTAAAAGCTATCTTAGAAGATTATTCAGAACACATGATCTCGGGTACCGCTACATCAACTGTCAATACCGGATGTATGCGCATTCAACTCACCAGTGATGTCCCTGTACATTATCGCCCTTATAAAATGTCTCACAGTGAAAAGTTGAAGGTTCGCGACATTGTTCAAGACCTTATGTCTAAAGGCATCATACGGGAGTCGGAGTCGCCCTATTCTAGCCCCATTTTGTTGGTCAAAAAGAAGGATGGCTCCGACCGTATGTGTGTTGATTTTCGCGCTTTGAACAAAATAACTGTTAAGGATAGGTATCCTCTACCGCTAATTGAGGATCACATTGATCGCTTGGGCAAGTGTGCGTTCTTCACCATGCTAGATATGGCCACAGGGTTTCACCAAATTCGGTTAGATGACGAATCTGTGCCATTAACCGGCTTCGTAACACCCGAGGGTCATTTTGAATACTTGAAAATGCCCTATGGCTTGGCTAATGCACCCATAGTGTATCAACGCATTATAAGCACTACGTTACGCAATTTCATAGAGGCTGGAAAAGTTTTGGTATACATCGATGATTGTTTGATCCTGTCCGATACAGTTGACGAGGGTTTGCGGACCTTGCGAGAGGTTTTGGCTACATTAACCCAGGCGGGTTTCTCGATCAATCTTAAAAAGTGTTCGTTTTTGTCTACCGAGATTGAATATCTAGGACGGATTATATCTAATGGCGAAGTACGACCATCTCCCGGAAAAATTCTGGCTTTAGTCAATTCTAGTCCCCCGCAAAACATAAAGCAGGTGCGCCAATTTCTTGGGTTAGAAGGGTATTTCCGCAGATACATCCCAAACTACTCGACTAAGACAGCATGCATAGCACGTCTAACTCGCAAGGATGTTCAGTTTAGTTGGGGATCAGATCAAGAGCGTGTCAGGCAGGAGATAATCGCTAATCTGACCAGTACACCTGTTTTGGCTATATTTGACCCGAGTTTACCCACGGAGGTACATACCGATGCCAGCAGCTTAGGCTACGGTGCGGTTTTGTTGCAAGTCCACCAAGGCAACATTAAACGCGTGGTTGCTTATTACAGCCAGGTGACTAAGGGTGCTGAGCCAAAATATCACTCATACGAGCTCGAGACCCTGGCTGTAGTAAAAGCGCTGCGACATTTCCGGCACTACTTAGTTGGTTCACCTTTCACGGTAGTTACAGACTGTAACGCACTGAAAGCTACTCAGAGTAAGAAAGATTTGTTACCGCGTGTGGCAAGATGGTGGATTTACTTGCAAGATTTTGATTTCACCATCTCATACAGAAAAGGCGCCATGTTGCCGCACGCGGACTATTTGAGCCGCAACCCCACTAGTTCGGTTAATAACATTGAAAGGCCACGTAATTGGGCCCAAATGGCGCAATCTGGTGATGAAGAGACCCGTAACATGATCGAGGCTGTGGGACGGGGAGAGTTAGACCCATCACGTTATCGAGTACAAAATGATGTTCTTTATTACCAGTACAGTCAAATAGGGGAAGAGCCGAGGCTCCTTTGCTATATACCAAAGGGCCAACGCTTAAGCCTCCTTAGGGTCTTTCACGACGAACACAGCCATATTGGGGCTGATAAAACGTTAGAGCTTATACTTAGACATTTTTGGTTTCCTGGCCTCAGGGCTTTTGTAAAAAAATACATACGTCATTGTATAACTTGTGTTGCTCATAAACGTGTTCCTAGAGCTCCTCTTCAACCTATTTCCTCCTGGCCTAAACCTGACGTTCCGTTCGACACCCTACACTTCGACGTGCTGGGCCCTTTGCCTGAATCCAAAGGATTTAAGCACGTGATGCTGGTCGTTGACGCCTTCACCAAGTTCTGCCTCCTTACTCCTATCCACCGCCAAGACTTGGACGAACTGAAGCAGGTCTGTAAGACTGTTATATCCTTATTCGGAACACCGAAATTAATAGTGATCGACAGAGGCCGCATGTTCGACTCGTCTGGATTCAAGACGTGGATGCAAGTCCTCGGAATCGAGCTACATCACATTACTGCGGAGATGCATCACGCTAACGGGCAAGTAGAACGGTACGCTCGAACTGTCTTAAACATGTTGCGAATTGAGACAAATCACAGAAGACATGAATGGGCTGAAGAATTATGGCGTCTGCAGCTAATTCTTAATATTACACAGCACAAGACTACACAAACGTCGCCTTTAAAACTGTTAGTGGGACATGAAAACACTACGCCAGCGATTCGCGCTCTGGTGCGAGATGTCGCCCAGGAGCCTGCTACAAGTAGTCGTGAGGCAAGAAGAGAAATGGTCAGGCAGAGGACGGCCGAACGGTTAACTAGAAACCAGGCAACAATGGACACCTATGTTAACCGGGACAGACGTCCCGCTCGTGTGTTTCAGGAAGGCGACCATGTCTTTGTTATCAAGTATGCTCAGTCCACCAAGCCTGCCGTGGACGTCAGGGTGTCAGGAGAGGCCGTGTTGGCTATTATTTAGGTTAAGGGTAGGGGTACGGCGGATAACGCTATAAAAGCGGTGTAGAAGTGGCGCGCGCCCCTTTTCTGCTGTCATCCGTCGTACGAGGAGGTCGTGAGCTTTTAAGTTGTGTTCTTTATACTGCGTTTGAGCATTTCTTTCGTGTAATTTTCTTGATTGTATTTGTTTTGTAAATTCTGATAATTTTAGGTCAAGTAAATTTTGTTTTTAAAAAATCTAATCCGCTTCTGATTTCTAATAGTATGATATTAAATCATGATCTGTCGAATGACCAATTTGTTCGAGACGCCATTGTTTAACTATTGTGTCTACTTCGTGGACAGATCATGGGTTAAAGGAAGTTTAAAAGTTGCGCCAGTTACAGAAAAGTTGAAAGGGAATCGAATGTCTTGGTATGGTATACATGTGATGAGGAGGGAGGAATCTCATGTGACTAAAAGAGTGATGAATATAAATGTTGATGGATGGAGAGGGAGAGGAAGACCAAGGGAACGATGGATGGATTGTGTGAGGAATGATATGAAAGATAAAGGAGTAAATGATAGCGTGACGGTTGACAGCGGAGAATGGAAGATCCTCCATCACACGAAGTACTTACCCTCTGTCTAAAACTGAAGCAATCTCACTTTCAAGAAGGTTTGTAGTTTGAAAATATTTCGGCATCAATGTCCTCATTGTACATATTTTGTCTATCTGTTTTTTTGTTCTTTCTAGGGAACCCTTGCATGTGATTAAAGATCTTTCTATGTAAGCTTTACCTGAAATTAACATAAGGAAAAACTTTAGCACAAATATCGAAGTTAATAATTTTTTAATTTATTTGTTCTCGGAAAACCAAAGAGGTTAAGAGTTAAAAGTCAGGAAATAAATTGTTACTATTAATTAAAAAAAATGGCGTTATTATGCTTGTAATATTACCACACCGTACATAATAATACTATAGGAATGCGAAAATAGCTTTGTCTGTTCGTCTGTAAAATCGTAAGATTGTTTTTAGCAGGCTTCTAAAAAAATAAGGTTTTGAAAGTATTGTGCCAACCCCTCTTGAGCAAGCGTGATGGTTAATGCTCGTGCCTTCTCTGTTAAGAAGAGGCCTTTGCCCAGCTGTGGGACAAAAACAGGCTGGTATTTTTATTATCATGTCCACCAGCAATTAACTACGATGCAAAGATGATTTGATGCAGTCTTTATGATCATTTAGAGAATCTGTTCCGGATGATTTAGGTGTGATCGTTGGACTAATGGTCGCGCGTGCTGAGCATGAGGTATAGGTTCAATTCCCGGGTCGGGCAAAATTAAATTGGGTTTTCCCATTAGGAATTTCTCAGTAGCAGCCACGGAGTTTGGATTTGTTCCCAGTTGATGACAGTAACATGGCCTCCTATTACACGGGACTTAAACATAACTGGCGAACTGTGGTCTATGCTATGCTATTACGGCGTAGACCTAGCTCTACCTAACCCTTTGGGGATAACAGGCGTGATAATAATATGTTATGTGTACATTAATCACAGTAACAGAAAATGATCAAAACTACCTAGGTTTATGAAGCAGTAAACACGGCAAAAAATTAAAAACGGATTTTATTTTTTGCAGTGTTTGCTGCTTGGTCCAGCTAATTGGGGCAGGTCGCGATTATGTAGATACAATCTGTATATTAAAATGAATTACCCAAATGTATGTAATAGTATCACTTGAGAACGGCTCTACCGATTCGGCTGATTTTTTTTTGTTGTGTTTGTAATTCTCAGGGTCGTATGAAATAAAATTTTGATATTTAAAAAAAAAAACACGAAATTAAGTCAGAATATCCTGAAAGTCTTCAACTGTTTCACCACATGCAAGTCAATAGCTATTTTAGGTTCGAACCCCGGCCAAAATACTACTTTTTGTGATTTATTTAGATTTTTTTTAGATTTTAAATTTTTTAATTCAAATACCGGGTTAGGTAGCAAAAATTATCTTTTATAAAAACTCTTCGACAAGAAGTTATACCGATAACTTGTTTATTTTTTAAATTCTAGCCGTTAGAATTGAACTACAAATAATATGTGCGTTACCTAACCTTGAAAAGCAAGGTTTTTTTGATCAGTTTAGCCAATATAACTGGCTGTATCAATTTTATAATTTGGTTTTTTAATCCTGAAAAAACTGTCTACTCAAGTCAGACTTTTAACTATTTTATATGTACCAGCTGACCTTCGTTTCTTGCCTGGCTTTTATTTGCTGTCAAAATTAATAGATATCAGATCCGTCAAGTAATTTAACCGGCTGTGGTTTTTTTTATCGGCCACTAATGCAACACTTAATATGAGATTTGACACCAGATATTATGTCAAAATCTTGGTTAGTATTTCAAGAGCCATTGGTGCGGGTTCTGTGCAGCCATACAGGGCCTCAAGTCTGCTATTTTTCATTCCAACACGATCCCATTGTCATTTTGCTAAAAGTTCGTAATCTGGTAAATTCATTATGGTCGATCATTGGTCGGTCAATGGTCTCGTATTAAAATTTAGCGCTTATGTCAATCATTCATATGTCATTATGTACGAGATTACCATTTCTTTCAATGGAGTGTCAGTGGTTGACCATTGGAAAGTCATAATGACGCCATTATAATAGTAGATTACCAAACTTGTCAAAATTAACAATTATGAAATCAATGATAGACCTATTGATTCTGACACTATTGTAATAGCAGACTCGGGCCCTTATTCCCCTGCTAGGACTCACATTCCTCTTTGTGAGACTGAACTATAAAATACAACGCGGAACCCTTGTGTGTTAGTGAATATTTCACCTATAATTCCTAGTTTTAGAGCAAACATGCTTAAGCCGCGATTATTTTGAAGTGGAACCCAAAAAAAGATTGATTGACAATATTATGATAAATGTTGTAGTTATTAATTTTATTATGACTAAAATTCCTTGCAGTTATTAAAAAAAAAAACTTGTTCATCTAGTTTTTCTAATGATACATCCAGAAAGAAATAAATTGCTGTATGTTAAGTTTTTATTATGATTATAATTAAACCATAAATTACTTGTAGGTTAATTAAGCCTCTACCAGGCCGTTTTAAAATTATAGCGTGAGGTCCATGGCATGACCGGCCGTCATCTTTAACAAAATTGGTTAGACGCCCGATTGTGTTGGCCACACTTTCATCCCCCAGGGTTTGATAGGCACTCAATGAGTTTAGAAGAAGAAAAAACCGGCCAAGACCGAGTCGGACTCGCACACCTAGGGTTCCGTACAAACTTTTTAAAGGACAAACTTAACTTTGCTGTTCGATCCCTAGAAACTGCTATTGCACCAACATCAAATAATACGTTTGTAATAGTAAAATCGCTTTTTTTTTTGTTATTAAACTACATATTTACGGTTTTCAGACTTTTCCCTTTACATGTGCTGTAAGACCTTGCTTTATGCCATATTTCGTGATTCTAGGTCAACGGGAATTACCATAAAGGTTTTCGACCCAAAACCTATAGGATACTTCCGGTTGACCTAGAATTGTCAATTTTGGTTAAAAGCAAGGTCTTACAGTACAAGTAAAGGAAAAAGTCCGAAAAATAGAAAAAGTTGAAAATTAAGGTAAATTTTGGTACCTACAAGTTTTCACGAAAACCTAAATTTGCCCATATCTTTTTACCGTGTTGACTCAGGACCTTGATTTTTATACACCTAATAGGGACTATAGACCTCAGTATATGGTATAAATTTCAACTTGCTAGGTCCACCCGTTCCTGAGAAAATTGGTGGTGACAGACGGACAGACAGACAGACTGACAGGCGGAAAAGAAAGTGATCTTATAAGGGTTCCGTTTTCTTTCCTTTTGAGGTACGGAACCCTAAAAATCGAACCCAACAATTTCGTGCCCATATCCCGCCATTTTGCTTTATTTTAGTTTTTTGTAACCACGCTTGCGCCACTAAAACAAATTTAACGACGTGTAATTTATCCAAATCGGTTCCTCCGTTTAGGAGTTACGTGGGATCAAAGAAACGCACATACATACATATAAGTCAAACACATAGCCCTCCTATTGGGCTTCGCCGCAGTCGGGTAATGTAAGGTTACTTACTATAATTTCTTTTCACTAAATGCTCCTGTGTCTTCAACCACTTGTCTATGATAGCAATGGCTTGGTCTCTATTTATTTTGTTATCAAGGTTATGTTCTTTCCTTATTTCTTCAACTACTTCTGAGCCGTATTTTATTAGTTTATTCTCTGGTTCCGAGATGTAATCCATTTTCAGGCTTATAAATAATCAAAACAATCTTCTGTTTAAAAAATTAAAACGGCGCCTCCACCACTTCTGAAATTAACAAAATAAACATTTTATAAAACCAGAATGCTTGTTGTTAACTCGGGATACCTACACTGAAAAAAATGTATCTACAAAATTAACCTGTCCAAATTTAGGTTTCAGTTTATTTTATTTGTTTAAATAAAAAAAAAATATATATAAATATTTTATTTGGTGTAAATCTACCCTTAACGAAGCCGAAAGGCACTGGTTCTCCCCGTGTCATTGCGATATTTTTTTTGTTTTGGACCATACCTGGGAAGTTGCGGAGATATTGGAGGTCAAAAAGTTTTTTTTTTTTCAAATACTAGTTTTTAAGGTCATAACTTTACTTTAAATGCCTTTAAAACCCGTTTACTATTAAAGACATTCATCAGCACAATGTTTTGAGTGCGTTACATTGAGTTTTACAGTAAAACGCGATTACCATCTGGTGTCCACGACACAAGCCTCGATGCTTAGTGTGGCACTAGATGGCGCTGTGTGTAATGTCCAGCGATATTTATTTATTTTTCACAATTTTTGCGCAGAGTTACTTAGTTTGATGTAAGTACGTAACGAATGTGCTTGGTTGGCGGCTTCGTGAAAGGTTCGTTTACACCTTGTATGTAAACTATATTTACTTCGTGAAATAAACTCATTTATTCCACATTATATGAAACCCTGAAATTAAAAATGTCCTTGTAGGAAAAGGGATGGGAAAATAATATTGTATATAAATGAAGAATTATTAATACTTTCAGTAATTGAACGATCCAAATATAAAATACAATCAATTTTATTGTAAGCCAACGTTAACGGTAACGCTAATCAATGGTCACCCGTCTACGGACCAACATAAGCAAGCGCGGCTTAACCTGAACATCGATTTGAGCGGCTGTTATTATTTAGGGAAGAGCTACTCCAATAGGGAATATGCATGTAATTTTTTCTTCACTTAAATCAATAAAATACAGTGTTATCAACCCAAGAAAAGTATTAAAAGTTAAGTTCAACTATTGCTTGTCGCTCAAAAATAATATTAAACTCCTGCAATTTTCTATGACAGTTCAAACGCCCATGACTGTCGCGGCCATGATGTGACGTCATTTACCTCAATCTGCCTTGCTTACATCAAATTTTTTGGCCTAATTATAGTAATTTTATTAATTGTATGTGCTTTATTCAAGCAAAAATTGCAATAACGATATTATTATAACAATCTTAGTGAAGCTTTAACTACTTTTAAAATAAAAGTGTTTTTTTTACACATAGACTTTGACGTCACTACCGGTGTTATCGACGCGTTTTTTTTTGTAAAATAAGTGATGTTTTAGAAATTTAAACAAGCTTACCACAATGTTTTTTTGCGTCATTGCAAGGTATTTTTAGTAAATTATAAGAGTTTTGTATTTCTTGCATATTTCCTATTGCACAAGATATAGAGGTTAATTATGATTATTGATAATTATAATCTACACTATTTTAAAGAGGAAAGATTTGTATTTTTGTATGTAACAAATAAACTTAAAAACTACTAGACCAATTTGAAAAATTCTTTCACTGTTAGAAAGCTACATTATCACCGAGTAACATAAGCTATAAATGATATTGATATCATGCAAATTGGCTGAGCTATCTCAATTTTCGCGGATAAAATCGCGGGCGAAATGCTAGTGGTTTATATTTTTCATGCACTTAATAAGTAGGCTGTATTATTAAAATCAAAACGTAAACCTAAACTCTAAATTAAGCACTATCACTTTGGTATCAAACACAGCAAAAATAAATAAATATGTAATTCCTCACAAGGTATCGACACTAATATTATGTACCAACCTTGCAACGTGTATATTCCTACTGGCAGACTGGCTTTGCAAACGTAAAACGATACATTACTACCTGTTTGTACTTACAATTAAACACTAATACGCTACCTACACACCCCGCAACTGTGAGGCAACTTTAAATCGTCAAGAGATGCGCGCGGTTTTTTTTCTGCAAATGGCAGATTGTAACTTCGTGCCAAAGTAATTACAAAAATCTTTTAGCATTATTTACAGGAACACGCTGTTTGTTAACGTATTTCATAATATCCAATTGGAAAAATATAAGTTTGTCTGAGTTGTACCTACCGATCACTTTTTTGTGTTTTTGAAGTCGGTGTTATTTTTGCAAAAAAGTTTTTTTTTTTGTTTAAATGTCGTATAAATTTTCTTATGCATTAAGTAAAAAGCAGTTATTTTAAAATTAAAAACAGACACTTCAAGAAGTCGTAACAAATTCGTAAAAAAACCGGCCAAGTGCAAACATTGTCAAAAAAGGCAATAATTGTGTTGTGATACAAACTATAAACAAACGATTCGCTGCAAAACCGACTCCACGTAGTCTTGTCTGCCCTAGCCCTAGAGTGTAATTGAAGCCGCGTAGGTGCGGAGTGGCGAGGCGGCCCGTGAGCTGAGGAGCAGGTGGCACCATCGCAGCCTCGACTTGCTGGCCGGCTTGGCTGGCCAGCTTCAGCCGCGACGGCGAGCGTTAAACACATCTGCGACGATAAGCACGCAGGGGACGCCGGAGCCCCACAGCGCTGGAGCCGTGACAGAAACCATGCATGTTGCATGTTCGCTTGCATGCCTCTTACAGGGAAATAAAATAATTATGTTCATAAACAACAGATTTTTATTGATTGATTGGTTTTTTGCTTTGTAATGACTATCGATATGAAATGTATGCCCAAAGACCATTCTGACTGCGAACTTTCTGCGATATGATGGCTCGACTTTTTAATTGTTATGGATATGAATATATGCCTAAAGATGATTCTGACATACAAAATTATGAGTTGTGAATGATAAATAATAAATTAGTGTTTGCCAAATGATTTTCTGCGAGTTTATACTATCCGCTGTTTAGCAAAATAATATGTTGACATAAAAAGTTCTGCTAAAAGAGAAGACCGTATTATGGGAGCCACCATTAATTTATTCATAGCGCAACAGAAATACACATTCTGTGAAAATTTCAACTATCTACTTGTTACAGATCATGAGATAATAGACCGCTGACAGATAGACGAATGGACGGAATTATATAACACTTAAAGTACTTACGGGATGATATCCGTGATTTTCTTTTCGTTCGATGAGCTCCCGATATTTCGACGATCGCGGGAATACTGAAGAGGTATGCGGGTGGGACGAAAATCACGGATATCATCCCGTAAGTACTTTAAGTGTAGTGAAAAACCGTGAAAGTCTAAAACAGTGAATTATATAACTTATACAGAACCCTAAAAACAACACAAACACTATTCAGATGACACTCACTTTGATTCTGAATCAGTCAGATCAAGTGTCCCCTTGTTGCCAATGTCTTAAGAAATCAGACACGCTATCGACTTGGTTCCAACTTAAAGTCAAACGATCCATCCTTTAACTAAGGCATTCCACGATACCAAAATCATTGGTTATATGATCAATTTACACCATATTAGTCGTTAATTGACTACCACCACATAATAATATATTTGTCAAGTAATGTCATAACTAAATCACGACTTTTCGTCGTAGCGGTCAATTTAGAGATTAATGTCAGCAGGGTTCCGTACCATCGTAGTAGGGGAGCCCCCTTTAATTTTTAGTTATAGCCTTTATTTTTATTATTTCTTTTTATAGCGGCAACAGAAATACATCATCTGTGAAAATTTCAACTGTCTAGCTATCACGGTTCATGAGATATAGCCTGGTGACAGACAGACGGACAGTGGAGTCTTAGTAACAGGGTTCCGTTTTTACCCTTTGGGTTTGGAACCCTATAAATAAAAGTAACATAACATAACATTACGCCTGTACTTCCGAAGGATTAGGCAGAGGCGTACGTAATAGTACACCCACCCGGTGGCGAGCCTATTGCCATCAACCGGGCACAAATGCAGACTCCATGGTTGCTACTGAGCGGGGCTGCGGGACTATTCGAAAGAGTCACCTCTTTATAATCGTCCTCTTTATAATATTATGGAACACAAAAAAACTTTCTTCCAAACAAGAGTGATAGATTCATCATCATCATCATCATCATCATATCAGCCCGGAGTGACCCACTGCTGGATATAGGCCTCCCCATTTTTCTGCCACACTTCCCGGTTCTGTGCGTCCCTTATCCAGGTGTTTCCCGTGACTGTAACAATATCGTCGACCCAACAAGCTCCAGGACGGCCCTAGTTTCTTTGGGCTAATCTTGGCAGCAACTCGGTTAAAGTGATAGATAAAAACTGATAAAATTTTCATATTGGCTGTTGTCCAAAAAAGTTGCATTCAGTTGCTGGACCTGTATGATTTGCAATGATTGTCAACATAATCAATGTTGCCCGGTGAATTTATTGTGACGTTATTCTTTCGCGAAATAATTGGCTCTCATTATTATTTACGTACTGTTCTTATAATGGCATAAGTGCATGAGTTTACATAGTAATATGATACTCAGTTTCCGCTGACATCGGGGTCGAGTTCTTAGGTAGGTTGCAGACGAGGGGCCTAATTGATGTTATTTAAGCAGTTTTTTTTAAGAAAAACGTTTGTTTTAGCACATCAAAAAAAAAAAGTAGTATTTATCATATTTCAAAGACCGTGCACGGACTCTATACATAAACACATATTAGGTACTATAGAGGGTGCAGAACGACACTTAACGAAGCCGAAAGGTACTTGTTTTCCCTGTCATTGCGATATTTTTTTTGTTCTAGACCATACTTGGGAACCTTCTAGTTACGGAGAAATTGGGGGTCAAAGTTTCAACTTTTTCACAAGTTTATAATTTTTTAATACATTTATGGACATGTTATTTAAATGTAAGATTTTTACTTTAAACACCTCCACGAACCCCGTACTGTTCAATCCATCCATTAGCACAATGTTTTGATGTTGTGATCCGTAACAAACGTGATCTGATACCGTGATCGGTGGAGACAAACCCGTTTATGGGTTTTTTGTACGTTATTTTTACCCCAAAAAAAAATCATTTCCCAGCAATAATTTTTGCGTATGGTTACATAAATTGATGTACAGATGGCTTTGTGAAGAGTCTGTTTACACCCTGTAGTTTGTTCAGAATAAGTAACTGAATCGATTCCAATATACAGGGTGTTAAAGTAGTCGCGTGCCATAGCTTAGGGGCGAGTTCAGTATCGGTAGAGGAACCCGAAAAAAAAACAAAAAATATATATATTGAAAAATCAACCTTATTTTATACCTACTAACTTCAAACAGCAATATAACATAACTGGGTAAGTTTATAATTTATGTTTTCTATATTGTATGTATTATAGCATCGTATTGGACGAGTCTGTAATGATGTTATAATTGGTAAATAAATAAATAAATAAATTATTTAATCATAAACTAACAATACAGGGTGTTAAAGTAGTCGCGTGCCATAGCTTAGGGGTGAGTTCAGTATCGCTAAAGGAACCCAAAAAAAAAATACAAAAACATTAAAAAAATATTGAAAGATCAACCTAATTTAGTACCTACTAACTTCAAATAGCAATATAACATAATTTTAACTCTAAACGATTGCTATTTTAAGCGTAGTTGGTCACAGTTCTAACATAACCTAACCTATGGATCCCTTCGACATCTTTTTAGGACAAACGGTTAGTCGGAGACAAAAAACACCAAGACACTTTTAGCCTTATTTTTAGGTGTTCTAATCAATAGAATCGAGAAAATAAACGATTTGCGAAAATAACACTTGTTTGGCTAAAACTTTTCGTAGTCTTTGCGCCGCCGTACACTCCAACCAGAGCCCTGACTACCGATAGCTCGGACCCTGTTTCCGATGCTGGTGAGCTACAATTTTATATTATTTTAGGAGGGAATATTTATTAAAAATATATTAGATGTGTAAACGAATAAATAAATATAATTGTAGACAATATAAAAATAATATAGTATACACCTTTGAGATACTCTGAGGGTATTAAAGGTATAATCATCATCATCATCATCATCATTTCAGCCGAAAAACGTCCACTGCAGCTGGACATAGGCCTTCCCCAAGTGTCGCCACATTGACCGTTCCAGTGCGACTCGCATCCAGCGGATCACCGTTGCGTTGGAAGGTGTCCGTACCTAAGGTAGGTGTACCGATGACCTGGTGAAGGTTGCGGGGATCCCCTGGATGCGAAAGGTATAGTGTTACCTTTTTTTTTTTTTCGTCTGTATCCAGCCTTAGATGACGAAATCGGTAACTACTAGGTTATAACTCAGGTCTCTGCTTATTATGACTGTATTAGTAGTGTCAAGTTTAAAAGTACTTTAGACTGTGCACTTACAATACGATAATTCTGCACCTAACTATAACAATTAAATGTTTTTTTTTTAATAATGGATGTAAAAAGACCCTTAGCTAAGCGGAAAGGCACTTGTTTTTACCGTTATATTGATCATTTTTTGTTCTGGACCATACCTGGAAACCTTCTAGTTACGGAGATATTGAAGGTCAAAGTAATAATACATTTTTTTTAATATACTTACTGTAGGTACTATTTAACGCATTAATCAGCACATTTTTTTAAGTGCGTGACATTGAGTCCTGCCGTAAACTGTGATTATACGCCAAAAAAAGTCGTTTCCCAGCAAAATTTTTTACGCTGAGTTATTTAGTTAGATGAACAGAATGCTTCGCTGACGGCTTCGTAAACGGTTCGTTTACAATTTGTATGACATTATATCATCACGCTTGTATTAGTCCAATGGGGGTAGGCAGAGGTGTTCCATTTTAGTGTAAGTCACATTTTGCTGGTTGTGTTACCATGCAATAGAGGTTAAGCCTACTGCCAACCGGGCACTAATCTAAACACCGGGATGTTACTATGAAGTTCTATATGGAAAAACCCAATAACACTTTGTCCGACCTGTGAATCGAATCCAGGACCTCATGTACAGCAGAAGCGCTTTTACTAGACTAACAAGGCAGTCTCGAGTACCTTTTTTTTTTTTTTTTTTTTCGGATGGGAAATCATCAAATGAGTCCTCCCGCTCTGGGCGGAGCAGGAGGGAGTGTCAGAATTTTACTGACTAAAACCCATCCATGTTCCTTTATCGCCCTTTGTGTTCCGGGGCCACGGTATCTCTTTCGAATAGTCCCGCAGCCCCGGCAGGCTTCGGTCCTTGGTAGATATTTTACTCGTCTGTGCGGCCTGAGATGTCTAAACCGTCAACTAAGA
Organism: Xestia rhomboidea; assembly: GCA_963853795.1. Classification (NCBI taxonomy): domain Eukaryota; kingdom Metazoa; phylum Arthropoda; class Insecta; order Lepidoptera; family Noctuidae; genus Xestia; species Xestia rhomboidea. Next base: position 15,718,160 of record OY970776.1, read on the forward strand.
GGTTATTCTAGGTCTCTTGGTGATTTTTTTTTGTTCCTTTTTTTAACAAATAAAATTTTAATAAAAATATCAAAAAACCCGACTCCAAATTGTATTGTATACTTACATAATTACATTTGTAATCTCCTTTTAATTTCCTTTATTGCGACACTAGATAGGTTTCGTTGAAAAAAATAATAATAACTAGTTACAATTTAGCGGTTTTTAAACCCCTTTTTGAGACGAATCTAATGATAACAATCGTGGAAATCCATCCAGCCATTTGGAACATACGAGGTAATAATGAAATTTACAAACCAAGATACGCGCGAAAAACATAACCCTTCCTTGGCAGTCGGGTAAAATCGTTGTCCTGCACTAGGAATTTGTCCTGTATCGTGGGGGCGTTTACACACATTTAATCTGACATATGCATACACAAATAGCCGGACCTGGGACAACTAACTGTAGACCTTACAAATTCGTTCAGTCATTATCATCATCTTTATCAGCCTATGATGTTCCCACTGCTGGGACACAGGCCTTCTCTCTATAATAATAATAATAATAATAATAAAACGTTTATTTCAGATAACTAAGATCCAATTTGTTAGTAGTACAATAACTTATAACTAGTGTTAGTAAAACAAACTTAATCTACTCGCCCCCTGCCTGACCCATGAATCGATGTATCAATACTCATGTGAGCATTAATACATCGATTCATGTACAGACAATCAAGTCTACTGGCTATCATATTTAAAACGCAACAACTCCATTTCCTATGAGAGGGAATGGGCTATAATCCACCACGCGGGCCCAGTGCGGATTGGTAGATGTCACATGTCTTCGAATTTTTGGTTCTAGGACATGCCGGTTTCCTCGCGATGTTTTCCTTCACCGTTTTGGGAGCAGTGGTGATGCAATAAACTACACAAAGTAATGCGCCTGTCTGTGCCGTGAAATAACTACCGTTAATTATGCTGCCAATGGTCGTAGTGTTAAGTTTACATGTACTTTAGACTTACAACATGAGAACAAAGTATAACAATAAAAATATACTTTTATACGCCTACATGATATCGAGGTAGTTATAATAGTACTCTAAAGTCTAAGTCAAACCGTTTATTTCATTATAAGTTAGATGACAAAAAAAATCTAATTAGTCCGTCAGATACCTAAATTTCGAAGAATAATATGACACATATTTTTTCTTTTTTCACGCAGACTAAAAATGAAGACGCTACGCCACGTTCGTCCAAAACTCGTGTGAGTACATTTTTTACTCAAATCTGACGTCACAAGCCCCTCCCCACTCATGACTTTTATTAATTTTGTATAACATTATAGACGGTTCCAATATTTTTCGATAATCTAACTGACGGACAAAACAGAATCATATATTTTTTTTGTCAGTCATCATCCCTATTAGACCATTAAAACGTACTTCGCATTTTACAAAGAAAAATAACTTTAAGCCATTTGCAAAGGCACTTCCGTATGAAGCCAATGCTAAATGGGCAAGAAATTCCATTGTTACCCTATGAAATGTATTACTTACAATATAATTTGTAAACATGAACTGTATGTCGCTGGATGCGAGTCGCACGGGATCGGTCAATGTGGCGACACTTGTGGGAGGCCTATGTCCTGCAGAGGACGTGTTTTGGCTGAAATGATGATGATGATGATGATGAACTGTATTGGGTGAATTTTTAATCAAGCGTGGATGGCCGAATCCGAAAATATTAGGAATAGCGAAAAATACTCAAGTGAGTCTCGAGCTCGATTGTAATTAAAACTAAAACTGCACCATTGGATTTTTGAAAAATCAATATTCCTAGACAGGATTCGAACTTGTCATAATTTAGTACTCCGCACGAACTAAATTATCAAATCCTCCTATGAGGGTATTACGTACTTGAAATAAAACCACCGATGATTTAAGTAAGCCACCGATTTCTCGGAGCTCGCACGCGGTTTATAAATAAAATGCTCTCTCAGTCTATAAACGAAAGACAGATTCAGTAAGGAAATTACCAGGCGATCAGATTTGTCAACCTTTTCATTCGTGAATCAACTTATTTGATTAATTAATCGCTTGAGCGGACATGATTAATCCTTAGAGGGATGAACGACACTTCTTGCGAAATTATTTTAATTAAATCATATTTCAGAGGATAATATCTTGAGGAAAATACGCTGGGAATACAAATAAACACTGCCTTTTAAAGGTACTCGATGAGTGATCAAATCCGTTGCAAACAGTAGGACGAGCAGTAGTATTATTGTTGTGTTGTGTTGTTGTGTTGTGTTGTTGTGTTGTGTTGTTGTATTGTGTTGTGTTGTTGTGTTTTGTTGTTGTGTTGTGTTGTTGTTGTGTTGTGTCGAGTAATTGAGGCAGTAGCACGAGCGCGCGGTGTAAAGGTAACATTAATGCGTCCGTTTTAAAATTAAAAATCCCCGTTTCTCATATAATCCTACTATTATGTCCTACTAATATTATAAATACGAAAGTTTGTGAGTATGGATGTATGGATGTTTGTTACTCTTTCACGTAAAAATTAATAAACCGATTTGGATGAAATTTTGCATACATATAGTATACAACCTGGATTAACACATAGAATATCCTATCATATTTTATTCCGGTAGTAAGATCTCATGGGGCAATTATCAAACTTCACGCGGGCGAAGCCGCTGGCAAAAGCTAGTATTTGATATTTTTTTGACATTTTCCTATTATTCATTAATTGACAAATTATTGACGTTCTTATAACTGCCATTTTTATTATTGACATTCTTATTATTGTCATTCTTATCACTAACATTCTTATTATTGTCATTCTTATCACTGACATTCTTATTATTGTCATTCTTATCACTAACATTCTTATTATTGTCATTCTTATCACTAACATTCTTATTAATGTCATTCTTATCACTAACATTCTTATTATTGTCATTCTTATCACTAACATTCTTATTATTGTCATTCTTATCACTGACATTCTTATTATTGTCATTCTTATCACTAACATTCTTATTATTGTCATTCTTATCACTAACATTCTTATTATTGTCATTCTTATCACTGACATTCTTATTATTGTCATTCTTATCACTGACATTCTTATTATTGTCATTCTTATCACTAACATTCTTATTATTGTCATTCTTATCACTAACATTCTTATTATTGTCATTCTTATCACTAACATTCTTATTATTGTCATTTTTATCACTAACATTCTTATTATTGTCATTCTTATCACTAACATTCTTATTATTGTCATTCTTATCACTAACATTCTTATTATTGTCATTCTTATCACTAACATTCTTATTATTGTCATTCTTATCACTGACATTCTTATTATTGTCATTCTTATCACTAACATTCTTATTATTGTCATTCTTATCACTGACATTCTTATTATTGTCATTCTTATTATTGACAATCTTTTGTTGACATCCTTATTATTATTACATACCAATTATGTATTCATGTATTTGTAAATGTATTCTTAAATTTTGCATGCTAGTTTTAGTTAATTGTGTGAGCAACTGTAGTAAAACATACTATTTATATACTACAATTCTAGCAAATAAATTTTATTTAATTTCAAGTATTTATTCCTATCTATGGACGACACTGGTTGTGTTTGTCGCAAACAATTTAACTAAAATGGTTTAGGACATTTGTATTTTCGATTGAAAAATCGGTTCATTCGCACTAGTTCTACTTAACAGTTCTACGATAGAACCATAGGACAAATCATAGGACCAGTGGGAAAAAGTATTCCCATTAGGAATACTTATTCCCACTAGTCCTATGATCTAAGGTAGTACAAAATCGCAGAACTAGTGGTATTAAAAAATTATTACCATTTGTTCTACTATTCGATTACAAAATTCTACTTTAAAACTGGGGTTTTTAATTGTTCTCACTAGTACTACGTTTCGGCGTAGTTCATACATTCACACTGCAAAACTCGCACTAATGCGAATTTCTCCCGCTTCAACGTATTTACGTAAAGTTTACACCGCGCGCTCGTCCTCAGATTAATAGTATTTATTCATAAAACTTTAATACCATATTTTGTTATGGAACTACATTTAAACATTTTTTGCGTAGTTCTTATCTGAATAAAATATCGATTGATTTGATTTATTTTATGTTTCAAAGAAAGAGGATCAATCATAAAAAAAGATGACCGATAAGATTTTTTTGCTTGCTGTTTTTGCTAAATTAAAACGATCACTTAAAAACATGCCTTATTATATTAGCATTACATGCTCATATATGTTGGTATCACCTTCCAGTCTAACCGGATGCAGCTGAATAACCAGTGTTTAACCTAAACGACCCAGTTACTGAGTAAGACGATCTCCTTGGTAAGACTGGTTGTCAGACTTTCAGGATTCTGATAACCCGTTACGACTAGCAAGGATCTTCGAATGATAGCTGGGACCAACAAAATGCAGCTGTATCTAAGTTACTAAACAAAATAATCAACTAATAAATAAATGTGCAAAAAATGTGTACATACCTAATTATTTTACTCTCTCTTAATTTATAGAACTTCAAGCAAAATAACACTTATTATAAACCACAGATCACTGGAAAAATATTAGAATACTCAACAAAGCACAAAACAGCTGTAACTGAACTATAACGCTAGAAATGTTGTTATCTTCCACGTTATCAGATAAGAATGGTAGTGATATGGAAGATGACTAAGATATGCCTTGTAGTCTCGTGAACCAATGGGTTGCATTTTTATCTTCTTATTTGTAATAATCTCATACAATCTCAGTAATTGCTGTCAAAAATGGAGTTGTAAAATCAAAAGCATTTATCAGAAAATTCCAAAATCAAAATCAATTATGAATAGAGAATAAATGTAATTTTTTCTACACTTAAAATCAATAAAATACAGTGTTATCAAAATAATATTAAACTCCTGCATTTTTCTATGACAGTTCAAACGACCGTGACTGTCGCGGCCATGACGTGACGTCATTTACCTCAATCTGCCTTGTTTACATCTAATTTTTTGGCCTTATTATAGTAATTTTAATAATTGTATGTGCTTTACTCAAGCAAAACGATATTATAATGAAATCTTAGTGAAAATTTAACTACTTTTCAAAAAAAGTGTTTTTTTGACACATAGACTTTGACGTCACTACAGGCGTTATCGAGGAGGACGCATTTTGAAAGTGCGTTCCGTTTCACCAAAAATATGCTACATAAAACAATAAATTATAAAATAAGTGATATTTTAGAAACTTATACAAGTGAACCTCAATGTTTTTATGGGCCAATACAAGGCAATAATTATAAGAGTTTTGTATTTCTTGTATAGGTATTCCATAATTTCTAACCAGACTAAAAAAAAAGTCATTTATTTTGCGCCTCTCCAAGCGCTTCTTCGACTCTGCCATCGGACACCGTAACCCCCTGATCGCATCGGCCGCCCGATATGAACCCTCTAGAATCAGCCAGATCCGCCACCCAAGGCATGCTTTAGTCTATCCCGATGACGCTATTACCCTCCTCCAGGAGAGCATGAAGGAAATTAGCAGGCTAAAGAAGCACAGACCCAAAGAGCCGTCATTCCGTCCTCGCTGTCGAGGCCCGTCGCGATGCCCCGATTCAAAACCCTCCCCGTCCCTCGCTCGTGCCAGCCCGTGTCCCTAAATAATGACATCACTCAGATCCAGCCTGTCCCCTTGCTGTCCTCTCCCAGCGATGCCCTAAGCCGAGGCCCGTACCCCCGAGGGGGTGCCCTTAGCGTGTAGTCGCTTAGTTTGTAAGTTTTTGCCCTGGCTGGAGGCCTTACACTCAAGGCACCTACAGGATAGTCCGGTTAAGCAGACGTCAACCTCTCTAGGTTGAACTGCGCGATACCATATTGAAAAAAGAGGACGTGGAATTAACATCAACGGGGAGTACATCACACACTCGAGATTTGCAGATGACATCGTCATACTTGGCAGAATCAGTATAAAAAAAGCACAACTTTGTAACAAAACCATGAAGAAACTCGGTAGCAAGATAACGCTTCTTAGGTAATTTGAACTCTACAAGCATTAATAAGGATGATTGTCACTATTATAGCATTACTATGTACGGAAATTGTAAGTAGATAAGAGCGTGTTGGCTGCGTTTAATGAATTCCGTAGGTAGGTAAGGCAAAATTACAGGAAAGTCTTTTGCCTAGTCTTCCTGCTTTGTTTCCGTGAAATTAAATTTATTGCTAAAGCTCCACAGACAACCACCAGTGTTTTCGATATTTAGTCCTTCTGGGCTTCAGAGCCACTCGGGTCGATCTTCAGGTTAGGCCGCGCTTGCCTAGGTTGGTCCGTGGATGGGTGACAACCCCTTACATACCGAGTTTCCTCCGTGCCTCAAAAAGCACGTTCAGCCGTTGGGAACTGCTGTCATTTATAGATCTTTGACAGTCGTTACTGGTAGTCAGTGACCCAAAAGTCTGACAACTATTCTTACCAAGGGGTATCGTATTACCCAGTAGTAACTGGGTTGTGGAGGTCAGATAAGCAGTCATTATCATCTGCCTAGCCTTTTCCCAACTTTGTTGGGGTCGGCTTCCAGTCTAACCGGATGCAGCTGAATACCCTGTTCATTTCATTTTCAGTTTTTTCAGATAGGCAGTCGCTCCATGTAAAATATTGGTATTCCGCTGCATCCGGTAAGACTGTAAGTCAACCCCAACATAGTTGGGAAAAGGCTAGGAGATACGATTTACAATGGGTTAGACTGAAAGCCGACTCCCGAATAGTCGGAGAAGGCCAGGCAGATGATGAGACAGAAATCAGCGCTGCGTTTAGAGATAACAAACAGGTACAGCTGTATCGTGTACACTCCTGTTTATCAAACAGACTGATAAGGTTAGATTTAATAAGGCACGTTAGGTAGTTAGCCCGTTCAGGGAGAGATCCTCACGTCCCGGCCGCCGCGGGAGACGCCCCGGGCGTCGGGGGCCACGTGGTGGCTTCCGGCCACCGTAGGCGCGGGCCTGTGGACGGGGAGCTATGGACTAGCTCGCCGTCCGTACGTCTCATGACGACAGGCCGTGTCGACGGCGCGTTCGTGTTCCACGCGCGCCTCAAAGAGAGTTAGCAATAGGGAAGGGGTCCGCAAGGGCCGAAGCCTGCCGGGGCTGCGGGACTATTCGAAAGAGATACCGTGGCCCCGGAACACAAAGGGCGATGAAGGAACATGGATGGGTTTTAGTCAGTAAAAGTACGACACTCCCTCCTGCTCCGCCCAGAGCGGGAGAAGTCATTTGATGATTTCCCAACCGAAAAAAAAAAAGGTAGTTAGCCCGTTGTCACTTTGGCTTGCTTACTCTGGCATCTGATAAGACATTCATCATCTTCCTGCTCATGTCCCATTCTATTTGTGGTCGACGCAACACGTTTTCTTCTTCCATTCTCCCCTGTCAGACGTCACGGCATCATTTACTCCTTTCTCTTTCATATCAGTCTTCACACAATCCATCGATCTTTTCTTTGGCCTTCCTCTCCCTCTCCATCCATCAACACATTCATGTCCATCACTTTTTGAGTTACATGCGTTTCATCCTTCCTCATTACATGTCCTTACCAAGACACACGACATTCGCTAAGATCTTAAAAATCATAAATTATGGATTGGTGATTGCCAATTTGTATCACGGAACCCTAAAATACCTTAATGAAGGTTCAATTATCTACAAAATAATTGCATTATAGCCTGGTTATATAGTATGTAATTGACAGTTGAAACAAATGAGTTTTCATCATGGTATTTGTTGTCTGGTAATATCGTCAAGGTTAATTAGAGATTATAATTCATTGGTGTAGCAAATATGCATCTTAAATGCTTAAAAAATAACCACGACGTGCAAGCTGTCAACTTTTTTGTTCAGTCCTGTTGTATTTATAAATGTTTAAACTTATAATTTATCGTTAATGGATAAATTTGATTCACCGATGATGAACCATTTCATGCAGGTGTTGGTGAGGCAGGAATGATGCATCATCGATGATTTTTGTAAGGTTTGTTTGTTGTTTTTGTGATGTTTGTATTTTGTTGTTATGTCTGAATTTTCTGGGAGCGTAATAATATTTTATACTAACATAGTTCTGTAAGTTTTTGTAACTAACACGTGGATCTTTGTTGTCTGAACAAATAAATTAAATTATTATTATTAAACTGTCACTTACGGTATATCTTCCGTGATAATTAATAACTCTTAGCTTTTGCCCGCCGCTTCGCACGCGTTAATTTACAATTTCTCTGAGTTTCCCCGGTTTGGTGGTAATACGGCATCAAGGTGACGTGACGCCGGTTGCGCACTACCATTCTTCTGTGGCAGATTAGGGTCACGAGGAAGTCTTCGTCTCAGACCCGATGCTTACGCATATTACGAGATCACTGCTTCGTAGAAGAACGCCCAACTATCTCGCTACCAAGCATACATATGACCAAGGCTGGCAGCGACTCTTGCCGCGACTACACGGCGCTGCTCTACCCAAGCGGGACATTGCTCGAGGGTATGCTAGGTTGTGTCCTCGCCACAATCACATGGGTGGCACATGGGGGACGCTTTCCATCTCGCCACCTTAACAGGTACAGTCGTGGTCTTTTCCGCCTGATCAGTTAAATTATTTTTCGCTTAATTCATGCGGAGACACCGAGCTACACGCCCTTAAAGTTAGCCTATGAGGAAAGCGTCAACTTTGGCGCGCAAAATAACAATAACTCTCGTTTGGCGTGCGTCGTCAGTGCTCTCGGCCGATCGGTATCTTTTCATTCATTATTTCTATACAAAGTCAACGAGGCGGGGCTAGAGAGCGTTTCTATGTTCTAAGTGCAAGCAAAAATTAGCTTAGTGGTGATCAGGCGGGAGTGTCCTCGATAGTACCTGCTGAAGCGACCAAGCCCTGACAGCCATGACGATCCTAAGCCAATGTGACTAAGGTTTTGCCTGCGTTGGCAATGCGTCGTCCACACATCTAGCTGCCAGACCATCAACACCTCTTGTCTTGGTCCTTGGACGTCTTTCGGTCATAACTTTACCCCTCTTATTATCATCGCACCTTTCTAGGCTCCATTTAAATTCTATAACACGATTTTTAATTTCGAAAACGGATTTGGGTTTCAACGGACGAGCCTAAAATAATGTAAATCTAAAGTACGTATAATAATATGTGAAGGAGTACACCTACATAATACCTTGTGTTTTGCATTATCTTTTAATACTTTGTGTATATCTTCTGTTGGAGATCCATCACTACATAGTATAAAAGTCGCTTTCTCTGTCCCTATATCCCTATGCATACATAGGGATATAGGGATAGAGAAAGCGACTTTTAAAGCGACTTTTTAAATCTTTAAAACTACGCAACGGATTTTGATGCGGTTGTTTTTAATAGATAGAGTGATTCAAGAGGAAGGTTTTAGTATAATTATAATATGCGGGCGGGCGAAGCCGCGGGCATCAGCTAGTAAAAAATAAATAAAGGAACCTAAAAACTACCCTTTGGTACACTTTAGTCCAGGTAGTATACTAGACAAAGTCACTTTCTATGAGCTATAAAAATATCAATGCAATGCTACCAAAAGCATGCGTCAGTTCTGTTGAGTCGTTGTGGAAACATTAATATTGTCTTGGCCCCCTTATTGCTCTAGCTATATAACCTCCACCATTCATCCATCCCCTTCATTTTTGTCTTAAGCATTTTTTTTGGTAGCACAGATAGTGAAATGGAAGTAATTGAGAATTAGAATTATTATTATTTTTATTACAATGTCTCATTTTAACAATATGATTAATGTTGTTTATTATGTACACTACAGCTGTAATTTTCCAAAATAATTAAATACGAAAACATAATGGGAACATGTTTTTTTTATTTTATTTTACCCCAACCTAAAGCCATCACTATAGAAAAATTGGTGTATTTTATACAAATAATAATTATCAAAAGAAGCAAATCATAATTGTTTTAACAGCTCCTAATAGATACCGGACTGTTTGTATTTCGTGCGAGAGAGATAGCGCTCTACGAAGCCGAAATTAGCCGATTGTCTCTTTCCAAAGGTCGATGTGCAATATTTATTGCCGGGTACTGTAGTCTATATTGTGTCCTACTGCTGGGTAAAGGCATCCCCTTTCTCCCTCTAAACCTCTCTGTTCTGTGCCATTTCTGACCACGTTTGCCCTGCGAACATGATGTGGGGGGCTATTACGTATCTTTCTGATATCCAGTGACTATAGAGCTTCGGTTGTACACCGAACTTTGATGACAACCGTGAATGTCATAATATTGGTATTACGTATCACACTGAGTGGATATCACTTCACGGTGACTAACAGGGTCATACATAATACGAAACTAACCTTTTGACAGTTAATTGATGGACACTGAGCCCAGTTACTATCATTTCGAGCTGTCAACAGAGATACGTAATAGCCCTACAGATCGTCACACCACCTTCGCCGCGGTCGACCTCGTCGGCGATGTCCACCCTCAGGCGTCCAGTGAGTGACGATCTTTGCACACCTCTCTGGGTGCATCCGTGCAACATGGATAATTATTTAATTTTATTTTGTTCGTTTCTTTGTCGTAGTAACTCGTGCAATTATGAATTTGCAGTTTTACTGTTTTACAAATAAACGTTACAAATGTAACAATGTCACAATTAACTGTTCTTTGTAGAGGCCATGTAGCTACTTACCGCCTGTAGTGAATGGAAAAAAAATAATTAAAAAAATTAAAAAACCCGACTGCTTAAAAATAACTAATAACTTTAAATAAAAACTGAAAAGAAAAAAACAAGTTCAGGAAACAGGACAAATTGACTGCAACAGTCGGGTATCAGGACACTTGAGCGAAAGACATTTGTGCGAAAGACACTTGCGCAAATGGACTTTTGCGCGATTGGACTTTTGCGCGAACAGACTTTTGCGCGCCAGGACACTTGCGCGAATGGACTTTTGCGCGATTGGACGTTTTCGCGAACGGACTTTTGCGCGCTAAGACACTTGCGCGAATGGACTTTTGCGCGAAAGGACATTTGCGCGAATGGACGTTACTTAGATAAACCATTTTAAAATCCTCATGATGAGCCCTTTATCGAGCCGTTCAGGCTGAAGAGCGTGCCAAACATTTGAATTTGCCGCCAAAAATCCGCCATTTTGTTTCTTTTTTATTTTTATGTACCCAGTGTCACTCTCACAGTAAATACAAATCTAACGACACCTCTCAAGCCAAAATCCATTGAGCCGTTCAGGCCACAGAGCGTGCCAAACAATTATACATACATACATACATACATACTCTCAAAAAACATAACCCTCCTTCTGGCGCAGTCGGGTAAAAAGACAAACAGCCTTTTTTTTTTAGGATGGGAAATCATCAAATGACTTCTCCCGCTCTGGGCGGAGCAGGAGGGAGTGTCAGACTTTTACTGACTAAAACCCATCCATGTTCCTTCCTAGCCCTTTGTGTTCCGGGGCCACGGTATCTCTTTCGAATAGTCCCGCAGCCTATCTTCTGAACAGTGTAATTTGGTATAAAAATCATAAAATATAATTTATTTAATTTTTATTTTATTTTAGGAAAGCTTACAGACTAATACACTGACATTATGGCAACATAAATATATAACAAAATTGCTTATAACAAGCCTCTACAGATATATAAAAAACAAAATAAAATTGTTTCCTATTACAAAATAATCTAACACAATACTGTCAACTTATTGATTAATTTCAAAAAGTTGGTTAATTCTATTTAATTGTTTATAATTTAAGCTAACTTGTAAAAGAACTTGTATTGTTCTAAGAACCCTTTCGGGGAGTACTTACTTAGAATATCTAAAACTAAATTATCGACAGCTACAATGCTTTCGCTCTTTTTAGGATTCCGTAGTCCTGACAACGAACCCTTAATAAGTAGTTTCGTCATGTCCGTCTGTCTGTCCGTCCGTCTGTCCGTGGTTTTGCTAAGAGACCGTTAGTACTAGAAAGCTGTAATTTTGTAAGGGTCCAGTTACGCCGACAAAGTGGTAAAATATAATTTTGGAAAATATTTTTTTTTATGGTAGCTCGTACATTATTGTGAAGTGGGGATGAATGGATTTTTCGTCGTCTATCCCATCGTGTGGGGTATCGTTGAATAGGTCTTTTAAAAAACCACTTTTCGATTTAATGCTCCATTTACGAAATATTAAACTTTTGTTCTAGTCCCCCAATTAAATTTTGGAAAAATTCATGATAAGAGTACATTTCATTAACTTTAAAGGAAAACTATAGCGGTTAGCATAACTTTATTAATTTAGCAGTTTAGTTGTTGAACTTGGGTGTTGGATAATTTTGTCCCAAATCCTGAATAAAGAACCACAGAATCGTTCTATATTGTGATAAGGGGCTACTACGGAACCATACAGTGCACGTGACCCGACACGCAATTGGCCGGTTTTTAGGTATTTGAATTGTAGGAATACCGAAAGGTAAATTAAAAATAGTGAAATATATCAAATGAGTATTTCAATGAAATTAGTAAAACTAAATATACGTACGACACTACATATTGAATATTATTAAATTGATATTTTAGTTACAGATTTGACGAGTGAATTGTCGAGTGTCACGTCGCAGTAACTCATGGCGTGCTCTTATTGATTTATTTCATTCGTTGTTTCTACCTCTCTCACACGCGTGTCGCTTGTAAGTGTCTTTTTAATATACATAAATAATATAAACGAAATTAAACTACATGGTCACCTTACCTTATACGCCGACGACACTTGTTTATTTTACTTCGGATCTTCCATCCATCACATTATCTCGCTAGCACAAGAAGATTTAAATACCCTATTCGCATGGTTTCAGTTCAATCTCCTAACAATAAATATCTCTAAAACATGTTATATAATATTTAAGGCTAAAAATAAATCAATTCCTCCATATGACCCTCTAACAATAAACGATATCCCGCTACAGCAAAAACCATGCGAAAAATACCTCGGTCTACGAATGGACAGCTCACTAACGTGGAATGCTCACATAGATCACATAAAGAGTAAACTCTCGGCACTCTCCGGGTCACTGCGTAACATTGTTCGTTGTATTCCACCAAAATTGCGGTATACTATTTACAACTCCCTAGTAAAGCCACATCTACTTAATTTAATTGAAATTTGGGGCAGTGCCGCTAAAACAAAATTATCAGAACTACAAATTACCCAAAATAAAATCATAAAAATAATATTCAACTACCCATATCTAACACCTACCAGCAAAGTTTATCAAGACACAAAAATAATGAACATAAAACAACTTTATATTTACAACACATGCATTTTCATCAGAAATATTCTTAACAAAAGCGTTCACTCAAACTTAACACTCACTCAATATAAACAAGTTAGTCAACGCAGTACTCGGCGAGCCAGCTTGCTAGTTTTACCAAAAACAAGAACTAACTATGGCAAAAAAATGCTAACTTTTGAAGGAGCACAGCTTTATAACAAATTACCGTCCTGTATAAGAAATGTACACTCTTTCAATGCATTCAAAACTCAACTTAGCCAGCACATTATTGCGGATCGATCACTTCTGGAGAAATGAATGCATTGGATGGGTAACTATTAGGTTGTAATACTGACGAACTTATTGTAATCTATATTTTTAGTATTGTTCTCAAGTAAGTGACTTATGTCTTTATTGGGAATAAAGTTTCTTTAAACCGAAGTGTAGTTTGTGGCCAAGTGGCCACACATACAATACTAGTGGTACACCCATGCTTTGCACTGATGCAATCTAAACTCGGTCTTGGTCTGACGACCAGTCTTATCAAGGGGTATCGATTACCGCGTACTAACTGGGTTGTGGATGTCAGATAGGCAGTCGCTCCATGAAAAATACTGGTATTCAGCTGCATTTAGTTAGACTGGAAACCGACCCCAACATAGTTGAGAAAACGGTGTGCAGCTGACGGATCATCTGGCACGGACAGGTTTCATCCTACGCTTGCCGATACACGGTCTTCAGTCCAGGATTCTTGCTCCATTATTTATTACTAGTTATCAAACTCATTTACCTTAATTGGTACATAGCGCAAGAACTAATTAAAACAAACTTTTTGATCTTGTCAATGATAAACAAGCACTTAAAGCTTTTTTGAAAAAATACTCCGACGTAGGTCAACTAACTTTTTGTTCGGAAGCAAAATCAAAACGAGTACTTTAAAATACATAATTCTTAGTCTGACTTTTTGTCTGTCACAGGAAAATAAACTAGAATCTCAAGGTGTACAGCCAAATTAAATGCTATGTGCAACTAGGACAGCTATGTAGTTAGTAGCAAGGTTTAGTAATAATATTTGCCCTAAAAGATCATAAGTTACAGTCAACGAAGATTGCCAATAGTGGCGGGAGAAATATGACGATTTGGGATCGATCCTTTGGAGAATATAATCTTAATTAGAGTCAATTGTGTCGAAAATTTCCCCGTCCTTAGTAAATGTATGAGAAAATACATCATTATCTGCTAGGATACAGGCCTTTTAACAGGCAGAGGGATTGGGCTATACCTAATCCACCACGCGAGCCTAGTGCGGGTTGCTAGATATCACAATGTCTTCGAATTTTAGGTCCTGTCGCCTGCCAGTTTCCCCGCGATGTTAACCTTCACTATTTAGAGAGTTGGGGTGATGAATGAACATTACACAAAGCAAAGTGCCTGCTTGTGTTCGAACCTACTTACTACAATTCGTAAGTCGGGGCTTTTGCGTCTAGGTCGGTATTGCTTCTTTACTCCCTCAATGCTGAGGAACAAGGTCGTAACTCCCCTCTTCTTCGTGAATGGGTCTCCATGAACAGGAAAAACCTGGTCCACCGTCGAAACTGACGATGAAAAACTCAAATTTTGTCAAGAGGATTTGGTCTCAAAGATCGTCACTTAAGATACCACACGATTAAAATCGTGGTTCATTAAAAAGTTTGTAAATAACGTGATTGCATCAAATTGCCTTAATTACCTACCACAAACATGCAGTCAACATGTAATACTGCAGAAGAAATAGAATATTTTCCTTTAAAGTCATAATTATCTAGAAACACGTGAGTCCACATAACTTGAACACGTGTATTGTGACCTCGACATAGGGTCAAACGACACCTTACAGGTAATTGTAAACGTGCAAATAAATATTTTAATTATATAAAAACATACAGTACTATGCACATGAATTATATAAATAGGACTGCCTCGTTGGTCTAGTGGTTGCAAGCGCGATTCGCGATCAAGAGGTCTTGGGTTCGACTCCCGGGTCGGGCCAAGTGTTATTGGGTTTTTCCACCAGGAATTTCTCAGTAGCTGTCACGGAGTCTGGATCTGTAGCCGATTGATGGAAATAGGCTCGCCCCCTTTTACATGGGATTTTAACATAATTGGCGAAAAGTGAGTGTACTATTAGGTAGATCTCTGCTTAACCGGAGATGCCAGGCGTGATATTGTGATTGTATGTTATGTAATAATATAACAGCCTGAAACCTAGATTAGTGTGCCTAGTTATTAGTAATAGACTCCCCCCTATTTCCATAATGACAGGTAAACGTAGCAGTAATGGTAACGTGCGTGTTTTACTGGTACAGGTACAGTCGTGGTCTTTTCCGACTGATCAGTTAATTTTTTTCCCCTTAAATCATGTGGAGGTGCCGAATCACACCCCCTTAAAATTTAGGCCTATTAAGAAAGCGTCAATTTGGCACGCAAAATAACAATAACTCTCGTTTGGCGTGCGTCGTCAGTGCGCTCGGGCGATCAAATACGATATACAAAATCAACGGGGCCCGCCTCGCTGACTTTAGCCCCGGCTAGAGAGCGTTTCTATGTTGCGAGTGCAAGCAAAAATTAGCTTAGTAGTGATCAGGCGCGAGTGTCCTCGATAGTACATCTCTGCCTGTCCCTTCGGGGATAGCAGCCATCAAGTGATGTGTTTAATGATACATTTGAAGAGCTTAGGTACCTACTCAATTCCTTTACTTATCCTATCTTACATTATAGCATCATCGGGCAACAAGACGTGCATGTTATTATGTGAATCAGGCATCGTCATCATCTGACTCGCCTTTTCCCAACTACTTATTTTAACACACTCCCAATTACTTTTTTTCCTAAAAGGACATTATAATTTCAGTGTTTCATATAAATCATGATCCGTCGAATGACCAATTTTGTCGAGACGCCATTGTTTAACTATTGTGTCTACTTCGTGGACAGATCATGGGATATACGAGTTTACTTCACGAAGTAAATTATGTATAAGTGTACATCATCTGCCCAGCCTTTTCCCAATTATGTTGGGGTCAGCTTCCAGTCTAACCGGACGCAGCTGAATACCAGTATTTTACATGGAGCGACTGCCTGTCTTACCTCCACAACCAAGTTAGTACTGGGTAATACGATACCCCTTGGTAAGACTGGTTGTCAGAGTTTTGGACCACAGACTACCTGTCAGTAACGACTGTGAAAGATCTACAAATGACAGCTGGGACCAACGGCTTAACGAGCGTTCCGAGGCACGGAGGAAACTCCGTATGTAATTTGTGGTCACCCATCCACAGACCAACCTAGGCAAGCAAGGCTAACCTAAAGATTGACTCGAGCGGCTCTTATTATTTTAGCCTCGAGCTCCTCCGAAATTAATCAAACAACGAATTATTATTTTATAAGACGTTCAATCACTGATTCTCATCACACTCGTCTTGTAATCATCTTGTAAGCTGCTGTTAAGTAAAACCCCATTACAAAAAAGAGTTGCTCAGTTACAAATCAACGATACCCTTCATAACTAAGATTTACTTAGTTGGGTCAAGAAAGGAACTTCTATGACTACCTGTGGAACTCCAATGATTGAACTGAGAAACGCGTTAAAAATCTTACTAGTTAATAACACCAGCTGTGAATTAAACAGTCTACTAGTTGTACAGTCATGTTTGTGGTATCATTTTGGTACCACTTTTCAAATTGGTCTATGCGTGTATTGATTAACGCAGTTGAAGGCCTTAGACCAAATCAAAATTAATGATATTTTTAATAACCAATTTTGTACATACACACATAGTGCGTACTTACAAAGTGTAAAACGCCTAAAGTTTTTTGAAAGGCAGTATCTAGTCTATAATAAACATATTCAAAGCGCTTAAGGATTAAAAACCACATTTAAGAAAAAATCATATCAAAAAATATTTAGTTATAAATCCCCGGAGATTGCTGCATCTATTGAACTCACGCAATTAAAAGAGCGTACTGCATACTTGTTTCATCTGCATTTATAAAGCGCCTATTAAAATACTAATACAATACATAGGCTGCGCAATAATATTAACATTTAATAACCTATTCACCTGTGTTGACTGAGTAAAAAAAACTTGACTTGGTATTTGAAAACTGTCCTAAACCTAGATGGATCATGGGATTCAGTATTTTAAAACCTCTCCCTTATCAAATAACAAATATCAATCGAAAGTGGTATAATATAAGAGTGCTGCAATATCGGCAGTGCCTTCGGCATGCACGCTCCGCAAATATAAAAGTCCGTTGGATATGGTTCATCTCCTTAAGGAATGGACCACGTTTGAATCCTCCGGATTTTATGCTTCAATTTTGACATTGGAAATGTCTTTTTGTTCGTTCTAGTATAGGCTCCGATTTCACGAAAAAGTGCGATCTTCTTATTTCTCAGAGAGTTGTGAAGATATGATATTAAAAAAAAAAAAAACTCAAAAGAAGCGAGCATGCAAAAAAATATTCGACAAAGTCAAAAACGAAAAAAGTTATGGCTGAAATAGTGAAAAAAAATTTGATTTTGGCGCTCGATATTTTGAGAACGAAGAATGATATCAATAATGTGAGCTAAACACCTCTGTACAATTTAGTCAGCTACAATTTGAGCTTGAATAAAACAAAGATGATCGGGTTAAGGGTTTGCCCTGTAGCTTAACCTTTTTGAAAACCGACTTTCTCGTCGCTCACCGACAATATTTTTTCGAATTCTGTAAATTCATTTCCAATGTGCTCGATAGCCGTGGGAGGCACGAAATCTGTGACTTTTTTCAACAATTATTCTGTAATTTTGTTGTAGTCTCACTAGATGTTTCATGTTGTAGGCTTTCATAAGTATTTGAAATTTTATCTTTACAAAACAGGTAAATTGTCTACTTGCAGTATTGTGTCTCCCTCTTCCTGTAATGTATCTAAAGGTTGCCTTGAATAGATCGCTTTTAGCGATAATACCGCCCATTGAGTCACCCTAGGTGAAATGTTCCCTTTTATGTTTACTTCTCTAACGTACATAATAAATAATATTATATTCTATTCCATTGTCAGAGGCACACAATATTTTTGTATCACCTCTGTATTCCTTTACCTGTGCTCAAATAAACTCATTTGATTCATTTGTGTGTCCTTCTTATGTAACTTCTTGTATAACCACACTCTCAATTTGTGAATGTCATCAATTTCGACAACCTTGATCCAGTGGTATTTCCCACTAGCAAATTACTTAACCGCTGTCATCATCATCATCTGCCTAGCCTTTCCCAACTATATTGAGGTTGGCTAACTGTAACCAGATGTAGATGAATACCAATATTTTGTGCAGAGCGGCTGTTTATATGACCACCACAATCCAGTACCTAGCATGATACCCCGTGGTAAGGACAATAGAGGAAAAATAAATATTATAAAACCATTGTTATTTAATATTATTTTATTTTTGTTTCTATGATAATTTTGTTATTACCACCACAGGAGCTAACATAAGAAAATTAAAATTAACCTAAAAAAAGGTGAAATTAACCTAAAATATCACAATCAAAATAATTCTATATATTTACTTGTTTGGATAACACGGTGGAGTTCAATTTCTGCAGACGTAACTTAACGGTGTTTAATGTAGTCAGGAAAATTATGTGTGATGTGACAGAATTTATTTTTATTACTATACTTAACAGTTAATTTCAGTGTCCAGTGATATTCAATTAGCATTATAGCTGAAAAGTTAATTCAAATACTTATGTCAGAAATTAAGAAAATACAATCTCAAACAATAAAAGTTACGGTAAAACCAGTACGGACAGAATAAACAAATACGCTACAGATAAAATACTGAAGTATCTATGAGAGTCCAGTGTCCGGAGCCGTGTCTCCAAATTGACCATACATAAATAAAGAAGGGTAAAAATCTATTCAAATGGAAGCGCCAGAGTAGTCCGCGAAATTTATACATTCTAACACTGGCCTGCAAATTACAAAAGAACGTAAGAAAATCTAAATTTGCCATTCCAAAGAACTATATGTATATATTTGACAGTTTGTTCCTTGACGCTTCCATCTTAATGTTTTTGACTTACACAAGATTATTTTTAAAATCTATCATATGATTAACAGTTTAGTCCACAGTCAAACATCTGAAGGATCCAGGCATGCCCATGTATTCCTCATTGAATTTTTGTACATTTCTTTTTGTTTCGTCCGAGCAAGCTTTGAACATATTTTTTACATACTCCACATGTTGTGTTGTACTTAATTCCTGCATCATCTCCGCTGAAAAAGTAACGTTATTGTTTTTGTTAGTAACAATTCTATTGATCCCAGAAGAAACGAAATCCGAAGAAACGAGAAAAAGATGATTCCATTTCTTAGAGGCACCTTGTTGCAAAATTATATTTTGGCCCACCTTCAAAAAAAGTTGAGCAACCTTGCACTAGGACATGGTCTAGATTTTATTTGGTGGTTCTTTGACACTGTCAAAAAATCGCTGTTGGGAAGCATTTGAAAGCAAAATTGATGTGGATATTGTTTTGAAAAAAATGGTAGAATTAGTGACGCTCTCTAGACGAGCAAGCAGTCGTCATGTTCTTGCAAGCAAATTAAAATTTGGTTCGCATTTTCCCGTCTACCGCAATTTGTTTGTGATAAATCAAAAGTGATGTTATCAACACTAGAAACGAGACATTTACTGTTTACTGTTTTTTGTGAGTTCCCGATATTCCGGCGCTGTTGTAAGCACCATGATCACGGATAAACTGAAGTTATTGCGGGTGGGTGTTTATGAGCAGATTAATTGGGCTATCCTCTTTCATGCTTTTGCACTCAGTACCGCTACCTCTGTCACACTCAACTCGATCTGTTCCCGTCACACGAAACTCACTGTGTCCGCTCGTGAACTTTTTTCGGCACATTTTCGGTTTTTTAATTTCCCGTTTCTAGTGCTAATAATGTTAGTGACCATGATAGTTTAAAAACTTATAAAGGTGATGTTGTTACTTACCATGCAATGTTTCAATAGATTTCTGATTTCCACCGTACTCCAACGGCAGCAGTTCCTTAGGCACTACTTTATGTAAATCTTCTAAAGATCGTTGGACATGCATTCTGTTGCCGATCTTCTCGCTGACAAATTGCTTAATAGTATTTATGATCAATTCTATGGCTTTTGATTCTGTTATCATTTGAATGCTTTTCAGTCTGGCTCCGTAACCTTCCTGCAAAAAGAGGTACAGGACGGTAGGTCAGGACGTAAAATCATCTTGCTATCCCCGCAGAGTTAGGTAAGGGAGTGCCTATATAACACCACATTTTGCCATTTAGGCAAAAAAAAGGTATTTACGTCTCGTGTAAATGGGGATAAGCCTATTGTCATCAGCCGGACAAATCTGCAAATTCCGGAGTCCAAATAGGAAAGTCCTGAAGGCAAAACCCAGTACCACTTTGATCGTCTGGGGAATCGTACCCACAGAGTTCTTTTTGTAAAATTAATTTGTGATGGACATGAATGTTGATGGATGGAGAGGGAGAGGAAGGCCAAAGAAAAGATGGATTAATTGTGTGAGGAACGATATGAAAGAGAAAGGAGTAAATGATGCCGTGACGTCTGACAGGGGAGAATGGAAGAAGAAAACGTGTTGCGCCGATACCAAGTAGAATGGGACAATAGCAGGGAGATGATGACGATGATGACTGGGACTGTAGCTTCAAAAATAGCAGTTTTGAGATATACGCATTTAAAGTTTTTTGTGTTCTTATCGATGCTTTGCGTAGAAAACTTTCTCTTGTGCCAATTGGCCACTTATTTTTGTATACTTAGGGTGGTTTTTTTTTCAATTATAGAGCAAAGACAATTAAAGTTGAGTGGGATATTATCCAAAATACCTACATATTTTGTGTTATGACAGTTTTTTAGAGGATGTGCGATATGTAGTGATGATACTTACGACCAATATGGTTATAAATTGCTGTAGTTCCACTGTATTTATTTTTGATATTACTTCGAACAAATTCATCTTCCTGCAGTCGTATATACAAACGAAGCCGTTACAATAGTCATTGGCTTTTAAGTATTCAGCAACCTGAAAACAAAAATGTGATTTTAGATACTTCTAAATGGTAACAATTTAACATAACATAACATCACGCCTGCAGTCCCCGAAGTGTTAAGCAGGCGTGTTCCTAATGGTACACCCACATTTCGTCAGTAATGTTTAAGTCCCATGTAATAGGGGACCAGCCTATTGCCATCAACAGGGCACAAATCCAGACTCCACGGCTGTTATTGACAAATTCATGATTGAAAAACCAAATAATAATTTGTCCGACTCGGGAATCGAAGTCAGGACCAGTCGTGAGAGCTCAGGAGTCAAGATTACGACAACTAGCCCAACGAGGCAGTAAAACAAAGTATAAATATAAACATTAATGTATTTTATAGAGTTATACAAAGAAACCAGACTTTTCACTACAGTGTCATTGCAATTGAGTGGCTTCACAATCATGGACATGACTTTGAAGCCTTTAAAATGTCTCCGGACCCAGGTTGGTCGCAGCAAGGAAAACCTGCTCAGGTGGAGATTCATTAAAGACTCTGCCCTGGTAAATCTGATGCTGTTCCACAAACGATGAGGCACTTAATATCGTGTCCTGCGTGTCCTGTTGTTTGTTCACTGCAGGAACTGATGGACGCTACCGAAAGCGCCAAACTCGTCGCTCAGTTCTGGGCCGACACAATTTAGATTGCCATCAACACTCTAAGATGAGGAAGAAGTATCTTACCCGCTTCTGGTTGCCGTTGTGGCCGCCTTTACAGTAGGCATGACGACAGTCTCAAAAAATTGCAAACCTATTTAGTCCGTCAGTTAGAGTATTGGAAATTAATGGACACGTATTTTTTGTTTTTGTAAATCAATGAATATTGACAAAAGATAAAACGCATCAACACTCGGGAGTGGGGGCTCGTGACGTCAGAACTAGCTAAAAATTATACCTAGGCGTGACGTACTGAGAATTTTAAAAGCGTCATATCTTCTTCAATTTTGGTTTACGTAAGAAAAGAAAAAACACGGGTCAAATATTTTTTGATAATCTAAGTGACGGACTAATTAGTTTTTTTTGTCGTCTCGCCTATTGTACCATTAGAACAAATCAAGTTATAAATAACAACTTACGTTCATACAATACTGGAAATACTGCATAAAACTCTCGTGAGTTAATTCGTTGTCGCTGATTTGAACTATTAATAGTCTGTAGTAATCCTCAGTTAGTATCGGCAACGGGACTAGCTTCCTGCAAACCATAATTCAGACATTTAGGTATAACATTAACTGACATTTTTAACCATCAGACACCTCTTTTCTTGCCATATCATTCTTCACACAGTCCATCCATCGTTTCTTTGGTCTTCCTCTACTCATATACCCATCCATATTCATACTCAAAACTTTCCTCAATTTTTAACCCCCGACCAAAAAAAGGGGTGTTATAAGTTTGAAGTGAGTAACCCTCTATAGACACAAGTTTATCTAGAATTCTGTCACACAATCCATCAAGAATCATGTGCAGAATCTATGGTAACTGTATGTGCGTTAGTGTCCCTTGAACCCTGTGCTATGTGACCCTAATATTGACCTGCTTCAGTGTAGGAAAAGTAAACCCTAA
Source organism: Xestia rhomboidea (assembly GCA_963853795.1). Lineage (NCBI taxonomy): Eukaryota > Metazoa > Arthropoda > Insecta > Lepidoptera > Noctuidae > Xestia > Xestia rhomboidea. The sequence continues at coordinate 15,741,160 of OY970776.1, forward strand.
CTTTATCCACGATGAGGCCACAGACAGACGCACAGATACCTGTGCGTCTGTCTGTGGCCTCATAGCTCCTAAATGGTTGAATCGATTTTGATTAAGTTTTTTTTCACTATCTTTAAAATAAAACATTATGTTTTTCCTACAGCTGGGACACTAGTTTCCTTCCAGTGAAAAGCAGTGGGCACTAATGTGGCCATGCGGGCCCATTGCAGGGATGTCACATAATTATCTATTTTTAGTTCGTTTTGAGCAGCGGTGGCCCAGTGGTGGCGGCCTCGACATACGAACAATAAGTCTTGGGTTCGAACCCAGGCAGGCGCAGTACTTTGTGTAATTTAGTTCATTACCGCTGCTCTCAAAACGGTGAAGAAAAACATCGTGAGGAAACTGGTATGTCCTAGAACCAAAAAAATCGAAGACATGTGACATCTACCAATCCGCACTGGGCCCGCGTGGTGAATTAATAGCCCATTCCCTCTCATAGAGAGGAGGCCTGTGTCCCAGCAGTGGGAACATTAATTGGATGATAATGATTTCTTAATTCTTACACTCGTATCCATTAAAAAGTCAAAGTGATTTCTTGAGTATATTTAAGATACGATATTTATTGTAATTGCTTGAAGTTAGAACTCTCAAAGGTTTGATTTCTTCCACAGTTTTTACTTCGTTGTAATTATTGTCTACTGCATAAACATGTTTGCGAAATAATTGCTTCAACTTATGTAATTACTGTAGCTTGACTATAGATACGGGTGTTAGACATACAGGTTTCCTCACGACGACGTTTTCCTTCAACGTTTTAAAAGCAGTAGTGGTGAAATGATATAAATAAATAAATACGCAAATAAGTAATAAGTAATTCAGCGTCATCCCACTGCTGCGCCAAGGCCTCCCGACACACATGACACATGACTTCCTTTTTTTTATCCTAGGCTAATGGTGGCTGGTCGTCGGTTAAGAGGACACAAAACGGCCGTTTTTCCATACAAACTTAGTCCCCTGTTTCCTCCCTGGATAATGCCAGTAAAGAAATATTTTCTTTTCCAAAAAATCTATAACCACTATTGGCATGTCCTTATGTTTTCTTTTTTTTTCATAAATCATTTAATAAAAGACATCTGAACCTTCACAAACCTAAAAAAAAATGTAAAATTTTCCGTTGTGTTCAAACCTTCAGAAAACAAATTTGACTAGCTTATATAAAAAAAGGGCAACATAGGAACACGGCCAAAGTTTTATTTTTATTTTTTGGAGAAGTAATCATGTGATTACGAAACGTTGTTTTTGTGTACTTTTAATTGGTATTTTCTGCTGTTGTCTCTTTCGCGCTCTGCGCGCGGCCCTTTGGGCACTGCGCGACAGCAATACATTTTACAAATAGGTTCCTATTTCTCAATTCTCTCGCCCTTTTTTGTTTCCTCTTAAGTCTAGCTCATCTCGACACCTTCTACGAGGTCTGCCACGACGACTTCTGGCTCAATTTAGTTTATAAATTTCAATAAAACATTACTTACGCTATATTCAAAATGCTTTGCAGTTCCATCTTGACATCGGTCTTCGTAAAGAACTTCGGTAACAGCGTCTTCATCGTGCACAGTCGGTCTATTTGCTTTTTTGACTTCTCCACGGAACCTTTGCAACATATCAGCGTTCTTTCCAGGTATTCCTTGCCTGTAAAAGTGAAAAAAAATATAATGAGTTTTGGCTTTGGTTTTATAAATGAAAATTGGCCTCAAACAAAGGCTCCACTTTATGAAAAGAAATGGGCTATAATCCACAACGCAGGCCCAGTGTAGATTGGTGGGTTCGCAGTTTTTAAAGACGTGATGACTAAATAATTCCACTGCACAATCCCAAATTGATTTTTTTACTTTTCCGTCGAGTTTTTCGCTAATACACGTAACTATGTCACTTTTGCGAGTGACGGTGCGTGTCGCGGAGTCGATTCTCAAATGGATCAATTATTTGTATGGCCTACAGGTAGTTGCTCCGAGTCTGCCTGTTTGTGTATGTGAGTTCAATATTTTTTTAACGCATCCACCTTAATGGAGGAATTCCTAGTGTGCAGCGACGTTTTTTTTTTAAAAAAAAACCTTTCACCCTTTAATTTTTATTTGTTTACTTTTATTTATTTACTATAGGTCTACCAACAATTAATTGTTCACACTGGATACAGCGACATAATTCATTCTTAAAATTAAATAACAGTGCTACAATAAAAGGTAAACACCACATGCACAAAACAATAAATTCGGAAGCAAAGCTAACTTAGTAATGACTAAGCGCCAACATTCAATTAAATTAAATTAAACTTGAAACAGTAAAAACGTAAATATGACAAAATCGATAAATTTATCAATAAGACAATATTAGTAAAAAATATATTAAATAGGCGAATTGATAAAATTGATAAGTTATAAATAAAGATCGACACAAAATTAAAATTAAATTAAAATTCATTGAATAATATTGATTAAAATTGAAAAACATGGAATAATATTGAATACAATTTATAGGTTGGTAAATTAATAAACATTAAAGAGAAAAAAAAATATATAAAAAAAATATATATTATTTACTAATCAAAAATTTACAAAAGGATAGATGTACGATAATTCAACGCTGCCTATCTCTTCAGAGATTACATGTGTAACGTTATTAATGAAAAAAAAAACTTACCTATTGTTTTTTTATAAAAAGCTATTATTTTCGTTTACTAAACTTCGACTGACGTCATCAAACAAAAAAAAATATTTATTTAAATCAGACCAGGCCCCTTATTCACAACGTTTCGATTCAATTTTCGATTCAGAAAGTCGTATGTCTATCTCGCTCGATTTCGTAATGTCAAAAAAAGATAGACATATGACTTTCCGAATCGAAAATTAAATCGAAACGTTATGAATAAGGGGCCTGGTCTGATTCGAAGCGAATGAATGAAGAATGAATCGAAGCTTTGTGAATAGCTATGCATGACACGATACTATAAGACCATGTCTGGTCCAAGGTGGCCCTTCAGAAGGACGGTGACATATTAAAATGTTATTGTGCTACATCAACAAGTTATATTGCGTCACACATTAGGTAGTTATTATGGCGTAATCAAACATTATAATAGTCTTGATGTCAAGTTCATTAATTATTTTAATTATAAAAGGTGTAAAAAGAATCTTAATGAAGCCGAAAAACACTTGTTCTCCTCGTCATTGCGATCATTTCTTTGTTCTGTTTCATACCTGGGAACCTTCTAGTTACGGAGATATTGGGGGTCAAAGATCCATCTTTTTGACAACTTTTTTTTTAAATGCAAGTTTTTAATGTAAGATTTTCACTTTTAACACCTCCACGACCCCCGTACTATTCAATCCATACATCAGCACAATGTTTTGAGTGCGTTACATTGAGTTCTACCACAAAACATGATTTTTCACCCCAAAAAAAAAGTAGTTTCCCAGCAATAATTTTAGCGTAAAGTTACTTAGTTTGATGTACAGAATGCTTGGTTGACGCCTTCGTGATGAGGTGGTTTTACACCCTGTATATATAATGTTTTGGTTTTATGTACATAATGCTTGGTGAAGTGTCTGTTCACACAACACCACCTGTATTTGTGACTACAAACAAGTTGTTTCAAAAGCCATGACACACACATAACATAGGTATATCTAGCACTATAATTCTACTTGGTACTGACATACATTCGTTGCGTAGACGCGGATTGAATAATTATTTGTTGAAAAAATGTCTCAATCTGCTATTAGAAAAAGAGATATCTAAAAAAAACCGGCCAAGTGCGAGTCGGACTCGCGCACAACGGGTTCCGTACCTATAAAACATAAGACAAAGAGTCGAGTCGGTTTTGAGTCGTTTGTTGTATGGGACCCTTAAATATTAATTTTAAGGTGTTTTTAGTATTATATATTGTTGTTATAGCGGCAATAGAAATACATAATCTGTTAAAATTTCAACTGTCTAGCTATCACGGTTCACGAGATACAGCCTGGTGACAGACGGACGGACAGTGGAGTCTTAGTAATAGGGTCCCGTTTTTACCCTTAGTCGTTTTTAGGGTTCCGGCGAACCCTAAAAACGACTTATTCTTCGTTCGTTAAAAAAAAAATCTTAGTTTGTTCCATATTACTATTCAAATCAAATCAAATCAAAAATGTTTAGTTGTTAGGAAGGTTATTGAAACGAGTCGGTGGCAAAAAAGTCACTGAAACAAACAAAAGTCACCGTCTTCCGAAAGTCAAGTTATTTCCTACTTTTTAGTGGTTTTTTTTGGAAGTCGTATATTTTTTTTTGCTTGTAAGCAAATAAACCGTTCAGCAATACTGGAGGTACTAGCAATCAAACCTCTTCGCGATAGTTATGAAATGCAATTGCGCAATACAAATTTCGATCTTAGTTTTGCAAGATTTCGGTATTTTGCTAGATCTTGTAAACAACGAAGTTGTCCAACGAACGAATACAAAAACTAACAAATTAATTAAACATAAATGTAATATATTTACAAACAAAAAGTATCTATGTAGTCTATTAACTATCTGGTGTTCACGACACAAGCCTCGTTGCTTAGTGTGGCACTAGATGGCGCTGTGTGTAATGTCCAGCGATATTTATTTATTTTATTTTATTTTTTTATAAATAACCTCTGTAATACCGAAGAATTAGGTAGAGGTGTAGCCACCCACTAGTACACTATATTTCGCCAGTTATGTTTAAGTCGCATGTAATAGGGGGCGAGCCTATTGCCATCAACTGGGCATGAATCCAGACTCCGTGGTCCCACTGATAAATTTCTAATGGAAAAACTCAATGGTCGGGCAAAGTGTATACACGTTCCTTAAGGTGGCAGCTCCACGGTAGCCGGCGAATTTTAAATTTTCTTACGTTTTTTGCAATTTGCAGGTAAGTGTCAGGTTGTGTGTTGATTAGAATGCCTGCAAATTGCAAAAAAACGTTAGAAAATTTGAATTTCGCGGGCTACCCTGGAGCATCCACCTTAATCGAACGCAAGTTCAGAAGTCGTGCTTGCGACCATATTTTTTACTCCCATAGTCCCATATATGGGACGGCAATCCGACACGATCGGAGACTGTTAATGCGAAAATGACATGACTAAAGGGGAACACTCAAATGCATCAAGTAACTAAGTTTACTAAAATACGAATGTATCGCAATCGTCTAGAGTTTTGTGTTAGCTGTTTATAAATATTATTACATAAGCTCGGTGGACTACTATCACTTCTGTTGCAATGTCATGGAATTAGGTTGGTCATAAAAGTTCGTTGCGAAAAGTTGCAAAACATTGTTTGATTTGATATAATTGCAATGTACTTGTTATAAACACGGGGCATAGAAAAAAGTTTTTAATAGTTTCTAACCTAATAGCAAGCCAGATCATTCATAATTTTTTTTTGCAAATAAAAAAAAATAACAGACTTACAAAAAACACTAAAAAGATGTAAGACGTGTGAAAAGTCAATAAAATAAACAAAAGTCGACTTTGGTGGTTTCATTGACTATTTCGCCATCGACTTCTGGCAGTAAAGTTATTTTCCACTTTTTAGTATTTTTTTTTTTAGAATTAGAATTTATTTATTTGTAAGAATGTAGTTTTACATAGTATGATGTTAATATATATTTTTTAAGTTCTATACACTCTACCACATTAAGTGGTGTACAAATATTAAATAATTAAATGTCATTCTTCTAACTAAGTACAATAGATGTCAAGATTTGTGATACAATAAGTCCAGTGTGAATTAATAAGATTATTATAATTATAGATTAAAAACGAATGTTCGAATTAAGTACATGTCATCTTGGATTGTTACAATATTCCATATATTCGCCAATGTCATAAAAACAATTATCTAATAACCAATTTATCAGCTTTTTCTTGAACATGGGGACAGGAAGTTCCTTAAACGAGTTAGGTAGCTTGTTATACACCTGAATAGCATTTATATAAACATTTCTCCTAAAAGTTTGCAATCTACATTGAGGTACATTTAGTTCATGTTTGTACTTATTTCTAGCAGAAGCCTTTTTGTGGCTCACTTCTGATTGCATGCGAAAATAATGCGGGTTTTGCTTTACTAGCATACATAGTTCTTTGATGTACATGCAGGGTAAAGGCAAAATGTGAACCTTTTTAAATAAGGGTTTACAGCTGTCCAAAAACCAGACCCGACCTTTTTGCAAAAAGTTTTTTATTTCAGCCTTTACAGCTATTGTGGATCTCACTATTCTTTTTTTTAAACTGAAGGTTATTAGCAGATCATCCCCATAGACATAGAAGAAAAAATATGTATTATAGAATAACTCATAAACAACCCAAACCCTTAGCAAAGTATTTAAATAAAATATGGGACCATCGTGTAAGCTTTTCTACATGACAACAAAATCACGTAAATCGGACCAGTAATCACGGAGGTATGAGGTAAAAAACCGGCCGTGCGAGTTGGACTCGCGCACCGAGGGTTCCGTACAAACTTGTAGGTAGGTATTTTGTTATTAAACTACACATTTACGGTTTTCAGATTTTTTCCTTTACATGTGCTGTAAGACCTTGCTTTTTGCCAAATTTCGTGATTCTAGGTCAACGGGAACTACCTCATAGGTTCTCGAGCTAAAACCTATAGGGTACTTCCGGTTGACCTAGAATTGTCAATTTTGGTTAAAAGCAAGGTATTACAGCACAAGAAAAAGGATAATTCCGAAAAAAAAAAATGGTAAACAAGGTGTCGCGAAAATCTAAATTTGCCCATATCTTTTTATCGTGTTGAGTTAGGACCTTGATTTTTATACACCTAATAGGAACTATAGACCTCAGTATCTGGTATAAATTTCAACTTACTAGGTCCACCCGTTCTTGAGAAAATCGGTGGTGACACATGGACAGACGGATGGACAAGAGAGTGATCTTATAAGGGTTCCTTTTTTAACTTTAGAGGTACGGAACCCTAAAAACGTAAAAAAAAGAAAAACCACTGAATTGAGAACCACATCCTTTTTAGAAGTAGGTTAAAAAGCTTACAATTGAAAAGAAACCTGCATTTTATGTTGGTTTCGCTTTTAATTTAATTACTAAGATTAATATTAATAAATTTATAATTGATTTAACTACTTACAGTTAAATCAATAATAACAAATATAAAAAAACCGATGTTAAAAATGGATTTGAATTTTATCTTTTACCAATTATATTATTTTTCTTAAAACACATCCAAGGAATTTGCAGTAGTAGCAAAAGAAAAAATAAAAATAAATAAATGTTTTATAGACTAAATAAATAAAAAGAATACTTATTATGTGGTAGGTACTTACTAAAATCCTTCTTGACAATATGATCCTGTTTCAAAATCCACGCCTGCAAAATCTTTACAGCTTGCTCAATCATTCCTGGTTCTAAATTATGGATCTTCCTTATATCGCAAAAGGCAGTTGGGGGTATTTGTAAAAAACTGTTCTCTTGTATAATTTCCATTATTTTACAATTTTTACTTCTAATTAACTTCGAAAGTAAATTAAGTAGCACTGGACAAGGTTTTTTTTTTTTTTTATTAAAATAAAATGCGTTTACTATCAAGGAGGCTGATTGACCACTAGATTTGAACATTTACAAGCCTACACTTATAACCTCTCGTCTGTCGAGTTCTATTACAACACATCTTGTGTTGTGTATAGTCGACGGCAAAATTACGTAACTGTGCTGTTGCACGTTGCTTTGACGGATTCAAAGTAGGTACTGACTTACCGATGAAGAGCGAATTTCAACAACTAAACTTGATCACCTCATGTAAACCGCGTTTAAGAGCAGCTTAAGTGTCAATATACTAGACATATGCCTTAAAAATGATAGCTCGTGGCTAAATAATAACAGCCGCTTAGGTTGATCTTTAGGTCAAGCCGTGCTTGCCTAGGTTGGTCTGTGGATGGGTGACCACCCATTACATACCGAGTTTCCTCCGTACCTCGGAAAGCACGTGAAGCAGTTGGTCCCGGCTGTTATTTGTAGATCTTTGACAGTTGTTACAGGTAGTCAGTGGCCCAAAAAGTCTGACAACCAGTCTTACCAAGGGGGTATTACCCAGTACTAACTGGGTTGTGGAGGTCAGATAGGCTGCTGGCTGCATCCGGTTAGACTAGAATCCTATATAATACCTGGGAAAGCGATTAGGTACTACGCATTCAGTACATAATAGGGAATATACATGAAATACAAAACTCTTTTTATTTATTAAAAATGCCTTATATTGGCGCTTGAAAACATTGTGGTACATACCGTGCCACGAAAGATGAGACCTGTCACATCACTTGAAATGAGTGAAACAAAATAGGCCTGCTCTTGACCTCGATCACGCCTTATGGAAAGCGATGGATGAGGTCTATGATGGAACGAGTGTGCCCAGAAGATGCCTGTTCACTCTTGCTTTGAAGGCAGGTGGGTTAAATGTGGGTGGGAACACAGACGCAGGCAGAGAGTTCCACAGTTTGGCAGTGCGCATAATAAAAGTGGAGGAGAAGCGCTTATTACGACTCGTCGGGATATCTACCAAGTACGGATGGTACGCCGCACTGCGTCTGCTAGTCCGGTGGTAAAAAGGTGATGGAGCTCCTGCGCACAGTACAGTCTGTAGAAGACCGACAGGCAGGCAACATTACGCCGATGAGCTAGGCTGTGAAGCGAAGCTACCAACGTCTCGTCGCCTATTTATAAGCTTTAGCTTTGTGTTCCACCGAGTCAAGAGCAGCAAGCTGGTATTTTGCTGAGCCATCCCATAAGTGACTGCAATACTCCATACAGGAACGGACTTGTGCTTTATACAGACTTAAAAGCTGTCCAGATGTGAAGTATCGCATCACCTTATTCAAGATGCCCAGCTTCCTAGCTGCGGTTTGAGCTTTTGACTCGATAGTTGAGCCGAAGTTGAGATCCGATGTCAACTCCATGCCTACAAACTCTGCGGTCGGTAACTGGTACAGATGCACTTCGGAAAGTGGGACACAGCTGGAACTGGCTCCTTTTAGCGGTGAGGAGACGCCTGTGTTTTCAGAGCATTGAATTTGACCAGATTGTTGTCACCGCACTGGGAGACGAGATTTAGAGTCAAATTCAATCGTTCCACCATGGCCTCTCTAAGAGTAGCATCCGCTCTGCTGGCTCTTGCAATGGACAGGTATCTTTCTGCGACTGTGCTGTCATTTGCGCCAAGCTGTAGCAGGTCGTTGATGTGCAGCAGAAATAATGTCGCAGAAAGAACAGACCCCTGAGGAACACCGGCATCAATGGCCATATGATCCGAAGAGCAGCCATCTATGACCACTCTGACCGATCGGTTATGCCTCGAGGTAAAACATTAAGAAGACAAAGTAGGAAGATAGAGTATTTCGTTACACAATTAACTCGTATACAAGTGGTGTGACAGGTCTCATATTTCGTGGCACGGATTGTACAAATTGTTTAAGTTTCGCGCGCTAGCAGTCCTTGCGAGAAACGCAAGTCTCTACATCCAAGATGCGTTTCTCGCATGCATCGTTATTGCAACTGAACTTTTTCGGTATTAATTAGCGATCAAAATTTGCGACAGCGTCGTTATCTATGTCGAGACTCGCCCAGCCGACTAAACTATCGGCTGATAGAAAGTCTGCAGTTTGCGGGAGACTCTCAGTTGCCATCTCACGATACTGTGATGGATTGTGTGAAGCAGGATATTTTCTTCCACACAAACCATCCTTTGTTTCTTTCTCTCATTGTTGCCACGCTAAGATATCAATAATTAAATAATTATTTTCTCCCGTAATAATAGTCTAATCAATTGTCTTCAGGGTTTGTTAGTAAATCAACCTTTGTCAGTTCTAGTAGTTGCTAATTGGTATCATGGTAATTTCATGGTAATTTGACGACCCGAATAGCGCAGCGGTAGTGGGGCTGCCTTACTTTCGTTGGGTCCCGAGTTCGAATTCCGGTAGGAGCAAATGTTTGTGTGATAAGCATGGACATTTGTTTCCAAGTCATGGATGTTTATATGTATAATAAGTATGTATTTACAAACAAAAAGTAACTATGTAGTATATCAACTATCTGGTGTCCACGACACAAGCCTCGTTGCTTAGTATGGCGCTAGATGGCGCTGTGTATAATGTCCAGCGATATTTATTTTATTTATTTATTTTATTATTATTTATCTTTTTCAGGAAACCGGCATGTCCTAGAACCAAAAATTCGAAGACATGTGACATCTACCAATCCGCACTGGGCCCGCGTGGTGGATTATAGCCCATTACCTCTCATAGAAAGGAGGCCTGTGTCATTAATAGGCAGATGATGATCTTTTAAATTAAGTTTTATTCAGTTGACATGGAAAGGAAATCGTCTGTCTAAATGAGGAAATGAGATGAGGAAGGAAGAAATAAATGTGACTTAAAGAGTTTTGACTGCAAATGTTGATGGATGGCGAGAAGACAGGAAGGCCAAAGAAAAGATTGATGCATTGTCTGACAAAATTAGAAAGAAATAATAAATGCTTATTAGAAACATACGACAAGGCATAAAACATGGTGGAAGTGTTTTTTTTTCTTTTCTGATTAATTTCGTTGTCAAGCTTCATTGTTTCTGCGCTTTTCTGGTGGACGCCTCTGTTGATTCTGGCTTTCAGGAGTTGCAGTGGGTTGGGAATAGTTTGGCGAGCTTGTCCCAATGTAAAAAATAGAAAACAAAAAAAACATAAGTCGAAACACGAATTAAGAGCGCACCGAGAAAGCGATACGTAATTCTAAAATAATTGCATTCGCTTTATCCCTTGCTGCATCGTTATTACTCATCTTTCAAAACAAACGAATAGAAACATTAAAGTTCAGTCCAAACTGTAAGTTGGCTACGATTTATATGGGATGTAGCGATCACGATTGTAGAAACGAATACATTTCATTCTATCATCTTGATCGATGTAAACTTGTCTACGAAGTTTATTCGTTTGTTTTGACTCGAATCGTCGAATCGTCGTTGATCGAATCGTTTGTAACTTGGCTAGGCCTGCTGAGCCGCCACGCTTCCCCCCTATCCGCTTTAGTCCTGCTTCATCCTGCTCAGGAATACTTAAAATCTATTAGTGCCAGAAGCTCGGTGCGCTCTTAACACGATATTACTTGGGGTCTGTACAACACGTTTCTTCTTTCATTCTCCTCTGTCAACCGTCACGCAGTCTATCTTCACTCCTTCTTTCATACCGTTCCTCATACATCCTGCTTCTCTTTGGTCTTCATCTCCTTGCCCACCCATCAACATTCTACAAGAGAACGTAAATTGTTTGATATTATCTACTTATACGTATATAGTTCATTTTTTTTTGGTCAAAGAATTAGCATTGCCATTCAACGTGGCAATGCTGCCAGTCTTCTGGGCACGTTTCTGGATGACAGTGGTGCGGTGCTGTACTATGACGCCTAAGTGTCCTGTTGACGTTGTCTTTTAGTTTTATTTTTGTAATCATTTAAAGTTCTAGTTGTAGCATGTATATAATATTTTTTTTACAGAACAATAAATACGCAGTTTCTTGATAAAAAATAAAGTTTAGAATTAATGTTCAGTGTGAATCATTTTGAACCTAGACGGTTCAGAATGTCCAATTCCCAAAATGTCCAACGGCTCCAAAAAGTCCATTTCCCAGAAAGTTCATTCCCCAGAATGTCCATTTCCCAGAATGGCAATTTCCCAGAATGTCCATTTGTTGCCATGTAAGTTTCCTCATCAAATTGTACGTTAATTTTTATCGGAGTCTTATTTTTACTTATCCAAAAAGAATTATATAAATAAAATCTAATCTCTCTTACGAATCGGACAGGGTTTTTTTAAACATATTATTGTACATCATGCGTTGGGGCAACGACACACGTCACCTTCCAGATTAATCGACGACGCTGTAAAGGTTACTGGGTCAGACTCGAATGGAATAGTCTTTACTAGCTTATTATGCCAGCGGCTTCGATAATTGTCAAACGGGATCATACTACCGGGATAAAAAGTATCCTATGTGTTAATCCAGGTCATAAACTATCTGTGTGCCATATATTTCATTCAAATCCGTTCAGTAGTTTTTGTGTGCAAGAGTAACACACACAAGTACACACATACAAACTTTCGCCTTTATATCTAATATTAGTGTGAAATGTGATTACGTACACCATCCAAAAATAAAACATTTTATAAATGATCATGACACACTGGGCAGCTAGAAGACAGGATGTTGTAACGCTATTTGGGTCTGAGTCCAGCAGCGATAAGCTAAGTTGACATATTTAACGGCACATGATTTGGTGGTTTTTTAGGCCTTTCTGTCCCATAGCTGGACAAAGACCTCTCCATTAAATAAATAAATAAATATCGCTGGACATTACACACAGCGCCATCTAGGGCCACACTAAGCAATGAGTTCTGGTCGTAGACACCAGATTGTTGATATACTACATAGATACTTTTTGTTTGTAAATACATACTTATTATACATATAAACATCTATGAATCGGAAACAAATGTCCATGCTCATCACACAAACATTTGCTCCGACCGGGATTCGAACTCGGGGCTCTAAGAACGTAAGGCAGACTCACTACCTACCGCGGCGTCATTGGGGTCGGCAAATTATATATCCAGTTTCCCCCGTTCCTCGGAAAGCACGTTAAGCCGTTGGTCTTGGCTGTCATTTGTAGATTTTTGACAGTCGTTACAGGTCACGTGACCTGAAAGTCCGACAACCAGTCTTACCAAGGGGTATCGTATTACCCAGTACTAACTGGGTTGTGGAGGTGAGATAGGCAATCGCACTATGTATTGGTATTCAGCTTCATCCGGTTAGACTGGAAGCCGACCCCAACATAGTTGGGAAAAGGCTCGGCAGATGATTTATTTATTTATTTATCATCAAACATCTACCCTTACAGCTAACCAATGCGGTAAATGTGCCTTAATTAATATTTAACATAATTGTTCCTTATAACTAATACCTATAACTAATTACAAACAAAGCATTCCCTGTGAATTCACTCAGAGAACAACAGAATAGGTCTGTCTCACTCGCTATGAGGTTGAGCGTGCGGAGTGCACGCGTCAGCGGCGCCTCCTTCAAAAGGTAGATCCGAGCTCGCGGTTCCATCCGCACTTGTGGCTGCGTGCTGCTGTGTGTGTGTGATGATGACCACTGCATGGTGTGGTGACCCGCGGGCCTGTGGACGGGGAGCTATGGGCTAGCTCGCCGTCCGTCCGTCTCATGACGACAGGCCGTGTCGACGGCGCATTCGTGTTCCACGCGCGCCTCAAAGAGAGCCAGCAATAGGAAAGGGGTCCGTAAGGGCCGAAGCCTGCCGGGGCTGCGGGACTGTTTGAAACAGATACCGTGGCCCCGGAACACAAAGGGCGATGAAGGAACATGGATGGGTTTTAGTCAGTAAAAGTCTGACACTCCCTCCTGCTCCGTCCAGAGTGGGAGGAGTTATTTGATGATTTCCCATCCGAAAAAAAAAAAGTGGTGTGGTGGCCCCAACTTAGGTATTTTGATCCTGGGGTAGGACTCAGGCAGGTATAATAACTGTGGATGTTGCATAGGTCATCTTAGCGGAAGCGGATGTTGATTTCTGGTGGAAATTGCAGCATTTGCGGAGGCGGAGGTACGGTTCCGTACCAGCCTTAGTAGTTATACCATAACATACTAATTACAAGTAAGACATACAAGGTGTCGCTTTGCATCCTGGTCAAATTCAAGAAGGTATCTAAAGGGTGTAAATACCTCTTAACGAAGCCGAAAGGCACTTGTTCTCCTCGTCATTGCGATCATTTTTGTTCTACACCATACCTGGGAACCTTGTAGTTACGGAGATATTGGGGGTCAAAGTTCTAACTTTTTGGCAACTTTTTATTTTTAAATACAAGTTTTTAATGTAAGATTTTTTATTTAAACACCTGCACGACCCCCGTACTATTTCATCCATCCATCAGCACAATGTTTTGAGTGCGTTACATTGAGTTTTACCACAAAACATGATTTATCACTCCAAAAACAAAAAGTCTTTTCCCAGCAATAATTTTTGCGTAAAGTTACTTAGTTTGATATACAGAATGCTTGGTTAACGGCTTCGTGATGAGGTGGTTTACACCTTGTATATGCTAATGATTCTCGACCCGAATCAATAATAAACTGGGTAGGTTTGTTTTTCTTCTTTTCGGAAATCGGTAAGTGTGTCCACCCGTATTAAAACGCAGCCTGTCTGTAACTGGCCCTATAACCGCGCCTTCACACACACAAATAAACGCACACAGAGACATGTCGCGCGATGGGTGATTCTTCTATTACTGTCGTGTTATTCTGAAATACTGTCAAATTTAAACAATTTAAAATAGCAGCTTTATCAATTATTTGACCTGAACTGAACTGTCTTGCTTTTGAATCGTTTTTAATTAGATCATGGTAGGCCTCCAGGTATCGTAATTTAAATTGTTTATTTATGTCTTTTGTGACAAGCTCCTGAATTTTGACTAGGATGCAAAACTACACCTTGTATACAATTTACGGGTGTATGAGTCATCATATCATCACACAACATCACGCCAAAAGGTCCCCGAGAAGGGTTACACAGAGGTGTACTTACCCACATTACATAAGTTGCTGCTCGTCTCAAAATTAATTTGTTGTTCATCATCATCATCATCATCAGCCTATAATGTTCCCACTGCTGGGACACGGCCTCCTCTCAATGAGAGGGAATGGGCTATAATCCACCACGCGGGCCCAGTGCGGATTGGTAGATGTCACATGTCTTCGAATTTTTGGTTCTAGGACATGCTGGTTTCCTCACGATGTTTTCCTTCACCGTTTTGAGAGCAGTGGTGGTGAAATAAATTACATAAAGTAATGCGCCTGCCTGGGTTCGAACCCACGACTTACTGTTCGTAAGTCGGGGCCGCCACCACTGGGCCACCGCTGCTCTCCATTTTGTTCAATTTGTTGTTAGTTTTATTTTATTGTGTTTGAGTGGCTTACAGCTGACAATACAAAATTAATAGTGAGGTTATCAACAACAAGCCATTTGCATCGATCAACTAAGCAATTGTGCTTAGTTGATTGAGAAGTGTGTGTATGTGTAACAGCTAAAACAATGTATAGGTAATTCGTCTAATTATTATGCATAATTAATATCTATTTAAGACAAAGTGATTAAAAAGATACAAAGTGATTGGCTTTAATTTAGAACATTTGAAAAAGACTTTCTGGGTTCGATTCCCGGGTCGGTGTCGGTGTTATTGGGTTTTTCTCTCAGAAATATCCCAGTAACAGCCGCGGAGTCATTTGTGGATTTGTGCCCGGTTGATGGCAAAAGGCTCGCTCCTTATTACATGGGACTTAAACATAACTGGGGTAATGTCGGTATTTTAATAAACACGCCTCTGCCTAACCCATCGAGAATAAGATACGTGATGTTTTTTTATAACTTAAAATATGAAATATTGATTAGAAACCGTGTGTTTGATGGAATCTCCTACCGACGAGAACTTATGAATTGTCAACTTCCATTATTTTTCATCATATTTCTTTTTTGCAACAAGAACTTCTGAGCTTCAGAGGGCTGGTGTTCAAAATAAAATTAACATCAATCAGGTTTTGTTTACATAGGTTTTAATTATAAAAAATAATCCCTTTTCACATACTTAAATAAGAAAATTATTATTATTACACCTACCTTCATAGAAGCTAGAAAACTAAGAAATAAAATATCACAATAAAATAATTTGTAAACCTAAAATAGTGAAAATTGTCTTGTGATACAAGACAATTATCACTTTTACAAGTCATTTTTAAGCAATGGCCTAACTCAGTAGTTTACTCTAGCGGGACAAAACACGGCATGCCTTCATTTGTGTTCATTTTTTATTTATTTTGTTTAGCCTGCAGACATACTTTTATATTTTATTTTTTTAGTGTTTACTGTACTGTTTATTGTATTGTATGCAGTTGCAAGTTTTCAAGTTTTTTTGTTCCGTCCTGTTGTGTTTATAAATATTTGATGGCTTTGTGTGTTTATTGTTTACATTTATTTGCTGTTCTGTTGTATGCACGTGATGCGACAATACGATAAATAAATATATTTTTTTATTCTTTCTTTACTTTGTCAATGAGAAAACAATTTGACACGATTTTTGCATTTCTAATATAAATCGTTTTCAAAGCATGTACATTTTATTCTTACCCCTATGACGTGCATACAAAATGTCAAAAAAAAATGCAATACACATACAATGCAAAACAAATATTTATAAACACAAGACGTCAGGACAAAAAAAGTTGTCAGCTTGCTCGTCGTTCCGTCGTCGTCGTCGTCAATGTGTACAACGGTTTTTAAAGTAAAGTGCAACAAAACATGTGTTTAGTTTACCATCATCTTTCATTAATTTGTACAGGCCCTCAGCAGGTGGATAGACAAAAATAAATAGAATCGACCAGAAATTCCGTATCTTCTGTTTCTTTAGCGTTGAAATCCATGTCATGCTTGTTTATTTATTCTTTAACATCATTAGCTTCGACTAAATTACAAAATAAACTCTCTACTCTATAGGGCAAATGTTTGTGTGATGAGCATGATATTTGTTTCCGAGTCATGGATTTAATATTATTTATAATAAGTATGTGTTTGCAACAAAAAAAAAGTATCTATCTAGTATAAATCAACTATTCTGGTGTCTACGACACAAGCCTCGTTGCACAGTGTGGCACTGGATGGCGCTGTGTAATGTCCAGCGATATTTATTTAATAAAAAAAAAACAATTTTAAACACTTTTTGCATTTCTAATAAAAATCGTTTTCAACAAATTTTCCAAAAAGAAAAAATACTTTTTTGTCGCTTTTTTGTTGCATAACTAATATTTATAAATACAAGAGAACGGAACAAAAAAAAAGTTGTCAGCTTGCTCGTCGTTGCGTCGTCGTCGTCGTCGACATCATTTTAAAGTTAAGTACAACAATACAATGTTTTAGTTTTCCATCATTTTTATGACAGATAATTAATTAGCACAGGTCCTCAGCAGGTGGATAGACAAAAGTGAATAGAGTCGACAAGAAATTCCGTATCTTCTGTGTCTTTAGCGTTGAAATCCATGTCTTGTTGATTTTTAGTAAAATTTCTTCCTTAACGTCATCAGCATAGGGTATATTTTGTAAATTAGTCGACACTCAAGTTTCTAAAAGCTCCAGCCATGCCCATGTATTCTTCATTGAATTTTGATGAATTTCGTCTTGTTTCGTCAGAACGAGCATTAAACATCATTTTTATATATTCCACATTTTTTTCTGAACTTAACTCTTCCACAAATGCCTCTGTGAATGAAAATATTAACTGTTAATTATATTATACACAGTTACAAGGATGTTTTTTCACAAAAACACCTTGACGGGGTTATTTAACAAAATAAAGGGTGTAATGTTAACAAAGCCGAACCGAGCCCTGTCGTTGCGATCTTTTTTTTTTGTGCTAGACCATACCTTCTAGTTACGGCGATATTGGGGGTCAAAGTCAAATTTATCACAAGTATTTTTTTTAAATACAAGTTTTTAATGTGTGTTTTCTTTAAACTGCTACCCGTACTATTCAATCCATCCAACAACACGATGTTGTTTTTATATTGAGTCCTACCGTAAAATGTGATTTTCTACTAAAAAAAAAGGTCGTTTTCCAGCTATATTTTTTACGTAAAGTTACTTAGTTTGATGTATAGAATGCTTGGTTGACGGCTTCGTGAAGAGTACGTTTACACCTTTTATATAAATGTATTATAAAATGAATCAGAAAATTTGACAATTTGTAGTAATTTACAGGTGACTGTATAATTATGTATACAGAGTTGAAGGGATATCAATGCACAAACGAACGTGTTCAGTATATCATTCTGAAACCCCACATATAAAGGTTTCATCGGTAATTTAAAAAAACAAGAGCTGTTTCGTACAAAAGTTCAATACCATAATAAAAAAATGGATGGAACAGCTGTCTTTGTTTTAAATTAACGATGAAAAATTTTCTTATGAATGATGATGCGGAGGAACGAGGATATGAACAAGAATATTCTGAGTATGAATGTGGGTGGGTATAAGAGTAGAGGAAGACAAAGTAAACGATGTATGGACTGTATAAAGAATGATATGGTGAGAACAGAGGTGTCTGATGAGAAGACGAGTACCTAATAGAGAAGTGTGGAAGAAGAAGACATGCTGCGCCGACCCCAAATGAATTGGGATAAGGGCAGGAGAATGATGATGAGTTGGCGAAAATATTCAATCACGGACTAGCTAGGACCATGCACTGAATCTATGGTAAAGTTTGTGTCACGATATCCTTGTTGGTTGGAGTATACGTAACGGGGCACAGGAAAAAAGACAAATTTTTTGCAATACATTTTTTTTTTTGTAAAGTTTTTATTTTCTCGATTCTATCTTATAGAACAAGTAAAAATAAGGCGGAAAGCATCTGGGTGATTTTTGTCTCCGACCAACCGTTTGTCGTAAAAACGATGTCGAAGGGATTCCGTTCATTCCGACCATATAGGTTAGGTTAGGTTAGAACTGTGACCAACTACGCCCGAGACGAGCGAGCGCAGCGAGCGGTGCCACGGCAGAGCCGGCGAGCGCTACCTCGAAATTGGTCGCAGTAAAAAAATAGTGCCCCGTTTCGTATCCACTGACCACCTTGTTTCTTAGGGCCGGTTGTTTGAAACAGTTGGTTAACGTAAATAATAACAGAGATGTTTAACGTCTGAAGACGTGTTGTTTCAACCGATTGTCAATGCATTCGGGCTGCCAGCAAAAAGCAACAGTTTTTATATTATGGCAATATTTCGCCGTTCACTTCAAAGTTTACTTGACTTTGCAATACTAATGACAAATGAATAGGTTAGTAATTTCTTGAAGTTAGAATTTACTGTCAAAAGTTAGAATTCTTAGCTTTGCCTTCTTTGACGGTTCTTACTTCGTTCATATCCTTGTATAATGCATTTATAAGTAATTACTCAAATTCAAGAAATTACTTTAACTTGACTATACAGATACTGTTAGACTTGCGTCATTTGTGTTTTTCGCTTGAGTAACAATAGCATGCTCAAAGATTTTCATTCATGCAATCGCTGCAACGACGTATCTTGCTTGACCGTGTAGCTCATGCTACCATTTTGTAACATATTTATGTCGTTTGGCGTACAAGACACGCGCTCTCTTGTTGCGTATACATATGAGACAATGGCGTTCAAAAAGTTAATCTACATTAATATTATAAAGAGGAAACATTTGTATTTTGTGTGTGTGTGTGTGTGTGTGTGTGTGTGTATATGTTTGTAATGAATAAACTCAAAAACTATAACAAAGGCAATATTTTATCCCCGTACTCCCTCGGGATGCGCTGTGAACGGGCACGCGGTGCATTTTAGCTGCGTGGATTCATTTGTTTGAAAACGTAGGTCTACGTTTCCACTGCAGTACACGTGCGTGGCCCACCGCGGCGCACGGAGAAGCTACGCACGTGTTTTTACCAAGACTTTACGTGTATAGTGTGTATCGCATGCACTGCGTTCATGGCGTCACAGCATGTGAACGCCTTATTCGAGCCAGCACGTATTAATGACGTCAAATGATGCAGCGTGTCCGTGGTTTGCAGTGGACGCAATCACATACATTTTCTTCTTGCAAAGCGAAGCTTAACACACGTGCGTGGCTTATCCGTGCGCCGCGCGGTATACGCCTTTAGTAAGCTACTTACTCTGTAACGTCTCAACGGATGCCTCATTTCCACCGAAGTCCGATGGTAACAGCTCTTTAGGGACCCATTGATAGAGATCTTCTACTGTTCGAACGACCTGAAGTCTGCTGCCAATCTTTTCAGTCACTAACTGTTTTACCATCTTCATTATAATTTCTATAGCTTTTGAGTCAGTTAGGCAGTAATATCCTTTCAACCTTCCACCGTAACCTTCCTGAAAAAATAAGTGAAAATATTTGAATATAGAAATCTATTCTATCGTAATGTAGTAAAAAAAAACCGGCCAAGTGCGAGTCGGGTTCGCGCATGAAGGGATGCGTACCATCTTAGTAGGGGAGCCCCCTTTAAATTTTAATTAATCATTTAGTTGCGCTTAGATGGTTGCGCTTAAAAATAGGTGCGCTCTGAGGAATACCTTATTTTTAATATTTTTTTTGTTATGGCGGCAACAGAAATATATCATCTATGAAAATTTCAACTGACTAGCTGTCACGGTCGCCTGGTGACAGACAGATTGACGGACAGTGGAGTCTTATTAATATGGTCCCGTTTTTACCCTTTGGGTACGGAACCCTAAAACCTTATGCTATAAATACGAAAATAAATAAATATGACAGGTGTGACAAATATTTGACAAAATATTGAAAAAAAAAAACGTATTAAAATTTATTTCCAACTTGATTTTGCCCACACTCGAAGTTGCATTTTAGTGATTTTTGGTGCTCTCATCAGGAACTTAAAAATTACACAAAAAATACGAATACTTACAACCAGAATAGTGACGAATTGCTGAAACTCCACCGAGTTCATTCTAGTCACCAGTTCCAGTAGGTTAGCATTTCTGAAGTCGTCAACTAATAAAAAACCAGTGGGATAATCATTTGCTTTCAAGTATTCTCCGAGCTGAAAATAACGAATGATTTTATATTTTATTAGGTAGTGATGGAAGGTAGGATTTCCTCGTTGGTATACGATAACTGAGCATGGGGTCTTGGGTTCGATTCCCGGGTCGGGAAAAGTGTTATTGGTTTTAGTTGCAGCAGACTCACACATAACTGGCAAAATGTGGGGGTACTATCAATTAGAAACACCTCTGTCGAGCCCTTAGGGGATTACAGGTGTGATGTTGTGCGCAGCCATCAACACAACGTTTTGTGTGAAAAATGTAAAGCATAATTTATAACCACAAAAAAAAATTGTTGTTTCCCAGCAATAATTTTTGCGTAGAGACTTTAATTGACGTACAGAATGCTTGAATGACGGCTTCGTGTAGGGTTCGTTTACACCTTTTATTCTAAATGGAAAAGACCGAAACAGAGGCATTCTTCGTTATTTTTTTCGTGTGACTAGTGCCTAACCTGGTGTCAGTGTTTTTATGCCACCCATAGGCTTATGACTTGGCTTTACATGCCATCGAGAAATATCTCTCAGGCATGCTGGTTTCTACACGATGTTTTCCTTCACCGAAGCAAGTGATAATTATACAATACGCACATTAATACGAAAAATCAGAGGTGCGTGCCTTGGGTTCGAACTCGAGACCTATGACTTGGCAGTCCGACGGTCACACCACTAGGCTATCAATGCAATGCTGCTATATACAAGCATTCTATAAGAATTTAAGTGAATTCACACTTTCTCTTCTCTATCTCTTTTAAAAGAAACGTTCCCCTCACTAGGAATTTCTCCTGTATCGTGAGTGCTTTGACAAACATTTAAACTCACTCATACAAACAACCAGACCCGGAACAACTAAGGCCATATAAATATTTGTTCCGTGCGGGAATCAAATCCGCGACATGCAGCGCATCTGTCACATTTATGGACCCATAAATAAATAAATAACCCTGGACATTACACACAGCGCCATCTAGTGCAACACTAAGCAACGAGGCTTGTGTCGTGGACACCAGATAGTAATTGATATATACATAGATACTTTTTGTTTGTAAATACTGCATACTTATTATACATATAAACATCCATGACTCGGAAACAAATGTCCATGCTCATCACACAAACATTTGCTCCTACCGGGATTCACACCCGGGACCCTACGAACGTAAGGCAACCTCACTACCGCTGCGCCATTCGGGTAGTCGGGCTATAAAGAAAGTCTTAAGGAAGTTTGGTGGTTTGTACACACTCTGTGACTATAACTTTCTGAAACACGCTGTACATTATGTAGAAAACATGATTTACTTACAATAATAGCTGTCTGGAAATACTGCAAGAACATGTCAGTTGTGATATTTCCTATCTGTCTAAATTCAACCAGCACTACTCTGTAATAGTCTTTCGTAAATTTAGGCAGTGGGACAATCCTCCTGGAAAAAAATATAATACTTGCTTTAATTTATTGATGGATGGACTGTGTTATGGATGATATGGCAAGAAAAGAAGTGTCTGATGAGATGACGAAAACTAGATAATTATGAACGACGAAGACATGCTGCGCCGACCACAAATGAATTGGGATAAGGGCAAGGGAATGATGATGACTTGGTTTTATTTATTTATATAACACTTGAAGCATAAAGCATTAAGGCGGATTTAGTGCCATAGGCATTTTCTGCCAGTCAACCTTTGGGTGATGCAGAGAGACAAACAGTGGTAAAAATATATTTTCAGATAAACACCTTTATTTAAAAATATTTTTTAAAAATAATATCGAGGCTATTTAAAATAATGCATAATAAGATGTAGCTATTCATACACGAAATGTTTTCAGAGAATCATCTAACGGCTATAACAATGCCATTTCAATTAAATTATTTAGCTAAGTATATTTAAAAAAAAAAACAAAATTAGATGAACCACAAAATAAATACCGGCTCCTTATTTTTCACCATCCATTACGCTAGTATACTATTAGTATACTATACTCGCGTAATGGATACGTCGTAGTACAGGTTTTATGTAAAATGTCTCAAGAAATTTTAGAATTATAATAATTTCGTAAAAACATTTAGAAAAAAAAATCGTTTAAGTGACTTCGTTATCACCGTTAGATGATTCTCTAAAAATATTTAACAAAGGACCATGGACAATTTTCTACGAAATTTTGGCGTAAGATTAACAGAATTGAAGTAAACTATTATGTAAACTATTCTAAAAATATATATACTAGTGCATAAGTCGTAATAATATGATAAATAATAATAAAAGATAAGGGCGGGACTGTTTGGCTGCGGAACTCTTCGAAAGAGATACCGCGGCCCTGGAACACAAAGGGCTAAGAAGGAACATGTATGGGTTTTAGTCAGTAAAGGTCTGACACTCCCTTTCGCTCCGCCCAGAGCGGGAGAGGTCATTTGATGATTTCCCACCGGAAAAAAAAGGAGAATGAATCAGAACTATGTAGGTACTAACGCCATATCCAGAATGGAACTCAGTTCCATTTTGATATTGAACTTCGTAAAGAACTTCGGCATCAACGTCTTCATCGTGCAGCATCGGTCTATTTGCTTCTTTGCTTTCTCTACGGAACCTTTGCATGTAAGCAAAGATCTCTCTAAGTATCCCCTGCCTGGAAGAATTAAGAAGAAATCAATAAATAATAAACAGACAATACATTAAAATGAAAAGTATAAAAAGAGTCAAAGAATCAGACGCCATCAAAACATAAGTCTAAAGCATTCTTGTCACGCTGACGGTCGGTCGCGTATGGTCGGTCGTGACGTCAGCGAGAACAAAATACGGCTGTCGATCGCCGCTGACGTCAGCGTCGCAGTATGGCGCTATAAAGAACACAATATATACTCGTACGCGACCGACCGTGCGCGACCGACCGTCAGTTCGACAAGAATTCAGACCTTAGGATTTGTTAATTAAAATAAGGTGCGTACCGTTTGAAATAATTACAAAAGTTCTAAATGATCACGTGACCTCATTTCATATAATATACTTTTTTTTTAGTATAACGATGAAAATGATATATTGTGAATTATTGATATAATTTCAGTTAACCTAACTTTGTATGGTTTAATGAACATTTTCTTTAAAGTACATTTGAGCTAATATCCAATTAGTATAATATTCAGTTACTATAATATAAAAATGTATAGTAACGTTAAATGTAATTTAGAAACAGCGCCAGATTCCCTCTATTGTAGGTGAATCATCTGGGTTAGGTTGGGTTAGAACAGTGACCATCAGCGCGCGACGGCGAGCGAGCAAAGCGAGCGTGTTGTGGCAGCGGCCACCGAGCGGCAGATCCCCTCTATTGTTGGTGAATCATTTGGGTTAGATGAGGTTATAACAGTATGATTTTTCCTGATTTTTACTTATTCATTACAGAATTTTGGCTAAAAATGAGTAAATATGAAAAGGAGATTGCCCATTGTCTTAGGAGCTTTAGGCCCCCATAAAAGATTGTCGTGTCACGGTGATTTTCATTTTATTTTGTAGATAAATAAATATACTTTCATATTATGCAAACGACTTTCATTTATTTACCCTGGTTGAAGATAAATTATATTTTTTAGGTTATTGAAACTGAGGTTATAAAAATTAAATTCTCCAAGATTTAACTTCTTCTAAAAAGATATTTATTTACCATTCTAATTGATATTGTGGTTAATGTTATTGGGGGGCACCCTCGATCTGAGCGAACCGGTGTCGGCGTTACCCAGGTTCCTAGGAGGAGGAGCAATTGTGCGTCTAGATCTTCAATAGGTCGTCTACGAAGATTAGGCGCCAAACGAAGGGAACAATTTCCACACCGTCGAAAGTGTGGACGGTGTATCCGATTCCGATCTCGACCCGGTGTAGACATTTTATAACTAAAGTCAATTCGCTCACTTAACAATAAAACAAAAGTTCGATGTCTCACAACATAACCACTTGAGGAACTCAACTCGATAGCAGTGAATCGTAACGAACCGTAACGTTACGATATAATTCAACTCGACGCAAACTAAACACCACGAAACGAATAACCGGCTATTGATTTGTTTGATTTGACAAATAGATCTCTGTCTTACACCATGTATAGTGTTGCCAGGTATAATTATTGTTCAATCGATTTTGAATATCGATTTTCAACGTGTGTTTCAAAATAACTTACTTTGTTCAAACTTTTATTCATTAACTAGCTGATCCGCGCAACTTCGTCTGCGTAACGTAAGAGAGAGAGAGGCTTAGAGAGAGTGTGAGTCAACCTAAAAAAAATGCAGATAATATGCTTTAGCGGACTTTTTAAGAGGAACAATCCCGTCATACATGTATGATTGTTGAGTAGCTTTAACCGTTTACTCAGCGCACGGAAAGGAAGCTCTCAAAAGCAATAATTTTTCGCTGTATTTGCAACAATTTTCATTGATGCTCCGCTCCTATTAATTGTAGCGTGATGTTATATAACGTATAGCCTTCCTCGATAAATGGGCTATCCAACACTAAAATATGTTTTTAACTGGAATCAGTAGTTCCTAAAATTAGCGCGTTCAACCAACCAAACAAACAAACAAACAAACAAACATTTCTCCTTTATAATAAGTACAGATTCAAGTAGGTAACAATTTAATTTCTCGGAATTTTATGCAATCATCGTTAAAATATTGTACTATGTTTTTCCAATTTGGGGTTTCCCTCGACAGCCTTAGGTTTTCATCCTTAGACACTCGATGACAGTCATACTCCAGCTAGGTCGAAAGTTCTCATCAAGGTGCATGAATTGAGCCCAAACACGATATAGCTTTTTTTTTTCGGATGGGAAATCATCAAATGACTCCTCCCGGAGCAGGAGGAAGTGTCAGACTTTTACTGACTAAAACCCATCCATGTTCCTTCATCGCCCTTTGTGTTCTGGGGCCACGGTATCTCTTTCGAATAGTCCCGCAGCCCCGGCAGGCATCGGCCTTTGCGGACCCTTCTTTTTTGCTGACTCTCTTTGAGGCGCGCGTAGAACACGAACGCGCCGTCGACACGGCCTGTCGTCATGAGACGGACGGACGGCGAGCTAGCTCATAGCTCCTCGTCCACAGGCCCGCGATTACGGTGGCCGGGGGCCAATACGTGGCTCCCGACGCCCTGGGTGTCTCCCGCCGTGGCCGGGACGTAAGGATCTCTCCTTCTCACGTTCCGCCACCTCCTTCGCTAGCATGACTGCTTCGCAGAAGGAGGTGATGGCATCCCATTCCGTCTTGCTCCGGACCATGTATTGAACCAGGGTTGGGAGAGAGAGGTCGCCGCCGCCGATCGCCGCTTCGAGGACACGGTGGTGCTCCGCCCAAGTGGGGCACACCTCCACAGTGTGCTCCACCGTGGCCTCCGGTCGATCCTCACAATGGAAGAACCCGGGCGTCTCCTCCCGCCCGAAAACACGATATGAGGCCAATAACAATTTAGCTGTAAATATAATCTACGTAAACTGCGTATGGATTATTGATTATTGCGAATAGCATAGCACAGTTCTTGCACGGCAAGAACACGTGGATTTATCAGGCTTCTGGTGTTCGCTATACTTCTTTTTGGAGAAATCATCCTCATCATCATACTCCTGCCCTTATCCCAATTTATTTGGGGGTAGCATGATTGTATTCTTCTTCCTTATGTACTTTTCTATTACTTTTTGGAAAAATATTTCACGAAAAAAATAAGAAATGCACACAACTTAAATACAAAATGAAATATAGGAAGCTCACAGCATCAAAAAAAAAAAATTAAACAAATCACAAAAAGTGAAAATAATGTTGGAGGGTTTGAACCTGCAACCCCGTAGTTTACAGAGCGGTCATGAAACCGCAAGGCTATTTACTTCGTTGACATAAGCCACAAATAGCCGTTCTCATGTACTTACGTCATGACTGAAACGTCAAACAATTGAAGTATACGGAAATAATGCAAAATTGCCTACCCCCTTAAGGAAGTAGCGTGATAATATATAGTTTAAATATTGAAGAAGCCTATGCAGTAATTTTGACGTGATGCGCGCACAAACATTTCGTACCAACTACTTAAACCGAGGAAAGCTGATTTTCTTGAGTTCCGCTATTTTGTGCGTATTCACCTCAAAAATCAAAACATGAAAACTGAGAAATTATATTTACCTGTATTAGATATGGAGTATATGTAGCAACTTTAAAAGGTTACACTTCATTGGTTTTGATTGTTTTTGAAGTTGGTGTTTGAAGTTTATTAATTTTAAACACAAAACCCTCTTTTTTGCGCCTCTGGATGAGATTTAAAAAAAATGCTAAGACAGGTATTTCTTTATTTTTATTAGTAAGTATTTATTCTGAGTTTCATGATTCTAGAACAATCTATTTTTTTTTTCATACTATCTTTACCCCTTTCCCCCATTCTGAATGTATTTAAACAGATTTGTGAACATTTCAACAAAATCGGTTCTGCAGTTTTTACGTGATGCGCGGTCAAACAAACAAACAAACAAATTATTTTTTAAATGGTTTTAATATGTTCAGTTACTTATTTCAAGTCACCCTGGCTGGTTTTTTTTTTAATCTTCAATGAACAGATTTTTTGGTCTCAACGATTTTATTATATGTATAGATATCGATTTTTAGGTCATTCAGTTGTTTTAATGTCATGCATGACAGACGCTTAGTGATTTAAAGAACATTCTTGTTACTTTGAAGCTTTTATTCATTAATATCGATTTTTAGGTCATTCAGTCGTTTTAATATCATGCATGACAGACGATTAATGATGTATAGAACATTCTTGTTACTTTGTACAAAAACAAAATGTAATTTCTTTTGATTTTATGTCATGTAAGTAGGCCTAGCAATAGTAAATCGTTACCAAAAATACAGTTACGTCAGAGTTTGATGTAAACTAGACTTTGGAATTAAGTATCGATTTCAAATTCATTAATATCGATATTTAGGTCATTCAGTTGTTTTAATGTCATGCATGACAGACGATTAATGATGTATAGAACATTCTTGTTACTTTGTACAAAAACAAAATGTAATTTCTTTTGATTTTATGTCATGTAAGTAGGCCTAGCAATAGTAAATCGTTACCAAAAATACAGTTACGTCAGAGTTTGATGTAAACTAGACTTTGGAATTAAGTATTTATTTATTTATTTTAATAAAGATTTCAATCAATCGATTCCGATTTTAATTGAAATATTGTTCGACTTTAATTGGCAGCATT
The DNA here is from genome assembly GCA_963853795.1 of Xestia rhomboidea. NCBI lineage: Eukaryota > Metazoa > Arthropoda > Insecta > Lepidoptera > Noctuidae > Xestia > Xestia rhomboidea. Next base: position 15,769,079 of record OY970776.1, read on the forward strand.
TAAGTTAGGTTTCGCTAGCGGATGTACTGAGATTCATTACATAAACATATATTACGTTTTTCAATACTAGGGTAAAATAAATGTTAATAAAAAACACATGTACATGAAAAAATGAGATATAAAATTTGTATAGCATTTAATAAAGCTAAGACACGTTGCCACAAAGAGGGGCCTGCGCTTGTTCGTGGGCAATCTCCTTTCGTCAAATGAAAATTAGGTCAAGTGAACGGTATATTAAATTAAAACAAATTGAAAATTACATAAAATAAACGTTATACTAAATGTTATTAGAGCAAAATAAGCTTATATGAAATGTAACAACCCAATTCCCAATTCCAAAACTCAATTCTTGGTTAAATAAGCTATTTTAATTTTGTGTGTACATTTTTTTAAATTTTGTGTGCAATAAAGAATAAGAATAACATTAGATCACATGAAATTAGGTTATTTGTTTTTATAGCGAAAATTATATCATGTAAACGTTATGTCAAGTGATATTATACTATCTGTTATTATGCCATATATTACACACCCATTCAAATGTTCTAATTATTCGACTACTTTTAAGATTCAAATAATAATGAAGACAAAATTAAAATAAATGATTTATAGCCTCAAAAAAGTTCAAGTACATTGCACTAAATACAGATACTGAAGTTCTTAATTTAGCATTGATCGGTTAGTACAACAAATTCAACCATGTCCCCTAAATAGTGGCTAGGCATCCTAATGTCAGTGTAACGGACTCTGGACTTGAAGCAAAGTTGCTCACCCGTAACTTGTTTAGTGCGAAGGTTTCGTCCTTACATACTGAACTATTATCAAATGACATAACGCACAATGCCAGTCCAAGGTCAGTAACTGGACTGGCAACTAAACTAACCTCGAGTCCGAGAGCTTAAGTTGCGCCAAGTTCATCAAGAATTGAGCAATATTTTCTGTAATTTCCTTAAGGTCTCCGAATTGACGTAAACAAATGTTTCGTAGACATCACACATAACAATTATGTGTTTATGTTTGTAAGTTCGGTGCCGTATTGTGAAAATTAACCACAAAACATACACATAACGGTTATAAATACACCCTTAACGTAGCCCACCAGCATCGGCAACAGGGTCCGAGCTACCGGTGGTCAGGGCTCTTGCAAGGGGAACCTCCTAACAATACGCGCCGTGTCCAGAAGTACTGCTTTGTGAATCAAGCCCTTGATCCAGCGGCCAACCGATGTTGGTTGAGGCTCTTGGCTATTGAGCTATTGGCCGACACGACTATCGGCCCAATGATTGCTGTACTCACGACCCACATGTCGACAACCTTGCCATCAATACTCTCCGTTAGCCAGACGAGAACACCCAGATAATAATGTGTCGGATGGATTCTCGGTGGCATGCCTGAAATATGATTATGTCAACCGTGCCATCTTTCAAAATGTATTTCCGGTAGTTATTCGTCATCATAACTTCATCCATTATTGCACATAATCTAATTTATTTAAGTATTAAAATATTAGTTTCAGATTCTATTAAGTTGCATAAACGCAGTAGTTACTGCTTTTTGTAGGCTAGCGTGTTTTTTAGGGTTCCGTAGTCCTGACAAGGAACCCTTATAGTTTCGCCATGTCCGTCTGTCTGTCTGTCCGAGGTTTTGCTAAGAGACGGTTAGTACTACAAAGCTGTACTTTTGTAAATGTATGTATATCAATAACGCCAACAAAGTGGTAAAATAAAATTTTGGATTTGTTTTTTTTAAAGTATCTCCCCAAAAAAAACAATATAATATCATCAAAAAAAAAACATCACAACAACATGGGTGATGTGTGATATTTTTTTTTTCGTCGTCTTCCCCATCCTGTGGGATATCGTTGAATAGGTCTTTTCAAATGACTGACTGTGGGGTTGCAAATACTACATTTCGATTTAATGCTCCATTTATGAAATACTAGCTGTTGCCCGCGGCTTCGCCCGCGTGAAGTTCGGTTACTGTCCCACTGGATCAAAATAAAGGGATACATAGTATCCTACATGTTAATAAATCACTGTCACAATCACTGTCACAATCACTGTCACAATCACTGTCACAATCACTGTCACAATCACTGTCACAATCACTGTCACAATCACTGTCACAATCACTGTCACAATCACTGTCACAATCACTGTCACAATCACTGTCACAATCACTGTCACAATCACTGTCACAATCACTGTCACAATCACTGTCACAATCACTGTCACAATCACTGTCACAATCACTGTCACAATCACTGTCACAATCACTGTCACAATCACTGTCACAATCACTATCACTATCACAATCACTATCACTATCACTATCACAATCATTACCATCGTTATCATCGTAATCACAATCATCACAATAAATCTAAAATAACCCTGTATAGAAGTCAAATCCACTATCTTATGGATCTCAAAATAAATGGCATATTCGTAATCAGCACCCTTGATAATCTCGGAAACGACACCCATATTGATTTTTAGATATTTCAACCCCATTGCACCCCAACAGGGGATGATATGGTATTATGGTATTATTATATGGTATTTCAGGTCCACCATTTTAGATCTTAAAATCGTTGTTTTTGTAATACACCATACAAACTATACCAATGTTGATTTTCAGACTTTGTCACCCCATTTCCCCCTCTTAGGGGTTAAATTCTGAAAAAACCTGAACCCCCTTTTTATACTTATTTACCAATAGGAGCACTCCTGCCAAGTTTCGAATAAAATAGTCTAACTAATCTTGTTTCCCCATACAAACTTTGGAACCCCGTTGATCCCCCTTAGGGGATGAAATTTGAAAAATCTTTTCTTAATGCACCCCTAGACCACATAAGGAACCTACTTGCCAAATTTGGAATCTGCAGACCCAGCGGTTTAGGCTGTGCATTGATTTTTATACTTTGTCACCCCATTTCGCCCTCTTAGGGGTTGAATTCTGAAAAAACCTGAAACCCGTTTCTACTCATTTATCAATAGGAGCACTCCTGTTAAGTTTCGAACAAAATAGTGTAACTAATCTTGTTTCCCCATACAAACTTTGGAGCCCCGTTTAACGCCCTTAGGGGTTGAATTTTGAAAAATCCTTTCTTAGTGCACCCCTAGATCACATAAGGAACCTATGTGCCAAATTTGGAATCTCTAGACTCAGAGATATGGGCTGTGCATTGATTTTTAGACTTTGTCACCCCATTTCCCCCTGTTAGGGGTTGAAATCTGAAAAATCCTGAAACCCGTTTCTACTCATTTATCAATAGGAGCACTCCTGTGAAGTTTCAATTAAAATAGTCTAACTAATCTTGTTTCCCCATACAAACTTTGGAGCCCGGTTTAACTCCCTTAAGGGGTGAGTTTTGAAAAATCCTTTCTTAGTGCACCCCTAGACCACATAAGGAACCTACTTGCCAAATTTGGAAGCTGTAAACCCAGCGGTTTGGGCTGTGCGTTGATAGATGAGTCAGTCAGACAGGCAGTCAGTCAGTCAGTTTCTTCTTTTATATATTTAGATTAAACTTTTAAGTGCAAATTTTTGTTCCAGTCCTCCCCCCACTAAAAGCTAAACTGCTAGCTTGAAAATTCTGAAAAAATTCATGATGATAGTGCATTTTATGAACTTTGAAGGAAAACTATAGCGGTTAAGATAACTTTATTAGTTTAGCAGTAATAGTCGATGAACTAGGGTGTTGGATAATTTTGTACCAAATACAAAATTCTTAGAATAAATCCTATAAAGTGACTAAGATTAAGTGGTTGCTTATTTATAACGGGTGAAGACTTGCATTGAAAAATAAAAATAATGGGCTACTACGGAACCCCACACTGCGCGTGGCCCAACACGCACTTGGCCGGATTTTTTTATGAAATAAAAGTAATCAAACTGGTTTTCAAAAAGTTGTTACAAATCAGAAGACCTTGACAAAGTCAAATTGTATCTATATTAATACTAGCTATTGCCCACGGTTTCGCTTGCGTTAATTTAGAATTTGATAATCATTTTGGGTTGTAAAATATAATTCAATCATGATTCGAATGTGGCGCCATCTATTATAAAAGAACGTTATTGTTGTTTTCCTCGAGAAATGTACTTTTTTTCAGGATGATCGGTTCAGTGATTTAGGCGTGAAAAGGTTACAAACAAACAAACAATCTTACTTTAACATTTACATTTATAATATTATTAGTTAGGATTGTACGGATCGATTACAAAGAGTGCAAAGAGGTATAGTTTGTAAGTTCGTATGTAGCGGGTAATCTCCGGAACTCCTGATTGGATTCCGAAAAGTCTTTCACCAAAGGGAAGCTACGTTATCATTGAGTGTCATAGGCTATATTTAAAACGTTCCCGTGGAATAATTTTAGATAATTAGGCGACCGAATCTGCGGGCAAAATCAATTAAATAACAATGAAAAAAATGTAATCCAAGTATTACATTGACATAAGCTATAGTCAAATTGCTTTAACTGGAAAAAACAAATGAATGTGAAATTGTTCCAAAAACTCGCAATTTTTAACGATAGGTAGCGCTACCTGTACTAATTGTCGCAAAATATCGTAACTCAAGCGTACTTTAAGAGCATAAATTGTTATATTCTCATTTCTATCGACAAATACACGTTTATAAATATTCCAAACCTCACAATCCGTGAATGGCAGCCATCTTGTTTTTTTAATCGGCTGAACTAGGGTATGTTCAATGAAATATCCTTGAATCTAAGAGACTGAGTGACGTGCAAATGAATCTTATTGCAAGGGTAAACGTCGAGGCTATCGACATACAAAATATTTTTTTTTTAAATAATACGCAAAAAGCGGCAAAAAAAAGTGAAAATACGAAATTTACGAAAATAGAAAAATTTGATGTTTTTACGAAAAAAAAAACTACTTATTATCAACTCTAGTACAACATTAACTTCTGAATGATCTGAAGTCTTTATAAGCATCAGACACTTATTTAGGTTTTGTCAATGACGTATTGTGAAATTAAAATACCAATTTTGATTTTAGTGGCATTAAAAAAGAAGTTGGTACTCACTGAAATCCTTCTTGGTTATATGATCCTGTTTCTGAATCCAATCCTCCAAAATATTAATAGCCTCCTCGAGTCTTCCTGGTTTATCTAAATCATAGAGCTTCCTAATTTCTTGAACTGCCTCTGGTGGTATTATAAAATAACTACTTTCCATTTTGTATTAAATGTTATTTTTCACAGCACAATAATTGTCTAAGTTCAAAAAGATATTTTCTTTATCTCGTCTTATTCTTCTATCTTATATCTATCTATCGTTATTCTATCTTCTATCTTATTTTATTTTTTCACTGGTGTTATAACATAACTAAGATCTTGTTTTTTTTATTCTGTTTTCCTTGAAGTGTGGTCTCTGACTGTGTGAGTTCATAAACCGGGCTATATTTATAAGCTCGGCTAATTCATATTCATATTTTTTTAGAGGTTGTTTATTTGATACTAATACATTAACAACATAATAATCTTTGCAAATTTAACGATGGACTGTGTGACAGATGATATGGCTAGAAATGAGGTGACTGCTGAGATGACGAGTAATAGAGAAGTATGGAAGAAGAAGACATGCTGCGCTGGCTACAAATAAATTGGGATAAGGGCAAGATAATGATGATGATGATGATGATGAATAATTTGTGCGATATGAAACTATTTTCGGGAACCGGATACAGTTGAATACCATTTTTTTTACATGGAGCGACTGCCTATCTGACCTCCACAACCCAGTTAGTACTGAGTAATACGATACCCCCTTTTTTTTGGATGATAAATCATCAAATGACTCCTCCCGCTCTGGGCGGAGTGGAAAGGAGTGTCAGACTTTTACTGACTAAAACCCATCCAAATTCCTTCATCGCCCTTTTTGTTCCGGGGCCGCGGTATCTTTTTCGAACAGTCCCGCAGCTCCGGAAAACAATACCCCTTAAGATTGGTTGTTATATTTTTAGGCCACTGACTGCCTATTACGCAAATGACGTGTCCTCCGTGACTCGGTGGAAACTCGGTATGTAATAGAAGGTCACTTATCTTGAACTTGGCAGGCACGGGTTAACCTTGGAGATTGCCCTTTGTGGCTGTAATTATTTAGCCACGAGTTCCGTCAATTCATATACTTAAACAACGTCTTTATTTTTTTTTTAAAGTCCGTGCGTACGTGTTTTATCAAGTAGGTAAGCTAACTGCCGCAGCCCATTTTTATTTCATCTCGTAGTTGTCAGGCAATTACAGGGTGTAAACCACCTCATAACGAAGCCGTCAACCAAGCATTCTGTACATAAAACTAAGTAACTTTACGCAAAAACTACTACTGGGAAACGACTTTTTTTTTGGGGTGAAAAATCATGTTTTGTGGTAGAACTCAATGTAACGCACTCAAAACAATGTGCTGATGGATGGATTGAATAGTAGGGGGGTCGTATAAAGTAAAAATCATTAAAAACTTGTATTTAAAAAAAAAGTTGGAACTTTGACCCCAAATATCTCCGTAACTAGAAGGTTCCCAAGCATGGTGTAGAACAAAAAAAATGATCGCAATAACGAGAACAAGTGCCTTTCGGCTTCGCTAAGAGATGTTTTACACCCTTTATAGATTTACCTCAACCCTGATTACACTACTCAACAATAATAAAATCCGAGAGCATAACGTAGTAGACAACAATTATATTAATTACTTGATCACAAAGATCACAATGGCAGACATCTTTGACCAATGTTCTCTTTATAATTATGATGTTGGTACTTTTTAATGGCCTGGCCTTAAACCTCTTGAGTGTCGCATGATACCCCATAGGTACATAAAAGAAAACGCTACAAATGTCAAATGAAATCTAAATACAGCAGTGGTCAATGACTTTAATAAAACTTGCTTAAAATTTTGAGTGCGTTACTGTGAACGCTACATTTTTTAAGCAGATTTACTTATCGTATTACCAAGTACTAACTGGGTTGTGGAGGTCAGATAGGCAGTCGCTCCATGTAAAAACTGGTATTCAGCTGCATCTGGTTAGACTGGAAGCCGACCCCAACATAGTTGGGAAAAGGCTAGATAGAGGATAAGAAGATTTACCTACTTAGTTTGATGTACTGCTTGTTGCTGTTAATACTTGGTTGATTGCTTCGTGAAGGGTCCATTTACACCCTGTAGATAATATACATAATTATCTAGATACTATAAAGTGTGTAAACCACCTTATCACGAAGCCGTCGACCAAGCATTCTGTACATCAAACTAAGTAACTTTACGCAAAATTATTGCTTGGAAACGACTTTCATTTTTGGGGTGAAAAATCATGTTTTGTGGTAGAACTCAATGTAACGCACTCTAAACATTGTGCTGATAAATGTATTGAATAGTACGGGGGCCGTGGAGGTGATTAAAGTAAAAATCTTACATTTAAAAATAAAAAAATAAAAAAAGTTGTCAAAAATGTTGGAACTTTGACCCCCAATATCTCCGTAACTGGAGTGTAGAACAAAAAAATGATTGCAATAACGAGGAAAACAAGTGCCTTTCGGCTTCGTTAAGAGGTGTCTTACACCCTATCACGTTCCGTACGAAAGCTAAGCGTGCCATTTTTTTGCTACGTATACTATGACGTCATAACACTATTAGGTATCGCTAGCTTATTCATCAAAGAACATCTCTAAAATACATATTATAGAGAAAAAAACCCAGTGTTGATAAAATAATATAATATTGGTAACTACTTACAGAAAACTGGTGACCTTGACAGGCGTACCTTGATCTTCGATTGGACCACGAGGCTGTAATTAGTTATCCAAGAGCCCCATCAAAGATATTAAAATAAATACTTACTACTAGGTTATGCCCGCGATTTCGCCCGCGTGAAAATCGGTAATAGGGTAGATGACAAAAAAAATCTAAATAGTCCACTGTTTTAGACTTTCACGGTTTTTCACTTAAAGTACTTACGGGATGATATCCGTGATTTTGTTTTTGGTCGATGAGCTCCCGATATTTCGACGCTGTTGCAAGCATCATGATCGCGGGAATACTGAAGAGGTATGCGGGTGGGATGAAAATTATTTATTATGAGCAGACAAATCTGTCTACCCTCTTTCTTAGTCTTTTATTACGCGCACTACTGGAACTCGATTGTAACTCACGACAAAACGCACTCACAGTATCACTAGGTTTTACAAAATCACGGATATCATCCCGTAAGTACTTTAAGTCTAAATAGTCCGTCTGATAGATTTCCAAAAAAATATTGGACAAATATGTTTTCTTTTTTCACGTAAACAAAAAATGAAGACACACTGGGTCGAAAACTCGTTCGTTCACATTTGAGTCCATTTTTTACTCATGTGGGACGTCACAAGCCCCCACTCTTGATCTTTGACATGTTTTATCTTTTATCTTCGTCAATTTTTATTAATTTGATAAAACAAAAAAAGTATCCAATATTTTTCGATAATCTAATTGACGGACTAAACAGAATCATCTTTTTTTAGTCAGTCATCATTTCTATTGTCCCACCGGATCGTACTACCGGGAGAAAAAAGTACCCTATGATTATTTGACTGTTTAGTCGAAAGACACGTGTTCTCCCCGTCATTGCGACCATTTTTTTTTGTTCTAGACCATACCTGGGAATCTTACGGAGATATTGGGGATCAAAGTTCCAACTTTTTCACAAGTTTTTTTTTTTGATACTTTATTTTAATGTAAGATTTTTACTTAAAACACCTCCACGACCCCCGCACTAATCAATCCATCCATTAGCACAATGTTTTGAGTCCTACCGTAAAACGTTATTTTTCAGCACACAAATAAATCGTTTCCAGAAATATTTTTTGCGTAAATTTACTTAGTTTGATGTACAGTCGTGGTCTTTTCCACCTGATCAGTTAATTTTTTTTTTCACTTAAATCATGCGGAAGCGTCGAGTCACGACCCCTTAAAGTTTAGGCCTATTAGAAAGCCTCAACTTTGGCGCGCAAAGTAACAATAACTCTCGTTTGGCGTGCGTCCTCAGTGCGCTCGGCCGATCGGTGTTTTTTATTCATTATTTCTATACAAAGTCAACGGGGCGGGAGAGGCTAGAGTGCGTTTCTATGTTGTAAGTACAAGCAAAATTAGCTTAGAGCTGATCAGGCGGGAGTGTCCTTGATAGTACATAATGCTTGGTTGACGGCTTTGTGAAGGGTCTGTTTACACCCTGTGTACGGTGATTGGTAATTGGGTACATTCCTTTAAATGGGTGATACTCGACCTAAATTGCAACAATTTTGACCCGATAGCTTTGGGTCCAAACTGAGTTGTTTAGGAGAAATCGTTTCCCAGCAATAACTTTTGCGTAGAGTAACTTAGTTTGATGTACAGATTGCTTGGTTGACGGCTTCTTGTACGGTCCCTTAGACTCTCCGGTCAAATTAGGCTCATATACACGAGTATATGAGCCTAATTTGCCCGGAAAGTTATATTCCATGATGGAATGTTAGATCAGTTAGACGTATTTAACTGTATTAATGAGAAATTGTGTGTTGGGTCATATTAATAGCAAAACTACGTCTAATTATTCTGCCGGTTCTAATTGCTAAATTGACAAAACGTAATAACATTATATCGAATTATCGACCAGTGCCATTTTGTTTTCAAGGATTGGTATCTAATTCATTTATCTAATTCACAATTGGAGCTTATCCATTTATTTAACCTCAAAATGATGAAAGACTTCTTATAAGTAATTAAAATTGTGATATTTTAATCGTTTTTTGCATGTGAAATACAAAATATGTTATGGTTAGAATTATCCAACACATATTATAAATGCGAAAGTATGTGAGGATGGATGGATGGATGTTTTACTCTTTCACGCAAAAAATGAAGTGATGAAATTTAGCACACAGATAGTTTATAACCTGGATTACTTATGATACTTTTGTCTCGGTAGTATTGAGACAATTATCAAACTCCACGCGGGCAAAGCCGCGGGCATAAGCTAGTTATACATAAATACAAACATCGTGCTCGTTAAAAAAAAACAAAACACTTATTGCAAAACTTTATTTTATTGTATATATATACTTAATTATTTCCCACCATCACAGCAAATGCCTTTAATACTAAAGAAAATAATGACATAATATTAAATATAACCTTTCGTTTAGTAACGACCCGATCCCGACCTAGGGCGTTGCTACTTGCTGAATACAGTTCGATTCCAACTTTATGGCGGCTCGGAAGTTATCTGCGTGCCTCGGTCGGCGCATGTAGGTACAGTCGAAGACGATAATGATTACTTGGTTAAATATTGTTTTATAGGTATTACCACAGACTGATTGTATTATTACAGTGTAAACTGATTAAAAAAAAAACAGGTTTCGCAACAATATGACAATTAATTTTGAATATTTGTTCACTCCAAACACGATGTGCAGTGTACTGGCGTAACTAACTTACTGAATTTACTGTGCCCAGCACGCTCTCTTTTTCATACGCAGAGATGCGTACAGTCGTGGTCTTTTCCGCCTAATCAGATAATTTTTTTTTTGTTTAAATCATGCGGAGGCGCCGAGCCACGCCCCCTTAAAGTTTAGGCCTATTAGGAAAGCGTCATTTTGGCGCGCAAAATAACAATAACTCTCGTTTGGCGTGTGTCGTCAGTGCGCTTGGCCGATCGGTATTGTCTTTCATTAATTATTTCTATACAAAGTCAACAGGGCGGGGCTAGAGAGCGTTTCTATGTTGCGAGTGCAAGCAAAAATTAGCTTAGTGGTGACCAGGCGGAGGGTCCACGATAGAACCTCTGCGCCCCGCCGATACCTTTTTTTTTTTTTTTTAGGATGGGAAATCATCAAATGACTTCTCCCGCTCTGGGCGGAGCAGGAGGGAGTGTCTGACTTTTACTGACTAAAACCCATCCATGTTCCTTCCTCGCCCTTTGTGTTCCGGGGCCACGGTATGTCTTTCGAATAGTCTCGCAGCCCCGGACCCCGCCGATACCTAAAATTATGTTATTGCGCAGCTTTACGTTCTAAGTTCCGGGCCGTCATAAAGTTTGAATCGAATTATCCAGTTAGATCGCCATGTTGTAAAAATAAGTTAATATCGTAATGTTGGTTATCACGTTTGGTCTAGCGGTCAGTGGGCAAGCACGCCAAGTCCTGGGTTCGATTTCCAGGATTTTATACCCTATTCTTCACAAATTATGAATAAAATATTTGCTATTAATTAGTGTACACTCAAACATCTCACGAAAAGGAGGAAGGAGGGATTGTCTTTACTTCGGAGTTCTCGTAGAAGAATTTTGTTCATAAATAATTGTGTTTGTAAATTTGAACTTTCTGTCATAGATGCAACAAAAAGGAGAATATCTGAAGCATAGAGTATTTTGTACAATTTAGTCTACACTTAAATTTCTAAATGCTCCAGGCATGCCCATGTATTCCTCATTGAATTTTCCTTCTTGTCTTTTTGTTTCATCCGTGCAAGCTTTATTCATCATTTTCATATATTCCACATGTTTTTCTGAACTTAGTTCTTCCACCCATTCCTCTGTAATCAGACATTTATTTTTTAATAAATAATTATCATCTGCCAGGCCTTTTTCCCAACTATGTTAGGGTTAGCTTCCAGTTGAACCAGGTGCAGCTGAAATATCAGTATTTTACATGAAGCGACTGCCTATTTGACACACTCGAAGCATAAATTATCCATCATTTGTAATAGATACAGTCGCTCCGTAGCCGACTGACTCGTTCTTCTCTATACAAAAGATTTACCTAGTTTTTGGAATGGGCAACTACAGTCTTTTTTTTATTTATTTTTTTATTATCATCATCATCTGCCTAGCCTTTTTCCCTAACTATGTTGGAGTTGGCTTCCATTTGAATCAGACACACGAAATTTATATTTTATTATACATCACTGTAATAGATATTACAGTCACTGTAAAATACTGATATGCCAATATGTTAGGGAGGGCTTTTAAGCCGTCCAGCAGGCCTAGCCAAGTTACAAACGTTTCATATCGATTCTCTATCTACACTCGTAAACGCCTTGGCGTAAGCGATTGTAGAAAGCGCTAAATTGGTAGCCAAGTTGATCGCTCGTTCTCTAATGTCTGTAAAAAATCCTACACTTTAGTCTATGGTGAGCGTTCCTACCAAAGAGTATAGCGATCAATATTGTAGAAACGATCACATTCTATTCTATCATTTTGAACGATGTAAACTTGTCTACGATATATCTATTCGTTTGTGTTGATCACGTGATTTAACGTTGATATGATGTCATTCTACTAGCATTAACGATTGTAGATTGTCAACTTGGCTAAGCCTGCTTACCAGACTATGATGATGTTATAGCTAATAGAACGTCACTCTGTCTTGGCCCTCAGGTCTGCCTCGCTACCTTCTGTCTATTGGTCTGTTACGCTCTTGCTATGTTTCTTTAACCAACTATGTGCGCAAGCCCTTGGAATTCTGTTCTTACTCGTTCTTCTCTATAGAAGAGATCTACCTAGTTTTTGGAATGGGCAACTACAGTTTTTTCGGAGTCCACTATGTGACTTTGAAAAGTCTGTTGTTTCATCTTTTTATTTTTGACTGATATCTAATCTGACTATTCAAAAGTGCCTGTAACTGGTATATCTGCAGTAAATGCTTTGTCATTGGATTTGAGTTCATTGTCGTTCTTACCGTGCAATGTTTCAAGAGATCTCTCATTTCCACCATATTCAACCGGCAAAATGTCCTTAGGCACTACTCTATGTAAGTCTTCTAAGGATTGTAGAACTTGTATTCTATTGCCAATCTTCTCACTAACTAACTGCTTAACAGTTTTAATTAGTAACTGTATTGCTTTGGATTCTGACAATATTAGTATACTCTTCATTCTTGTGCCATATCCTTCCTGCAAGAGAGAGATAGATATATTAACTTAAGTACCCACTCAACCGCCCCTGGCTGCATGTGCAGCCAGTAGCTGTTTTGCTAAATGTCCCTGGCTGCATGTGCAGCCAGTAGCGCATTCGTCCAACAAATGCAATAAAAAATCTACTAAACTGCTATTTCTAGAGCTTATTCCTCTTGTAGCAATCTCTATACTATATTCCTCAACGTTCGGACCAACAATAGCAACACTATTCCATCGACAAATTTCAAAATAAAAGTAAAAACTTTAGTGTAAACAAACTCCGCCATTTCTGACGTGTGGCGTCGTATTTCAATTGTTCTGTTATGTATATTGGAATTTTCGGATAGTGTTATATATCAAATTAATTGTGAAAATCTGTGCTACTATATTATCATAAAGGAAATCTAGTTTTCGAATCTCAAAGTTGAGTATTTCGCCTCCGAAAAAGTGGTAGGTTTAAATACCTATAGTGATTGTGTTTATACAAGAAATAAGTGTTTTTGTGATTAAAACGTGTGTGTTAACGGAAAAACAGTGCATAATTAGTATTGTGAGCATATTATTAAATTGTATATACAAAAACAAGTGGCTTCGTAAAGTTATAGGTACGTAAATAACCGTGTTCAAAAACAGTCGTTGGCGCAGGCCGCGTCAAAATAAACAGTGAGTATCCAAATTCTAATTTAATTCTAATTAGACTATCGTAAATAAACTAATAAGATTATGGTCTTATTGGAAAGGAAATATAATCTAGTTTATTTTAAAATTATTTTAATTGAAATTTAATATTTCGAAAAATTAAAATAATATTTTAATAGCGAAATATCCGTTTTCATCACTGTTTTTCATGTTCTACATTTTTTTTGAGTTTCAAATTAATATCAGTTTTTTTTTTTTTTTAATATATAGATTCCTTAACTATTCAGCTATTCACTGTAAATTTTATTTAGCTATAACTCTTGTAGTTTGCGATTGTTTATCTAAAGTGTCAAATTACATGCGAATATTACGCAATTTTTTGCACGCGTGGCGGTTTGGTGCAAAAAATTCGCGCGCGGGGCTGGTGAGTGGGTACACATGATTGTTTTCAAAACACATCTAGACTCCCTCGTTGATCTAGTGGTGGCAAGTGTGACTTCTAAATATGAGGGCTTGGGTTCTATTTACAGGTTGGAAATAATGTTAGTAGATTTTTTCATCAGGAATTTCACAGTAGCACCTATGTAGGCTGAATTTGTGCCCGGTTGCTGGCAATAAGCTCGCCCCCTATTACATAGGACTTAAACAGAACTGCCGAAATATGGGTGCGTACTATTAGGTACATTTCTGCCCAAGCCTTTAGCGATTGTAGGCGTGATTTTACAGTGTTACAGATGTTATCGTTGAAATGATTTAACATTTTCCCAGAAATCATTAGTTGCACCGGTCATGTTACGTCTCTGCATTCTGAGGTTGGCTGGTAGAAAATGCTTCAAGCATTTGTTTTAAATGATCCCCTTAAATAATGACTTTTTAAAATGACACAAAGACTTCTAAGTAAATATAGGAATAACTTTAAATGAAAATATAAATTAAAAAAAAAAAAAACGAGGCTGATGCATCGTTTCTTTGCAAACTCAACTGGTTTTCCGAAAAAATCTTCTTAAAATAAAAAAAAATATATACTACTTACTATTACAATGGATACAAACTGTTGAAGCTCCGCGTGGTTAAGTTTTGACAAGAAATCGAAAATATTCAATTTGTTATAGTCATGTATTGCAATGAAACCATTGACATAATCATGCGCTTTTAAATATTCAGAGGCCTGAAAGAAAAAAAAAAACAATTTAACATACATTTTTATTTATTTTTTTTAATCTTACACAAAAAGTACTAATAATTTACAAATAAAATGCTTTAAACAGTATTTGTAACCAAAAATTATTTTAGCCTCTGCAGCCGAACTAGGAGGCCTGTATTGCCAACCCCCTCGAGTTACATAAAATGTTTCTTTATACTTGCATTTTACAATAACTAATGAATATGTATACTATAGGACTTAATAATAGTAGCCTGATCCTCTCTTTGTGTATAATGCTAGGTGAATGAGTGAGTGTGAGAGGGTGTGTGATGTGTGGCAGTTGAGTGAACATGTTAATGACTGAGATACGATTTTATGAGTTTGTATAATAATGTAAGTGTGTTACTGCTGTATATCTTGATACGGTTAGAAGCTGTTCAGTCCCGTCGTAAGTGAGACTTTGTCGGTATTTAATAAATAATTCATTAAAACCTGGCTCGCGAGGTTGCTGTTGACATTGGAGCGTGAGTACAGCAGTCATTGCGCCGATAGTCGTATCGACCAATGGCTTAATAGACGATAGCCTCTATCATCATCTTCGGAGACTCCCGATTGGCAGCTGGATCAAGGACTTGATTGAATCAAGCTCTTGATCTAATCAAGCAATCAATCAATAAATCCGTGTCTAGCAGTACTTCTAGACACGGCGCGTATTATTATGAAACTAAAACGTCAGTGGTAGTCCTGTAGTCACAGAAATTCATATTGTGTTCCAAATTTCAACTCGATTGGTTCAATAGATTTGGCGCAAATTGTCTGTGACAGACGAACAGACAGACACACACGAGTGACAGTTTTTTATTTTTTTTTAGGATGGCCGTACGGAACCCTAAAAAAAAGATAACACTTACGATTACAACATACTGGTAATATTGCATGAAATTCTCTGCCATAAAGTTGTCGCTGGTGACTTTAAACACTACTACTCTGTAAAAGTCTTCCGTAATTTTTGGTAGAGGGATCTGCCGTCTGCAAGAAATATCACACATGGATCTTAGGGCTTAGATAATAAGACATTTTTATCGTGAAAACGATCATAGTAAAGTCAAAAATGTACCTGGATAGACAAGCTACCGAAGATTTTCTACAGGGAGGCAATGACAATAGGTACGATAAAAAAATTAAAATAATGGCTATAGAATCACTTCATTTCAATTCTAGGCGATCATAAAATAGTACATTGTTACCCTAGGGGTGAAAGTAACTTAAGTTGACTTTGAGGGACTAAATAAGTCTTCAACCCCAGGTTAACACCGTGCTTTTCATTACGAATACAAGGAAAGTAAAAATAATAAAAACATGAATCAACTCGAGAAAACAAATGAAGATCGGATTGCCGCTTTCCCGCCTATTTTGTTTTTTTTTCTGTGGCCGGTCTAATAGTAGCTATTCAGCCATTACCTTTTTTTCATTTTAATCATCGAAAAAATGGTAAATATTTTGCCCAAATCTATGTTATTTTAAAGAAATAGTTGAAACTTAATTATAGTAAAGTTATTTAAAAATATATATTCTTTAATTAATACTTAACTTTATGTTATTTCAATTTTACATCGTGGCTGTATAGAAAGTTGGAACATGGTTAAATAGAAAAATTAACTATTTTTTTGTATAATTTCACAGTCTGTTGAAAACGATTCTCCCTAGGGCTGAAAAGTATTACTTTCAACCCGCTCCTCAGGCAACTTCAGACCTACTTTCAGAGTATGAGTAATGAAAAGCATTATACATCTTTTTGAAAAAGGAATTCGCATTTATTATGCAGTTATGATTATTAAATAAAATTACGAAAACCGACGAGGCTGTATGAGCTTGATGCCTTTGCTTTTCCGACAAAAAAATATTAGTCTAGGAATTTGCCGTGTTTTTGTTTTCTCCGAATACATAAACGTTAAGTTTATTTTATAAATAAGTTAATGTTCTAAAATGCTTATCTCATATTATTATTGTGTTATTTTTTTCGCAAATGGTACGAAAAGTAGAGTATTTTCCTCGGTGATAAAGCTGTCTTAGTCTTGGGTGAACTTAAATCCCTCGCTACACTCAGGACTCGTCTTAAATCCCTCGTTTCGCTCGTGATTTAAGTTTTTAACACCCTCGCTACGCTCGGGAGTAAACCTCGAGTCCTTCGTTACGCTCGCGATTTAAATCGTCACCCGCGACATAAGACACTGCTTTATCCCCTTGGTTAGTAATCTACTATTTTGTACTTGAAACATAATTTTCAATTAATTAAAAGCTTGTTGTTTTTAATACATTTTTATTATTTAACCGTACCATAATCTTTATCATTATCCTGGGTCATTAGCTCGTCATCCAGTACACCATATACATCTGTTTAAATTCTACCACTTACTAAATATTTACTCACATTTTATCCACGATGACTGGAAGTTCCTTGGAACTTGTCTTCGAAAAAAACGTTGGTACCAGCGTCCTCATTGTGCAGCATCGGTCTATTTGCTTCTTTGTTTTCTCTACGGAACCTTTGCATGAAATCAAGCATTTCTCCAAGTATTCCTTGCCTGGAAGATTATTTTTTAATTATTTTCTACGATTAATTTATTGATGTATATTTACAAATCTATTAAAATAAACTAAACTCAAGGCGTCAAGAAACTCCTCAACGCTGTCAACTGGTATTGTTCCCAAGAGACTGGCGGCGTTACCACGCTGTATGGCAACGCTCAGCCTTTGGCCAAGGTAAAAGCCAGCCCTAGGGTCACGGGAAGTGTCAACTAAGCATTTAGAAATTTATCGCGGGGAGCGCTCGGACCCCACGGTCCTAGAGTTTCAACCCCAAACGGCTCGAAAATATAGTTACCAATAAGGTTACTATATTTTCCTCGCTTGAGGTTCTCCGCTGCCGCAGCCCCTGCACAGCACGATGAACTAGTTAGATGGGAAGGCGCAAGAGTAGCATCCCACACTAAAGGTGAGATTATTCTACGATTTTAATTTCACAAGATAACTACACACCTGTAATCCTCGAAGGGTTAGACAGGGGTGTACCTGATAGTGGGTGCCCACATTTCGCCAGTTGTGTTTAAGTCCCATGTAAAATGGGGCGAGCCAAGTGCCATCAACGGGGCACACAAAAACCAAATAACAATTTGGCTCTACCTGAATTTACATTTTTTTTTGTACTAAACAAAAGATTGCGAGAATTCTGGTATAGGTAATTCATTAATTGTTATAATTCTTAAAATCTATATATATAAAAGGAAAAAGTGATTGACTGATGTATCAACGCACAGCCCAAACCACTGGGTCTACAGATTCCAAATTTGTCAATTAAGTTCCTTATGTGGTCTAGGGGTGCACTAAGAAAGGAATTTTCAAAATTCATCTCCTAAGGGGGTGAAACGGGGATCCAAAGTTTGTATGGGGAAACAAGATTAGTTGGACTATTTTATTCGAAAATTCACAGGAGTGCTCCTTTTGATAAATGAGTAGAAACGGGTTTCAGGTTTTTTCAGAATTCAACCCCTAAGAGAGGGAAATGGGGTGACAAAGTCTAAAAATCAATGCACAGCCCAAACCGCTGAGTCTAGAGATTCCAAATTTGGCACATAGGTTCCTTATGAAGTGTAGGGCTGCATTAAGAAAGGAATTTTCAAAATTCATCTCCTAAGGGGGTGAAACGGGGATCCAAAGTTTGTATGGGGAAACAAGATTAGTTGACTATTTTATTCGAAACTTCACACAGAAGTACTCCTATTAACAAATAATTAGAAACGGGTTTCAGGTTTTTTCAGAATTCAACCCCTAAGAGGGGGAAATGGGGTGACAAAGTCTAAAAATCAATGCACAGCCCAAACCGCTGAGTCTAGAGTTTCAAAATTTGGCACATAGGTTCCTTATGAGGTTCAGGGGTACACTAAGAAATGATTTTTCAAAATTCACCCCCTAAGGGGTTGAAACGGGGGTCCAAAGTTTACACGGGGAAATAAGATTAGTTGACTATTTTATTCGAAACTTCACAGGAGTATTCCTATCGATAAATGAGTAAATGTTTGGGTTTCAGGTTTTTCAGAATTCAACCCCTAATATGGAGAAATTGGGTGACAAAGTCTGAAAATCAACATGGGTATAGCTATTTTGTATAGTGTATCGGGTCGGGTATAATACAAAAACAACGATTTTAATATTTAATGTGGCGGACCTGAAAACCATCATCCCCTGTTGGGGTGCAAAGGGGTTGAAATGTTTAAAAATCAATATGGGTGTCGATACCGAGATTATCAGGGGTGCTGATTACGAATATGGCATTTATTTCGAGATCCAGAAGACTCGATCGTCATCGGTTGGTCGTGATTCGACTTCTATACAGGGTTATTGTTGATTTATTGTGATAACGATGATGATTGTGATGATGATGATTGTGATTACGATGATAGTAATTGTGATAATGATGATGGTGATGGTGATTGTGATGGTGATTGTGATGGTGATGGTGATTGTGATGGTGATGGTGATTGTGATGGTGATGGTGATTGTGATGGTGATTGTGATGGTGATTGTGATGGTGATTGTGATGGTGATGTGATGGTGATTGTGATGGTGATGGTGATTGTGATGATGATTATGATGGTGATTGTGATGGTGATTATGATGGTGATTGTGATGGTGATTGTGATGGTGATTGTGATGGTGATTGTGATGGTGATTGTGATGGTGATGTGATGGTGATTGTGATGGTGATGGTGATTGTGATGATGATTATGATGGTGATTGTGATGGTGATTATGATGGTGATTGTGATGGTGATTGTGATGGTGATTGTGATGGTGATTGTGATGGTGATTGTAATGGTGATTGTGATGGTGATGATTGTGATTATGACGATGATGATTGTGATAACGATGATGATGATTGGTATAGTGATTGTGATGGTGATGGTGACTGTGATTGTGATGGTGATGGTGATTGTGATGGTGATGGTGATTGTGATTATGATAGTGATGGTGATTGTTATGGTGATAGCGATGGTGATGGTGATTGTGAAGGTGATTGTGAAGGTGATAGTGATGGTGATTGTGATTCTGATGGTGATTGCGATAGTAGTGATGGTGATTGTGATGGTGATGATTGTGATGATGATGATTGTGATTTCGATGATAATGATTGTGATTACGATAGTGATGATTGTGATAATGATAATAGTGATGATGATTGTGATAACGATGATGATGATGATTGTGATATTGATGATGATGATTGTGATGGTGATTGTGATAACGATGATGATGATTGTGATAGTGATAATGATGGTGATTGTGATAATGACGGTGATGGTGATTGTGATAATGATGGTGATCGTGATGGTGATGGTGATTGTGATGATAATAATTATTGTGATGATTATGATTTTTGGCTCATAGATAGTTTATAACCTGGATTAACATGTAGGATACTATTTATCCCTTTAGTATGATCCAGTGGGACAGTAACCGAACTTCACGCGGGCGAAGCCGCGGGCAATAGCTAGTTATGAAATATTACAGTAGAAAATTAAAAACGGGTTAAATCTTTTACTACGAAAGAAAATGAAAACAATGGGATACTTAGATACTAAAAACAAACAAGATGTTTACAAACAAGATGTTTTAGGCAGATACAGCAGACCGCACGTCCGCGTCAGTAATTTTTTTATTTTATTAATTTATCTAATTTAAGAATTTTTTAGTCAATAGTCTGCTTCTGTGTTATTAGTAATGTTTGTGTTGCCCTTTAACATTTATATTGAACAAATTGTTTGTTTTCCCGAAATAAATAAATAAATTTTCAAGTATTGTTTAAATTAATATTAATTAAATCCTGTATTACGTTAAACGTTAAATATTTATTTAAACTACACTAGCCTGCAAAAATAATTATCACACTTTTAAAATTGCAATAACTTTTTAAGTACACAAGATAATTATACTTTCGAAACAAATAGGACTCGAAAAATAGTTTAATTTTGTCTATAGTTTCAAAGAAAGTTGTTAAAAATTGCTATAAAACGTTTTTTATTTTAAATCTCTAACTTCTATAGTTTAGGAAAAAATTAAATTTTAAAAGTGTAGTACTTATTTTTGCAGGTCAGTTTATTATTATTTTAGTACATGAACTTGTCTAGCGTAGTATGGAGTTTCAATAAAATAGAGGTCAGCGTATGAGCATATCTGACGTTGGGCTACAGTATTGATTAAGATTATTTAAGGGCCCAGTATGTCGGGGCTCGGGGACTGTTCGAAAGAGATGCCATGGCCCCGGAACACAAAGGGCAAAGAAGGAACATGGATGGGTTTTAGTCAGTAAAAGTCTGTCACACCCTCCCGCTCCGCCCTGAACGGGAGAGGGGGGTCATTTGATGATTTCCCATCCGAAAAAAAAAGGGCCCAGTCTGTCAATTTTTCAAAATATTCGCGCAGGATTACAAAGTGTTTTTGACTTTAGTTAATAACGAATTGCAATTATTTTGAGTACAACATAATACTGTTATATGCTTAATAAATATGGTAATAAATGGTGTAAAACACCTCTCAACGAAGCCGAAAGGCACTTGTTCTACTCGTCATTGCGATCATTTTTTGGTCTACAATCTAAATCCAAGTTTTTAACAACTTTTTTTTTAAATACAAGTTTTTAATGTAAGTTTTTTACTTTAAACACCTCCACGACCCCCGTACTATTCAATCCATCCATCAGCACAATGTTTTGAGTGCGTTACTTTGAGGTCTACCACAAAACATGATTTTTCACCCCCAAAAAAAAAGTCGTTTCCGAGCAATAATTTTTGCGTAAAGTTTCTTTGTTTGATGTACAGAATGCTCTGTTAACGGCTTCGTGATGAGGTGGTTTACACCCTGTATATAATATATTTATTTATTTGTATAATATATAGCGCCAAAACTTCTAATTAAATATCTAATTTCACACAAACCAGTTCTCATAAAATCATGCCTGTACTTTCCTGAAGTTTTGAGCAGAGGTGTAGCTTTTTTTTTTTTTTTTTTTCGGATGGGAAATCATCAAATGACTTCTCCCGCTCTGGGCTGAGCAGGAGGGAGTGTCAGACTTTTACTGACTAAAACCCATCCATGTTCCTTCATCGCCCTTTGTGTTCCGGGGCCACGGTATCTCTTTCGAATAGTCCCGCAGCCCCGGCAGGCTTCGGCCCTTGCGGACCCCTTCCTTATTGCTGACTCTCTTTGAGGCGCGCGTGGAACACGAACGCGCCGTCGACACGGCCTGTCGTCATGAGACGTACGGACGGCGAGCTAGCCCATAGCTCCCCGTCCACAGGCCCGCGCCTACGGTGGCCGGAAGCCACCACGTGGCCCCCGACGCCCGGGGCGTCTCCCGCGGCGGCCGGGACGTAAGGATCTCTCCCTGTCCTGTTCCGCCACCTCCTTCGCTAGCATGACTGCTTCGCAGAAGGAGGTGACGGCGTCCCATTCCGTCTCGCTCCGGACCATGGCACGAACCAAGGCCGGGAGCGAGAGGTCGCCGCCGCCGATCGCCACCTCGAGGACACGGCGGTGCTCCACCCAAGCAGGGCACACCTCCACAGTGTGCTCCGCCGTGTCCCAGGATCATTACCATCATGCTCTGCAGTGGCGCTTGTAACCTAAACCAACGAGGCATAAAAATAATTTCTCGCAAAGCAGTTTGTAAATTATTAATCAATTTCATCAAGTTTTTTTTTAACACTTTAATTTTTTTTAAACTAGGTGGTGCCGGTGTTTCGTACCTGACTACTCTGAGAAGAAACAGTCGAAACAAACTCAGAGGTCATAGTCTCTTATAAAGATAAAAATCTGTTAATCGTTACCGAGCAATAGGACATTTAAAACCGGGTTCTTCGACCTTCAAATTAACTATGGTTTTATGTTGTAAATTTTAAATAAAAACAGGTTTATTTTTTGTTGACGTCACGTAGTGACGCATTTTAACGTGGTTTTATTTTTTGTATTAACTATTTTGACTTTTTTTTCACGTAATATTATACATTTGACATTGATGAATGTTGTTTAGGTGCAATGACCATGAATATTTATCGTATGAAGTATTTTATTATTTTTGTCTTTGCTGTGGATAGGTACTAAAGGTAGAGGAATACCAAAGAAACCATGGATGGACTGTGTGAAGGATGATATGTCACGAAATAAGGTGTCTGGTGAGATGACATGACGTTAGTAATAGAGAAGTATGAAAGAAGAAAATATGCTGCGCGCACCTCAAATGAATTGGGATAAGGGCAAGAGAATGATGATTATGATGATGATGCTGTGAGTATGTGACCTATCCGGGTCTATTGATTTCTTTTTCACTAGTTTGTAACGAGTGATTGCCAGTTTGAGTGCTAAATGTTCTTTGGTATTGTTCGTCGAGTTGTACCAACTCAGGCACTGATCTTCGAGGCGGCGAGCCTCCTTGCCGGATTGCCGCCATGGGATCTGGAGGCGATAGTCCTCGCGCGCCTACACGAGTGGCGCGCGGAGGCGCTACGCCGGGGGAAACTCCGCTGCCGCGGCATATTGTCGCTCAGCGGACGGACTTCTGGCGTGATCTCATGGCGACATGGAGAGAGCGACTGTCGCAACCCACACGCCACACTTGTGGCGGTAAGTCCCCTCTTTGAGGAGTGGCTGGAGAGACACCACGGCGTCCTCACCTTCCGCCTGACGCAGGTTCTTACCGGACACGGTTGTTTCGGTAAGTTCCTGCACCGAATCGGGCGGGAGGAGACGCCCAGGTGTTTCCATTGTGAGGATCGACCGGAGGACACGGTGGAGCACACGGTGGAGGTGTGCCCCGCTTGGGCGGAGCACCGCCGTGTCCTCGTAGTGGCGATCGGCGGCGGCGACCACTCGCTCCTGGCCATGGTTCAGTCCATGGTCCGGAGCGAGACGGAATGGGACGCCGTCACCTCCTTCTGCAAAGCAGTCATGCTAACGAAGGAGGTGGTGGAACGGGAAAGGGAGCGATCCTCACGTCCCGGCCGCCGCGGGAGACGCCCCGGGCGTCGGGGGCCACTTGGTGGCTTGATGACACACGAAGCCTGCCGGGGCTGCGGGACTACTCGAAAGAGATACCGTGGCCCCGGAACACAAAGGGCGATGAAGGAACATGGATGGGTTTTAGTCAGTAAAAGTCTGACACTCCCTCCTGCTCCGCCCAGAGCGGGAGGAGTCATTTGATGAATTCACATCCGAAAAAAAAGGCACTGATCTGCATTGGTTTTCTATGAATTTACCAAGATAATTTGTCTGGACTTAATTCAAATAACTTTGCGTAACATCACGCCTGTAATTCCTGAAGGGTAAGACAGAGGTGGACCTACTAGTCATGGTAAAGCCAGTAGGAGGTGGACCTACTAGAAATCCCATTACGGGGCGAGCCTATTGCCATCAATCGGACACAAATTCCGTGGCTGCTACTTAGAAATTCCTGATCTATTCTAGTATGGGGTTTTGGTTTCCGCACTTAGTCCCTAGTGGGCCATTGTGCGTGAAATTCCGGAGAGAAACCCCAATTGTAATTTTACCCGTGAAGTTAAGGTTACTCCATTGAGTTTTTTGCCAATTCTCCTCCATGAGATTTACGCTTTGGAATGAGCAACTACATTCCTTTTACAGTTATTATTCCTGTGGCTGGTAGGTAGCTTGTATTTAACTATTCAAAAGTGCCTTTAATACACTGTATAAATTACATACATTTAATGATTTCATGTTTTCTTCACCGCTGTCAGAAGATATCCAACATAAACAGTAAAGGTGCAAGTGTGCAGCGGGCGACACGAAGCCGCCGCAGACGACGTGTCATCGCTTCATGTCGCCGCGACACGTCGCTGCCTCATGTCGCTACAGTCATGATTTCATTTCATTGTCAGCGACACTACAGGGGGTCTTAAACGTGATTCATATTAAGATTCTGCTAAAGCGGCCATTTTAGGCCCCCTGATCTGCGGTCGGCCGACACTTGCGTCTGCCGCTCGACGACGCGTCGCTAGCTTCATGTCGCTTGCTTTGGAGGGAATTTCATAGAAATACATAAAAACCAGTAGTGTCGCTGCGACACATCGTCTGCGGCGGCATCGTGTCGCCCGCTGCCAACTTGCACCTTAATTCATAAAAAATAAGTTAACAAATTTCTTGGACTTTTTTTTTAATATAAGAAAGAAAGAAAATGTAATGTTTATTTGACGTCAGTTCATTAAGCACACAGAATTTAAAAAAAGGTACAAGATAAAGAGAAAATACACAGTATAATTAAAAAAAAATACAAAGTATGATAAAATACAGGTATGTGCTGTGTGCCTCACGGCTGCGCCACAATTAATTCGAATATACTTACTAAAATCCTTCTTGACAATGTGGTCCTGTTTCTGAATCCACTCTTCCAAAATGTTTATAGCTTCTTCAAGTCTTCCAGGTTTGTCCAAATCATGTATTTTCCTTATATTCTCTACAGCACCGGGGGGTAGTTTCAAAAGCCTATTTTGAGGTATGGACCCCATTTTTTTTTTCAACACGTTCTATTATTTTAAAAAAAGCTATTCTGTGTTTTCTTTTTTTTTTGATGTCTTCAATCTTCGTTTTTTTTTAACTTTATGCACAAGTTAAAACACTGTACCAAGGAGGACTTAATGCCATGGGTATTTTCTACCTGCCTGTCTTAAACTAATTAATTATTATAAACTTTATATATTTATAATGTTTACCGAAGAATGTTCTGTTTTTAACTAGATAAAAATGTCGTATTCTCTCATACTTATAATTAACGTTTGTAATTATTTATTCCCATTGTTTTAATTTATAATGGCGTTAGATACTTAGTTAGTACAGTCAACACCAATTGTTTTACGTATAATCAGTCGAAAATGGATGATTTTTTATTTTTTGTTGTTATAAATTCAGCCTACTAAATTTCGGCGTCAAGCCATTTTGTTTTATTTATTGTAAGACGAAATAATTTCACTTATTTAAACAAATCTAGATTAATATTGCATTTTGTTTACTCTTTGTAAGACGCGCATAAAAAAATCAACATAAAAATTCGCGCACAACCAGTGCAGTGTAAATCGAGGATGTACCATAACATCGCACTTGGTAATCCCCGAAGGAACAAGCACGGTCCCAGGACCGAGCCCTGTGGAACACCGCACGACGTCGCTCGCCAACTCTTTTCCTCCCGCCCTGGGTATATTACGGCTCTCTCTTTCAAATAGTCCTCGATAATGTGGCGGAGGTAGGCTAGCACACGATGATAGATGAGTGCCTCTCTAATGCAGCTCCAGGTCAAGGTGATAAAGGCGTTGGCGATATCCAGAGATACCTCCAAGACAACCTCACCCTGGGCAACTGTTTTCTTCGCTAGGGCTTTGACTCGCATTATGGCGTCCACAGTTTTTAAGTTTATTAGTACATAATAAAAACAACAACACATAGCATATGGAAACAGCGGGTTGTACTACCAATTTAGTGGACCGTCCCCAGCGGAAACCAAATTGATTATCCGCCAGACCTGGCCCCATACCGGTCAGGACAAGGCGGTCAGCAATCATTATCTCGAATAATTTGCTCGCCTCGTCCAGAAGTACAAATGGCTTGTACACAGACGGACAGTCAGAAGGACACCTTTCCTTCTTCAGTAGAACTAGCTTGCAAGCTTTCTATCATCGTGGAAACTGATTCTGCTCGTGGCATGCGCTAAAGATGCTCACAAAACTGTACCAGAGAGCGCGCATCATGGACAAGCCAGTGCACGGCCTGGTATGCCGTCCGGTCCTGGAGCGATGTTTTTACCTTGTAGCCGCAACACCCCTGCTCTCAATTCTGCCTGGGTCACTGCAGGCATTTCATCATCATCGCCATCCACTTCGACGGTATCCTCACCTAACTCTGCAGGAGGTGGCATCATTGGCGGAGGGATGTGTTCTGCTCTTGCAGGAAATAGAGCGCAGACCACCTGATCGAGGAGTTGTGGCTGGAGACTCTGGGTGTCGTGGCTGAACCTAGTATGTCGTTCGCCCACATTTACGCCAGTTATTTTTAAGTCCCAGGTCATACGCAAATTAATAATTATTTGCTGACATAGATAATAAAATTCATCATCATCATCTTCAGCCTATAATGTTCCCACTGCTGGGACACGGTCTCCTCTGAATGAAAGGGAATGGGCTATAATCCACCACGCGGGCCCAGTGCGGATTGGTAGATGTCACATGTCTTCAAATTTTTGGATTTAGGACATGTCGGTTTCCTCACGATGTTTTCCTTCACCGTTTTGAGAGCAGTGGTGACGATATAAATTACACAAATTAATGCGCCTGTCTGGGTTCGAACCCACGACTTACTGAGCGTAAGTCGGGGCCACCACCACTGCTGCTGCTGCTCTCAGATAATAAAATAACAATGAGATAATTATATAAAATAATATAATGTCTCAAATCATTTATTCATCTGAGTCAAAGTCGGAATAGCGATAGTTTTATTCTTTTGGTTACGTTTTTGAATATACTTGTATGTATTATAAAATGTCATGGTTCTGCATTTTTTTTCATTCAAATGCCTTATTGTTAAAAAATTCACACGCACACCATAATATTTGGTTAAAATTTAATGTTTTAGTTTTGGTGTTGCCTGCCTGGTCTCGTGGTCGCAATAATAATGCGATTATTGCTGGGAAAAGACTTTTATTTTGGTAATGAAAAGTCCCCAAAAAATTCACAGATTTTGTGCCTCACACGACTACCGAGCACATTGAAAATGAATCTAAGGAATTCGAAAAAATATTGGCGGTGAGCGACGAGAAAGTCGGGATACAGAAAAGGTTACAAAATAAAACTACAACGTTGAATCATAATTATTTTATTCTTAGATTAATAAAAGTATCCTCGAGACCGATAACGAACTCTGAGAAACATGAAGTCATAAATGTCATGTTGTTCTGACTTTTTGACTTTATTCAAAAAGGTTAGGCTACAGGGCATATCCTTAACCCGATCGTCTTTGTTTTAGGCTCAAATTGTAGCTGACTAAATTGCCCAAAGTACCGTATCTCAATTTTTTGATATTATTCTTCGTTTCCAAAATATCGAGCGCCAAAATCAAAGACTCGGAAAAAAAAGATTTATATTTCAGCCATATTTTTTTTTGTTTTTAACTTTCTCGAATAATTCTTTTTGCACCTTACAACTCTTGTCAATGCCAATTATTATTAAGAGTTATAACCATTTATACATAGCCCTTTTTTTTTTTTTTTTTTTTTCGGATGGGAAATCATCAAATGACTTCTCCCGCTCTGGGCGGAGCAGGAGGGAGTGTCAGACTTTTACTGACTAAAACCATCCATGTTCCTTCCTCGCCCTTTGTGTTCCGGGGCCACGGTATCTCTTTCGAATAGTCCCGCAGCCCCGGCAGGCTTCGGTCCTTGCGGACCCCTTCCCTATTGCTGACTCTCTTTGAGGCGCGCGCGAACACGAACGCGCCGTCGACACGGCCTGTCGTCATGAGACGTACGGACGGCGAGCTAGCCCATAGCTCCTCGTTCACAGGCCCGCGCCTACGGTGGCCGGAAGCCACCACGTGGCCCCCGACGCCCGGGGCGTCTCCCGCGGCGGCCGGGACGTGAGGATCTCTCCCTGTCCTGTTCCGCCACCTCCTTCGCTAGCATAACTGCTTCGCAGAAGGAGGTGACGGCGTCCCATTCCGTCTCGCTCCGGACCATGGCACGAACCAGGGCCGGGAGCGAGAGGTCGCCGCCGCCGATCGCCACCTCGAGGACACGGCGGTGCTCCACCCAAGCGGGGCACACCTCCACAGTGTGCTCCACCGTGTCCTCCGGCCTATCCTCACAGTGATAGCACCCGGGCGTTTCCTCCCGCCCGATTCGGTGCAGGAACTTACCGAAACATCCGTGTCCGGTAAGAAGGTGAGGACGGTGAGGACGGTGAGGACGCCGTGGCGTCTCACCAGCCACTCCCCAAAGAGGGGACTTACCGCCACTATTGTGGCGTGCCCTGCACGGGGTTGCGAAAGTCGCTCTCTCCATGTCGCCATGAGATCACGCCGGAAGTCCGTCCGCTGAGCGACAATTTGCCGCGGCAGCGGAGTTTCCCCCCGGCGTAGCGCCTCCGCGTGCCACTCATGTAGGCGCGCGAGGACTATCGCCTCCAGATCCCATGGCGGCAATCCGGCAAGGAGGCTCGCCGCCTCGCGGGAGATCGTGCGGTACCCCCGGATTAACCTTACGGCCACCACCTTTTGAGGCGCGTTCAAATAGTTGGCGGCTCGCTGCCTCAATGAACGCGCCCACACCGGGGCCCCGTAAAGGGCCATGGACCGCACGACTCCCGCGTAGAGCCTCCGGCAGGAGGCGTTCGGCCCCCCCAGGTTGGGCAGGAGCCGCCTGAAGGCAGCCCGTGTCCGCTCCAGTTTGGGGGCCAAACGTCGGAAATGCTCCACGAAGTTCCACCGGCTGTCGAGGACAAGTCCCAGGTACTTCAGCGTCGAATCGACGCCGATGGAAACCCCTCCCGCCATCACTGAGGATCCCGGAGGTGGCGCATTCCGAGGCCCATGAAAGCACATGGCCTCGGACTTGTGCAATGCCACCTCGAGACCCAGTTGCCGGATCCTCTCAACGACTATCGCAACCCCGCGTGTCATAGTGTCGGCTTTATACATAGCCCTGTCCCAGCGCAGAGGCTTCACAATGTTACAGGTATAGGGTATGTTCAATGCCGCTGATTAAAAAAAAATGGCTGCCATTCGCGGCGTGTGGGGTTAAGAGTATTTATAAACGTGTTTGTCGATAAAAAATAGTATATAATATGCCCTTAAAGTATCGGTAACCGGTAGGCGGTAGCCAAACACGCTGTATGATAGATAGGTAGGTATTTTTAACAACAAAAAAAAACGTTTATTTTTGTCTGTCCGTTTGTTCCTGCTAATCTCATATCTCTTATAAGGAGTAACTTGGGCCATTTTAGTTTTAGAAAAAGGATTAGGGTTCCATGAAAAACTAAAACCCATAAACTGTTAATAAAATCCGATTTAAATAGGGAAGTTAAGTTTGTGATAATGGATGGATGGATGTTTGTTACTTTTTCACGCAAAAACCACTGGATTTGGATGAAATTTTGCACACAGATATTTTATAACCTGGATTACATAGGATTATTTTTGTCTCGGTAGTATGATCTCGTGGTCAATTATCAAACTCTACGTGGGCGAAGCCACGGGCATAAGCGAGTAATACAGAAATACAAACATGGGCCTGAAAAAAACTCAAAAAACACTTATTGCAAAACTTTATTTTATTATTAACTATACTTAAATATTTCCCACTATCACAGCAAATGCATTTGATACTAAAGTAATGAAATAATAATGACTAAATATAGCCTTTCGTTTAGTAATGACCCTATCACGACTTAGGGCGATGCTACTTGCGACGGGACTGACATCCATAGCTTCTTTCCCGTAGCAAGTTACTGCACGGTGACTCGTGGCATGCTGTAATCTAAACCATTTCTTCATTTGTTTTCTGCGCAGTCGTCGTCGCGCGCATGGCTCTTGAGCGCGTCGTGGCCAAGCGCTACGAATGGCGGTTGAGTACAGTTCGATTCTAACTTTATGGCAGCTCTGAAGTTATCTCCGAGCGTCGGTCGGCGCAGGTACAGTCGAAGACGATTATGATTACTTTTGATACTTCTAAAACGATTAAATAATATTTTAGAAGTATTACCACATACTGATTTTATTGTTACAGTGTAAACTGGGTCCCATCTCTGCTATTACAATAGTGTCACAATGATCTATCATTGATTTCATAATTGTTGATCGATGCCATTGTCGTTTTGCTAAAAGTTCGTAATCTGCTAAATTCATAATGGTCGATCATTGGTCGGTCAATGGTCTCGTAATAAAATTGTGTTATAATGACATTGTTGTATTGCCATTATTATAAAACCTGTTAATAGAAATGATTTTCGAAAAACTAGAATTTAATTTAAACACCTAATCATGCCAGGTTTCATTTATATATATATTTTTACATAATATTTATTAGTGTTCTAAGTAATCTGAAGTAGTAAGAAGTTCGTAAATAGCAAAAAAACATTAAAGTTATGTGTAACGCGGATTTGTGAAACTATACAATTCACTAATATTTTATCTGTTTAGCTGTCAAAGTCGAATGTGACATTACTGCCCACTGACGTTTGCGTCTGCGTTTTGATTTATTTTCATGTATGTGTTTTAAATTATCTTTATTATAGAAGCCTATATTTATTGCAATACAAAATGG
Organism: Xestia rhomboidea; assembly: GCA_963853795.1. Classification (NCBI taxonomy): domain Eukaryota; kingdom Metazoa; phylum Arthropoda; class Insecta; order Lepidoptera; family Noctuidae; genus Xestia; species Xestia rhomboidea. Next base: position 15,800,153 of record OY970776.1, read on the forward strand.
TGCTAATTGAGCAAATTTCGGCTGGAACTGTTAAAATTTTAGCAGATTACCGCGTAAGTCAGTCTTTCATTTGTCATTGTGTACGAGATTACCATTCTATGCCATTTCTTTCAATGGAGTGTCAGTGGTTGATCATTGTAAAGTCCGCCGCTATATTACGAGATAGCCAAACTTGTCAAAATCAACAATTATGAAATCAATAATAGACAATTCTGACACTATTGTAATAGCAGACTCGGCCCCCTGGTAGAAAAACACCAAGATTTCACAACAATATGACAAAAATGTTGATTATTTGTTCACTCCACACGCGTGTGCACAGTTAGTGTGTGGAGTAACTAACTCACTGAATTCACTGTGCCCAGCACGCCCTCTCGTTCAAAGGCACAGGTGCATACCTCTACGCCCTGCTCTGCTCTAGCTTTACGTCCTATGTTCCGGGCCACCATAAAGTTTGAATCGAACTATACAGTTAGATCACAATGTTGAAGAAATAAGTTAATATCGTAATGTTGTAAAATTTACTACTAATTAGTGCACTCAAACATCTCAAGGAAAGGAGGAAGGAGGGATTGTCTTAACTCCGGAGTTCTCGTAGAAGAATTTTGTTCCAAAGGAGATTGGGCAAAATGGACAATTTGAACTTTTTGTCATTGATGCAGTAAAAAGGAGAATATTGTAAGCATAGAGTTTTTGTACAATTTAGTCTACACTTAATTTTCTAAATGCTCCAGGCATGCCCATGTATTCCTCATTGAATTTTCCTTCTTGTCTTTTTGTTTCATCCGTGCAAGCTTTATTCATCATTTTCATATATTCCACATGTTTTTCTGAACTTAGTTCTTCCACCCATTCCCCTGTAATAAAAGTTTTTTTTAATTATCATGATCATCTGCCTAACCTTTTGTCAAACCATGTTGGGGTTAGCTTCCAGTCGAACCAGATGGACCTGGATAAACATGGAGCATGCTGTATTTTACATGGAGCGACTGCCTATTTTGTCACACACGAAACTTGAATTATCCATCATTGTAATAGATACAGTCGCTCCTTAGCCGACTAACTCGTTCTTCTCCATACAAAAGATCTACCTAGTTTTTGGAATTGGCAACTACAGTCCTTTCGGAGTCCATTAAGTGACATTGAGGGGTATGTTGTTTCATCTTTTTATTTTTGATAGATATCTTATCTGACTATTCAAAAGTGCCTGTCACTGGTATATCTGTAGTAAATGCTTTGTCATAGATTTGAGTTCATTGTCGTTCTTACCGTGCAATATTTCAAGAGATCTCTCATTTCCACCATATTCAACCGGTAAAATGTCCTTAGGCACTACTCTATGTAAGTCTTCTAAGGATGGTAGTACATGTATCCTATTGCCAATCTTCTCACTGACTACTTGCTTAAAAGTTTTAGTTAGTAACTGTATTGCTTTAGATTTTGATAGTATTAGCATACTCTTCACTCTTGTGCCATAGCCTTCCTGCAAGAGAGAGATACATAAATTAATTTCGATACACAGTATTGTTTTCAAAACACATCTTGTCTAGATTCTCGTTGATCTAGTGGTCGCAATCGTGACTTTGACTATGAAGGCTTGTGTTCTATTTACAGGTTGGACAAAGTTTTGCTGAATTTGTGCCCGTTTGATGGCAATAAGCTCGCTTCCTGTTACAAAAGACTTAAACAGAACTGCCTAAATATGAGTGCGTACTATTAGGTACACTCCTGCACTAGCCTTTAGGGATCATAGGCGTGATTTTACAGCGTTACAGATGTTATCGTTGAAATTATTTAGAAAAGAAATAATTTGCACAATAATTTTTCAAACCTATTTTTTTTAAACGATCCAATGATTTAATGATTTTTTTAATGACTGAAAATTAAAAACGTTTCGTTCTAAAGCCAAAGACACGTATGTTAATAACTTAAAAAAAGAAAAATGTAAATTGAAAAAAAAAAACGAGGCCGATTCACCGTTTCTTTGCGACTCTCGACTGGTTTTTTTCTGAAAAATCTCCTTAAAGAAATAACGATACTACTTACTATTATAATGGACATACACTGTTGAAGCTCCACGTGGTTCATTTTTGACAGCAAATCGAATATATTCACTATGTTAAAGTCAAGTATTATAATGAAACCATTGACATAATCATGCGCTTTTACATATTCAGAGAACTGAAAGAAAAAAAAATAGTTAAAATCTGGCTTGCGAGATTGTCGACATGTGGGACGTGAGTGCCAGTCATTGTGCGTGTCAGCCAATGTCTTAATAGCCAATAGCCTCGATCAGAACATCTATACTAAGGTGGATCTCGTTTGGCAGCTGATTCAATCAAGCCCTTTATCTAATCAAGCAATCAATCATCCAATCACACACGAGTGATCCTAAAACAGTTCCTTTTTTAAGTTGGTCATATGGAACGCTAGAAACAAAGTTAACACTTACGATTATATTGTACTGGTAATACTGCATGAAATTCTCTGCCGTAAAGTTGTCGCTGGTAACTTTAAACACAATTACTCTGTAAAAGTCTTCCGTAATTTTTGGTAGAGCGATCTGCCGTCTGCAAGAAATATCACATGCATCTTAGGGCTTAGAAAAACCGACTTAATTTTACCGTGAAACCGATGATTGAAAAGTCAAAAATCTACCTGGCCCCTTATTCACAACGCTTCGATTCGATTTTCGAATTCGGAAAGTCGTATGTCTATCTTTTTTTGACATTACGAAATCGAGCGAGACATCTATATTACGACTTTCCGAATCGAAAATCGAATCGAAGCGTTGTGAATAGCTATGCAGGATTGACTTAAGCTACCGAAGATTTTCTACAAGGTGGCGATCGCAATACGATAAAAAAATGATACTATTGGCTACAAAATCACTTACATTTCAATTCTAGGCGATCTTAAAAAGATTTTTTTTGTACTTTAGTTTTTTTTTTCGCTAGTTACGTTTAAGTCCCATGAAAAAGGGGTCGAGCCTATTGCTATCAACTGGTCTCAAAACCAGACTGTGGCCTGCTACTAAAGAAAGAAGTTCTTAAGTATTACTTATTAATTACGGAAGGGACACCGACAACCTTATTTTTTGTCAACCCTAAAGCCGTAAAGGGGTCTTTGTAATCATCACTAAATACAACACAAAATGTGCAAAATCAAGTGGATTTTTTATGTCAACCACAGACTGATTGTGATCACATACGTGTATTTTTTTTAACACTGGTTGGGGCAATTTTGCGCATTCTCCTTTTATTTGTAGGTGCGAATAGTGCAATTAATAAAATTATACCTAAGATTTGTGAAAAAAATGTTGATAAATGGTGTTCTATTTAGTTAACAGTTTTATGATATTTAGTTTGTTTAAAAAATGTTTTAATTCGATTTTAGGATTAACTTTATAGTTTAAAGTATTTCTATGAACTATGTAGAAGTACCAGTGTTTTCATTTATTGTCATTTTGTCGTCACCACCTTGTATATTAATTCCGTATCGCTGGATATTACACACAGCGCCATCTAGTGCCACACTAAGCAACGAGGCTTGTGTCGTGGACACCAGATAGTTGATTTACTACATAGATACTTTTTGTTTGTAAATACATACATAATATACTTATAAACATCCATGACTCGGAAACAAATGTCCATGCTCATCACAAAAACTTTTTCTCCTACCGGGATTCGAACCCGAGACCCTAAGAACGTAAGGCAGCCTCACACCGCTGCGCCATTCGGGTCGTCAAACGAAGAAATAAGATTATGAACAGGTTTAGAATTTGTTCAGAAATTCCTTAGTTTATAAATTCAGGGTGCATAGACAAGAAACAATCATCTAGAAAGTGTCTCGTATTTCCACTTTTACAAGCTTTATTTTTATTTACGTGGCCTTGTTAGTTAGCACCTATTGGTCAAATATTGCAACTGAATTTCGAACCGGTTCGAAATTCAGTTGCAAAATGAGTTGCAAAATGAGTTGCAAAATTCTGCTCAATCGTTTTAGGGGATAAAACGTTGAGCTGAAATTTTGCGCACACCCTTGGTTCTGGTGACATTACATTTTTATGACAGACATGACTTGATCCTGAAGCCAGGATCGCTTCCTCACGAGAGAATTCCACAACGGTTAATAGCACTGCCAAGGAACTTTGTATACGCGATCAATTTTGATAGATAAACATAATTTTTTATTAAATAAAAGCTTGTTTTTTAGGGTTCCGTATCTCAATAGGAAAAACGGAACCATCATAAGATCACTTTCTTGTCCGTATGTCCATCTGTCTATCTGTCCGTCTGTCTGTCGGTCTGTCACCACCGTTCGATTTTCTTAGGAACGGGTAGACCTAGCAAGTTGAAATTTATACCATATACCGAGGTCTATAGTCCATAATAGGTGTATAAAAATCAAGGTCCTGAGTCAACACGATAAAAAGATATGGGCAAAATTTGATTTTCGCGAAAACTTGTAAGTACCAAAATTTACCTTAATTTTCAACTTTTTTTATTTACGGACTTTTCCGTTTACTTGTGCTGTAAGCCCTTACTTTTAACCAAAATGACAATTCTAGGTCAACCGGAAGTACCCTATAGGTTTTGGGTCGAAAACCTATATGGTAGTTCCCGTTGACATAGAATCACGAAATTTGGCAAAAAGCAAGGTCTTACAGCACTTAATAAAGGGAAAAGTCTGAAAACCGTAAACATGTAGGTTAAAACTTATTATTTGTGGTTGTAGCAATATATAGCCGTTTCTAGGGATCGAACAGCAAAGTTAAGTTTGTCCTTTCAAAAGTTTATACAGAACCCTCGGTGCGCGAGTCCGACTCGCTCTTGGCCGGTTTATTTTTAATACCTTTTTATTATTTAACTGTACCATCATCTTTATTGTTATCTTGGGTCATTAGCTCGTCATCTAGTACACCATATACCTCTGTTTAAATTCTACCACTTACTAAATATTTAATTTACTCACATTATATCCGCGATGACTGGAAGTTCCTTGGCATTTGTCTTCGAAAAAAACTTTGGTACCATTGTCCTCATCGTGCAGCATCGGTCTAATTGTTTCTTTGTTTTCTCTACGGAGCCTTTGCTTGAAATCAAGTATTTCTCTAAATATTCCTTGCCTGGAAGAATTCATTTTTTTAGAAAATATAAACTTGAACAGTAATTCTTAAAAAATAAGTTAACATATTTTTTGGACTTTTTTAGGGTTCCGTAGCCAAATGGCAAAAAACGGAATCCATGGATGGATGGATGGATTCATCATGACTGTCTGTCCGTCCGTATGTCACAGCCACTTTTTTCCGAAACTATAAAACTTGTTAAAACTTGGTAAGTAGATGTGTTCTGTGAACCGCATCAAGATTTTCACACAAAAATAGAAAAAAAAACAATAAATTTTGGGGGTTCCCCATACTTAGAACAGAAATTTTAAATTTTTTTTTTATCAGACCTATACGCATGTAGTATCTATGGATTGGTCTTCAAAAATGATATTGAGGTTTAACTGGTTTACTGAATAGTTTGCGCGAGAGACACTTCCAAAGTGGTGAAATGGTTCCCCCCACCTGTAACTTATAAATAAGACAATCATAAAACTAAAAAAATATATATGAGGTACATCACCATGTAAACTTCCACCGTAAATTGATTTGAACAAGATCTAGTAAGTAGTTTTTTTTAATACGTCATAAATCGTAAACCGCAATTTACCTTTAATTTTACTAATAGGAACTTAATGAAAAAAAATACACTGTTATTAAAATATCGATTAAAGTTACAACGAACTACAAGAACTTTTATATTACGTTACTTGCTGCTACGGAACCCTTCATGGGCGAGACCGACTAGCACTTGGCTGCTTTGTTTTAATTCGAATATACTTACCAAAATCCTTCTTGACAATATGGTCCTGTTTCTGAATCCACTTTTCCAAAATGTTTATAGCTTCTTCAAGTCTTCCGGGTTTGTCTAAATCGTATATTTTCCTTATATTCTCTACAGCACCGGGGGGTAGTTTTAAAAGCCTATTTTCTGGTATGGACTCCATTTTGTTTTGTTTTTTTTTTTTCACAACACGTTCTAATAATTAAAAAAAGCTATTCAGTGTTTTCTTTTTTTTTTCATGTCGTTAATCTTGTTTTTGTTTTCAACTTTATCCACAAGTTAAAAACAATGTACCAAGGAACCACCTACCAGCTCATTTTAAACTAATCAATTAATACAAACTTTACATATTTATTAAGTGTACCGTTTTTAAGAATGTTCTGTTTGTAACTGGTCAAAAATATCGTATTCCCTCACACTTATAATTTGACATTTGAAATTATATATTCAAATTGTTTTGATTTGCGCGATCGAATCAGAAATGAAGACATCCGCAAGAGAACCAAGGTTACCGACGTAGCCCGAAGAATTGCCAAACTTAAGTGGCAGTGGGCAGGTCACATTGCTCGCAGAACGGATGGCCGATGGGGCCGAAAAGTTCTGGAGTGGCGACCGCGAACCGGAAGACGTTGCGTTGGAAGACCTCCCACTAGGTGGACCGATGACCTGGTGAAGGTTGCGGGAGTCCGCTGGATGCGAGTCGCATGGGACCGGTCAATGTGGCGACACTTGGGGGAGGCCTATGTCCAGCAGTGGACGTCTTTCGGCTGAAATGATGAAATGATGATTCAAATTGTTTGAATTTAAAATGGTGTTAGTTAGTACAGTCAGCACCAATATTGTTTTACTTTTATTAATCAATCAAAATTCTCCGACTTCGGCGAAGCCTTTATTACGAAGGGTTATGGTTATAGCAGTCTATGTATGTATGTCTGTGTTTTTGTATTTAACTATGTTCTTTCGTAACGCCTAAGCTATTCATTCGATTTAGAATAAATTAAATCAAATCAAATAATTATTTATTGCGAACAACAAGGTCCATAAGGGTTAGTAAAAGAGTACTTAAGAACTATGTTAGCGGTGAGAAATTAGGTGATTTAGTTACATTGATTCAGATCATTTTTCAACAATAATAATAAATTAATTAATGAATAATTCCATCATTTTGTGAGTACCCTAATGTGATGACATAAAATAGGGCAGTCAAATTTGTCCGCAATGACCGCCCGAATACCATTGCCGCTAGCACGAACTCTTCTCGATAACGAAGCGACTTTCTTGCGCAGTATAGCTGCGAATCGAGAGAAGCAGAATAAGGCGTCAATCGATTCGTTATGGCTACATTTTATTCAGTATTCGTTTTTTTTCAGTTTTATAGTGCCTATACCACACAAATTCTTGTTTGTTGTTATAAATTCAGTCTATTAATAGACTGAATTTTGGTTTGACGCCGCAACTTAAGTTGGTGGTACAAAATAATTTCACATACAAACAAATCTAGATTTATATAGCATTTTTTGTTTTCTCTTTGTTTGACGCAAATTCACACCCATAACCGGTACAGTGTAATATCGTATCGAGGATGTACCATAACATCGCGCCTGGTAATTCCCGAAGGGTCTGGTAGACGTGTGTAGTCACGAGCGAGTTACCTAAATTTTCGCGAAACATAACGATTGTAAATTAGAGAAAGGATCTTTTTCATAAAATATTCCAGAGTTCCAGAGTACTATGTTTGTAACAACATGAAATTTAAGTCAGAACAGTAGGAGAAAAACACTTTTAAAAGTAATTGTTAAGTGTTAACATAATTTGGTGCTTTTAACTGTACCTAGTATGTCGTTCGCCCACATTTCGCCAGATATGTTTAACCCCCAGGTACAAAATATCATTTAGTTGCTGCATTAGATAATAGAATTGCAATAATAATAATATTTTTAAATGTTTTTTTTTATAGGTTTTTTTTTAAGAAATATTTAAATTGTAAATAAATACGATGGTAAAATAAATAATGACGATAATAATATGAATATATTTATTCAAAATTTAGAATTCGCACGACAAATACAAGTTCAATTTTAAAAATAATGTTGGTTAATACATAGTTTGACATAATTATGCAATTATATTTTTATATGTCAAATCATTTATTTATCTGAGCCAAAGTCGGATTAACGATAATTTTATTCTTTTGGTTACGTTTCTGAATATACTTGTATGTATTATAAAATGTCACGGTTCTGCAATTTTTATTTAAAAACCAATGCCTTGTTGTTAAAAAATTCACACGAACTCAATTATTATGTTCAGTTATTATTTTAGAGTTTTTGTGTTGACAGTCTCGTAATTGGCCTAGTGGTCGCAATAATAATGCAATTATGCTGAGAAAAAGGAACCCTTATAAATCATGATCTGTCAAATGACCAATTTGGTCGAGACGCCATTGTTTAACCATTGTGTCTACTTCGTGGACATGGGATAAGATCACTTTCTTGTCCTTCTGTCCGTCCGTCACCACCGATTTTCGGGAAAAACCCGAAAACAAAAAATTAAGGTAAATTTTGGTACCCATATAATAAGTTTTCCCGAAAATCTAAATTTGCCCATATCTTTTTATCGTGTTGACTCAGGACCTTGATATTTATACATCTAATAGGGACTATAAACCTCAGTATCTGGTATAAATTTCATCTTGCTAGGTCTACCCGTTCCTGAGAAAATCGGTGGTGACAGAGCAGACGGACAGACGGACAAGAAAGCGATATGAGGTACGGAACCCTAAAAAAACATAATTCGGTAAACCCTTTAATCGATTCAACACATTTAGTTGTTAAATTTTTAAAAATTACAATATAAAAAAAAAAACATTTAAAATATAAAAAATAGTAGCCCACCAGCGCGGGGACAGGGTCTGTGATACCAGTAGTTAGGGTTCTTGAGAGAGGAACCTCCTAACAATACAACCCTCTGAGTCCATTTAGCCACATTGAATGACAATTTCATAAAAAAAAACATAATTCGGTAAACAATTTTATTATTGTTACGGTCATCATATTTGGTACAGTCCAACTCGCACTTGACCGGTTTTTGAGCGATTGGTTTATAAACTAGATTTGGTTTAGAGGTTAACCAACGCAACCACAAGACATTTTATATTAATCAACCTTGGCGTTCACATTGTGATAGGTTATGGCCATTTTGCATTCAAAAATGAATATACATGTATGAATACCAATGAACAGATAAAATAAACTAATAAATACAAAATACGAGAAACCTAATAATAGTTGCTATGACTAAGACTTAAGATTTTAAGCGCTTGCAAAACATCTGTATTCGTTTCGTTTTTAATCTTAAAAAATATGATCATGTTTCTAATTATCGCAAAATGCTCAAGTGGCTCCCAATCCGACTTCGCAGGAACTCTCGGATATTGTGTCAGCTATTTAACATCCTTCACAACCCTAAAACGCCATCCTATCTGCGAGAAAGGTTTTCCTACTCTCGTCCCTCTGATGCACCTTGCAGGACGCATCTTAGGAACCTCCTCAAATCCCCTCCCCACTCTACCGACTTCTACTCCTACTCCTTCACTGTCCACGCCGTACGGTTGTGGAATTCACTTCCGCCTGACATTAGGGACTGCCAAACTGTTGCAGTTTTCAAGAGAAGAGTGAAAGAACATTACCTATCCATTTCGTCATAATTACATAAGTATATTATATTAGTAGTTATTGTATTGTATTTATAGTATTGTTATATGTTTTTGTTTGTATTTATGAGTAGGTATGTATGTATGTATTGTATGTTATATTTAAAATAGTTATCTGTTTTATGGTTTTATGTATTCCATTTTCTTTTTCTTTTTTACACACTTTGTCTACATCTCTTTTTAGTATCTCCTTTCGCAGGTATGCTGGAAGAGATTTCTTTAGAAATAAGCATCACCTTTGTACTATTTTCTGTTCTTTTCTACTTTGTTTATATTTAGTGTGTACATAAATTGTTAAATAAATAAATAAATAGGTGTATTTTTTAAGCGGAGTACTTTAAATTGAAATCAAACAAATTTCATCACGCCATTAATACTTCAGTATTTAGTCTTCGTGTTAAAAAAGTCACGTGCCATAGCATCTTGCAATATTTTTTTAAGTTTATATTTTTGATTTTATTTTTTCGGGTTCCTTTATCGATACTGAACTCACCCCTAAGCTATGGCACGCGACTACTTTAACACCCTGTATACTGCACTACACTTGCATAAAACGTCAACAAGACTTAAAAAAATTCATCATTTGAAATTGCACTCGTGCGAAGTCGGGGCAGGTCGCTAGTTAGTTATTATATACCAACGAAACAATTGCTAACTCATCCTCTTTCACATAAATAGCAATTAAACATGATCATGGTTCACAGTCACTTCTATTATATTCTAATTTATTAATTAGTTCTTGTTATAATCTCATTGGCTAGGACATAATTAAGCAAGATTACGTATTATTGACGACACGGTTGGCGCAGCGGCTGAGCGATTGACTGCTGAGCTGCGTGTCGCGGGTTCGATCACCGCACGGAACGAATATTTGTATGACCTACAGGTAGTTGTTTCGGGTCTGTTTGTCTGTGTATATGAGTTTAAATGTTTATAAACGCACCCACGATACAGGAGAAATTCCTAGTGGGTTATTCCCAAATTACTCCAGAAAGAGTTACCAAACAGCTCCATGAAAAATGTAATATTTTTAATTAGGTTTCATTCCTAGTTCCCTTCCTAGTGTGGGGCAAAGTTTAAAAAAATACACACATTTTAGCTTTTTTAGTCTGATACTGAATGGATGAGTTAAAGACGACTAACAGAAGGTATTTACAAGGCAGATGTGAGTGTTTCTCGTGTCGGCGATTGGCGGCGGAGACGGCTCGTGTCCAGCCCTGGTTCAATCCATGGTCCGAAGCGAGAGGGAATTGGAAGCCGTCGCGTCCGTTGCGAAGCAGTCATGCTAGCAAAGGGGGTGACGGAACGTGAGAGGGAGTGAGCCTCACATCCCAGCCACCGCGGGAGACGCCCCGGGTGTCGGGGGCCACGTGTTGGCTCCCTGCCACTGTAGGCGCGGGCCTGTGGACGATGAGTTATAGGCTAGCTCACCGCCCGTTAGTCTTACGACGACAGGCCGTGTCGACGGCGCGTTCGTGCTCCACGCGCTCCTAAAAGATGACGTCAGCACACCGGAAGGCGTCCGCAAGGGCCGTTACCTGTCGGGGTTGCGGGACTGTTCAAAAGAGATACCGCGGTCCTGGAACACAAAGGGATAAGAAGGAACATGGATGGGATTAAGTCAGTACAAGTCTGACACTCTCTTCCGCTGCGCCCAGAGCGGGAGGGGTCATTTGATGATTTCCCATTTACCTGACTACGTGTAACCTTGAGCTTTGAAACTTGACCTCAAAACAGCTGTCTTGTTATAATTGTTAATTAATTTATGCACGAACTGAGCTAAGTCAAGATGTTATCCACTTAGATGTAACCTCGCAGCCTTCTCAACAAAGTAATTGAATAGTTTTTTTTGTATGGGAATAATTGTGAAACTTAATTTATCTATTCTAAAATAAATAAAATTAAAGTGTCTGTTTCTAAACTCAAAATAACTGCTTTTTACTGAATGCATAATATTGAAAGTATGTACGGTACATAAAACAAAAAAAATATTTTAATTTTTTTGTCAGACTTCCTGTCTGTCTGTTTGTTCCGGCTAATCTCCGAAACGGAGAGACCTACTTCGACAAGACTTGTACTGGCAGATAGCTGATGTTAAAAGGAGTAACTTAGGCTACTTTTATTTAAGGAAAAGTATTAGGATTCCGTGCAAAAAAATTAAATCCCATGAAATAAATTTCAAGCGAACGAAGATCGCGGGCAACATTCATGTGCGTATTATTGTGTAATTATCACTTGCTTCGGTGAAAGAAAACATGGTGAGGAAACCAGTATGCCTGAGAGATATTTCTCGACGGGTTGTAAAGCCAAGTCTGAGGCCCATGGGCGGCATAAAAACTCTGACTCAGTACTTATTTTTTTGGGGTAATTTTATCAAATGGGCAAATAAGCAATTCATCTCCTCGATACTCCCCTTTGATCAATCACTTAACCATGAAAGAGATACCGTAGCCCCGGAACACAAAGGGCGATGAAGGAACATGGATGGGTTTTAGTCAGTAAAAGTCTGACACTCCCTCCTGCTCCGCACAGAGCGGGAGAAGTCCTTTGATGATTTCCAATACGAAAAAAAAAAGGTATGAAACAATTGCCACTGACCTAACTAAAACCTGAATTGTGAAGAACAAAACTTGCGTCAGTAAGAACGATAAAAAATAAAAATAGACATGTTAATTTAATTGCCAATTAGGTAATGGGGTTATTTTTAGCTTTTAAAAGGTCACCCTATGGCTTACGCAGACCGGGAAGGCATGGCAAAGGATTTAAATTATTGCCAGTGGATCTTCAAACGTATTGATATAGAAATACATACGCGATACAAATTATTTATTTTTTATTTATTTATTTATTAAAACTTTATGCACAAGTAAAATCTGTACAAAGGCGGACTTAATGCCTTGGGCATTTTCTACCAGTCTACCTTAGGGTGATGCAGAGATAGAATTATCCCTTTCGCTGGCACGGGATAATTTTAAAGCATAGCTATTTAATGTCGTATTTCTATATCAATACGTTTGAATGTCTATTGGTAAAATATTAAATCCCTTGCCTTGCGTAGTTTTAAAGTGTTTTATTTATTTTTTTCCATTCTGAGAAAGTCTAATTCTAAACAGAGTTGAAGGGAAACCGACGCACTAGCGGTTACCACGTAATTAGTACATTATTCTGAGCTCCCTCATATAGATATTTAAAATCAGTAATTTAAAAAAAACTGGGGCTTCCTACAAAAGTGTTTTTCCAACAGGGATTTATTCTTTCAAGTGTCTGGATGGTACCATAATTTATTAAATTTTTTAAATTAATATTTTATACTTTAAAAAAAAATGTGGTACACCGTCTTTAGCGGCAGTGCGCCCATGTCGTTAAGGCTGGGTGGAGCCCTATTTTCAGCGTTGAATTAAAATTATAATTGATAGAGATAGAGTTCCGGGAGTATTTAATATTTAATAGTAATAAATTAATACATTTCATCCTCTTGGGGCTTCTTTTTTAAATTCTTTGGACATTAATCGTTTTTGAGTAATTAACGAAAAACTAAATGCAATCTTTAATTCATCGTAATTTGTTAACAACAATAATTGCAAATTTTAAGGGGTACCTTCGATATATTTTTTTAAGACTTCGTCATTGCAAATCGAATTAGCCATCGCTCATCTTTTTAGAAGCTCTATCACGTTTTTGAACTTATTGACTATTCTATTAGGTTTTTTAGAAACTAGAGTTCGCTCGTTCGAATCTTAGGATGTTAAATGTAAGATCATTTAGAAATAAATTGCATGAATGGTTGTGTAGTCATAGTTTTTATAGTGTCAAAGACTTCTTTGACAATAAATTTTAAAAATTGTCTTAAAAATTTTGTACGCTTATAACTGTTAAGCAAAAACATGTATGCTCTTGATTTTTTTTTTTACCATTTTTTTATACCATGTTTTTAAGCAAATAAATATTATTCTATTCTATTCTATTCTATTCCATTCTATTCAAAGAAGCTTGCAGTTATCTGTAGGCTTAGCCAAGTTGACAATCTACAATCGTTAACGCTATAGAAAACTAACCAAATGTATGGGAATGACATCTATCATCGTTAAGTCACGTGGTCAAAACAAACGAATGGAAATTTTAAAGTTTAGTCAAAACTGTAAGTTGCCTACGATTTATATGGGATGTAGGGATCACGATTGTAGAAACGAATACATTTCATTCTATCATCTTGATCGATGTAAACTTGTCTACGAAAGTTTATATTCGTTTGTTTTGACCACGTGACTTAACGTTTACAATTGTAGAAAGAGAATCGATACGAATCGTTTGTAACTTGGCTAGGCCAGCAGATGTTTAAACAATAAAAAAAACTTCATAATTTAGTGTAATTTTTTACAAAAGCAGGCCAGAGCTTTGTTTATTACTTGTCTTCATAATTCCAAATATGAATTTCAATAACAAGTTTTTATCCATTTGCGTCATTACTTTAATGTAAGTAATTGGGTATCAGACATTGTTTAAGATGAATTTAATATGAATGATAATTATGAATAATATGAATGTAGCTCGTGGCTAAATAATAACCGCCGCTCGGATCAATTCTCAGGTTAAGCCACGCTTGCCTAGGTTGGTCAGTAGATGGGTGACCACCCATTACATACCGAGTTTCCTCCGTGCCAGGATAAGCCCGTTATGCCGTTGGTCCCAGCTGTCATTTGTCGATCTTTGACAGTCCTTACTGGTAGTCAGTGGCCCGAAAGTAAGACAACCAGTCTTACCAAGGGGTATCGTTTACCCAGTGCTTACTGGGTTGTAGAGGTCAGTATGTATTTATTTACAATCTCCAACAAAGGATGTAGGTATACAGATCATGAGTAATAAATTATGGAAGACAAAAGTGTCACGTACGTATACTCCTTCACTGATCCAAAACAAGCATAATAAAATTAACATAATTATAAGGTAAGAAAGAATCAATTGTATCTGAGGAAAACCACAATCAATCATAAAGGAGCGATAATAATAGAGTAGTGATTATGGTAAAGTACCAGGATAATAGGCATCCATAGGAGGTATTAGGTAAACACTTTAAGTGGACTACAGGAGCTAAACGCGAGTTTTATAATGCAAAAAGGCATATTATTCACTGCAATAAACAAAACCAAAAAAATATATACTATTCTTCAGGATACTTGCTAGTATGATAGTGTTTTGAAATCATAATACAACTAATTTTACTGGATAAAAAAAATGACGAACTTATCTCTAAAAAAATCTTTTAACAGGTAAAAACCTTACTCAAATACATGCGATCATTCTGATTTTTTGGCAAATAATTCTACAAGCAACATATTAGCATGATAGTGTTTTATTTTTTTAGTCCAATCAATAGATTTTCTGTAAATCGCAAAACCGTACCAACCACTTTGTAGTGCAAGCTGATTAGCACTTTATTCTAACAGTATTTCAAACGAAGTTTGAACCACCACAAATAGAGTTGCTAATTTAGCTCCTGTAGTCGCCTTAACTGTAAGTTTGTGTACTAAGCTAGATTATGTCTTGGAAGTGGACTTTAGAATAATCATAATGGCTTTGCGTTTTAGAGCAAAACGGATAAATTTCTCAATGGGCCAAAGAGGCAAATCGATATAATGCTTAGTTTTTATTGTTTAACACCAAATAGTGAAGTTATTGGCTCTCTCCGTTTGTCATCATCTGCCTAGCCTTTTCCCAACTATCCTGGGGTCAGCTCCCAGTCTAACCGAATGCAGATAAATACCTATTTTACATGGAGCGACTGCCTATCTGACCCCCTCAGCCCACTTAGTAACACAGGTAATACAATTCTGTCAGAATTTCGGACCAATGACTACCTGAAACGACTGTCAAAGATCTACAAATGATAGCCAAAACCAACGGCTTAACGTGTTTTCCGAGGCATGGAAAGACTCGGAACGTAATGGTTTGTCACCCATCCACGAACCAACCTAGGCAAGCGCGGCTTAACGCTAAGATCGACCCGAAAGCTCATGGCTTAACACGCGTTAAGCCATGAGCTTTCTCCGTTTGTATGAAAAAATAATCTTCTTGCGCATAAAGATAAAGATACTTTATTTGTTAAAAAACATGCGTTTACACACAAATCGAGCATGCAATATCTTAGTTAAGTAGGGTAGGTCCTATTACCTAGTGAGGTGCACAAATTAGTTTTTTTTTTAATAATACGGTTTATAACATTTATATTTAAGTCATTGTTTTTCTCGTACATTCATAATATTATGCATTGGTTCATAATTTTATTCAATTATTTATGCATTGGTATAACAATCAGAAGAATTTTGTAAGATGGGCATGCTCTCTTTCGGGGGAGTATGGGCTGGAATGCGGGGTGAGGCAGGCTGACCTCTCCCAAGTTTTTCAGCCTGTACGTCAACCGGTTGATCGATGAGCTCAGCAGCACCGACATAGGGTGTCATATAGATGGAGTGTGCTTGAATAACATCAGCTACGCAGAAGATATGGTGCTGCTGAGCCCGTCGATTGGTGCCTTGCGAAAGCTCCTGAAAAGTTGTGAGTCCTACGCGGTGGCCCATGGGCTCAAATACAACGCGAAAAAGAGTGAAATAATGATTTTTAGGCCGGACAACAAGCGATACACATTCGTTCCGAATTTCACTTTATGTGGTACAGCTCTAAACAAAGTCGAGCAATTTAAGTATTTGGGCCACTGGGTCACCGAGGACCTTAAGGACAGTGTGGATATAGAAAGGGAGCGCAGAGCGCTGTCTGTCCGATGCAACATGTTGGCCCGCAGGTTTTCACGGTGCACGGGGACTGTCAAAGTTGCGCTTTTTAAAGCGTACTGTCAGTCCTTTTACACCTGCAGCCTGTGGGTTAACTATACACAGCGGACATACAGCGATCTGCGCGTTCAATACAATAACGCGTTCCGGGTGTTGATGGGGCTGCCGCGCCACTGCAGCGCCTCCGCGATGTTCGCGGCGGCTGACACAGACGGCTTTGCGGCCATCATGCGCAAACGGTGCACATCTCACATGCGCCGCACGCGCGACAGTCCCAACACTGGTGGACCGGTGGGACTCTCCGATACTGGCGCGCTGGATACGGCTGCACGCAGTCGTTTAGTGATTTGCCGCCATTATCTGGGAGTCCACCCGGACTGGCCACTTTCTTTCTTATTATTAAATACATTGTTTATTACTAACATTAGTTTGTAAATATGGATGTAATCTTATGATGAGTCTGAAATAAATGACTTATTATTATTATTATAATAACTAATTATTTATACAAATATGAACAAAAAATACACATTGTCCGATTTTCAGCCGAAATAATTTAATAATTTCGATCAGAGGACAATAAGTCAAGAAAATGAAGAGCAGTGCCTGTCTGTTTGCTGATAGCAACAACCTCCCATAGTACAGCATCATGCTGAGTGGTAACCTAATTATCGCACCCACGACGTGCAAGCTGTCACCTTTTTAACTATATAATTTTTGTTTATGTTCTGTTGGGATTTATCCAATTGAATTTATAATCTGCTCTTTGTTACTGTAATACAATTAACTACCTTATTTACAATTTAAAAATCTATTAAAATAAAATAAACTAACTAACTTAAACTAAAAACATAAAAAATGGCGTCAAAATACTCCTCCTCAACGCTGTCAACTGGGAAAGACCCCAAGAGACTGGTGGCGTTACCACGGTGTATGGCAACGCTAAGCTTTTCGCCAAGGTAAAAGCCAGCCCTAAGGTCACAGGAAGTGTCAACTAATCGTTTTGAAATATCCTTGAAAAGGCTGTGAGCGCTCGGACCCCACGGTCCTAGAGTTTCAACCCCAAACGGCTCGAAAATACCAATAAGGTTACTATATTTTCGCCACTTGAGGTTCTCCGCTGCCGCAGCGGCAGCGCCTGCACAGCACGATGAACAAGGAAGATGGGAAGTCGCAAGAGTATCTACACATGTAGCATCCCACACTAAAGGCCTACCCATCTTCCATGGAAAAAAAGACATGCCGTCCGCAAACGGACGGCATGTTTATGTCATTACATTCCAATACATTTTCATAATAAAAAAAACCTTATCATGTCACATTTTACAAAGATATTATAATTATTTATAGAATTAGAATAATATGTTAAATTAAAATAAAATTAATTAATGAAAATAAATTAAATATACCTACAAAATAATTTTGGTGAAATATTTATTATATTACTTAATTATGTTTATCTTCAAAGAACTCTTGCAATGTGTGGTAGCACTTCTGGTTCAAATGAGTGAACAATTTTTGTTTATTTTAATTTCTTTCTTCTTCATACTTTTCTTTTTTAGTCATTTTTTGAACCACAGGCATGCCATTACGAATTAATAACTTTATTACAAGTTTTATAATAATTTGATTGGCATAAATTTTTGGCAAACATTTGGCATAATAAAGGCTGTTTATTTTAGATGCGGTGAACTTTATATTGTATTAAAACACAGACAATTTTAATATCCATGGAATTGGCTTTATTTGACTGATAACTTTGTGCCATTTATGTTTGAATATGATTTTAGGTATGTTGCGGCTGTGTGTGTATACGTGGCGTTATCTGGAAATCCTGTTTGTACGGTGGAACAAGCTATTTGGTATACAGTTTAACGCAAAAATTACATTGTAAAATGTAAACCAAGTAGCTTGTTCGACCGTACATATTCATCACAGTAAATCAGGATATATTATATCAGCAATAATGCGTTGAATGTTGCCGTCCAAGAGCTCAATTGTTTCTGATGTCTCGTTGTAGAATGCATAGGATTTTACGACGTATGCCACACTGGGCATAGCATTCCATATACGGCACCTATCAATATTTTTTGCAGGTGCCATTTAGTGGAATAGTTTATTATTTAACATTTCATTCCCCAAACGGCACCAACAGATCAGTAGGTACTAGTGTTAGGACGTTTACTTTTTATAAGACGTCAAAATTAAAAATCCGATTAAAATGAGTGGGAGTTTAATAACATGAAAATAAATATGTCGCATCAAGTGTACATAGAACCCTGGCCAGGACGACATATCATAAAAGGAAATAAAATAACGGCGTCAAATCCCACGAACGAGATTAACAGGTAAACGTGAAATTGATTGCTCGTTAAGGGTTCAAAAAATATTATGGCCAGACCTAATACAAAGACATGATTACTAACAATTCGTGCTTCAATTGGAAGGCATTAAAGTTGTATACATGTGGTTTTAACAAGCAGAGCCTCATGTCAAACAATTAATTATTTAGCCAAAGAAACCAGCCGCGGTTACCACAATCATACCCGAAGACATAAATAAAATAAAATGACCTGTCAAATAAAGCCAATTTCGTAGACTCCAAAAACATTTTTCTATGCTTTGGTTCAATTTAAAATGATCCGCTTATAAACAAAACACCCGTTTTAAGTTTCTCATATTGACAATAACTAAAAATATGCCCCCTGGCGACTCCGTATTCCATTAGCTACACTAATAAAAACATTAGCATTAAGGGTGTAAATAGACCCATAACGAAGCCGAAAGGCACTTGTTCTCCCCGTCATCATTGCGATATTTTTTTTTGTTCAGAGCCAGACCTGGGAACTTACTAGTTATGGAGATATTGAGTGTCAAAGTATAAACTTTTTATCACGATTTTTTTTAAATACATGTTTTTTGATGTAATATTTTTATTTAAACACCTCTATGACCCCCGTATTATTCAATTCATCCATTAGCTTGCTTTGAGTGCGTTACATTGAGTTTTACTATAAAACGTAACCAAAGTCGTTACCCAGCAATAATTTTTGCGCAGAGTTACTTAGTTTGATGTACAAAATGCTTGGTTGACGGTTTCGTGAAGGGTCCGTTTACTCCCTGTTCTACACGAAGGACCCTAATCTACACTTAAAGCCCTAATGGATCCAGGCAGGCCAGCGTATTGTTCGATAAAATTGTTTGCTTGTCTGCATGATTCATCGGTCTTCGCTTGATACATTTCGTTGAAATATGCCAGGAAGTCTTTTGAAGTAACCCTCTCTCGCAATCCGTCTGGAAACAGAAAAAAAATGGTTTTAACAAGCATAGGCATAATCAGCCTGTAATGTTCCCACTACTGGGACATAGGCATCCTCTCTATGAGGGGGAACGGGCTATAATCCACCACGCGGGCCCAGTGCGGTTTGGTAGATGTCACATGTCTTTGAATTTTTGGTTCTAGAACATGTTGTTTCCTCACGATGTTTTCCTTTACCGTTTTGAAAGCAGTGGTGATGAAATTAATCATACAAAGAAATCGAATTATTTTACCCATAAACAATCAAATTCGAATCACAGCTACTGCTACAAATGTAATTGCTGCAGATGTAATTCATTCTTGAACTATCCCATCTTTTGTAAATAATTTCGATTACAAGGTACTGCTCTCATCACAGTAATAGAAAACATCTTGAGAAAATCGGCAGTATCAAAAAATCGAAGGCAAAATTATATTTACCATTGTACATAAGCTATATATTTGAATTTTGTGTGTATATTTTTTAATTTTGTGTGCAATAAAGAATATGAATATGAATATACCATCCCGCGCCTGCTTTGCACGCGTGGTGGTTGTCAAACCACTCCCTCTCATAGAGAGCAGGCCTGTGTCCCAGCTGTGGGAACATTTTAGCTTTAGTATACTTTCTGCGTTTCCTTTCCCTCATCATCATCATTATACAACATTATTTTTAGTATATGCGACACCTGAATATAGTTTAGTCAGAATAATAATAAAAAAAAAAAAATAAAAAAAAAAAGAAAATTAAATAAAAAAATCTTCATAAAAAAAAATCATCATTAAAATCATTTAATTCGAGTATCACAGACTCATAATAGAAATCACACCAATTCATACAGTCACATTACATATACAATATTTTCAAATTGTATTTGAATAAGCTACTGAATCGATCACAATAATTTTTACACCACGTTAGGTATATGTTGTCCCAAAAATACTTAAAAAAAGGATACAAGTTGGACACAGAGCGACACTAAGTACATAGTATCATACGCGCACAACTGACAGCTCATAGCGGCACTAGGCGCGGGCGCATAGCGCGGGTGGTACAGGGGCGTGGTGACCACGTTTTTTACGGTCAAACACGTAACCAGCTAACTTAGTGATTTATGATACAGTTTTGAAATTTCTTTACATAAAAACACTCGACACGTGTTTCGGGTTTTGCTTTAACTAAAACTAATGTTGAATGTATCTATTTAGGGTCGCCACGTTTTCTTCTACCACTCTCGTCTCTTCCTTAGAACACCAAAACTCACCACTCAATGTCTGCAAGGACTTTTCCTTGCCACCATATTCTTCAGGCAGTATATCTTTCGGCACAAAATCGTAGATGGTTTCCATAGTTTTGTGCAAATGTATTCTCCCTGCCAGCTTTGAACTCAGTACTTGTTTGAGAAACCCGACAAGAGCGTTCAACATTTTTGATGGTGTTATTAAATGTATCTGTTTTATTCTCATGCCGTAGCCTTCCTGAAATTTAAATAGGTGGGATAAAATAAGACAAATACAATAAAAGGCAAGTTAGTAAAAAGTGGGCACTGCTTGCCGTGGGTCACATTGCTCGTAGAACAGATGGCCGATGGTACCGAAAAGTTCTGGAGTGGCGACCGCAAAGCGGAAAACGAAGACGTTGCGTTGGAAGGCCTCCCGGTGGCCTGGGCGAACCGATGACCTGGTGAAGGTTGCGGGGATCCGCTGGATGCGAGACGCACGGAACCGGTTAATGTGGCGACACTTGGGGGAGGCATATGTCCAGCAGTGGACGTCCTAATGATGAGGATGATGACTTAAGTGTGAAAAGTGTCAGACCGTCAGTGAACTCGTTAGATCATTAAAAAAATGTGTCCAATACTCACAGTCATTAAAGTGACAATTTGTCTAAGCTCCAAAGGAGTACACTTAGTGATAAAAGTCAGTATGTTTGCATCTCTGAAGTCCATCACCATAACGAGACCACTGTTGTAGTCATTTATTCTGATGTACTCGCTCACCTGAAAAAATACCGGTTATGGAGGTTAGATACACACGGCGACACATCAAATTATACATATCCAGTATAACCTAACGTCGCTTTGTATGAGCTTACCGTATAATGGATCAGCTCAATTTGGTTTGTATAGCTTAATTTAAAATCTGAGGGCGAGTTGTCAATATTAGTTCAAAATCAAAATCAAAACATTTATTTCAAGTAAGCCAATTACAGGCACTTTTGAATTGTCGAAACAAAGATGAAAATTAAATGTAGCTACAGTCCCAGTCACAAGACATAAAAACTGTGAAAGTACTGTAGTTGCCCATTCTCTAGCGTAGATCTCTATGGAGAAGAACGGGCAAAAAACTCCATGGACACTCTTTTAATCAGAATATTGTTATAAATCTTGGTTACATCATACATGTTGAGATGGTATATTATGTGAGAACAATGTAGCAAGATGTGCACGTTAAAAGTGTCCACAGTAAAACAAAAACAATTCAAAAATTAAAATAATTCATTCAAATAAGCCATGGCAACTAAGAGATGACCAGTCACAACTGACAGCGCCCGTTCACGGACATGGCGCATAGATCAGCACCATTCAACTCAACCATTTTGAAGGGAACACATGCGCCACCATCAGCGAGACATTTGAGTGAGCATGACATACTCTCAACCGCCAGGGCACAAGAAAAGACGTAGGTTTCCAGTGAATGATAGCTTTCTAGTACATAGTACTCACACAATATGGGCTATGCGATTATATAATACTAAAGAGATTGAATCTATACAATGCAAAGATAGTTGTACAATCATCAGCAGCTCCAACAATACCGTTTAATGCTATCAATTTAAGCGCCCCTGTCCTTGTGGAGCAGGACCAGCATTGAGCCAAGCATTTTTATCAGCGATATAATCGCTCAACTTGTAATAAGCTTGCTTACATAGTGTGCGTTTAATGCATGTTTTAAATTTCGTCTCAGTTCAGTTCAAGAATACTTTGTGGAATTTTATTATAGCATCTCAAACAGTATCCCATGAAAGATGAGTCTACTTTAGCGAGTCTGAATCCTGGCTGAACTAGTTGGTCCCTATTTCTAGTACTGTAATTATGTCTGTCACCCCTTTTACTAAAAAGGTGCAGATTTTTTCTGACGTACATTATGTTTTCGTAGATGTATTGACAATGTACTGTCATAATGCCAATATCCTTAAAGAGTTCCCTTAGAGAAGCGCGCCTACGAAGATTATATAAGGCTCTGATGGCTCTTTTCTGCAGAATAAATATAGACTCAATATCTGCAGCCCGTCCCCATAGCAAAATGCCATAAGACATTATACTATGAAAGTAACTAAAATAAACCAGTTTAGCGATATCTACATCAGTATATTGACGGATTTTTCTAATGGCATAAATGCTGATGAACTTAGCCGCCCCGCAAGAGATGTTAAATGAGAACCCATTGTAGCCTTGAATCAAGCGTAATCCCCAGGAAAACCGTTTTATCTACGAATTCAAGTTTCTCTTTATTCAGTACTATATCACAATCACTACATTTAACATTCGGTAAAGCAAATCTTATGCATTTGTATTTTTTTTCATGTAATACCAAATTGTTTGCTGAACCAATTTCCTCGTATGTACGGCAGAGGCGCTTTTTAAATTTTAGTACACAAGGTGACACATCCAGCTGTACATTTCCAGGATAATATTGCCTCGCTTTGTATAGATTTCCTATACAATGAGAGATCCCCAAATATAGTAGAAAAGAAAAGGGAACCAGCTAATAGAGCTGGCAACGTCTGTTGCCTCGTAAAAAAAAAACAATTATTTGAATTCCAATATCGAACACGCCTTTCATTCTACTAGCTAGATTCCGAGTATTTATTTCATAGTAACTACAATAATAGTAATTAGCAGTGACAATTACAATAATTAGCAGGCCGCAATCAGTACTAATAAAAATGATAAATATTTTTCTTTTTACAACAATCATTGTAGAAAAACATCACCATTGTTTTAATTCAATGAATAAGTCTAGCCGACTGCAAGTCTGCATCTCGTCAAACAGATCCAGATAAATACCAGTATTTTACTTGGAGCTTATGCCTTTCTGACCTCCACAACACAGTAACTATAAGTAATACGATTACTTTTGGAAAAACTGGTTATCAGACTTTCACACGACTGACTCACCATGACTCATAATCTTCCTGCTCTTTTTTTTCGGATGGGAAATCATCAAAAACCCACCCATGTTCCTTCATCGCCTTTTGTGTTCTGAGGCCACGGTATCTCTTTCGTACGGTCCCGCAGCGCTGGCAGGCTTCGGCCCTTGCGGACCCCTTCCTTTTGCTGACATCTCTTATCGAGGCGTGTGTGGAACACCAATGCGCCGTCGACACGGCCTGTCGTCATGAGACGGACGGACGGCAAGCTAGCCCATAGCTCACCGTCCACAGGGACGCATCATCTTCCTGCCCTTATCACGTCATGTTACTTGGGGTCGGCGCCACACGTTTTTTTCTTCCATTCCCTCCTGTCAACTCTCATGCAATCATTTACACCTTTTTCCTTCATATCATTCCTCACACAATTCATCCATCGTTTCCTTGGGAAGACCAACTCCCTCTCCATCCACCAACATTTATATTCATCACTCTTTTAGTCACATGCGATTCGTCCCTCCTCAGCACATGTCCATACTAAGAGAGTCGATTTCGTACCACCATCATCATTATTTGCCTAGTCTTTTCCCAACTACGTTGGGGTCGGCAACCAGTCTAACCGAATGAGGCTGGATAACATTTTTTGGACATGGAGCGACTGCCTATTTGACCTCCACAGGAACAGGTTACGGAATACCCCTGATAAGACTGTTTTTCAGACTTCCAGGCATATGACAGTCAAAGATCTATAAATGACAGCTGTGACCAGCAGCTGTACTTTCCGAGTCACGGAGAACCCTCGGTATGAAATGGATGGTTAAATACAATCTATAAATTCTTTCCAAGGCACTTCAGGATCATACCGCCAACTTCCAAACTACGGGCTGCTACTGGAAAATTCCTGATGGAAAAACCCAGTAACACTTTAGCAGCACAGAATAGCACCCAATGGCACTTCGGTCAGATACTTCGAGACCAACAGCCGTTGGTCCTGCACCTAATCCCTCTCCGGCCGTGTCTGGTGCATCGGACTATGAGAGTAAGGAAACAGAGACACCCTGTGCCGGAGCGCACGCATCTTGTGCACTATAATATCTCCCGTGCCAGTGGCTAATGGCCACTGAGATTGACCTTCTATCTTAATATCCTTTCACTCCCTAATATTCTTTCGTTTCCCTTTCGGAAGTTTTGAAAATGAAGGCTCTTCCTATTTAGATTTTTATTTTGTCTTTCATTTTTCTATTTCGATCTTAAGTATTACGAGTACTTACCACAGTAATATATCTGTAGAAATTATGAATATCCGAAGATTGATATTCGTCTGATTTCACGTTAAAAAGAGACGTCCTGTAGTGTTCCTTTGTCATTTTGGGTAGAAGAGCGTAGCGTCTGAAAAATAAAAATGGCAGACCTGACTTAATTTGCTTGACCAGCGGGCTTAGACCAGCGGCTACCTATCAGCGCATCGGTAATTATTATCAGCCATTTGTGTGCCACTGCAGGGCAAAGGCTTCCCTTCCCTCCTTCCACTTATCCTTGTGGAAGAAGTCGAGTTCGTCCCGCCATCTCCTTCTGGGCCTTCCGCGTTGCCGTTAGCTGCTGTATGGGACCCATTTTGTGGTAGCTTTAGCCCATAGGTCCTCCGGCATGCGACAGATGTGGCCAGCCCAGTTCCATTTGAGCTTGGTAACCGTGTGACCTACATCAGCAATTTTGGAACGCAGTATCGAGTTCCTTACACGATCAGTAAGTTAAACGTCACGTAGCGGTTAAAAAAATAAAAAATATTTTAGGTAAACATTTGCAACCCAGAAACTAAGTCAATCGTTAAAGAATCGTTATTTTATTTGTGTCAATCGTTAAAGCAATTGTCAGTAGCCAAGGCTCTCTGGTCATTGGACCACCTTTTTTTGGATGGGAAATCATCAAAGGACTTCTCCCGCTCTGGGCGGAGCGGGAAGGAGTGTCAGACTTTTACTGACTACAACCAATCCATGTTCTTTCAACTTTCCATTCCTTTTGTGTTCCGGGGCCACGGTATCTCTATCGAACAGTCCCGCAGCCCCGGCAGGCATCGGCCCTTGCGGACCCCTTCCTTTTGCTGACTGGCTGGCTTGTAGACAGACCACTGTCTGACACCATCAGCCTTTTCCTAACTATGTCAGGGTGGACTTCCAGTTTAACTGGACTTAGGCTGGCCTGCTGTCAGTTCTTATATGGAGCAACTGCCTATCTGAGCCGCTCCATGACCTAGTTTCTCGGTATCAGGATAGCCTTTGATAAGAGGGTTATATATTAAATTTTTATGCTTCTGATTACTAGTAACGACTGTCAAAGATGTATATATTAGGCGTCCCGAGTGGCGCAACGGTAGTGAGGCTGCCTTACGTTCTTAGGGTCTCGGTTACGAATCCCGATTGGAGCAAATGTTTGTGTGATGAGCATGGACTTTTGTTTCCGAGACATGGATGTTTATATGTATAATAAGTATGTATTTACAAACAAAAAAAGTACAACTATCTGGTGTCCACGACACAAGCCTCGTTGCTTAGTGTGGCATTAGATGGCGCTCTGTGCAAATGTCCAGCGATATTATTATTATGTAATAGGGATGATGACTGACTAAAAAAAATATGAATTTGTTTAGTCCGTTAGTAACATTATCGAAATTATTGGATACGTGTTTTTTGTTTTATTAAATTAATAAAAAAAATACGAAGATAAAACGTGTCAAAGATCATGAATAGGGTCTTGTGACGTCTCAATTGAGTAAAAAATGTACTCATATGTGACGTCATACGAGTTTTCGACGCACTGTATCGTGTTGATTTTTTGTTTGCGTAAAAAAATAAAAAATATGTGTTCAATATCTTTTGGAAATCTATCTGACGGACTTTTTAGATTTTTTTGTCATCTATCCTATTATGCAGCTGACACTTAACATGCTATCATAACTAGCCGATGCCCGCGGCTTCGCCCGCCCGCAAATTATATACTAAAACCTTCCTCTTGAATTACTCTATCTATTAAAAAAACCCGCATCAAAATCCGTTGCATATTTTTAAAGATATAAGCATACATAGGGATATAGGGACAGAGAAAGCGACTTTGTTTTATACTATGTAGTGATTAGATGGGTGGTCACACAGCCACGGACCGATTTCGATAAACTGTTGCTGGCTGTTATGTTTATCCACGAGGTCGTAAAAGTTGTAATAAAGGGTGTAAACCCACCCTTAACGAAACCTTAAGGCACTTGTTTTCCCCGTCCGTGGGAACCTACTAGTTTTTAAGGTCATAACTTTACTTTAAATACCTCCATAACCCCTTTAATATTAAATGCGTCCATCAGCACAATGTTTCGAGTGCGTTACATTGAGTTTGACCGCAAAACGTGTTTTTTTACCCAAAAAAATTGTTGTTTCCCAGCAATATTTTTTGAGTGAGTAGAGTTACTTAGTTTGATGTACAGAATGCTTGGCTTCGTGAAATGTCCATTTACACTTTGTATGGGTGGACACAACAACGGACCAAACTAGATAAACATAGTCGTCGCGTACGGCTGTTATGTTTATCCACGAGGTCGTAAAGGTAATAATTTTACAATTAAATTCAATAATTTTAAATCTGTTGAATATTGAGAATTAACCATTTTAGACTTTGAAATAAATATACTATAATTAATATTCCCTGCCTACAGATGTGCCCTAAAATAATGTAAAAATGTAAGATAAATTGATCTCAATAATTATAAATAAATATCTACCATATTATAATACTATGTGAAGATTTATGTATAAATGTCGACAATAATTACAATACTTTTGATCTCAGTTATAAATAGTATTAAAATAATGATGTTACTTTATGTTATTACTATATCTTTAATTGTTATCGTGTAGTTGTACCTAATAAATAACTCTGATAAATAAATAATAGATATTATTTACCCTCTGTTTGTAAATAATATCTATTATTAACTACTTAAAACTTAATGGTAATCTTGTTTATTGCTGTGCCCTAACTGGGTCCATAATTGTTCTTAGCTCTTTTTAAATTTATGTTACGCAAAATAAAATGAATATGAATAACTAACGGACGTCACGCGGTTTCACCCGCGTAGTAGTATTAGAAATAAAATATCCTATGGCACTCAGCAAAGACGTGGCTTTCTAATGGTGAAAGAATTTCTGAAATCGGCGCAGAAGTTTTTGAGTATATTCATTACAAACATACACACACACACGCACACACACACAAAAATACAAATCTTTCCTCTTTATAATATTAGTGTAGATAATAAACTTACGTAAACGTATCCAAGGTGTCAAACTGCGTCCTTGAGACTGGACCAGGATATAACTCAGGCATCAAAGTTTTAAAGGTGCACAACTTGTCTATCCTCTGTTTAGCTCGCTCTACCATCCCCTTTGCGTTAATTAATGTCCTTTCGAGGTACTCTCGAGCTGAAAAATGTTAAATTAAATGATTAATCACTGATAACTAAGGTTGCCTCGTTAGTTTTGTGGTTGCAAGCGCGACTGTGGAGCATGTGGTCCTGGGTTCGAAGTGCTAATGGATTTTCCATCTGGAATTTTTTTGTAGGAGACACGGAGTCTGGATTTGTGCCCCGTTGATGGCATGATGATTTATTATTATTATTATAGGCCCACCATTATTACATGGGACTTAAAAAATATGAAAATTCATTTTAAATTAATAATAATATGAAATACCTATTCAATTTGTTTTATTTCATTTTTTTTTAATAAGAATATTTTTTTATGATACATTTTATTATAAATAATACAATTATTCTCATAGAGTGAGAAATTATTTCTTTTAATTTTTTATCAATTATAACATTACTGACGAAATGTTGCTGTAATATTAGATGCAACTTTGCCCAATAATGTGGGGATTACAGGCCTAGCAATCGAACCCAGAACCTTTGCTTAACGCTCACGCTTGCGACCGCTCCAAACTTAACCTCTCTGTAATTATGGGTTTCATTCCCGGGCAGAAATCGAACCCAGGATTACTTCCTGATTTGGGGAGTCCCAAACCAACGATGCAGGAAGTAATCCTTTATAATTTCCAGCGACTACTTCTGCATTCTTTAGAATAATATAAATTCTACGTAACATTATGACTATGTTAAATAGGCTTGTGTCTTGAAAAAATCGAATTATTCCGTCAGTTAGATTATCAAAAAATATTTGACACGTATTTTTTCTTTTGTTACGTAAACCAAAATTGACAAAGATACGACGCTTTTAAAATTCTCAATACGTCACGCCCTGCTATAATTTTTAGTGCGTTGTGACGTCACGAGCCCGCACTCTCGAGTTTTGATGCGTTTTATCTTTGTCAATATTCATTGATTTCATACGTGTCCATTATTTTCCAAAACTCTAAATAGATTTGCAATTTATTGATGGTGGAAACTAGCCTATTACTGAACCCTATGACATCTGCTCGCTCCACAGACATCCGAAGTCTAGTTTTATGATTAAAATAATAATTAATGTCACCACACAATTAATAACGCCTCACCAACTAACCTTCTTACTTCAATACGTGTTTGGTTAAAGATCATGATCGTAAAAAGTAAATGCCATGTGAATAACAATGGGTTTTTATAGCAATAGACGTGAACGTGATCGTGGTTTAATAATAACAACAGAACTGCAAAAGCATAATCATCACCTGCCTAGCCTTTTCCCAACTATGTTGGGGTCGGCTTCCAGTCTAACCAGATGCAGCTGAATACCTGTATTTTACATGGAGCGACTGCCTACCTGACCTCCACAACCCAGTTAGTACTGGGTAATACGATACCCCTTGGTAAGACTGGTTGTGAGACTTTTTGGGCCACTGACTACCTGTAACGACTGTCAAAGATCTACAAATGACAGCCGGGACCAATAGCTTAACGTGCTTCCCGAGGCACGGAGGAAACTCGGTATATGAAGGTAGTCACCCATTCACAGACCAACCTAGGCAAGCACGGCTTAACCTAAAGATCGACCCGAGCGGCTTTTATTATTTAGCCACGAGCTCCTCTGCAAATCAGCCTATAATTTTCCCACTGCTGGGACCCACGGTCTCCTCTCTATGAGACGGAATGGGCTATAATCCACCATGCGGGCCCAGTGCGGATTGGTAGATGTCACATGTCTTCAAATTTTTAGTTCTAGGACATGCCGGTTTACTCACGATGTTTTCCTTCACCGTTTTCGAGAGCAGTGGTGATGAAATAAAATACACAAAGTAATGCGCCTGGGTTCGAATCCACGATTTACTGTTCGTAAATCGAGGCCGTTACCACTGGGCAAACAAGCTGTGTTTGCCGAGGTCGGTACGTGGATGGGTGACCATCCATTACATACCCAGTTTCCTCCATGACTCAGAAAGCACGTTAAGCCGTTGGTCCCGGCTGTCATTTGTAGATTTTTAGCAGTAGTATCGTTTTACCCAGTAGTTCTGGAGGTCAGATAGGCAGTCGCTACATGTAAAATACTGGTATTCTGATTATCAGTAAAGGTCAATTTCACAATGTGCATGTGTGCTTGGGTTTGTACCGGCTAGCCAGGTCGTGACCACTGGGTTACCACTGGTCAAATTTTTTTCTGTTCAACTTCTATTATCTACATACAGGGTGTAAACAACCTCATCACGAAGCCGTCAACCAAGCATTCTGTACATCCAACTAAGTAACTTTACGCAAAAATTATTGCTGGGAAACTACTTTTTTTTGGGGTGAAAAATCATGTTTTGTGGTACAACTCAATGTAACGCACTCAAAACATTGTGCTGGTGAATGGATTAATAGTACCGGGGTCGTGGAGGTATTTAAAGTAAAAATCTTACATTCAAAACTTGTATCTAAAAAAAAGTTGTCAAAAAGTTGGAACTTTGACTCCCAATATCTCCGTAACTAGAAGGTTCCCAGGTATGGTGTAGAACAAAAAAATGATCGCAATGACGAGGAGAACAAGTGCCTTTCGGCTTCGTTAAGAGGTGTTTTACACCCTTTATAAAGAAATAAAAAAATATGTCTAAAGATATAATATATACTTAGATTATTTTTTTTCAAACTGTATTTCTTGTTTCAATTAATGATTTAATTGTATAATTGTCTGCGCATAGGTAATGTAGTGCATGCTATGCTTTTCTGTAAGTGATGAGGCGCTTAGATTTAAGTTTTCAATGTACAAATTATAATGTAACAGTGTACTCATTGTTGAGAAGCGTTTTAATAAATAAATAAATAAGGGGATCACAGCACTCATTGGTTTTGTATTCTTTTTTCTTATCATAATGTTTTCAAGATAAGCCTTGCTTTGTTTTGTCTGCTTTTCATAACATAGATTAGTATTCTCCACTGACGCTTCTTTAGGCTCTTGTCCCATGAATAGCTATTAGCGATCTTCTCGCTCAAGAAACGTATAAATGACTATAGTAGAATCGTTTTAGACCGGCAAAACAATTGAATGTGAACTTGTACCAAAAACTAGCAATTGTAAACGTTAATTATCGCTACCCGTACTTACTGTTGCTGAATATCACATATCACTCGTATCATAATACAGGACAGGATGATACAAGTACAAATTCACATTCAATTATTGTTTTGCTCGCTTAAAACCCGGACTCCACCAAAGCGGAGCCGAGCGGAGATGTGCGCGGAGATGGAGAGCTAGGGTAGGTATATCCACCGAAGCTTCGCGGATATGTGGAAAGCGAAGAAGTGCATACCGCACGCCGCTCACAACACAAATCTCACCGTACTCCGCTCATGTCTCTTCTCGTCTCTTTTCGTTTATTCTCGTCTCCGTTGGCTCAAATAATTGCAAGATATCTCTTCACCTCTCTGTTCAACCTTTTCCACTAAAGCTATAGGTAAGCGGAGACGAGAAGTGTAAATAACGAAATTCTATTGCTAGTTTAAAACACATCTCCTCTTAATTTCTCGTCTCGTCTCCGCTTTGGTGGAATCCGGCCCTAAAGCGATTTGATTATAGTCGACCCGTACCAGCTTCGACCCCTTTTTACAGCCACTTACTTAATTTTCCAAAATCCTTTCGTAGCGGATGCTTACGACATAAAAGCTATATAAAAGAATAAAATAAAAATAGCCTTTATTTACTCTGACCTTCGTGTACACAATATTTAGTTCTCTGGATAAATAAAAATTAAGAACTACTTACACTAATTTGTTTTCAATATCTAAACTTAAATTTTAACTTTAACTAAACCTAAATTATAACTTTAACTTATCTTACAATAATTATAACTTTAACTAAACCTAAATTATATTTTTACAAAATTTAAATAATACATTATTTCCTTTTATTTGTTCGTCTAACCAGCTACCAGCATAGCTATTCACAACGCTTCGATTCGATTTTCGATTCGGAAAGTCGTATGTCTATCTTTTTTTGACATTACGAAATCGAGTGAGATCGAGAATCGAAGCGTTGTGAATAAGGGGCCAGGTTAGGCTGTCTTGCGAAGTTGCGACATAGGCTTCCTCAAGTTCCCTCCTCATTTGTCGATCCCATGCTATAGATAGATATATATAAAAGCTATCTAATACCAATTATACAATTCACATTTAATAGCTAGCTCTTCTCGCTTATCGCCATGCAGTTATCGCCGGTGATGGGACAGCCACCATAAATATACATAATTATAAATATTTCTTTTTAAAGTTCAAAAGTTGTCATAACACTTATTTTTTAGGTGCAGTCAGTCGCACGTGAATGATACTAATTTTCTTTGACAGACAGCATCTTTATTTCGGAGCAATAAGGACGATTTCTGAAGTTCATAGTTTAATTTAACTGTAGCGGTCTAGTGACTTAAATGTCTGCAGTTAATAACTTGTGACTTTTTACCTATTCGACGACGAATGACGACCCGAATGGCGCTGCGGTAGAAAGGCTGCCTTACGTTCTTAGGGTCCCGGTAGGTGCAAATGTTTGTGTGATGAGCATGAACATTTGTTTCCGAGTCATGGATGTTTATAAAGGGTGTAAAACACCTCTTAACGAAGCCGAAAGGCACTTGTTCTCCTCGTCATTGCGATTATTTTTTTTGACCTCCAAAACCCAGTTTATATTTTTTTGACTTTTTGGACTACCTGCAACAACTGTCAAACATCTAGAATTGACAGCCGGGACCAATAGCTTAACGTGCTTTCCGAGGCACGGAGGAAACTCGGTATATAAGGGTGGTCACCCATCCACAGACCAACCTAGGCAAGCACAGCTTAACCTAAAGATCGACCCGAGCGGCTGTTATTATTTAGCCACGAGCTCCTAACACTAATAATATAATAAACTAGCGGACGTAAAGACAGTAAAGACGTTTATTCATTACAAACATAAAATAAACATAACATACAAAAATACAAATCTTTCCTCTTTATAATAATTATTAGTGTAAATGTAGATTATTATATATATTATATAGTGTAGATAAGCCTCGTTTCGTATCCCCTAAGATTCTCATTTTGCTTTTTATTAAACCAGCCCTTTTTATTTACCTATTTAAATGTTATGTAAAATGGTATGGTACCTACATAGGTAGCGGATCTAAAGCAACAACGAGTTATCTACCAGTTAACCTTCTGGTTAAATAAGACAACATTGTGATAGACAAAATTTAAACAAACTAACAAACTAAAAAAACTGGATCACCAAGGTCAGAAAAAAGACGTTTTGAGACTCAATACGTAACTCACTCCTACTCGTACGTAATGTAGTAATTTTTATCATTAGTAGGCATAATACATTATTAGGGTTCCGTACAAAAAAAAAAAAAAACGGAACCATTAAAGGATCACTCTTGCGTCTGTCTGTCTGTCCGTCCGTCTGTCACAGCCAATTTGCTTCGAATCTACTGGACCAAATCAAGTGAAATTTGGTAGGATGGTGTAATCCTATGACACAGATGTGCAAAGTATTTTTTTTTTAATAAGGGTCATTTTGGAGGCAAATTCGGAAATTTAAAAAAAACTGTGTCATAAATCAAATAAAAGGGCTTATTGTGAGGATCTCAAATATATTTTTGTTATTATTGTAAAATAAATAGTTCTGATTTTATTCATGAAATAAGACGAAAATTGACCAGTTCCCCTCCGTGATCTCCGAAACTACTGAGCCTAAAATTTTGAAAAAAATACAAAATATTTCATTGCTTGTGGTACAGGAAAACCTATAAGAATTCTATCAATTGAAAATAAAGTGGTAAACTCAATATAAGACTTTGGCATTGTACAGAACCCTCACCACGCGAGTTCAACTCACACTTGGCTGGTTTTTTTATTTGTAATGTGTTTTAACTGTCATGCATGGATAGCTTTTCCTATCAATTTAAGGGTTTCATCATTTACTCATTAATGGAATTGAATTTTGAATTTGAATTTGATCAAATAAAATAAAATACAATCTTACTACTATTAATATTTATAAATGCAAAAGTTTGGATGGATGGATGTTTGTAACTCAATGACGCCCGAACAGCTGAACGGTTCTGAACTAAATTTGGCACAGAGATAGATTATAATCTAGAAAAGCATGGGAAACTTTTATCTCACACATATAAAAATTTTTACAGGGAAAAAAATCGTGACAAAAGCTTGTTTTTATTCCACTGCAGAATAAAAAATATTTGATCCGTTTAAAAAAATTGAACATGTTTTTATCTCTACGCTTGCCCAGCACATAATATAATAATTATGTGACCTACATAAACATTGATAAATGAGTCAATTGGGAGAGTGGGTCGCAATGATATTAATTTAAACTGACTACGTTTCCGAACTTGACCTATAAACACCCTTGACATATCCGTACTACACGCCATCATCATCATCTGCCGAGCCTTTTCTCAACTATGTTGGGGTCGGCTTCCAGTCTAACCAGAGGCAGCTGAATACCAGTATGTTACATGGAGCGACTACTTATCTGACCTTCACAACCCAGGTACAACTGGGTAATGCGACACCCCTTGGTAAGTCTGACAACACAGGTATGTAACGACTATCAAAGATCTACAAATGACAGCCGGGACTAACAGCTTAACGTGCTTTGAAACTCGGTATGTAATGGGTGGGCACCCATCCACAGACCAACCTAGGCAAGCACGGCTTGACCTAAAGATCGACCCGAGCGGCTGTTATTATTTAACCACGAGCTCCTCCGTACTACACGTATACAAACATAAACTCACGCCTTTTTTTCTATGTGGGTAGGCAGAAACCACACAAAGTCACCTGATACAATCCTTACATATTTTCCTCCTTCGTCATATTTTCATCCCTTTGCTTCGTCCACGTATAATTAAACTTCTTACTATAATCAAGCCTAGCCTTTTCCCAACTATGTTGGGATCGGCTTCCAGTCTAACCGCATGCAGCTGAATACCAGTAATTTAAATATAGTCCTCCTTACCGATTTCGGTAACGAAACCCTTTGAAGCCATTAAACTACATGGCTGGCCAGACCGAATTTGCTCTTAAATAACCGGTCACAACTTAA
Organism: Xestia rhomboidea; assembly: GCA_963853795.1. NCBI lineage: Eukaryota > Metazoa > Arthropoda > Insecta > Lepidoptera > Noctuidae > Xestia > Xestia rhomboidea. The sequence goes on from OY970776.1 coordinate 15,835,544, forward strand.
GCAGTAGAGTTGAGCGGTAGAGTTATAAGTGTAGGTGTAGGAGGGCTTAGCTCTCTCTTTCCGTAGTTGGCGCTTTTCTTTCAACGTATAGAGTCGCTGGTTTTCAAAGATTTTTACATTTTTGTAGATAGTAGAGCGCCAAGAGGACCTATGTAAAGCGAGCCTCTCCCAACCAGTCGGATCAATAGCGCAAGCGTTAAGGTGTCTTTTTAACACGTCCTTGTAGCGGAGATGTTGACCGCCATGCTTCCGTTTGCCCTCTGCCATTTCAGAGTAGAAGACTACTTTGGGTAAACGGTAATGCTTCATGCGAAGGACGTCCCACACCACCTGAGTTGGCGCTGCATCAGTAGAGTACCAAAATTATACAGGAAGCGACTGATTTTCTGACCTCCATAACATCCTACTACTAGCTTTTGCCGGCGACTTCGTTCGCGTGGAAATTTTGATGTGTATGTGTGAGGACTTTGTCCAGCAGTGGGACAGCATAGGCTAATTTAAAAAAAAATGTGTGAGGCTAAAAAATAGCCTAATACTTATTCCCAGATCTACCACATTAAAAATTAATGATATCATTAATATAAACATTTAAAAAAAATCGGTCAAGCCGGTTTGGAGGAGTTCGATAACAACCACTGTGAGACGAGATTTTTTGAAATCTCGTCTCGCAGTGCTCACGAGATGCTATATTTTTTGTAAATAAAGAACTTCTACCAAGTTACGTAACGACAATTCAATCAACAACAAAAGTTCCAAATTCAATCAACTCAAAGTAACATACGTGTAATACGAAACTAACAAGCAATTTCACTTGGTCGGATTATATTTATAGCGATATAAAGCGCTGTCGTTTTATGTTTTGTGGTACTGGAACGCGTCTGACCTCATCGAACGTAAACATTTGGGCCGCCATTTTGAAGTAGTTCACGCTGACGCTGTCTATGTTGTTTTTTTTTTATTTGATCCAAAGGTTGCGAACCCGAATGTGTGATACTAGCTTATGCCCGTGGCTTCGCCCGAGTAGAGTTCGATAATTTTCCCACGGGATATACTACCGGGACAAAAAGTATCATATGCCTTAATCCAGGTCATAAAATATCTGTGTGCAAAATTTCATCCAAATCCGTTAAGTAGTTTTTGCATAAAAGAGTAACAAACGTACACACATACATCATACAAACTTTTGCTATTATTGTGATACTTACAAAAATCTTTCTTAGTAAAATGCTGCTGCTTTTTCACCCAATCATCCAAAATATCCACAGCTTCTTCAATTCTTCCTTCCTTCTCCAAATTAACGTCTTTCCTGACACATTCCAGGGTGTCTGGATGGAATTCCAGGATCCTGTCTGTTAGCACTGATACCATTTTAGGCACACACTTGGTAGGGCTGAGGGCATCGGCAATACACTGAATGAGATAAACAATCTTTAATGGTTTTATTCAAATGAAATCTTGTTTTAAGGCACCTGCAGACTTGTGTGTTCTGTCGATCTGTTTTAACGATAGTCATGTTTCTGTATCGACAAACTATGTTTTTTGAATGTTGCGTTATCATGGATTTAACACAATCAGTATATAAAGTTCCCACTGCTGGGACACAGGCCTTCTCTATGTTAGAATAAATGTGCTATATTAAGTATATTTTTGGATAGTATATTCTAGTCAAAGTAACTAAGTAAAATAACCGACATCCAACAAAAAACACAAAAAAGTGGAAAATAACTTAAACGTTGGAAGTCGGTGACTTTTTTTTGTTTCATTGACTTTTTTGTTACCGACTTCCAAAAGTAATTTTTCACTTTTCAATGTTTTTTTTTTTGCAATAATATTTTTGTTAACCTTTTTAGCTGTGTTATCTCCCACAAATCCTTGTCTACTAAACATTTTTCATGTACATGTAACTAGAAAATATTAGCACATCATCCACATGTGTTATGTCATCCACACGTGTAAACCACCTCATCACGAAGCCGTCAACCAAGCATTCTGTACATCAGACTAAGTAACTTAGCGCAAAAATTATTGCTGGGAAACGACTTTTTTTTTGGGGTGAAAAAACGTGTTTTGTGGTAGAACTCAATGTAACTCACTCAAAACATTGTGCTGATGCATGGATTGAATAGTACGGGTGTCTTGGAGGTGTTTAAAGTAAAAATCTTACATTAAAAACTTGTATTTTACAAAAAAAGTTGTCAAAAATTTGGAACTTTGACCCCCAATATCTCCGTAACTAGAAGGTTCCCAGGTATGGTGTAGAACAAAAAAATGATCGCAATGACAAGGAAAACAAGTGCCTTTCGGCTTCGTTAAGAGGTGTTTTACACCCTTTATACGATGAAGAAAAAATGTATTTTCTTAGGATAACTCATAAATGATCTATTCAAAGTTGATAGAATTTATAATTATAAGACCACCGCGCAAGTTTCCTCTACCAAATGAAAAACAGAATCACTGTTGGAGCTGGTGGAATACATTAATTCCTCATTTTTTAGTCCGCTAAAAAACAAAAAGAACCATGATAGGTCAGACGGCCCAAAATGAATGAATGAATGAATGTACTTGATGAAGCTAATGAATTTGTTTTTTTTGACACCGGGCCGTTCGGTCGTAGACAATTTTTGTAGACGTCCGAACGGCCCGCGGTCCATTAATTTTAAGGCGTTTAAACAGCGATCCTATCCCAAGTATGTAAGGCACTTTACATATTAAAAACATTATACAAACCACAGACACGTGTGTTTTTTGTATTGAAGTTGATTTATGACTTAGGGTTCTTACAGACGAGCGGCACGTTGCCAACGGCAGATTAACAGTTGAAATGTCGACGGCTGCAGTCGACAGGTGGCGACGGCTGCAGTTTATCTGCTGTTGGTGACGTGCGGCTCGTCTGTAAGAACCCTTAGATAAATAATTAGCATAATAATTGTTTATTTTTGTAGTTTTTGTTATTGTTCAAGTAGACGTATGATGTAATTATTTTGCACTTTTCTCATAACAGAAACAGTTAAGGGGTCTACAGAAGCTAAACGCGAGTTTTATAATGCAAAATGACATATGATTCACTACAATAAGCAAAACCAGAAAAATATATGATATTTTTCAGGATATATGCTAGTATGATAGTGTTTTGAAAACATAATACAACTTTTACTTGATAAAAAAAACACGAACTTGTCTCTAAAAATAATTATAAAATTTATTTTAACGAGTAAAAACCATACTCAAATACATGCGATCATTCTGATTTGTTTGGCAAATAATCCTACAAGCAACATATTAGCATGATAGTGTTTCATTTTTTTAGTCCAATCAATAGATTTTTGGTAAATCGCAAAAAACCACTCATTTCGCACTATTCGGCCCGCAGTGACCGACGTAACAACCACTTTGTAGTGCAAGCTGATTAGAACTTTATTCTAACAGCATTTCAAACGAAGTTTGAACCACCACAATTAGAGTTGCTAATTATGCTCCTGTAGTCGCCTTAATGACGCAAATCTCAAAATGTTTAAAGACAAGGGGAAGCGCCAGGATATCCCGCGATATACAAATTATCTTTGGTTTTTTTGCAATTTTCAGGTCAGTATCAGACTGTATGTTAAACAAAATATGAGTCAATAATAGGGAATTCTATCTAAAAGTAGTTGCTGTCAGTTAAGATTTATTAAAGTTTTTAACTTTAAAATCAAAAAATAAGCCTGTTTAAGTCTTGAATCATCGTATTCTTTCGTGATATTCAACATTTTTTCTAATGAAAACCGATACATTGGTCATTGTTTTGGTTCGTACGAAGAGATATTAGGGAAAGGGCAATGACCGCTATTGACTTCTTAACTGGCAACAACTGATGTAGACGCAATGCGGCTTCGTATCCGTCACAATGTTTTCGATTTTTTATCTTAGCTTACTTAATACCCGTTGGTTACGAAACCTCAAAAGTTATTAATACTTAATATCATCAAGCTTGTAATCCTTGAATGGTTAGGCAGAAGAGTAGGTACCCACTTTTCGCCAGTTATGTTTAAATAGTAATAGAGGACGAGCATATTGCCGTCAACCGGGCACAAAACCTAACTCCGCGGCAGCGTGCAGTAATTCCAGATGAAAAAACCGAATAACACCTTGCCCGAGCAGGGAATCAAACCCAGGACCTCATGCTCAACTGTCGAGCTTGCGGCCAATCCAAACTATACCTCTATAAATTATAACATTAACAATATAGTATCTTGACCTAGCCCGCGAGGTTGTCGACATTTGTGGAATGTGGACTCAGCGATCATTGTGCCGATAGTCGTATCAGCCTAACAAAAAAAAAACGGCTGGTTTTATTTTGAAGAGAGAGCGGACTCGCGCACGAAGGGTTCCGTACAAACTTCTTAAAGGACAAACTTAACTTTGCTGTTCTATCCCACGTAGCGGTTATTGCACCAATCGCAAATAATAAGATTGTAATAGTAAAATTGCTTTTTTTTTGTTATTAAACTACCTATTTACGGTTTTCAGATTTTTCCCTTTACATATGCTCCCTTTACATATGACTCAGGATCTTGATGTTTATAAATCGAATAGGGACTATAGGCATCAGTATATGGTATAAATTTCAACTTGCTAGGTCCACCCATTCCTGAGAAAATCGGTGGTGACAGACGGACAGGCAGACGAACAGACGGACAAGAAAGTGATCTTATAAGGGCTCCTTTTTTACCTTTTGAGGTACGGAACCCTAACTAGCAGTTTCATTCCCATTGAATCTGGAAGTTACGTACGCAAAACATACTACCCGGAATGTAAAGTTATATTCTTTACAAGCTGTACGCTGTACGCGGCTTCGCCCGCGTGTTGTACAATAAATTGTCCCAAGGAATCATACTACCGGGATCAACTAGCCTATGTGTTAATCCAGAATATAAGCTAACTTAATACTAAATTCCATCCAAATCTGTTAAGCCATTTGAGCGTGAACGAGTAACAAACATAAACGCAAACAAACTTTCATCTTTACAATATTAGTGTGATAAGCCAGGTCCTGGCCTGCTAATGGCAATTTCTGTTTTTTGGTGACAATTGATATTAATCAACTATTTCTACACACCTTTTTTTTCTTTATATTCCATGCGGACACTATTATTAAAGTCAAATTAGAAGCAAAAGGTCAAAAGGATCGAAGTCTTTAACGACATTAAGTTTTATGATGAATGAAAGATTATTAAAATGACATGTTATTGTTGCAAGTGTTTTGCACAATAAAAATAAATAAATATCACCGGACATAATGCCTAGTGCCACATTAAGGCTTGTGTTGTGGATACCAGATAGTTGATATACTACTTTGATACTTTTTTTTTGTTTTGTAAATACATACACACAACTACTAAATATTTGTTTGGTCAAGGTTACTTCTAGGCAAGCGTGCGCCATCAACCCCATCATCACTAAACATCAGGTAGTGGTCAAATAATTGATATTAAAGACCGGCTTTCGTCTACCTGTGCAACTACGAATACCAAAGTTTTTTGGTCACATCATTAGAAGTGAAAATTCGATGGAGAGACTGGTGGTTCAGGGTCAGGTGGAGGGCAAGAGATCACGCGGCTGATCACCAACTCGCTGGACTGACCTGAGGGCTAATTCACGTAATTTACTGACGCGCCGATTAAGTTGTAGTGCAGTTGCAGTTAAGCTCAAGTTCGGGTGATAAACGGTATTCTTGTAATCTTTGAACTGCGCGCAAGCTGCGCGTGAACTGCACGTCAAAAATCTTACTTATGGTGTGGCCATATGAGAGAAAAAATATTACTCACCAAATAATCGAATAGAATCGATTATATTTCAATGAATATGACGTTTTAAAATATTAAAACAATACCGCGTGACGCGAACTTGACGCGAGCGTGTCTGACAGCGGTAGTGAATACGAAAAGCGTTGTTTTGATCGAAACTTAACTGCAACTGCACTGCAACAGCACTTCTTTAGTTACGTGAATTAGCCTACTGATCAAGAAAGCTACTGAGTCCACCCTAGTCCAGTGTACTCGCAACGTCTCCAACCGGCAGAAATGGAAGCACATCACTGAAAAGGCAATCCTCGGGGAAGTCAACGACCCACCGAACATCGCTCCGTGTACCTCGTCTGCGCAACCACGACCACTCTGACTAGAGTGTTTCGACTAAGAAGAAACGAAGAAGAAGAAGAACATACTTATAATATGATGAAGACAAAAGTTATTTCGGTGTATGTTTGTTACTCCGTCACGCAAAAACTTCTGAACGTATTTGGAAAAAAAATTGCACACAGATAGTTTATGACGTGGATTTACACTTAGGATACTTTTTATCCCGGTAATATGATTCCGTGGGACAATTATCGAACTTCACACAAGCGAAGCTGCCGGCAGAAGCGTATTAAACGTTATGTATAAAACGTAAGGGGTGCTTAACATAAAGGTTCGTAAAAAATTGCGAGGCTGAACTAAAAATGGTTTGAGCTGAACTGAACTTGATTCAGCTGAGGTAGCCGATGCCAGTGGGTCTCCTCCTTCAGTCCATCAACGAAGTTACTTTTCTATCGGAAGTCGGACACAAAAAAGACAATGAAACTATCAGAATTTCCGAAATTTAAGTTATTTCCACTTTATAACGTTTTCTTGGAAGTCGGTTATTTCTTTTTTCTTGTCTATTGTTAAATCATGTTGGTGCTAAATAATAACAGCCGCTCGGGTTGATCTTTAGGTTAAACGGCGCTTGCCTAGATTGGTCCGTGGATGGTTAACCACTCATTACCGACCCCCCCCCCCCCCCCGTGCCTCGAAAAGCACGTTAAGCCGTTGGTCCCGGCTGTAATTTGTAGATCTTTGACAGTCGTTACAGATAGTTAGTAGGTAGCCCAAAAATCTGACAACCAGTCTTCCCAAGGGGTACTGTCCAGTACAAACTAGGCTGTGGAGGTCAGATAGGCAGTCGCTCCATGTAAAATACTGGTAACTGCATAATAGACCCCAATAAAGTTGAGAAAAGGCTAGGCAGATGGTTATGTTAAATCATGTTTAAGATATTGATAAGCATCACTACTTCAGAGTTTCATTAGCTAATTTAACTTGAACTGGTATAGTAAAAAGTTAATTATCATAACATAAAACACTTCAGATTTATGTAACCAGAATTGTTTTATGTTATGATAATTGCAGCATGACTTTAATTACTTTAAGACAGTGAGTAATAAAAAGTTAATTGTTTTATATTAAAATTATATTGCATGCCAAGTTCGAGGTTGTCACGAGGGTCTCTTGGTTTACAAATGAAGTGGAAAAACATCTTTTTCATTTCACAACAGAACACAATCTTGAATTCAGCTCATTTGCAAGCAAGGCATCACTGGCAACACACGACGGTATGGTTCCTTTATTACTTGTTAATGAAAATAACCGAGAAATGATCTAACTGAGCTGTGCATGCAACCTGCCACACACGCTTGGTTATGCCTGCGCAGTCGCACGCACAGCGACAGTGCAGTCATAACCAAGCGAAAAACAGGCCAAGTGCGAGTTGACTCGCGCAGGAAGGGTTCCATACCTACCATTATCTATACAACACAAGACAAAAAAAATATGTTTGTTGTATGGAAGCCCCCCTTAAATATTTATTTTATTCAGTTTTTAGTATTTGTTGTTAAAGCGGCAACAGAAATACATCATCTATGAAATTTTCAACTGTCTAGCTCTCACTGTTCAGCCTGGTGACAGACGGACGGACAACGAAGTCTTAGTAATAGGGTCCCGTTTTTACCCTTTACCTTCTAAAAAAGGTTATACCCGCGAGTTTGATAATTGTCCCACGGGATGATCAACACATCCATTCCACCTTTCCGAGTGATTTTTTTCTACGCAAGTAGCCAGCCGACTCCTAGCTTTAACGTTTCCCTCCACTTTAGCTAGGCTGTTTTGTTTTTAGGAGTTATGAAGCGCAGGGTAGTATATCTGACGCAATCTGTTCGCTAAATACCTATAATTATGCTTCGCAAAAATAAAAAAATCTTTTATACATAAAAATTTACTGACTGTTTATTAGCTGTTTTGTTGGTTTGATTTGGAAGAGACCAACACTCAACATTGGGTGACCAAGGGTTGAAGTAGAAGAAAGCGGTGGCGATAAAAAAGGGAAGCTGTAATGAGAATAAAACACAGTGAGTGATATCTTTAAAATATTATATTTATTTGGTTTCACTTATTTATTACGAACTTATGAATACCTCTTCCATTTACTCTCTACACTTTTGCTTATAAAATGAATATCACCAACTGTATTGAACGCGATCAGTACTTTTGAACCACAAGTTTAAGAGTATATACCAATATTCTATACCAATATATTCTATATCGATGACGTCACTTACAGCTCTTGAACGTGAACGCAGTTTAATTAGGTATATATATTTTGTGTTGATCGGGATTCTGTTTTAAATTGTTATAGTACTGGTGACTTTCCCACTGAATTATGAATTAGTTTTTCAGTGGCAAGATGAGTAACAATAATTATTTCCGTTATTTATCTTTTTGACAAAATATTACATTAAAAAAAATTAATAACGTTTAAAAAAAATTGATAGCCTCCATCAATACATGAGGAGACTCTCGTTAAGAAGCTGGATAAAGGGTTCGATTCAGAAAGCGGTAATCCTGGACACGGCTCGTATTGTTAGGAGGTTCCTCTCTCTGGAGCCCTGACCGCCGCGCCGGTAGTTTGGACCCTGTTCCCGATACCGGTGGGTTACAATTTTTATATTTTTAAACGTTTTTTATATTACTTTTAAATATATAATTAATTTGTAAAGATATAAATAAAGGAATAAACATTATAATAACTAATCTCTAATCATTAGTTAAACGCAATTGAACCCTTAATTATATTCCAATAACGGTTTCAATATCAATTTACTAGTAGGTAAGTATTACGTTTTAGCAAAAGGATTTTTTTCCAAGTATACACCAAGTCCACATAATTTACAACTAAATTTAAAATTCATTTAATTAATATTAATCAACACTTAACGCCCTAAAAGAACCGGGCATGCCAACATAATGTTCATTGAACTTATCCGACTGCCTGCAAGATTCGTTTGTATTCGCATTGCACATCTCGTTCATATAGTCCGTAAACTCGTTGGAGCTGAGCATTTTGAGCCACGCTTCTGTAAAGAGAGTTTTTTTTTTATTAAATAATGATAACATAACATCGCGCCTGTACTCCCCGAAGAGACAGACAGAGGCGTACCTAATAATACAATCACATTTCGCCAGCTATGTCTAATTCCACAACCGCTCGACGGACGAGGCAGTTGAAAAAAACATATTGTGTAATAAACAAACAAACTATTTATTTTTGGTATTTTAGTGTAAGCTATGAAACCCCTCCTCATGAACTAGCAACCCAAGCTTAATAATTATGATACTCTAGTCGTTTACTAGGATTCCTTCAGTCCACTAAAAGGTTGTGTGGAAGACATCGCTTTCAACGATCACTGCTATTGTACCAAAAGATTTAAGAATCATGATCTGCCTGCCTAGCCTTTTCCCAACTTTACTGGGGCTGGTTTCCAGTCCAACCGATTGCAGCTGAATATCAGTACTTTACATGCTGCCTATCTGACCTCCACAACCTAGTTAGTACCGGGTAATACCGATACCTTGGTAAAACGGTTGTCAGACTTTCGGGTCACTACATGTAACGACTGTCAAAGATCTTCAAATGATAGTCGGGAGGAACGGTTTAACATACTTTCCGAGGCACGGAGGAAACTCGGTATGTAATGGGTGGTCACCCATCCATGAACCAACCAAGGCAAGCGCGGCTTAACCTAAAGATCGACTCGAGTAGCTGTTATTATTTAACCACGAGAATTCACGAGATCCTCCCATAGATAATTATAAATATCGCTGGACATTACACACAGCGCCATCTAGTGCCACACTAAGCCACGAGACTTGTGACGTGAACACCAGATAGTTGATATAGAGTTGATATATTTGTTTGGTAAATACATACTTATTATACATATAAACATCCATGACTATCAAACAAAGTAATGTCCATGCTCATCACACAAACATTTGCTCCTACCGGGATTCGAACCCGGGACCCTAAGAACGTAAGGCAGCCTTACTACCGCTGCGCCGTTCAGGTCGTCAGATTTCAGATTATTGTAAAAAAACTGTGTCACAATTTGTCACAATTTGGTGTACAATTAAGTTTCCTCCCTGATCCCTCTATGTATGTATGTTTCTCATAAGCTAGCTTGCGAAGACTGCTAGATGGTAACCAAAACATTTTCATACCTGCTGAAAAATAAGAAATTGTGAGCTTACTCAAGGAGCCAACAGTGTTGGGTCTTATTCGATACAAAAACAAAAATCTGAGAGGATAAATACAAAGTTCAAATTAATGTCAACGTGTTTTCTTTACTACTGACTACTCTTTAGTACATTTTGAAACATAGCAAAGGTATTTGATGGCAGAGATACGTTTTACTTCTCTGAATATATAACAAGGAGCTCAACCACTACTAAATTCCACTACGCTATACGGTGACATGACATAGCTATTCTAGTTCATATCGATACGAAAAACAAACTGATAGGACTGGTTGTCCACGTGGTGACCCCCGGCCACCGCAGGCGCGGTCCTGTGGACGGTGAGCTATGGGGTAGCTCGCCATTCATCCGTCTCATGACGACAGGCCGTGATACGGCGCGTTCGTGTTCCACGCGCGCCCCAAAGAGAGTCAGCAAAAAGGAAGGGGTCCGCAAGGGCCGATGCCTGCCGGGGCGGCGGGACTGTTCGAAGGAGATACCGTGGCGCCGGAACACAAAGGGCGATGAAGGAACATGGATGGGTTTTAGTCAGTAAAAGTCTGACACTCCCTCCTGCTCCGCCCAGAGCGGGAGGAGTCATTTGATGATTTCCCATCCGAAAAAAAAAGAACTGGTTGTCAGACTTTCGGGCGACTGACTACCTGTAACGACTGTCAAACATCTTCAAATGACAGCCAGGACCAAAGCGCGGTTTAATGTGCTTTCCGAGGCATAGTAGAATCTTGGTATATAATGGGTGGTCAGGTCACCCATCCACAAACCAACCTAGCAAGTGCAGCTAAACCTAAAGATCGACCCGATCTCCTGATATGCATAGAAATTATACACTGAAACCGCGACAAGGGGGCAGAACCAGGACTGATGGATTAATGGGGGAGACCTTTGTAAAACACTGAGATTGTAAAGACTAGCAAGATTAATATACGCAATATAGCAATAATAAATAATGGCAGTGGGCAGGGCACACTGCTCGCAGAACGGATGTCTGATGGGGCCGAAAAGTTCTAGAGTGGCGACCGCGAACCGGAAGACGTTGCCTTGGTAGACCTCCTACTAGGTGGACCGATGACCTGGTGAAGGTTGCGGGAATACGCTGGATGCGAATCGCTGTACCGGTCAATGTGGCGACACTTGGGGGAGGCCTATGTCCAGCAGTGCACGTCTTGGCTGAAATGATGTTGATGAATAATATACAGTAATATCAGCTTACTATTCATTTCCAAAAGAGGTTTCTCCTGACCACCGAAGTCAGCCGGCAATATTTTCTTGGTAATATGCTCTGACAACGTTTCAGCAGATTTATGTAGATGTATCCTGTCAGCTAGTTTGGCGCTGAACACTTGTTTTAACAAAGTTATCAGTGTGTCCACCATTTTGGAGGGTGAGATCACGTGGATACCTTTTATTCTGCAGCCGTAGCCTTCCTGAAAATAATATGATTGAGAAAATTTACTGTAAGGTAGTGATAAACAATAAATGAAGTCAAAAGGTACTTGTTCTCCTAGTCATTGCGATATTTTCTTTGTTCTAGACCATCCCTTCTAGTTACGGAGGTATGGGAGGTAAAAGTTCCAACTTGTTCACGAGTTTTTTTTTTATTATTTTTTGTATATATACATATAATTTAGCTGTTTTTAAACTACATATTTAATTAACATAATTAATAAAAAAAAACACTTAAATAAAATAAATAAACTTTTGAAAATTGGTTGAAAAGTACTCTCAACGAGGCTCTTGTTCGCCCAAATGGTTCAAGCTACAACTTTTTCTCAAGTTTTTTTTTATTAAATAAATGTCTATAATGTGCTTTACTTAAAATACCTCCATAACCCAATGCATCCATCAGCACAATATTTTCAATACATTAATTGAGTCCTACCGTTAAAATATTATTGATATTTCACTCCAAAAAAAAGTCATTTCCCAGTAACAGATTTTACGTAGAATTAGGAAAGTACCTAACTCTACTCTATAGAATATTTGATTGGTGGCACAAAGGCGATGAAAGAACACGGATGGGTTTTAGTCAGTAAAAGTCTGACACTCCCTCCTGCTCCACCCAGAGCGGGAAGAGTCATTTCATGATTTCCCGACCGAAAAAAAAAGGGTCCGTTTCACCTTGTATTTCGTTCGATGATAAACAATGCATAAACTACATACCTAAACTCACGCTTTTTCCCCATGGGGGTAGGGTAGGCAGAAACCACAGAACGCCACCTGCTAGGATCCTCACATACTCTTTTTTCCTCGTCCACGTTCATTAATCTGGTCACACATGCATGATAAGCAACGCCTTTAGTATTTGTGTTAGCAATTACTCGTAAGTCAAAATTTACTCGAAATAGTACCTCAGTCAATGCACAGATACCATCCTTTTAACAATAAATTAATATGTTTTTTTTTTAGCCTGTAATGTCCTACTGCAGGGCAAAGGCCTCCCCCAATTCCTTCCATGTGCATTCCAGGCCTCCTCGGACCAGCCCTCACTGTACGCGTCCAGGTGGCGTTCGTCTCGCCACCTCTTACCGGGCCGGCCTCGGCAGCGCCGTCCGTCTTTCGGTAACCATTGTGTGGAGACTTTTGTCCAGTACTTTTCTTAGAGGATCTAAATACACCTAGGTTCCTCACAAAACACTTAGTTTTTATGAGCTTAACGTATTCAATACTTTTGTAGCTCATTTTTCTAGCGTTTGTTGTAAAACTGACAAGTATATATTATATTAATTACATTTTAATTATATAATATAAATTAATAAAATAATAATAAATATAATTAATATATATTTTATTAATTGATTGATTTTATTATTATATTCTAGAATTGTGGACAGAAAATGTGTGGCAATTTCTAGGATCATTTTCTTTTTCTGTGCATCTAGGTATGAGACCAGACCTAATTCCTACTGTCATCCGTCTAACTCAATTAGTTTAAATTGGGCTATGCCTAAAATATAGCCGTTATATTGTATCCATGCCTAACCTTAAATATTATAAAGGGTGTAAAAGACTCATAACGAAACCGAAAGGCTATTGTTCTCCCCTCATTACAATCATTTTTTTATTCTAGACCATACCTGGGAAACTTCTAGTTACGGAGATATTGGGGGTCAAAGTTCCAACAGTTTCTTTTTTTTTTTTTTTGGGGAATGGCATCTCGCAGTTCAGTCTAGAGGAGACTGGCTACTGCTTAACCGGGCTAGACCTGTGGATGCCTTGAAGCTAAGGCCTCCAGCCAGGGGCATGTTAACTAAAAACTAAGCGACCACGCCTAAGGGCACCCCCTGTGGGGTACGAACCTCGGCTTAGGGCGTCGCTGGGGGCAGCAAAAGGACAGGCTGGATCTGAGTGTCATTAATTAGGGGCTCGTTTGACATTACTGGCTCAGCATCGCGGGCTGGCTCTAGCAAGGATCGGGGGGGGGATTGAACGGGGATCACGCGCCGGACCTCGGTGGCGAGGTCGGTATGTCTTCGGTTTGTATGTGTATTTTCTACGTACGGTGCTGGTGACTTTGCTACTCTCCTGTAAGAGGGTGATAGCGTCGTCGGGGGAGACTAGAGTATGCCGAGGACGGCGGACTGAGCTGATACGCGATGGGTCGTATCGGGCGGCCGATGCGATCAGGGGGTTCCTATGCTTGATAGAAGAGTCGAAAAAACGCTTTGCAAGACGTTTCATGAATTTCTGAATGGTGGGGATTCTGAGATCTAAGTGAAGACTATCATTACGGACGTAAGGGGGGGCTCCGGTGATCTTACGGAGAAAGCGGTTCTGCAAGGTCTGCATCCTGTGGATGTGGCGGGGATGGGCATGAGCGAATACGACACAAGCGTATGTCATGATGGGTCGGATAACTGCTGTGTAAAGACGCAACTTGCACTTGAGTGACAACTTGCTCTTTTTGACTAGCATGAAGTGGAGTCTGCTCATGGCAAAGGCTGCTCGGTTACGAGCTGCTTTGATATGAGCCGCGAAAGTCAGATGTTCGTCGAGGATGACACCGAGGTACTTGGCTTGCTTCTCCCAAGGGATAGGCTTGCCGAACATAGTGATGGGGGCAGGAGACGGTAGCTGATGGCGTAACTTCTGATAGAGTACAGCCTGGCTCTTCTTAGGGTTTACTTCGATCCTCCACTTACGAAACCAAGCGCCGAGGGAATCGGCTGCTTGTTGAAGTGCACGATGGATGCAAACCTGAGAGCGGCCGGTGTAATAAATAGCCGTGTCGTCGGCAAATAGGGCTACCTGAACTTTCTTGTTCGTTGGGGTGTCGCTGGTGAACAGCGTGAAAACGAGAGGAGAGAGGACGGAGCCCTGAGGGACTCCGGCTCGGATGGGGTGGGGAGAAGATAGAGTCTTTCCCACGCGGTAGCGGAAGGTGCGATCCGACAGAAAGTCTCTTAAGATGAGAACGAGACGGTCCGGCACGCCAAGTTTGTACAGCTTGTATAATAAGCCGTTGTGCCAGACCTTGTCGAAGGCTTTCGCTATATCGAAATACAACACCCCCGTCATCGCTCCACGCTGAAAACCGGCGCTCAATGTTCGACGATGCGGTGGACTTGATGTATACAAGAATGTTCGGTTCTGAAATCGAACTGTTGATCGGGAATGAGGCCTTTTGTCTCGGCATAATCTCTGAGTCGCTTATAAATAAGTCTCTCATAGATTTTGCCGAGCGCGCTCAGGAGACTGATCGGCCTGTAGCTCGAAGGCTGAGCTTTCGGTTTGGGAATACCGATGATGGTGGCCTCTTTCCATACTTGGGGAAACAAGTTGTTGCTCAAGGCGCCATTGAAGATGGCTGCCAAGAGGACTATGAGCTGAGCGGGGAGGGTTTTAAAAATCCTATTGGTGAAGCCGTCGGCGCCAGGGGCTTTCCGAGGCTTGAGCTTGTCAATGATATCCTTGACCTCGTCTGGAGTGACTGGAGGGAGGGGATCGTCGGGGTCTTCTACAGGAGGGAGTGCAGCTCTTCGTTCGACTTCTGCATCCACCTCATCGAGGTGCTGCTTGTCTACTGGAAGGGTACTAGGGGAGCACTGTGATTCCAAACTGTCGGCCAGGCATTCTGCCTTCTCAGAGTCGTCAAAAGCGACGCTCTTGTCAGGACGGATGAGAGGTGGAGAAGAGGGCTCCTCGGAAGACCTCAGCTTCCTCTGAAGTTGCCAGAAGGCTTGGTGAGTTGGCTCTAGTTCGCTGAGCATCTTGTCCCATTGATTCGAACGAAACTCACTAGTGCGCTTCTTTACAGCACGCTGCAAATAACGCATGTGAGCTTTGTTCTCATCGCAGGGCCAAACGCTATAGGCACGTATGGCCGCGTTCTTCTCGTTTATCAGTTCACGGATGTCGTCGGGTAGTTTCCAGCGATGATCACTCATCACTGGGACTTCCCGAGAGCAATCCTTTAAAATGGATAAATGGATAGCGGCCTCGTTACTTAGTTTGATGTACAGAATGCTTGGTTGACGGCTTCGTGATGAGGTGATTTACACTATGTATTATACTATACTAAATACTCACAGTCATCAAGGTAATAATTTGTCTAAGCTCCATCGGGTTGATCTTGGTGACAAAGGATAAGATATTAATTTCACTGTAGTCCAATACAATTTGAAAACCGGCGCAATACTCAACTCGCATGAAGTATTCGCTTACCTGGAAAGGTAAAAAAATAAACATTATTAAAACCACTAAGTAAGGTATTCAGGATCATTTTTTCATGTGGGCGTGGATGACCAAATTCGAAACTGACGGATGGCGAGCCAGCCCATTACTCACCGTCCTCAGGCTCGCGCCTACGGTAGCCTGGAGCCACCATGTGGCCTCCGACGCCCGGTGCGTCTCCCGCGGCGCTTGGGACGAGCGAGAGGTCGCCGCCGTCAATCACCGCTACGAGGACACGGCGGTGTCCACGGCGTGCTCCATCGTGTCCTCCGGGCGACCCTCGAAATGGTAACAACCGGGCGTTCCCTCCCGCCCGATTTGGTGCAAGAACCACCCGAAACAACCGTGTCCAGTGAGGAACTGCGTCAGGCGGAAGGTGCGCCTTAGCGCTTCTCCAGCCACTCCTTAGGCTTTAGCTCCTTAGGCAGCCACGACTTAGGGCTCGCCACTATCGTGGCGTGCCCTAAGTCTATTTGGCTAACGCAACAAAATACAACTGTAAACCTACCATAATCAGGTATTTGTAAAAATTGAAGATAGCTCCTGATTCAAAGTTTTCTGACACCAATTTGACGATGAACACCCTGTGATGTTCTGATGTCATTTGGGGCATATGTGCTGCGTGTCTGTAATTTAAAAAAGGCAAACCTTATGAGAAATTCAATTATCACATATCTTAGGGTATCTAAGGTAGACAAAAAATATTGATGGTGCTGGATAGTGCCTAGTGAGAAGACAGCAGAAGGCGTACTGAAGCCTCTTCGTACAGATTTATGTAAACACAACTTTTCACCATATTTATCTATCCCTCACACTCATATACACACCCATACATAGATACATAAATAGGCCACATCTTACTTGTATTAGCTAGTAAATATAGTATTGTACTTAAATGATGATTATACTGTGCTCGTTTTACAACTACTGTTACAAGTATAGGCGAGGACGCTGGCACCCTAAACACAAGTTAAATCTAAATCTTACATTGGGTGCCAGAGCTCATCGTAAACTCTCTTTTCCCTAGTTGTAAAGCTGCAAAGTGCTTAGATAAGTGTTTCTTGTACAATTATTGAAGGTAATATTTTTTTTCTTTTTCCTTATCTTCATCAGTCACAACAGTCCACTGTTGGACATAGGCCTCTTTAATCGCACGCCATTCAACTCGATTCTCGGCCACTCTCTTCTCTCATCATATCTCTGCCCCTTCTTCTTTGCGTGTCGATAGACTTAAATAATACCCGACCAGTATGCTGCCACCTGCACAGCTCTGTCGTTGGCTTTGTTTAAATCCTGGAAAGTGCAGGTGGCTGTGCAGAATGTGCAAGAAAGCATATCCTGCATAGGGGCTCCATACTGACATTGTCTTTGGGACGGGTCGATGATACCCCATAATTTTGGCTAGATTACTTCTACAGCGGCCAACCTGAGCCCGCAAACGGTTAAGAGATTTCCAGATTGGCCACTGTAGTTCCTGTCCAGGAGGAAGATGTTCTGCTGGATTGATGAAGTGAGGAGAGGTGGGATGTCTGTTCCTCCACAATTCGCATCTCTGCCCCCATCCCAGGTTATTTAAGGCTGTGTACACAAACATAAACTCACGCCTTTTTACCATGAGGTAGATTTTTTATTTATTTATAACGGTTATTATTTGAAAGTCACGACACGAAATTATATAAAGTGTTCACTCTGAAAGAACTACGTTTAATTTATTTTGTTTTTTTTTTTTCTGTTTAATTACACATTTGTGGCTTTAAAGTATCAGAAATTCATCGGTTCTGTACACATAACTTAAAACTAAAGGTGTCATCACGACCTATTGTGCACAACCTAAGCGACACCATCACCAGAACTTGACCAGAAAAGATAAGTTTGCAGGCCTGCCACAGTCCAATAGTTTTTGACAGAACGAGGCGTCGTTCGGTGTAAAACTTTTTATTTATTTACTAGCTTACACGACAGACGTGTCGTGTGAGCTAGTAACTAATTATAGGAAATAATCACCTAACACTAAACAAAACTCCACTTACAAGAGATCCTGAAGTGGCTCCAAATCTTTCTCGAAATCGGTGATCTTAAAGAATTCCGGCATCAAGGTCTTGAATGTGCATAATTTATCTAGCTTCTCTTTCGCTCTTTCCACTAAGCCTTTAGCCGTAATCAGGGTTCTTTCCAGGTAATCTCGGGCTGTAATCATTATAAAAATTGGTTTAAATTATGGTTTGGATTGTGAAGGACGAATATTTCCCCGTTTTCCCTGCGTCGAGTGCCTTTACGTCGACTCATGATTTTTCTTGGTTTTGATGCACTGTCTTTTGTTTCGCCTCGACATAGCTGTCACAGAGTACAGTCACATTAAAAATGAAATATGACTTTAATTCGGTTTAAAGAAATTTATTTCTCAAAAAGAACATACATAGTTCACTTATACATATATGAGAAACTTAGCATAAAAAAAAACTTTAATGGTAAATTATTTGTCGTTCTAACAATCGAGTACAAAATGTAGGTAGCGGTACATATTATTGTTGGTTGGCCAAATACAACTTTAACCTATTTTTAAATATATTAATAGATGAAGAATCCCTTATGTCCTTTGGTAATTTATTATAAATCTGCGCTCCCTCAAACTGAATAGTTCTTCTTCCATATAAAGTTCTTACTGAAGGTAGTTCTATACTATCCCTATTCCTAGCGTAGTAGTGGTATGTTTTACGTTAGAAAGTGATTTGTGAGTGTATTTTGTTCGTTAGAATTTTTTTAATTAGTATACATGTGTGGTATGTGTATAATTTTTGTAGGTTAAATAGTTTAGTTTTAGCATAAAGTTCTTTTGTAGGTGTTAAGTAGTTGTAATTGAATAGAGTTTTAATTGCTTTATTTTGAGATACTTGTAGGTCATGAAGATGTGTAATAGCGGCTTGTCCCCATACTTGTATTAAATAGTATAAGTGCGGTTTGATGAGTGTGTTATAAATCGTGTAGCGTAAATGAAATGGCACACATTTAGCGATACTTCGCAGAGCTCCAGTTAACGGTATCAATTTGTTTCTGACGTAATCAATGTGTGGTCTGAATGTAAGTCTACTGTCCAAGATCAGGCCTAAGTATTTCTCATGGTTTGATCTTAAAAGCTGTTGGCCATCTACCACAAGAGGAGGAAAATCAGGAATCTTTTTGTTTTTAGGAGAAATTATTATGTATGCAGTTTTGTTTACATTAATAGTTAGTAAGTTTCGCTTAAGCCACGTATTTAAGATATGAAGGTCTTGCTGTGCTTCAGCAATAACCTTAAGTATGGAGTTACCAAAATAAAAAAGACATTGTGCCGTCTGCGTATAGTGAGATACGTCCCGCTAAACCAATATTACTTATGTTATTTATATAAATTAAGAAAAGCAGTGGGCCTAAAACTGATCCCTGCGGTACTCCGCATACTATTTCTGCAGGTGTGCTTTCAAAATTATCAATTTTTACTATCTGACGTCTGTGTGTAAGATAAGACTCGAATATTTTGTAGGCTTTGGCAGTAATTCCAATGCTTTTTAGCTTTTGTAATAGTATAGAATGACTTATCGTATCAAAAGCCTTTTTAAGATCAATGAAAATACCTAAAACTAGTTGTTTTTTGTCAATATTATTTTTAATTTTTGTTACTAAATCTATTGTTGCTGCAAGTGTATTAGAATGTGGTTTAAACCCGTACTGATGTTCATATAAAAAATCTATTTCTTTTAAGTAATCAAATGTATATAACACCTTTTCAAATATTTTTGAAATAACAGGCAACACTGAAATAGGCCGGTAATTGCCGGGATCAGTTTTAGTTCCAGCTTTATAAATAGGGGTCACCTTGGCTATCTTAAGGCTGTCTGGGAAAACACCATTTTTCAGACATTCGTTAATACAATTTGCAAGATTATTAGCTATTTGGTGTCCGATACACTTCAGAGCCTTTGTGGTTATACCGTCTATGCCACAACTGGTGTTATTGTCTAAGTTATCTATAATTTTAATGATTTCGTCTTTAGAACAAGGATCGAGTTCCGATAGATTAGGGCTCTGACTATCCTTAGTTGTATATAGAGTATGTTGTGTGTTTGTGTGTGTAGTGTAAGGTTGGTTTGTTTGTATGTTATGGGCTAATATAGAACCGATTGTCGCAAAATAATAATTAAAACTGTTACAAATTTCTGTACCATTTGATATTATAGCATTATTTACAATTAATTTTGGGGGAGCACAGTTACATGTAATTTTATTTTTAGCTAAAGTATTTATCAGTTTCCACATCTTCTTGGGTTTTTTTTTGCATTTATCAAAAGCATCATAATAGTATTTCTTCTTTTCTTTGCATATCGTCTTTTTTACTTTATCCTTTGCAGCTGTTACCTTGGATTTTAATAGTTCACTGTTTGGTTCTATTAGATAATTATGCCATAGTTGATTTCTTTCAGCAATGTTGTTAATTATAGACTTATTAATCCAGTCCTTCTGAGGTAAATTAAGGATTTTAGTTTTTGAAATCTTAGCATGTTTAATATGCTCTTTGATGTACGTTTCAAGTGTGTTGTAGCTATTGTCTTCCTGTGGTAGGTTTTCCTTTTGTACACTGTCAGAAAGTTCCTTATAGTTGATTGCTTGATAATGATTTTTATGCAGTAGTGATTGTTTATATTTCTTTATTCCTATATATATTTGCTTGTGATCAGATAGAGTAGACTCAATTAGTGCCATGTGCATGCTAGAATCATTAATATTTGTACACACATGATCAATTATGCTTTTCGTATTTGCTGTTTGTCGTGTTGCATACTCCTCTTGAGTATTATTTATAATAAAGTAGCCTGATTCTTGGATCATGTTCGTATAGTCTGTGGTTTTGCGTTCATTTTGCAGTAAATCAATGCTAAAGTCACCAAATATTATTGCTTTTTGTCTCGTTTTTTCTAAAAGCGTCGAGTACGATTGATGGAATTGTTTTAAGTTTGTATTAGGTGGTTTATAAAGGACGCCAACTGTCAGCAAGAGTTTTTCTAGCTGAATAAATAGAAAATTATTTCCATGTACGTAGCGGTCCTCTTTTACGCTGAATTTGATATTTTTGTGTACATACATAGAAACACCACCACCGATACCATCTGTCCGAATATTGTAGATGTGTGTATAATTCGGTATTTCTAGTAGTTCTGCTTCTGTTTTGTTTTTTATCCATGTTTCGGTAAGTAAAATAATGTGTATTGATTGGTTAAATGATTTAAGTATGCATTTCAATTCGTCTAGTTTGCCCACTTTAACTAAGCTGCGAACATTGGCATAAAATAGTATTAATGACGAGGCAGATGTATGTATAGCCTGGTACGTGAATACATGTTGATAGGTTAAGTTTTCAACTCCCGAGCTTTCAATGTTAGTTGGCCGTGGAGTATGACTTATTGATAGTTTTTTGAGGTAATCTTAGTAATTTTCGGTGTTCCCTTATCATACTTAATTATCAAATCTTGCTCACCATTTTCCTTTCGACGCGATAATTCATCACGAAGATCTTTTAAAAGTTTCATTTGCATAGGTGTTTGGTCCGAGTATATACGTACACTATCGGAAATGAGTTTTGATTTGTTCCGTAAAATGTGCAAAATAGTGTCTTTATTTTCGAAACATACCTTAAGATGCCGATTTTTGTCGGAATTGTATTTACCGAGCCGCATACATTTCATTGGTGCGGGACAATCCTTATAAAAGCTTTTAATCAATGTAAGTATTTGTTTATTGTCATACTCACGTCTTACATCCGAGTTCTTATTGTTAGTTTCGGGTATTCCGATAATTATTATGTTCTGTTGTCGCTGCGCCCGGTCTTGGAATTCTAAGGCCATGGCTTGCATTTTATACTTTTTAACTCATTTTTTACCTCAGTTAATTCTTGACATAGCTTGTTCGAATTTTCACTCTGCTTTAGGCTGAAGTCCTTGAGGAATTTCATAATCTCGGTCCGAAATTCCGTTATTTCCTCCCTGATTCCGAGCTCCAATTCAGGTTGTTTCCTTTTATATCTGCTAGTGACAAATCGATCTTCGGCTTGAAGAGCTAGTAAATCGGGTGACGAACTGCTTCCGCTACCGCTTATGGTAAAACCGCTAGGTGGTGTTTGTTGTAAACTCATCCTTAATCCTTATCGGTGCGTAGTTGTCAATCTACGTCGCACGGTACGCTGAGCGAGCAGGACGCCTGTCGGAACTCTCGTTTTCTTGTGGCTTACTCGAAGCAAAAGATGTTGAAGTCAGACTGAGATTTGAGTTCTATCACAATGATTTGAAGAAACACTTTTCCTTGTTACTATTTTATTAAGTTATTTAAATAGGCAGGTAAAAAGTTGTACACGACTATTCACTACGACAGTCGAACGACAGTTTAATTAATAAAGTTATTTTGCCAATCCGGTGATCCGTATTTTAAATAATACATTGATAACCCACCAAAAAGTACTAGGCTAGCATAAGTTCAAGGAGTTGTGTATTTTTATATTCCGGGTATCTGAGTAGGTGTAGGTACTTACTGTTTAGTACTGTCACAGTAATCTTGTGATTGAAATACCATCTTCAATTCCTGCTAACCTAGTAGTTTTGACATGTTACTGAATAAAACTTTGTAGCTGGGTAATATTGGTATTGTTGTACAATACACACTCTGTGAGATTCTAAGAGAGCCTCTAAGTATATAATACATAATGCGATGTTAGCTTAGTTTTTATTTTACATTATTTACATGCTGAATTATAGTAAGCGGAATATGTAGAACCTATCTAACTTTAACACCTCAATGTACCATATTTCACGTAAATATTATTAAGTCTGACTAGTATTTTTTCGTTTTTTTATGCATAATGCGCATACGCATTCTTCCGTGGCGCTTCAGAAATAAACGTAACCTTTATCCCCGATGGGATGTGAAGATGGGATGGGTGAGGGATAGACCCCCAAATTTTGGTAGATCTGTTTTTTTTTGATAGCCTATATTTTATTTGATTGATTGACATAGATATCTAATATTGACATTGATTTTTTTAAACTTTTTAATTGTTATTATCTTCATTTCTATTTCTATTGTATATAATGCTATTATTTAATTTATATTATTAATTGATTTATTATTTTTACTTTGTTTATTTTTTGCGCTGACTATTTGATAACTATTATGCTTTATGGATTGTATCTGAAATTAACGTTTCAAATAAAAATATATATATATATATATATATATTGTGTCCCAAACCTCACTATTCTGTGACATATCTGTCCACGCTTGCCCCACGAACATGATCAGATCGTCACACCACCTTCGCCGCGGTCGACCTCATTAGCGACGTCCACCCTCAGGCGTCCAGTGAGTGACGATCTTTGCCCACCTCTCCCCGCGTGCCCTCCCGGCGTTGCCACTCACATCAGCTGCCTTATAAATACCTTCTGTTACATCGTCTTTCACTCGAATGCAAAAAGTTTTACTTGCTGTTTTAAAAACAATAAAATCATTGCAAAAAGCTATCAACGCAATACTTACCTACCATTATGGGCATTTAAAATCAGCCGTTTTGCATTTAAACTGGCTTACATTGTAAATAATTATTTAAATAGAAATCTAGTTCACCTTGAAAGTAGTAAACGGGCAAAATGTATTACAGTGTAATTTGTAAGTTTAAAGAATATTTTTAGTCATACTTTGACGGATGCAATGGTTAAAATGTAGGTACATTAAGTCATACATGTATAACTTTACACCTAACGGTATGGCAGAGGTGTACCCAATAAAATAAATAAATAAATATCGCTGGACATTAACACACAGCGCCATCTAATGCCACACTAAGCAACAAGGCTTGTGTCGTGGACACCAGATAGTTGACACACTACACAACAATACACTTACATTTCGCCAGTTATGTTTAAGGCGACTACAGGAGCTAAATTAGCAACTCTAATTGTGGTGGTTCAAACTTCGTTTGAAATACTGTTAGAATAAAGTTCTAATCAGCTTGCACTACAAAGTGGTTGTTACGTCGGTCACTGCGGGCCGAATGGTGCGAAATGAGTGGTTTTTTGCGATTTACAAAAAATCTATTGATTGGACTTAAAAAATAAAACACTATCATGCTAATATGTTGCTTGTAGGATTATTTGCCAAAAAATCAGAATGATCTCATGTATTTGAGTATGGTTTTTACTTGTTAAAAGAAATTTTTTGTGATAAGTTCATGATTTTTTTTTATCGAGTAAAATTATTTGTATTATGGTTTCAAAACACTATCATACTAGCATATATCCTGAAGAATATCATATTTTTTCTGGTTTTGTTTATTGCATTGAATCATATGCAGATTTTTTTTTGCATTATAAAACTGGCGTTTAGCTCATGTAGTCCCCTTAAGTCGGTAAGGGGGCGATCCTTTCGATTTCGATAGAAGTCGGTGACTTCTGTGTGTTTGATTGAGTTTCTTTGCCACCGACTTCTGGAGCTAAAGTTTGACAAGGTTTCAAGTAGACAAGTACATACCTAAACGACGAACCAAAAACAAATGCTTATACATATACTTATGATCACCTAGCTTAGTCTAATCATATTTTTTCGCCAATACTAATCCTTTCTTGTTTTATACTTTTTATTTAGTACATGAAAGCTATTTTTTTTTTTTTTTTCTATGAGTCACCGTTCTCCGAGTGACAGGGTAGGTGACGCGGATAGAATACTCCACGCTAACTTTGTTCATAGAAACACCGATAGCTACGAGACGTTAACGATATACGACATTAACTATCAGTTATACGTAAGTAAATTATAGAAAACGGCCGTTAGACAACGCTTGTCGGATACGTGGTTGCGAATTCAGATTATTTTTGCCCCATCGCCATAGAAATATTCTATATCCTGACACTGATACGGGTCTGTCCGTATGCTCAATTTCACCCAAATCCGTTCAGCCGCTAACGCGTGAACTTGGCAAAGTTATTTCTGTATTGATTTTGTATGGAAATAACCCTGTCTTTGTTGCAGCGCAGTTAGGTAAAAAATCTGTTGGAAATGCATCAGTTCTATTTTATTTAAGTATTCAATAGGCTTATCGACTGAAAAAATCTAATTAGTCCGTCAGATAAATTATCAAAAAAAAAATTGACCCGTATTTTTCTTTTGTTACGTAAACCAAAATTGACGAAGATACGACGCATTTAAAATTCTCAATACGTCATGCCTTGGTATAATTTTTAGTGCGTTCTGACGTCACGAGCCCCCACTCCCGAGTTTTGATACGTTTTATCTTTGTCAATATTCATTGATTTACAAAAACAAAAAATACGTGTCCATTATTTTCCAATACTCCAACTGACGGATTAAATAGATTTGCAATTTTTTGATACTGTCTATTAGGTCTCAACTAGGTGGACCACGCTGACGCGGTCAACTGTGTTTTATTTTACGCAAAATACCCATAAACAACAAAAATAATTAATAATAAATTAAGACAAATAAAATAGTAAAATCAGTAATTCCTTTATTTAATTTTACTATTTGGTTCGTCTCAATTTATTATTTATTTAAAAATTACACTACTTTTATACAAACTAAAACTCTAAATAATAATAAAAATAAGTGAGTGGTCCGAGTGCCCACCTAGTATTTCGAGAAATCGCTAAGTGGTTGGTCGACTCTTCACGTGACCAAAGGGCGGGCCTATTTTTTGGCCAAAGAATCAGCATTGCCATCCAACGTGGTAATGCTGCCAGCCTTCTTGGCACTTTTCCTGTTGACAGCGATGTGGACGAATTTTTTGACGCCCTGTAACGGTTACAGGTTGTGCATATTTTTATTTATTATTAATTATTTTTATTTATGTTTTCATTTATTAAAAGTTTTATTTTCTCGTTTTCGGTGCATTTCTATAAAACCTTATTTTTAAAAAGATTTGTTTAATTAATAATTTTATTTATATTCTTAAATGTTTTTAAAATGCTTTTGTTTTTAAAAATATTATTAGACAGAACTATTTTAAAAGTTTTTTTCAGTGTATTTTTTTTTATAATAAGCTAATTTTTAAAAAGATTTTTGATTCATAATTTTATTTATATTCTTAAATGTTTTTAAGCTTTTCTTTTAAAAAAAATTATTATAGAGAATTATTTCAAAAGCTTTTGGGTATCATACATTAATACTATAAACGGAACTTTCACGAAGCCTTCAACCAAGCATTTCGTACATAAAATTGCTAGGAAACCACTTTTTTTTTGGGTTAAAAAATCATGTTTAATTGTAGAACTCAATGTAACGCACTTAAAACATGATGGATGCATTGAATAGTACGGGGTCGTGAAGGTATATTAAAGCAAAAAATATATAAACGCTTGAAAAAGTTGGAACTTTGTTCCCCAATATCTCCGTAACTAGATGGTTCCCAGGTATGGTCTAGAACAAAAAAACGGAATGACGGGAAAAACACGTGGTTATCGGCTTCGTGAAGTATGTTTTTACACCCATTAAACTAACATTAAATTAAACCAAAGAAATATGGACGTTCTGTGAAGTCATTAAAACTGTGCAGAGACAGGGCGTCTCGCTAAATTCTAAATAAAATTATATATTTTTTTATTTTAAGATTATGTTACGTGATAAAAATTTCCTTATTATTAAAGTACTCACAGAAATCCTTCTTAACAAAATGGGTCTGCATTTGCACCCAATTCTCCAAAATATCTACGGCTTCACCAATTCTTCCAGGCTTTTCCAAATTAAGTTCTTTTCTCACAGCTTCTAAAGTATCCGGATTGAATTTTAACATTTTATCATCTTGCAAACACTCCATCTTTAGTCCGACCGCACTGTATAACAACGAGCCAAAAACTGAACGCAGTGTAAATGTTTGTTTACTTTTATTGAGAGAATGATTATTTGAAGGCCCGCTTGACTATGAAGCACTTAGGACCATACCAGACTCGATACTTCTAGAACCGGCGAATAGCGCAGCGATTTTCTGAACTAACAAAAGACTATCGCCAGATTCAACCTTGGAATCCAACGCAGCGCGTCGCCAAAACGTGATGCAGTCGTCAAAATGTCGTTCTACTTTAGGCTGCCAAAAGATCGCGGGCCTGTGGACGGGGAGCTATGGGCTAGCTCGCTGTCCGTCCGTCTCATGACGACAGGCCGTGTCGACGGCGCGTTCGTGTTCCACGCGTGCCTCAAAGAGAGTCAACAATAAGGAAGGGGTCCGCAAGGGCCGAAGCCTGCCGGGGCTGCGGGACTATTCGAAAGAGATACCGTGGCCCCGGAACACAAAGGGCGATGAAGGAACATGGATGGGTTTTAGTCAGTAAAAGTCTGACACTCCCTCCTGCTCCGCCCAGAGCGGGAGAAGTCATTTGATGATTTCCCATCCTAAAAAAAAAAAAGAAAAAAAAAAGGCTGCCAACAGATGGACTGCATCGCAGCAACCGCGCGCAGTCGATATATTCAACTGCATGCAGTTGTACGTTCGACTTCGTTCAGTCATGATATCAACTTCACGCGGTCGGCTGCAGTCGTGCAGTGTCGACGCACGCTGTCCATCGCTAACCGCAAACAGGTGCAACTGCACACTAACTGTATGCGTTTGCTGCACACGACTAAAAAAGTTCCGTCGGAATTGCATTGAAAAAAAGATGGCGGTCTTAGTAGTTCCAAGCTTCAACAGATATATGACGCATTCGACGATGTTTTTAGTATAAAAAAAAACTACGGGTATACAGGATGGAGGAGAAATTGACGCACAAACGGTTGCACGTGTCTATTACATCTTTCTGAATATATACAGGGTGGAAGTGACGTCGACGCACAAATTGTTAATAGGTACGGGTTCAGTACATAATAAAGAACAAAGAAAATGTTTAATCGGTAATTTAAAAAAATGGGGGAAAAAATCATCTCATCATCATCATTTCAGCCGAAAGACGTCCACTGCTAGACATAGGCCTCCCCCAAGTGTCGCCACATTGACCGGTCCCGTGCGACTCGTATCCAGCGGATTGCCGCAACCTTCACCAGGTCATCGGTCCACCTAGTGGGAGGCCTTCCAACGCAACGTCTTCCGGTTCGCGGTCGCCACTCTAGATCTTGTAGGTTTGTACTTTAGTAGGAAACAAAAATTATCTTTTTCATAAAAAAGTACAACACCTACACACTATGGTGGCTTTTATAATATTACTGCCCAGCTGTGTGATACGAAGTTTGGTGCCGTTGCACAGTCTAAGTGAATCGCCGACGATCATGTCTAATTTTTGTTTTATTTATTTTTATGGAACAGCATATTTTTATACAATAGGCGAGACGACAAAAAAAAATCGAATTAGTCCGTCAGTTAGATTATCAAAAAATATTTGACCCATGTTTTTTCTTTTGTTACGTAAACCAAAATCGACGAAGATATGACGCTATTAAAATTCTCAATACGTCACGCCTAGGTATAATTTTTAACTAGTTCTGACGTCACGAGGGACTCCCGAGTTTTGATGCGTTTTATCTTTTGTCAATATTCATTGATTAAAAAACAAAAAATACGTGTCCATTAATTTCCAAACTAAATAGATTTGCAATTTTTTGATACTGTCGTCATGCTTATTCGGAATGATGAATTGGTTCCAAGTAAAACCGTTTGTTTTTATTGTCTTTTCTCTCTGTATGTAACACAAAGCCAATTATATACTGGTTCTCACGAACGGACATTAAAAAAAAAAGTTATTTATAACTTATTTTGTGAAAAGATGACGTCGTTATCTTGGTAGGTAGTGGAATCAGCCGTTCTTGAGTTATAAATGGGGTAACTAATCCAACTTTGAGCCTCTGTTCTATCTACGGTAGACTGTACTGCTTTAAGTCTCTCTTAGTGACCCGATTAGCGCAGCGGTAGTGAGGCTGCCTTACGTTCTTAGGGTCCTGGGTTCGAATCCTGGTAGGAGCAAATGTTTGTGTGATGAGCACGGACATTTGTTTCCGAGTCATGGATGTTTATAATACCTATGTATGATACGTATCATGTATTTACAAAACAAAAAGTATCTATGTAATATATAAACTATCTGGTGTCCACGACACAAGCCTCGTTGCTTAGTGTGGCACTAGATGGCGCTGTGTATAATGTCCAGCGAAATTTATTTATTTATTTATCTCACCATTGATATATATAAAAAACCCAAGATCCCCAAGACTCGGCGTCTCAAAATCGTCCGCACAAAATACAGGCACAATTAGTAATTGTGCGCCTATTTTCAATTAGTCTCACGTCGCTCGTGTAACGTAAAATTTAATTGCTTTTTGTACACTGCTTTGTAAAAACAACTTTAAACAATCCGCGTAAGGATTAATTTGCAAAAAAATATGTTTATAGTACTACTTATGCAGTAGTGGGTTGTAGTGGTGAGTGTTTGGTGACAATTTGAGTGTTAGTTTTGTTCGAGACTGTGCACCTTGGGTTTTTTATATATCAATGGATCTCACTTAGTTAATCTGTTCACGAACGGATTTTTTTTAAATGCCTTTTCGTCCATGGACGTCATACGGATTAATTTAATGCCATTGTCTGCAAATAACATACGAACACTTTTGAAACCAACACACCCGTTCGTCAAACCAGTTTTTTTTTTACAAAGCTCAAGTTAGAGAAAAAAATTGTTATCCAAATCATAAGGAAATTAATATCGATTGATTAACTGATTCATTTAATAAATTAAATCAATCAGTTTCAGTCTGTTATCTTTTTTTTTAACCGCATGCGGGAGAGGAGCTCGTGACTAAATAATAACAGTCGCTCGGGTCGATCTTTAGGTTAAGCCGTGCTTGCCTAGGTTGGTCTGTGGATGGGTGACCACCTATTAATTTATTTATTCAGTACAGCATAGACCATTAACACTAAATTAAATAATCCTTTCACTCTGTCTTCTTTTCTTTATTCCGAGTTCCCTCCGTGCCTCGGAAAGCACGTTAAACAGTTGGTCTCGGCTGTCATTTGTAGATCTTTGACAGTCGTTACTGGTAGTCAGTGGAGCAAAAGTCTGGCAACCAGTCTTACCAAAGGGTATCGTATTACCCGGTACTAACTGGGTTGTGGAGGTCAGATAGGCGTCGCTCCATGTAAAATACTGGTATTCAGCTGCATCTGGTTAAACTGGAAGCCGACCCCAACATAGTTGGGAAAAGGCTAGGCAGATGTTGCGGTATGCCACATTCGACCGCAAGCGAAGATATTTAAATTTAAATACAGCATGTATGAGACAGGTGTGGTCATATTTAGAGCTGTGATACAGACCATCAGTCTGAACAAATTTCTTCATGGGGCCAACATCTTAATCGCAAAAAATTATCAACTGTCCCATAAAAAATTTGATTGTTCTTAACGAATTTTAAATAGTGCTCATAGATACCAGTCCAGGGCTGGCAGTCTCGACAGAGTTAACGACATTATCGTTAACTTTCGATCGCTAAAATAACAATGAAAAACACAGTTGCAATAACGATGGTTGCGGGAAACGCAAGCCTCTATTTTCAAGATGCGTTTCTCGCAAGCATCATTATTTCAACTGAATTTATTCGTTAGTAATCGGCGATCGAAAGTTAGCGATTTTGTCGTTATCTCTGTCGAGACTGCCGGTCCTGGGCGCAGTCTCGACGTTAATAACGACGCTGTCGCAAAATTTCAAATAATAAAAAAAAATAAAAAAAAATCTGTTGCAATAACCACGCAAGTCTCTACATCCAAGATGCGTTTCTAGCAAGCATCGTTATTGTAACCAAATTTGAAAAACCACAAAGTACCGAGCCAATATTTGTGCGCGATGGCTGCCTCATTCGTCACGTGATATTTTTTTTAATTTTTTTTTTTTATTTTTTTGACGACCCGATTGGCGCAGCGGTAGTGAGGCTTCCTTACGTTCGTAGGGTCCCGGGTTCGAATCCCGGTAGGAGCAAATGTTTGTGTGATGAGTGATGAGCATCGACATTTGTTTCCGAGTCATGGATGTTTATATGTATAATAAGTATGTATTTACAAACAAAAAGTATCTATGTAGTATATCAACTATCTGGTGTCCACGACACAAGCCTCGTTGCTTAGTGTAGCACTAAATGGCGCTGTGTGTAATGTTCAGCGATATTTATTTATTTATTTTATTTAACCAGCCCTTAAAAATTTTAGGTGACAGCATCGATGATATTTTAAGGGGTTCCGTACCAGTACCCAACGGGACCCTACTACTAAGCCGACTGTATCTTATATGATCTGTTGTAGGTTGTAGTTGAAATTTTCACAGAATTCTGTTGCCGCTATAACCTGTTTTTCCATTCCGATCAATTGAACGAATCAACCAGTTGATCAAAGTGGAAGTCGATTCAGGCATATGTTCCTATCGAATCAACTAGTTGATGCGATACATTTTTTACTAGAAGTTTCTTTCCTTTTTGTTCCTATCGAATCAATTTTTATTTTAAAATAATAAAACCAAGATAAACTTTTGGCTGAATTCGTCTCATCCATTTTATTTTTTTACTGTCAAATGACAACAAACAAATAAAAAAATAAAATAAAAACAAACAAAATAATAAATTAAAAATTAAAGGGGCTCCATAATACGATGAGGAATTCTTCATGCGCGATTCCGACTCGCACTTGGTCGGATTTTTTTTTGTTGCAGAAATAGCTTTTTAATGTAAGGCTTTGCTATTAAAATTAATTGAAATTTCACGATTAGGCTTAAATTTATGTCTTTTATTTTTAACTTAGTTTTTAATTAAATAGAATTTAAAAATAGACACTGTTTTATAGATTATTATTAGGTAAACTGTTTAAGTGCATAATTGTTCTCGTAACTTCTTTTTTTCTCGATTCGGGAATTCTCAGTGGATATCTTCAGACTCGTACTGACTAAATCACCCAGGTGTATCTTACTCTTGTGGCCCCCGCGCGGGTAGCGGGAGCGCGAGGCGGTAGCGGGATCTAGTGCGACCTGCCGCTGCCAAACAAGCATAATCAGCCTATAATGTTCCCACTGCTGGGACACAGGCCTCCTCTTTATAAGAGGGAATGGGCTATAATCCACCACGTGGGCCCAGTGCGCGTTCATCCGGGCCATCTTTTTAAAAGGCTTTTTGTGGTGATCGCTTAAATTAGTATTTTAAACGCGCAGACGACGCACAGATGACGCGCTACAAACGAGATTGGAACGCAACCTTGTAACCTACGCACACGGGGCGAGCGTGAAACGCGCGTCTACTGCGCGTCTAAGCGCATATACAGCTCCTCGTCAGTTGACCCTTTGTACGCGCTTCAAATGAGTTTCAACGCGCTTCAAATGAGTTTCAACGCGCTTTACACGCGCGATTGTATCGCGTTTTACGCGCGTTAGAATCTATAAAAATGGCATCTACGACGCAGAAAACGCGCGTTCCTGAAACGCGTGTCGTTTGGGCGTTTAAAATACGCCGTGTGCTAGGGCTCTAAATGGATTTTGATGCGATGTTCACCATCACTTAGACCATTTATTTCGGGAGTATTTTGTACACCTTTCTGATTTTTTTTACTTATTTTCGTGTGGTTAGTACCTAACCAGGCCCCTTATTCACAACGCTTCGATTCGATTTTCGATTCGGAAAGTCGTATGTCTATCTTTTTTTGACATTACGAAATCGAGCGAGATAAACATACGACTTTCCGAATCGCAAATCGAATCGAAGCGTTGTGAATAGCTGCGCTGTTGTCAGAGATTTTATGCCGCCGTTTTACCTCCGACTTAGCTTTACATGGCGAAGAGAACGAGAAATATTTCTCAGGCCTGTTACACGGATATTTCACAGTCTGGCATTATTACGGCCGCGCATGTCTGAATAACACTATAGCCTGACAAACAAAAAAAAAATGGGAGGGTTTCCAAGTACGAAGCAATTAAATATACTAGATTTAGATTTTACACGTTTTATAGTTTTTTCCGAAGGTTAATATTTATGAATAAATCGAAGATGATTGATCAATAAAATGTTCATGACTGTATCATAATGATGAGTCATTTATAAAAATATGACTGGCGAAATGCGAGGGTACCATTAAGTGGTATCAGGACATTTGTGCGAAAGACACTTGCGCAGACCCACTTGCGCGAAAAGCGTATGCGAGCATGGACTTTACTCTGTAGTGTAAACATAACATCACGCTTGTTATAACATGAAGGTGATTTTTTTTTTCATCATGGGTGTCGTTTCATGGTTTTCGGGGTCGCTGATAAAGAAAATGAGGTCAAAATGGAAAAACCAAGATGGCGTCGAGGAAAAATTTCGGTTTTTCCTTCATGGGTGTCGTTTTCATGGTTTTCGGGGTCGCTGATAAAGAAAATGAGATCATCTGCCCATCTTGTATTTTCATTCCGACCTCATTTTCGTCATCAGCGACCCCGAAAACCATGAAAACGATACCCATATTATTATGTCGACGACGCGCATATGTCTTTTCGCGCAAGTGGGTTCGCGCAAATCTCTTTCGCGCAAAAGTCCTACACCCGACCCGAATGGCGCAGCGGTAGTGATGCCGCCTTACGTTCTTAGGGTCCCGGGTTCGAATCCCGGTTGGAGCAAATGTTTGTGTGATGACCATGGACATTTGTTTCCGAGTCATGGATGTTTATATGTATAATAAGTATGTATTTACAAACAAAAAAGTATCTATGTAGTATATCAACTATCTGGTGTCCACGATACAAGCCTCGTTGCTTAGTGTGGCACTAGATGGCGCTGTGTGTTAATGTCCAGCGATATTTATTTATTTATTTACCTCTTCCTAACTCTTCGGGGATTACACGCGTAATGTTATGATTTTATGTTAGTACGTCCCGTGGGATAACTTCAAACATACAACCTACGTATACAGGGTTTTTTGCAAAACACCGACAACCTCTCAGGACTGTGTTACTAACATCATAATCAACAACTTTTGTTCTATGACTTTTAAAAATTCATCATATTTTAGTTCATCAAATTTTCATAAAAAAATAAAAATATTTAAATTGAACGCTTTTACGGGCCCTCGCCGCCCTGACCCCGCTCCCCTCACTATTGTACTATCGCTTTCTTTTGCTTCGCATAGATTTCTTAATTTAGAGCGTTCAATTTAAATATTTTTATTTTTGTACGAAAATTTGATGAACTAAAATAAGATGAATTTTTAAAAGTCATAGAACAAAAGTTGTTGATTATGATGTTAGTAACACAGTCCTGAGAGGTGGTCGGTGTTTTACAAATAACCCTGTATAAATGGAGCTAACAAATCGGCAGCTGTATATTATAAAATATATTTTATATTGCCCGCGACTTCGTTGTGTCGTGTATATGTGAGACTAAAAAATATCCTACGACCTATTTTCCGACCTACCACCATCATCTGCCTAGCCTTTTCCCAACTATGTTGGGGTCGGCTTCCAGTCTAACCGGATGCAGCTGAATACCAGTATTTTACATGGAGTGACTGCCTATCTGACCTCCACAACCCAGTTAGTACTGAGTAATACAATACCCCTTGGTAAGACTGTTTTTCAGACTTTTTGGGCCACTGACTATCTGTAACGACTGTCAAAGATCTACAAATGTCAGCCGGGATCAACAGTTTAACGTGCTTTCAGAGGCACGGAGGAAACTCGGTATGTAAGGTAAGGGTGGTCACCCAACAAGATTCCAACCTAGGCAAGCACGGCTTAACGTCACAAGCTACCAAATATTTACAAAAAAAAAACATAAAAATCGGTCAAGTCGTTTCGGAGGAGTTCGATAACAAACACTGTGACACGAAAATTTATACATAGACTAGCTGATGCCCGCGGCTTCGCCCACCCACAAATTATATACTAAAACTTTTCTCTTGAATTCCTCTATCTATTAAAAAAACCAGCATCAAAATCCGTTGCGTAGTTTTCGAGATCTAAGCATACATAGGGACAGACGCGGCGAGTGACTTCGTTTAAAATATGTAGTGAAGATTACTTGATCCATAGCTTCCTTAATTTGACCTCTAAAACTCTGCATTACCTTCTGTTACATAAGTATTAAAAAAACGACTAGGTATCTCAAAACTCTACTTGGAACCTCAACAAATCTCGCTTGAGATCTAAATAAATACAATTGAAATATCGTGAGCAAATAGTTTCTGTTGATTTTAAAGTTGCATGTAATGTGTGTGCTCTAGGAAGTTCAAGGCTAAAAAACTTCATCGCTTAAGGGGCTGCAACAACAAATTTTGTTGAAATTGATGTTATTTAAGCAGTTTTTTAAGTAAAACTATTTGTTCTTGCACATCAAAAAAAATATATATGTTAATATTCATCATAGTTTCAAAGACCTTGGACGGACTCGGATACATAATTGGACGAAATCGGCTCGATAGAAAATAATTGCAAAGATGAGTCTTAAAATTATCATAAACGGGTCTATGTCTTTAATTTTTGACGTATGGGTCTGCAATTAAAAACATGAAGTCAACATAATTATTCATAGGTACTTAACCGCGAATGAGTCATATTTCACAAATAATCCACACTTTTTATATTTGAATATTTGTTCATTATTTTCTTCTAAAACCTGGCCGCCCAGTATAGCGACGTCTCATTTACTTCCATACAAATAGACAGTGTGCGCGATTTTGGTGTTGACAGCGCCTTAAGGTCACGACGTATAGGCGAGCAGCGGTAGCCCAGTGGTAGCGGCCCCGACTTACGAACAGTAAGTCGTGGGTTCGAACCCAGGCAGGCGTATTACTTTGTGTAATTCATTTCATCACCACTGTTCATAAAACAAAAGATAAATCGTGAGGAAACCGGCATGTCCGAGAATGAAACAATTCGAAGTCGTGACATCTACCAACCCCCACTGGGCCCGCGTGGTGCATTATAGCCCGTTCGTCTCATAGAGAGGAGGCCGTGTGTCCCAGCAGTGGGAACATTATAGGCTGATTGTGCTGCACGCATTATTGTATTATATTATGTAAGTGCTGCACGGTAACAGCATCGACTCAAATCCAGCCCTTCAGGATTCTTTTATCAAACTACTGGAACCTAGCATCACGGTTTATAATTATGATATACCTACTAGCTGTGCCCCGCCACCTTAAATGTACGTAAAGAAAATCATTAAAATCGGTTGAGCCGTTTTGGAGGAGTGCGACCACAAATAAGGGGCATGTTTTGCTAGGAAACCTCATCCTTTTTCCGAAATAAAAGTAGTGTAAGTTACTTCTTATAACATCCGCTTTCTTCCAGTAAAAGTCCAGTCAAAATCGGTCCAGCCGTTTCGGAGATTAGCCGGAACAAACAGACAGACAGACCGACAGACAAAATAAACGTACCGAATATTCTTTCATGTGCATTCAGTAAAAATCTGTTATTTTGAAATTACAAACAGAGACTTTGATATTATTTATGTTTAAAGATGATAATTATAAAACAAGACGTGAATGTCAACTTGTCGCTACAATGACATTATCGCTACCTGTACTAACTGTCGCTAAATATGATATTACACGAATATCATAATACAGGACTTGTTTATTATGATACGTGTGCGATATGAAATATTTAAAGAAGAATTAAGGATGAATTTCGACTAATAAATTAAAGGAACCATAAGATGTTTTATTAAGCCCCACCCCAATTTCCTTTACACAAGAGAGCCATATACACATCGGTGTATATATTCCATTTACACCTCTCTCTCCAAGTCTTAGAAGCAATCCCGTGCTCGTATATGTCGAGGTATAGACAGGAAACGGCACGAAACACCTTGCCAGGTGGGTTGTTGACATCGAAAAGCGATTTCAAACTTACTTGAGATCCGTAATCAGTCTGGAGTTGCAATGTTACACCTGGACTAGTAACAGCGGCAATGCAGGAAGAAAAGTTTATCTACAGGGTGTAAACGGACCGTTCATGAAGCCCTCAACCAAGCATTATGTACTATCGAGGACATTCCCGCCTGATCACCTAAGCTACTACTAAGCTAATTTTTGCTTGCACTTACAATATAGAAACGCTCTCTAGCCCCACTTTGTTGACTTTGTATAGAAATAATGAATGAAAAGATACCGATCGGCCGAGCGCACTGACGACGCACGCCAAACGAGAGTTATTGTTATTTTGCGCGGCAAAGTTGACACTTTCCTAATAGGCCTAAACTTTAAGGGGGCGTGGTTAAAAAAAATTCAATGATCAGGCGGAAAAGACCACGACTGTAGGTACATCAAATTATGTAACTTTAGGTAAAAATTATGGCTAGGGAAACGATTTGTTTTTGAGTTAAAAATCACGTTTTACGGTAGGACTCAATGTAATGCACTCTAAATATTGTGCTGATGGATGGATTGAATAGTACGGGGCTCGTGGAGTTGTTTAAAATAAAATAAAAAAATCCATTACAAACATGTTTTAAAAAAAACCTTGTGTAAAAGTTGAAATGAAAATTTTACATTCAAAACATGTATTTAAAAAAAAAAAAACGTGAAAAGTTGGAACTTTGACTCCCAATATCTCCGTAACTAGAAGGTTCCCAAGAGAGTGAGGTAAGAGAGAGTGCACCTGTGAATGCGTTCACACTTGTGCGCTATAATTTTTCCAGAGCGATGACATCATCGAGACCATTATCATCTCCCTGCCCTTGTTCCATGTTATTTGGGGTCCGGCATTCTCCTCTGTCAACCGTCACGCTATCATTTGCTCCTTTTTAGGGTCCCGTAGTCCTGTTTTGCTAAGAGACCGTTAGTACTAGAAAGCTGTAATTTTGTAGAGATGTGTATATCAATAACGCCAACAAAGTGGTAATATATTTTTTTTGTTTTTTTTTTTTTTTTAAGGTAGCTTCTCTACATGTGAAGTGGGGATGAATTTTTTTTTCGTCGTCTACCCCATCTTGTGTGGTATCGTTGAATAGGTCTTTTAATATGACTTGGAGCTTTAGGGGACTTAGGGGACTTCTAATACTACTTTTCGATTTAATGCTCCATTTACGAAATATTAAACTTACACTTACAAACGTAGGGCGTGCCCCCCCCCCCCCCTCTCTCTAAACGCTAAACTGCTGGCTTGAAAGATTTGGAAAAAATCATGATGATAGTGCATTTCATGAACTTTAAAGAAATAGTTTAGCAGTAATAGTCATTGAACTTGGGTGTGTAATTTTGTACCAAATACAAAATCCTTACAATAAATCCTATAAAGTGACTAAGATGAAGTAGTTGTTTGTTTATAACGGTCTTCCTCTCCCTCTCCATCCATCAACATTTACATTCATCAATCTTTTAGTCACATGCGATTCGACCCTCCTCATCACATGTCCATACCAAGACATTCGATTCCCTCTCTGTAACTGGCGCAACTTTCAAACTTCCTTTAATGTACTCATTCCTTACAGAACGCAGAACTTCGCAGAGGGGATGGCCGATTGGGCCGAAAAGTTCTGGAGTGGCGAACGCGAACCGGAAGACGTTGCGTTGGAAGACCTCCCACTAGGTGCACCGATGACCTGGTGAAGGTTGCGAGAATCCGCTGAATGCCAGTCGCACGGGACCGGTCAATGTGGCGACACTTGGGGAGGCCTATGTCCAGCAGTAGACATCTTTCGGCTGAAATGATGGTAATGACTCATTCCTTATTTTATTCATTCTGGTCATACCATACATCCCAAGTCTTTGCTTTGATAAGTAGACCAATTTGAATGATATTTTTCTGGAGGTATTTAGAACCCATGTAATAGAGGGCGATCCTATTGGCACCACATGAGCCTAAATCTAGACTCCGGTCACTTAGAGTTTCTTCAGAAAAAAACTCGGACTTTGAATTACAAAACCCGGAACTTTTAGTTTTTAAGGTTTAACCTTCATTTGCATAAGTTTTAGTTTTGTTGATCGGATTTTGTCATATTTCACGCTTGTTGACGTCATTGGGGCTCAAGAGCCACCCACTCATAGTTAAGCGCTTGTAAATAAGTGTGGAGTATTGACTAACAAAAAACAGCTTTACATTAAAATTTAGGCATCTGCGCCAAAGACAACGATGAGCGGAAAGCGGGCAGTGCTAGTAAGAAGAAACTTTTCTAGAGCAATTTATACTGCCCATATTATTAACGAAAACAGTAATTTCAAAGTAGCTGCATAGACTACTTCGTTGTCCTAGTATTCGCAACTGCAACTGCTGAGCAAAGTGCTATTTAAAGAGAAATTTCTCGCCAACAGCCACTGGATTTGTGATTGATTGATGACAATAGGCTTGCTCCCTATTAAATGGGACTGAAACATACCTTTTGTTTATTTTTTCAGATTGGAAATCATCAAATGACTCCTCCTGCTCTGGGCGGAGCAGGAGGGAGTGTTAGACTTTTACTGACTAAAACCCATCCATGTTCCTACATCGCCCTTTGTGTTTCGGGGCCACGGTATCTCTTTCGAATAGTCCCGCAGCCCCGGCAGGCATCGGCCCTTGCAGACCCCTTCCTTATTGCTGACTCTCTTTGAGGCGCGCGTGGAACACGAACGCGCCGTCGACACGGCCTGTCGTCATGAGACGGACGGACGGCGAGCTAGCCCATAGCTCCCCGTCCACAGGCCCGCGCCACACGCACCATACATCGATCGTCAATTCCTTGGACGGTGGCTGCGGTACGAGAATGGTACCACAACCCGTAAATTTAAGGTGACAGTCCCACCACACGCTGATTTTCTAATTCGCTGCGTTTGGGGCGCGCGTGTGTGTGTGTGTATAATGCCAATGTGTTTTTACCCCATTACGGCGAAGGTAAAAGGACGGGTTATGTTTTTAGCAGTCTATGTATGTATGCGTTTGTTTGTATTAACGTAAAATTTATGTTCCTCCGTAGCGCCTAAACTATACATCCGATTTTGATAAATAATGTGTCAATCGATTTGCTATTATGGTCCGGGTAATATAGGCTACATTGTAACCGACGTCAACAATAGGAGGAGTCGATTTTATCTTGTAAGCCCCGAATTTAATTAGAGTGTGATTTTGCAGTAGTGAGGTTTTTTAGTTGTGGTATGACACACAAATTCTTGTTGTATTTTAGGGTAGTGAATGTTTGTGAATGTTTTTAGTATATTACTGCAGCGGCCAGCAACAGAGGCATTGATGGACTTACGTATAGTCCATCAATGCCTAGTTGTGGCCAAGGCTTGAATTTCCAAGCATGTTTGAGAAAAAGTGGATTTATACCGGAAATTAAAAATATTTCATTTCATTCGCCTGTGAGACTGATGCCTAAAACACTAAAAAGAAACTTTAATTACTGTGCTTTGACGTCAGCAGAGTGACTTCTCAATAATTTTAGAATATCGATTAAATTTGTTTTTTCAATTAGAGGTGTGACTTTAAAAAAATAAATAGTATTAATGCGATTATTATAATGATATTTTAAGATGAGCTGTGGCGGGTTGTTATGGCTCTCAAAATGGTGAAGAAAAAAATGTCAAGGAAACCAGCATAATTATTATTTTCATAAAACCAAATTTTCGATGACCGTGACATTGATATTGTGACAACCTTAATGTGCATGAATTCGCCGCTAGAGGCGTTCGTGTAGAGTAAGGTCTTCCGAAATGTCAGATGTCATACAGCGTTCGCGCGTTGCGTGCTTTTTTTATCACGTACTTATTTATACTAATACTTACGATTGTGTTCTAGACTGAGCCATTCCTGATTAATTATGACTTGAAGATTTTAAGTAGCAACTTAAGATCTTATTTGTTAGTACTTGGAGGTAGAATGATTTTTAAATGTTTCATGCTTGCTAATTTTAGGGAGAATATTGTAAATATGTATATCTGAAGTTTACACTATGTTGTTATACGTAATTAAATAGACTTTTTATGACGTTATTGGTACTTTAAATTATAAAATAGAATTATTGACAAGACCTTACTCGACAGTGGCGCCATCTGGTGAGCTCAAAAACGATAGCACCATTGGGCCCGCATAATGGATTGAGGGCCATTCTGTTTCATAGAGAGGAGGCCTGTGTCTCAGCGGTGGTACACTTTGACAGGTACTACCGTGCTAACTCACTGTGGAACACTTTTCTACCTTATCACTCAGGACATAAGGTAGATAATTGGTTAGAAATACTGAATTCGGTAGTACCAGGAGGACAGCCGCTTGGTTCGATCTTTATGTTAAGCCTTTACTTATCGAGTTTCCTCCGTGCCTCGCAAAGCACGTTAATCTGTTGGACCCGGCTGTCATTTGTAGATCTTTGACAGCCGTTACAGTGCAGTCAGTGGCCCAAAAAGTCTGACAACCAGTCTTACCAAGGGGTATCGTATTACCCAGTACTAACGGGGTTGTGGAGGTCAGATAGGCAGTCACTCCATGTAAAAAACAGGTATTCAGCTGCATCCGGTTAGACTGGAAGCCGACCCCAACATAGTTGGGAGGCTAGGCAGAAAATGTTAGCTGGTATGCACCTTGGGCGGTTTACGTTCATACAGTATTAGCGGCCAAGAACCAAGGGCAGTGCCTATGGTAGTTAGCTACGTCGCGTCGTCAGCGTTTTTAATTCAATATTATTTTTTATTAAAGTCATCAAGTTCTTGTTGGTCGAGTGGTTACCAGCGTAACTGAGCATGAGGCTCTGAGCTCGATTCCCGTGTCGGGCAAAGTGTTATTGAGTTTTTCTATCAGAATTTTTTCAGTTGCAGCCACAAGGTCTGGTTTTGTGCACGGTTGATGGCAATAGGCTCGCCCAATTTTACATGGGCCTTAAACATAACAGACGAAATGTGGATGTTGTGTTATTTAGGTACAACTCTGCTTAACCCTTTGGGGATAACGGGTTTGATGTTATGTGACACTAGAATCAAATAAAGTCCAATATTGTTAGATTAGAATTCATTTTTATTTAACCTTTTGAACGCCAGAGCATAAACGCATGCGCGTGCCCTCCACGCCAAGCCACAATTTCACCTACCATTTGGTCACATATTCGTGTCGTTTGACGTACGAGCCACGCACTAGCTTTTCACGTATATGTGACAATGGCGTTTAAAATTCTAATGAAAAACCAAGAAAAAGGGAAACACAAAATAAAGGACGAAAGTTGAAAGGACACCACAATCAGTTTGTTGGTTCCCATGTCATAATTAACACTGGTTTACTTAGGGCCTTTTGTTATAACGTTTGTTTGATGTTACCGCTGTTGGTTTTAAAGGGAAAAGTGTTTAAGGAAAATAATTCAAATACTAGCTGCGAATGAGGGTATGCTTGAGAGAAAACTTTTTATTTTTGTTATCAGTTTCTTATTCTATAATGCACACAAAATAAAAAAATAACATAAATACATCCAAAGGAGTTTGAATGGCTGGCCTAAACACCGCATTTTTTTTTTTAATGCTGCCACGCATAATACCTGTATCAATCGACAGCGGCCATCAATACAAACAAGTTTTGAATTAAACAAAATGTTCTAAAGTGTCACGTTTCCGGAATATAAGCTATCAAAATTGTGCGGAAGATGCCATCAGTGTAAGGACTTTACAAAACATCAATCGTGATCATGGTCTCTTTTAAAGTCTTGATCAACTCACATGAGGACTATGCAGATAAGTGTCTGAGTTGGTCTTTTGAACAAAGAACCACACAGATTTGAGTGGACCTATCCAGTCAGTGCAAGCATTTGTCAGTTATCGTGTAGCTCGACTTATAACTGTAGGAGCTCATTTTCCGGGGCTGCGGGACTGTTTAAAAGAGATACCGAGGCCGAGAGGCCCCGGATCACAAAGGGCGATATTTTCTTGCCCTTATCTCAATTCATTTGTGGTTGGCGCAGCATGTCTTCTTCTTCCATACTTCTCTATTTTTCGTCATCTCACCAGACACTTCTTGTCTTGCCATATC
Source organism: Xestia rhomboidea (assembly GCA_963853795.1). Lineage (NCBI taxonomy): Eukaryota > Metazoa > Arthropoda > Insecta > Lepidoptera > Noctuidae > Xestia > Xestia rhomboidea. Next base: position 15,878,514 of record OY970776.1, read on the forward strand.
ATTCTTAACACAGTCCATTCATTGTTTCTTTGGTCTCTAATTCATTTCAAAGCTAACGAGGCTCAATTACCAGTATGTAGGTACGCCTGTGTAAGTCACGAATGAATTAGGTATATGTCAAAAATATGCCTATAAGTAAAGCGAGCACAGAATTAAATGCCATTTTTCAGTCTGTGAGAATATCACAAAATACAGGGTGTAAACCACCTCATCACGAAGCCGTCAACCAAGCATTCTGTACATCAAACTAAGTAACTTTACGCAAAAATTATTGCTGGGAAACGATTTTTTTTTTGGGTCGAAAAATCATGTTTTGTGGTAGAACTCAATGTAACGCACTCAAAACATTGTGCTGATGCATGGATTGAATAGTACGGGGATCGTGGAGGTGTTTAAAATCTTACATTAAAGCCTTGTATTTAAAAAAAAAGTTGCCAAAAAGTTGGAACCTTTTGACCCCCAATATCTCCGTAACTAGAAGGTTCCCAGGTATGGTGTAGAACAAAAAAATGATCGCAATGACGAGGTTAACAAGTGAGTGAGTTAAGATGTGTTTTGCACCCTTTATGCAAAAAGGAAGAGAAATAAAGCAAACTCAAAACTAGTGTCTGCATCGAGGATATTTTCACTGAAGTGTTACGGAAAGCAAGGGTAGAATTTTTGAATTGGCAATTCAGTCGCTGTGATCCGGGTAAAAATGTACCCATTGATTTCATTGGGGTTTTTGCGGAAGTGGGCGAAATATGTGTGCCGAAAATATTGGTATTTTATTTATTTAAACTTCAGGTACAACAGTGGTACATAGGCAGACTTAATGCCATAAGGCTTTCTCTACCAGTTAACCTTTGGGTTTAATAGGAAAACATAGTGATAGGGTACAAAAAAAAAACTAAAAAACTAACTTCTTTTATACGAGAATTTATACATAATTATTATACTTATATTGATAAAAAATAAAAAAAAAATTTTTTTTTTTTAGATAAAATAATATTTTCGAAGGACTTGTGGCTAAATAATAACAACACGGGTTGATATTCAAGGTTAAGCAGTGCTTGCCGAGGTTGATCTGTAGATGGGTGATCATCATTAAATACCGAGTTCTCTCCGTGCAGCTCTCCATGAAAGTTATGGATAAAATTCCGTGCCTCTCTCCGTGAAAGTTATAGATATAAGAGAAATAGGTGAAAGTACGTTTAGCCGTCGCTCCCGGCTGACATTTTGTAGATCAGATTTTTGACAGTCGTTTCGAGTTGTCAGAAGTCTGAAAGTCTGACAACCAGTCTTACCAAGAGGTATCGTATTACCCAGTTACTGGTTTGTGGTGGTCAGATAGGCAGTCGCTCCGTGTATAACACTGGTCTTCAACTGCAGGCGATTAGACTGGAACCCGACCCCAATAAGAATAAGAATAATTTAATTAAAAAAGTATTACAAAGGTGTACTTAGAGGTGCAGTAGCAGCAGTAGTGTTATTTCTCAAACAATGGTATAATTAGTGCAAAAAATAAACTATAACTAAAATAATTATATTTAACAGTTGCAAGAAGAGATAATGTGGAATTCAAATGTTTGGTAGCAACCTGCCCGATCTAGGTTTATTTAAACCTGTGTTTCAGGCCATCATTTTACACACAAGTTTTATAATAAAAGAAATCTAATAACAACTATAAGAATAATCGAATTGGTACAAAAAACATTAAAACTAAATTAAGTAAATACATAAATGTACAATACGAGGGAATAACTTAGTCAAGCCAGAATTTCTAGAAGTTTTTCTGTGTCCGTGTATATAGATGGGAAAAGGCTAAGCAGGGATGATTTAGGTTTTTCTAAAATATGATGAAAAATGGGCTCCAAAAATACGAATATTATTAAACGCATCTGCGGCCTTGAGTGGTACTCCTCATAAATCTGACATGGGTGAAGAGGTGATCTCCATGTCCGCACTATTCCTTTCTGAGTAAAACATTTTATTTAAATAAATAAATAAATATTGCTGGACATTACACACAGCGCCATCTAGGGCCACACTAAATATATTAGTATATTTAAATCGACTCCATTTCTATTTACTAGTTAGTATATTATGGCTGCGGCTTCGCCCTCGTAGAGTTTGGTAATAATGGTCACACGGGATCATGCTACCAGGACGAAAAGTAGTCAAGAACGAAACACCGGCCCCATCTAGATTTAAGGTGGATGCTCCAGGGTAGCCCGCGAAATTCAAATTTTCTGACGTTTTTTTGCGATTTGCAGGTCAACAGGTACAACACGTATGTAACACACAGAATTATAATCATCAAAAACATCAATACAACCCTCCAAGCGCATAAAGGTGCTGTAAAAATTGAACGCTTTTACGGGCCCTCGCCGCCCTGACCCCGCTCCCCTCACTATTGTACTATCGCTTTCTTTTGCTTCGCATAGATTTCTTAACATTTAGAGCGTTCAATTTAAATATTTTTATTTTTGTACGAAAATTTGATGAACTAAAATATGATGAATTTTTAAAAGTCATAGAACAAAAGTTGTTGATAATGATGTTAGTAACACAACAACAACAACACAACAGTCCTAAGAGGTTGTCGGTGTTTTACAAATAACCCGGTTTATTCCCATATCACTATTGAAATTGTGCTTCGTCCCAAATAACAAGTACTAAATAAAGGCAGATTCAACCAAAAAATTATAAATAAACAATCTATATTTCTGTACTGTATTGATAATTATATAATAATGTTTTAGAGAGGTAAAGTTTGTGAGGTTGTTTATGGGGTAATCTCTGGATCTACTCTGAACCAATGTTTAAAATTCTTTTACCAATAGAAAGCCACGTTATTTGTGGGTGCACTATCCCATGATCTGTCCACAAAGTAGACTCAATAGTTAAACAATGGCGTCTCGACCAAATTGGTCATTTGACAGATCATGATACAGGCTATATTTAAAATGTTCTCGTGGGATAAGTTTCGAACAAAACGCGAGCGAAGCCGCTGACATAAGCTAGTAATTCAGTAATCCAGTCCGTTTGTCAGCACTTTTACTATGTAAAGTGAGTAATTCATCAACTGGTCCCACATGCTTACGGCCCAAATGGGACGAGTTGATGAAAATCAAAATAAATAAAATTTTCATTCTGCAACTCGTCCCACGTTACTATTAGGTAGGTAGATCTTATACTACATTTCTAAAACAAACATAATACACAAAAACTTTCTTTAAAAATAAAATTCAAGCATTGTTCAGAAAGAAACTTCGCTAATTCAATTCTAATGTAACTTTTGTATTAAAAGAAAAAAAGTTTCATCGTACCCAACGTGATAAAAAAAACAAAGGATTGCCTGCGAAAATTATTATTGTTAAGAGTTTTTTTTTGTACAGACAACAATAAGCGACTATAGGCATGTAAAGCTGTTTGCATAAAGAGTTTTTTTTTTTATTTAGATGTCATCTAAAAAAATGTTAATGTCATCATAATGCCTAGGCTTTTCCCAACTATTAGGTTGGCTTCTAGTCTAACTGGATGCAGCTAAATGCCAGTAGTTTACATGAAGCGACTGCCTATCTGACGTCCACAACTTAGTACTAGGTAATACGCTATCCCTTGGTAAGACTGATTGTCAGAGTTTCGGGCCACTGACTACTTGTAACAACTGTCAAAGATCCTACAAATGACAACGTGCTTTCCAAGGCATGGAAAACAAATGTAATTATTAAAAACATATAAATTACCTACTTTAATTAAGATACGCACTTTCAATACCAAAAAATCATAAACTCCTTCCCCTAAATTCTGACGACATTTCCCACCATCTAAATTATTATAATTATTACCAAGTCTGAAACATAATGAAAATCAATTTAGTTTCCTCTGAAAACTTGATCATTATAAAACAGCCCTAAGGCAGAATTTACACCTCTTTACTAATTAAGATAATGTTCCGTAATAAAGATTCTCGGGAAAACATTTCTGCAGGTACTCGAATAAAAAGGGTTTTGAATTTTAGAAGAAAGAAATTTATTATTGTTTGAAATTTTTTAGAAGTATTTCGATTGTTATCTGTATAGAAGATGGGGTGGTGCCTTTATTTTTTAACGTTTGCATGCTTTTTGTAAGCATTTATTTAACGTGCCTTGTTAGTTAGTTTGTTAGTATGTATTGGTAAAATCTAGCAACTGAATAGGCGAGACGACAAAAAAAAATCTAATTAGTCCGTCACTTAGCTTATCAAAAAATATCTGACCCGTGTTTTTTCTTTTGTCACGTAAACCAAAATTAACGAAGATACGACGCTTTTAAAATTCTCAATACGTCACGCCATGGTATAATTTTTAGCTAGTTCTGACGTCACGAGCTCCCACTCCCGAGTTTTGATGCGTTTTATCTTTGTCAATATGCATTGATTTACAAAAACAAAAAATACGTGTCCATTAATTTCCAATACCCTAACTGACGGACTAAATAGATTTGCAATTTTTTGATACTGTCGTCATGCCTATTTTAAACCAGTTCCCCCCAACCGATTATGCTGAAATTTTGCACACACTTTTGGTTCAGGTGACGATCCTCGACGACTACTTTTTGAATCTCTCCTTAGGCGGTTGGATCTAGGGCCTGATGCAGAAGGCAGTACTCCTCGATACGGCTCGCATTGTAAGGAGATTCCGGTCTCTGAAACCCTAACCACCGGCGGACTACTATTTTTTACTTAAAATGTCACTTACGGGATATCTTCCGTGATTATTGCGCGTTTTTCTTTCTTAGTGACATTTTAAGTATAGTAAATAAGAACCGTCAAAGCTTAAAACAGTGTTTACTATTTTTTTTTAGATTTTTTATATTTAAATATATTAAAAATGTGTAGATAAATAATGAATAAAGGAAATAATAATAATTTTACGCAGACGGGCAACAGATAGTTATTAAAATATAACTGGACTGGCGATAAAATTAACGCCCCATCACGTTGTCTAATCTTGCCTGATTAGACAACGAGATGGGGCGGTAAAAGGTATATTTTATTGTTCTCGTAATTAAACAACAACATTTTTTACATTTCATGTAACTCACTGAAAGAGAATGTTCAGTTGTTTAAACGTTTTGCTTTCTTAAAAGGTTTATCTCCTACTAGTTTATGCCAGCGGTTTCGCCCGCGTGAAGTTCGATAAATAGGGACATATAAATATATAAATAAATAGATGACAAAAATAATAATAATTTCCGTGAGTGATAGATTTCCAAAAAAGTATTGGACACATATTTTTTCATGTAAAGGAAAAATCAAGACAATACAGTGCGTCGGATACTCGTGTGACGTCACATTTGAGTAAAAAATGTACTCAAATGTGACGTGATCATGAGTAACAAACATACACACATACTAACTTTTGCCTTCATAATATTAGTGTGATATTATATTTTGTCATAAAATAATATTATTTATATCTTGAAATAAGGCTGGCTTACTTATACACTAAACTTATCTTGAAGAAAACTTCACGTAAGTTATTCATTTATTGAAAAAGTCTTCCTCTAATGGCTACAGTAATTTACTTATTTTTTTGCCTTCTAATTCTTATTTAAAAGTGTCAAAACACTCTTTTCTTCATTAGAAAATAACAGCAAGCAACATTTTTCCTGCCATAGTCAAGAAAAACCTAAGCAAAATTATAAAGGATAAATGTTTTATGCTAATTGCTGCTCGAATCGCCGTGAAGGGATAAAAAATTGTAATAAATTCGTGTCTCAAGTGTTAAACGGTAGAAAAAAAAAGTTTATGACCGTATCTCCTTTTAAATGGTTGGGTGAGACCTATTAATTATTTTGTTTAAAGCATTTTAAGGTTTAATCGCCCGGTCGCTATAAAACAAGGTAATTTAATGTAATTCTGTGTTAAAAAGTTTACGTAAAACAGAATGTTTTTTTTTTATTTGTAAGATTTCATGATGGCCAAGTGGTTAAGGCCTCGCCTCTCATGCACGAGTTTCAAATCCGGGCAAGTACCAATGTGAATTTTTAAATTCATATGTACTTTCTAAGTTTATCTTGGGCATCACAGTCATCAGTGAAGGAAAACATCGTGAGGAAACCTGGACTTATCTATACTAATGTTATAGCTGATGAGTTGGTTTGTTTTTTTGAACGCGCTAATCTCAGAAACTACTGGTTGGAATTGAAAAAATATTTTTGGGTTGGATAGTCCATTTATCGAGGAAGGTTATAGGTTATATAACATCACGCTACGACCAATAGGAGCGGAGCATAAATGAAAACAGTTGCAAAAACGGGGCAAATGTATTCCTTTTGTGAGCCTTTTCTCTCTTATGTGACGCAGACGAAGTTGCGTGGGTCAGCTAGTAATTAATATAAGTCTGAAATCGCCAACCCGTCTTGAGCAAGCGTGGTGATCAATGCTCGTGCCTTCTTTGTATGAGAAGAGGCCTTTGCCCAGCAGTGGGACAGTAACAGGCTGGTATTAATATACATGGTGTTAAAGTAGTCGCGTGCCATAGCTTAGGGGTGAGTTCAGTATCGATAAAGGAATCCGTAAAAGATAAATCCAGATCTCAGATAAAACAGATCATCCCGCTCAACAACTTTGAACTTAGATGTAACAAAAAAATGTCAACGTCTGTCCAGACACGAACCGGTTTTCGAATATTTACATTTCTTTAGCGTAACAAATAAAACGAACTAAAACACATTCAAATTTCCCACACATCAGCAAATGCGTCAAAAATTGGAACTAACAGCTTCCTAAACTTGCAACACATAACCTTTGATCACAACTCACGACAAAGCGCTGCCCACCTATTATTACAGTACTCAATATGCTGATAAAGTTGCGTCCAAGTTTCTGGTCCTAAATTAATTTCACACTCGGTAACTTGTCTGCCTTGAAATTTACTGCTGCCTCTGTTTTCTTGTTACGGTCGGTGGCGGCCATGTTTTTTTGGTGTCATGAAATGAGGTGGTGTTGGCGTTTTGTCTTTAAGTGATTTGTGATTGGATAAGGTGTTGTGTTTAAATATGGAAGGGATTGAGGAGCCTTGTTGCTGCTTCGTTGAAATAGTGGTCGACTGCAACTACTGAGCAGGTCCTGGGTTCGATTCCCGGGTCGAATAAAAGTGTTATTGGGTTTTTCCATTAGGATTTCTCTGCAGCAGCCACAGTGTATGGATTTTCTGCCAAGAAGGTAGGACTAGATTCGCCTCATATTACATAAACGTTAAACATAGCTGACGAAATGTGGGTATACTATTAGGTAAACCTCAACATAATTGTTATGTTAAGAGATTGAGGAGCTTGGAGTTTAAAGAGGCTTAATCCAAACACAGAAATGAATGAATCATTCTTTTTCTTTGCGTATCGATGGTGAAAAGCTTAAATCATTATGTTTGGCCCAAAATTCTGTTAAGCAAACTCTGCCACTGACACTATACAGTCATAAGGTCATCGTGCATTGGTGACAGGGCATGCGGCCCAAGATGAATGGTGGGCCATGAGGTGACTGAGAAGCCATACAATTTGTAGTGTCTGTGAGTGAAAGAGAGGGAGGCATTATGTCATCTCTAGCGCACGTGCGGTGGTAAAGCAGTCAGTTAGCTTTGAGCTGCGGTAGTGAACGGACGTGTGTGTGTGTCTTAGAGCCGATAATATAGACGGAAATACCACACAATTGCTCCCAGTAGTCGGTATACAAGCTAAATTGTTTGTTTTACTCTCAGTTATTACTATTTTTAACACGCTTTTATTAGCTTGGTATGTCTCTACATAATTTACCTACCTATTTATGTAACGGAATCTTTGAACGTAATTTACATCCACTTCAAAACGTCGGATTGAATAGGGAATATGCATGAAATACATTACTCTTTTTATTTATGAAAAATGCCTTGTATTGGCACATAAAAACATTGTGATACACTTGTTTAAGTTTCTAATACATCACTTATTTTACAATTTACTGTTTTATGTAGCATGTTTTTGGTGAAACGGAACGCACTGTCAAAACACAACCGTCCTCGATAACGCCGGTATTGACGTCAAAATTCATTGTGTCAAAAAAACACTTTTATTTAAAAAGTGCTAAAAGTTTCACTAAAACTTTATTATAATATTGTTATTGCAATTTTTACTTGATTAAAGCACATAAAATTGGTAAAATTATTTTATTAAGGCCAAAAAAATTGATGTAAATAAGGCAGATTGTGGATAATGACGTCACATCATGGCCGCGACAGCAACGGACGTTTGAACTGTCGTAGAAAATTGCAGGAGTTTAATGTTATGTTTGTGCGACAAGCATTAGTTGTACTTAACTTTTAATACTTTTCTTGGGTTGATAGTACTGTATTTTATTAATATAAGTGAAGAAGAAATTACGTGCATATTCCCTATTGAAATTTCGCACACTTATCAAGGACCGATGACAATGCAATAATTTGATAAACAGTTTGTCCGATTATCCTGATCAGGGTCTTCAGGATTAACGATTTTTTCCATAGAATAGAATAGAACAGGACTTACATGTTTCGCCATAGAACGACATACAAATATTAGAATATCTTAAGCGTGAAATTTTAATATAAATATTAATATTATAATATGCCTAGGTAAAAAGAATATCACTTTAAATTCAGGATTCATATTATTATCTATTCGAAATCCCAACAATAATAGAATCTTTTAATTAGTTTATTTAAGAAAAAATAATTAAAAGAGTTTTTCATATCTGAAAACACGGTAGTGTCTTGTGCCACGTACTAAGGCGTGTACTAGAGTAGAGTAGAGTAGGGACTGCATTTTCCGCACTTAGACTCTTATTCGGTCCGTTGTGCGTATGTGTCATGGCTAAGTTACCCAGCCTAGCTCCGCCCAGAAGCACAGAAGTTACCTGGGAGCCTCACAGGCTTCGCGGAGCGACCTCACCGTTCCGACGATTTGTTTGCGTTGGGTAGCCACGGCCTCGTATTCCAGGATGACGTGGGTGGCTGATTCTTCGGCATCAAAGCAGCCCCTGCAGAGTGGGCTGTCCGTGGCGCCTATGTTAAGGAGACGTTTGTTTAGGGGACAACTGCCCGTTATTGTCCCTATTATTATTCTGAGGTTATTTCTACTTAGGCTGAGCAGTCGTTTTGCTAGTCGCGGATGTAGACTTGTCATCGCCATTTTTGACTGACTGCAGTCTGTAGACCGTGACCATTTGTTGTTATGGAGATCAACTGATCTCTGGCGAATCCATGTATACGGAATTGTGATAAAGGTAAGGGAAGGAGTGGGTACGGACGTACTAAAGCGTGTACTAAACATTGTGGATTATTCTCTGAAAGAAGCATATGAGGCACTGAGGTTACTGGCAGGATCAACTGAGGAAGAACGTAAAAAAAGACACAAACTAAAATCAAGGCGTTTAGAGCTGCATTTTCAAGAATTTCAGCAAGAACTTATAAACAAAACCAATCATCTTCAGCACCATACCCTCCCTATCAGAAACGAACAAAACTTGAGATATTGAATTCCTTTCAAAATAACTCTTTAGAATTTAAACTTCGTCATTGGAACAAGTTTGGAGCGAAACTATATGAATCAATAGTTTCCAAGTGTTTCTGAACCCAGTCCGTTCTTGTTTTGTTTCATTTCAAATATTACTGCAATGTTTTTATCTTCGTCGTTTCTATTTTCTTATAAATGCTTAGTTTGGTCAAAAAACTATGATTCTAAACATTTTTGTATTTAGGGTTCTGTAGCCAAAAAACGGAACTCTCATAAATCTCCTGTCCGTATGTCGCAGCCATTTAACTCCAAGACTGTTTGCACCACACAATTGAAATTTAGAGTGTAGGTGTTTTCTATTAACCGCTACACAAAAGTCATCACTATCATCTTCCGGCCCTTGTCCCAAGTTACTCAGGGTTGACGCAACACGTTTTTTTCTTCCATTCTCCTTTATCTACCGTAACACGTTATCCGTGTCGGTCACGAAGAAAAGAAAAGAATATGACCACCCCATCTCATTCCATGGGTGTCTTAAGAGGCGACTTCCCTTAGTCGCCTCATAAGACCCAGTGAATATCATAAAGCAGTCTAGGTGTCTCGCACGGTGCACGGTAAGCCAGCAGCAAGCGCATTCTCTAGGTTGGTTAGTGTCTGGCAGGCAGCCTAACTATAAAGCGTAGCCAAAACCTTCTGCACCTGAGTGAAAACTGCTACACAAAAGTGATGTGGAATGAAGAAAAAATTGGAGTAGCCCTCCATATAACCTCTTAACGAAGCCGAAAGACACTTGTTTTCCCCGTCATTGCGATTATTTTTTTTGTTCTACACCTTTTCTAGTTACGGAGCTATTGGCGGTCAAAGTTCCAACTTTTTGAGAGGTTTTTTTTAAATACAAGTTTTTAATGTAAGATTTTATTTTAGACACCTTTACGAGCCCCGTACTATTCAATCCAACCAATCAGCACAATGGTTTAGATTGCGTTACATTGAGTTCTACCAGAAAACATGATAATTCACCCCAAAAAAAAAAGTTGTTTCTCAGCAATAATTTTTCGTAAAGTTACTTAGTCAGATGTAAAGAATGCTTGGTTGATGGCTTCGTGATGAGGTTGTTTACACACTGTATTTAATTAAAAATAACGAAAAAAACCCGACTATGTAATTGTATGTAGTTATATAATTACATATGTCATCTCCTTTTAATTTCCTTCATTTTGATGCCCTACTAATTAATTTATTTTCAAAAATTACCATTTTGTTATTTTTTTAAACACTTGTATAATGACACTCGGGTTTTTGAGACGAATCTAATGATACCTTAATCGTCGAAATCCATCCAGCTATTTGGAGCTTACGAGGTTATAAAAGAAATTTACAAAGAAACATACGAGATACGCGCGAAAAACATGACCCTTCCTTGGTAGTCGGGTAAAAAAAACTTATCGTCAACCCTTGTTAAATATTCAAGAGATTATAGCTTATCGGTTTAAACAACAATAATTTTCAAAACAATGTTAATTTTCTACGTGCTTTGTTCTAAAAACAAGACTATCCTAAGGACACAAACAGATGACCTTAACAAAGTTACCTCGAAACTATGAACGAAGAAATTGTACAAGAAAAGTTAGCAAAACTCTTTGGATCCAGTTACACAAATCACACTAATATTTTAAAGGCGAAAGTTTGTATGTGTGTATGTTGGTTACTCTTTTACGCAAAAACTACTAAACGGATTTTGATGAAATTTAGCACACAGATAGTTTATGACCTGGATTAATACATAGGATACTTTTTATCCCGGTAGTATGATCCCGTGGGACAATTATCGAACTACACGCGGACGAAGCTGCGGGCATGAGCTAGTTCTTCATTATACTTTCCCTCTCCTCTGTACCCATAATTAAAGCTGGTGTTTATTAGAAAATATAATTTCCTCGCGTCCTCTTGTATTCGAGACACGTAATACAATTATATGACAATGGAGTTAAAATTACTTGGAGCTCCGAGGCCCAAGATGTGTCTGGCTGTATGAATATTAAAAAGTGCTTTGTTTGTCAACGATATACACCTTATGGTTTAGAAGATAGAGCTGGATTTTAAATGGATGTGTTGGGTGGGCTATGCGAGTGAAGATGATAAAGTAGGTTACATAAACTTAGCTTATTCAAGTGATTAAATGTGATAGTATCACATTTAAACACTTGAATAAGCTAAGTTTAGATAAGATAAATAAATAAAAATAAATAAAGATGCGTAAAAACATATGTTTGCGCGTTTATCTTGCGTTGGAAGAAATAGTGGAATTTGTTGTGATTAGGATTAATTATTTATGGAGTAATCCGACTAGGAGCTTCGTGGCTAAATAATAACAACAGCTCAGGTCGATCTTTAGATAAAAGCGTGCTTGCCTAGGTTGGTCTGTGGATGGGTGAATCAGAATTAGAATCAGAAATCATTTATTTGCCATGAATGTGGGTACAAATTAAGATGTAAACATTGTAAAAGCAGTTACCGCCCATTGCATACTGAGTTTCCGCCGTGCCCCGGAAAGCACGTTAAGCAGTTAGTCCCGGCTGTCATTTGTAGACTCTTTCTTTGACAGTCGTTACAGGTAGTCAGTGGCCCGAAAAGTGTCAGACTTTTTGGGCCACTGACTACCTGTAACCAGTCTTACGAAGGGGTGTCGTTTTACCCAGTACTAACTAGGTTGTGAAGGTCAGTTAGGCAGTCGCATTAAAGTAAAATACAGGTATTCCGCTGCATCCGGTTAGACTGTTTGTTTTTTTTTCTTCGCGTGAGTATCGTTTGGTCGGAAGTCGTGTCACGTCCTCAGAAGATTGCAAAACAACTGGCGTCAAACCACATCCGCGTATTTTATATAGTTGCATGTATATCGTGGACACTCCCACCTGATCACCACTAAGCTAATTTTTGCTTGCACTCGCCACATAGAAACGCTCTCAAGCACCGCCCCGTTGACTTTATATAGAAGTAATGAATGAAAGATAATACCGATCGGCCGAGCGCACTGACGACGCACGCCAAACGAGAGTTATTGTTATTTTGACGCTTTCCTAATAGGCCTAAACTTTAAGGGGGCGTGGCTCGTCGCCTCTGCATAAAGCGAAAATTTTATTAACTGATCAGGCGGAAAAGACCACGACTGTACAAGCCAGAATAACTGTACAGTTTTCTGCTACACACGTTCATGCATGCTTGCACAGTTTGATTATACAGGCGAAACTGAACAAACATGCAAAACCTATCATTATCTATGGCCGGTTTTAGTACGACCGCGTCGCGTGTGAGTTGTGGTGTGCTTTGAGCAACTTTTTTAATTTTTTTCCTCAGTAGTCGCGGTCAAAACACGCGGGTCGCGTGAGAAAGAAATAAATAAAGAAAAAGTATTTATTAGATTCACACTGGACAAAACAAACAAAAAATTGTTGAATTAAAAATAAAACAAATTTATGTGAAAAAGTAGACAATAAGAAAAAGATAAAACAAATGAAATTTGTCCCGTACGAGGCCAAAAGACCCCTATCTCAGCATGGTGCTGTGACATTAAAAAAAAAAGGTCACAGCGCTGGAAGCTTGCCGAATATCTGGTATCCGGCCAAATTACTATCCGATTCATCTCTAGTCTTTATCTACCATTATTCAGCTCCATGCGAATATTCCGAAGTTAAACATTTATCTTGAGCATCCTTTAAATCTCTAAACGCACTCTAAACAATACCGTTTCCTTAAAGTACAGTCATGCATAAAACTCCTAGACGTACAACGATTTCAAATGTTTTTTCGATCCTTGACCTCCTTGCAAGCGAGACTCTCATTATTCCGTAGAGAAGAACTCTTATCTTCGTACAACGCCAGTGCTTGGCAGTAATTATTATTTTTCAAGTGCTCAAGGTACGGAACATAACCTTTTTCTTCGTCATTATACTTCAGGTGATTGAGTACGCAGAACACTTTGTCATGTCGGAGACTTACGCCCTTTTGGTTCGCATCGCTTTTAATGAAGCTACAGGTTTTTAAATGATTGTGTAAGCGTTTAAAAATGTTTCTGAACTCAATGCGACGTTTTTAATTGTTACAGCACCATACTGAGATATCTCAGCATGGTGCTGTAACATTTAAAAACGTCGCATTGAGTTCAGTGAATTTATAAGCGTTTTGGTTTATTGTATGTCTTAAATACTTATTATGATATAGCGGTGACCTTTGGGGTAGACGTGTTATCGAGTGGAGACCGCGAATCGGCAAGGTGGGAGGCCCTCAGGCTCGGTGGAGCGACGTTTTTCGCGCGGTGGCTGGTAGCAACTGGATGAGAGTTGCTGAGAATCGAGTTGAGTGGCGTGCGATTGAGGAATCCTATGTCCAGCAGTGGATTGCTGCTGTAGGCTGATGATAAGTAGTTTATTGTGATAACATCAGCATCATTTCATCTACACCCCATCTGCTTATAGACCACACGACTGATTGCAAGATAAGAAAAGAAGAAAAAATAAATATTGTTGTTTGTTTTTTCCTGCAATCGCTGTTGCAATACGCGAATTGCTTGAGCGTGTGGCTTGATGCTAAACGGTAAAAAAATAGTGTCTATGTATCGATGTCTTAGAATCATAAATTATTAAATCATCACATAAACTACAATAGCCTTACTTCAACAACTAGTCGAAGTAAATTAAATATTATCGATACCCGAAATTGTTTCATAAATAATAAATTTCGCAATTCAGTTGAAAATATTGTCGAACTCAACTCCGTTGCGACAGTCCCCATAAAACTTTCATCGTAGTTTCAGAACTCATATTTAAAGAAGTTTATTACAAATATTTCGAGAAATATAAGTGGTATTGTAACTAGGGTTGTCACTCCATAACCTACTAACATTATAAATGCGAAAGTTTGTGAGGACGTTTGCATGTCTGGATGTATGGATGTTTGTTACCCTTTCATGCAAAAACAACTGAACGGATTTCGATGGAATTTAATCTAAGTAATGAATTTCGCTGTGCAGTATGACACGACGTCGATTGACGTATTTTAATAAAATAGTGGGTTTGCAGTATGATTTGTGTCCAGTTGATGGCAATAGGCTCGCCTCTTATTACATGGGACTACATTACTGACAAAATGTGGGTGCACTGTTTGGTACACCTCTGCCTATCTAGAAAAAAAACAATCATAAGTAGTACCTGTAAGCAAGTTAATTTATTTTGGAAAATTAGTATGAAATAATTTTTAAACAAAGTAGTAGTAGTGTTAGAATCTAGGGTAAAAAAAGCATGCATACATGAGTGACCAATAATTTTAAAATAATGTCGGTTTCAAGTAGATTTGATGATGGTACAATTCATAATTGTATCTGCCTTAAACAGTGAATTATTGCTATTAATGTAGACAAGGAGAAAAAAATACTAAAAAAGCAAAAAATAAAATAATATATTCTTATGCAGATTTTTTTTATAAGATAATATTTTTTTTTTCTGAATGGCCATGGGTTCTGCTACTGGCCATTTCTAGGTTATCCACTGGTTGCCGGACATCCTGTACAACGTTGAAAGAAACACCGAGATTTTTTTTGGATAAAAAAGTCCTACAAGTGTGACACCAACTACAGTACTTTCTCAAGTTATTATGCCTTGTGACTGTGACTGTAGCTTTGCTTTTATTGTATTTTCGACTTTCAAAAGTGCCGTAATGGTCTAATTGAAATAAATGAATTGAGTTTTTTTTTGAGTTTTTTTGACACCCCTAATTCTAAATTCTCAGATCCCATGTCAAACTGTCTGCGAAGAAGAGGCGTTTTATTAGACAAGGAAGTTTTCACATATTTTATTTATAAAACTTCACATCTGTCGATACGGTGCAGAAATTATTTTGAAGAGTATTTCTCTTCGAAATAAATGGTGTAAGATACAGGGTGTAAGATACAGCCCTCTACAAACTGACAGGGTGCATTTAGCTCCATAATTTGAATCATATTACACCGATTTTTTTTTTTCGATTTTAGGGTTTCGTACCTACCTCAAAAGGAAAAAACGGAAACCTTATTAGATCACTTTCTTGTCTGTCTGTCCGCCTGTCCATCTGTCCGTCTGACGTCTGTCTGTCCGTCTGTCACCACAGGTTTTCTCAGGAACGGATGGACCTAGCAAGTTTAAATTTATACCATATAATGAAATCTATATTCCCTATTAGGTGTATAATCAAGGTCCTGAGTCAACACGATAAAAAGATATGGGCAAATTTAGATTTTCGCGAAAACCTGTAAGTACCAAAATTTACCTTAATTTTCAATTTCTTTTATTTTTCGTAATTTTCCTTTTACTTGCTGTGCCCTTGCTTTTAACCAAAATTGACAGTTTTAGGTCAACCGGAAGTACCCTATAGGTTTTGGGTCGAAAACCTTTAAGGTAGTCCCCGTTGACCTAGAATCACGAAATTTGGCAAAAAGCAAGGTAGGGAAAAGTCTGAAAAACGTAAATATGTAGTTTAATAACAAAAAAAAAAGTGGTTTTACTATTACAAACTTATTATTTGAGGTTGGAGCAATAGCCGTTTCTAGGGATCGAACAGCAAAATTATGTTTGTCCTTTTAAATGTTTGTACGGAACCCTCGGTGTGCGAGTCCGACTCGCTCTTGGCCGGTTTTTTTTTATTTCAATGTATAATTACATTATCGGAAAGCAGCACTCTATTTATGTAAATATTACTGGTAAAATAAAAAAAAAACAACAATGGATGTTGAAATACTTTAGCGAACGACGCGTAAAACATTAATAATGTTATTTTCGGAAAACACCACTGCCCGAATTGTTTTTCTAAGCCCGAAGAAAATTTCGCTAAATATCAAGAGCAGGTCCTTTATTAAATTTATTAACTGAACAATTTTGTAGGGAAGAAGAAAATACCCATCTTAATTTGAATCTCAATTTAAAACCACGGTAGCAATATTAGCTGCCCAGTATAATACCCAAGTGCTTAAATGTCTTTTTGCTCGTCTTTCCCATCTGACAAAGTTATCTCGTTAAATGCACCAAGAGTTTGCAAGACAAGAGGCTAACTTTGAAAACTTCGACCAGTGTGAGAAGAAAGCTTGAAAGTCTACAGTTGTATTAAAAAACTTCGAAATGTAAAGACAGGGAAGGTCTCTTTAATTTGGCCGTTTAACCCGTCGCGGAATTTGAGGGGTTCATATTTGTCTTGTGTTGGAGAAAAATGTGATGTTTGTGCATTTCGCAGTCTTGGTGAATAAGTACTTATTAGAGCAAGTGAAGAAGATAGATGAAAAAAGATTGCATGTAGCGGAGATGTGAATGTTGAGGTGAATGTGTGGTGTGACAAGAATGGATAAGGTAAGGAACGAGTATATTAGAGGAAGCTTAAAAGTTGCGCCAGTTACAGAAAAGTTGAAAGGGAATCGACTGTCGATGTATGGACATGTGATGAGGAGGGATGAATCGCATGTGACTAAAAGAGTGATGAATATAAATGTTGATGGATGGAGAGGGAGAGGAAGACCAAGGACACGATGGATGGATTATCTGAGGAGTGATATGAAAGATAAAGGAGTATATGATAGCGTGACGGTTGACAGAGAATGGAAGAAAACAACGTGTTGCGCCGATCTCAAGTAACATGGGAAAAGGGCAAGAGATGATGAGAGGAAGTCATTTGTTAATAGTTGACTGTATTCCTAGTGGCTGTGCTAGATTTTTGCATTCGCATTATCAGATTTTGTTAAGATTTGTCCTTGTCTTTACTCACAAGGTGTAATTCATCTGCTATACGTACATTGTAGTACGTAACTGCTCCGTTGGTCTCGTGGTCCCAAAGCGCCACGGCTGAGCGTAGGGTCCTGAGTTTGATTCCCAGGCCTGGCCTTAAGTGCTATTGGGTTTTTTCATTAGATATTTCTCAATAGTCGCCCGGAGTTTGGAAGGTGACCGTATGATACTTCCGTGCCTCGGAAAGCACGCCATTAGGCCGTTGTTCCTCTTCAGTGTCGAATTGCCGTCCCATCGGACTATGAGAGTAAACAAGGAACAGAGAGTGCACCTGTGCCTGCGCACACACTTGTGCACTATAATATCTCCCGCGCCGATGGCTGATCTCCGGTAAGATTGGCCGCCGTCACCGAAAACAGTCAAGAGGACTATATACAGTTACCTTGTGCTTTCTGAGGCAGGGACAAGTCTACTTATAAAGAGGATGGTCTATATACGGACCGACTTTGCTCACCTAGAAGATCAACCCATACATACATACAATACACTCATGCCTTTTTTCGCGTGGAAGTAGGCACAGACAACAGAACGTCACATGCTACGATCGATCCTTACATACTCCTATCGCCTCATTCAGGGGTCCTATTATATATAATAAACTGCCGTTACATTTAAAAGAATTACCCATCACAGTTTTAAAAAAAAAAGTCAATAAAACTGCTACTGGACAAGTGTTACTACACAATTAAAGATTTTGTCACTGACAAAACTTTCTGCTAAGGGGATATTCTGCTTCCGTGTGATTTAGTTTTAGTGTCATTTCAATGTTCCAATTCTAATGTTATTTTTTTTTGCCGTTTCATTGACATTTGTAATTGAATTTAGTAGGTAATAAATTTCTGTTGACATTTACTTTACTGAGTTATTGAGATTTCGTTTTTTATTTAATTTATTGACATTTTTCACTTAATTTTCCGCCATTTTTCATTAAATTGATTGACATTTGTAGTTGCTATTGACATTTTTACTTATTTTTTAATTCATATTATTGTCATTGTGCCTAATTACGTATGTCTTAAAATTAGAATTTTTAATAATGTCAGTAATGCTGCTTATTGAATGGAATGATTTTTTATGTTTATTTTTTGTTTACTGAATGTTTTATGTTATATAATTTTGCATGCCGTACGGCTAAATGTATTGGGATCATCACTCATGGAATTTACCATCATATATTCTGTATACCTACATTATGAGCAAATAAATTAATTCAATTTCAGTTTCACGTATATACATCTGATCATACAAAACCGTTGATTGCGAATGCTACGTACAGTCGTGGTCTTTTCCGCCTGATCAGTTTAATTATTTTTTTTTTGCTTAAATCATGCAGAGGCGCCGAGACACGCCTCCTTAAAGTTAAAGCCTATTAGGAAAGCGTTTACTTTGGCGCGCAAAATAACAATAACTCTCGTTTGGCGTGCGTCATCAGTACGCTCGGTCGATCGTTATTTTTTTCATTCATTATTTCTATACAAAGTCCACTGGGCAGGGCTAGAGAGCGTTTCTCTGTTGTAAGTGCAAGCAAAAATTAGCTTAGTGGTGATCAGGCGGAAGTGTCCTCGATAGTACCTTCTTCTTCTTCTTTAGGTGTCGATGAACTCAAATTTTGTTAGCCCAGTATGTACCCACCTGTACAGTACAGCTCTAACATTTGCCTCAATCAAATCTTGATAGGTGCAAGTGGTTGTGCAGGATGGGCAGGACAGGAGGTTAAGCATTTATTCTCCACACTGGTGACTATTCTGAAGAACATCACCAATAAGACCGTCAGTAATTGTATATCCTTCGCCGATGTCACTCACAACTACCTCGTACCCATATTGTCGATTTGTGCCTGTTATTATTTAGCCACGAGCTCCTCAACAGCTCTAGATTCTGCCACTCTAGGTTCTGTATAATACGTCAATAGATTACCAAAACAACTTGTCGTTCCTAGTGAGAAACTTTATAGTTGCACGGTTTGTTTCTGACATTTCTGATGTCTGACATTTGTTAAGCCTTGGAGTTTGAGTAGGAGAGGAAATTCTTATAGTTAATAATGATTACAACCAGCTTGTTTGTCTAGTGTTCGCAACCTGAACCCAGAAAACTTCAGAACATGACTTTTAAGGCGCCTAATTTCCAAAGGCAGATGTACCTATAAGACAAACTTGTTTTCAAAAGATTCATTTGTTTAGGATCTGTTAGAAAAGTGTAACATCCTGAACGGCCTAGATTTCTCACAATCAGCAGATTATGGTAAAAACATTCATTCAGTCATTGTGGTGGAATGTGTCCAAAATACTAATAATACTAATACTTTAAAAGTTCGATCTCTCCAAAACAACCAAGTTTGGTCCCAAAGTTATAGGGTCAAAATTGTTGCAAATTAGATCTAGTATCACCCAATTATCAATCATCATCATCAGCCTACTAATGTTCCCACTGCTGGCATTCTCTCTATGAAAGGGAACGGGCTTTAATCCACCACACGGGCCCAGTGCGGATTGGTAGATGTCACATGTCTTCGAATTTTTTGGTTCTAGGACATGCCGGTTTCCTCACGATGTTTTCCTTCACCGTTTTGAGAGCAGCGGTGCTTAAATAAATTACACAAAGTAAAGCAGCGGTGGCCTAGTGGTGGCGGCCCCGACTTACGAACAGTAAGAACGCAGGCAGGCGCAAATGATCAAGGAATGCACCCAATTACCAATCACCCTGAATTTTATAACAACTATATTTATTGTATGTACCATACCTACATTCTATGCGAATAAATTATTGATTTGATTTCCACCTCTGCAAAAATAATTTAAAATTAACTTTTTTTATTCAAAGCTCTTTGATGGTAATTCTTTTAAGGAAAGCCTAATCTTTAAGTTCAAAAGTTTGTTAAAAGAAATCTCCTGTAATAAGAACGGCTAAGCAAAAGATTCCAAAGAAATAATCTTTTAAAACATAATCTCTGCGTTTACTTACTTTGGCGAAGTTCAAACGAAGTGCTAAGCAGCTAAGGGATTTAAGTTCATTGATGTAATTCTCAAGTTTTTGTTGAGATCGGTATTGTTTTTACCAAAAGTTACAGGTATTTACAAAATTGAGTGTTCTATTTATCATTTGGGTCTTATAAAACTCCTCCAGCTGTTGGGAACAGTTCATGTTAGGCTTAAAATTTAATCCAGTCTTGCAAAATCGCTGTGGTTCTTTTGCGGCAATTCGTGTGTCATTATTATCATAAGCCTATATTGTCCCCCTGCAGGGCAAAGGCCTCCCTTCCCTCCTTCCACATTTCGTGATCTAATGAAATCGTAGGCCAATCCTTTGCGAAAGAGTCCAGCTCTTCCCGCCATCTCCTTCTAGGCCTACCGCGTTGTCGTTTCCTGCTGTTTGGTATCCACTAACATGCGGCAGACGTAACCAGCACAGTTCCACTTCAACCTAGCAGCTGTAAGGCCAGCATCAGCGATTTGGGTTTTGGAGCGAAGTATGGAGTTTATGACGCGGTCCGTTAGTTAGACACCCAGTATACCTCGCTCCATAGCTCGTTGGCAGACTCAAGTGCGGACTTCTGACGTTTTGTAAGCGACCACGTTTGCGCTCCTTAGGTGAGGGTGGGGAGAATGCACATGTATCCATGAGCTTTTGCTTGTGCAAGTGCGAGAGGGAGCGATCCCTTCATCAAATGTTTCATCGACCAGTAGCTCAAGCCGTAGCTAAAATATCATAGCAATAGCTAATATTATAGGGTTATGAAAAACGGGATGTAAAGTTCTTCATTCATAATAGAAAAGGGAGGATTCTCCAACCAGACGGGTGCTATGTCTGGTGGGCTACTGCTCAATGGTTGTTGTTGGGTTTTTATATATGGACCTTTAGACGAGAATAATAAAGCGCGATTCAGAATTCTCATGTTAGTTCTTCATTTTTTACGTAGATGGCGCTGTAGTACTTTTTTGTACTACGTAGCTGTAGTATTTTTTGTACTTTTCGTTTTCGTTGTCGATAATGGAATGAGTCGTCTATGCATGTTGTGATGTTTACCAATAGAAACTTGTTGTCGCATTGTTCACGGTGAGTGGAACAGTCTGCGGCAGTGATAGGAACTCCAGTGAGTCATAAATTCACCATACATATTCATTTCTGCACCTTAGCAGCATATTTGTACTTGTTTAAACCAGTCGGGCAGACCCTTCTGAAATACCTACTTAGTCTATTATATTCCTCCTTTTTTTAATTTGTGAATCAGCTCAAAAAGTAATTTGTTTACACTACAGAAACCATTATGTATGTAAGTAAATAACAAGACACTTACATGAAATACCAACACAAAGTTCCAGTGATATTTCTCATGGAATGTGTTTTCACCCGTGTATGCATTGTCAACAGTTTACGTATCGCAACGGTGGTAGGTAGGGTGACCAAAATATACCACTCTATGTTTACGTTTCATTAATTATTAATAACATTTTGTTTAAAAAAAAGTGCATATTTATACGAATATAGTAGTTCTACATAAGAGTACGTTATTTCAATTAATAATCAACGAAACATTAACAAAAATGTATTCTAAAACTCAGTGTCTTCAAACATAGTCACGACAGCAGTAATAGTTTCTTCTAGTGGGCTACAATTTTTATATTTTTAAATGTTTTTATATTTTTATTTGTAAGGAATATTTAAAAATGTAATTAATTTGTAAGGAAATAAATAAAAGAAATTATATTAGTATAATAATAATTATTATTACCACGAAGGGTATGGCGGGGTCTATTCGCTCGCTTCGCTCGCTCACTCGACTGTGTAGTAGGCTCCATGTATCGAGCTTACTATGGCTAAGCCAAATACACTCGAGAGCAATGAATCCGGGTCACTTAAAGAATCCTAAAAATCTCGGAAACTAAAAATGCTAGGTTAATGCAATAAATTATATTTAATAGACAATGTAATACTCCTTAAATGAAGGTATTAAAACTTCTTAGTTATTGTATAGTTATATCATAAAAAAATCAAATTTGAAAAAGGGCCACTTTCGAAGATAGAACTACGAAATTACAGCATTTGGTTTTGCTTTTGTTTGTAATCTGTCATTTATGTGGGTACATAAACCATGTTGATAGTGCTCTATATTCATTATTCAAGCTGAAATTATGTCGCTTACGCCTGAAGAATGCACCAGAATACTTACAATGCTGGAAACCGGCCGGAGTCAGCGCGATACAGCCAGGACTGTCGGTGTGTCGCTGTCAACAGTACAAAGAGTTCTCCGACGTTACGAAGAAACTGGTTCTAACCTACGCAGACCAGGAACGGGCAGAACCAGGTGTACCACAGCACGAGAAGACCGATACTTGGTGAACACCATGCTTCGAAATCGCTTTCTCACAGGAACTGAACTCACAAATCAGTTTCGACGCCTCGGAGGAAGTAACCCAAGTGCATGGACAGTAAGACGTCGGCTTGCTGAATCTAACTTAAAACCCCTTAGACCTGCAAACGGCCCTAAACTGGAGCGTGGGCATCGTATTTCAAGACTAAGATATGCCCAGAGCCACGAAAATTGGAGTATTGAAGATTGGTCAAAAGTTATGTTCTCCGACGAATCAAAATTTATGCTCTACAAGCACGATGGAAGACACAGAGTGTATCGAAGACCAGGGGAAAGATTCAAGCAAGCATGCATCGAAGAAAAAGTAGCCTACGGTGGTGGGTCTGTACTTGTGTGGGCCGGAATTTCTTCTGAAAGTCGCACAGAGCTGGTGATCATAGAAAACGGCTCTTTAACTAGCGTAAGATATGTGGAAGAAATCCTCAATGATCACGTTGGTCCATTTATGGTCAATTTAGGTGAGGATGCTATATTTATGCATGACAATGCCCGACCTCATACAGGTAGGATTGTGAATGACTACCTTCAAGAGATGAACATTACTCGTATGGAGTGGCCAGCGCGCAGCCCGGATATCAACCCGATCGAGCATGCTTGGGACGAGCTAGGCAGATGCGTAAAACAACGAAACCCTCCCCCAATCACGCTTCGTGAGCTCAAAATTGCTCTCACAGAGGAATGGGAGAATATTCCCCAAAATCGTATAAGGAACTTGGTGTACAGCATGCCAAACCGCGTAAACGCAGTAATGGAAGCACGAGGAGGCAATACGAAGTATTAAAATTCAAGAAAATCGTAATAAAGTTCAAAAATTTCATGTTTCCTATTTTTGTTTTAAGGAGAGATCAGCAGTTTTTTTCTTTATGTAATTTTGTGTTAATAAAATGTATGGTGACTCATATTTTTTTTACTTTATTTTAAGGAGTATTACATTGTCTATTAAATACAATTTATTGCATTAACCTATCATTTTTAGTTTCCGAGATTTTTAACATTCTTTAAGTGACCCGGATTCATTGCTCTCGAGTGTATATGACGTTATCTGTACGATATTGATTTCTTCTGGCATTTAAGTATTATTTTATCTAAGTATACAGGGCAGAAGGGACATCGATGCTTAAACAGTTACCATGTATTCAGTACATCATAAAATACAAGATTCATGAAATACAAGTTGGGAACGTGCGAAACAGGTTTATGTTTCTATGCATCCGTTTTATTTATCCATGTACTTAGGTTGTTTGTTTTTGTCTTGCACTTTTCTCGTTTTTTTTTTCATTAATTTATTTAGTTTATTTGCTATTATTGTACACCTATTTATTTTATTTAAGTATCTTTTCATACAAACACTTATATAATTAGAACACACACAGCATAAAACTGTTTTATGTCCGTAACATCACCACGTCAGGTCCAGTTGAAAACCAGCGTCGGGCACCAGCTGCTCGGCAGTTTGCTGAACTGGGCCTATTTGGCGCAGCCGTGAGACACACATTTTTTTTTCTGTTTAGTTTAATTTTTATAATTGTGTAGTTTTTATTTTATTGTTATTTTTGTTTTGTTTTTGTGTGCACTCATGGCATGTGCCAAATAAATATGTTTTCTTTCTTTCTTTCATTCTGAACACTCCCCACAAATAAATTTTTCATCGGTTATTAAAAAACAGCTGTTTCATACATTTCAACCGTGTAGGTATTGCAGTTTTATACGAAACAGCTGTTTTTTTGCTGTGTCCCTTCCACCTTATATAAAACTATTGGTATTATTGGTTTCCTTTGTAATTCATTTTCTATTTAGCAGAAATTTGGAAAATGTTGTCCGACGTTTTGCTTTTAACTGGTCACTCTTCTATTGAGGGTGAATTCCGGATGTTTTTACACCTCCACCCCTTATTGGATTTCTTTCATTGCCGTCTATAAGTGGTAATAAACTCCAGACAAAGAATTGGTTGAAAGCCTTCTTGCGTCCTTGAAATGTGTTTTTTTTTGGGGGGCAAAAATCTTTAACTTGTAACGTTATTAACGCATAGTTCCATTAGAGCACTTAAATAATTAAGTGACATATCTTTAGCTTATTAAGCTTTTAATCCTCAACAATTCATAATTTAATGAAACAATAATTGGGCAAAGGCTTTGAACATTAAAGAATTTGATCGAAGTTTGTAGTACTCACACAATATGGGCTATGCGATTATATATAATACTAAACAGATTGAATCTATACAATGCAAAGATAGTTTTACAATCTTCAGCAGCTCCAACAATACTATTTAATGCTATCAATTTATGCGCCCCTGTCCTTGTGGAGCAGGACCAGCTTTGAGCTAAAGCTACTAGATTTGAATAAAATTTTGCACACAGATAGTTTATAACCTGGATCCGGTGGGACAATTATCGAACTTTACGCCAGCGAAGCCGTGGGCTGAAGCTAGTGAAAAATAAAATTCAAAAAATAATAATTATACTTAAAACTTATTTTGTTTTTTGAACCAAACGTAAATTCTTTTTCTTCCTCTGTCTGGTGTCTCTCCAACTGCTGAAGGTTTGGCTATCAACGCCGACTAAAAAAATCTTGGCTGAGGAACGTTCGTGAATAGACTGGAATCCTAAGTGCTGCTGAGCTGTTCCACCTTGCAAGAGACAAGAAGAAAACGTTAATTCTTACTTGCTTATAAATCCTTATCTTTACTAATACACGGTTAATTTTAGGTCGTTCTGGAACCGAAAGCCTTAAACTCGGTCATCGAACTCGGAACGATTGGGACAGTTTTTTCAAAAAATAACAACCAAAAAAAAGCAATTATTACAAATTGAATTATTCGTGATTTTTTTATATTTTTGTAATTGTTATTTTTTGAAAAAAAAAACACGAAAAATTAAATTTTCTAATATTTTTTTTTAGTTTTTGAAAAAAAACAGTCCCGATTGTTCCGAGTTCGATGATCAAGTTTATGGCTATCAGTTCCAGAACGACCTAAAAATAATGGTGTATTGTAAATGCGAAATAAAGTTTGTTTGATACCTTTTCACGCCTAAACCACTGAACCGATCATCCTGAAATTTTGCATATAGTTTACTAGGTGTACAAAAACGGACAAACAGTAGGTGTCATTCATCCCGAAAAAAAAGTACTGATCCCGAGCAAAACAACAATAACTTTCTTATGATAATAGATGGCGCCACTTTGTAGAATCATGATTGAATTATATTATTACAGGCAGAGGACAACCCAAATTGATTTTTAAATTTTAAACTAGTTATTAATATTAAACATTGTACTCCCGTATTAACACTCCCGTTTTCGTACAATATATTTTCTGTCTTCATTATTTTCTACATCTTCAAAATTATTAAACACCGCACTTAAGAGTAAGTTGATAGTTTTCATAGCAGCGTCAACGCCCACTTGACTTCAACTAACTTTGAATACAATACTAAACTCTACTACTATAGTCAACGCTAACACTAAAAGAGCACTAAATATTATGCTCCACACTGTACACTGACAGTTAAAATGCACTAAACCTGGCTAACTTTAGTTACAATTTAGTGCTAAGAGGTGATTGTGTTCATAAAAGAGAACGGTTTGTTCAACTTTTAGTGTGCAAGTGTCTCTATCAACCTCGTAATAAAATTACTTGACCACTATTATTGAATTACCTACAAGCAGTTTGTTAATTCATTAAGATTAAAAACATCTCACTATCGCTCATAAAAATAGGTAAATCTTGACAAGGGGCAATCGCTTTGAAAAAAATATTTAAAATTGGAATTATATGGCTAATAATTTTAAAAGTATTTATTTCCTAAACGAAAGGCCCTGTCTTCTGTGATACCGTTATTCAACTAGTACATATAGGTGATTTATTTCACTGTGCAATACTTGTGTATAAGCCGAAGAAAAATTACTGTTAGGTACACTGTTTAGACAATAAAACTGCTGGAACAATATATTTCTATATTATCCTCTTTTTACAATTGAAGAGCTCGTGGCTAAATAATAACAGCCGATCGATCTTTAGGTTAAGCCGTGCTTGCCTAGGTTGGTTTGTGGATAGGTGACCACCTATTACATACCGAGTTTCCTCCGTGCCTGGGATAGCACGTTAAGCCGTTGGTCCCGGCTGTCATTTATAATATCTTTGACGGTCGTTACAGGTAGTGAGTGACCTAAAGTCTGACAACCAGTCTTACCAAGGGGTACCGTATTACCCAGTACTAACTGGGTTGTGGAGGTCAGAGCAGTCGCTCTATGTAAAATACTGGTATTCAGCTGCATCTGGTTAGACTGGAAGCCGACCTCAACATATTTGGGGAAAGGCTCGGCACATGATGATGAGGTAGCTTTGTCAATCCAATATACTTTTGAATTTCACATCGTTACCGCAGCATTATCAATTGACATTCAACCATAGGGTGATAAAAATAAATAAAAATAAATATCGCACTAAGCAACGAGGCTTGTGTCGCGCATGAAGAATTCCTCATCGTATTATGGAGGCCCCTTTAATTTTTAATTTATTATTTGTTTGTTGTCATTTGACAGTTAAACAATAAAATGGATGAGACGAATTCAGCCAAAAAGTTTATCTTGGTTTTATTATTTCAAAATAGAAATTGATTCGATAGGAACAAAAAGGAAAGAAACTTCTAGTAAAAAATGTAATGTCCCGTTGGGTACTGGTACGGAACCCCTTAAAATATCATCGATGCTGTCACCTAAAATTTTTAAGGGCTGGTTAAATAAAATAAATAAATAAATATCGCTGGACATTACACACAGCGAACATCCATGACTCGGAAACAAATGTCCATGTTCATCACACAAACATTTGCTCCTACCGGGATTCGAACCCGGGACCCTAAGAACGTAAGGCAGCCTCAATACCGGTGCGCCATTCGGGTCGTCATAAAGTAATTGCAAGGCCGACTTCACGTAGTAGTTTTAATAAAATGATAATTTATTTCTCTTTTTCCAAGATTAACAGAGTTTTAATGTTCTGATTAAACGAAAAGCTCGTATTTTATTAAAATGTCATATACTTATGTCATCGTGAACGTAATGAATCTGGATTTAAAACTAAATCGTTTTTAGATAAGATATGAAAACTGTCAAGTTTATAAAGATAGAAGAATGAATAAAATGGGACTAAGATTTAGCTGGCCTCGGTTCGGATGAGGTGCTTAGATATAATATTTCATCCAGGTAAATCAGCGGTATCAATTTCAATTAAATCATCTTAAACAACGGGTCTGATACGGCACCTCCCTTTTGTGAATACAAAATTAAATAAATAAATTGTGTTTTGTTTCAGGCAAAATCAAAGACTACACAATTTTTCTTGATTTTTATGCATTTCACTCGAACGGAAACGTCTGGTCACAAAATAAATTCTCTAGTGTTTCGGCATTCAACATCTTTCACTCGCTTAAGAAATTAAGTTTTATACCTAATTATTTTGTATTAATCGAATATGTAGGTATGTACACTGTTTTTTTGTGCAGACAAACAAACTTAGTGTACATACCTACGTTACAGGTGATCTTGGGATCGATACAGATGAATTGTGGAAAGGATCGAAAAAGAACATTCACTCGAGTGTAATATTCACTCCAGCATAGCTATTCACAAACGCTTCGATTCGATTTCGATTCGACAAGGCGTATTTCTATCTCTTTTTGGCCGAAAGCGAGCGAGATAGTTTGATCCGAGCGGCTGTTATTATTTAGCCACGAGGTCACTTCCCCTACATTCTCCTATAAAACCAACGTCAAAAAACGTTAAACAGAAACTCGAAACTATTAGTTGGGCACACCATCTTTAGGTAGTAACGCTTCAGGCCGTTTTAATTTCCCAAGGGATGGTGTAAGCCACAGAAAAGACAAATTCAGAAGTTTGAATCATCATCAATCTCCTGCCCTTGCAACAGAACATACCATATTAGCTATTGTAGTATGAGCTGTTATACAGGGTGAAAACAGACCCTTCATGAAACCGTCAATTATGCTAGCATTCAGTACATCATACTAAGTAACTTTATGCAAAAATTATTGCTGGGAAACGTGTTTTTTGGGGGTGAAAAATCACGTTTTCTCAATGTAACGCACTCAAAACATTGTGCTGATAGATGAATTAAATAGTACGGAGGTCGCGGAGATGTTTGTAGCAAAACTCTAACATAAAATACATGATGTATTAAAAAAAAAAACTTTGGAAAAGTTGGAACTTTGACCCTCAATATCTTCGTAACTAGAAGGTTCTCAGGTATGGTCTAGAACAAAAAACTGATCGCAAAAACGGGGAAAAAAAGTGCCTTTTGGCATCGTTAAGGGTCTTTTTACACCCTTTATTTCGACAGCCCATTGCCATCGTCCGGGCACAAAACCAGACAGCAACTGAGAACACCCAATAAAGCTCTTACCGAAGTGCTCGGCAGAAGCGTTTAAGACCACTAAGCAAACGAGACAGTCTCCTGCCCTTATAAGATCCTTTGTAAGGCATCTCAGTGGTCCCGAGCCACAATATCATGCTTCACACAGTCCAACCATCCTTAATTTGCTCTTCGCCTACTTTTATAACCACGGCTGGCTCAGAGCCGGAGTGATATCTTACACTAAGCTGTCCTTGCGTACGGTTACCATTTACACCTTCTTAACCTGGTGTCAGAGTTTTTATGCCGGTGCGTGCCTGTGAGTTTGTACTGTGTGTGCCTTCTCAACCTGTCTTTACTGTGATCTAAGTCCCTCGATCCGGTAGGGCTGTTTAATCAACGCTCTGCTTATGTTCCGGTTTGAGATTATTATATAACTTGATACCTGATGGCAGTGAAGGCCTTTATTATTGTACAGGTATGTTTAAGTGCGTAGTTTGAAATTGGTTTTGGATGAGCTTAAGAAAAATATTGATTATTCTAGTTAGACATTCTGAGTGATCGACTCGCCTTGGCGCTTGACGAGCCAAAACTATGTCTGGAAGATCGTCATTATCTTTCTGCCCTTGCTTTGTCTCATCGTTCTTGGGATTGGCGGCAAACGTTTTTTTATTCCTTTCTCCTCTGTCAACCGTCACACTATCATTAATTACTCCTTTTTTTCATATCATTCCTCACAAAAACCATCAGCGTTTCCTTGGCATTCCTCTCCCTCTATATTTATGAATATTTATATTCATCACTTGTTAAATACCTGATGGTATTTAGGGGAGGTTGACCTGAAGGTACACTAGCGGAATCGAAAATAAAACCACTGTGTACTGATCTGTCTAGATAGCTGATTTTATTCTCACAAAAAATTCAAACTGTTTGCTTATATACTAATCGAGGTAACGAAACCATAGCGACTTTTATTTCGACTACAACGCCATCTATCGAGCACGCTGGAAGCTTTACAAATAATTAAGTCTTAAACATACCGCCCATCAAGGACGTTACTGACGGAATGTTCTTCTAAACTGAACTAAAGTGACACATTGCAAAAGCAAGTTGAACTAAACATTTGTACTACATGAGAAAATAATTTAAACTAAAATCTGCAAGCTATGGTTCATAAATTTAACTATAATATAACACTCAATTAGTAATGGCTAAGAACGATGTTACAATAACTAAAAGCTAAACATGAATTATTCTAGGTTGTAAAAATTGTAAACAGTGTAAAGAAACTTAAAATATGTGTATTATTTGATTTCTCACAGTTGATCTAAAGTTAACAATCGTAAAAATAGTAAACATGTAAAAAATAATGAACTAAAATATGTAAACAGTAAAACAATACAACTTTCTTAATCGACTACGGGTAAAATACATATTTTGGATGTTGGTCTTTTAATTGTTGATGATTTGGTGCGTAACGTGACGACACGGGTGATGTTATCATTCCCAGGATGTTTTTGTAGTATCCTACCCATCAACCAGCGACTTGGCGGCAAGTCGTCTTCTTTGACTAGCACAATTTCTCCAATTTTTGGCTCAGCAACTTGGGAAGACCATTTGTAACGTCTCGTCAAAGTAACGAGATATTCGTGAGACCAACGTCTCCAAAACGACTGAAGCATTCGTTGAATGAATTGCCAGCGTGATAAATATTTAATGTTGGAATTTTCGTACTTGTGATCTGGTACATTGACTAAGGACTCTCCAACAAGAAAATGTCCAGGTGTCAAGGGCAACGGTTCACCAGGATCGTCAACCTTAATTGTGCACATAGGTCGCGAGTTCAAGCACGCTTCTACCTGACTGAGGAGCGTCGTCAGTTCATTGAAGGTGAGAGTCGCTTCACCGATCACCCGTTTCAAATGGAACTTCGTGGACTTCACTCCGGCCTCCCAAAGTCCACCAAAGTTGGGACTGTGCGGAGGAATGAAGTGCCACTCCGTACCATTCGCTTCGAGGTGTTCGGCTAGTGACGATTGGATAGCTGTCAACTGCTGCAACTCCCTGGAGGCACCTACAAACGTGTTGCCATTGTCACTCCACAGTTTGGCACAATGACCTCTTCTCGAGACAAAACGCCTAAACGCCGCTAAAAAGGTTTGAGTGCTCATGTCACTCACTGCTTCTAAATGCAGTGCACGAGTGACCATGCACACAAACAGGCATATATAGCCTTTGTATGACCGGTGGCCACGACCTTTGGTTGTCCTCACATTAATTGGACCAGCATAATCAACCCCGCTATGCAAAAATGGTCGAGCTGGGGTGCACCGAACAGCTGGTAGTGAACCCATGAATTGGTTTTTAGTACTGGCTCTTTGCCTGGCGCATGTCACACACTTGATGACATGATGTTTGACCACATTTCTGACTCCAATAATCCAGTAGGCTGTCCTCAAATAGCTTATCATGAGCTGAGGACCTCCGTGAAGAGTTTTATGGTGTGCGTCAGCTATGATCAGCCGCGTTAGATGACTGGAGTGAGGCAGGACTATCGGATGCTTCATTTGATCGCTTAGTTCTGACTTCTCCAGTCTACCTCTAACTCTCATAATGTCCTTATCATCGAGGTAGGGACAAAGTGACCTCAATGGACTTGTTTTTGTTTGTAGATAGCCTTTGTCCTTCAGTTCCTTGTATTCTGTTGTAAATAGTTCTTCCTGTGTTTTTCTAATATAACATTCGAGTGCAGCGTCTAATTCTGTTTTTTGTAAATATCCTTTCCTGTATATTTTGTTCTTCGTTAAAAACCTTCGGCAGTATGCAACGACCCTAACCAATTTTCGTAACTGAGAAAATTGATCGAAAAAGGGACAGTTTGGAATGATCGCTACATGTGCCTTTGCTGATTCTTCTAAATTTGTACTGCAATCATTATTTGGCCTATGGTAAATTACGTTATGTAATTTAAGAAACGATGGTCCAGAAAACCATAAATCGTCTTCTAGCAGAAGACATCTTGAACATTGCCCTCTGCGTCTACAATCCGCAAGTAAGTCGCAGCTGAGTAAGCTGTTTTGGAGGCATCACTAAAACCGTGGAGTTCCAGATAGTCGTTCGACTTGGTGCCAAGCCAACGAGGAATCCGAATCTTGGTGAGTAGTAACAATTCCTCACGATATGATCTCCATTCATTTATTAAGTCGTTGGTTAGCTCCTCATCCCAACCAACACCTGCAAGCCACAATTTCTGGATGAATACTTTGGCTAACACCACACTAGGGGCTAACCAGCCTAACGGATCAAAAAGTCGTGCTATCACAGAAATAATGGATCTTTTAGTTACAGGTGCGGTCGTCGGCGGCGGGAGATTCACCGTGTACTGGAAAGTATCTGCGTTGCGGTTCCAGGTAAGTCCTAGAATTTTGATGGTACTATCTAATTTTATTTCTACTTCCTTTTCCTTGTGTCCTGGTTTCTTTGGTTTGTTGTACTCTATTGCTTGTTTGACTTCCTGTATGATTTTGTGCTTATTTGTGTTGTCCTTGTTTATATTGTCCTTTCCTATGTTGTGCTTTTCCATATTGTCCTTTGTCCTAATTTGATCTATTTGTCCTTTCAAGGTATTACCTTCTATTTCCTGTATCCTTTCTACTGTTTCTTGGTTGTTGCTATTCCATTTTTGGAGCCTGAATCCACCTTTTCCTAATAACGCTGTCATTTGCTTGTAGATTTCCATGCTTGCTTCTACGTTATTACAACCAGTCATCAAGTCGTCCATATAGAAGCAGTCCAGAACCATATCGGCTACAAGATTGTAATTTTTACCTTCGTCGTAGGCGACTTGATGTAGGGTTCTAACGGCTTGGTATGGTGCTGATGCCGTACCAAAAGTCACCGTCACCAGCTCGTAGCTCCTTAATTTCTGTTTCAGGACTGTCTCGCCATAATATGCGCTGAAACATTGCGTCTTCTTCCGAAATTCTGACCTGACGGTACATTTTGACGATGTCCGCTACCAGTGCTATGGGATGAAGTCTCCATCTTAACACAGTGTGTCGTAAATCAGAGTGCAATGTAGGTCCCACCATCAAAGTGTCATTGAGTGAGACTCCATTGTTGTTCTTCTCGGACGCGTTGAAGACAACACGTACCTTCGAGGTAAGTTTGTCTTCCCGGATTACAGCATGGTGAGGTAAGTATACTGCCAGTTCCTTGTTCTTGTCATTCTCGTCTATCTGCCTCATGTGTCCTAGTTGTAAATATTCTTCTATTACCTGCTTGTACCTTTCCTTTAGATCTGTATTTCTTTCTAGCCTTTTTTCTAAAGACCTAAATCTTTTTTCAGCGATAGCACGAGAGTTTCCACCTTTGCAAGAAGGATTTTCATCGCGGAAAGGTAATCTCACCACGTACCTTCCACTGCTATCCCTTATTGTAGTGTTAGAATACAACTCTTCACACTTCTTTTCTTCAGGTGTTAGAATTTTCTTTGAACTACTTTGCTCTTCAATTTCCCAAAATTTTCTTAATATTTCGTCTTCATTAACTTGTGCATGCAACACATTAACTTTTGTTGAACCTTTAGATGTGTCCTTACTAACTGCCCCGGACAAAACCCACCCTAAGGTAGTGCTCTGAGCAATCAGAGTTCCTGACGGATTCTTAACTATGCCTACCTTAATGATGCAGCTATAAGCATCAGCGCCCAGTAAAACATCTATTTTATAGGGAGTGTTGAACTTTGGATCTGCAAGCTGCAGCGTGTTGACGCTTAACCAATCTAAGTAAGTGTCAACTCTAGACTCAGGTAAGTACGATGTAATTTTACTTAGTACATAAGCGTTGATTTTAAGACTAAAATTTGAATCTACTCGAGATTGGATCTTAAATTGTACCAAGTACGTTGCCCTGGTTGAACTATTACCACCAACGCCTGAAATAGTTCCTTGAATGGGGATTTTTTTCAGGTTGAGTAGCTGAACTACGGCCTCTGTTACAAAACATGCCTGCGAACCCTGATCAAGCAAGGCTCGGACAGTCTGAAATTCACCAGAGCGTGACTCGGCTTTTATTAGCGCTGTGGCTAATAAAACCTGTCTGGGCTTGGGAATATTACCGGTCGACAGACACGAAACAATCGGACCCGTATTAGCTGAACCAACACTGTCGATAGCCGATGATGTCGAAGGTTGGTCCTTTTTGTCCGACTCTTGACCTAAATGCAATAGCGAATGATGGCGCCTTTGACAAACTTTACACGTGGTTGGTTTTTTACATTCAGAAACAATGTGATTGCCTCCTAAACAGTTGAAGCAAATTTTATGTTTAGCTACAAAATCACGTCTAACTTTAACTGTCTGCTTAGAGAATTTCTTGCAGAAACAAAGTTTGTGTTCTTCTGAGCAGAACTCACATTTTATTGATGAATTCGTAGCCAACATTGCTTTTGGAGTATGAGCACTTGAACCTTTATTATTGTTGTTGCCCTGATGAACTGGTGCCCTTTTAGGCTCTACACACTCTAACGCACGAAACCGATTTTCCATAAAAGTTTTAAATTGATTGAAAGTTGGTAAGTCATCGTTGGAGTCATTATTGCAAGTACTAAGCTCCCATTGTTTACGCGTTTCGTTGTCCAATTTAAAGGTAACAATGTCTATGATGATGACATCCCATGTACTCACGTCTATCTTCAAATTAGTGAACGCATTAAGACAATCGCACGTGGTATCTAGCAACTCCTTCAAAGCTGTGGCTGATTCCACCTGCATACGTTTTTGACCGAACAACCTCCTAAGAATACATTTTGTTAGGTATTTTCTATTACTATAACGCTTCTGTAACTGAGTCCAGCACTGAATATAATTAGCATCAGTTATGGGAGTATGCCGTATTAATTGCTCTGCTTCGCCAGAAAGGTGACTTTTTAAATAATGGAGCCTTTGCACATTATCTAAAGCATCATTTTTGTGTACTAGTGATGTAAAAAGGTCATGGAATGTTGTCCATTCCTCATATTTACCCGAAAAAGTAGGAATGGATATTTTGGGCAACTTAACAAAAGAATTACTACTTGACTTATTAATACTTGTCGAAGCTTTATCT
This sequence comes from Xestia rhomboidea, assembly GCA_963853795.1. Lineage (NCBI taxonomy): Eukaryota > Metazoa > Arthropoda > Insecta > Lepidoptera > Noctuidae > Xestia > Xestia rhomboidea. Next base: position 15,913,654 of record OY970776.1, read on the forward strand.
GATTGATGTACAGACGCCTTAGTTAACAGAAGTTTATTAAGAGCTGTTTTAATTAAACTTTTATAAATAACATAGGTGTCCTCTGTTGCATCATAGATGTCAACCACCAAACTTGATAAAAATTTGTAAACACAACAAATGTATAAGTTGATAAATCAATCTAAGTATTAATAACAACTTTCTCAAAAGAGATGAAATCTAAATTTCTGGAGTGTTGCAAACTTAAGCAGTAAACATAAAAAAAAAAACAGCTGATTAAAATTTTCTAAGTGTAGACTATCTTAGAGTCTTCTACTTCAAACATAATACGAGTCCCAAAAACTACTTAAAATTTTACTTAAAATTTTGTTTTGGAAACACACAAATCTGGTAGAAATCGGGCAAAGGTTCCCCGTTCCCCCGTTATCTTATAAAATATTCTAAGTCCTAATTGTAACATGCACACAAGTTGGTAAAATTTTACAAGTTCAAGTTATTTTCTAAGTTGAAACTTCTTCACTGCATATTTCTTCTTTGTTGGAATAGAGTTCAAAATCGTTTGACTCGACCTGCTTGTCCAATTCATGGACAGATAAATAAAACAAAAGAATGTACTCACAAAACTGCACTTCACACAAACACCGTTTTCCACCTGCAAGTGGCGCTGTCTGGTGGCCGCTATCGGAACTGCGCGTGACGTCACCTGCGACGTCGCGTGATGGCTGCGCCTGCGTCACCTTGCCGTCGTCCAGTGATGCGTTGATCTGAGAGTGGCGCCCTCTGTGGCCACTTCTTGAACTAGTCCGCCAATGCTGACTTCAGCTCACCGCTAATGCTGGGTGAAGCTGTCGCCGCTAGTGCGGAAGACCGTGTACCTTGCTGCAGCGATCCACTGCAAGTACACGGGAGGGAGAAGTGGGCGAACGGTGGCTCCACTTCTATCAAAAACTGTCCCAATCATCGGGCTCGTAGGACCAATGTTAAATACCTGATGGTATTTAGGGGAGGTTGACCTGAAGGTACACTAGCGGAATCGAAAATAAAACCACTCTGTACTGATCTGTCTAGATAGCTGATTTTATTCTCACAAAAAATTCAAACTGTTTGCTTGTTAAAAATACTAATCGAGGTAACGAAACCATAGCGACTTTTATTTCGACTACAACGCCATCTATCGAGCACGTTGGAAGCTTTACAAATAATTAAGTCTTAAACATCACTCTTTTAGTCACATGCGATCCTTCCCTCATCATCACACAATACCAAGACAGTCGATTCCTGTGCAACTTTTTTGTTACTGGCGCAACTATCAAACTTCATCTAATAATATAGTCATTTTCTCTTAATCCATTCTTGTCACACCACACATCCGCGTCAACAATTTTTTAATTCTGTCTGGAGGATAAGGTATTAAATCAAAAAGGTTTTTAAATATGAATACATTTATATTATTTATTAAATTTGTAATTTGTGTATTACTTATCTATGTCGTGATGGCTGCAGACGGTTGTGGATTAGGTGTCAAATCCGGGGAAATACTGCGGTCTTTTTCAAATCAGACCTACGTATTTTATTTTATAATTTTATCTTGGCCATCACTGACATCGGTAAAGTAAAACATCATTTGAAAACCTGAACTTACATAAGCTTATAATATTATAAAACTTATAAAAGTGTAATCGGACATTTAAATAATTTATTGTTGGTAATGATCAACGTTCATTCCTATTGCTTTCGTCGAGTTGTATTTGTCCATCCTGACCTTGACCTTGACAAACACTTGGAGACGTTTCAGGAGTTGCGCAATATCATCATCGTCTCCTTCTCCAGAGTCCTCTGGTGGTTCAGTAGTATCTGTGTCGGGAGTGGTAATGAGCTCAGTAGTGGTAGTACTAGGGGTAGTGGTATAGATAGGAGTTGTTACTGTGGTAGTAGTTGTGGGGATTGTTGTGGGGATTGGGGTGGTGGTGGTAGTTGTAGTGGGGGCAGCTGTAGTGGTGGTGGGGGCAGCGGTAGTGGTGGTTGGGGCAGCGGTAGTGGTGGTAGGGGCAGCTGTAGTGGTGGTGGGGGCAGCGGTAGTGGTGGTTGGGGCAGCGGTAGTGGTGGTTGGGGCAGCGGTAGTGGTGGTTGGGGCAGCGGTAGTAGTGGTTGGGGCGGCGGTAGTTGTGGTGGGGGCAGCGGTAGTGGTGGTTGGGGCAGCTGTAGTAGTCGTGGGGGCAGCTGTAGTGGTGGTGGGGGCAGCGGTAGTGGTGGTTGGGGCAGCTGTAGTGGTGGTGGGGGCAGCTGTAGTGGTAGTGGTCGGGGCGAGGGTGGTAGTAGTAGTAGTAGTAGTAGTAGTAGTGGTAGTGGTGGTTTCTTCTTGGAAGTTTTCGAAGTCAATACCCGTTACTTCTTCGAACCATGATAGGTAAGGGCCGGGACGGACGTAACCTGATAGAAATAAATGTATTTTACAATAGAATATCTTAATTCAACAAATAGTAATGTAATTGGTATGAAACAAGATTATGTAAAGTGTGATTGAAAAATGAAAATATTATTGTGATTGTAAAATATAAATTAAATTATTAAAAAGAAATATTACCAAAAGGCAGACCGGAGTGGCAAGCATCGTTTCCTGACATCCTGAAGGAGAAGATACCGACGAGAGTTGGAACAGCGTCGGAACCAACATGCACTAGTGGACCACCGAAGTCGCCCTGCCACCAAGAAAGAAACTTAATATACTTGGTGTCTGAATTCACAAAATGGAGTGGACTTAAGCTGATTCCTCTTCAAAACTTACACTGTCAGATACAAGATATCTTCTGTGATTAATAAGGTATCAGATATTAAGGCACAGTGATGTTTATTTCAGCTGATAATCATATGATACTATTTCAGCAGATGATAATGATTTAGATATTGTGAAATATTCCTGAAATAAAATTTTAAACCACACTCTTTCAGGCCGTGGGCGTCGTAAAAGGCAACTAAAGAAACCGCTGGAGGAGGAGACGTCACATTTGAGTAAAACATGTACTCAAATGTGACGTCACATGAGTTCTTCATTTTTTGTTTACGTGAAAAAAGAAAAAATATGTGTCCAATATTTTTTGGAAATCTATCTGACGAACTAATTAGTTTTTTTTTAGTCATCTACCCCATTAAATTACGAATAAAGTTGTTACTAAAATATCTAAGCCTTACGTTGCAAGGAGACTGTGAGGTAACGTTGTAATAACGTGCGCAGATTGTGGTCTCGGTGAAAACGCTGGTCACGAATGTATTAGAACATTCATTGTTGGAGATTGCCCGGAGATATACCCATTTCAGCGTATCCGACAAGTCACCTGAAACATTAATAAAAAAAATGAATCTTTGTGCAACATCTACGGGATATCCACGTACAAGTTTTATCATGACTTCAGAACAAGATTCTAAAGTAACAAATTTAATAGATTTAAAAACTAGAACATCTGTTTCGTTTTAGTAAACGACATAATATTATAAAATTCATTCATTCAATTCATTATTTTTGAGCCAAAAGTACTGAATTTTAAAAACTATTTTTATACAGTAGAGCAAGTAATGGCAATCTCATCAGGGGCGCGAATGAGAAATACTGTTATATGAAGGAAATATTCTTGAGGTTTATTTAGAAAAAGCATATTGATTGAAGATTATACTGACCACCCGTCCATATTCTGCCGTGTCCACTAATGGAGACTTGCTCGCCGTTGTAGTTACGGTACGCGTCAGCCCTCGGCTGGATGCGGATCGGTTTCACCAAATCTGGGGGAGGACATAACAATTTCAGCAAACCGAAAAGTTCTTTTCAATTTCAATTCATTTATTTAGTCAGATATAAAAATATCCATAAAGTAGCACACAAATTCAACAAAACAAAAAAAGTACAATCATAACTCAAAATAAAAATGAGGACTTAATTTATGCATAATTAGAGAGTTGTAGCTTGTAAATAACGTAAATATTACTGATATCTTAATAATTAATTTAATTTAAAAAAATAATTTAACATAACAAAGTCAATTAGATTTAATAGATTAATAATTGTCAATAACATAAACACTTACACACATACACTTACAAATATATACTTTTAGAAAGGAAAATGTGTACTCACCGTTATAAGCAATAGGGCGTTGCACCTTCAGAAGTGCGATGTCGTTTGCCTGCGCAACTAATGAAAGGTTGTTGTATGTGGGATGACTGTACCATTCCGTGCTTTCGTAAATTCTATCCGGGTTTTCAAAAGACAAACCAACGCGAACTGTCACCGACACGAGGCTGAGAAAGAAATATTTATCAATTTAGAAACAGGAATACTACAGGGTGCAAAGAGACTCTTCGCGAAGCCGTTAACCAAGCATTCTGTACATCAAACAACCCTTCGCAAAAATTATTGCTGGGTTGGGTAATGATTCTTTTATTGGGGTGAAAAATTACGATTTACAGTAAAACTCAATGTAACGCGCTCAAAACATTGTGCTGGTGGATGGATTGAATAGTGTGGGCTACGTAGTATAAAAAGTAAAGTTGTAGTAAGTATTAAAAAAAAAACATGTAAAAAGTTGGAACCGACCCCCAATATCTCCGTAACTAGGTATGGTCTAGAACAAAAGAATGTTCGCAATGATGGGAAAACAAGTGCCTTTCAGCTTAGTTATGAGTCTTTTACACCCTTTATAACTTTACATTAAAGGCCTATAATAGGCATGACGACAGTATCAAAAAATTGCAAATCTATTTAGTCCGTCAGTTAGAGTATTGGAAATTAATGGACACGTATTTTTTGTTTTTGTAAATCAATGAATATTGACAAAAATAAAACGCATCAAAACTCGGGAGTGGGGGCTCGTGACGTCAGAACTAGCTAAAATTATACCATGGCGTGACGTATTGACAATTTTAAAAGCGTCGTATCTTCCTCAATTTTGGTTTACGTAACAAAAGAAAAAACACGGGTCAAATATTTTTTGTTTAAGTGACGGACTAATTAGATTTTTTTTGTCGTCTCGCCTATTCCTGCACTTACTTCACAGTGGCTTGCGCAGCAGTGATGACCCAATCCCGCGACACGATAGCTCCTCCATAACGCCACAGAACACCAGCAGTGTTAACTGAACGTAGGGCTACATGGTACGGGAACTGACCCGGCTGCGCTTCCCATCCTGATGCTATACGCGACGATGTTGATGCTACTACCATACGTTCTAGATAGAGAAGGCATTTTAATGATAATTAGTTCATTCTGTAATTTTATCTTAAACATTTTCAACCTTATAACTCAAAGCATAAGGCTGAAAAGTGGCGTCAGTGAACTCGGTAGTAAATACATTATTTATTGTCATTATATTGTTATTTTGACCTTCAGTGAATAAATGATAAAATGTGATATTTCTCTTACCGGAGTCGATGTTATTCGCAATGTTGGTTGGTTCTACGGTTTTGTATCGCGCGGATACCTGCAAAATAAAGGTTAGTTAGATAGAGTGGGTAGGTGTTGACTTTAACTAAGGCATCTTATTGGGCAAATTCCTTCAACTCCTAGCGTCATGTTTGACGTTGACGTTTGAATGAGAATGAAAATACTTAGCCCGAGAAATACGTGGACAAAAAAACTTTTTAACAAAAAAAAAAAAAACTGATTTCCAAACAAAAAACACTAACAAGTGGAAAATAATAATTCTTTGCCACTTTTTTAAGTAGTTTTTGGTTCCTAATTTATCCTTTTAGTTGTGGCACCTCACACAAATCCTTTTCGCTTTACAGCTAGCAGTTATTAGCACATCATCCACATAGATGAAGTAGTAAAACTTCATACTGAGGATAACTCATCAATCATAAAGTACCGAAGCAACATTAATAAAATTTATATGGGCCTACCGCGCAAGCTTTCTCTATCAAATGAAAAAGAGAAATCGGTGTTCATACATAAAAAAAAAGATAAGGTTGGCATCTGAAGATGAAGTCACTGTTGTATTAAATAAATTGAAGCCGCAAAATCTCTTAAGATACAGTTGTGCGTACCTAGTTTAAGAGCCCGGAACCCTGACAATAATTTTAAAATTGCTAGTACAACCCAATGTTTCCATATGCTTTGTACTGTGATGTTGTTTTTGTTATGTACTAACAAACTTAGACATAACCTCCTCCTTTTTTAAAACATAAACTTTTGAAATTCGGCACACGTGTTAGGACTAACAGTATACGAATATTGCGCAATTGTAACCACCTGAGGTTGATGTCTGTTAAAAAGGGACTTCGCCCTGCAGTGGGGCAACAAGCCGTAGTTTTGTGTAAAAACAACTAAATAGGTAACTATATTAAACGCACCCACGACAAAGAAGAAATTCCTATTGTGGGTCAATGTTTAAAAAATAAAATTAAAATGTCTTACCTGAAACGCCGCCAGCAGAAATAAAAACAACCCTGATTTAATAAACATCTTGTTTGCGACCGACTGTAATTCTAAAAATCTAAGCTTTCTTATTTATACCATAATTTCGGTTAATTTTCAGATTAAAATCGGAAACTTGACAAGATAAAGTACATTAGTTAACCAGGATCTAAAGACGTGCTATCAGCAACCTCGCCCGCAACGTTGGTATAAATGACCGATAGTTTATATTAGAATTTGGATCTTTGTAAAATGATGTTTATAATGAAAATCGGGCACAGCTCTAATTTACAATGTGATTAATATTGATTTTGCCGTTATATACTCGTATAGCTCCTAGCATAGACACAGTCAAAGTCTTCTGATGAACAATACGAACGGATAAAGGCTTGGTCTATTTATGGGCATGACTGAGGCTTTCGACCTTGTGAAATATAAAATACTTTTGAAGGAAATGTATAATTTAGGAATTAGGGGAAGTTTTCAGCAACTTATAAATCTTATTTAACTGATAGAGATAACAGAAATATCATGATTATTATGCCTCAGTCAAAACACAGAAAAATATTAACTTGCAGGGAAAAGAAGTTAAATATGGTATTTCCAAGGCTGTACATTAGGACCTTCACTATTTATCATTTACATTTATGACTTGCCTGTTATTGTTGACGAGTGCACTGAACTTTAAAACAAACTACTCTCCGCAAAAATGACTGCAGCAAACGACTTTTTTTCGGGTGAAAAATCAAGGTAACGCACTCAAAAAATTGTGTTGATTGATGCATTGAGCAGTACAGGGGCCATGGAGGTATTTCTAGTAAAATTAAAACATACAATATAGTATTAACAAAAAAAACTTGTCCGTTCCGTGAAGATATTGTTAGGTAACGAGATTCGATTCTAATTATGTAGTGGATTGGGAAACCTACATATATGCTCCTTTCGGATCGAATACGGTTATTAAAAAGATTGTAAAACGTAACTAAAAGGTTCCCAGGTATAGTCCAGAACAAAAAACAATATCACAAAGACTGCATGAGCAAATGCTTTTCAGCTTCGTTAGGGGTCTTTTTATTACAACTATTATTAAATGAACCTTACATAAAATGGTTCATGTATCCTTGATGTTATGACTCTGTTTAATGTATGCCGCAATAAATTTGATTGTCCTGATTTGGTAAAGAATCTATGTCACCTTGTTCCTCGAACAGTACATGTACGTGAGGTGCGCACACGGCGCTTGTTTGCTACTAGCTTTTGTAAATTTAACGCTGGCTCGCGCGCACCTCTTCATCGCTTAGTTGAGACTTACAATAATGAGTTTAGCATAATCGACATACTTTGGCATAATCGACATACAGGAAGCAAATCTGCGCAATTCTTAATGATCGGCAGTCGATGATTGTGATGTAATGTGTTTACATATCTGTATGATATGTATTGTGTGCCGACTAATGTAACTCTCTGTATATTGTGCATTACTTAATTTACTGTAAAACTTACTTTTATAACTGTTATTTTAGTTTACATCATATACAGTCTCTCTAGTTGTTTAATTACCTAATTATAGAAATCTGTGGATAACGTAGTGGGTAGTATATTTATCATAGTTTAGTATGTAAGCCTTATTAGGAACCTGTGATATGTTTTTTTTTTGTTTTTCCTAAATAAATAAATAAATGTAGTGAAAATGGATGTCGTGGATCATTATGACCCAGTGTCGTATTCGTTAGGTTTGTTTCTGATTAAGAAACTTTTCAGAAAAATGATAATTCGACAACGAGGAAAAACATCACATTTAATTAACCACTATCAATTTACTGTTAATCAGCAACGTACAAGGTCATGTTTGACATTATTATTTTACGCATTATTTCTTTGAAATCTAACTAAACACTAAACTAAAAAAAAACATTAAAGAACTCCTCCACAACACAGCCGTCAACTACTGAATGTGCCCCGATTCCCGGAGAATCTCGGGTTTCGCTAAGGAACCCAAATAAAATTCTACATGTCCTAGACCCGATATTCTTTACTCATCTGTGTAATTGTGTATCGAATGAAAAATACTTTTTAGAAATCAGAATATTATTAAACATATTGTGAATAGGTTGCCCGATGAAATTACAAGTAACCCTAGAACTACAACATTTTAATATTTCGATCCAAGAACCACAACATGAGTTGCGGGTAACCTAAAATAAAACTACGATTTTCTCGAAAATTATTAACTTTGATCACAAACACATAATAAAATTGTTCTAAGATATTGTACTATTTTAGAAGTAAACACTATTTTTTAATTTTGGCAAAGCAATTAGCTTCTATAAGGCGTAAATATTTATTGAATATTCAAATTTTGTTCATGGATAGAATATCATAGATAAACATTATTATTTTAAACTAATATTTGTTTTTTTAAACCAATAACATTTATTTGTGTTATAAATTAAAAAATAAATAAATAAAAATTATAGTTTCATAATAATTCATGAGAAAAATATTTTTTAGTAGAGTAGTCGGTAGAATGGACAGCGGTGGCCTAGTGGTGGCAGCCCCGACTTACGAGCAGTAAGTCGTGGGTTCAAACCCAGTCAGGCGCATTACTTTGTGTAATTTATTTCATCACCACTGCTCTCAAAACGGTGAAGGAAAACATCGTGAGGAAACCTGCATGCTCTAGAAACAAAAAATCCAAGACATGTGACATCTACCAACCCGCACTGGACCCGCGTGGATATCCACGCGGGCCCAGTGCGGGTAGATGTCAGAGATTGCCTATGAGAGGAGGCCGTGTGTCCCAGCAGTAGGAACATTATAGGCTGATTATGCTAAGCGCTGTTGGGAAATAATTTTTGGACACTTGACACATTGCTGTCTGCCTTCCTGTCATTTCCCCTGGGATTTAAATAGCAGTGAGTACGCCGATAGAGTTTTATCGAGCTGAGCGCTAATTATCTTCTAACCCCAAAACATGAAACATTATCACCTCTCAAAGGTTGAAGAAATGTTTTGCCGGAATCCAGGCGATGTTCCATGTATTTCAGTATTAACTGGGGGCTTCGAAGTGAGCTTCCTTATTTTAATTTTAATGTTGAGGTACTCCTTGAGTGTAACGTACAAAGAAACCAGTAGGCTTAGCCAAGTTGACAATCTACAATCGTTAACGCATAGAAAACTAACCAAATGTATGGGAATGACATTATTTCAACGTCAAGTCACGTGGTCAAAACAAACGAATAGAAACTTTAAAGTTCAGTCAAAACTGTAAGTTGGCTACGATTTATATGGGATGTCGCTACATCCCATATAAATCGGGGCCATATATCATATATCGGAGGCATATATATCTGGAGGCCTAAAAGCTAAAGCTAAAGCTTTAGCAGAATCTTATTATGAATCACGTTAAAAATGTTATTTGTAAAAATGGACTTTAATGTCGTGACAATAAGGTCTATTTTAAGAATTTATGTATTTTGATTCTGATAAAGCGGCCATCTTAGACCCCCTGGATTGTAGAAACGAATACATTTCATTCTATCATCTTGATCGATGTAAACTTGTCTACGAAGTTTCTATTCGTTTGTTTTGACCACGTTTTTTTTTTTCGGATGAGAAATCATGAAATGACTCCTCCCGCTCTGGGCGGAGCAGGAGGGAGTGTCAGACTTTTACTGACTAAAACCCATCCATGTTCCTTCATCGCCCTTTGTGTTCCGGGGCCACGGTATCTCTTTCGAATAGCTCCGCCGCCCCGGCAGGCTTCGGCCCTTGCGGACCTCTTCCCTATTGCTGACTCTCTTTAGGCGCGCGTGGAACACGAACGCGCCGTCGACACGACCTGTCGTCATGAGACGGACGGACGGCAAGCTAGCCCATAGCTCACCGTCCACAGGCCCGAACCACCACCACCACGTGACCACGTGACTTAACGTTTACGATTGTAGAAAGAGAATCGATACGAATCGTTTGTAACTTGGCTAGGCCTGCAGGGCCGTCCTAGAGCTCGTTGGGTCGACGCTATCGTTAAAGTTGCTGGATACACCTGGATATGGGACGCCCAGAACCAGGAAGTGTGGCAGAAAAAAGGGGAGGCCCATACCCAGCAGTGGGTTATTCCGGGCTATGATGATGATAATGACATAAAAGTTTATATACATAGATTCAACCTCTAAAATATCCCCCTTAAGTGAAGGCTCGCATATATCTTCAGTGCCTGCAACAACCTATGCATCGTTCAAAGCTAAGAATAGTTCTACAGCACTGATGGCAACATTTGGGTCACATGTTTAATTTAGTATTTATTTAATAGTCTGTTGTGTGTTTGTTTTACAACTTACTGCGATTGCCAATTCACCTGCCAGGCGTGGCGATTATGGCATAACCCCCCTTTTGGGAAGGCCTATGTCCAGCAGTGGACGTATTTCGGCTGAAATGATGATGATGATGATAACATTTTCTTACCTTTGTATAATTCTTTTTTATCAATTCTTGTGAATGTGTGAACATTGTAGGCTCTGTAGATTGCTAGACGCCTGTTAACTTTTTATCTTGGTTTACGTTTTTTGTGTAGTACCTATGCAATGACTAATTGTCGGGCCTACGTTGTCCCTCCATACCTAAGTACTAATGCTGTAACAGGATAATATTGTAAAACCATTTAAAAACAGTAACCATGTAGTTTCTTGTTGGTTTTTCTCCATATGAATCGACCAAACTAAACCGTGCACCTTTTTCGACGTTTTAGGTGTCCATGTAGGCCTATGTGAAATAAAATATTTTGATTTTGAAGAACTGGATCGGGCACTAGCATATTCCTCGAAAATTACAAAAAAAAAAATCTGGGCCAAAAAGTTCTGGAGTGGCGATTGGAACCGGAAGACGTTGCGTTGGAAGACCTCCCACTAGGTGGACCGATGATCTAGTGATGGTTGCGGGAATCCGCTGGATGCTAGAGGCACGGGGCCGGTCAATATGGTGACACACGCCGAAAGACGTCGACTGCTGGACATAGGCCTCCCCAGGCCTATGTCCAGCAGTGGACGTCTTTCGGCTGTAATGATGATGAAATATCCTAGAAGACGTGACGTTGATGCCATATTATAGACGGTAGGTACCTACTCGTGAAATTAAATAAAAATGAAAGAACTTCAGATACTAATAATGATTAATTAATCACAACACGGGTCACGAACACGAATGAGCGTAAGCTTCCTGCAAAGTGACACGGGCTACAGACAACTAAATACGGAAAGTACTCAAGTGCATTTGAGTAAAATTCTAAATACGGAAAGTACTCAAGTGCATTTGAGTAAAATTCTAAATACGGAAAGTACTCAAGTGCATTTGAGTAAAATTTTAAATCAATTTCGTTAAAATACAACAAAAAGATTGTTTTGTTAATCTTCATGGTCCCCTGCAGTCAGTTTTGGTTTTTTCCAAGGAGTATATCATTCAGCAATATCTTCTCCTTCTTGCTTAGTGTGACTTTCATGTTCGCTTATTTAGTACAGGAACAGTCGCTACCGAGTAGAAAATGCGAACGGGAAATTCAACACGTTGCAGAAACTGAGTGTGGTGGCCGGAGGACGTTCCTTTTTTATCTACTGGAAAAGCCTGCGTTCAAAAATTCATCATATTTTAGTTCATCAAATTTTCGTACAAAAATAAAAATATTTAAATTGAACGCTCTAAATGTTAAGAAATCTATGCGAAGCAAAAGAAAGCGATAGTAAAATAGTGAGGGGAGTGGGGTCAGGGCGGCGAGGGCCCGTAAAAGCGTTTAATTTTTTTTTTTTTTTTTATGAAAATTTGATGAAATAAAATATGATGAATTTTTAAAAGTCATAGAACAAAAGTTGTTGATTATGATGTTAGTAACACAGTCTTGAGAGGTTGTCGGTGTTTTACAAATAACGCTGTATAATAGAGCAGAAAATTTTAAAATTATTTGTCTTGTATGAGCTCGTGGCTAGATTATAACAGTCGTTCGTATATATATGTGCAGGTTAAGCTGCGCTTACAGCCGTTACAAGTAGTCAGTGGCCCAAAAAGTCTGACAACCAGTCTACCAAGGGGTATCGTATTACCCAGTACTAACTGGGTTGAGGAAGTCAGCTGCATCCGATTAGACTGGAAGCCGACCTAAACATATATAGTTGGGGAAAGGCTAGGCAGATGATGACAATGTCTTGTAATAAAACATTAAATACGGACGATTCTTCTCCAAAATCACATTGGGTCTACGCCAAAGTGTTTCGACGTGGTTATCAGAAAACATCGTGCTTATCAAAATTTTTATTAGTTCTAGTTTAGTTAGTTTGTTGTGGTTTTCATAGTAAATAAATACTTGCTGAAAATCCCTCTAGAAAAGAAAATGGAATATCTCTTCCTAACTCCGCTGTCAGCCATAAGGGCTGACAGCGGAGTTAGGAAGAGATATTCCATTTTGCTCACCAATTTTAAGCGCACCTATGTTCACACCAAGAGTATTCCACAATGCGCACCTGACGGCTGTAGTGGTAATTAAACGGCATTGAAAAACGTCGATAGAATAGATTAATTTATTTTATTAGTCACAGAAATGTAACATAGAATAGAATAATTTAAATCAACCAACAAAGGATCATCAAATAACACATTTTGAACGACAAGTACATTTGAGGTACTCGCAAACAAACCTTTGCCCGAATACCCAACAGATATAGCTGTTGGCCCGAACCTAGCGAACCAGGGATGTGCACCGTTTTCGCATAGTCGTGTTGAAAAAGCCCAACCATCAAAGAAACGATGGGTGGACTGTGTAAAGAGTGATATGGCAAGACACCTCCTGTGTCTGATGAGATGACGAGATAAAGAAAAGTATGGAAGAAGAAGACATGCTGCGCCAACCCCAAATTAATTGAGATAAGGGCAAGAGAATGATGATGATGATTGTGTTGAAAAAGTCTACTTGCGACTCGGCGAATATCCCTGATACGCTACGGAACCATGGCAGCCTCATAGGCATCCTTAACACATTATTGTATCGCACGCGCAGGACATTGTACTATGCGCGCATGTGTGACCCATAGGCTGCCCGTGTAGAAAATTGTGCAATAAGCTCGGAACAAAGTCTTCTTCACTTGAGTGTTAAAACGAGCAAACCTGCGAACCAACATTTTCGCCCTCACAGACAACACCCTGCACCCCCTCTCAATGTGTGCATCATCTTTCAGATCAGAGGACCACATATTATGTCCAAGATATTTGAAATGTTCCACCCTTTTAAGAGGTGTACTATCGAGGACACTCCAGAACACAAAGGGCGATGAAGAAACATGGATGGCTTTTAGTCAATAAAAGTCTCCCTCCTGCTCCGCCCAGAGCGGAAGTCATTTGATGATTTCTCATCCGAAAAAAAAAAAGGTATTGCTGCTGGAAATTTTCCTCTAGCCTGAAAGACCATGCATTCACCCTTCTTGACTTTATAAATTAAGCCAAGGCTGTGAGCGTACTTTTCTAAGATGAACAGTCTAGAGACAACAAACAGAGGCTTTCAGCAGCACCAATGCACCATGTCGTCCGCGTAACTGATATTATTGAGCCACACATCGTCAATGTGGCAACCAGCACGGTTGCCACTGAGCTTCTCTATGAGTGCTTTGACGTACAGGTTGAAGAGCTTGGGGCGAGGTAAGTCCCGCTCACCTCGCCCCGCACTCCAATCTGTGCGGCTTGGAATATGCATTTGACCATCATACGACATTGGCCTGATCATGATACCAATTTTTTTTTATCTTCCTATCTTTCAATTTCCGCCACAAAGTATCACAATTCAGTACGTCAAAAGCCCTCGATAGGTTGAGAAAGCAAGCATAAATTGGCGTTTGCCGTTCCCTGTAAGTACTACATGATAGTTTGCGTCACACATAAACTGGCTTTTCTTCCAAAATTCCGGATTCGGGACTCCTCTCTTTGCGAGTGCGGGTTAGAAGAGGGCACTCAGTCTGGATCACATCTTCTTCGAATGCTCAAACAACATCCCTCCTCTAGATCTGTTTAGCCGTCTCCCTAAATTTAAAATCCCTTTTCCGACTAATTTCTCCTCCTTGCTAACATATTCCGTCACAATAACATAAAATTATAAATCTGCCTGTGTGGATGTGGTATGCGTATATTCTATGTTTTAATAATTTTATTAAAAATATTTATTTATATTTTTGTTTGTTTCAGTCCCGTACTAACCCGATAAGATCCACGTTGTTTCAAAAAAAATAACCTGCGATCTCAGATCAGTCGTTGTAGTTTATTATTTTTTGCCATGCACACTTTTTTAAAATTTACTCGACATTGGCAGAATAGTCGACATCGGCTTTACTTGCCATTAAATAAAAATAGAATAGAAAACAAACTTCCTGTCTCAGTGGAAAGTTCAGAGTGTCAGAGTTCGGCCTGAAATCAAACTCGTTGACAATGATGTTCAGGTATTTATCTAGTTGACTGTTGAGCAAACTATCAACAACTTTCACTATCTTAGTGGCTAATGAAATTGGCCTAGCTGTAGTTGATGTATGTTTTTGATGTGTAGAAACGATACAATAATAATTTTGTATCTACCGCTATAATCGCTTTTTTTTGGACTAGATTGCATAAATTCAAGGTGGCTTTATTTATTTTTTATTCTTCTTAAACAAAAAGCGGGTTTTTATCCATACGGATATGCCAACCCCATCTTACCTTATTATCCACCTAATTACATATGTGGAATATTTACTTACTATCTTGTACCTATTAGAAGGAGAATCATTGACTAAATATCTTGGCTTTATTTTAACAGCTCACACTGTATAGTGCGTAAACTGTAATAAATGCGTTACTTAGGAAGTATTTCCAAGGAGTGGAATCGTGCAAACATTACATTGTAAAGATGGTTCAAAGGATAACGTGGAGAACTATAGTCCAGTCTTTCCACTTTGCCAAAGGTTTCTGGCTCGTCGAATTGAAATATTTCTATCGCAACAAAACCACCATTACACAGCAACAACAAGGGATCAATCTTCACACTTCCGTCCGTCTCCAGTTTTTGTTTGAGAGTCATGAAAATGGCCTGTAAGTCGAAGCAGTGTACACAGATTTATGCCAGGCCTTTGACGAGGTGAACCATGAAATTCTGCTTCATAAAATTTGCTTAATAAAATGGTGGTTTGCTTTTTTGTGTTATCCTAGGTACTGGTATCGTATTAAACTTAAACAAATAAAAAAAAATATACGGTATTTTGAAATCGCCTGTACCACTTTAATAAAATTTATGAGTACCAGAATAAGACTTAGTGCAAAGGTTTAGTAAAAAAAGATTTTCAATTGAAAATACAACTTGAAAACATTATTAAATTTTTATTTATTGTAATGTGAACGTAGTGATAGTCGAGTGGTTTTGACTTTTTTATTCCATAAGTATGTAGTTTATGTGAGGTAGTTTATCTTAGCCATCACTGACATCAGTAAAGCCAAACAATCATCTTATTTAGTTTGTAATAGCCAATCGGATTGAATAAGTTAGTGTTGATGATGATCAACTTTCATTCCTACTGCCTTCGTCGAGTTGAATTTGTCCATTCTGACCTTGACCTTGACTAGCACTTGAAGACGTTTCAGGAGTTGCGCTATATCATCATCATTATCCGATTCTGAGCTGTCGTCGTCTTCTCCGGAGCCCTCTGATTCATCTCCTTCAGGAGTAGTA
Organism: Xestia rhomboidea; assembly: GCA_963853795.1. Lineage (NCBI taxonomy): Eukaryota > Metazoa > Arthropoda > Insecta > Lepidoptera > Noctuidae > Xestia > Xestia rhomboidea. The sequence continues at coordinate 15,929,760 of OY970776.1, forward strand.
CTCTCTGGTATCTGTCCTCCAGATTCAGTAGTAGTAGTAGGCTCCGAGGTTGTAGTGGTCTCCCAGGTCGTAGTGGGCTCCCAGGTTGTAGTAGAGGGGGTAGTGATAGGCTCCGCCGTAGTGGTAGAGGGGGTTGTACTGGGCTCCGCCGTATTTGTAGAGGGAGTAGTACTGGGCTCAGCCGTAGTGGTCGAGGGGGTAGTGATGGGCCAGGGAGTGGTGGTTTCATCATCATCGTCATCATCTCGAGGATTTTCAAAGTCAATATCCGTTATTTGTCTGAACCAAGGTAGGTAAGGGCCTGGACGGGTGTAACCTGTGATAGAAATAGTTGTATTTTAATAAAGATTCGTAGCAGGAGGAATTAAAAATATTTTTAAGAGAATGACTAAGAATAATCACATATTTGCCCCTATAGAGTTTATTTTATCGTTTTCAATTGTAATAATGTGTACTGGAAATTATTGAAAGCACTAGATACAAGATTATTTTGTTACGATATTATTTGTATGGTTTTTAGTGATCAATAAAACCGTGAACAACTTAAACCAGGGGCCAAATCTTAAACCGTGAAAAAAAGCAGCAGCATTCACCCACATCGAATTATACACATAATATTTAATTATTATGTTTGTGTGTTATTGTGTATACATAGCATTTTTGATGTAGGGAAACTCAAAACTGATTTTTAATGCGAAACTATATTTCTATAAGGGTTTCCAGCGTTACTATGACTTATGAAAATCGCTCAAAAAATTTTTCAGAAAAAATAACCAATTAAAATAAGTTGCTGTTGTAGTTACCAGTAGGCATGCCACTAGGGCAGGAGTTGTCTTCGGCTGTAGTAAACACGAAGAGGCCGATGAGGGTTGGAACGCCGTCGGCGCCAGTGTGGACCAGTGGGCCACCGAAATCACCCTGGTACCAAAAAAAATACGTAATCAAAGGGAACTGACTTTTAGAAATAAGAGCATATAATAAAGTTCCCACTGCACTGCATTCTTTCTCTCGCTAAAATGAGTGGGCCGTACACCACGTGGGCCCAAAGCGGTTTAGGAGATGTCATTTGTCTTTCAATATTTGGTTCGAGGACATGCTGGTTTTTCAATGATATATTTAATTGCCAGTTTGAGAGCAGTGATTGAAATAAATGACACTTACAAAGTAAAGTGTCTGCTTCGGGTTGGAATCCATTACCTAACCAATCAATGGGACATCGGCAACAACCAGGCCACTGCCCAAAATTGCCCTAAATGCTGGGAATTTCCTCTCGCCGCGTATGTTATAGATCACTGCGTCTACGTTCATTTGTTTTCTTAGTAGTCGCTGTCAAAGAGGAATGATGTTGGTTTAAATCTTACTCGGCAAGCAGTCTGTGAGGTTACGTTGTAGTATTCTGCGCAGACAATGGTGTTAAGGACGGTACCGTCTGGGTATGACCTGGCGCAGTCAGTGCTGGAGATCGCCCGCAAGTTTACCCATCTCAGCACATCACCAATAGCACCTACAAAATTAGGAGAAATTATATAATAAACAATAATAATAAATAATTAAGTATAATTATATCAAGAGTTTCAATTTTATGCTATCATCGACGCTCAACAAATGAATAAAAAATACAATTTTAGGTTAACGATCAGTAGTCGCATAGCACCGTTTGGGCTAACAACAAAAAAACTCATTCGCTGGGAGTCGATCATCAAATTTAATCATTCTATCAGTCTATCATTTTAATGTACCTTACCCATACATATAATATAAAATGTTTATTGTAGCCTACTTGGGCTCCTATGAAAGGAGCCCCTGTTTTGTAAGGCATTCTTCCCTGCGCGGTCTACACGAATCTCAACCAGGTTTGAAGAAGTATCCTATATCGTTGGCCCTTTTTTTTCTCGATTTCAAAGTCCTCAATAGATGTCCTCCAGCCTGGGGAGAGCGGAGGGGTCTGTTGGACTCGTAGTGACTAAAACCACACCGGTGTTCCCTCGCACACTTGCGTTAGGTAGCAGCGGGATCTAATGATGCCGGATTAGTGCGGCCCGCTTGACCTACGAGCCTCGTTCCGTGGGGGAGAGTGAGGTGTATACCAATGGTTCTAACCCAGGTAATTGTCCTTTAGTGTGCCTTATACCGAAATGGGTTATGTATAAAGGTAACAGAAATACTTTAGCTTTTATGTTAGTATGCATATACCGACCAGAGTTGGATGTCCAGCCATGACCACTTATGGTGACCTGTTCGCCGCTGTAGTCGCGGTACGCATCAATACTTGATTGTACGCGGATCGCTTTCACTAAATCTGAGTAAAGAAAAGAATTATTATGAAGACAAGTCTAGTATTCATAATTAATTTTTAAGTTTCATGTTTCTGGTATTTTAAGCCGTATCCTAGATGGGATATTCTATCGGCAATAAATTTGAACTTTCATCGGGGTATTTAACCCATCTAAGAGGTGAAGTTTCAAAATTTTTAATAGTTCCTATTAGTTGCTCCCTTTATCTCTTTTGCAAACTGCTTCCTCACCATTGGTTCTTAACCAGTGGTCCCAAGCAGCTAAAATATGGTCTGTGATAGGATTAGAATTGAAAACTTTTACATAACCTTTTAAGACTTCGTATCGAACCCTCCTTTTTGCTTCACCGTAGTCAGGTAATAAGATACTTACTGGAGTACTCAACAGGGCGTCGAAGCCTCACAAGTGCGATGTCGTTTGGCTGTACGCGAGTCGGCCTTGAGTCATCAAACGTGACGAAGTTGTACCATTCTGTGGTCTCGAAGATATTCTCGGGATTGTTATCGGTGAGTAACAACACACCAACGCGAACTACCAGGCTTACACGGCTGATGAGGAAATGAGAGTCATATAAGTTCTGTAAATTGGTTGTAAGAAAGACTACACGTTAAAAATAAATCATGTCTTAAAACTAGATAGAGTCGGTATTTCCTATCCTACTATTCTGAGAGAAAAAAAACTAAGGAAACTCAGAGATCAGTCTCTTTTAATGACCAGACATAATCTGAATTAAGTCATGCGCGGACCGTGCAGATTACTTACTATCCAAGATGGTGTATTGAGAAAAGAACAACACAGATTTGAGTGGAACTGCCCAGTCAGTGCACACGTTTGTCAGTAAACTTGTAATGAGAAAGTGTATTTTAAATCGTTTTCAATAATAATTACACGTGGAACTGATTTTATGATAATATCATCAATATCAATATTCCTGCTAACCATTTCAATAAATATTTTTATTTTTTTTATCATTTTAAATGCAATTGTAATGATTCAATTTCAAGTATGTTTAACTTATTTTTATTTAATTTGTAATTTAATTTCATTTTAATGAAATTTGTAATTTTTGAATTGTATCTTTCGTAAAGGAGTCTTGCCTGAAATACATGAATTTTATTTATTTATAACTTGACAAGGGAAGAAAAAAACTTGTTGCCAACCCCAAGTTCTACGGAGAATTACTAACCCAGCAGTACACTGCGCTGCGGTGAGGATCCAGCGTCTGGTTACTATGGCACCACCACAGCGGCCCATGGTACCGGTCGGGCTGATCAAACGAAGAGATGCATGGTAGGGAAACTGGCCAGGCTGCGCCTCCCATCCTGATACGATACGCTCATTGGTTTCTGGTAAACAAGGTGTTATAGTGAAATTAAATTGACGATATTCCGGTTTCAAATTTTCTATACATACTGTGTCAAAAAAGTGGGTTATGTTATTCTAAGGATAGACAGCGTGATTGGTAATTTGATGCGTTCCTTGAAATGGGTAATACCTTGACCTTACCTTTAGACAACGATCTACATTTCTACAGAGGAGATGATGATGATGATGATGATGATTTGTACAGATAATGATTAAATACGTTAATTAACAACGTTATCGGTGTTATTTTTTCTCAGACACTAATATATTACAATATTAATAGGTATTCATTTTTACCTTGGTTTTTAACCTATAACTCAGAATGGACAAACATTTCAGCAAAGCCGTCATAGTAAACGTTGTTCCATTTAAAAAGACCTATCCAACGATGTTTTTATTGGATTGGTATTGCTATTGGAGGGGTGTACCAGCTTCCATACATTTTTGCCCATTGTCCTTTGCAACAATTTTGATTCCGATAACTTGAGATCGAAACTGGGTTGTTTTGGGAAGAAATAGATTTTTTTAAGTATTTTTAGAATTTTTCACCTCTTTATCATAAACTGCCGATTGTGAGAAATCTACGCCGTTCAGGGTTAAATCCTTCAAAACGCAATTTGTTAAAAAATAACCCCCTACCTTTGGAAAGTTATTTCTTTTTACAAAAAAAAAAAAACAAAAAAAAAATACCTTTTAGTATTAAATCCTCTATGTCATCTGGCACTACATTACTGTATCGTGCGGAAACCTGCAATATAAAAATCGTTTAGATAAAGCATTTCTGATTTATATTGTAACTAGCTAATTACACTTAACGTAACATCACACCTGTAGTCCCATAAAGGGTTAGGCAGAGATGTGCCTAATAGTACACCCACATTTCGTCAGTTTATGTTAAAGTCCCATGTAAGACGGGGCGAGCCTAGTGCCATCAACCGGGCACGAATCTAAACTCCGTGGTTGCTCAATTGGCATCATATTAAAAAATATTCATACGGATGAATAATCAGAGGTTTAGTTTCAACTGAAAATAAAGTTGATTTGTTTATAAATACTATTAAATTAGAAGACCTTAACACATAAATTAAGGCCTTTAAAATACGGTTTAGTTAAAACCTTACCTGCAATATAGTCAGGAGTAAGAGAAACCAGCCCGATTTCATCAGCATCTTAATTGCAAATGACAACTATTGTTAAGCAAAGGCCCAAACTGCGGTTATATTGAGATCTCTATCAATTAAGTGACAAGATAAACTAAAATACATGAATGTAAACATTTACGGACAATTTGATTCTTCGATAACGATTGTTTAATCAGACTTGGATTTTGTGAGCGATATGGGAATGTACTTACTGAATGTTCCAAGATATCGTCAAGGAAATCATTTCTTTAACAAACTGATAGCTTACGTTATTTTGCTGTGTTGTACCTATTACATACCACTCTCAAAGAATGTCAGTCTGAATTGAATGCATGGACTATTTCAGTTGGTAGTCCAGTTGTTAAATAATTATTTTTCTCAGATTTTTCACTGATAGAGCCTTAGGCCCAGTTTAGTAAGTCGTACTAAAGTAGGCTCTAATATTATCTTAATCTAATCTGCTTAATAATTTTCGTTTGTTAGAAATACTTAACACACATAACATCACGCCTGTAATCTCTGAAGGGCTAGGTAGAGGTGTACTTACCTAAAAGTACAGCCACATTTCGCCAGTAATGTTTTGAATGCCTTAAAACCGAAGGGCGAGTCTTTTGCCATCAACCCGGCACAAATCTAGACTCCTTACTGAGAAAATCGTTATGAAAAAACCCAATTAGACTTTTCCTGACCAGGGAATCGAACCAAGGAGCTCATGTTTAGCAGTCGCGCTTGCGATCACTGGACCAACGAGGCAGTTTGGTATAGTAATCTCTGAAAAATCTTCTTTCACAGACAGAAAACTAGCCAAAGGATTTGTCGTGTGGTTTTAGTTCACTTTCATATAGACTCAGTCGTGGTAAGAAGCCGTGTTCGTGTGTTGTGTATTTTTTAAGCATTGAAAAAATGTTAAAGGATTCGGTTGATGTGAGACTTTGCATAAAATTGTGCAATATTAAATTTAGGAGTTGACCAAAAAGGTGAATGCTTGAGATGACAATTAAAAGAGAAGTATGGAAGAAGAAGACATAAGATAAGGGCTGGAGAATGATGATGATTATTTTTAAGTGTTGGGACTGCCTTAACGCCCCGTACACGACCTCGTGTATTGCGTCATCAACTCGCGCGTGTTTAACTCGTTTCTGTCGCGTAAGAACAGCAGACCTAGCCAAGTTACAAACGTTTCATATCGATTCTCTTTCTACAATCGTAAACGCCTCGGCGTAAGCGATTGTAGAAAGCGCTAAATTGGTAGCCAAGTTTACACAACTGAGTCGATCGCTCGGTCTCTAATGTCTGTAGAAAAAACCTACACTTTAGTCTATGGTGAGCGTTCCTACCAAAGAGTATAGCGATCAACATTGTAGAGACGATAACATTATATTCTATCATTTTGAACGATGTAAACTTGTCTACGAATTTTCTATTCGTTTGTGTTGATCACGTGATTTAACGTTGAGATAATGTCATTTTACTAGCGCTAACAATTGTAGATTGTCAACTTGGCTAAGCCTGCAGTACTGTTGTCTTACAAATCCAGTCACGATGACTTGTGCACTATTCTAAGAAATTTCTTATATTTTTTGCCACAATCCCTGCCGTGATCGGCATTGGCCAAGCAGTTAACCTTTTGAACGCTATTGTCACATATACGTGACAAACAAGCGCGTGCCATGTACGCCAACCCACACAAATATGTGACAAAATGAAGGTGAAATTGGACGTGGAGGGCACGCGCATGCGTTTATGCTCTGGCATTCAAAAGGTTAATTGTACACTGCGTTCTAATGGAGTAGCAGTTGGTGTTTATTATGTATTGGCAATTAAAACACTTATGATTCGCAGACGATTTGATTCTTATTTCAGAAAATCCAAGAAGCTTACAAGAGATGTTAGAACAACTTATGTAAGAAAGAGAGAAAGTGAGACTATCCATGAATACTGCAAAAACTAAATTAATGACAAACTTTGAACATACCCCAATAACTGTCAACGGCACAACAATAGAATATGTGGAGGAACACACGTATCTCGGACAAATCATATCTCCAAGAGAACTAACAAACAAAAGAAATTACTAACAGAATAAATCCATCATGGAAGAGGTACTGTTCTCTCAAGGAGATTATGAAGAATCAACAAACACCTCTTAAAGATAAGAAGAAATAAGCAGTACCTTTGTGCTCTTCTATGCTAATATATTGTCCTGTAAAATATTTTGTGTGTACATAAATAAATAAATAAATAAATAAGAAAATATTCGATTCATGTATTTTACCCTTTCTCACGTATGGATGCCAAACATGGAGCCTAGCCAAACTTAATATACGCCAAATAGAAACTTCGATTAAACTCGTCGATGAAACATCTTATGAAGGAATCTCTCCCTCTCGCACTAAAGTGAAAACTCATGGACATGTGCATTCTCCCCACCCTCACCTATGGAGCGCAGACGTAGTCGCTTACAAATCGTCAGAAGTCCGCACTTGAGGTCTGCCAACGAGCTATGGAGCGAAGTATACTGGGTGTCAAACTTACGGACCGCGTCAGAAACTCCATACTTCGCTCCAAAACCCAAATAGCTGATGTTGGCCTTACAGCTGCTAGGTTGAAGTGGAACTGGGCTGGTCACGTCTGCCGCATGTCGGAGGAGCAATGGGCAAAAATTACAACTCGGTGGATACCAAGTAGCAGGAAACGACAACGCGGCAGGCCCAGGAGATGGCGGTATGAGCTAGACTCTTTCACAAAGGATTGGCCTACAATCGCATTAGATCGCGAAATGTGGAAGGAGGAAAAGGAGGCCTTTGCCCTGCAGTGGGACAATATAGGCTTATAATAATAATAATAAATAGAAACTTGCCAACTTTGCTTGCTTGCTTGAATCGCGCCGCAACGTCAACTTCAAGTTGTTCATGGTGCGAGTACCTACATGCTCCCTGCACCTCGTCATGGCAGAGGACTTTTGGCCGCAAGGTGTAATGTTCCGTCGCTTCCGCGGTCAAGTGCCACACGATCGCACAAAGACAATGCTTGAGTGAAGTGTGTTTTATTAACATAGTATTAAGTTTATACACTAACACACTTTGTACTATTATAATATATATGGTTAGTCTGTAAGGTATTTGTCTATGGGCCAAAGTAGCCTGGAAATAAAGGTTTTTTTTTATTGCATAGAGAGGAGCATACTTAACATCAAAATTATAGATAAAATAGAACTAGACACTCTAGGAAACCGAACTAAAATTGCTGATGTTACGTACTGTATTAAAAAACTTAAGTGAAGGCGGGCAGGCCATATGGTTCGGAGTTTAAGGGAGAAATGGTCAAAGAATAATCAGCGGTAGAATGGAAAGCGGTGGCCTAGTGGTGGCAGCCCCGTCTTACGAGCAGTAAGTCGTGGGTTCGAACCCAGTCAGGCGCATTACTTAGTGTAATTTATTTCATCACCACTGCTCTCAAAACGGTGAAGGAAAACATCGTGAGGAAACCGGCATGTTCTAGAACCAAAAATTCGAAGGCATGTGACATCTGCCAATCCGAACTGGGCCCGCCTGGTGGATTCCCTCCCATAGAGAGGAGGCCTGTGTCCCAGCAGTGGGAAAATTAAAAAAGGCTGTGATGATGATGGTCAAAGAATGTAACAGAGTGGTGTCCAAGACAACACAAAAGAAAGAGAGGGAGACAGCGTCTTATATGGGAGGATGACGTCATAAGAACGGCGGGTACTACTTGGATGAAACAAACGCATAACCGAGCGCAGTGGAAAACTCTAGGGGAGGTCTATGCTGGAAAGGAAGACAATCTCAAGTTACCGGTGTCAAATTAATTTTAAGAAGTGAAACTAAATGATGTAAGATTGTTAATTTTCCCCGTTCAATATATCCCCACTGGTAGGGATACTTGGATTTTTTTTCCAACTATCGCTACCGGTTGGGATATATGGAACTTTCTAATCCATATATCCCTACTGACGCGCACTGTGTGTGGTGGGGATAATTGAAATAAATAAATAAATGTATTGGCATTTCGATATCGGATACATGAGGATTTTGAATATTAGTATTGATGGCTATAAGAGTAGAGGAAGACCAAAGAAACTATGACATGGCTAAAAAGGAGTTTACTGCTATTTTGACTACCCGAATGGCGCAGCGGTATTTCATTTTACAAACAAAAACTATCTATGTAGTATATCAAGTATCTAGTTTCCACGACACAAGCTCGTTGCTTGATGTGGCACTAGATGGCGCTGTGTGTAATGTCCAGCGATATTTATTTTATTATTTAATTATGACGAGTAATAGAAAAGTTTGGAAGAAGAAATGCTGCGCCGACCTCAAATAAATTGGGATAGGGGCAGGAGAATCTTACTATGAATAAAGAATAAGAATAATTTATTATTATATACAAAGTATTGCCAAAACTGTACAATTAGGCTCAGTACCTAGTATTATTTCTCATAGAATGGTATAATTAGTGGATATAAGTAAAGTATTACTAAGGAATATTTCACAGTTGCAAGTAAACATAATACTTGGAACGGTAAAATCTATACATATAATAAAATCGTTGAGACCAAAAAATCTGTACATTGATGATTTAAAAAAAATAACCGACCAAGGTGACTTAAAATAAGTAACTGAACATTATTAAAACCATTTTAAAATTTTTGATTGTTTTTACGTAATGCGCGATCACGTAAAAACTACTGAACCGATATTGTTGAAATGTTCACAAATAAGTTTAAATAAATTCAGAATAACATTTAGGCTGAGGGGTGAAAAGGGGGGGTAAAGTTTGTATGAAAAAAAAGTTTTAGATTGTTCTAGAATCATGAAACTCAGAATTAATACTTATTAATAAAAATAAAGAAATACCTGTTTTAGTATGTTTTTTAATCTCATCTAGAGACGCAAAATAGAGGGTTTTGTGTTTAAAATTAATAAACTTCAAACACCTATACAATCAAAACCAATGAAGTGTAACCTTTTAAAGTTGCTACATATACTTCATTTCTAATACAGGTAAATATAATTACTCAGTTTTCTTGAAATTTGATTTTTGATGTGAATTCGCACAAAATAGCGGAACTCAAGAAAATCAGCTTTCTTCGGTATAAGTAGTTGGTACGAAATGCCTGTGCGCGCATCACGTCAAAACTACTGCATAGGCTTCTTCAATATTTGGGCTTTATATTATCACGCTACTTCCTTAAGGGGGTAGGCAATTTTGCATTATGTCCGTATACTTCAATGGTTTGACGTTTCAGTCCTGACGTAAGTACATGAGAACGGCTATTTGTAGATTATGTCAACGAAGTAAATAGCCTAGCGGTTTCATGACCGCTTTGTAAACTACGGGGTTGCAGGTTGAACCCTCAACATTATTTTCACTTTTTGTGATTAGTTTTTTTTTTTGGTGCTATGAGATTTCCTATATTTCTTTTTGTATTTAAATTGTTTGCATTTCTATATTTCTTATGTTTTTTCGTGAAATATTTTTCCTAAAAGTAATAGAGAAGTATGGAAGAATAAATTGGAATAAAGGCAGAAGTATGATGATGATGATGATTTCTCCAAAAAATAGTATAGCGAACATCAGAAGCCTGATAAATTCACGTGTTCTTGCCGTGCAAGTTGCAAGAGGTCCGCAACAGTTTGCAGCAGCTATATTGTGTTTGGGCTCATTTCATGGACCTTGATGAGAACTTTAAACTTAGCTAGAGGATGACTTTCATCGAAGGTCGACAATGGAGACGGAAGGCAGTTGCAAGAGGTCACCAAGGATACACAACGAAACTCCCTTTCTTCTCCTAAATTTTTTTGTCCGAAAATCATTATCCCACGTTTGCTTATACTTTATACTTATAATTTTCAAAATCCCGAAAATTTTGTTTTACATAATTATTTTTACTTCTAAAACAATTCCGTCATAATATCGAATACTATACTAATGGAATCTCCTAATTTTACATGACATAAAGTCATATATCGGGTTGTTACCCGTGGTCCCGGTGGGTCGACCTATTGCCGGGTCTATGGGTAATTTTAATTACCCGTGGTTCCATGACATTAGGGATTGTTTCCTGGACTTCTGAATATATCGATAGAAAATACAAATCCATAATAACAGCATATCATATCCCACCGGGACCACGAGTAACAAGTCATTGCATAATTTGACTACGGGTTTATCGGTTTTTTATTTTTTATTTATCTACCAACTACCAGGAAGGCAGAACCTTAGGAAGGTATTTTATATTTTTAATAGAAATCTCATAATCAATCCATGTACATTTCGATTATCATGTGCAATGTAGAAAATAGTTCTTCATGATTCCGGCGTCCGTAGTTTGTGAGACTTCACTATCCAGTTATTAGTTATTTTTTATGCAGTCGGGTTTTTAATTTTTTTGATTATTTTTTTTTATTTTATACTTGTTAGTTACTTAGATATACCATTTTAAAATCCTCATTATGAGCCCTTTATCGAGCCGTTCATGCTGCAGAGCGTGCTCAACATTTGAATTTGGCACCAAAAATCCGCCATTTTGTTTTTTATTTTATTTTGATATACCCAATGTCACTCTCACAGTGAATACGAATCTAACGACACCTCTCAAGCTGAAATCCATGGAGCTGTTCAGGCCACCGACGTGCCAAACATTTGAATTTTGGCGCCAAAAATCCGCCATTTTGTTTTTTTTTATTATTTTGATATACCCAATGTCACTCTCACAGTGAATACGAATCTAACGACACCTCTGAAGCTAAAATCCATCGAACCGTTCAGGCCACAGACCGTGCCAAACAATTATACATACATACATACTCTCGAAAAACATAACCCTCCTTCTGGCGCAGTCGGGTAAAATAGAAAACCAATAAACCCGTAGGCAAATTATGCAATCGCTCGTTACCTGTGGTCCCTGTGGGATATGATATGCTGTTATTATGGATTTGTATTTTCTATCGATATATTCAGAAGTCCAGGAAACAATCCCTAATGCCGTGGAACCACGGGTAATTAAAATTACCCATAGACCCGGCAATGGGTCGACCCACCGGGACCACGGGTAACGACCCCATATATCCTAAGTATTGTATTGTATAATGTGTATTATTCCGAATGTTCATTTATACATTGTTAGTCCTAAAACATTTGCTAAAAGTTAGGTTTGAGTGACAGAAACGAAACGCTGGGGGGAGAAACGCAGGGCAGACAAGACTACGTGGAGTCACATCCGACTTCACGTAGTCTTGTCTGCCTTTTCACTAGAGTATAATTTAGAATCGCGTAGGCGCGGAGGGAAGAGGTGGCCCACGAGTTCAGGAACATGAGTAACACTCGCCGCCGCTGCTGAGGCTGGCCAGCGAAGCCGAAGCTATGGTGGTGAGCGTTAAACACACCTGCGACGATAAGCTCGCGTGGGACCGCCGCCGCCGGAGCCCCGCAGCGGCGGAGCCGTGACAGAAACCATGCCTGCTGCATGTTACTTGCTCGCTTGCATGCTGCATGCTTGCTGAATGCTTACTGCATGCTAGCTGCATGCATGGTGTATGATTGTTTGCATGTTTGCATGCTTCTTACGGGAAAATAAAATCCACATAAATGTTCATATTCAACTGTTTTATAATTATTGACGCTTTGATTGATTGATTTTCTGCCTTTTAGTGACTATCGATATGAAATGTAAGTTATCATTCGGACAAATAAATTATGATTAGGACAAAAAAAAATGTAGCACTTTAGATTATGGATAAAAAAGTTAGTTAACAAAATAGAGAACCATTAACAACTATTAGAATAATCAAATTACACTAAAACTAGCTTAAATAAATATATTATACAATTAGATACGGGGAAATAACATAATCAAATCACAACTTCTAGAAGTTTTTCTGTGTAATCTAAATACAATTGTTTTTTTCCAATCTAAGTAATCTGTATTCTATTTATAACTAAACTACATTTCTGATAACATAAACTATAGAAGTTTAGTATCTTGCTAGGTGTATTATACAGAAAAGGTCCTAAAAACACATAAAATCGATTAGCAAACGCATGCCTAGTTTAAGGCTTTGTGCAAACCAGGTCCTTCCTCTGCTATCGGAAGTAACTGGATCATAGGAAAAGTTTATAGTATTATGTGAAGAAAAAATAAGTAAGTAAGTAGTTGCTGTGTTGTAGTAGCTGGTGTGTAGGAAATCTAAAAAAAACCGGCCAATATGTGTCGGGCCACGCGCAGTATAGAGTTCCGTAGTAGCCGTTATATTCAAGCAACTACTTCATCTTAGCCACTTTAAAGGATTTATTCTAAAGATTTTGTATTTGGTACAAAATTATCCAACACCCAAGTTCAACGACTATTACTGCTAAACTAATAAAGTTATCTTAACCCCTATAGATTTGCTTTAAATTTCATTAAAAAATTCATGATGATAGTGCACTATCATCATGATTTTTTCCAGATTATTCAAGCCAGCAGTTTAGCTTTTAGAGGGTGGGGGGACGCCCCACTGGAACAATTTGCACTCTAAAAGTTTAATATTTCGTAACTGGAGCATTAAATTGAAAAGTAGTATTAGCAACTCCTAAAAGACCTATTCAACGATATCCCACACCATGGGGTAGACGGCGAAAAAAAAAATCATCCCTGCTTCACATGTAGGGGAGCTACTCTAAAAAATTCAAAATATTATTTTACCACTTTGTCGGCGTTATTGATATACACACCTCTACAAAATTACAGCTTTCTAGTACTAACGGTCTCTTAGCAAAACCTCGGACACACAGACAGACAGACGGACATGGCGAAACTATAAGGGTTCCTTGTCAGGACTACGGAACCCTAAAAAGTCAAAATGTAGCAACCTTTAGAATTGCTCTTTGATTATATTTTAGAGGGAGAAGAATTGAATTTGCCGCGCCACCCCAGGATGTTATACAATAGGTTAGAACAGATTGACACAACGCTAAATAAAACTGTTTTATTAATTTACTAGCTTTTGTCCGCGGTTTCGCTCGCGTAATTTTAGAATTTGATAGTCAATTTGGGTACTCTGCTTGTAATCATATAATTCAATCATGATTCGAAAGACACGTGGCGCTATCTATTATCGTAACAAACGTTGTTTTTCTCGGGAACAGCACTTTTTTCGGGATGAAAGATACCCGGTACCGTCTGTCCGTTTCTGTACACCTGACAACTTAGATATGCAAAACTTTAGGATTGTCGGTTCAGTGGTTTAGGCATGAAAAAGTAACAAACAAACTTACTTTCGCATTTATAATATTAGTAAGGACAGTCAGCTATATTATTACGGTAATTCTCAAAAAAACATTTTGTAGTAGCTTAGATAATTCAAATGGACAGCTTTATCTAAAGTTTGGCAAGAACATGCAGTGTCAGCGCACGTGTTAAAGTTAATTATGTCAATTTATACAGCGTATGATGATATTGAACGAAAATGTAAACCGCTTTACAGACTTTGAAGATGGACCATTACTTATTGTTTAAGGTGGATGCTTCAGGGTAGCCCGCGAAATTCAAATTTTCTTACGTTTTTTGCAATTTGCAGGTCAGTGTCAGGTTGTATGTTGATTTAAATATGATCGCGGTTCTGTAACACGTATGTAGTTACAGAATTATAATCATCAAAATCATCAATACAACCCTCCAAGCGCATAAAGGTGCAGGAATGAATTTGACCTTGAAAAAGTCATTCCTGCACCTTTATGCGTGTGAATTTCGCGGGCTACCCTGGAGCATCCACCTTAAAAGAGAGTACTTCCATTAAAAAACACGTTCCCAGCTCAGACAAGTCGAAAGTAAAATAGGCCCACACCATAATATACTATATCAATTTATGATTGTAGTGTAGGTCAGTTAGGCAGTCGCTCCATGTAAAATACTAGTATTCAGCTGCATCCGATTAGACTGGAAGCCGACCCCAACATAGTTGGGAAAAGGCTAGGTAGATGATGATAATGATGATATAATTATGATTGTAGAAATGCGCTCGCACATTATGGACTAGAGATAGATACATAAAAACGAGTGTGATACGTGATTTGGAAAACTGAAACACCGAAGAAAACGTCCCCATAAGTTCACGAATACGAAACACTTAACAACTAATGCACGCTACCAAGAAAAACTAAACACCGTAACCACGCGATCAAGAATAACTCCCCTCTAAAAACTATAATAATAATAACTCTAATATCTCTAATAACTTCCTCTAAGGAAAAACATAATAACCAAATAATACCAACCACCAAAACCAAATAATAGTACTTAATAGGGATGATGACTGACTAAAAAAATGTGGTTTTGTTTAGTCCGTCAGTTAGATTATCGAAAAATATTGGAAACGTGTTTTTTGTTTTATCAAATTAATAACAAAATTACGAAGATAAAACGTGTCAAAGATCTGTGTGAAGTGGGGCTTGAAAAATATGTGTACAATATTTTTTGGAAATCTATCTGACGGACTAATTAGTTTTTTTTTTGTCATCTACCCATATTATTATACCAAATAATTATATTTTTTTCCGCTAAGGAAAAATTTAATTATTTGGTTGATTGTTAAATGAATATAGTTATTTGTGCAACAAGAGAGCAAAGTGGGTTTTTGCTGCGAGTGTTGATTTTGAATCCCGAGTAAGCGAAGGATTCAAAGACACGAGATGCAAAAACTTTGGTCTCGAGTAACACATACAACTTTTCACCTCAGCAGTGAGAACATATACCTAAAGGTAAAAAAAATCAATAAAAAGGTAAAAATTAAACCACCACGCCACATCAAGAGAATAGACACATGAGAGCGGCGGTGGCCCAGTGGTGGCGGCCCCGACTTACAAACTCAAATCATTTATTTCAATTAGACCATTACGGCACTTTTGAAAGTCGAAAATACAATAAAAGCAAAGCTACAGTCACAGTCACAAGGCATAATAACTTGAGAAAGTACTGTAGATGCCCATTCCCTAACGTAGATCTCTATGGAGAAGAACGGGCAAGAAACTCCATGGACACTCTTTTAAATCAAAATATTGTTACAAAATCTTGGTTACATCATTCATGTTGAGATTATACATATGTGTGAGAACGATGTAGAAAGACGTGCACATTAAGAGCGTCCACAGTAAAATAATAAATCAAAAATTTAAAAAATAAAGTAATTAAAATGAACGAACCGTGGCAGCCAAGAGATGACCAGTCCCAACTGACAGCGCCCGTTCACAAACATGACGCATGTATCGGCGCCATTCAACTCGACCATATTTAAGGGAACTAAATGACCCGACACACCCGCCACCATCAGCGAGACATTTGAGTGAGCATGACATTCTCTCATAGCCACCAAGGCATATTCAAGTCAAAGAAAGATAACTAAATGTAAGTGGTGGCTGAACAGTACAAAGTACTCACACATGGGCTATGAGATTATATAATACTAAAAACTGGAATCTATACAATGCAAATAGGTATATTTTTACAATCTTCTGCAGCTTCCACAATACATTAACAAGGGAATCAATTCTTCTTTTTCTTCTTTGCGTGTCGATAGACTCAAATAATGCCCGACCAGTGCAATCAATTAGTTTGCAACTATGGTTGTGGAGCAGGACCAGCATGTAGCCAAGCATTTTTATCATCAATGTAATCCCCCAACTTATAATATGCTTGCCTACACAGTGCGCGTTTTATACAAGATTTAAATTTCGTCTCATTCAGTTGAAGAATGTGGGGAGGTATTTTATTGTAACATTTCAAACAGTACCCCATGAAAGATACGTTACGTTACGTATAGTAAGTCGCGGGTTCGAATCTAGGCAGGCGCATGACTTTGTGTAATTTATTTCATCACCACTGCTCTCAAACGGTGAAGGAAAACATCATAAGGAAACCGGCATGTCCTAGAACCAGAAATTCGAAGACATGTGACATCTACCAATCCGCACTGGGCCCGGTGGATTATAGCCCATTCCCTCTCATTGAGAAGAGGCCGTGTCCCAGCAGTGGGAACATTAATAGGCTGATGATGATAACAACATTTAAATAATTTCAAAAAATCAAAAGTGAAATGGTTGTAGTTTTGCAAATTAAAAGTAACAGTTCAGTCTCCATTGCTTAAAAATATTATAAGTTTTTAGATATTTTTCGCGAGACTTTCCAGGCAGGAAACTTAATTCTGCATTTTTTTACATTATGCTTCTATTCTTCGGGTGTTATATATATAGCAGACTTCGTCACTGGACTCACTCATTTATTTGTTATTATTACTTTATTATCCAAATTTTATTGTACTTTGTAGCTAGTGTACACTGACCAAATTATTGCTAGAACACACAGAACGGGGACGTGTTCTTCACGTGACGTGTGTTTCACTTTTCTAAAACACGTATCACACTCCATAAAAACTGAGTCTTTACATATCTGTAGAGGAAAATCCGTATAAAAATACAGTTTTTCCGGTCAGTTTTAGTCGTAAAATTCTCAAAACTTGTCAATTACAAACAAAGCTATCTACATTATCTTACTAAGTAAATACATATCAAAGTTTAATTATCAAACTGTTGAGATTGATATCTAATTAATTAAATATGTTTATTGCTTCTTAACGCTCTTCCTTGTTGTCAGATTACGTTATCAGTAAAATTTTCTAGTAAACGTATACTAAAATCTTTTATTAATTAAAATGAGATAACGATCTCTAACCTGCGGGTATCATGGAGGGCCATAATGAACCAAGATGACTGTTATTATAATAGCTAGCCCATATTATTATTTTATTTATTATTTGACGACCCGAATAGCACAGTGGTAGTGTGGCTGCCTTACATTCTTAGGGTCCCGGGTTCGGACATTTGTTTCCGAGTCATGGATGTTTATATGTATTAATAGGTATGTATTTACGAAACAAAAAAGTATCTATGTAGTATATCAACTATCTGGTGTGCACGACACAAGCCTCGTTGCTCAGTGTGGCACTAGATGGCGCTGTGTGCAATGTGCAGCGATATTTATTTATTTTGTCCCACTGCTGGGCAAAGGTCTCCTTCCATTCCTTCCAACGGTCATGAATCTGCGCTTCTTCTTTCCAATGCTCAAGGAAGTCATCCAGGTCGTCCCGCCATACCCTTCGTGGTCTGCTGCGACCCAGTGTCACTAATCCTGAGCCTTACGGGCCTACAGCTCGTTCGGCATGCGACAGACATGTCCTGCCCAGTCCCATTAAGTTGGGCAGCCTTTTGAGCCACGTCAACGATTTGCGTTTTGGAGCGCAGTGTCGTGTTTCGAACACAATCTGTTAATTTGTCAAGATGACAGAGATGTTTTTTTTTTGTAAAGCAACCTGTGCGTTCACTTAGCTGAAAAATCTTGGCTATTCAACCTATGCATGGTGTAGATTGAGAATAAATGAGTTGTCAGTCAGATACCTTCTCTACACAGAAAATCAAGTTTTCCTTCAATAAACAGTTGCAAGACGGTGGTACAAAGTAACTGTAATACACAAGCTAAAGAAAAAATAAATGATGATGAATGTAACAAGACACAGGTTATTGTGTTTGGAAGAGAAGAGGAGGTGTCAGATATGGAAGATGAAAAGATTAACGCAGAAGTAGAAAGAAGATAAACTGCTAGAAATAAAGAGAATGGTGCTATACATGCAGTTGTGACCAAGCAGTTAACATCTCAAAAGGCTCGACAATGGAAAAATGAATGTCGGATGTAGCAAAAGAGGCATGTGTAAAACAAATGCTTTGGAAACGCATTCCTTGCGAAGCACGTGTGGTGTAACTTTGTATGAAATTCTGGAATGATTTTAAGCGAGAAAGTTCGGTTGTAAAGAAAATGTAGTGACAAAAAATTAAAAGAATATGATTAAACGGTTGACTCACTTTACTCAAGTGAGTGAAGATGAGCGACTTTTTTTTCGGATGGGAAATCATCTAATGACTTCCACTCCGCCCAGAGCGTGAGGGGTCACGCTCTGGGCGGAGTGGAAGGGAGTGTCAGACTTTTATTGACTAAAACCCATCCATGTTCCTTCTTAGCCCTTTAAGTTCCAGGGCCACGGTATCTCTTTCGAACAGTCCCGCAGCCATCGTCCCTTGCAGACCCCTTCCTTTTGCTGAAATCTTTTTGAGGCGCGCGTGGAACAGGAAAAGATAATTACAAGGCAGGTGAGAATAGCAACGCAGAGCAAGGTCGCACTAGAAGGACATACAATGATCATCATGATATTGGTAAGGTTCTTTAGAAAGGGCAAGTGCGTATTACTTGCAACTGGTGTCATCAACTCATCATCATCATCAGCCTATTAATGTTACCACTGCTGGGACACAAGCCTCCACTCTATGAGGGGGAATGGGCTATAATCCACCACGCGGGCCCAGGGCAGATTGGTAGAGGTCACATGTCTTCGATTTTTTCGGTTCTAGGACTTGCCGGTTTCCTCACGATGTTTTCCTTCACCGTTTTGAGAACAGCGCTGATGAAATAAATTAGATAAATTAATGCGCCTGCCTGGGTTTGAACACACGACTTACTGTTCGTAAGGTTGGGCCACTGGGCCACCGCTGCTCTGCTGTCATCAACTGCCTAGGCTTTTCCCAAACTATGTTGAGGTCGGTATCCAGTTTAATCGGATGCAGCTGAGTACCAGTATTTTACATCAACGGACTGCCTATCTGACCTCCACAACTAGTACTGGGTATCGATAACTCTTGGTAAGACTGTTTGTCAGAGTTTCGGGCCACTGACTACCAACCACCACCACCAACGGCTACGGCTACTACCAACAGCTTAACGTGGTTTTTGAGGCACAGAGAAAACTCGGTATGTAATGCTGATCACCCATCCACGGACCAACCTCAGCAAGCACGGCTTAACCTTGAAGATCAACCCGTGCGGCTGTTATTATTTAGCCACGAGCTCCTCCTGTACAACTTAATTAGACTTTAGTTTAAGTATTTTTAGGTTAACCTATGTCCACGAAGTAGACACAATAGTTAAACAATGGCGTCTTGACCAAATTGGTCATTTGACAGATCATGATTATAAGACATTAGTTGAAACCGACCGACCGAGTTTCCTCCGTGCCTCGGAAAGCAGATCTTTGACAGTCGTTACTGGTAGTCAGTGGCCCAAAAAGTTTGACAACCAGACTTACCAAGGGGTATCGTACTACCCAGTACTAACTGGGTTGTGGAGGTCAGATAGGCAGTCGCTCCATGTACAATACTGGTATTCAGGTGCATCCGGTTAGACTGGAAGTCGACCCCAACATAGTTTGGAAAAGGCAGATAATGACATTAGTTAACAAAAAAATGGGTCAATGTAACCCACTTCATCGGGTTAATTTAGGCACGTTTTGGCACCCGATAATTCATGTAGTTTACCTTATCATTTTAACTTTGTTGATATAAATCTGAATAGTAATCGCAATGACAGTTCCTAATCAATTCTTGTGACATTTGCACTCAAATTATATTTAAAAGGAAGATTTTCAACTGAAATATTTAGTCACAACCATGATGTTTGTCAAATTGGGCTGGTGTTTGTTACTAGCGATAATTCTGCAGGTAAGATTTATTCCTTTACAAGCTGTTGCCCGCGTGTAAATTTTGATGTGTGTGTGTGAGGCTGCCTCGTTGGTCTGGTGGTTGCAAGCGCGACTACTGACCATGAGGTCCTGGGTTCGATTCCCAGGTTGGGCAGTGTTTTTGGGTTTTTCCATCAGGAATTTCTCAGTCAGTCTGGGTTTCGTGACCGGTTGATGGCAATAGGCTCGCCCTCTATTAAATGGGACTATATAAAACATACACACCTCTATTAAACATAACTGGTGAAATGTGGGTGTACTATTAGGTACACTTTTGTCTAACCCTTCGGGGATTACAGGCGTGATATTATTTTTTAATAATTGTTTTGTCAGCCGGTAAACATTTGTGAAAATGTCCTTGGAAATTGTATTAAAAAAAAACCGGCCAAGAGAGTCGGACTCGCGCACCGAGGGTTCCGTACAAACTTTTTAAAGGACAAACTTAACTTTGCTGTTCGATCCCTAGAAGCGGCTATTGCACCTACCGCAAACAATAAGATTGTAATAGTAAAATCGCTTTTTTTTGTTATTAATCTACAGTTTTCAGATTTTTCCCTTTATATGTGCTGTAAAACCTTGCGTTATGCCAAATTTCGTGATTCTGGGTCAACGGGAACTACCCTATAGGTTTTTGACCCAAAACCTATAGGGTACTTCCGGTTGACCTAGAATTGTCAATTTTGGTTAAAATCAAGGTATTAGGTAAGTACAGCACAAATAAAGGAAAAATTCAAAAAAAAAGAAATTAAGGTAAATTTGGTATGTACTTACAAGTTTTCGCGAAAATCTGAATTTGCCCATATCTTTTTATCGAGTTGACTCCGGACCTCGATTTTATACACATATTAGTAACTATAAACTTCAGTATCTGGTATAAATTTCAACTCGCTAGGTTCACCCGTTTCTAAGAAAATCGGTGGTGACAGACGGACAGACGGACAAGATAGTCGTAGTTTTAGGGGTTCCTTTTTTTACCTTTTGAGGAACGGAACCCTAACAAGGCGGCATTAGTTCAGGGGACACTCTCATAAAGAACCATGAACTATACATTATTTTTAAGGCTGTGTTCTCTTGTATTATATCGCAGGTATCTGCGCGATACACAAACTTGAAACGAGTCTCCGACGATGGAGAGGAAATCAGAGCAGGTGAGTAAAGAAACGTAGTAGTTGAAGAGTCCATGATTAAATCAATGACTGCCTCGTTCATCTAGACCTTGTTTGCAAGCGCTGACAAGACTGCTACGCACGAGGCTTGGGAACGATTCTCAGGTCAAGCAAAGTGTGTTAATCGGTTTTTCCATCAGGAATTACTCAGTACAGTCTGTTACAGTCAGGATTTGTGCCCGATTTATGGGAATTGCTCGCTCACTATTACAATATAACGGACTTAAACATAAAGACCAGTGCCGATAATTTTTGAAAACGAAAAAAAAATAGATTAGGATGAAACCCATTGGAAAAAAAGCAGTAAAAAGTTCTACTTTAACATTAGATAACTATTGTATTTATACTTTTTTCACATAACCTGACTTTCCAAAACTTATGTGGACTATTCAAATAACCAAGTTTTTTATTTTTATCTTTTACAAAACAATTTTTTTTCCACAACATTTGGTGAAAACTTACCTTTTTATGTTCCAAACACACTATAATTTTTTTGTTATAATTTTACCTCATTTTGACATAATATCGAAAAAGCACCATAATTTTCAATCGAAAATTCTCACGTCAAAATATCTGCTTTTTTAAAAAAAACGGTGGGCTTTATGTTCTTTGAAATCTCTATTTTCTGATGGTGTAAAAAAACCGCCAAGTGCGAGTTGAACTCGCGTGGAGAGGATTCAGATCAGATCAGATTTTCCTTTCATTTTTGTTATAATCTCTTCCTTTTCCAATGGGCTTTTCCAATGGGTTTTCCTACTATGTTTTTTTCAGTTTTTTTACCATTTTCGAAGATATCTGTACTGGTCTAAAATGGCCCAATGTGGGTTCACCTCTACCTTACCCTTCTCGATTTATAGGTGTGACGTTGTGTAATGAACGCCATGCAAATTAATATTCAGGATAAGATTTTATTTGTCTAAAAAAAAAAATATGTCTGATTTAACGGTTGGTCCGATGGTAAAAGTTGTTCATATTCATGAGTACTACGCTCCCCATAAACACACACGGTTATTTTTATGTCATTCTGGAACCGAAAGCCATAAACTCGATCATCGACTCGGAACGATTGGAATTGTTTTTTTTTTAAATAACAATAAAAACAAATTTTTTCTTTCTTTTTCAAAAAATAATAATAAAAAAACGAAAAACTAAATTTATAATATTTTTTATTTTATATTGTTTTTTTTTTTTTATAACAGTCCCAAACTTTCCGAGTTCGATTATCAAGTTTAAGGCTTTCGGTTCCAGAACGACCTAAAAATAATCGAGTATAATTATGTTCCTTGTGTAACCTTTCTCCTTGTTTATATAAGAAAGAACCCTCCCTGACTTCTCCTATTAGGAGTTTCAGAAACATGTACACGCAAATATCACGCTCGACTCATATGGAAACCAAGCGTGCCATTTTTTCCAGGGCAGTAATGAAATTCCATACAATATAACTGCCTAGAATTTTTAGAAGGTTTAAGGAACAGCTTTCAAGCCTTTTAATGGGGTAGTATTGGTACACTTAAGCAAGTGTAGTATAAAGTGTATTTTAGTATTGTCTTTTTCACCCAGAACCCACATCGCTGCTGTCATCGGCCTCGCGTGTGGTATCCGGATGGGATGCACAGCCAGGCCAACTGCCTCACCACGCTTCCCTGCGTATGATAAGCCCATTCGGTGATATTCGCCAGTGTGGTGGCTCCATTGTGGCCAAGGAATGGGTTGTCACTTCAGCGTTTTGTACTGTCAGGTATGTAACTAATCAAAGAGCCGAAATACTTTCAAATCGAGTCTAACCCTGAAATCGCGAATAATACTGCTGTCCCGTATATACAGTAAGAAGCACCAATATGTGTACCCTCCTATATTTAAAAGCCATTTTCGCGAGATATAACGATTGTAACTTGAAGATAGGATCTTTTTCATAAAATTATAAAAAAGATCCTATCTTCCAAAATACCTACTACGTTCGCAACAACAAGAAATTTAAATCAGATCAGTAAGAGAAAAACAGTTTTAAAAGATCTTAAGGCTGAGTGCAGACTTGAGACAAGACTGTCTTAAGACAGACTATTGCCGCACTGTAAAATTAATAATCCAAAGGCCACGCTTCATACAAAAATCTTCCAACTCCTTTTGAGACCAGCAATTTCTTTTTTCACGAATTTTTGTTAGTCCCGTAGAGCAAAACCCGCACATTTATTTTTATTCAATTGCATTAGGTACAAAATTACAATTTACAACTTAAAGCATTCAGCATCATTTATGACGAGGATCAGGTAACATTATTTTCTTCAATATCTAACTTTCTATAGGTTCAGTTCAATCAATAAGATCACATTGCAAACGTACCACTGGACACCGGATTTTGACATTATACAACACACTCGGAGTAAATACAGTCACATTTTTTATGACTGTATTTACTCCGATTACTCCGAGATTACTAAACCGATGCGTAATGGACTCCTATAAATTTTATTAACTCAAACTTTACCTCATGAACTACTCAAGCAAATTGAGTAGTTTATGACAAGATTTTGTGTATCTACAACTAAAAAGAGTAAAATAAAAACGATTTTGCAAAAAAAAAAACCGACTTTAAAAAAAAACACAAGTGCAAAAATTTTTTCTACTTTACCCCCTAAAATGACACACATGTCCAACAGTAAGTATTTTCTTCTTTTCCAGCCGCATTCTTGTAGTGGTCCGTGCTGGCGTGGTATCTCTCATAAACCCGGAGTACATTTTCGAGACAACGGAATGGTACAGTCACCCTAATTACAACACGTCGAGGCCGACTATACTGCAGCCGTACGACATCGCACTTGTAAAGTTACACCGACCTCTTGTTTATTCAAGTAAGTATTAATTTTAACTACACATTTTTTTTTTTAATTTTGTAAATCCAGGACTTACAGCTTATAAAAAAATCCAGCCAAGAGCGAGTCGGACTCGCGCACCGAGGGTTCCGTACAAACTTTTTAAAGCTCAAAATTAACTTTGCTGTTCGATCCCTAGAAACGGCTATTGCTCCAACCGCAAATAATAGGTTTGTGATAGTACAATCGCTTTTCTTTTGTTATTAAACTACATATTTGCGGTTTTCAGACTTTTCCCTTAACATGTGCTCTAAGACCTTGTTTTTTGCCTTTTTTTAAATTTATTAAATCAAAATCTGTATAACAATAACATATAAAAAGTCTGCCAAACTGCAAAACAGTTTGTCGGCAGTTGTTCTCGTTTCACAATATCATTATAATAATTTCGTGATTCTAGGGCAACGGGAACTACCATATAGGTTTTCGACCCAAAACCTATAGGGTACTTCCGGTTGACCTAGAATTGTCAATTTAGCGGGACTGTTCGAAAAGTATATCCTGGCCCCGGAACACAAAGGGCGATGAAGGAACATGGATGGGATTTAGTCAGTAAAAGTCTGACACTCCCTCCTGCTCCACCCAGAGCGGGAGGAGTCATTTGAAGATTTCCCACCAGAAAAAAAAAAAAAGGGCAGGAGAATATGATGTGATAATATGACCCAGTGATTCTATCTATTTTTATGTATACTTGTGATAGGACAGGAGTTAAATAATAACAGCCGCTCGTGTCGATCTTAAGGTTAAGCCGCGCTTGCGTAGGTTGGTCTGTGGATGGGTGACCGGCCTTTACATACCAAGTTTCCTCCATGCTTCGCAAAGCACGATATACCGTTGGTCCTGGTTGTCATTTGTAGATCTTTGACAGTCGTTACAGCCCGAAAGTCAGACAACCAGTCTTACCAGGGGGTCAGTCACTCCATGTTAAATACTGGTATTCAGCTGCATCCGGATAGACTGGAAGCCGACCCCAATATAGTTGGGAAAAGGCTAAATGAAAATGAAAATGAAATTTTTATTTGTAGACATAGGTTGTACAGTGGTGTTACAATAAATATAATATAGCAAGTCCATCCATGTCTTGCGTTGAAGCGTACAAATCTGATCCATACTTATAATCATCAATTATCAATTTCTATACAAATTCAATATACTTAATAATAAATGAGATGTCAATGTCAGAATACAATAAAATAAAAAAATTATAAAAAATAAAATTATTACATGTCACATAATTAAACGGGTATTAACAATTTGATTTTAATAATAAAATTTAATTCACAGTCAAGGTTTTAATAATATAATAAATCGGATTTAGCAGATCTAGTATCTTTCATTTAAGTATTCGTTAATTGTATAATAACATTTTGTAACCAGAAATTCGTTTAAACATTTTTTGAACAGATCTTTATTGGTAATATCTATGATTTGTTTAGGTAGTTTATTATAGATTTTGGGTGCCATACCTAAAAGATTTTTATTGAAAACGGCTTTTTTATGTCGTGTTGCGCATATTGTGTTTTTGTAGTGTATGCTCTTTGGGTGGTTATATAGATGTAGATTTGCTTTGACATAGTTGGCAAATCTAGGCAAATGATGTCTTGTGACAAGTGCTAAATATATGTATTTCGTTTCTTTCTTTTTCCTTCTTCGGTTATCAACTAAATTCCTTTATTATCTTCATCCAGCGTTGCTGAAACCGATCCGTTTACAGCCACGTGCTGATGCGTATCGCGACTACACCGGCAACCAGGTCTATGCCAGTGGACACGGCAATACACAAACCTTGGGTAAGTCATCCTTTAACAATCTATATGTTTAAACATCGGTGATGAAGTGGTCGCAAGCGCGACTTCTGAACATGAGGTCGTGGGTTCGATTCCCGAGTAGGGCCAAGTGTTATTGGGTTTTTCATCAGGAATTTCTGAGTAGCAGCAACGGAGTCTAAATTTGTGCAATATGGGACTTAAACATAACTAAATAACAAATAAATAAATATCGCTGGACATTACACACCGCGCCATCTAGTGCCACACTGAGCCACGAGGCTTATGTCGTAGACACCAGATAGTTGATATACTACATAGATACTTTTTGTTTGTAAATACACACTTATTATACATATAAACATCCATGACTCGGAAACAAATGTCCATGATCATCACACAAACATTTGCTCCTACCGGGATTCGAACCCGAGACCCTAAGAACGTAAGGCAGTC
This sequence comes from Xestia rhomboidea, assembly GCA_963853795.1. Taxonomy (NCBI): domain Eukaryota; kingdom Metazoa; phylum Arthropoda; class Insecta; order Lepidoptera; family Noctuidae; genus Xestia; species Xestia rhomboidea. The sequence goes on from OY970776.1 coordinate 15,956,433, forward strand.
TCAATACCGCTGCGCCAATCGGGTCAGCTGGCGAAATGTGGGTGTACTATTATGCACACCTCTGTCTAACCCTTAGGAGATTACAGATAAGATAAGATATTTTATTTACATAAACAAGTACAAGGAATTAAAAAAAATATATATGATCGAACATGTTTTGCTTAAAACTAAAGGATGCTAACTAACTTAATGAAAATACATTATGACATAATATACATGGTGTAAACAGACTCTTCACGAAGCCGTCAACCAAGCATTCTGTACATCAGACTAAGTAAACCTTCGCAAAATTTTTTGCTGAAAATCACGTTTTAAGGTAAAACTCAATGTAACGCACTCAAAACATTGTGCTGGTGGATGGATTGAATAGGCATGACGACGGTATCAAAAAATTGCAAATCTATTTAGTCCGTCAGTTAGAGTATTGGAAATTAACGGACACGTATTTTTTGTTTTTGTAAATCAATGAATATTGACAAAAGATAAAACGCATCAAAACTCGGGAGTGGGGGCTCCTGACGCCAGAACTAGTTAAAAATTATACCTAGGCGTGACGTATTGAGAATTTTAAAAGCGTCATATCTTCGGCAATTTTGGTTTCAACGTCACGGGTCAAATATTTTTTGATAATCTAACTGACGGACTACTTAGATTTTTTTGTCGTCTCGCCTATAGTGTGGGTGTCATGGAGGTGTTTAGAGTAAAGTTCTTATATAAAAAAATTGTGAAAAAGTTGGAACTTTGATCCTCAAAATCTCCGTAACTAGAAGGTTCCACGGTTTGGTCAATAACAAAAAAATCATCGCAATGACGGGGAGAACAAGTGCTTTTCGGCTTCGATAAGAGGCTTCTTTTTACACCCTTTATTGCATTGAATACATATTATTCAGGCGTGATGTTATGTTAAATGTATTATGTTATGTATTTTTGAGTTATTTATATCACCAGTACTTATTTATTCTATGTTACTGGACATCGGAGCTTCAATTTTATTTTTCGTTGGGAAAGAAACAATAAATCTGCTTTATAACATGGGCTACTTTTTATCCTTGTAGTATGATCCCTCGAGACAATCATCGAGCTTCACACGGGCGTTAGTTACTCCAGTTTATTCATATCTATGGATGAGACTGATTGTGTTTGTTGCAAATAATTTAACTAAAATGCTATAGGAATAAATTACTGTATTTTCGATTTAAAAAAACGATGTATTTATTTATTTATTTTATTTGAAAGAAAGCTTACAGACTATTAACAATCTTGAATATCATCCATAAGTAGTGACATTTGCTAATTACAAGCTTCCACATGCATTATATCTAATAGTTATGAGTTATTTGCGTTGATCAGTTACACCGATTTAAGTAAGTAAACAGATTACAATATGTAGACGTCTGTATGTTGCGATAATATACTAAGTATGTCAAGTCGTGCAGTATCAAAATCAAAATTAAAAGCTATTTATTATTGTCACCAAAATACTCATTGTTTAGAATTTTTCTAATATTGTGTGCGCTGGTGCAAAATAAATCGATTTACGTCAGGTTAAACCGCGCGCTCGTGCTAGCGCCCCTGAACAGTCGTTGCTCACCTACTCAATACTAGCACGGCAGCTTTACTGGTATTTGATGATCGTCAGCTTTGTGACAGTTCCTTATATTCTCTTTCAACATACAGGTCCCTTATCAGACGTGCTACAATGGGTATACCTACGAGCGATCTCCAACAGGGTGTGTGCTGACACATATGGCGTCGGCGTCTTCGAAACCACTATCTGCGCGGAATACTACAACGTCACGTCACAGTCTACTTGCTTTGTAAGTTTTAAAGCCACGGTCACGTGACACGTGTATCGTGACAGCCGCACTGGTTTCTTTTATTTACAAGCAATTGCTGAAACCACGCCCCGAGTCATCGTGACGAACGGGAAACGAGTGACGCACGCACGTGTCACTTGACGCAACTTGTGGCGATGCTTGCGTGATGTTAGTTAAAACGGGCAATTAGTAAGGTGTAAATGAACCCTTCACGAAACAAAGCATTCTGTACATCAAACTAAGTAACTCTAAGCAAAAATGATTGCTGGGAAACGATTTTTTCGGGTGAAAAATCATCAATAAAAAGTATTCTTTGACCATCAATATACTCCGTAACTAAAAGTTCCGTAAATAAAAATAATGACGGGGTAAACAAGTACTCGCGGCTTCGCTAAGGATATTTTTACACCCATTAAGTAATGTGTATTTCATGTCATGTCATACCCAACATTTAGAAACTTTAAGAAACGTACCTCTTTCATTTTGCCAACATTTACAAAAGCTTCATTTCAGGGTGACAATGGTGGCCCTTTGGTGCATGTTGGCCTCGACGGTGTTCCAACCCTCATTGGAGTCTCATATTTCTATCCTGCATCCGTAACTGGCTGTGAAAAAGGCTGGCCTACAGGTAATATTATTTTGTATTTCTTTCACTTAGCTGATGACCAATGCGTGCACTGACTGAGGGGGAAAAGACTATTTCAGACACAAATCTGCATGATCTTTTTCTGACTTCGACAAAGTGAATTTGTTTCAGTGTTTTCATCATCCAACAAAAAAATATTTCCCTTTTTTGACTTGTATTTTTTTTTAAGTACTTATTTTATCACACATATTACATTGGTGGCAAATTCAACAGTGAAACTGCAATCAAGAGTCTGCTGTCAGTTTCAATTCAAAATAAATGATAGAAATGAAAGGTCTTGAAAACAGTTGAGATAGCATTCAGGTTCATTGGTGAGACCTGCCACCATTTTTCTTAGTAATTTTTTTTTTCTCTGTCAGGTTACACTCGTCCTGGACCATTCTTAGACTGGTTCGAAGACGTATCGGGAATTGACTTCGATAACTTTCAAGATGATGACGAAATTACTACAACCCCCAATGACGCCAGCACTACTAACAACCCCATCCCCAACCCTTCCAGTACTACTGCTGACCCAAACGACAGCAGCACCACAGCTGACCCAAACGACACAACCAACCCTTCCAGCACAACTACTGACCCAAACGACAGCAGCACCACAGCTGACCCTAACGAGTCCAGTACAACGACTGACCTCAACGATATTTCCAGCACAACCACTGACCCCAACGATATCGGCTCAACCACAACGGTTGACCCTAACGAGTCGAGCACAACGGCTGACCCCAACGAGTCCAGTACAACCACTAACCCCAATGATATATCTAGCACAACAGCTGACCCCAACGAGTCCAGTACAGTGACTGACCCCAACGAGTCCACTACAACGACTGACGCCAACGATATTGGGTCCACCACAACGGTTGACCCTAACGAGTCCAGTACAACGACTGACCCGAACGATATCTCCAGCACAACCACTGACCCCAACGAGTCGACTACAACAACTGACCCCAACGATATCGGCTTCACCACGACGGTTGACCCTAACGAGTCCAGTACAACGACTGACCCTACCGATATCGGCTCCACCACAACAGCTGACCCCAACGAGTACACTTCAACGACTGACCCCAACGAGTCCAGTACAACCACTGACCCCAACGATATCTCCAGCACAACGGTTGACCCTAACGAGTCCAGTACAACGGCTGACCCCAACGAGTCGACTACAACGACTGACCCCAACGATATCGGTTCCACCACAACGGTTGACCCTAACGAGTCCAGTACAACGACTGACCCCAACGATATCGGCTCCACCACAACGGTTGACCCCAATGAGTCCATTACAACAACTGACCCCAACGATATATCCAGCACAACGACTGACCCCAACGAGTCCACTACGACAGACCCTAACGATATCGGCTCAACCACAACGGTTGACCCAAACGAGTCCAGTACAACTACTGACCCCAACGATATCTCCAGTACAACTACTGACCCCAACGATATCTCCAGTACAACCACTGACCCTAACGATATCTCCAGCACAACGGCTGACCCCAACGAGTCCAGTACAACGGCTGACCCCAACGAGTCGACTACAACGACAGACCCAAACGATATCGGCTCAACCACAACGGTTGACCCAAACGAGTCCAGTACAACTACTGACCCCAACGATATCTCCAGTACAACCACTGACCCTAACGATATCTCCAGCACAACGGCTGACCCCAACGAGTCCAGTACAACGGCTGACCCCAACGAGTCGACTACAACGACTGACCCCAACGATATCGGCTCCACCACAACGGTTGACCCTGACGAGTCCAGTACAACTGCTGACCCCAACGATATCTCCAGTACAACCACTGACTCCAACGATATCGCCAGCACAACGGTTGACCCAAACGAGTCCACTACAACGACTGACCCCAACGACATCGGTTCCACCACAACGGTTGACCCTAACGAAACCACTACAACGACTGACCCCAACGATATCGGCTCAACCACAACGATTGACACTAACGAGTCCAGTACAACGGCTGACCCCAACGATATTTCCAGTACAACCACTGACTCTAACGATATCTCCAGCACAACGGCTGACCCCAACGAGTCCAGTACAACGGCTGACCCCAACGAGTCGACTACAACGACTGACCCCAACGATATTGGCTCCACCACAACGGTTGACCCTAACGAGTCCAGTACAACCACTGACCCCAACGATATCTCTAGCACAACGGTTGACCCTGACGAGTCCACCACAACGGCTGACCCCAACGAGTCGACTACAACGACTGACCCAAACGATATCGGCTCAACCACAACGGTTGACCCTAACGAGTCCAGTACAACTGCTGACCCCAACGATATCGGCTCCACCACAACGGTTGACCCTAACGAGTCCAGTACAACTGCTGACCCCAACGATATCTCCAGTACAACCACTGACTCTAACGATATCTCCAGCACAACGGCTGACCCCAACGAGTCCATTACAACGGCTGACCCCAACGATATATCCAGCACAACGACTGACCCCAACGAGTCCACTACGACAGACCCTAACGATATCGGCTCAACCACAACGGTTGACCCAAACGAGTCCAGTACAACTACTGACCCCAACGATATCTCTAGTACAACCACTGACCCTAACGATATCTCCAGCACAACGGCTGACCCCAACGATATATCCAGCACAACGACTGACCCCAACGAGTCCACTACGACAGACGCTAACGATATCGGCTCAACCACAACGGTTGACCCAAACGAGTCCAGTACAACTACTGACCCCAACGATATCTCCAGTACAACCATTGACCCTAACGATATCTCCAGCACAACGGCTGACCCCAACGATATCGGCTCCACCACAACGGTTGACCCTGACGAGTCCGGTACAACTGCTGACCCCAACGACATCGGTTCCACCACAACGGTTGACCCTAACGAAACCACTACAACGACTGACCCCAACGATATCGGCTCAACCACAACGATTGACCCTAACGAGTCCAGTACAACGGCTGACCCCAACGAGTCCAGTACAACGGCTGACCCCAATGAGTCCACTTCAACGACTGACCCCAACGAGTCCAGTACAACCACTGACCCTAACGATATCTCCAGCACAGTTGACCCTAACGAGTCCAGTACAACGGCTGACCCCAACGAGTCGACTACAACAACTGACCCCAACGATATCAGTTCCACCACAACGGTTGACCCTAACGAGTCCAGTACAACTGCTGACCCCAACGATATCTCCAGTACAACCACTGACTCCAACGATATCTCCAGCACAACGGTTGACCCTAACGAGTCCAGTACAACGGCTGACCCCAACGAGTCAACTACAACGACTGACCCCAACGATATCAGCTCAACCACAACGGTTGACCCTAACGAGTCCAGTACAACTGCTGACCCCAACGATATATTCAGCACAACAACTGACCCCAACGAGTCCACTACGACAGACCCTAACGATATCGGGTCAACCACAACGGTTGACCCTAACGAGTCCAGTACAACTGCTGACCCCAACGATATCTCTAGTACAACCACTGACTCTAACGATATCTCCAGCACAACGGCTGACCCCAACGAGTCCAGTACAACGGCTGACCCCAACGAGTCAACTACAACGACTGACCCCAACGATATTGGCTCCACCACAACGGTTGACCCTAACGAGTCCAGTACAACCACTGACCCCAACGATATCTCCAGCACAACGGTTGACCCTGACGAGTCCAGTACAACGGCTGACCCCAACGAGTCCAGTACAACGGCTGACCCCAATGAGTCCACTTCAACGACTGACCCCAACGAGTCCAGTACAACCACTGACCCTAACGATATCTCCAGCACAGTTGACCCTAACGAGTCCAGTACAACGGCTGACCCCAACGAGTCGACTACAACAACTGACCCCAACGATATCAGTTCCACCACAACGGTTGACCCTAACGAGTCCAGTACAACTGCTGACCCCAACGATATCTCCAGTACAACCACTGACTCCAACGATATCTCCAGCACAACGGTTGACCCTAACGAGTCCAGTACAACGGCTGACCCCAACGAGTCAACTACAACGACTGACCCCAACGATATCAGCTCAACCACAACGGTTGACCCTAACGAGTCCAGTACAACTGCTGACCCCAACGATATATTCAGCACAACAACTGACCCCAACGAGTCCACTACGACAGACCCTAACGATATCGGGTCAACCACAACGGTTGACCCTAACGAGTCCAGTACAACTGCTGACCCCAACGATATCTCTAGTACAACCACTGACTCTAACGATATCTCCAGCACAACGGCTGACCCCAACGAGTCCAGTACAACGGCTGACCCCAACGAGTCAACTACAACGACTGACCCCAACGATATTGGCTTCACCACAACGGTTGACCCTAACGAGTCCAGTACAACCACTGACCCCAACGATATCTCCAGCACAACGGTTGACCCTGACGAGTCCAGTACAACGGCTGACCCCAACGAGTCGACTACAACGACTGACCCCAACGATATTGGCTCCACAACAACGGTTGACCCTAACGAGTCCAGTACAACTGCGGACCCCAACGATATCTCCAGTACAACCACTGACCCTAACGATATTTCCAGCACAACGGCTGACCCTAACGATATCTCCAGTACAACCACTGACCCTAACGATATCTCCAGCACAACGGCTGACCCTAACGAGTCCAGTACAACTGCTGACCCCAACGATATCTCCAGTACAACCACTGACTCCAACGATATCTCCAGCACAACGGTTGACCCTAACGAGTCCAGTACAACGGCTGACCCCAACGAGTCAACTACAACGACTGACCCCAACGATATCAGCTCAACCACAACGGTTGACCCTAACGAGTCCAGTACAACTGCTAACCCCAACGACATATCCAGCACAACGACTGACCCCAACGAGTCCACTACGACAGACCCTAACGATATAGGCTCAACCACAACGGTTGACCCTAACGAGTCCAGTACAACTGCGGACCCCAACGATATCTCCAGTACAACTACTGACTCTAACGATTTCTCCAGCACAACGGCTGACCCCAACGAGTCCAGTACAACGGCTGACCCCAACGAGCCGACTACAACGACTGACCCCAACGATATTGGCTCCACCACAACGGTTGATCCTAACGAGTCCAGTACAACCACTGACCCCAACGATATCTCCAGCACAACGGTTGACCCTGACGAGTCCACCACAACGGCTGACCCCAACGAGTCGACTACAACGACTGACCCAAACGATATCGGCTCAACCACAACGATTGACCCTAACGAGTCCAGTACAACTGCTGACCCCAACGATATCGGCTCCACCACAACGGTTGACCCTAACGAGTCCAGTACAACTGCTGACCCCAACGATATATCCAGTACAACCACTGACTCTAACAATATCTCCAGCACAACGGCTGACCCCAACGAGTCCAGTACAACCACTGACTCAAACGATTTCTCCAGCACAACGGCTGACCCCAATGAGTCCACTTCAACGACTGACCCCAACGAGTCCAGTACAACCACTGACCCTAACGATATCTCCAGCACAGTTGACCCTAACGAGTCCAGTACAACGGCTGACCCCAACGAGTCGACTACAACGACTGACCCCAACGATATCGGTTCCACCACAACGGTTGACCCTAACGAGTCCAGTACAACGACTGACCCTAACGATATCGGCTCCACCACAACGGTTGACCCCAATGAGTCCAGTACAACTGCTGACCCCAACGATATATCCAGCACGACGGCTGACCCTAACGATATCTCCAGTACAACCACTGACCCTAACGATATCTCCAGCACAACGGCTGACCCTAACGAGTCCAGTACAACTGCTGACCCCAACGATATCTCCAGTACAACCACTGATTCCAACGATATCTCCAGCACAACGGTTGACCCTAACGAGTCCACCACAACGGCTGACCCCAACGAGTCGACTACAACGACTGACCCCAACGATATCGGCTCAACCACAACGATTGACCCTAACGAGTCCAGCACAACGGCTGACCCCAACGAGTCCAGTACAACGGCTGACCCCAATGAGACCACTTCAACGACTGACCCCAACGAGTCCAGTACAACCACTGACCCTAACGATATCTCCAGCACAGTTGACCCTAACGAGTCCAGTACAACGGCTGACCCCAACGAGTCGACTACAACGACTGACCCCAACGATATCGGTTCCACCACAACGGTTGACCCTAACGAGTCCAGTACAACGACTGACCCCAACGATATCGGCTCCACCACAACGGTTGACCCCAATGAGTCCAGTACAACAACTGACCCCAACGATATATCCAGCACAACGACTGACCCCAACGATATCTCCAGTACAACCACTGACCCTAACGATATCTCCAGCACAACGGCTGACCCTAACGAGTCCAGTACAACTGCTGACCCCAACGATATCTCCAGTACAACCACTGACTCCAATGATATCTCCAGCACAACGGCTGACCCCAACGAGTCCAGTACAACCACTGACTCCAATGATATCTCCAGCACAACGACTGACCCCAACGAGTCCAGTACAACCACTGACTCCAACGATATCTCCAGCACAACGGCTGACCCCAACGAGTCCAGTACAACCACTGACCCCAATGATATCTCCAGCACAACGGCTGACCCCAACGAGTCCAGTACAACCACTGACCCTAACGTGTCCACTTCAACGACTGACGACAACGATATCGGCTCCACCACAACGGTTGACCCTAACGAATCCAGTACAACGACTGACGCCAACGATATCACTAGCACAACCACTGACTCCAATGATATCTCCAGCACAACGACTGACCCCAACGAGTCCAGTACAACCACTGACTCCAACGATATTTCCAGCACAACGGCTGACCCCAACGAATCCAGTACAACGACTGACCCTAGCGAGACCAGTACAACGACTGACTCTAACGATATCGGCTCCACCACAACGGTTGATCCTAACGAGTCCAGTACAACGGCTGACCCCAATGGGTCAAGTACAACTGCTGACCCCAACGATATCTCCAGTACAACCACTGACTCCAACGATATCTCCAGCACAACGGTTGACCCTAACGAGTCCAGTACAACGGCTGACCCCAACGAGTCAACTACAACGACTGACCCCAACGATATCAGCTCAACCACAACGGTTGACCCTAACGAGTCCAGTACAACTGCTGACCCCAACGAGTCCAGTACAACCACTGACCCTAACGTGTCCACTTCAACGACTGACGCCAACGATATCGGCTCTACCACAACGGTTGACCCTAACGAATCCAGTACAACGACTGACGCCAACGATATCACTAGCACAACCACTGACTCCAACGATGTCTCTAGCACTACGGCTGACCCCAACGTGTCCAGTACAACCACTGACCCTAACGATATCACCAGCACAACCACTGACCCCAATGATATCTCCAGCACAACGGCTGACCCCAACGAGTCCAGTACAACCACTGACCCTAACGAGACCAGTACAACGACTGACCCCAACGATATCACCAGCACAACCACTGACTCCAACGATATCACCAGCACAACCACTGACTCCAATGATATCTCCAGCACAACGGCTGACCCCAACGAGTCCAGTACAACCACTGACCCTAACGAAACCAGTACAACGACCGACCCTAACGATATCGGCTCCACCACAACGGTTGATCCTAACGAGTCCAGTACAACCACAGACTCCAACGTTTCCAGTACAACCACTGACCCCAACGAGTCAGGTCCAACCACTGACTCCAACGTGTCCAGTACAACCACTGACGCCAACGATATCACCAGCACAACCACTGACTCCAATGATATCTCCAGCACAACGGCTGACCCCAACGAGTCCAGTACAACCACTGACTCCAATGATATCTCCAGCACAACGACTGACCCCAACGAGTCCAGTACAACCACTGACTCCAACGATATCTCCAGCACAACGGCTGACCCCAACGAGTCCAGTACAACCACTGACCCCAATGATATCTCCAGCACAACGGCTGACCCCAACGAGTCCAGTACAACCACTGACCCTAACGTGTCCACTTCAACGACTGACGACAACGATATCGGCTCCACCACAACGGTTGACCCTAACGAATCCAGTACAACGACTGACGCCAACGATATCACTAGCACAACCACTGACTCCAATGATATCTCCAGCACAACGACTGACCCCAACGAGTCCAGTACAACCACTGACTCCAACGATATTTCCAGCACAACGGCTGACCCCAACGAATCCAGTACAACGACTGACCCTAGCGAGACCAGTACAACGACTGACTCTAACGATATCGGCTCCACCACAACGGTTGATCCTAACGAGTCCAGTACAACGGCTGACCCCAATGGGTCAAGTACAACCACTGACCCCAACGAGTCAAGTACAACCACTGACCCCAACGTGTCCACTACAACCACTGACCCCAACGATATCTCCAGCACAACGTCTGACCCCAACGAGTCCAGTACAACGACTGACTCCAACGATATCGGCTCCAGCACAACTGTTGACCCCGAAGACGTCAGTACTACAACCGAATCTGGAGAACAAGAGCCCGGTGGTACTACTCCCGACGGAGAAGTTACTCCACCACCAGAAGGCGATGATGACGATGATGGAGAAGGAGGCGATGATGACGATGATGGAGAAGGTGGCGATGATGACGATGATGACGACGATGACGATGATGACAATGAAGACGGAAGTGATGGTGTGCTGCATCTCTTGAAACGTCTCCAAGTGTTAGTCGGTGTCAAAGTCAAAATGGACAAATCACTGACGAACGATGCAGGAAATGAAGTAGATTTAGAAGAATAGTGGCATAGTTAAATTTGAATCGTGGAACGAATTTAAACTAATTGTTTTTTTATAGGATAAAAAAATATATATTAACACAAATAAATGGATTATTATATAATACTGAAATCTTGGTCATTGTTTGTTGCGGTTATTTTCTTCCAGAACTATCTTTGTGACCATAAAGTTAATGCATTGCCTGCTGAGTTCGATCAATGCATTCATTACATGTGGGTTGTCTTATTGACTCTGAAAGCACGTTAGCCGATAGTAATCGGCTGTCTTTTAATAGTGTTTATTTTGTAAAGGACAATGCCTTATTTTTAGCATGTTGTAGCTTCACCTTGTCCATTTTTATGGAATAATCTTCTTTAGAACAATTATCATTTCACATAAATTATATTTGTTTTAGTCTAAAGCAACGGGGTTGATAATAAAAAACTAAAACCCGATTATGTACTAAAAAATCACACTCGAAAAAGTATGAATCAACAAAGTATTCTCATCTGAAATTGAATACATAGAAACCATTTAATACTTGTCACCTACTAGCTCGCCCGAGCGTCGCTCGCGATAGAAACGAATCAATTCGTGTTACATTCCGCTTGTACTCGTATTAATAAAATTCAATCATGATTCGAAAGACACGTGGCGCCATATTATCAAAAGAACATTATTTTTGTTTTCCATGGGAACAGTTCTTTTTTCGGGATGAAAGGTACCCTATATCCGTTTCTGTGAACCTGATGACGTATATGCGAAATTCCAGTATGATCGGTTCAGTAGTTTCTGGGTGAAAACGCGAAGGTCTTACTAATAAAAGAAGTTTGAGAACATTATTTTAAGAGCGGGCCTAATGGCAGGATAAATTCTGATTTCCCCCGCGTGTCTCGCCACACCTGCATTATTGCGGATAACAAACACGGGCGGCGGCGCCGGCGCGAACGCGCGGGACCAAGCTCGCGTACTCGACGTCATTGAGTATAATTATGCAACTGTAACACACCCACAAAAAACAAAACCACTTAACACTAAAACCACTTTTTCTTTCTTATTTTTTTTTAGAGTTCATTTTCTAACACCTGTACCATTCATATGTTGTTTGTATGTCTTGAAATAAAAGTTTTGAGTAGTTGACATCGGATAGTTGTATGTATTTATTTACCTATAATTTTAAGTAATTAGGGACTACATATTATTATATTATACTAGAAATGTAAAGATCTAAAGCCGTGCTCCTAAACATACGTCGCACAAACATTCAACAGTTTTCTCAAGCCTCATACTGAAGGGCTCAAGAATGCCAATTTCCAATCGAATCATTAAAATCATCAATAAAAACCTCTAAGTGCATTTAACTCCGGTTAGTGACTGTTATATAAAGTAATATTTTAATCAACATACAACCTGACACTGGCCTGCAAATTGCAAAAAACCTAAGAAATTCGCGGGTTACCTCGGCGTTTCCTCCTCAAGCTGACTCCATCACCCCCGATAACTTTCCGTGCTCAGTCAGTATTATCAATTCAGCTTATCTGCATATTAAAATACAAAATAACGCCGATAAAACATCCTTTATAACAAAAAACAGCCAACTTTTATATAACGGGTAAGAAGTCAAAGAGATCGTATCGTGGCTGATATCTATTATGATTACAATATGCACGGTTCAACACACATTGGGTCTAACAAAATGCCTTTTCAATATACCAGTATACCTCTGTAATCTATTTATTAGAGGTAGGTTTCGGAATATATTATTTTGTTAATGGTTATTATTATAGGACTCCCGAATAAATAATACTAGCCTTTTTGATAATAGTTAACCCCATTATGTTGGTTAAACCCTGGTTAAGTACTATGATGCCCCGATGTCGTCAGTGTAGTTCTGACATGTCCGCTTTGTGATCGTAGTTTTTCGGCCAAAATTGGATATGCTAGCCACTTGAGAGCACATGAAAAAGCAGCACACCAAAGCTCTCGACAATTACCGAAATCGGCTAGATAGCATCATCATCAAGGTTGCCCCAAACGAAAACTTACACTAGAAAAGTGACTGTTACTATTTGGTGGTTTAGTTCCGGTGTAATTCATCACAGCTTCTTACGAAATGGCACGAGCAATGCTCCGGTTGAGGACTGTGAGGAAAGTAACACGCTCATCGCTGTTACTCCTGCACGACAACGCTTGACCTCACACTGTAACAGATGATCTCCAAGCTTTAAGAGTTAGGGAAGTTTCGGAAGAACTCACCAGACCTTGAAGCGACAGATTTCTATTTTTTCCAGAATTTGACAATTTCTTGTCTCGATAAAGGAGCTCGTGGCTAAATAATAACAGTCGCTCGGGTTGATCTTTAGGTTAAGCCATGCTTGCTTACGTTGGTCTGTGGATGGGTGACCACCCATTACATTCCTACGTGCCTCGATAAGCACGTTAAGCAGTTGGTCCCGGCTGTCATTTGTAGATCTTTGACGGTCGTTACATGTAGTCAGTGGCCCAAAAAGTCTGACAACCAGTCTTACCACGGGGTAATCGTATTACCCAGTACTGACTGGGTTGTGGTGGTTAAAGAGGCAGTCGCTCCATGTAGAATACTATTTATATACTCAGCTGCATCTGATTAGACTGGAAGCCGACCCCAACATAGTTGGGAAAAGGCTAAGCAGATGATAACACCTTTCTAATACAGTTGCTGTATGTGTATAATATAGCCATAATCATCGCACCTTAAAAAAAATAATGACACTTATAGTCGAATATTGTCTTCATAGGAGGATTTAAGGCCTTTTATGACAAAATCAAAACACTCACGTACGTTTCATAGTATTTTGGCACACGTGCGAGTCGGACTTGCGCACATAGTGTTCCGTAGCACCAAACAAAACAGGCTAAGGCAAATCATCAAATGACTTCTCCCGCTCTGGGCGGAGCAGGAGGGAGTGTCAGACTTTTACTGACTAAAACCCGGAAGGGATATTGACGCATACGTGGCAATCGTTTGTGTAAACAAGATTGAACCTCATTCATTTAGGTCTATATTTTACACTCAACAGCAAAACTAAAGGGGTTTGAATTAAATGGCTGGTCTTCTTCTTCGTCGTCACACTCTTGGCAGAGTGGTCGTGGTCGTCACATCAGGGGTGGTGACAAGCTTCACAATCCGTCGCCATTCCCTAAATTCCGCCATTTCTTTTTTTCTACATAGCTGGTATCAATACAAACTAGTTGTAAATGAGATAAAAATATTGAGATAAATATAAATAATGTTCTTAAGTGTCACGTTTCCGAGATATGAGCTATCAAAATTAAACCCAATCTTATATCTAAAAAAAATGGCTGCGATATACGGACAACATAAAAAAAAAGCTGAATTACCTAAATGGAGAAGCCACAAGGATTTTTTTAACATGGTTAATAATTTCCTAATAAGCGCAATTTTCCGTTTTCCACTTATGAACGGAACGAACTACGGAACCCTAAAATTATTCCCATAAGCCGTTTGACGACAGTTTTGATCCCGTAAACTGTTCATAAATACCCATAAAATGCCTTCATTGCGTGCTATTAATCGTTAATTTATACCCTAAACTTGAAAACAATGGCTATTTGATTTTCGTTATTCGCTGCTCAGGCTTGAGTGTATTGTTTCATAGTAATAAATAGGGCCATTGTTGTGAATACCTTTCCTTTAATGGACAGATCGTATTGTGATCAGAATCTGGATGAGTTGTTTGTTTGCTATTGTAAAATGGTTTAGATTTCATAATTTTATACGTTGGATCCGGTCATTGATCCATCATCTGCCTAGCCTTTCGTCGGGTCGGCTTCCAGTCTAACCAGATGCAGCTGAATACCAGTATTTGACTACCTATCTGACCACCACAACCCAGTTAGAACTGGGTAATACGATACACCTTGGTAATCCTGGTTGACAGACTTTTTTGACCACTGACTACCTGTGACGGCTGTCAAAGATCTACAAATGACAGCCGGGACTGACGGCTTAACATGCTTTCCGGGGCACGGATTAACTCGGTAATGGGTGTTCACCTACCCACAGACCAACCTAGGCAAGCACGGCTTAACTTAAGGAACGACCCGAGCGGCTGTTATTATTGAGCCACGAGCTCCTCCTGGATCTGGTCATTGGTACGGACATATATCAAGGACCGATTTGTTCAAGACATCATTGTTTAACTTTTGTGTCTACTTCGTGGACAGATCAAGGGATAAAATTAAGGCTCTTTAGTCAACTGGTCGGTCTCTTTTGGGACCCATTGGATGAATTTACTTCTTAATTACAAGCGCGCCATTGGTGACATCTCGCGACTTACTTACAGGTCTCCCCCCACACACCTACACCGCGCTTCAACTGAGTCGATAAGGGGACTACAGGAGCTAAACGTGAGTTTTATAATGCAAAAAAGCATATGATTCACTGCAATAAACAAAACCAGAAAAATATATGATATTCTTCAGGATATATATAATACTAGTATGATAGTGTTTTGAAAACATAATACAACAAATTTTACTCGATAAAAAAAATCTTTTAACGAGTAAAAACCATACTAAAATACATGCGACCAATCTGATTTTTTGGTAAAAAACTTATAGCATAAGTTATAATGTTATAATAATAATGTTAATAGATTTTTGTAAATCGCAAAAAAACACTCTTTTCGCACTATTCGGCCCGCAGTGACTGACGTAACAACCACTTTGTAGTGCAAGTTGATTAGAACTTTATTCTAACAGTATTAGTATTAGTAGTACCACCGCAAATAGAGTTGCTAATTTAGCTCCTGTAGTCGCCTATCAACTGTAGTAAAAAAATAAAATTACGTAATAACACCCTGTTTTAACGAAGAAAGTCGCATAAACAAATCCCATTGTTTGGTTCAAGCCATCACATTAAATTATCACTTTGAAACTAATTAAAAAGACAATGGAAAAGTTTGCAAATAACTCTATTGCCTGTATTATTTAACTTACAGCAATATTGTACCTCTAATAGGACTTTTTTATAATTATTATTTATTATTTCAGAAAAAAACAACTTATGTTAAGGCCTTTATATAACGTGGGACGCAATACAGGTAGTCAGTGGCCCGAAAGTCTGACAACCAGTCTTACCAAGGGGTATCGTATTACCCAGTACTAACTGGGTTTGGGAGGTCAGATAGGTAGTCGCTCCAAGTAAAATATTGGTATTCAGATTCAGATGTATCTGGTTAAGATTGGAAGCCGACCCCAACTTAGTTGAGAAAAGGCTAGGCTGCTGTTGAGTGTGGGTAGCAATATCTCTTGCGCCATCACATCTTCCAAGCTCAACGTGCTATGCTGGCGCTGCTGCTGCGGCTGCAGAGAACCTCAAGCGTCGTAAATATAGTAACCTTATTGGTAACTATATTTTCGAGCCGTTTGGGGTTTGAAACTCTAGGACCGTGGGGTTCGAGTGCTCACAGCGTTTTCAAGGAAATTTCAAAACGCTTATTTGACATTTCCCGTGAGCTGGTTAATACCTTGGCCAGGGGTTTAGCGTTGCCATACAACGTGGCTGTGTCGCCAGTCTCGTAGGGACATTACCAGTTGACAGCGTCGAGGAGGAGTTTTTGACGCCATTTTTTAGTTTATTGTTAAGTTACTTTAGCTTAGGTAAAACTTAATTTATAAATGTACACTTGCCTAAATAGCTATTTTAGTAGTATGGAAACTCAAAAATTAACTCGAAGTCTCGTTAAATCTGCTATCCAAAATTTGTCTATCCAAAATTTCAGTGAGAAAAATATCCGTAGAATATGAAAACAAATATATCACCGGGCTGTTGTCGACATATGGGGTTGACAGGGGTGAACACAAACTGCCTAAATGATATCCACCGTCAGGTAGATGCGAAGAATAGCCATGTTTATTCATAATAGAAAGGTTCTGTCGAAGGCAAGGAGTTTTTATTAAATATCATTGAGTTGAGATAGATTATTTGCTATGGTATTTTCAAGTCATTGGTCTCGCTCGAGTACGAACCCAAGTCACGCACCTCTGATTTTTGGATTCATGTGCGTATTGTATAATTATCACGTCTTGCTTCGGTGACAGAAAACATCGTGAGGAAACCACCATGTCTGAGCCAAGTTAGGGGCCCATGAGCGGCATACAAAATCTGACACCAGGAAAGAAAGCAAGATGGTATCTTAAACATGTAAAATGCTGGAATGAAAAACAAGAAGTCACTATCTGTGTAATAAATCCCCAAGGATTAGGCAGAGGTGTGCCTAATAGTAAACCTAACTTAACCCACATTTCGCGAGTTATGTTTAAGTCCCATGTAATAGGTTGCGAGCCTATTGCCATCAACCGGGCCCAAATCTGCCCAAACTGCTACTGCGAAATTCATAATAGCAAAACCCAATAACAATTTGCCTGACCCGGGAATCGAACCCAGAACCTCATGCTCAGTATACACGATTGTAACCACTAGACCAACGAAGCATTAAATTTGACTTTTCTATGAATAAAGTGACACGTCGGATACGACTAACTTTGTTTATAGAAACACCGATAGCTATGAGAGTAAGCATATTAACTGACAGTTATACGTATGTATGTTATAGAAAACTGCCTTAACCCTACTGGAACATTTATAACCCTTACATATATATAAAATAAGCGCGATACCTCGGTGGTGATTCAGACACACCCCGTATATGTTACATCTACATACAACATGGATGCAATAAAATATTTAGATTTGAATGAGATTTCTGGAGATACTGAATACTGCTAATTCGTGCGTTGTATCATTTACCCTTAGTCAAAAAAAAAAAAAAGAAATAAAAAAAAGAGAGAAAAATAGAGAGTTCAATAGGTATTTATATTTGTTTAATAGTATTATTTTGTCTCATAAATTTATATTCGTATTTTACTGACACCACTGACATCACTTTGGGCCCTATCAGAATACCAGCGCTGTGACTTTTTTTTTTAAATGTCACAGCACCTTGCTGAGATAGGAGCCTTTTGACCTTGCACAGGACTAATCAAATTTAATAGTTCGTTATGTTTCTCATGTTTACTTTTTTTAATAATTGTGTCATACATAATTCTATATTTTTGTTTATATTATGTCCTGTGTGAGATTAATAAATACTTTTTCTTTCTTTCTTTCTTTCTTTCTTTAGTCGGGTATCGATAGGTTATATGTCACTTTGCCTAGGCCGTCTATGATTAGGTTTCCAGGTATCGCTGAACATAAAGTAGATTAGCAATCGATTAACCCAATCCCTCGTTTAGCTACAAACAACAGTGTCTGCTTTGACAGCGCCCTGTCTGATCGATCGTCTAGCCATTAGCCTCAAAGTAAACCCTTTTGATATCATTTTAACTGCCAGGGGTTTATGTTAGCTGGTGACAGACACTGTTAAATAAATGATTCTTGAGGAAGCAGAGGGTTATAAAGGGTGTAAAAAAAACTCTTGACGAAGCCGAAAGGCACTTGTTCTCCCCGTCATTGCGACAATTATTCTGTTCCAGACTATACTTTTTTTTTTTCGGATGGTAAATCATCAAATGACTCCTCCCACTCTGGGCGGAGCAGGAGGGAGTGTCAGACTTTTACTGACTAAAACCCATCCATGTTCCTTCATCGCCCTTTGTGTTCCAGGGCCACGGTAACTCTTTCGAATAGTCCCGCAGCCCCGGCAGACTTCGGCTCTTGCGGACCCCTTCCTTATTGCTGACTCTCTTTGAGGCGCGCGTGGAACACGAACGCGCCGTCGACACGGCCTGTCGTCATGAGATGGACGAACGATTTTGCCCCACCTGGGTTTCTAACCCAGGACGGGCAAAAAGTTAATACTCGGTCTAGATACTAAACCGAGTAGTTTAGTTAGTTTAGTTTAGTTTCTAGTATCTAGACCGAGAACAGTCATTACTAAGCAATCATCATCACCTGCCTAGCCTTTTTCCCAACTATGTTGGGGTCGGCTTCCAGTCTGACCAGATGCAGCTGAATACCAGTATTTTACATAGATCGACAGCCTATCTGACCTCCATAAACCAATTAGAACTGGGTAATACGATACCCCTTGGTAAGACTGGTTGTAAAAGATCTACAATTGCCAGCCGTGATCAACGGCTTAACGTGTTTTCCCAGACACGAAGGAAACTCGGTATGTAATGGGTGCTCACCCATCCACGGACCAACCTAGGCAAGCGCGGTTTAACCTGAAGATCGACATCGAGCGGCTGTTATTATTTAACCAAGAGCTCCTCCAGTAATAACATTGTAATCTCATAGGAAATCTCACGAAAACCACTCAATTAGCAACAACCAAGCAGGTGGCATAAATACAGAAACTTCATAAGCTACCTTAAATATTTCGCTTAACTCATCCCTAGGGATAAAAAGACAGTCTACATTCATCCTTCTATTACGAGAACTTACACCTCGCTGTCAAATAAATACATTCTTAATTTATCACTGGCAACTTCAGATCTTTAGTCATTTTTTTTTGTGACACGACGAGAACTTTTCGACTCGTGATGTCATATGTAAAAAATGGCGACGCCTGCGAATTTTTTGATAAATTAATTCTGTTAAGGAACGAAGGTGGAAATGAGATATTTATACGAAATGTGAAATGGAGATTTTCGTGTGTGAGTTAACGTTGATTTAATATGAGCATCCAATGTTATATTGTCGACTTATTTATCATCATCATTAGCCAAGCCTTTTCCAACCTAATGTTGGGATTGGCTCACGGAAGAGCTTGTGGCTAAATAATAACACACGCTCAGGGGGGCGAGTCTGCTATTACAATGGTGTCACAATGATCTATCATTGATTTCATAATAGTAGATTTTGACAAGTTTCGTAATCTACTAATATAGTGGCGTCATTATGACTTTCCAATGATCAACCACTGACACTCCATTGAAAGAAATGGCATAGAATGGTAATCTCGTACACAATGACAAATGAATGACTGACTTACGCGGTAATCTGCTAAAATTTTGACAGTTCCAGCCGAAATTTGCTCAATTAGCACCATTTTGTATTGATATAAATATAGGCTTCTATATTAAAGATAATTTAAAACACTTATATGAAAATAAATCAAAACACCGACCGCTAGAAATAAAAACAGATAAAACGTCAGTAGGCAGCAATGTCACATTTGACTTTGACAGCTAAACTGATAAATATTATTCAATTAAATAGTTTCGCATTAATCCGCGTTACACCTAACTTAATGTTTTTTGCTATTTACGAACTTCTTACTACTTCAGATTGCATAGAACACTAATAAATAATATGTAAAAACATATATAAATGAAATCTGGCATGATTCGATGTTCAAATTTAATTCTAGTATTTCGAAAATCATTTCTATTAAGGTTTTTTAATAATAGCAATACAACAATGTCATTTTATCACAATTCTATTACGAGACCATTGACCGAACAATGATCGACCATTGACCGAACAATGATCGACCATTATGAATTTAGCAGATTACGAATTTTTAGCAAAATGACCATTGTCATTGATCAACAATTATGAAATCAATGATAGATCATTGTGACTCTATTGTAATAGCAGACTCGACACCCTGGTCGATCTTCAGGTTAAGCCTAGCTCGCCTAGGTTGATCCGTGGATGGGTAACCACCCATTACATACCGAGTTTCCTCCGTGCTAGGGAAAGCACGTGAAGCCGTTGGTCCCGGCTGTCATTTGTAGATCTTTGACAGTCGTTATAGGAGTCAATGGAACGAAAGTCTTACAACCAGTCTTACCAAGGGGTGTCATATTACCTAGTACTAACTGGTTTGTGTGGGTCAGATAAGCAGTAGCTCCATGTAAAATACTGGTGTTCAGCTGCATCCGGTGAGACTGGAAGCTAACCCCAACATAGTTGGGAAAAGGCTAGGCAGATGATGATTTATACGAAGCAACTGCCTATGTGATCTCCACAACACAATTAGGTACTGGTAAACACGATACTTGCTGGTAAGTCTATTAGACTTTTGAATCTCTGACCAACCACTCACGGAGGGACCTCGGCTAGCGTTGCTAAGGGTCGGACTTCACCGAAGCGGAGACGAGAGCAGAGGAGAAGAGACTGATATATTGTAAACCAAAAATACTTAGTATTTCGTTATTTACAAATTCTCGCCTCCGCTTAGCTTGAGTGCACGATTTCCACCGCGAAAGAGTAATGAGCTGGAAATGGCTAAGCGGAGCGGACTTCGTTTTCATGATATAGGTTTGCGTTTCCACAAGAAAAGAGTTTAGTCGTTTGATTCCCACCGCAAAAGATAAATCGTAAAAACGTAAAAATGAGCTCGCTCTGCTCATTCCTGTTTGGAATGAGCAGAGCGAGCTCATTTTTACGTTTTTGCCCGCTGAGTCATTTCCGCTCAACTCTCTGTTGGTGGAAACACCATGTACAACCGTGCCACGAAAGATGAGACCTGTCACACCACTTGTATACGAGTTAATTATGTAACGAAATACTTATTTTAACAATATAGGTGTACACGTCGAAAACTATCTTCCTACTTTGTCTTCTTAATGTTTTACCTCGAGGCATAATCAAGATTTCACAAAGTTTCACTCGTTTCAAGTGATGTGACAGGTCTCATCTTTCGTGGCACGGTGTGTAAGCAGTTTTCTCTCGCGAGGTAAAAGACGTCAATAATGAGTCCGCTCCGCTTGCTGTGAAAACCGGGCTTAAGGCGACTACAGGAGCTAAATTAGCAACTCTAATTGTGGTGGTTCAAACTTCGTTTGAAATACTGTTAGAATAAAGTTCTAATCAGCTTGCACTACAAAGTGGTTGTTACGTTGGTCACTGCGGACCGAATAGTGCAAAATGAGTGGTTTTTTGCGATTTACAAACAATCTATTGATTGGACTAAAAAAAAATAAAACACTATCATGCTAATATGTTGCTTGTAAAATTATTTGCCAAAAAATCAGAATGATCGCATGTATTTGAGTATGGTTTTTTAGACATAAGTTCGTGATTTTTTTTATCGATTAAAATTAGTTGTATTATGACGACCCGAATGGCGCAGCGATAGTGTGGCCGCCTTACGTTCTTAGGGTCCCGGGTTCGAATCCCGGTTGGAGCAAATGTTTGTGTGATGAGCATGGTATATCAACTATCTGGTGTCCACGACACAAGCCTCGTTGCTTAGTGTGGCACCAGATGGCGCTGTGTGTTAATGTCCAGCGATATTTATTTATTATTATTTATTTATTATTATGTTTTCAAAACACTATCATACTAGCATATATCCTGAAAAATATAATCATATATTTTTCTGGTTTTGTTTATTGCAGCGAATCATATGCTTTTTTGCATTATAAAACTCGCGTTTCGCTCCTGTAGGCCTACAGGACACACCTCACACACACCACACTACAGGGCACACCTTTCTTGTCGTCTCCGCTGACCTATTAAGGGGACCCTTAATAGGTCAGCGGAGACGACAAGAGAGGTGTGCTGTGAGTGCCACTCTACTTATCTCCGCAAAACTTCGGTGGAGACACCCTAGTTCTTACGCATGTCTCCTCTCTCAAGTCCGAGTCTCAACCTTGATCGAGCCTTGCGGCAGTTATTATATTGCCACAAGATTGTTCCAGTTTTCTTAGTAACCATCAAACAATTTTGATTAGACCTAATATTGGTTTTATATCAAAACTTTTAGTTTAGCTTAGCTTACGAAACCTTTACATTGCCTCCAGTGTTTTGGAAAGACTTGTTTCTCATTACTCCAATTATGTTCTCTTTCAATAACAAACATATCATCACGCCTGTAATCCCCGAAGGGTTTAAAGTGTGCGTAATAGTACATCCTTTCTCCAGTTATGTTTCAGTCCCATGTCATAGTGGGCGAGCCTATTGCCATCAACCGGGCACAAATCCAGACTCTGTGGGTGCTACTGTAAAATTCCTGATTGAAAAACCCAATATAACTTTGCCCGACCCGGGAATCGAACCCAGGACCTTATGAACATAAGGTAGCAGTCTCGGTTTCAACGTCCCTTAGTACTTAACATTTATACGACGTGTTACTGGACGATATCGATAAACTTCGACCGGTCATTGTACTCATCATTATGATCAACTTTTATTACGGGGCCAAACCGTGAAACAAAAAATGAAATCAGCTGTTCTAAACATTTTTACGAGATATGCGAACATAATTTATTTATTTATCAGGAACAATTTAAATTGTGTTTGATACATTACATACATCATAATTAATAATATTAATATAAATTCTAAAGTGACATGCAACAATATAAAATATGCAGCAATAATTAGAAACAAAACATACAAGATTTAAAAAATACATGATTACCAAAAACAATAACAATAAATAGCTTTTTTTTAAATAGAAAATTGGAATTTAATATTACAGTTCGTCTACTGAGTACAAATATCTATCCAACAGAAATGCTTTTAGCTTGGCCTTAAAAGAGCTAGTGTAAAACAAGATTTTTAAGTCCGCTGGCAGTCTATTAAATATTTGTTCAGCTTGGCAATGTTGAAATTAGGTACAACTTTATTTTTAAAATCCTTCCTACGAGTGTTTTCCCTGACTATTCTTTCTTCCTCAGACTCGAATTCATGAACATATTTTTTTAAATTAACTAACAAAACAAGAATGTATAGGCTGGGCAATGTTAGAATATTTAAACGCTTAAAATGCGATCGACAGCTTTCTCTCTGTGAAATTGTACGTATTGCTCTTTGAAGAATGAAGACCAATTGGAGATTATAACTGTAGCTTTTCCCCCAGAACTGTATACTGTATCGAACTCTGAATTCGACAAGAGCATAACTTGTAAGTTGTTATCATAAGTTGTTCAAATCTTGTTAAAATCACCCTGTTCAAGGCGTACTACACCTCTCTATACACGTGCAGTCTGTGGGCTCGCTACACACAAGCTAGCTACAACGCCCTCCGCGTCCAGTATAACAATGCGTTCAGGGCAGTGTTGGGGCTGCCTCGTTTCTGCAGTGTCTCGGGTATGTTTGCGGAAGCGCGCACCGACTGTTTCCACGCCACCATGCGCAAGCGGTGCGCGTCCTTGGTGCGCAGGGTGCGAGCCAGCTCCAAAACTGTCCTGGCGATGATTGCGGGGAGACTTGATTGTCCCTATATGAGGCACTGTTGTAACCGGCATGTTGTTAAGGCCTAATACTTACATATTGATTTGACATTTAAATTTATTTCCTGTAATTCCACATTTTGTAATCTTTTTATAATATGATAAATTATTTTGACATTTATTTATTTATTCTGAATTTATTGTGTATTTTTACCTTTGACTTATTCATTTAATTTTTAATTCAATTATTGTATTTCTGAAATGTAATTCTGACATTTAAATTATTTATGTTTGTATTTGTGTCTATTTATTTTTGTTTTTAAAAAAATGTTCCGTATGAAATTTTAATGTAATTCTGCAAATTTCAATTATTCATGTGTTTGTATTTTTGATTAATATGGGTCTCGGACCTGAAATAAATGCTTTTATTTATTTTATTTTATTATAACATACTATAACCTAATTAACTGTTCTGTATTTATTTCGTCTCTCTATTTTCTCAACGCATAACACGCAGATGATAATATAGAGGAGTCTATGTGCTAGCTCCTTTTTCCAGTTCAGCAAATGTACAGGAACAGCTGATTTTTAATCGCGATTCAGGGTTTGGTCCCTTAGTAAAAGTTGTTCATAATGATGAGTACAATGACCAGTCGAAGTTTATCGATATCGTCCGGAAACACGGTGTATTTAGCCTATACTAGACAACGAACCAGACAAAAAAACGGTATCCAAAGCACAAAAAGAAAATCTAGGCAGAAGAGAAAAAGGGTTAACGAGAAAAAATCTACACTTATTTAAAATAAAACAGATTGTACCTACAAGCCATTCTAACAAGGCTGTGCGGGCTAGATTCAATCTTTACCAAGCATGTTGAATCTCTTCGGTTAGCAAACTGGGACAAAATGGCTGTGCCAAGTGTGTACTAGAAAATGTAAGCAAAATACTAGTGCCGAGGAAAAGTTTTTCGAAGAAAATCTACGTAGGTATCTTACAGTTTTTTTCTTATTTTATCAAGATTTTTCAATATCGTATGCAAATGCGGTAAGTAGGTAAGAGTCAGATGGTCAGGTGTGGTGTCTAACAAAATATATAACGCTTACAACGCACTTCACCCGCGACTAGGTTCGCGAAATTTGGGATGATGATGATGATATCACAATTTGAAAAATAAAATAAAATATATTATTTTTAATAATATATTTTTATTTTATTTCTGTATGGACAAAAAACAGTTACACGTTTCTTTTTGTACATCGGAGGCATCGGAGCTGATCAGGTCCATTTTAATAAACGTATAACCCACACTTTTGTACACGGATTAAAAAAAAAAAAGAGGAAAGGACGGATGGTCGCATCTTTAAATTATGAATGAAAAATTATATAAAAAAAAGAAAAATAAGTTATGAAAGGTAGTTGGTAAGTAAAGCTATAGCCAGCCATTTCTCGTGCAGGAGAAAACGCAAAAATATCGGTAACAGTAAAGTGTTTACTCCACCAGCAATTAGTTCCAGGGAACTAGTGAGATTTTTTTTTCTCAGTACTTCCATGGACTTTGATAAGGGAACAAATGAAACAAAACTTAATCGAACTCGTCTCACTAGTTCCATGGTTCTTCTTAGTGGAACAAGTGAAACTAAAGTCAATCAAAATCATTCTCATTAGTTCCACTTTAGGAATAAAACGCACAAAAAAATATTAAAAAATCAAGTAATTTTTGTGTAAGACATTTTTTTACAAGGCGGCGGAGAGGTGCCCGCTCACCGGCGTTTGTTTTGCACTTCTCAGTGTGCTAGATAAGCATGTAATGGTGTGCGTTTACAGACCCCCTAATTACCTTAACTACTCTATCTTTGAGTCAGTAATGGAAGATGCTTTAGCAAAGCTTGTAACTGGTAATAAACCAATAATTATCTGTGGTGACTTTAATGTATATATATATATATACATATATATATACATATATATATATATATATATATATGTATATCTTAGAGAATAATGTAAATAGCAGTAGATTTTTAAGTCTCTTTAAATCATTTAAATTGTCAAATGTGTTTTCAGAACCAACTAGAATTACTACTAATACTGCTACATGTATTGATAATGTTTTTTGTTGCTGTGAGTACTTAGATAAATCCATCGTTAATTACCTTCCTTCTGATCACAGCGGTCAGACCGTTGCTTTCGCGTCCAATATACAATTACAAAGAATTCAAATTCAATCTAGACAAATAACACCCAGCAATTTGGACAAGTTTAATAATAATTTAATTAGCAAGCTAGGTATACCGGGCCATATTATAAACAATGTAAATGAATTTTATGAAGAATTCTTTTCGGTAGTGCACACCGAGTTCAATAATACGTTAAAAAAGAAATTTAAAACTATTGGCCCAAAGTTTATTTTTAGTGACTGGGCAACACCGGGTATTAGGAAAAGTAGGGAACGATTGTTTGAGCTGTACGGCCTTAAGCCTTACATCAACACAGAATCTTTTAATAAATATGTTGCTACTTATTCGAAAATTTTTAAAAACACTTGCAAGGTAGCCAAATCCTTATTCATTAGCAACAAGATTAAATCAGCCGATAATAAAATAAAGACGGTTTGGAAAATTATCAACAGTGAAACAAATAGAAATAAAAAACTAAATAATGATTTCACACTAGAGACATCACGTGGCCTTGTGAGCTCCAACAATGAAGTTGCTCAAGAATTTGTAAATTTCTTTACCAGTATCCCACTTAAAACTACAGAAACCTTAAAATCCTCTCCCTTGCTCTCTATTGATTTATTGAAAGCGAACGTTTCAGCCTGTCCAAATGAGTTTGAATTTCAGCATATAAACCCCTTAATAGTCATAAAAGCTTTTAAGCAAATCAAGATCAAATTAACGGAAGATCTATGGGGTATGTCTATCAAAGCTTGTACCTCAATTATTGAGACTGTAGCACCGTATTTAGCCTTAATATTTAATTTGTGCGTGGATCAAGGGGTCTTCCCGGATCTAATGAAATTCAGTAAGGTAATACCGCTTTTTAAATCTGGGGATAGTAAAGACACCAATAACTATAGGCCCGTATCCGTGTTGCCGGTTTTCAGCAAGGTGTTTGAAAAGATAATGCTCAATCAAATGCTTAATCATTTTAACACCAATAAAATATTGCACGAGCAACAGTATGGTTTCACCAAAGGACGTTGTACAACTGACGCCGGTGTCACTTTATTAAAACACATATTTACTGCGTGGGAAGAGGCACAAGATGCCATAGGAATCTTTTGTGACCTTTCGAAGGCATTTGATTGCGTAAATCACGAAACCCTGATCTTGAAACTTGAGCATTACGGTTTAGGTAAACTTGCGCTCAGTTTAGTAAAATCGTATTTGAATGATAGACAGCAGCAGGTACAAATAAATGGTGTCAATTCAATGGGTTTAAATGTAAAAATGGGTGTACCACAAGGTTCGATATTGGGTCCCTTCCTGTTTTTAGTATATATTAATGACCTACCCCGTTTATTTAACAACCATCCGCATATGGTGTTGTTTGCTGACGATACTTCTTTAATATTTAGGATAAACAGACGTGCCACTGATCTTGACGACGTAAATAACGCCCTACTGCAGGTCCATAATTGGTTTACCGCTAATGATTTAGTACTAAATGGGAAAAAAACTAAGTGCATTCGATTTGCTCTACCAAACGTCAAAAGTAATGATTGTGACATAATATTGAATCAAGAGAAACTAGAATTTGTCGATAAAACGGTTTTCTTGGGAATCACGCTCGACTCAAGGTTACAATGGGGTCCTCATTTAACATATCTTGCAGGACGGCTGAGTTCAGCTGCATTATATGCTGTTAGAAAAATCCGTCAATTTACTGATATTGATACCGCGAGGCTAGTCTATTTTAGTTATTTTCATAGTATTATGTCATACGGTATTTTACTATGGGGACGGGCTGCAGACATCGAGTCTATATTTATTCTGCAGAAAAAAGCCATCAGAGCCATATATGAATTACGTAGACGCGATTCTCTAAGAGAACTGTTTAAGGAAATTAATATCATGACAGTACCTTGTCAATACATCTATGAAAACATCATGTACGTTAGGAAAAATCTGCATTTATTCAGTAAAAGAGGTGACAGACACCACTATAACACTAGAAATAGGGACCAACTAGTTCAGCCAGGTTTCAGGCTTGCTAAAGTAGATTCATCTTTCATGGGGTACTGTTTGAAATGTTACAATAAAATACCTCCCCACATTCTTCAACTGAATGAGACGAAATTTAAATCTTGTATAAAACGCACACTATGTAGGCAAGCATATTATAAGTTGGGGGATTACATTGATGATAAAAATGCTTGGCTACATGCTGGTCCTGCTCCACAACCATAGTTGCAAACTAATTGATTGCACTGGTCGGGCATTATTTGAGTCTATCGACACGGAAAGAAGTAGAAGAAGAATTGATTCCCATGTTAATGTATTGTCGAAGCTGCAGAAGATTGTTAAAATATACCTACTTGCATTATATAGATTCCAAATTTTAGTATTATATAATTGCATAGCACATGTGTGAGTACTTTGTACTGTTCAGCCACCACTTACATTTAGTTATCTTTCATTGACTTGAATATGCCTTGGTGGCTAAGAGAGAATGTCATGCTCACTCAAATGTCTCGCTGATGGTGGCGGGTGTGTCGGGTCATTTAATTCCCTTAAATATGGTCGAGTTGTTTGGCGCTGATACATGCGTCATGTTCGTGAACGGGCGCTCTCAGTTGGGACTGGTCATCTCTTGGCTGCCACGGTTCGTTCATTTTAATTACTTTTTTTTTTTAATTTTTGATTTATTATTTTACTCTGGACGCTCTTAATGTGCACGTCTTTCTACATCGTTCTCACATATATGTATAATCTCAACATGAATGATGTAACCAAGATTTTGTAACAATATTTTGATTTAAAAGAGTGTCCATGGAGTTTCTTGCCCGTTCTTCTCCATAGAGATCTACGTTAGGGAACGGGCAACTACAGTACTTTCTCAAGTTATTATGCCTTGTGACTGTGACTATAGCTTTGCTTTTATTGTATTTTCTACTTTCAAAAGTGCCGTAATGGTCTAATTGAAATAAATGATTTGAGTTTGAGTTTGAGTTTGAGTGAAACAGACGAGGAACACGCACCTACCAACGTATAATACTTCTAGGGACTACGTAACATAACTTATTGGTAAGTTCATTACAATCAAACTTATTATTACAAATGCCATGCATCATGACAAATATAATACTTATTCCGTTAGGCTCGAGCATTATGTGAGCAGAACGTGGGTTTCGTGCTATGAAAATACACTGGATGCGTTATAGTAACTAACAAGTAACTTGAAATTACACTTTTAATACCATAACACGGGTACATTAATCGGGTACAGTTCCAAGACGTCTCAACTCCGCTGCGATCAGACCCAGAATGTCGTCCTCGCCACGAGCTGTTAACTGGTAAGTAGGTCGCGTGATGTCACCACTGGCGCGCTTGCGATCCATTTCCCCGTCCGTACTCATGACCGGATCCGACAAATATAATGTATAGCCTATGTTACTTCCTTATAATTTTGCTTTCTATAGGTGAAAAAATGGTAGTAGTAATTTCGGAGCTTAGTCGGTACAAACAAACAAACAAATCTATCCTCTTTGTAATATTTGTATAGACTAGTATTACGATAAGCGGGACGGTTAACAGTAGGTCACTATTTTTAATAAACTATTATAAACACAAAAAAAGAGATAAAAACAATAAAGCTTGACTTTGTGCGACTCAGGACGGTCGGAATCAGCAGCGCTCAGGATGCTCGGAGTCAGTAGCGCTCAGGACGCTCGGAGTCAGCAGCACGATGCAGCAGGATGTCTGGTTGTTAATATATGTCGCAACGAAATGAGGATATCAGAGATTTCACGAAATCTATGGCATAATATGGCAACACTTAGCCTCTGACCAAGGTAAAATATATTTGGTAAAATAATTGTTGTACTATAATTGGGTACAGATCTGCCTGACCCTTCGGCGATTACAGGCGTGATGTTATGTGATGTAAACTGTGTGTATTATAAACCGAATGAACAAGTCACAAAAAAAAGGAGTAACCTATTTCAATAAAACTTTGCCAACCATCTTCTTGACTTTCATCCCTTCGGCGGCCATCTTGTGCAATGTGGGCGTTTATTTTTATTACTATCGACTATTAGTTTGGTTAGTAAGGTTCCGTGCCAAGAAATTCCGTGCCTTTATGATCCACCTGTGTAGGCACAGTGCAGTGCATTAATTCCCTTGCCAAATCTGGTGGCAATTCTCGGGAAGCTCAACTTTACTCAGATATGCATTTAAAGAGATAGTGGCTCTACGTTTCAAATAGATTTAATCAATGTAGTCAAAGACAACCATTTGATTTTAAAAATTGCAATACATAGTGTTTTTAAAATAAAGAAATTAAGGGAGGGTGTTAAAGTATTCTAAAAATATTGTTGTAATTTCTTATTTTAAAATTGTGTACACCCTGCCTGATAGCCTTTAAGCCCAAATGCACCTAATGGTTTCATTGCACGTACTATCCTAACATATTATACATATAATTATATATGTTTTTGTTTGTTTGTTTATCATCAAGTGGTAATTGTTGTACCTACGATGTGTCGTAAACTTGTTGTGGTAATTGTTGTACATTACACATTATGTGAGTTTTTAGCCTCTAAGTACATAATACCTAATGCGATGTTAGCTTAGTATTTATTTTACAATAGTTACATGCTGAATTATAGTAAGCGGAATATATAGAACCTATCTAACTTTAACACCTCAATGTACTATATTTCACGTAAATAATAGTTATTTGTTATACAAGAGTGCAAAGTTGCTTTTTAACCGCGTGTTCAATTTTGATGACCGAGCAAGCGAAGGATTCTAAAATTAGAATCCTGAGCGTTAGCGAGGGAATCAAAAGAGCACGAGGTGAAAAATCTTTGCACTCGAGTGCAACACGTAACTTTTCATTCCACCTCAGCGAGGAAATGACTAAATGCAAAAAAAAACGTTTACAATCAATACTCAATACTCAATACTTTATCACAAGATAGGTACACTTTTATTTCAGTTTAGGTATTAATTTCTACATTATGACAGGTAAGTATTACAGAATAATCTTTAAATTATAACAAAATAATACTAAGGTATAATTAAGAAAATTTTAAAGTAACGTTGCTACAGTTATTTAAATTGAGTGTAATATTTTTGTTTGGTACTGTAATATTGGTGTTAGTCACTTGTGTACTGTTTTTCGGTAAACTATCTGTCATACTTAATAGTTGTACCGATTCATCGGATTCCCTTGGCGTGAATGTTGGAGAGAGAGGGAGATGGTTGGGTGTTTCATAACGGCTTATTTTTGATGTAGAAGGGCCAGTCCAAGGATCCGATTGAGGCTCTTTCAGTGTAATGGCTCCTACGATGCCTTCACATATTTTAGACTTATTTTGGATGGAATCCTCTATGTATCCCTCTACAACTGCATTGGACTTCCAGCCTCCGTGGCGCTTAAGGGACAGGAGATCAGCTCCGGAATCAGCCAAAAGTGTGGCTGAAGTTCGTCGGAAACAATGACCCGTGTACAACAGGGGTTCTGGAAGTTCAAGAAATGTTGCTATTTCTCGTGGGATACTGCCAATTTTATTAGTACCCATAGGCTGTCTAACACACTTTCCATTGCGATACTGTAGAAAAAATCGATTGATTGGAGTGTTAGGCGATTGTAAGGCTTGATATTTCTCAACAATCGTTACGTATTCCTTGCGAATGACGAAGTTGCGGTCTCTTTTTGTCTTTGTATTAGGTAAATTAATTAATAGTAAGTCATCTGAATGTTTCTCAATGTTTTTGACATTAAGTTGTGTTAGTTCATTAGTTCGACATGCTCCGTTTATTCCAATAATAAGAACAACCTGTAACGTAAAGAGTATTGTAGTAGAAAATGAATAAAATTGATATGAACGCATAATTATGCCTATCAACATCTACTAAGTATACTATTTAATTGAGATTAATATACTTAAGTAGATACTGAATGTGCAACTGACTTACTTTTGCCGCCAAATATACGGAATCGGGTGCTTCGTTAAGAAACTTTTCAATATCAGATACTGTGAAAACGTTTTTTGGTTGATGACCAGATGAGGCTCTTTTTAAAAATGCCACTAATTTAGGATAGGTATCGATATGTTTGTCTTTTTTCATCTTTATTGTTGCTTTTAGCATCGAATACGTACTCCATAGAGTGCTTGCTTTCTTGTTCTCGGATAATTCTATAAAATATGCCAGCAAAACGTTTTCTGAGAAAGTTTTGGCTCCTTTTGCTAGTCGCCACGTGTTGAACATATCGTACTGTTTTAAATACTTCTCGCGTGATTGTTGAGGGAGAAAGCTCATTTGCGCATTATTAACAGTTTCAGTCAATTCTGTTGGCGTCAAGCAAATTTCCTCGTCGCTAGAATCACTCATTTTAGTTTTTTCACTTGTTTTCAAGTTTCTTGTTTTTAATATAAGGTTTAACAATGACGTGAAAAAATGCCGCGTAAAGAACCGCGTACAAAGCAAATTGAAAAAAGAACACCAAGAAGGTTCCGAGTCTGAGTTTTTAAGAAATTAAAAAAAAGTTGTATGATATATTCGGCACCATAGAGGTAGCAGTAAATAGGTTTAATGTTTTTTTTAATTCACATACTTAGTGCACACGATGTTCTAAATTCAATTTACTTTATCCTCTAGAGAATAAAAACGGCTTTTCCACTCAGATATTGAAGATTAAAAATACTCTTTCCGAGATGGTGGGATGAAATAGTTATTTGTTATACAAGAGTGCAAAGTTGCTTTTTAACCGCGTGCTCAATTTTGATAACCGAGCAAGCGAAGGATTCTAAAATTGAGTCACGAGCGCAGCGAGTGATTCAAAAATTAGAATCCTGAGCGTTAGCGAGGGAATCAAAAGAGCACGAGGTTAAAAATCTTTGCACTCGAGTGCAACACGTAACTTTTCATCCCACCTCAGCGAGGAAATGACTAAATGCAAAAAAAAAACATTTACAATCACAAGATACTTTTACTTTTATTTCAGTTTAGGTGTTAACTACTACATTATGGTAGGTAAGTATTACAGAATAATCTTTAAATTATAAAAAATAATACTTAGGTACAATTAAGAAAAATTTAAAGTAACGTTGCTACAGTTAGTTAAGTTGAGTGTAATATTTATTTATTTATTTTTTAAAACTTTATGCACAAGTAAAAACTGTACAAAGGCGGACTTAATGCCTTGGGCATTTTCTACCTATTTTTTTTTTCTATTTTTTTAATATCGTACTGTTTTAAATCCTTCTCGCGTGATTGTTGAGGGAGAAAGCTCATTTGCGCATTATTAACAGTTTCAGTCAATTCTGTTGGCGTCAAATAAACTTCTTGGTCGCCAAAACCAGTTATTTTACGTTTTTCACTTGTTTTTAACCTAAGGTTTTAACAATTGACCTGACAAGAAAATGGCGCGCGCAAAGCAAATTATAAAAGTACACCAAGAAGGTTCCGAGTCTGAGTTTTTAACAAATTAAAAAAGGTTGTACCTATGATAAATTCGGCACCATGGAGGTAGAAGTAAATAGGTTTAATGATGTTTTGAATTCACAAACTTAGTGCACACGATGTTCTAAATTCAATTTACTTTATCCTCTAGAGGATAAAAACGACTTTTGCACTCAGATATCGAAGAGCAAAAATACTCTTTCCGAGATGGGGGGATGAAAAGATTATTATTATTATATGGCTGTATAACACTGAATGTCATTTGCCTAATATTATTACTGTGTGTGTGGCAACACTGGTGTCAGACTTTCCGTTTTCTGCCTGGATGTACGAACTGTGTGTGTTATGTTCTCTGCTTCCACAATAAATATCAAGTATAAAACTATAGTTTGTTTCTGTTTAAAAATCTCAATCTCAACCATTAACATAACCTGACGCCTGTAATTGGTCGAAGGTTTAGGCAGAAGTGTACCTGATAGTACACCCACATTTTGCGAGTTATATTTAAGTCCCAGGCAATAGGGGACCTGTCGGAGCTGCGACTGCCGGGGCTGCGGGACTATTCGAAAGGGATACCGTGGCTCCGGAACACAAAGGGCGATGAAGGAACACGGATGGGTTTTAGTCAGTAAAAGTCTGACACTCCCTCCTGCTCCGCCCAGAGCGGGAGGAGTCATTTGATGATTTCCCAACCGAAGAAAAAAAAAAAAAAACGGTAATAGGGGACGAGCCTATTGCCATCAACCGGGCACGAATCCACTGGCTGCTACTGAGAAATTCGTCACGGAAAAACCCAATAACACTTTGGCTGACCTGAGAATCGAACCCAAGACAGTCTTTACCAGTTTAACTAGTTAGATTTATCCTTCTGGAAAAAATTAACAAGTTTCTGTTTCGCTAAACATTTGAATATTGTTTTCTCGCTTACTCATTCTTTAAATCGTATCTATCGTTGCATGCGTAATGTCGTCCACTTATCAGCTTATTCTCCTCAGTTTAAATAGTTGCCTTTGATTTTGTCTTGACTATATATAAGAGTCGTTTTCTATCTAACATAACTTAAAAGCTAAGTTCCTACAAGCTTATTACTGCCTGGTACTTCACAGGCATGAGTGACTTTCTAGACGCCAGATAAACACCTTCTTAGGACATCTTGGTACATCATAATCGTCTTCCTTGCTTCCTCCTCGGGTGGAGATTCGTTGATGACTTTGCCCTGGAGTGTAAAATGTGGTGCTGTTCCACAATTGATGGGTATCGTGTCCTATAAATCCTGATGTTTGTCCATTACAGGATCTGATGGATGCTACTGAAGACGCCAAACTCGTGGCTCAGTTTTTGGCCGACACTATTATCTTCCTGCCCTTAAATGTCTACAGTGTTGTTTTTTTATGATATTACTAGCTTCTGCCCGCGGCTTCGCCCGCGTAAAGTTCGATAATTGTCCCATGGGATCTTACTACCGGGATAATAAGTGTCAATTATGTGCTAATCCAGGTCATGAACTATCTGTGTGCAAAATTTTATCTAAATCCGTTCTGTAGTTTTTTACGTGAAAGAGTTACAAACATACACACATACTCACACACATACAAACTTTCGCCTTTATAATATTATTAGTGTGATATAGTTGGTGCCAGTTAAGATCGCAAAAGCGGTCATTGACCCAACTACATTATTAAAGTTCTAAATTCAAAAATAAGCCTGTTCAAGTCTTAAATCGTCATCTATTGTGATTTTCAATTTTTTTTCTAATGAACGAAACGATATATGGTTCTTATGTTTTGTTTCGTAGGAAACTATATTAGGGCAATGACCACTATTGCAATCTATCTTAACTGGCACCAACTATAGTGTGATTATATTTTTTTATGATACTTACTTCTTCAATTAAAACTGGTTCTCGTAGGCCTGAACTGGTTCTTTGTGAATCAACGATGCTGTGCAATCGTCTAGAGTTTTGCTATTTGCAGATATGTCTTGTTTCTTTAAACCTGTATAGACAGATTGTGTTCCAACTGTAGAACACTGGACACCTAGGCCTAGACTACACCAAAGCGAAGACCAGCGAATCGGTGCGGAGTCGGCCAATCGCAGGAAGGACGAGAGACGATGTGGATTTCAACGAACATTGGTCGATTCCTGCAAATCTCCACTTCGCTCCACTTGTCTTCGCTTTGGTGGAGTCCAGGTCTGAGAGATGTTTTAGTATATTATCTGTCTGCAGCCGGGTCCCCCGTGCGTTTGTATTGGTTTGACTGAACATTTCTTGGGAACATATATTTTATAAATCAGTCATGAAATGACGTGCGTCATTTTTTTTTGTATTGATCATGTAATGCTAGATTCAGTATTTCTTTTTCTTTTTTTTTTTAGTTCTTCTAATGCAAAATTAATGCATTTCTATCTTCATTTTTATTTTAGTGTGACTGATGATTGGTTTATCAATTGTCCTTATGAAGTGACATATTATAAGACACATTTTAATTACATTGTAACATTTTAATGTTTAGTGTTCATGTAAGGCCCCGTTCGCACTATGTTGTGACGATTAATTTATAGTTGGTTTTTAGTTGGCAAAAGTCGTGGACGACAGTAATCGTGTCGACCTGTATGTGAACACCTCCATTTAAATACACAAGCCACGACACTTGAAACTACACTTTTATCTGTCGTCACGATGTAGTGGAAACGGGGCCTAAGATTTGAAACGTTTACGCATTAAAATATTAATTTTATGTCAATAGTGGTTGGTATACAGTCAACTTCTGATTGTAGATGTCTTCTTGTTCTGTATTTTATTTGTCTATAAGTTCTTGTTTCTGTATGACATTACAATCTAAAGTAAGGTACACAAATAAAATCAGCCACACAGTTTTCCATTTTTTTATTAAACTCATATTTTTTTACAAAGAAACTATTCACATGAAAATCATTACAATTATCTTGATATTAACAGTTGACAAATAGATCCGATAAAAGATGTCAAACATCAGTTTCTATCACTAATTAATTGCAATATTTACAAAACTATTTACATTATTTACAGTTGACAAAAGTAAATTCGACAAAGACGATTATGATATTTCATAAAATTGTATAAACTAAGAATTTATATTAAAAGCCAGACAAAAAAAAATAGAAAATAAATTCAATCGAAAACCTCAAGTCTTTTTAGATTATGTGTTTACATGTTCCAACATTTCTGGTAACGCATTGTATGCAACCATGTTACCAAAACCCTTAGGCTCTTTTTTGGTTACTATTGCAACAATTTCTTCTTCTGGTGGCGGGGGTGGGAATTCTGCATTGGGATCCACGACCGCCGATATATCATCTACACTAAGAACTACTTCTCTATTGTCAATTTCGATTCTGTTACGCTCTAAAGAACTATCTTCCATAATGCTGTACAGATTTTCTGACTTACTTTTACTATACATTTGTCAGGAATTCATGTAAAAGGGATCATTTATATTGACACCATCATTAACTGTGTTTCCTTTTTGGGACCACTGTTTCTGTTGATGTTTTATCCTATATATAATTTCGTCGTGTATTACGCCAAAGCACATGGCTGTCAATGCTAAGCCCGTTAACGTGTACGCAGAGCAAAACCACAGGGTAGTAGATTTGATAGTGTAGTATCTAACACCATTTATTGTTGTATAAGTCATACCAGGAACAATATTACCGAATCCAATCGTGCTTAACGCCATGAAACAGAAATAAAAACCATCTATGATACCCAAATTGTCTAATTTGAACAGAACTACTGCTCCGATAACTATGTATATAAATATTGCTGCTAGGCATAATAGTACTGGAGCTAGTATGCTTAAACCATGCATAGATAGCTTTGAGTCTGTGTCTGGCCAACTAATAATATCATCTTTGACGGTACTCGTCGTTGGCCTTTCCGATAAAGACAGATCTTTCTGACTGTCAGGTTTTAACACGTAACATTCTTCTGTTGGTGTTTTGCTCGTGTTTTGGCTGTTGAGGATCTCTTCTTGTTGTCTCTTTAGCTTCATTCTTCGTTCCTTTTCTGCCATTCTTCGTTCATCGTAACAGCAGTAGCCGCAGTTTGAACAGAGGCAGCAACAAAGGGCACGACTGAAGACACTTCGCGCCATCTTGGAGAGCAGGGAACCGACGCTCGATAAGTATACCAAGGTTAATGGTATGCCGATTAAGGCGTAGATTATGGTGACACCTTTACCGAGGATTGTTCTTGGTGCGATGTTACCGTAACCTGTGGAGATAAAAAAAAAAACTATTAAAAACCAGTTTCAAGTTTTTTTTTGGATAGTTAGGTAGTTGACAGAACAAAGCTGTCAAAAAAAAAGCTAGCAACATCCATGACGCGAATGAAGAACGAACATCAAAATCCTAAATAGGGATGTTGACTGACTAAAAAAAAATATGATTCTGTTTAGTCCGTCACTTAGATTATCGAAAAATATTGGATATGTGTTTTTTGTTTTAACAAATTAATAAAAATTGACTAAGATAAAACGTGTCAAAGATCATGAGTGGGGGCTTGTGACGTCACAGTTGAGTAAAAAATGAACACAACTGTGACGTCACGCATGGTTTTGACGCACTGTATCGTCTTCAATTTTTGTTTCCGTGAAAAAATGTGTCCAAATTTTTTTTTGTCATCTACCTTATTGTAATATTAAAGCTAAGCACGAGGTAAGACCATATAGAAAAATCCGACTAAAACCAGGCGGTAAGCCCACCAAACACCCGTCTGGTCGAACGATTCTCCCTTTTCAATGGAGTATTGAGAAACTATACACCCCGATCCTCATACCTCTAAAGAACCAAGGAAAATAAATTGTTTAATGAGGCAACATTCTGTAGAATATTAATAGTTATAATGGGTGAAAAAGAGTCTTCACGAAGCCGAAAGGCACTTATCTCCCTGCCAATGTAAGAATTTTTATTGTTGCGGCCATAACTCAGAACCTTCTCGTTACAGATATACATATACAGGGTGTTAAAGTAGTCACGTGCCATAGCTTAGGGGTGAGTTCAGTATCGATAAAGGAACCCGAAAAAATAAAATAAAAAAAAACATAAAAAAATATTGAAAGATTACCTACTTTAGTACCTACTAACTTCAAATAGCAATATAAAATAATTTTAATTTTAAATTTAAATTAATTTTAAGTTAGTAGGTACTAAATTAGGTTGATCTTTCAATTTTTTTTTGTTTTTATTTTTCAACATTTTTTTGTTTTATTTTTTTCGGGTTCCTCTATCGATACTGAATTCACCCCTAAGCTATGGCAAGCGACTACTTTAACATCCTGTATATTGGAGGCCAAAGTTCCGACTTATTCACTTTTTTTTCTAATGTTTCATTTTACCTCATTTCAAATACCTCCATGAATCCCGTACTATTCAATGCATCCATCAGCACAATGTTTTGAGTGCGTTAATTGATTTGATGTACAGTCGTGGTCTTTTCCGCCTGATCAGTTAATTTTTTTTTTCGCTTAAATCATGCGGAGGCGCCGAGCCACTCCACCTTAAACTTTAGGCCTATTAGGAAAGCGTCAACTTTGGCGCGCAAAATAACAATAACTCTCGTTTGGCATGTGTCGCCTATCGGTATTTTTTCCTTTAATTATTTATCATAAAGTCATCGGGGCGGGGATAGAGAGCGTTTCTATGTTTTAAATGCAAGCAAAATTAAGCTTAGTGGTGATCAGGCGGGAGTGTCCTCGATAGTACATGAATGCTTGGTTGACAGCTTCGAAGGATCCGTTGACAAATTGTATGCAAAAGGGAAATCGCAAATGTACATTTATTTACTAAAAGGTCTTAAACTGATTCCGACACAATGCCAGTAGTTTTAAATTTATTTCAAACAATGACACGACAATGTAATGGCTCAACAACAGTAGTGTCGGTCTGGTCATTTTCATACTGCAGTACCTACACACTAACCTAAAATAACTTCTAATCTAGTATTTTAAAATATATTGCGAAAAACTCTCACCTATCGTTGTTAAAACGGTGAGTGAGTAGAAAAACGCAAGCGCCAAATTCCATTCGTGCTCCTCATAATGGTTAGTGAGGTCGCTCCCAAATTCACCAAGCGCCATCTCTCGGTAACTGACGCCATACTGGGACGCCATTTCGGTAGTAACCCTTTGTACAAGCTCGTTTTGAAACTTTAGAATCTCTTGCGCAGCCAACCGTGTCCAATTTTCTCTATACAAAATATTTAGAGATACTGTTATCTCCCAAATATTCTCAACCGCCCTGCTTCTAGCGTCCCAAAAGTAATTCGCTGACATAGTTAGATTGCCATAATCGTATTCCTCGTCTGTCTTTTTGTGCGTACTATTTGTATCTCTATGACTAAGTTTCTGTCTATCTGGAAGAATTCTGGGCCTGGCGGGGACTTCGGCCCCGCCTTCTATAGCGAGAAAAATAAAAGATCCCAAAAACGTGTATGCTAAAAGTACGACGAATATTACAACGTTGGTGAGGGAACCGATAATGAATTGTTTTCTTCTATACTTTGTAGTTTTGAGGCAAAAACAGCAAACAACTTTTTGGCGTGATGTTTGTGCTCTTTTTCTGCTATTAGATACCATGGAGTCGCCATCTTGGCATCTGTCCAAAGGGATCCCCCCGTTTAGCGAGGGCTTTGCCAACGTGTACTGTTCGAACCGGCTGATTGCTTCTTTGTCCAACACTACTTGATCTATATCCATGTTGGTGTGTTCTATATCCACGTTCTACCTTCGTGTGACTTCATTATATCGGTTCATCTGGAACAAGAGAGAAAATGCGATTATGTATCAAGTAAAAAGTAAAAGTACCTATTTATCGAGGGTAAGATTAGGGGAGGGAACAAAAAATAAATTGTATATTCAAAAGTATCCTTTCGTTCTTATCCGAGTACCTTTCTATCTCATCAAAATCGGCTTAGTTGGTTTAGCCTTGGAAATCTCTAAACAGACAGAGAGATACAGTTTCGATTTTACCGTACCTACTATGTTAGGTGCATTTTAATAATACTAGTTCGATGTTGTTTGTTGATCGCAAGCGCGACTGCTAAGCATGTGTTCTTGGGTTTGATTCCCAGGTTGGGCTTTTTCCGTCAGGAATTACTCATTAGAACCCACGGAGTCTGGATTCATCATCATCATCATCATCAGCCTATTAATGTTCCCACTGCTGGGACACAGGCCTCCTCTCTAAGAGAGGGAATGGGCTATAATCTACCACGCGGGCCCAGTGCGGATTGGTAGATGTCACATGTCGACGTCTGGATTAG
This sequence comes from Xestia rhomboidea, assembly GCA_963853795.1. NCBI lineage: Eukaryota > Metazoa > Arthropoda > Insecta > Lepidoptera > Noctuidae > Xestia > Xestia rhomboidea. The sequence goes on from OY970776.1 coordinate 15,997,816, forward strand.
ACCCCGTTAATTGCAATAGGCAATTACATAAGACTTGAACATAACTGGCGAAATATGGATACTATTGGGTACACGTCTGCCTTACCCTTCAGGGACTACTGGTATGATGTCATGTTATGGTTCCGTGTTTGTTAGTCGTAAACAAAATTAATTGAACGTCAATCAATGTTGGATGATTGGCGTGAACAGGTACTATCAACTGCTATCAAAGCACAGTTTGAGTGCGCAAACATGTACGTTAGTTAGTATAAATATTCTGAAAATAATAAATTGAATATTGATAACATAAATATTTTGTATTTTATTGAACAACAATTGCATACATAAAGTCTAGGTTAGGCTTCCTCTACTTAGCTATGCCAGCCTAGTAATTATTCTAAAGAATTTTCAATTTCCAATCTAAAATCTAATAAGTATTATAGATTCAAAAATACACCCGTAAACTCACAACAACATACATTTATTTACACAAATCTATTTCCACATCCCATAACTTTTCTATTTAATACTTCGAACCGCAATACGGGGGCCATTTAAGCCGGTAACTCCCCTACTCCTTAAGTGGGTAGTCATTTTTCAAAGTCCCTCAAAGGAGAGGTGACAAATGAAGAAGTATAGACTTAAGAGAATGATTAATGACCGCTCAATATCCTCCTATGTGGGTATCTCGAAACAACTTATCTGATGTAATACGATGGATTTTTTGTAGGAAATTGGATTGATTGAATACGGTTTCTTATTTATGTGTGTTATTTATATATTACTAGCTTTTGCACGCGGCTACGCCCTTGTGTAGTTTGGTAATTATTGTCCCATGGGACCGTACGACCGGGATAAAAAGTATCCTATGTGTTAATCCAGGTCATAAACTATCTGTGTGCCAAATTTGCCAAAGAAAAAAAAATTGGCAAAAAATTGTGCCAAAAAAAATAAGGAATAACTTAGACTACTTTTATTTTAGAAATAAGATTAGGGTTCCGTGCAAAAAAAACCTATGTTATTTGTAACAAAATCCGATTAAAATATCCCGGGAAGTAATCTATCAATTTTTATAAAAATCTCGTGTCGCGGTGTTTGTGGTCGCACTCCTCCGAAACGGCTTGACCGATTTTTATGTGTTTTTTTTGTGTACATATTTGGTATAAGTCTAATAACAAAGTTCTAATGATCACATGACCTAAATTCATTTGATATACTTTTTTTGTAGTCTAACGATGAAATTATATAATGAATTATAGATATAATTTCAGTTTACCTAATTTTTATTATGGTTTAATGAATATTTTCTATAAAGCACGTTTTGAAGTAAAATACAATAAGTATAATATTCAGTTACAAAAATATTAAAAATCTATAGTAACTTTTTATAAACGCCTACTTTGTTTTGTACGAGTATATTAACAAAAAAAAATATAGGATTTGAAACGCCTGCCGTGCCATGCTATTGTTGGTCATAGGTGCCCGATTCCCTCTATTGTTGGTAAAACATTTGGGTTGGATGAGGTTATAACAGTGTGATATTTCCTGATTTATTATTATTTTATTTATTTATTTTTTTATTCATAATTTTAGAATTTTGGCTGAAAATCAGTAAATATGAAAATTAGGTCAACTGAACGTTATATAAAAAGAGCATTATACAAATTGAAAATTATATGTAATTAACGTTATACTAAAACATAATGTTATTAGAGCAAAAGAAGGTTATATGATCACATGAAATTAGGTTATTTGTTTTTATAGCAGAAGAAAATTATATCATGTGAACGTAACGATTATATCAAGTAATATTATTTCTGAGGTCGCGGGCAACAGCTAGTCCTATAATAATAAAGGATCGCACCCATAAAAGGCTCAGCAACAAAGATGTGGACATCGCTATAATAAGCTCCATCGTCTTTAAAATAACGACGGACTTTGCAGACGTCGTAAAAACACGCTCACTGTCGAGAGAGACCTCAAAAATGAACCGACAAAAGTAAATTAGACCAATTTTTGGCACTTTCATTAGTTAGTCCTTGACTGTGATAATTTTTATTACTTACAGATACTGAGCCCTAATATTGACAATTTTATTCAGTTAATTAGTCATTTTGTGTTTAATTTCGGATGTATGTTTGTTGTTTTGGTGTTTTTTGCTTAATTGAAGGATCAGTTTTGAATTAGAGGACAGCATAATCTGCCTAGCCTTTTCCCAACTATATTGAGGTCCAGTTTCACCGGACGCAGCTGAATACCAGTATTTTACATGGAGCGATTGCCTATCTGACCTCCTCAACTCAGTTAGTACTGGGTAATACGATATCCCTTGCTAAGACTGGTTGTCAAATGTCGGGCCACTGACTACCTATAACGATTGTCAAAGATCTAAAAAAGACAGCTGGGATCAACCATGGCAAGCGCGGCTTAAGGCGACTACAGAAGCTAAACGCGAGTTTTATAATGCAAAAAAAACATGATTCACTGTAATAAACAAAACCAGAAAAATATATGATATTCTTTAGGTTATATGGTAGTATGATAGTGTTTTGAAAACATAATACAATTAACTTTACTCGATAAAAAAAAATCACAAACTTATCTCTAAAAAAATATTTTAATGACTAAAAACCATACTAAAATACATGCGATCATTCTGATTTTTTGGCAAATACTACTACTAGCTAGCTCATATAATGTTGCTAGGCTACTAGCAACATTATATGAGCATGATATTGTTTTATTTTGATAGTCCAATCAATAGATTTTATGTAAATCGCAAAAAAAGACTCATTTCGCACTATTCGGCCCGCAGTGACTGACGTAACAACCACTTTGTAGTGCAAGCTGATTAGAACTTTATTCTAACAGTTATTTCAAACGAAGTTTGAAGCACCACAAATGGAGTTGCTAATTTAGCTCCTGTAGTCGCCTTAACCCAAAGACCAACCTGGGCGGCTGTTTATGACAAGCTTCGAGGTCCTCTCTTTTATCTCTTCCCCTCTCTATTGATTGAAATATACAAGTACATAGTATTATAATTATTTTAGGCTGCGGTGTCTGGTTATAGCTGTTACTGTTAGCCTGACCACGGCTGGGCAAAGGCCTCTGGTCCAGGTCAGGTCAGGCCCCATGATTTACAGTTCCTTTTGTGCTAACCTTACTTCATATATGTATGTACTTTGTATGTATATGTGTGTGTCATCATGTGTGTGTTCTTCTTACTTTTTGATTGTATTGTATTAACGACCCGAATGGCGCAGCGGTAGTGAGGCTGCCTTACGTTCTTAGGGTCCCGGGTTCGAATCCCGGTAGGAGCAAATGTTTGTGTGATAAACATGGACATTTATTTCAGAGTCATGGATGTCTGTAATTATGTATATTGGTATGTATTCACAAACAAAAAATAGTAGTAGTATCTGTGTAGTATATCAACTATCTGGTGTCCACGACACAAGCCTCGTTGCTTAGTGTGGCACTAGATGGCGCTGTGTGTAATGTCCAGCGATATTTATTTATTATTTATTGTTATCTAGTTTTGCTTAAAATATACTGAAGCAGATAAACCTGTGTAGGACGCACGTCTTTGGCAACAAAACGAGTATAAGCTGACCTCTTATTATATTGAAACTCCGTGCTTAGCTAGGCCAGTTGAAGATGTTACCACCGACTTGAGTTCTATTGAGTACGTTTGGATCTAAATGGATCTAAATTGTGAAGAAATAATTATTACTGTTTTTAAGCTAAAATAAAAAGCAGATTTGGATGCTTTCAGAAAAATATTCCAATATAAAATATTATGAATTCACAAATGGATATCAAAGAAACACAAACAAAATGCTTTCAATAATCCAACTTTAATTTTAGACGACATTTTAAAAGGCAAGGTCTGTTTAGAAAATAATATTAAAATCCTAGTCTTTCTTTCAAATCTTGAAGGTAAGTATAGTAACTAAACTTTTTCACTTACAAATGGTCGAGGTACGAAAACCTTTTGAAAGCTTTCGGCTTCCATTTTTAAAGTATGGTAAACTTTTTGGCCGAGCAATTGATTTTTTCTTGTTGTAACTTTTTTTAGTTTAGACTTTATTTTAGAGATAAGATTTAAAATGTAAATTTTCTGGCGTTGTCCTTTTTAATTTGATGTGTTATTTCTTAGTTGCTAATTTTTAATTTCAGGTAGTCTGTGGTTTCAAAACGTTGGCATCGTGCTACCGATTACAAGAAATAACAAAAAAGATGTCATAGTGCGAAAGAAGGCATCGTGCTACGAAATCTGTGATTTGGTATTTGAAACATCTCAGAGGGCTAATTCACGTATTTTTATGACGCGCCGATGAAGTTGTAGTGCAGTTGTAGTTAACTGTGATAAATGTAAATGAGTGATAAATGGTATTCTTGTAATCTTTGAACTGCACGTAAGCTGCGCGTGAACTGCACGTCAACTGTATGACAACCAAACTCTACCAAACTTACTTATCCCTTGATCTGTCCAACTACTACTTACTGTACCACTGATTTACGGTGTGGCCATATGAGAAAAAAAATATTACTCACTAAATAATCGAATAGAATCGATTACATTGCAATGAATATGATGTTATTAAAATATTAAAATAATACCTACCCCAGTACAGATTTTAGTGCTTTTTCTTACTTAGTAGAATACCGATCATGTTACGTTCCGAAGCACGCACTAAAGACGCGCAACAGTAGAATGTCGTTATTGCGCTCGCCTGACGCGAACTTGACGCGAGCGTGTCTGACAGCGGTAGAGAATACGAAAAGTGTTGTTTTAATCGAAACTTAACTGCAACTGCACTGCAACAGCACTTCTTTAGTTACGTGAATTATTAATTAGCCTACAGAATCCGTGTCAGGATTGCAATTCTAAAATTTAAAATTTTTAGCACTCAAACCCTATCTACCGTCCAAGTCTACGCCCCAACGTAAATCTACTCAGACGACCATCGAAGCACTCGGAACATTGCTTTTGGTGATTTAAACGCTAAAATTGGTCAAAGGCAAGAAATATAAGATACACAGGGTGTAAAACACCTCATCACGAAGCCGTCAACCAAGCTTTCTGTACATCAAACTAAGTAACTTTACGCAAAAATTATTGCTGGGAAACGACTTTTTTTTTTGGGGGTGAAAAAACATGTTTTGTGGTAGAACTCAATGTAACGCACTCAAAACATTGTGCTGATGGATATGGATGGATTGAATAGTACGGGGGTCGTGGAGGTGTTAAAAATCTTACATAAAATACTTGTGGTAAAAGTTGGAACATTAACCCCCAATATCTCCGTAACTAGAAGGTTCCCAGGTATGGTGTGTAACAAAAAAATTATCGCAATGATGAGGAGGACAAGTGCCTTTCAGCTTCGTTAAGAGGTGTTTTACACCCTTTATAAGAGTATGTCATGCTCACTCAAATGTCTCACTGATGATGGCGCGTGTGTCGGATCATTTAGTTCTCTTCAAAATGGTTGAGTTGAATGGTGCTGAAACATGCGTCATGTTAGTGAACGGGCGCTGTCAGTTGGGACTGGTCAGCTGTTGGTTGCCACGGATTATTTGTATTAATTATTTTATTTTTGAATTGTTTTGCTTTTACTATGGACACTTTTAACGTGCACATCTTGCTACATTGTTCTCACATAATGTACCATCTCAACATGAATGATGTAACCAAGCTTTTGTAAAAATATTCTGATTTAAAAGAGTGTCCATGGAGTTTCTTGCCCGTTCTTCTCCATAGAGATCCACGCCAGGGAATGGGCAACTACATTGCTTTCACAGTTTTTATGCCTTGTGACTGGGACTGTAGCTACATTTAATTTTCATCTTTGTTTCGACAATTCAAAAGTGCCGGTAACTGGCCTACTTGAAATAAAAGCTTTGATTTTGATTATTGATTTTGATAGACAACTCTAAAATCTTGCCTTGACATGTCTGCCGGATGCCTTGATCAACTATGGGCCTAAATAGCGCAAAACTGGTGCTGTGAGATAGTGAAGTCGGGGCAGGCTATGATTGAGATGGCGGGACGAACTTGAAAGGTTCCACCAAAACTGAAAGGAGGATGTCCGTACGTCGTACAAAGTGGAAAAAGTGGAGATAGGCCTTTACCCAAGAGTGGGACAGAACAGTCTAGTAAAAGGTGTAGATCCAGGTTTGTTATCAAAATAACCATAATTAATTAAGTTTTATCAAAATCAGTCCGAAAATACTTGTGCAAGTAATAAATCGTAAAGTTTTAGTTAGCAAACAGACGTTTATCATTTTGTAAGTTAGTTAACGTTATAACGTTAGGACAGCTCGTTGGTCTAGTGGTCGAAAGTGCGACTGCTGGTGTGAGGTCCTGGTTTCGATACCCAGGTCAGGCAAAGTGTTATAGGATTACTTTTATATATTTTGTGTGAATGACGAGACTAGAATAAATATAAAAGAATAATGGCGACAAACTTTTCTGAAAAGTGTGTATTTAGCTTGCGTTTTATTTATTTATTTAAACTTCATCTACATTAATGGAACATAGGCGGACTTAATATCACAACGCATTCTCTACCAGTCAACCTTTGGGTTAAATAGGAAACCATCGTGATAGGGTACAAAAAAAAATGTCTAAAAAAAAAACTTCTTGTAAATGAGAATTTATATTGATACTAATACACATATACAGATAAAATAAACTGATAGATATTTTTCGTTTTCAAGTAAGGCTACAAATAAAAAGTGAATGACACCATTTTCACGTCTTGTTTTATATAAAATGGCTGATACAGTCCCTCTTCATTGATATGCATCTACCAAAATGGTTAAGACAAGTACCTACCTACCTAGAATATAAATCGTTTATAAATGACAAATTCTTTAAACAAAGGAGCCTGCCCACCTAACAGAAAAAAAATATAAATAATAAAACATTCGATATTTTCGATCTCCATATATTTGATCCGAAGGTAAACGTATGCACATAATTCACATAAGTTTCAAACGTTTCTGTACTGATAGATGAAAACCTCAAGTTTTTTGTTTATAATAAATTCGCTTTCAGGCCACGTACGTTACATTGGACGAGGGATGTAAGGCGTAGGCCATAGTGTCTTAAGCGGTGACAAGCGGAGCTGTGGCAAGCACGACTAGGCGACCATGGTACATCTTAAGTTGTTGTTACAGGCATTGTTCTCATCCGGGGCTGCGGGACTATTCGAAAGAGATACCGTGGCCCCGGAACACAAAGGGCGCTGATGGAACATGGATGGGTTTTAGTCAGTAAAAGTCTGACACTCCCTCCTGCTCCGCCCAGAGCGTGAGGAGTCATTTGATGATTTCCCATCCAAAAAAAAAAGGCATTGTTCTCATGTTAAGGTCCGAATTCTTGTCGCACGGTCGGTCGCGCACGGTCGGTCGCGTACGAGTATGCATTGTGTTCTATATAGCACCATACTGCGACACTGACTTCAGCGGCGACCGACAGCCGTATTTTGTTTTCGTTGACGTTACGACCGACCGTACGCAACCGACCGTCAGCGCGACAAGTATTCAGGCCTTAAACAATAGACGGTCAGTCGCTGGTTAGGTCACTCATGTCCGTTTTTACTAGCATTAGATGTTATCTAAATGTAATCGAAAATACGCATACAATAGGAACGCAATAGCCATATTATTAAATTATTTCATTTTATAATTTGTGTTCACTTCAAATTAGATAGAGACGTTGCTTGTTTCTGATTGGCTGAAACAACGCGTTTTTCGATTCTCTTTGCTAGAGAATCGAAAAACGCGTTGTTTCCGCCATCAAAAATCAAAACCGCCTAAAATGACGTTCGTGGTGTTAGAACTTCAACAACGTTATCCGCCTTAGCACCCGCTAAGTTTCTCACCCTGTACTAGGTCTTTGTGTTGCGTGAATTGGAACGGTTTCGCAAATAAAACGCATATGTGTGAGTGAGATGGATTGTGCTTCGCTACACGACTTCGAATGTTTTTGTGGGCGGTAGTGTTTTGTTTCTGACGTCACAAATTCATGACCACGACGAAGATAAAAACGTCGTATCAAAACAAAAGTTTGTGTGGTATTCTATTCGTACAATTAAAAAACCCGACAAGGTACTGAAAAACAGTAGCCTATGTTACCCGAGCGATAATAACGATTCGATTGACACCTTATTCATTAAAATCGGATGAATATTTTAGGCACTACGGAGGAACATACGTAAATACAAACAAACATACATACATAGATTGTTAAAATAATAACCCTTTCTTTTAGCTTCCCCGTAGTAGAATAAAAAGTACTGGCCAGCATTAAAAAGATAAAAACCAGCCAAGTGCGTGTCGGGCCACGCGCAGTGTAGGGTTCCGTAGTAGCCCGCTATCACAATACAGAACGAACCCGTTGGTACAGCGCCATCTAGCGGCAGCTTTGTGAAATTTATGACAATTTGGTATGTTTATTTCGTTTTTGATTTTCCAATGCAAGTCTTTACCCGTTATAAACAAGCAACTGCTTCATCTTAGTCACTTTATAGGATTTATTCTTAAGATTTTGTATTTTGTACAAAATTATCCAACACCCAAGTTCAACGACTATTACTGCTAAACTAATAAAGTTATCTTAACCACTGTAGTTTTCCTTTAAAGTTCATGAAATGCACTATCATCATGAATTTTTCCAAATTTTTCAAGCTCGCAGTTAAGCTTTTAGAGTGGAACAAAAATTGACACTTTAAAGTTTAATATTTCGTAAATGTAGCATTAAATTTAATTACGGTGTGTCGTTTTACAATACACAATTAAAATGTCACTGAAATAAAAGTTAAGCCTACCTAGCTTGGTCTGCTTACCTAGGTTGGTTCGTGGATGGGTGACCACCCATTACATACCGAGATTTCTCCGTACCTCGGAAAGTATACTAAGCCATTGGTACCGCTGTCATTTGTAGATCTCTAACAGTCGTTACAGGTAGTCAGTGGCTCGAAAGTCTGACAACTAGTCTTACCATAGGGTATCGTATTACCCAGTACTACCTGGGTTCTGGAGGTCAGATAGGCAGTCGCTCCATGTACAATACTGGTATTCAGCTGCATCCAGTTAGACTGGAAGCAGACCACAACATAGTTGGGAAAAGGCTAGACAGATGATGACCTGTTTTCCCCTTGTTGGAAAGGTGAGACAGAGTTTTTTTGAACAGTTCACCTGCTATGCTTAAGCCAGATAATTGGGGGCGAGCCTATAGCCATCATCAACCAGATTCAGCAAATCTAAACTCTGGACAGCTGTGATTAAAAGCCTGGTGGTAAAACCTAATTATACTTTTTCAGACCTAAGAATCGAACCGGAGACCTACTGTACAGCAGATGCGCTTGCAACAACTAGATCAAGAAAAAGACAGTACTAAAAATCCAATCAAATTGAGAATTTCCTTTCACTCAGGTAGTATACAACGCATATAATATTTACATTTCAATACCGATGTATGCAAATAGAAAAAAGATTTTTCATCCGGTTTCACCCAAACGATAGTCATAATATACCTTCAACATAAATATTTAAACATTTTCCTGCTCAAGCTGTTTCGCAAATTCTCACCTTATATGAACAGGTGCTAAAATATCTGCGTATCGATGGGCTATTTCCACACCGTATGAGGAAATATCGCATCGATGCGGAGTGCGGAAAATTCGTGTTTTCTCGTGTATTCGTATGATTAAGGGCGGATTTACTTATGGTGTTGCAAAGGTAAGTATAAGTGGTAGGAGAAAAATAGACTTTGCAAAGGGAACATTTATAATAAGAACATTTTACAACAATTACTTTTGTTACATTCGTAAATTAATCGTTGATTGGCACGCGACGACGGCAAGAGACCGGGCGTCATGTCTTTGATTTCTTGGAAGATGTGTAGGCCTTTAGTTTGGAACGCAACTTGTGTCGATACTCCATCGCCAGCACATCTTCCAAGCTCATCGTGCCTAGCTAGCGCTGCCGCTGCGGCTGCGGAGAACCTCAAGTGGCGTGAATATAAGTAACCTTTGTGAAAACTGTATTTTCGAGGGGTTCGTTTGGGGTTGAAACTCTGGGGACGTAAGGTCCTAGTGCTTACAGCCTTTTTAAACGCCTAGGCGTTGACTAATAGTTATAATAATAATAATAATAATAATAACTTTATTGGGAAAATACAAGTTTGACACATATTAAAATACACAACAGTCACAAAGGTAGGTACAGAAAAAATTGCAAACAGAAGTAGTGTGCGAGAGATCAGTACATTACAGTCAATACAAAATTTGAGCCCTGACTCCTAAACTAGGAAGATCCTGTATCTTAGGAGGCAGTGTCTTCGCATAAATAATGGACTAGCAAATTATGAGCGTACTAGCATAATCTCGTAGTCACATACAATTTAAAGACTAAAAGGTAAGGTAAGAGATATATCTATAAAAAATATACTTAGTATTTTAATTAGGTAAACAATAATACGTGTGACGTGTATTTGTGTGGGGAGTCGTGTCATGTGCAAGTGTTGTGTGTGTGTATGTGTAAGGAAGAGGGGTGAGTGGAGTGGTGAGGGGTAGTGTAATGAGGTGTGATGTGATGTGGTTTAGTGTGGTGTGGTGTGGTGTGGTGTGGTGTGTTGTGAGGGTGTGTGAGTTGACTAATAGTTGACTAGTCAACTAGGTGTTTAGCCAGAGGCTAAGTTTTGCAAGACAACATGGCAACTTTTTGTTTTTGTTCATTATTAAACATCGAAAAAAAAAATTGCAAACGGTAACGCAATTTTTGCATCATTGTGCATGATTAATCAAATATAAAACGTCTATAACATTCACTCTGTAACAAATTCTGTAAGATTCATGTTATTATATTTACGAGCAACATGAACCCAAAAACTTTTTTTCATTTAGTTACATGCAAAAACAAAAAAGAAACCCAATATGAAACTTCGTAAACTAAAACTATTAAAACAACAATTGAAAGCGAACGAAAACTTCGGATTTCCAAATTGACAATAAAGATTTAACAGTGCGCAGGTGTAAAACTAGTTAAAACTGGTTTAAACTGGTGGAAACCTGTGAAATCCGGTGCAAACTGGTGTTTTTATGGCTGGCCGCGAGTGTGCAGTCAATTGTAGGCCGGGAACAATATGTGCGGCTCATTAAAGGCTAACGACGTGTTGGCACGGAAACCTGCAAACAGCCGATGGTTGCCGAAATGATTAAAGTTGGTGATTTGACCGTTTTAATATTGCCCGTAGATCTTTGACACGAAAGCACGTTAAGCCTTTAGTCCCGGCTGTCAATTGTAGATCTTTGATGATTGATTGATTGATTGATTTTTCCTTAATGATAAATCGCTGTACTGATTGACCAACTATTATTATGATTGACATAACATATGCTTCTTATTGACATACCTATCATTTCGTTTGACATTATTGATAAATTTTTACTACTGACATTTAATTTTGTGTTTGTAATTCGTGTTGTAATTCTAATGATTTGACTTCTAAATTTATTCGGTATCAATCAATACAATTCTTTGATTTGAATTGAATATTATTTGCATGCCTATGCGACGGTAGAATATGGAGGACTATATTATATAAAAAAACATCTATGTACCAATTACTACCCATGTTTGCAAAGAAATAAATGATTTGATTTGATTTGATTTGACAGTCGTTACAGGTAGTCATAGTGGCCTCAAAGTCTGACAACCAGTCTTACCACGGGGTATCGTATTACCCGGTACTAACTGGGTTGTGGAGGTCAGATAGGCAGTCGCTCGATGTAAAATACTGGTATTCATCTGCATCCGGTTAGATTGGAAGCCGACTCCAACATAGTTGGGAAAAGTCTAGGCAGATGATGATCTTTGATAGTCGTTACGGGTACACAGAAACCCAAAAGTTTGACAGCCAGTCCTACCAAATTTTTATTTCCTACAATAGGCGAGACGACAAAAAAAAATCTAATTAGTCCGTCAGTTATATTATCAAAAAATATTTGACCCGTGTTTTTTCTTTTGTTACGCAAACCAAAATTAACTAAGATACGACGCTTTTAATATTCTCAATACGTCACGCCTTGGTATAATTTTAGTGAGTTCTGACGTCACTAAACCCCACTCCCGAGTTTTGATGCGTTTTATCTGTCAATATTTATTGATTTACAAAAACGAAAAATACGTGTCCATTATTTTCTGATACTCTAAGTGACGGATTAAATAGATAGATAGATTTGCAATTTTTTGATACTGTTGTCATGCCTATTGTATCACGTACGACGACCAACCAAGCTATTTAATTGGTGCCAGTTAAGATCGCAAAAGCGGTCATTGACCCACCTACATTTATTAAAGTTCTTAACTTTGAATACCAAAAATAAGCCTGTTCAAATCTTGAATCGTCATGTATCTTCAACTTTTTTTCTAATGAAAAACGATACATGGTTCATTTGTTTTGTTTCGTAGGAACAGATATTAGGGAAAGGGCAATGACCGCTATTGCGATCTTAACTGGCACCAACTATACACAACCAGTTTATTCAGATCTCTTTCACTGTAGGGGAAATAATTAAAGGGGGCCCCACTACGATGGTATGGAACTCTTCAGTCGCAACTCCGACTCGCACTGGGCCGTATCTTAACAAAAACAGAAAGATATCTTACATATTTTCAACAACGAAAAGGCCGCTTGCAACATAGATATTTTGTCCCAAAAAAATATTTGATATGTTGATATTACGTGCAGTGTTGTTTCCTTTTTACTCCTGTCGAAATCTTGAGAAGGGTCCACGCTTATTAGGTTATTTACTATAGAAGCTTTTGCTAGTAATAAGTGGTAAATGGTATCAGCGCAGCTGGTAAATAAAATATTTGTATTTGTTTAGGAATATAAGGATTTACTGGATTTTTGCTGTGATAACCTTGAATGTTGAGGGTTCGAATTGTGGTCGTATTTAAGTGAGAAAGTTGATATGGAAAGATCTGTTGTTTATAAGCCTTTTTTAGACGGTATTTATTCATAGGGGCAATTCATGTTTTTAATAACTACCCTTTTAATTTTGTAATTAACTATTTTGAATCTTGTTTATAACATTAGAACGTACTATGATATGTTAACTCAGAAGCTCTTGACTAACTAATAAAAAAAGCCGAAAAGGATCTTCAAGGTTACCAAAGCCGGCTCTGCCAATGTCGGTCCGTGTCGAATAATAGATTTCATAATGTTAATAGGAAAAAGCCAACGGCGGACAGTCAGCGCACTTACCGCTACCATACACGACTCGCAGCCCGCGCGATGCTTGCGAGCGGGCAGCTAGCTTACAGCGCGCTGACCACAGCGTGCTTACCGCGCGCCGACTCCGAGTCACTACCGAAACAACGTCGATCACAAATGCTATATAACAATTGTGTTCGCGGTGACAGCAAGCTTGCACCACGCAGACTGCAAGCTTGCACCACGCGGACAACTCGTAGTTAGCGCGCTGGCGGCTAGTCGTAGGCTAAATTAGAGGCGAAACGACGCGCGCCATGTTGCAGCTGTGCAGTTGCGGTACTGGTATAATGTGCCATGACTTTTATGGTGACCAGCCAACACGTAACGAGATTCCGTGCTTTCCGAGGTACCGGCTGTTATTGTGGATCCTTGACAGTCGTGACAGGTAGCCAGTCGCCCTAAAGTCTGACAACAAGACCTACCAAGGGGTATCGTTTTACGCAGTACTAACTTGTGGAGGTCAGATAAACAGTCGCTCCATGCAAATTACTGCTTAATCAGCTGCATCCCGTTAGACTGGAAGCCGACTTCAACATTGTTCGGAAAAGGCTAGGCAGATGATGATATGTGTATTATGTTACCTTAAGTACCATGAGATCGGGGCTGCGGGACTGTTCGAAAGAGATACCGTGGCTCCGGAACACAAAGGGCTACACGATAGGAAAAAAAAATATTAACGACTAACTATTTAGCGCCAAAAATCCGCCATTTTTTTTATTTTTAAACACCTTAGGACCGAAGAGATACCGCGGCCCCGAAACACAAAGGGCTAAGAAGGAACATGGACGGGTTTTAGTCATTAAAAGTCTCGCACTCTCTTCCGATTCGCCCAGAGCGGGAGGAGTCATTTGATGATTTCCCATCCGGAAAAAAAGAAAAGAACACTTGGGTTTTTGAGACCAATCTAATGATACTTTAACCGACGAAGTCCATTCAGCCATTTGAAACTTACGATGTTATAAAGAAATTTACAAAGAAACATACAAGATACGCTCGAAAGACATAACCCTTCTTTGGCAGTCGGGTAAAAAACCCCAAGAAAGCAAACATTTTAGAACAACACTCTGGCGATTTAACGATGTTGTCCTAGTACGGGTGTAACAATATAATTTAGGTACACCAAGGTATAACAGTTTACTTAATAGCTATAAGGACTTGCTTTTACGATGGTCCCCAAGCAGTTTATGAGTTACTTCGAGTAAGCTCAGCTTTGGTGTTACTTAATCATGGCTGCAACTTCATTCTACGATTATAAATATTCAGAGAAAGGAATTGTTAAGCAAATTATAATATATATAACAGACTACGTTACATTGTGGTTTTGCAAGCAGTGATAGAGGGGAGGAGGCCCTGTCATTGAGATTAGGCCGTGTCCCAGCAGTGGGAACATTATAGGCTGATGATGATGATGATGATGATGAAGCAGTGAAAGCCTAGTGGGGTGACCGTCGGACTGCGAAGTCATAGATCTCAAGTTTAAACCCAAGACACGCACCTCTGATTTTTTGTATTCATGTATTGTACAAATATCACTTGCATCGGTGAACGAAAACATTACGAGGAAACCAGCATACCGATTGATTGATTGATTGATTGATTGGAAATATTTCTCGACGGCATATAAACTCAAGGCAGAGGCCCATGGGTAGCATAAAACTCTGACATCAGGTTAGGCACCATTTCAGATGATTGATAAAAAATGAAAAAAGCGCTGAATGTCCCATTCGCAAAATGTCCAACGGTCGAGAAATTACTAATTCGCAGAATGTCCAGTTCGCAAAATGTCCAATTCCAAAAATGTCCAATATTCAGCTGTTTAAAGCGCTAATAGGTCGCATATGCTGAAGCAACGCTGCGTTTCACTTATCGCTTTTAAGAAATAAGCGGGAGGTCTCCATTCGTTGACTATTCTCATTTGTAATACTGCTCCAAGGCTGAAGTCTGAAGCATCCGTCATAACGGCAAGGGAGAATGCATGAGGTCAGTGGCTTTAAGAAAGCCAATTCTGCCTCTGGAGTACATTCAACATTCGATGGGCGTTTCATCAGTGTTGTTCTGGTAGTACAGATTTATTTTATTGAGCTCGTTCTGGGTTAAGCAGCTGCGATAAAAATTAAGCATGCCAAAAATGCGTCGTAACTCAGTGATTGTCTTTGGTTGGATAACTCGATATCGTTTCAGTCCGCTCTTCAATGGGCTTGATGCCGTTTTCTGAGACCTAACCAAGGAAATTCGCAATTTTCAACCTTCAAAATGGAACCGTCCTCCTTGAGGTGGTTCTTGACGAAGATTATGTTTGTGAGGTTTTTTTGCTCTGAATACATTTAAATTTAAACATCGTCAACGTAACAGAAACAGTTGTCTATGTCACGCAATACTTGATGCACAGATCTCTGAAACATTTGACTAGCGTTACGTAAACCAAACGTCGTCTTGTGCACTTGAATTGAAAATGCCAAACGGTGTCATAATGTCATATCATAATGTCGTGTCATAATGTAAAGTGTTTTCTATTATTTGTCAGTGATACTCGTTTTTCTTTTTTTTTCTAAATAATATCTTCAACTGCAATCGGAAAGCAGTCATCCTTTTATCAACCGAATTTAACTTTACACTCAGTCCCTTAGGTTTATTAAGTATTTACGTAGACATTACCCTTGATTAGGATTTTTTTTTTTTTAGATGGGAAATCATCAAATGACTCCTCCCGCTCTGGGTGGAGCAGGAGGGAGTGTCAGACTTTTACTGAGTAAAACCCATCCATGTTCCCTCATCGCCCTTTGTGTTCCGGGGCCACGGTATCTCTTTCGAATAGTCCCGCAGCCCCGGCAGGCATCGGCCCTTGCGAATCCCTTCCTTTTTGCTAACTCTCTTTGAGGCGCGCGTGGAACACGAATGCGCCGTCGACACGGCCTGTCGTCATGAGACGGACGGACGGCGAGCTAGCCCATAGCTCCCCGTCCACAGGCCCGTTGATTAGGCTTCATAATGAGTAAAGTAAATAAACATAATATTTCGTATGAAAGGCTACCTTCATCCACATATTGTATTGTCCGACCATGATATACGACCGCCATTTTCGCACAAAGACTCCATTTGAACGAATTACGTATAATTAACCACAGTCCATTTGTTGATCCATCAATCATTCTCGATATATTTTCGTTTCAATACAATGGCCGCGCTTCCGGTTTCCTGTTACCGCCATTTTGTCCGCCATTTGCAAAATGGGAGATCGGGAGTGAGATTGGGGTGTTTGCTTTGTTTGGTTTTTGGTATCAAAATGTTCATGTTTAGGTGATTAGAGTCGTGTTGCTTTAGCTTAATAAGCGAAAATAATCCTTTATTGCCCGTGCTTATACTGGTAAGACTAAGGGTATTTTTCTTGTCGGTGGTCAATAGATATCACCTTACAATTATTTAAAAAAAAACGTAATACACAGATTTTTAAATGGCTTCTTTAAACGAGGGGTTCTCATGCAATTAGTCAGAATATTTTTACGTTTTTAGGGTTTCTTACCCAAAGGGTTCCGCCTATTACTAAGCCTCCGTTGTCCGTCCGTCTGTCTGTCAGCGGGCTGTTTCTCATGATCCGTAATAGGTAGACAGTTGAAATTTTCACAGAATGTGTATTTCTGATGCCGCTATAACAACAAACAAAAAAAATAAAGGTATGGAACACCGCTACAACCCCTACTACAATGGTACGGAACCCTTTATGCGCGAGTCCGACTCGCACTGGTATTTTTTAAACATCCATATCTCACGATTTTGAAAGCTCCAAAAAGACACAATATGATTCACCAAAAACCCTGTCAAAATTATACGAACTCGCATAATACGACTTCGAAAAATCTCCGACTTGCTAAATTAAACTTACAGGTTTATTTGAATTTCGTATTATTAGCATAAAATTAGATGTGGTGTAATACTGCACGCGTATGATGAATGGCGGGCAGGGCTTCGGAGCTAGCTGATATAATATAACTTTGTTTGAGCCACCTGACTTTGCTTGGCATTATTAATAAGTAATTTAGTAATGTGTTTTCTTGTGGGTTCGATTGTGAAGCCTGTTGAGGCTTAATTAAGCCAACCATAGAAGATAGGTTTTGCATAATTATGCAGTTTTGCCTGTACAGTCAAACTGTAATTGGCTTTAAGACAGTGATTGTGGCGAAACCAATGAAAGAATTTGTTTACTGCAATTTGTTTTACAGTTTTGAATCCTAGTTTAAAATTTTTAGCATTAGATCCCACTTAACATTACGAGTATTATGAATCTCATTAAAAAATGCAAGAGAATAACGTTTAATTGTCGTTGAATCCCAAAAACTATCTCTGTTGGATCCCAAATGTTTAAAAAAATCGGAATGCAGATCCTTTCTACAACAAAATTGTATTTATTTACTTTTCTGTTGTTATTTTGTGTAAAATTTAATCCCATCAAATACAAACATGTGAAAATAGGAGTCAAGTGCAATGTTAAGAATATGCGTGGTTGTTGACTTCGCCTACAAAAGAATTGAAATCGCTTCGTTTTCAATTTGCGGGTCGCGCTAGAAAAAATTTACGCGCGCGCGTGTCGAATGCCGTGGTCAAGGCCTTATATTAACATCGAAGACATTAATGTCCAACCAGGAATACGATAGTAAAGCAAGCTTACTCTATTTTCAAACCAAAACCACACTGTATAATAATATGCCTAACAAACATGTCACGACCAAAACTGACGAACATTTGGTACAAGAGCTTTAAACCTAAAATCGGTGTACAAAGGAGACCCAAATGTGTCTCTAAGTGGATCCCTTTTGTTGGCAAAAAGATGATCACTCAGTGGAACGGCTAATGTAAGATATTTGTCAGTAACACAACAATAATATTATCTATGTGTTGTGTTGAAATTAATTTACGTTTTGTAAATACTATACCGCGCACACTGCCGGTCGACCAATTATGACCTTTATGCCTTGAGCTAGAAGGTTGCAAAGGTTATGTTTTTGACCGAATAATGGCCAAGGTTGGGTCAAAGAAACGGGGCTAAAGCGCGTTAGTTTGAAGATCTCGTCAACGAATGAAACGGATGGGTTATTATATATTATGGGCATATTATATATTCATTTCTATCGACAAATACATGTTTATAAAATATACTCTTAACCGACCCCGAGAATGGCAGCCATTTTGTTTTTCTAATCGGCTGATCTAGGGTATGTTCAATGAAATGCTAATATCTTTGAATTAAAGAAATGATCATATTGCAAGGGGCAATTTGTTTTTTTTGTCGTGTAGTATAGTTATTTTGAAGTATGGCAGAAAAAATGGGAGGCCTATTTTCAAAAGTGAGTGATTACGGGCTGAAATTATCGAACCTAGACTTCGTTGTTAATTCTGAAGAACGTCGCAAATACTTATATAATATTTTGTTGTGTTTGTAAGTTATGTGTGAGTCTCATAATCATCAACTATTTTAATAAAATAACTTTCTAAATTATCTTTATTTCTAAAATAATATTATAAATGTTTTGTTGTCTATATCAATGAGCTGTCAAACACAATGATTGTATTTTCAATTGATTTAAATTTAAAAAGGCTTGGTTAAATATAAAATTTTTTTGATTGGTCAGAATGTTCATAAAAGTATTAATAGGTATCTTTTGTTTTGTTCAGTTTCTATTTTTATTAAATGGCAAGCAAGCCGATATCGACTATTCTGCCAAAATCTTTTGTCATTTCTGTCGTAGACAAGTGACATTTTGTCAGCAATAAGGCCGATAAAAATTAAATTTAAAAAAATTACAAGCTTTTATTACAATGAAATGATAAAACATAATATTAGGTTTGGGTTCAACAACATTGAACGCGCACACAAAGTTTCATGTCCGTGCTACTATCCGTTGAGGAGTTTTCTCGTGAAGAGCCCTGGTGGATTAAGACGTCATGTCCGTCATAAAAATGTGTTGTCACCAGAACCAAAGGTGTGTGCAAAATTTCAGCTCAATCGGTTGGGGGGAACGGGTCTGAAATTCCGTTGCAAGATTTGACCAATACATACTAACTATGCGTTGAAAGCGATTGTCACTTCTTTTGATCTCATGGTACCTTTTTTTTCGGATGGGAAATCATTAAATGACTTCTCCCGCTTTGGGCGGAGCAGGAGGGAGTGTCTAACTTTTACTGACTAAAACCCATCCATGTTCCTTCTTAGCCCTTTTTGTTTCGGGGCCGCGGTATCTCTTCGGTCCTAAGGTGTTTTTTAAAAAAAAACAAACTGGCGGATTTTTGGCGCTAAATAGTTAGTCGTTAATATTTTTTTTTTCAACCAAACCTATCGAGTAGGGTATCAAAATGAAGGGAATTAAAAGGAAATTTGTAGTCGAGTTTTTTGATACATTTAATTAAAATGTTACTTGTTTAAAGAAGAACGGAGATCCGTGTTGAACATAATACACAGATACCAACTTGTAAGTGTACAACTTTTGAGGGTATGGCACTCGTGGGCTGCAGCTGAAAATCAGCGTCAGGTGGCACTGTTTGTGTTGCCATCTGGCATTATGCTAAGCTGAGGCCCTTTTGGCATTATTAATTTTATTATAAGCTTATATTGTCCAACTGCAGGGCAAAGGCCTCCCTTCCCTCCTTTCACATTTCGCGATCTAATGCGATTGTACGCCAATTATTAATTTTATGTTCGATTATTTATTCTGTTAAATTTTTAATGTGTTTTTGTTTAGTAATTTCGAATAAACACAATTTTCTTTATTTATTTCTTTTTGTTTGCCACCATTAAGATATTTTAGATTCTGATTTTGCTGGTTGGTATGGACCACCGACTTGGCTATTTAATTTTGTATTTTCTTACATTATTACTCAAAAACAACTGCCTCATTGGCCGAGTGGTCGGAAGTGTAACTGCTGAGCTCATGAGGCTGAGGTCATGGGTGCGATTCCCAGGCCGGACAAAGTGTTATTGTATTTTTCTATCAGGATTTTCTTAATAACAGCCACGATTGTGCCTGGTTGATGTTAATAGACTCGCTCCCTATTACATTGGACTTAAAACATAACTGGTGAAATGGATGCACTATTGGGTACACTTCTGCCTAACACTTCGAGAGTAACAGGCGTGATGTTATTATTATTTATTTATTTTCCATACTACAGAGAGGTCCACTGTCCTGCCGGGGCTGCGGCACTGTTCGAAAGAGATACCGTGGCCCCGGAACACAAAAGGCGATGAAGGAACATGGATGGGTTTTAGTCAGTAAAAGTCTGACACTCCCTCGTGCTCCGCCCAGAGCGGGAGGAGTCATTTGATGATTTCCATCCGAAAAAAAAAGAGAGCTCCATTGTGTTAGTAATAATATAACTTAGCCTATGTTAGTACTTAGTAACAAATACAGATCGGGTGCGATTAGTTATGATGATATAAGCTGCAAAAACGGAGTGTTGTGTTTTGCGTTGACTGTGATTAGTATTTTAATTTTTTTACCATATTTTGAAAGTCACAAAACGTACTCCTACCTAGTCCTGGTACCCTATCTAGAGATCTTCTCTTGGATTCTATGTTCATGATTTGTGGCTGCGTTAAATAATACATCGGCAGGTATCTCTACTGTTCGGATAGCTAGACCAAGAACACTGTCAAGCCATTTGTTTTATTGATATTTATTGGATCTCACTGATTTTAAAACCTAGTATTTACCTTACCTTACTATTTCGTAGGCGCTTGTTGGGTAGTAGTTTCTTGTTGCTTGTTAGTAGTTGACATACGAAACATTTTGAATGAAGACTGCCACATGAAGAGGCCTAAATTGAATACCACAAAAACTTGAGAACCACATGTACATTTATCCATAATATTTCCTTTTACAAGAACCACTTTCTGCACACAACCACCTAACCGCCTCTTATAAAGGGTGTAAAAAAACCTCTTAACGTAGCCGAAAGGCACATGTTCTCCCCGTCATTGCGATCATTTTTTTGTTCTACCCATACCTGGGAACCTTCTAGTTACGGAGATATTGAAGGTCAAATTTCCAACTTTTTGACAAGTTTTTTTTTTTTTAATACAACTTTTTAACACATTAACTGCCAGAGTAATAATGACAAAAATCACAAAAAAAAAAAATTGTGCCAATTGATATTATGGGTCTAGATATACATAGTATTAAATTTTGGGGTCAATCGGAGGCAGGGTTCCGTAGAAAATTAAAAAAAAACTTCACGAGGTCACCGGTACCCTACATGGCGCACAGAAGTAATTATGTTGATTTCTGTTATTAAGGCGCCGTGCGGTCATCTCTCCGGGCACCCGCGCACCTCAGTCGCTTACACGCGCTATCACGCAAAATTGTATACTAAAAGTTAAAAAAGTTTAATTTTACTACTCGTTTTATTATTCGTCCCATACCATATATAAATTACGTTTGGATTTAAAAAAAAAATGTTATGTTCTGGGATTTTTAACGTTATTGAAGGATTATCTTCAATAATTCAAAATATGTTTACGTTACATATAAACCATGCGAAAGTATTACTCCTGAGCGCCATTCCGGTCACTTACTAATAGTAAATCTATAGAAAACGCGTCCTACGGCGCGTAAATAAACTCTGAAAACAGGTTTACCGTGAGGTCACCGGTGTCCTACGTGGCGCCTTAATACAAGACCGCGTCCGGTCACCGGTGCCCTACATGGCAGTCAATGTGTTAATGTAAGATTTTTCCTCCTCCAAGACCCCCGTACTATTCAATCCATCCACCAGCACAATGTTTTGAGTGCGTTGAGCGAGGAGTACTACAACAAAACATGATTTTTCACTTTAAAAAAAAGTCGTTTCCCAGCAATAATTATTGCGTGAAGTTACTTAGTTTCATGTACAGAATGCCTGGTTGACGGCTTCGTGATGAGGTTGTTTACACCCTGTATAGCTAGCACATGTCCTAAACTCCGCTAAACTGTAAAAGGTTTACCAAAAGGCAAATTTTCTTGGAAACTTTGTCAAACGTAGAAAATTTGTGGAACACTGTGAGTGTTGCGGCCAAACTGCCAAAACTTGAAAACTGTTGGAGTAGTAACGTTACGTTTTCACTAACTTTTAGGAGATCTACCCTTCGTGTTAGTTTTAGGGCTGAAATTTGAAGGTTTGAGAAGTAATCTGAGTGAAATTTACAGGAAGACACACTGGTGGATTGATATTCAGTATCCATTCATTTAACTATCCAGTTGCTTAGTGCGGCACTAGATAGCGCTGTGTGTAATGTCCAGCGATATTATTATTATTTTCGTTCATCCATTTTCTTAAAAAAATATTTACATTTTTAAATATTACAATAATTCAAAACACTATATATAGACTTTTTTTTTCCTCTCCTGACATGGATCCCATTGCTAAACAAATATTTAAAAATATAAAAAATAGTACCTAATCGTTTCAAAAGTATCTACATCCTTTTACTATAAAACAAAATCGCTCCCGCTGATTGTACGCTTATATCTTTTAAACTACGCAACGGATTTTAATGCAGTTGTCAGCAATAGATAGAGTATTTCAAGAGGAAGGTTAAATGTACATACACTAATCTGCCAAAATAAGTACACTACACTTTTAAAATTTCAATTTTTTCTAAACTATAGAAGTTAGAGATTTAAAATTAAACTTAAACGTTTTATAGCAATTTTTATCAGCTTTCTTTTAAACTATAGACAAAATTAAACTATTTTTCGAGTATTTTTTGTTTCGAAAGTGTATCTTGTGTACTTAAAAAGTTATTGCAATTATAAAAGTGTGATACTTATTTTTGCAGGCCATTGTATTTGCTACATTGCACCTGTGCGAAGCCGGAGCTGGTCTCTAGTTTTACATAAAACTTATAAACATCACCTAATGGTATAACCGACAAAGACTATCATGAAAGAAAACCAATAAAGGTTTAATCTAACCGCGGCACTTCCACCCATATTTTCCCCAAGAATATTTTAATCGCCCCTTTTTATTCCCCTGCATGCTAGGAACAAAGTAAAACAAGCAAATTCATTTTTCTCCCAGGTATCGGTGCAAGTTTACTGGTAATAAAACTTCACGACGTTACGGGGTGAGCAAAATTTATGGTGCATCGTTTGTGCTGGTAGGTGCTTATAAATCATCGTATCGAAGGAAACAGTGTTGCAGTGATAAACGGTTTGGTTTGAAGATATTTGTGGTTTTCTTCGCAAGGTATTACCACGCAGTTGGCAAACTGTTTGGTATAATTTCGAACTTACTTATGAGGATTACAGGAGCTAAACGTGAGTTTTATAATGCAAAAAAGCATATGATTCACTACAATAAACAAAACCAGAAATATATATGATATTCTTCAAGTTTTGTAAATATATGATAGTGTTTTGAAAACATAATACAACAAATTTTACTCGATAAAAAAAAAACACGAACTTATCTCTCAAAATTTCTTTTAACGAGTAAAAACCATACTCAAATACATGCGATCATTCTGATTTTTTGGTGAATAATTCTACAAGCAACATAATATTAGCATGATAGTATTTTATTTTTTTAGTTCTATCAATAGATTTTTTGTAAATCGCAAAAAACCCTATTCGGCCCGCAGTGACTGACGTAACAACCACTTTGTAGTGCAAGCTGATTAGAACTTTATTCTAAGAATTTTGAACCACCACAATTAGAGTTGCTAATTTAGCTCCTCGCCTTAATACAAACTTTAAAGGGCTTGGAAGATTTTAACTTCCGCCATTTTAATTTTTTTTTCAAAGTTATGGCCACGCATAGTTCTCTAACACTTTTATTGATAGTTGGTATAACGTACAAAAGTGGCTTTAAAAGCATTTTCAAGAAATAAAATTAAATTTTTTGCCTCATACAAAACTTGTTTGTATTGACAAACAAGTTTTGTATGAGGCAAAAAATGTTCTAAAGTGTCACGTTTCCGAGAAATGAGCTATCAATGTTAAAGTTCATTCACTCAGCACAACTTCGTTAACTTACTGGTGAAAAAATGATGTGTGGTTCAATGATATTTAATTTTATTTCTTGAAAATGCTTTTAAAGCCACTTTTGTACGTTTAAATAAATTATGTTTTTCGCAAAACTACAAAACTAAGTACTACACTTTAAATTTTTTTTTTTCTAAGTTAGAGATTTAAAATAAAAAGAATTTTTCTCAGCTTTATTAGTTTTTATGTACAAAATTAAACTCTTTTTCGAGTCCTTTTTGTTTCGAAAGTATATCTTGTGTACTCAAAAAGTTATTGCAATTTTAAAAGTGTGATACTTAGTCTTGCAGGCCAGTGTGGATAGACTCGGTTCCTATCCAACTATTTAGAAAATAAACCGTCTCTTGCTGACGCACTCAGTCACTATTTCTTTTAAAACAACCAGGAAATAACGAAATTCCGTATTTAAATTCAACTTTCCTTCTCCATTATTTATCTTCTTCCCCAACTAAAATAAAACCACACTGGACTGCATAAAATGTTACAAATAACTGAGGATTTAATTAACTAATGTGATTCCGTAGTGGTGGCGGAAGGGTGGGGTCACAGTGGCAGAGGGAATTTTAATTTGTGGTTTTTTATCTTGTTGCTGTTTCGTTGGTCTAAAAGTGGTCGAAAGCAAAGAAAAAAAAAGTCATAGTGCTGGGATTCTGGTAGGGCCCAAAGTAATGACTTTGGGCCCTACTAGAAGACTATTCCTGATTTCAGAGCCTGTCGTTATAAATCTTTCTCTTCCTTGGTTTTTTTTTTGTTTTAATCTTGTTGCTTGAAAACGGGTGATCTAACAGCTGTGATCCGTAACAGAACCCAAGTTTTTTTTAATAAAACAAAAAAATATACTAAAAAAGCTCGCATGTTTGTCGGTATTTTCTACAAGCAAATGGGGGTACTCATGTGCACGGAGTTTTGTTTTAAAAATGAGCAGACGTAGCTTTAGTCGACTGTACACAAACACACAACATAATATCACGCCTGTAATCCCCAAAAAAGGTTAGGCAGACGTGCCTACATTTTATCGGTTATTTTATTATTCCACTGAGTCTATTGCCGTCACAACAGGGCAGGCATTAAAATTCCAGGTTGATACTAAGAAATCAGTCTTAATTTTGGTATTCTTCGAAAATGGGGATGAATTAATAAAGAAAAAAGCCTAAATAGACGAAATAAAGGTTCATCATCCTTGTGCATTAAACTCATACTCACCGCTTGACTACATTTCACTCTACTTTTCTGATATTATTATACATAGTGGTGTCGATTGTGTTGTGCACAAACTAAACTTAATTTAGGCTATTGCTATCTTTTACTAAAATGCAGTGCGAGAAAAGGACGGCTATAGCTATGAACTAAGTTAGAGATGTCAAACTAGTTAATGCCTTGCGCTTCACCGTGTTTTTGGTCGACATATTTTTACGTGCACCCTTCATTTGTATGCAAATATTAGTTACAATTAAATTTGACAGCTCTAAATTACGTCCATCTCTTTCTCGTTTTATTAGAAAGAAAAAGATAGCAATAGCCTAAATTAAGTTTAGTTTGTGCACAACAGAATCGACACCATTATCTATTTACATAATTATTAAAAAACTTAAATAAACTGAAATAAATAAACTAACAATTAACAAACTATAAAAGGGCTTCGAAAACCTCCTCCTCAATGCTGTCAGCTGGTAATGTGCCCAACAGACTGGCGGCGTTGCCTCGTTGTATGGCAACACTTTGACTGACCAAGGTAAAAGTCATCCCTTCTCTGGCTGGTTTTGTTTTTTTGCCACAACAGAACCCATTATTGACAAAACTTCATCATCTTCTGCCTAGCCTTCTCCCAACTATGTTGGGATCGGCTTCCGGTCTAACCGGATGCAACTGAATATCAGCATTTTACAAGGAGCGACTGCCTATCTGACCTCTACAACCCAGTTGATACTGAGTAATGAAACTCCCTGGTTAAGACGAGTTGTCAGACTTTTGGGCCACTGACTAGTGCCCCAAAAGTCTACCTGTAACGACTGTCAAAGATCTACAAATGACAGCCGGAATTAACGGCTTCACGTGCTATCCGTGGCATGGGGGAAACTCGGTATGTAATGGGTGATCACCCTTCCACGTGACCAACTTAGGCGCGCGCGGCTTAGCCTAAAGTTCGACCCGAGTGGCTGTTATTGTTTAGCCACGAGCTCCACCGACATTCGAGGACGAATACTCATTCACAAAATAAAATTATTTGTCTATAACCATGTATAGTGTTAGGTAGGCTATTGGGGTGGTCTAAAACACTGCAGACGTACTGCGGCGTACCATCCGCACTTGGTTAAC
Organism: Xestia rhomboidea; assembly: GCA_963853795.1. Lineage (NCBI taxonomy): Eukaryota > Metazoa > Arthropoda > Insecta > Lepidoptera > Noctuidae > Xestia > Xestia rhomboidea. Next base: position 16,024,414 of record OY970776.1, read on the forward strand.
ATCCCAATGTGTCGTACTAAGCGCTTCTCCTCCACTTTTATTATGCGCACAGCCAAAGTCTGGAACTCTCTGCCTGCGTCTGTGTTCCCACCCACTAACCCGCCCGCCTTCAAAGCAAGAGTGAACAGGCATATTCTGAGCACGCTCGTTCCATCATAGATCTCATCCATCGCTTTCCATCAGGCGTGATCGAGGTCAAGAGCAGGCCCATATTGTAAAAAAAAAAAAAAAAATGTCTGGTTCATAAGCCGTTTATTATATAAAACAGTCACTGAACATAAAACTAGGCTACTGCTATCCGAACAATTACACACTAAAATTGGCGCAAGCGCAGGGGAATACCGTGACACCGCGTGGCACGTGTCGTAGAGCACTGAACTAAAATGCGTGCGCATCCGCGCGTGAGTATCACTGCCGCGCACTCTATCGGCGGCAGGGGAAACAACTACCGGGGTTGCCAAATACAGCCGACTACAATGTACCAATGGCCTCACTATACTTGTTATCATTAAAGTCGTGAGCATAACCTATTATTCAAAAACTTGACCGAAATCAACAAAATTACTCGACCATTTTCTGCCACTGGAGCTACACCCCATGGCCGGGTAATATTTTAACTGTCTCCCACAATAATATATCACTTTAGCCAGTATGCACCGAACTGAGAGCTACATGAAAAGTATGAGTTTCTGCTCATCACACTAATATTATAAGGCGAAAGTTTGTATGTGTGTATGTTTCTCTTTAACGCAAAAACTACTGAACGGATTTGGATGAAACTTTGCACACAGATATTTTAGGACCTGGATTAACACATAGGATAACACGGGTTATAACGGTAGTACGATCCCGTGGGACAATTATCGACCTCCACGCGGGCAAAGCCGCGGGTATGAGCTAGTTTGATCACAATATCGAGTGAGGTGAGGATGGCATATACGTTGACTACTGGGGAGTGTTTATTTAAAACCCATAAGGTGAGGGCAATTGCAACGTTTAAAATTCAATTGTATCGTATAATTTTAACATGCTCTAATTCTACGTCAATTTTCAAATATTAGTTTTATACCATCAACATGTTTTAATTCATTATGTACATTATTAAAATAAACTAAACTAAATAACTTGAACTAAAAAACTTAAAAAAATGGCGTCAAAAAACACCTACTCAACACTGTCAACTGGTAATGTCCCCAAGAGACTGGCGGCGGTACCACGCTGTATGGCAACGCTCAGCCTTTGGCCAAGGTAAAAGCCAGACTTAGGGTCACGGGAAGTGTCAACTAAGCGTTTTGAAATTTCCTTGAAAAGGCTGTGAGCGCTCGTACCCCACGGTCCTAGAGTTTCAACCCCAAACGGCTCGAAAATATAGTTACCAAAACACATGTGATTTCAACAGAGAGGTTAGAGGAGAAAGGTATTCTGTATTTTATTTTATTTGGCGCTTCAACAATGAGTTCACTATTACATACATATATAGGGTGGACACAAACGCTTACCACGTATTCAGTACATAATTCTGAACCCCCTATAAGTTTCAAAGTAATTTAAAAAAAATCCGTTCGATACATTTTGACCGTGTAGGTATTTTTTTTTCAGGTAATACTTTTGTAGGAAACAGCGGATTTTTTTACGGGTTGTTAAGACTCAGGTTTTAGTCATAATTTAAACCATGTCATAAGAAAAACCTTATTTTTATTTATTTAACAATTTATGTACACACTAAATATAAACAAAGTAGAAAGGAACAGAAAATAGTACAAAGGTGATGCTTATTTCTAAAGAAATCTCTTCCAGCATACCTGCGAAAGGAGAAACTAAAAAGAGATGTAGACAAAGTGTGTAAAAAAGAAAAAGAAAATGGAATACATAAAACCATAAAACAGATAACTATTTTAAATATAACATACAATACATACATACATACCTACTCATAAATACAAACAAAAACATATAACAATACTATAAATACAATACAATAACTACTAATATAATATACTTATGCAATTATGACGAAATGGAAAGGTAATGTTCTTTCACTCTTCTCTTGAAAACTGCAACAGTTTGGCAGTGCCTAATGTTAGCATAATTTCATCTATTCTTTGTATCATTGTAACTGTTTCCATAAATCATGGTTAGTTAATAGGCATGTATATTAATAGACCATGTATTTGTTGCTAATTTGATAGTCTTAAAAGTATCTTAGTTGGTTATTTGAATATTATTGATTTTATAATATTTTAAGCACTTTTAATAGGTAATTAATTAAATAATATCGACTTCCGTTATTGTTATAATTTTAGTGCGTATTTAATATTTAAAATAGTTGATTTCCGTTTCATCCACTCTTCCGCTATTTTTTTCAATTGTTTAATGTTGCCGTTGAGACGGGCAGTCTCGAGCGGACAGCACAAGGTGTAACACGTTCAACTGGAATTATTGTCAGTTGGATTGTGCCGAGTATTTGGCACTGAGATATTGTGATTGTGAAAATATTTATAGTGAATAAAGTTTGGAGAAAATACCAAGGCTTGTTTGAACTTTTGGCTAACCCCAACAGTTCAGAAGTTGGATTCGTAAAGGATAAACAAAATTTCCTTCCACGCCTGCAAAAAGTGTAAGTAGAGTGAAAACTGTATTCTTTTCTTCTGTTTACATTTATATATTTTTTTTGCCAATATCTGACCTAAGTTTTTTTCTCTCCTGAAAACAAATCTAAGAGAGAGTGGTTAAGTAAGTGATCCTGGACCTAGTTATGACAGTTTCGATGGGCTACGCTGGTCCAGTGCTATTTAATATGATTCAATCCCAATAACAAGTATGAAATAAAATAAAGCACGTGGTTTTAATATTGCTTTATACACTTACATTACCGTCAACATATTCCTGTTTATCTCTTCGTTCCTACTATATATATATTTTTCTTCTTTTCACTCCGATTTGCTTACACTAAAAAGGTTGTTCATTGCATGCAGAAATGATCGATTAATGGTAAGAGTGTTTTCTGAGGATAAAACCCGTAGACTTCGGTTGCTGATCATCATCTTACTAAAACATCTTAGCTATTACGGTAGTTGGCGGTCACTAAGCTTTTTTTTCTTTTCTCTTGAGTTTCAGAAATATGAGTGAATGTAGTGCCCGAGGTCAAGGGCTGGAAATAGATGATACCCGAGGTCAAGGGTCTGGAATTAATAATACCCGAGGTCAAGGGTCAGGAATTTATCATGCTCGAGGTCAAGGGCTGGTAAATGACGGTACCCAAGGTCAAGGATACATTGTTGAAGGAGCCCGAGGTCAAGGGCAACTGCACCAACTTGTAGACGGTCCAGAGATATATCGAGACCGTTCAAGGAGTGGACAAGGCTCCTATCGGCGAAGAGGACAAGGTCGAAGGAGAAAACAGTCCACATCCGAGGAATCTGATGACGACGGGATGGAAGAAAGAAGACTTTCTTCAAAACGGCGGACACGGCGCAAACGCAGACGTTTGAGTAGCTCAACTGAACCCTCAGGTGAGTCTGATAAAGCTCATTCAAAATCTAGACGCGCAAGGTTTTCCCAAAATGATACTAATTCTATATTAGACAAATTTCTTTCCATCGTTAGGGATGTGAGAAGTTCAGATAAACCTAAACTATCATACGATAAAAACGTAATTCCGGAGTTTGATCCCATGACTAAGGAACAAACCATGCTGACTTGGATTAACAAAGTCGAAGAATGTGCTGAAATATATGGTTGGGATGAGAGAGAGACCATACATTACTCCTTGCCTAAATTAACTGGTGTTGCCAAGTCATGGTATCAGGGTCTCCCCACCGTAATGTATAGTTGGCCTGAATGGAAGAAAAAGCTATTAGAATCTTTTCCTAGTCGAGAGGATTATGCTGAACTTCTTACAGAAATGCTAAATAAAAGAGTAAAGTACGGAGAATCCTTGGAGCACTATTATTACGCAAAAATAAACCTTTTAAATCGATGCAAATTAGCTGGTAGACAAGCTGTTGACTGTATACTTCATGGTGTAGATGACCGCGCTGTGAAAGTAGGAGCACAAGCCGCGCAATTCTCAGAACCAGAGCAAGTGCTAAAATATTTTAGATCAGTCAAAGTAGGGAACGTACGAGATAATAGCGACAACTTCAGGAAAAACAGAACTGATAAAACTGTTAGTATTGCTAATAATAATAATAACAGACCTTCAAATGTAAGACCAGGCGGTAACAATTCAATCAGATGTTTTAATTGTAACCAAGTAGGACATCCCAGCTATAAATGCGATAAACCTTTAGTCAAGTGCTCGAATTGTGATAAGTTGGGGCATCAATCAACCAACTGCTATAGAAATAAAACCAATACTAATCCAAGTAGTAGTAGCTCTACTGATAAAAACGAGAAACAGGTTTCTGAATTAAGCGTATCCAATAAAACAAATGACAAATACGTTATGAATGTGCATGTAAACGGTTTATTATTTGAGTGCCATTTAGACTTGGGCAGCCAATGTTCTTTGATTAGACAGAGTGAAGCAAAATCATTAAATACGAATATTATTACAAATATTGAGATGCCAATGTTAAGGGGTATTGGTGCAAACCTTATTCGCCCTCTAGGTGTGGTAGTGACAACAGTCAAGGTTCAGAACATAACGGAACTTGTCGAAATGTATGTAGTCGAAGATTACGTGCTAAGGCATTCAGTTCTATTAGGACATTCGTTTACGGAGAAACCACATATAGTTATAACTAAAACCCCAGATAAAATCATATTCCAAAAGATGCCACACAATCAAAAAGTGCATCTGATCTCACGTGTTGATGTTACAACACCAATTAATAGTTTGCGCGCTATCCCTATTTTGAGCAATTCATTGAGTGAAGGTACTGTTTACGTAGATGGATGCGTTCGAGGACCTGAAGGACAAGAATATTACCTCTTACCAGGAGAATATAGTGTTAGGAATAATAGGTGTGCCCTACTCATTCAAAATGTGTCTAGTTCAAATATCAGTATTAAGAAAAACTTGCTTCTTACTAGAGCCACCCAAACACATACTGCATTCAACGTTTGTGAAGTTACGATTAGTACAACCGAAGTTGATGATACAATCAACTGTAACGAAAAGTTTTCGAGTGAACAACGTTTAATCCTTCAAAATCTTTTATTTGAATATAAGGATTGTTTCTCAAGTTGCCTTAAAGATTTAGGGTTTACAAACACTACTCAGATGACTATTGATGTGGAGGATTCGGAGCCTATAGTCTACAGACCATATCGTATGTCGCAATCAGAAAGATCACTAGTTAGGGATATGGTACAGGAAATGGTAGACAGTGGTATTGCTAGGGAATCATCCTCACCTTACGCGAGTCCAATTGTTCTCGTTAAGAAAAAAACCGGTGAAAAACGCCTGTGCGTAGATTATCGTGCTCTGAATCGCAAGACGAAAAACGATCACTACCCTTTGCCACGAATTGAAGACCAATTGGACTTGCTAGCGGGTAATAGCCTGTTTACGTCACTCGATTTGGCGTCAGGATATTACCAGATTCCGATAGAAGAAAATTCCCGTCATAAGACCGCGTTCGTAACACCCGACGGTCAATTTGAGTATAATCGAATGCCATTTGGACTCGTCAATGCGCCTTCGGTCTTCCAGAGGACTATAAATAAAATCCTTGCGGAAGCTAAAATTAAATTTGCGCTAGTGTATATGGACGATATCCTGATCCCATCTAAAGATTTTAACGAAGGGTTGTCCAGATTGAAAGAAGTTCTTGATCTACTGAGGAAGGGTGGGCTTACATTAAAAATGAGCAAATGTAACTTTTTCCTGGATAAAATTGACTTCCTTGGCTTTGAAGTGAGCGCAAATGGCATTCGACCGGGGTCCAAGAAAATTGAGGCAGTCTCCAATTTCTCAAGACCAAGAAACCAGCACGAGCTGCGTCAATTCTTGGGTTTGTCGGGATTCTTTAGGAGATTTATCAGAGATTACGCTCTGATAACCGCTCCATTATCCGAATTACTAAAAAAGGACCAAAAATGGGTTTGGGATGAAAATCAAGAAAAAACATTTACGCATATAAAAGATTTATTATCTAAACGACCGTTACTCTCTTTGTATGATCCATTGGCTGAAACCCAACTTCATACCGATGCCAGTAAATATGGCTTAGCCGGTATCTTGCTTCAACGCAACCATAACGGATCGTTACAACCGGTTTCTTATTTCAGTCGAAAAACAACTTTTGAAGAACAAAAATATCACTCATTCGAATTAGAAACACTTGCCATAATAGCGTCTTTAAATAGGTTTAGAGTTTATCTTCTTGGAATCCATTTTACTATACAAACCGATTGTAACGCCATTAGGTCAACGTTAACTAAAAGAGACTTAGTGCCGCGCATTGCAAGGTGGTGGATCCAACTCCAAGAGTTTGATTGTTCGATTGAGTACAGATCAGGTGCTAGAATGTCACACGTGGATGCGCTAAGCCGCAATCCAATAGACTCTCAATCTAGCGAGCTCCATGTCCTTGATATTCTATCGGTTGAGTCTGAACAAGATTGGGTCACCACAGTGCAATCTGCTGACGAAGACGTCGCTAGAATCAAGGATATCCTTACTAATCCAAATACGGAAAATGTAGCAGATATTTACAAAAATTTTAAACTTAAAAATGGTCGCGTGTACCGCGTAGTGGATGACGAAATAAAGTGGGTCGTACCAAAAGGGGCACGGTGGCAAATTCTGAAAAGAAACCATGATGACGTTGGACATTACGGATACGAGAAAACGCTAAAACGAATTAAGGAACATTACTGGTTTAAACGAATGAGACGATTCGTAAAAAAGTACGTTACGGCCTGTTTGGAATGTGCACACCATAAGGCGCAAGGTGGTAAACGTGAAGGAGAATTACATCCCATAGAAAAGGTTAGTATTCCTTTTCATACTCTGCACGCGGACCACCTTGGGCCTTTTGTAAGAAGTAAAGTTGGTAATTGTTACTTATTGGTCATGATTGATAGTTTCACGAAATTTATTAATATTGCTCCTGTTAAAAATACTAAATCTTTAACGACGATCAAAATTCTAAAGAATCATAATAGCTTTTTCGGGGTCCCGACACGTCTCATTACGGATAGAGGGTCAAGTTTCACTAGTAAAACGTTCAAAGACTTTACCGTGGAATATGGAATTAAACACGTTCTGAACGCAGTCGCGACTCCGAGAGCCAATGGCCAAGTAGAGCGTTTTAATAAAACTATTACTGAAGCATTGGCTACCTCTAATCATGGTCAAGATGAAAGGAGTTGGGATGAGCGCATCCATGACATACAATTAGGTCTCAATACGACGGTACACAAGACTACTCATAAATCTCCCGCAGAACTCCTATTTGGGTTTAACATAAATCATAGAAGTCAAGGCATACTAAGTACCGTAATAAACGATACCATTAATGTAATATCACCCGATGAACTAGGTGCTGTTAGGGATGAAGCCTCCAAACTTATCAAAGACCAGCAACTAAAGGATGTTGAGCGTTATAATAAGCGTAGAAAGCCTAGTAAGAAATATAAAGTAGGAGACTTGGTTCGAATAGAAAGACAAGTACCCCATGACGGTCAATCTCAGAAGTTGGTCGTTAAATACCAGGGACCTTACCGTGTAATAAAAGTGCTCCAACACGATAGATTTGTAGTTGAAGATACACCTTTATCGCGGAAAAATGGTCGTCGTTACGAAGGAATTGTAGCATTAGATAAAATACAACCTTGGATGAGCTTTGATCGGAATTTCGATAGTAGTTCAGATGACGATAACAATGACGAGGACGGTACAGATGTTGATAATAATGTCGAGGATGATAATGAGGGTAAAAATGATGATAGAGATGTTGACGATCATAATGTTAATAATGATAATATTACAACTAAAGAAAGCACTAACTCCAATAATGTTGTACCAATTGTTAGTAACGATGATAATAATCTCGATGTTTTGAAATAACGATTAATATTTATTATGAATTAATAATTTCGTAGGAATCACAAAATGTTGTATAATTTTTTTACTCGTGTATTTTTCTCTTTCGCTCGCGAAGGGACTCGCGTCTTACAGGATGGCCGAGCTGTTAGCATAATTTCATCTATTCTTTGTATCATTGTAACTGTTTCCATAAATCATGGTTAGTTAATAGGCATGTATATTAATAGACCATGTATTTGTTGCTAATTTGATAGTCTTAAAAGTATCTTAGTTGGTTATTTGAATATTATTGATTTTATAATATTTTAAGCACTTTTAATAGGTAATTAATTAAATAATATCGACTTCCGTTATTGTTATAATTTTAGTGCGTATTTAATATTTAAAATAGTTGATTTCCGTTTCATCCACTCTTCCGCTATTTTTTTCAATTGTTTAATGTTGCCGTTGAGACGGGCAGTCTCGAGCGGACAGCACAAGGTGTAACACGTTCAACTGGAATTATTGTCAGTTGGATTGTGCCGAGTATTTGGCACTGAGATATTGTGATTGTGAAAATATTTATAGTGAATAAAGTTTGGAGAAAATACCAAGGCTTGTTTGAACTTTTGGCTAACCCCAACACTAATGTCAGGCGGAAGTGAATTCCACAAACGTACGGCGTGGACAGTGAAGGAGTAGGAGTAGAAGTCGGTAGAGTGGGGAGGGGATTTGAGGAGGTTCCTAAGATGCGTCCTGCAAGGTGCATCAGAGGGACGAGAGTAGGAAAACCTTTCTCGCAGATAGGATGGCGTTTTAGGGTTGTGAAGGATGTTAAATAGCTGACACAATATCCGAGAGTTCCTGCGAAGTCGGATTGGGAGCCACTTGAGCATTTTGCGAAAATTAGAAACATGATCATATTTTTTAAGATTAAAAACGAAACGAATACAGATGTTTTGCAAGCGCTCAAGTTTATTTAAAAGCTCCTCGGTGGCATCCAAATAACAGGCATCGGCGTAGTCTATAATGGGTTGTATGAGAGTTTGCGCGAGGGAGATTTTGGTGTTCAATGGCAAGAAGCTCTGGAGGCATTTCAATGAGTGGAACGTGTAGTGCACTTTGCGACTAACTTCAGCAACGTGAGCAGTCCAAGATAAATAGGAATCCATTGTCACCCCCAGGTTTTTAGCCTTAATTGCGTAATCAATCTGAACTCCGTTCAGCCTGAGCGGAGACAGCGACGCAACATCGAGCCTATTCCGCATATACCTGCCGCCAATGATCAAGGCCTGAGATTTCCTAGGATTGATCTGCAGTCCAAAGGACCGCGACCACTCACTAATCAAATCCAGATCCCTGTTCATGGCAGACACGGCGGCTTCTGCGTCTTCCCTTAAGAAATGATGGTAAAGCTGCAGGTCGTCTGCATAGAGATGGAAGAAGGAAGAAATGACTTTGGTGACAGAGTTAATGAAAATAGAGAAGAGAAGAGGAGAGAGAACGCCACCCTGCGGCACACCCACGCTAAGAGGGCACCAATCAGAGGAAGACTCATCAAGACGAACACACTGCGAGCGGCCTTTAAGATAGGAGTCAAACCAACCAATAGAGGAAGAGGAGAAATTGAGAGATTTAAGGATCCCCAGAAGAATTTCGAAATCAACAGAGTTAAAGGCGCTACTAAAGTCTAGAAGTACAAGTAAGGTAAGCGACTTGTGGTCCATAGCCCAGCGAATATCGTCAGTAACCTTTAAAAGAGCCGTTACAGTGCTATGGCCAGGACGAAAACCAGATTGGAAAGTACTAAGAAGGTCATTCCTAGAAAGGAAGGCCGTGAGTTGCTGATGGACAATGTGCTCAAGAACTTTAGAGAGATAAGGGAGGATGGAAATGGGTCTGAAATCGGCTGGTCCAACCGGATTAGAGATTTTGGGCAAGGGGATGATATGGGCTTGTTTCCATACCTCAGGAACAGTGCAAGAAAACAAAGAGTAGTTAAAAATATGAGTCAAAACCGGAAGTAATGCGGGAAGGATAGGAGAAATCATTCTTAAACAAATGTCGTCATTACCAACAGCAGAGGAGGAGATAGCAGAAATAGATTTTTTGACCTCAAACTCACTCACTGGCCTTAATTCAAAGGAAGAACATTCCGGCAAAGGCAAACAGGAAAGTTTATTTAAAGTAGCCGACTTGACGTGCGGATCCAACGTAACAGGGGATAGTGAGAAATGTTTGTTAAGAGCACACACGTCAGTGTTGCTACCAGAAACAACTGGAGACTTGCCAATGCCGACAGATTTTAAAAACCTCCAGACATCAGAAGAGTTGCGGTTGTTGAGAGATTTGTGAAAGTAGTGTCTTTTAGCATCTCTACACATACGACTGCAGCGATTACGCAACAATTTGTACGCAGTTAGATTGCGCTCGGAAGGACAGCGTTTTAGCCTTCTCTTGGCTCTGTCTCTACTAGCCATTGCATCCTTAATGGCGGGGGTGAGCCAGGGAGCCGGAACATATTTGACCTTCACTCGACGCATAGGGGCGTGACAGTCATATAAGCTCAGTACTTTGCTGTTTAAAATACGAACCATTTCGTTGATACATGAACTCTCTACGATGTCCGTCCAGTCGATGTTACTGGCATCATGCAATAATGCCTCCAGGTCTATGCCCTTGTAGTTCCGGAGGAGAATATATTGCGGCTTGCGCTTAGGAGGGCGTAACTTATATGATAGAAAGATGAGATCATGGTATGAAAAACATGCAGTAAGCTGGCCGTGGATAGAAACATTATTAGAATTGGATACAATTATAAGGTCCAGGAGAGAAGGGGTGCAGTTAGGGAAATGATGAGTAGCAGACAGAGGCAAAATACTGAGATTAAAAGAAGATAGGATAGATTGAAGTTTGTGAGTACGAGTGTCATTTTTAAGAAGGCAAGTATTAAAATCACCCATCAAGACTACGTGATCATAAGCTGGACAAAAATAATTTAAAAGCGAATCAAAAGAGTCAAAGTAGTCGATGCTGAGGTTAGGACTATACATAACCCCCAGAAGCATTTTAACGCGATGTAGTGTAATTTCCAGAAATAGATGTTCCGCTGACCCCGAGTACAGAGATGGTGATATGCTAACAACCTTATAAGGAATATCAGCACGCAAATAAATGGCTACACCACCGCCACCCTTACCAGTTCTATCATTACGGATAAGATCAAAACCTGGAAGGGTAAAATGTACTGATAAAAGAGAGGGTTTAAGGAAAGACTCTGAGATCAGCAGGGCATCTATATGTGCACTGTTAAAGGAAGCCAGAAGATCGGAATAGTGGCCAGGAACACTCTGGGCATTAATGTGGGCTATGTTGAGATTGTTAGGGAGGTGGGAAAGCAAGGAGGAAATCTGATCACTTAGAGTTAGAGGGGAGGAAGAACCACTTGCCGCACTGAGGAAACTGCTGGAAGAGGAAGAACAGGAGAAAAAATCATCATCAAGGTCGACATTGATCATAGTTTGCATAAACAATATAAATATACTAAAATATACCTACTATATATATATATATATAAATTTAAGGATGGTAAAATTACTTTAACTAAATTACTAAACTAAACTTAACTATTAATGTTTAATAAAAACAACAATAGTCAAAAACACATAACCGATAAAAACACCTAGTCGCTGCAGCTGGTAGAGATATTAACAAAAGTTTACATGATTGGTACGTAAAAATGTGAAGGAAATCAAGTTAAGTAATAACAGAAACATTAACAGAAAAATAAACTACCAACTAGAATATCAGCCACAACATTTGCAAGCAGACAATAATAAAAGCAGAATTGGAACGGAACGTTACATTAATAAAAATGACTGTGATACTTTGACGTTTGACACTGACACTGACAGACTCACGTCATTACACAACAAATGAACAAAAGCATAAACATCTACCGGCTAGTAAAAATAAAGTGAGGAAAAAGTATTAATAAGAACGAATTGTAAAAACTATGGGTAGATCAACAATTTAAACATGTACCGACAATAACCGTTGTAGGTGTAGCGATCAAAGAAAAACATCGTACATAAATAATTGGTACCTAGTTTATCGGCGAGCCTTCCTCACAAGCTTCCTTTTGGGGGTTGAGGTAACGGGCGATGTAGATGCTTCAGCTGGCGATGTAGCAGCAGTAGGCACAGGGTCACAGGGAGTGGTAGCACGGGCGAGAGCGGGATAAAGCGCGATTAAAGTTTCAAGCTCACCCATTGTTGATATCGTCCGGCGTAACTTGTCAGGCGTCAAGACAATAATCTTCCCTTCTGCAGACCAGCAGTTGTTGATATTGAAGTGCTTGCGGGCAGCCATAAATACCTGATGTCGTGTTTTGGTCAGGAACTCGGAAATAGTGATACCGCTGCCCTTGAGTGTAGTTTTACCGTCCCAAACTAACCGACGATACTCCATACCACTGAAACGCACCAGCACCGGTCTAGTTTTACCCTGGGAGGCTCCTAGCCTGTGGCAAACTTCTAAATAGTCCATTTTGAAGTCATCTATCTTCAGCTGCTTGGAGATGATGTCGAGAATTGAGTCACTCAATTTTTCATTAGGTTTCTCAGGCAAACCGTGGAACAGCAAGATCTTACGTCGCATCGCAGTCTCATGCCTGTCCAGACCCAAAGATAAGAGTTCTATCTGTGCCTTGAAATGTGTAAATGTCTGACAAACAAAGGACTTGAACTCTGAGAACTCCAGTGAAAGTGTAGCAAGATCTGAGTGCGCAGGGATAGTACCAGCTGTAGCTCTCTGCAGCTTATCCTCGTACTCACGCATGCGAGAGCTAAACAGCTTCTCCATTTGCTCCATGCTGTGCACAAGTTGGTTGTCCATGTTGAGTTGTCAATTTGCAGTGTTGTGGTTGGTGTAGAGAGAGAGTGATAGGATAGTTCAATGCGAAGGTGGGTTTATCAACTATTTAACACATTATAATAGAAGAAAATAACTATTAACTATTTTTAAATAAATAACAAAAGAGGAAGCCACAAAAATACGTTTGTATGTACAGCCTACCCACATAGGAATGTCAACCTTGTCATTATTTCATCGATTAGTTTTCATCCGTTTACAATAGAAAAGAATTATCTCCAGTCTTACTCAAACTTTGCAATTTTTCAAATATCTACAATTTTTTTAGTATCAATATGAAAAACGTTCACAATAAAAAAAAACAAATCACGAAAATCCAGTCTATTCTACCATTTTCATTCACAGATCTTTTCAACAAATCATCTAGAGAGGCCTCATTCAAATCTAGTAAAGAAAGAAAAATACGGCCAAGTGTGAGTTGGACTCGCGCACCGAGGGTTCCGTATATAAACTTGTAGGTATTTTGTTATTACACTACATATTAACGGTTTTCAGATTGCTCCTTTACATGTGCTGTAAGACATTGCTTCTTTTTAAATTTCATGATTCCAGGTCAACGGAAAGTAGGGTACTTTTTTAAGTTTTGATTCGCTTGAGAAATTGCAAAGTATGCGACAAAAACGACCATAGTTATCTTTTGATCGCGTTGACGGACGAGATTGATTTTTTCACTGCTCCAAAGGGTAGCTTGAGTAATTTGGTATTAATTTCAACTTTATACCTCCACCCGTTCCTGAAAAAGAGGGTCTTGATACAGACAGATGGACAGACAAATAGATTGACAAGAAAGTGATTCTATAAGGGGCTTTTTGCTGTCTGAGGCACGGAACCCTAAAAAAGAAAGAAGCTTCTAAACACATTACCCCAGTCATTTATAAAAGAAATAAACTACAATAGAAAATATATAAGTTATACCGTAACTAGATACTGGAACATACATTTCTTTGTGAAAGATACTATTGTATACACGACAGTTACTAATTTGAAATTGTCGGAGGTTGAAAGTTGGGAGAAAATTCTCTATAGTTAAGGCCCCTAGCACACGGCGTATTTCAAACGCGCAGACGAACGACGTTTTCTGCGCCGTAGATGGCCGATTTTTGCATTTTTATAGATTCAAACGCGCGTTAAACGCGATACAAATGCGCGGTCGAAACTCGTTTGAAGCCCAAGCCAGCATAAGCAGTGTTTTATTTATTTATTAATACCACCTTAATCTATCATTGTTATATGTTGTGTCATATGTTGTCTCAACCGACGCCATTGTACAACTGCCGAAGAGTGTCTGACCAAAACGCGGAAGCTACAAGCGACTACAGCGCGTCTGTATCACTGTGTCTGCGCGTATACGCGCGTAGACGCGCGTTTTATGATCACCCCGTGTGCTTAAGTCATAAGGTTGCGTTTAAATCTCGTTTGAAGCGCGTATACGCACGTCATCTGCGCGTTTAAAATACGCCATGTGCTAGGGGCCTAAGTGCTTTCTTCAATTTTTTTGTTAATAACTGGGAGTTAAAAACTTTTCATTCAAAAGAGAGCCTTTTTGCCCATGAGAGTAAGCAGAGACCACAGAACGCCACCTATTACGATCCTTACATACTCCTTTCGCCTCGTCCACGTTCATACATCTGGTCATACACGCACGCCGGTTACGAGTACAACGCATCTGACATTTCTGAAGAACTTCACCAAGGTCGGTGTATGTCCTTCTAGGGCGTCGGTCCCAGGGTTGCCACTTACTTCGGTCTTGTAAACACCTATTGTTAGTCTCTTTCTTTCATCCCTTCCACAAGACGATGCGTATGCTTACGATGATACAAAACGCGCTCGTGGAGACCAACCCTGGATTCGACTTGTTTGCTGATGAATGGAAGATTATAATGTAAGAATCTTTGTGATTCTGTGAGAAGACCGAGTGAAAGGATTATTTAATTCAGTGTTAATGGCTTAAGCTGTACTAAATCATCATCATCATCATCAGCCTATTAATGTTCCCACGGCTGGGACACAGGCCTCCTCTGAATGAGAGGGAATGGGTTTTAATCCACCACGCGGGCCCAGTGCGGGTTGGTAGATGTCACATCGTGTCGTGTCGTGTTTTTTGGTTCTGGGGCATGCCGGTTTCCTCACGATGTTTTCCGTCACTTTTTTGAGAGCAGTGGTGATGAAATAAATTACACAAAGTAGTGCGCCTGTTTGGGTTCGAACCCACGACTTACTGTTCGTAAGTCGGGGCCGCCACCCCTGGGCCACCGCTGCTCTCCATACAAAATATAATAAATAAATAAGACCAAACCATCCAAGCGTACTGTGTTTAGTTTAGGCCACAACATCTTCTTTTACACCGCAACGTTTGCGTATTTCCGAAAGATTTTAGAATAAAGTAAATTGACAGACTTTAGTTGTACTCGATGAGTTTTTCTCTACAACCTAGATTTTTACTAGCCCGCGTGGTGATTATGGTACACTCTTTCTCGGAAATGAAGCCTGTGTCCCAGAAGGTTCCCACAGCTGGGACTCTCAAAGATGTTAAGTAAATGTCTGGAAATATCATGTATCAATTTTTCAGCCGAAACCTGGTTGTACGCACGACGGCAAATCGAGCTATACCAAACCAGTATAAGCGGATCTCTCATTGGAAAATCTATTCACAGCGAGGCCATGTTATACTGGAACTGTATACCTTGATATGTCACCGTGTGTACCACTATTTGTATTTGATTTTAGATTGATTCTTTGCTTATGGTGCATCTAAACCGCAGTTACCTTTTGTGGAGCTACACTGTACAACACGGTATCATTACGTAGCTTTTGTGGCTACTTGTTACTGAATGCACCTATACCGCCAATAACATAAATTAACAAAATATAACAAAGAGTAACTTTCAGCAACAAGCGAGTTGCACGGTTATTTATTCTATGTTATATGTAACATTCTATAACAATGCTTTCAATTGTTACCACATCAATATGTGGTAACAACTGTTTTCAAAAGTTAGGTAACATATTATAATTATGTATAACAATTTTCCTTCAAAATAGAGTTTTCTGAAATGTAAATAAAGAAAAAAGATAAAAGCAGAGTTATATACAATGTAGAGAAAACAAAAAACAGAGTTTTCTAAAATATAAATAAAGAAACAAAGATACAAGCAGATTACGAACACACGGCGAAACAAAGCTATATAATGGCCAGTATAAATGGCCTTGCACGTTTCGTACAATAAGAGATCCGCTTCTACTGGTTTGATGTAACTTGATTGCTTGTTGTGCGTACAAATATTTTCTAGACGAACAAGACTTTACTTACGGAATCATTTATAATTCAATGCCAGTCAAGTATGATTTACGACTGGCAGACAGTTACTGGAATGGCAGATGCTTGGAGAAAGATGAACTACTTGAACGTAGGTACTAGGACTGCATAATAAGATAAGACACGATTCAGAAATATAAAAGCTTTGGTGATTATTCATTTCTCCTAGATAGACCTATAACGAAGCCGGAAGACACTTGCTCTCCTCGTCATTGCGATCATTTTTTCTTCTAGATCATACCGGGGAACCTTCTAGTTACGGAGATATTGGGGGGTCAAAGTTCCACTTTTTTGAATATACAAGTTTTTTAATGTTAGATTTTTACTTTAAACACTTCCACGACCCCCGTACTATTCCATTCATCCATCAGCACGATATTTTAAGTGCGTTACATTGAGTCCTACCGTAAAACGTGATTTTTCACCCCAAAAAATATCGTTTCCCAGCAATAATTTGTGCGTAAAGTTACTTGGTTAGATGTACAGAATGCTTTGTTGACGGCTTCGTGATGAGGTGGTTTACACCCTGTATATTTTAGTTGTTTTGTTGAACTCCGTAATACCTAAGTTTTTTGATGATTTTGGGTTGAACATTCAGTACATCAATGTACAGAATGCTTCGTTGACGGCTTCGTCAAGGGTCTGTTTACACCCTGTAGTTGCCTAGTACATGGACTGGTTTACTTTTCTTCTTCCTATCTATTTAAAAATAAATAAAATAGAAATGTCTGTAGGCTTAGCCAAGTTGACAATCTACAATCGTTAACGCTAATAGAAAACTAACCTAATGTATGGGAATGACATGTATCAACGATAAGTCACGTGGTCATAACAAACGAATGGAAACTTTAAACTTTAGTCAAAACTGTAAGTTGGCTCCGATTTATATGGGATGTAGGGATCACGATTGTAGAAACGAATACATTTCATTCTATCATCTTGATCGATGTAAACTTGTCTACGAAAGTTTATATTCGCTTGTTTTGACTACGTGACATAACGTTTACGATTGTAGAAAGAGAATCAATACGAATCGTTTGTAACTTGGCTAGGCCTGCTGTTTGTTATTTCAAAATAGCAGCTGTTTACTGAATGCATATTTGTAAAAGTATCGTTAATGGTAGGTACTTACGAGTACAACAAAAAACATTTTTTAAATGCTTTTCTGTCTGGGTGTTTGTTCCGGCTAATCTCCAAAACGGCTTGACCGATTTTGATAAGACTTCTACGGCATATTTTATGGAGTAATATACGATGATTTTATTATAGAAACAGAATTTGGGGTCCATGCAACAAAATTAAAACTCAAGAAATTGTTAACAAATTCAAATATTATGGAAGTAATATTGTTAAAATAGTTTTACGCAGACAAACGTTGCGGGCTACAAGTTAATAATATTTTGAGACTGATTACGATTATGTAAAAATTCTCAACGAATAAAATTAACGATCGTCTATTGAATTGTAAGAAGGCTTCTAAAATCACCTGACCACACAACCCGCTTGTCAGTGTTTTGCTACTGCATCAAACTTACGTACTTTTGAAAGTCAAAATGTCGACACGGCCCGTCGTCATGAGACGGACGGACGGCGAGCTAGCCCATAGCTCACCGTCCACAGGCCTGCACCTACGGTGGCCCCCGACGCCAGGTGCGTCTCCCGCGGCGGCCGGGACGTGAGGTTCTCTCCCTCTCACGTTCCGCCACCTCCTTCTCTAGCATGACTGCTTCGCAGAAGGAGGTGACGGCGTCCCATTCCGTCGGTTAGCTTGCTAAATAAATGTGAAAGAATACATAACATCACGCATGTAATCCCAAAAGGGTTAGGCAGAGGTGTACCTTATGAGGTAGGCGAAATGTGGGTAGGTATATGTACCCACATTTCGCCAGTTAAGTGCAATGTAATGCGGGGCGAGCCTCTAGCCATCAACCAGGCAGGATGCAAGTCTCCATGGCTGCTGGTGACAAATTCTTGATCGAAAAACCCAATAACACTTTGCCCGACCCGGGAACCAAACCCAGGACTTCATGTTCACCCGTCGCGCTTGCTACCACTAGACCAACAAGGCAACTGTGGAGAAACTGTAGCTTATATTGAAAGTAAAATTGTTTCTACATAAGCCCAGAGTTTCCCAAATAAGCTTCCAGTTTTAGGGCCGAAAATATACAAAAAAAAAAAACAATTTTCAAACCCGGAACAAATAATTCTAAATCACCGTACATTTTGTGTGTTTCAACCAAAAATAAACATTTCTAATCAAAACAGAACGGAGTGAAACCGTAAAAAACGGTTTGCGGGAACATTATTAAATTAAGTCGAGAATAACGCGTTCCCTACAAAAGATAAATATGGATACGGAAAAATCGGTTGTCTACTGCGATAAAAAATTAAAGTGGTTATGTGTATAATATTGATGACTAGCTTATGCCCTCCCGCGGCTTGTCCCGCGGGATCATACTACCGGGATTAAAGTATCCTATTTGTTAATCCAGTTCAACTACTATCTGTGTGCTAAATTTCATCCAAATTGAAATCTATTTTGCCGCCGAGTTTGGAGCCGAACGGCTCCAAACTCGGCGGCAAAATAGATTTCAATGAAACAAACAACAGCTTTTTCTGAAAGTAAAGTTTTTTTCCAGTTTTTGTATTTTTTTGAAAGTCAGTTATTTTTTATGCAATAAAGTTTTTTTTAACGTTTTTATTTGTGGTATCTCTCGTAAATCCTTGTGAAATATTAATTTGACATTGTAACAAGAAAATATTAGCACATCATCCACAAAGACGAAGAAGTTGAATATTATATTATAGAGGACTAGCTTTTGCTCGCGGCTTCGCTCCCGTCATGTAAGGAAATTAACCCACCAGAAAGTTTTAAATGTAGCCTATGACACTCGGGAATAATGTAGCTTCCCGTTAGTGAAAGAATTTTCGGAATCGGATCAGTAGTTCCAAAGATCACCCCCTACATACAAACAATTTTTAGCTAGTATTAGTGCTAGGCTAAAATGGGATTGGGAGGGTCACGTCAGTCGCATGCACGATGACCGCTGGGCAAAAGTCTCCACGTGATGGTTGCTGGAAGACGGACGGCGCCGCCGAGGCCGACCCAGAAAAAGGTGGCGAGACGATTTGGACGCGTACCGCGAGGGTTGGTCCGAGGAGGCACGTGAAAAGAGCACATGGAAGGAATTGGGGGAGGCCTTTGCCCAGCAGTGGGACAGTACAGGCTAACAAAAAAAAAATGTATAGAAGTATAGATTAGTACAGATAAAGGAGCTGATGGAATACATAACCACCTCCTTTTTTAGAAGTCGGTTTAAAGTAAGAAATGGTTTTATGGAAAACCTCACACGAATGCCGTTGCACCGTCCATAAAACACAGGCTATTCACATCAAAGAATCAAAAAACAAAGAACAGAAACCGTAAAAGCACAGCTTTACAATAAAGGAGTACACAATAGAATAAAACGATTAATTACATTGGTCGCTCGTGTAAAGGACAATGAAAATATGTATGTCTTGGTCGCGACATTTTGGTTGGTACAAATTTATCGCGGTTACAGAACAATGGTTGGTCGGTATGAGCTACACCTGCTTTTGTCGGCCAAATATTTTTGGCCAGACTTGTTTTGCTTTGTCACACTCTTTTTGGTGCGTAAAAATATGGCGCGCTTTTTTCGGAGCGGCCATTTTTTGAGTGCGTAAAATGGTTGTGTTGAATTGAATTTATGAACTATGGTTTTGTGGTCAGTTTTTTTATGTAAGCAAACAGTTTGGAGATTTATCTGGTGGAATAATATTACTGGCGCTTGTAGACATTTGAGGGCGTATGGCAATCGCTCTCTAAATGTGCGGTTAAATATAAAATTTAAGTACTACACTTTTAAAATTTCAATTTTTCGTAAACTATAGAAGTTAGAGATTTAAAATAAAAAAAAAAAAACGTTATAAAGCAATTTTATCAGCTCTCTTTGAAACTATAGACTAAATTAAAATATTTTTCGAGTCCTTTTTGTTTCGAAAGTATATCTTGTGTGCTTAAAAAGTTATTGCAATTTTAAAAGTGTGATACTTATTTTTGCAGGCCAGTGTAGTTAAACAGTGGTGGATCCATTTTAAATTTATCACCAACAGCATGAAGCTTTCCTTGGCAAATAAAAAGATGTAGGATTCTAGATGAATAAGTACCACATAAAACAGTTACAGTTGAATGGACATCTCTTCTATAGCGTTGGGTAAAGGCCAATCGTTAAATACAAATGTTGCTATAACGATGTTCCCTTGTAAACTGTTTATCTGCGATAAAAACTTCCGACTGCCGTTTCTAGTATTTATATAGAGCTTTGCGATAGTTTGCTGTTTATTTCGTTCGTTGGTTTATTTTGCCGTGAAAATTTGGATGTGTCTATGTGAGTATGTGTGTATGTTTGTTACTCTTTATCGCTCAAACGGCTAAAGGGATATGGATGAAATTTTGCACACAGATAGTTTATAACCTGAATTAACACAAAGGATACTTTTTATTCCAGTAGTATGCTCCTGTGGGACAATAATCGAAATCGACGCAGGTGAAACCGCAGGAATAACCTGGTTGTTTATAGTCCTCGATGCGGAATTGGTCAGTCCTCTTGTCTGGACTGTCTGATTATACTATCATTGTCAATCTTCTGCACTTATCCCAATTTATTTGGTTTGCAGACAGCAGATTTTTCATACTCTAGAAGTTGTCGTCTGATAATGCCATTTTGATAACGATTTGCTTTTTCGAAGGAAGTTTAGTCTATTATTCGGTTAGTTCTCTATTATCTCTTTCTCGTGTATTCATGTCCGCTTCTTTGCCTTTTCGCTCCACTTTTCTCATCCAATAATCAGCTCGTATTCGTAGTTTTTTTTTTATGTGTTCTGCATTTATGCAGTTGTCAGTCTGTCACTATTTTTCTGGCCCTTCTGCTGCACTGCTCAGACTACGCTCTGTTCTGTTATTGGTCTGATGGTGTTCTGTTATCGTCTCCAAAAGAAGAGCATCAACCAAATTTTCAATCCTACTTACACACTATAAAGGGTGTAAAAAGACCCTGACTTGTTCTCCCCGATTTTTTTGTTCTAGACCATACCTGGGAACCTTCTAGTTACGGAGATATAGGGGTTTAGTTTTTTTTTAAATACACGTTTTTTATGTAAAGACTTTACTTTGAACACCTCCACGACCCCCGTACGTTTCAATCCACCCAGCAGCACAATGTTTTGAGTGCGTTATATTGAGTTTCACCGTAAAATGTGATTTTACACCCCAAAAAAAAGTCGTTTCCCAGCAATAATTTTTGCGTAGAGTTACTTACTTTGATGTACAGAATGCTTGGTTAAGGACTTCGTGAAGAGTCTGTTTACATCCTGTATATCACTACTTATTATAAAACAAAGTCGCCCGCCGTGTCTCACCATATGTAGGTATACTTAGATCTTTAAAACTGCGCAACAGATTTTGATGCGGGTTTTTTTTTAATAGATAGAGTGATTCAAGGGGAATGTTTTAGTATATAATTTGCTGGTGGGCGAAGCCGCGGTCATCAGCTAGTAATACTATAAAGGAAAGTCTGTATGTTTGTGTGTTACTCCTTCACGCTCAAACGGCTTAACCGATTTGGATGAAATTTTGCACACATATAGTTTATAACCTGGATTAATACATAGGTTACTTTTTTGTACCGGTAGTAGGATCCCGTGGAATAATAAGCTAGTTTATTTATATAAAATTTTAAATTAAAACTCATGTCTCTTGCACATCTATATTTCAACATGGCACATGACGAATAGACAACAAATTTTCTTCCATATTGCAGTAAAGTTACTCTGGCAATATTCCAAAATCTAGACATTTGGAGTAAGACACGTTATTATAACGACCGCTTACTTTAAAAGTTTGTTTATTTAGCTTTATATAGTACTAGCTCTTGTACCTGTAAATTTTATATTGTATTGTTGTCTTGTAAATGGTAAATCCTTAAAACTTGAAAAATAAATGTTTTTTGTAATGTTAATGTTTTTTAGAATAAGTTAGATTATAAGGTACATAAATGATAAGTCCTCTCCACATTATCTTACTTTTGCTGTGCCCGACAGGGTCCACGATTGTTTCCAAAGAAATGTTTACCACCTAAGCCTACATTGTGGAATGCAATAAAGAATTGAGTATTGAGTACCCAGAAATATGAAGAAAATTTCCCATTCATTACAAATTCAAGAACCTTCACCATTTTATTAATAATTTTCCATCAATTTTAATATCTAATCTTGAAATCCTATCAAAAATTAAGTTAAAATACAGACAGTTTCAAAATAAAAAACAGTGTTGCTAATTTTGTGAACTCCAATGTAAGCTTAGGTCTTTGATCTGTTCGCGAACTCATTCTGCGTCCGTTAGATCTCTTTAAAAATTCATACAACCGATCAGTATGAATACCGGTTGAATTACCTTGCCACATATTTAATTTAGATTTTTACCCGACTACGGCAAAGCTAAAATGAAGGGTTATGAGTTTAGCAGTCTATGTATACTTTATGTATGTTTGTATTTACGTATGTTTCTCCGTAGCGCCTAAACTATTCTTCCGATTTTGATAAATAAGGTATCAATCGATTTGTTATTAAGGCTCGGATAACATAGGCTACATTTTAACCGACTTCAAAAATAGGAGGAGTCGATAACTAGTAAACCCCAAATTCAAATTCAACTTCAAATATTTTATTGTGGATCACAGGTTCATAAGATCTTGTGTTAAATACAGGTGTCTGCTATGTCCCGCCATTGAGGCATACAAAATTCATGTCACAAAAATAATTAATTAATTAATTAAATCAAATTAAAATTAAATTTCGATTATAAAACAATAAATTAAAATACAATACATCCAAATGGTCATGCATTAGGTACATTATGATTAAATTATCAAAATTATAAAATATTTATTTCAGATTAACAATTAAAAAATTTATTATTTTGAAAAACCATATTTACATTATATACATACTACAACTAGAACTCTAAATAATTACAAAAATAAAACTAAACTAAGTACTTACACATATCCAACGACGTCAATAGGCGTCAAAGTACTCCTCCGCATCGCTGTCATTCGGAAACGTGCCCAGAAGACTGGCAGCATTGCCACGTTGAATGGCAATGCTAATTCTTTGGCCAAAGAAAGAGCCAGCCCTCTGGTCACGCGAAGTGTCGACCAGTCGATGAGAGATTTCCTTAAAAAGGAGACGCGCACTTGGACCCCATGACCCGAGCGTTTCGACCCCAAACGGCTCAAAGCTGTAATTACCAATAAGGTTACAGTATTTGCGCCGTTTGAGGACCTCGGCAGCCGCAGCAGCAGCGCCTGCACAGCCCGCCGTGCTTGCAACGTGAGAAGGCGCAAGGGTGTCGACACAGGTTGCGTCCCACACCAAAGGCCTGCCCACGCTCCAAGGCACCAACGTCATGCCGTCCGGTCTCTTGCCATCGTCACGCACCAAGCCGTTTGGTTCTAAAACCGCTGGTACGCCGGCGCTGGCAAGAGCTCGGCGAATAATGTCGTTAATGCTGGCGTGCCGTGCAATGCGACCTGCGCTCCTGTAGCAGGACAGGCCATGGTGTCCGAGGCTGTCGACAGCTTCACCGCAGTGACACCGATGCGGAGCAACACAAGGTGCGCCTAAGCGTAGACTTATAGCGACCCGAAACAATGCGTCATCCATCATAGTGCCAATGATGAATGACGGAAGTGCCTGAAGCCACAAGCCCGACTCCCATTCCCCCACGGCCAGCAGGCATTAACAATTTAATTATTAATTCAATGGATTTGCTTTAATGTATTGAATTTCAGTCGGGTTTTTTAGTGTTAGTATACTACACTAATTTTGTAATGTGTTATAATTATGTTAAACCTTTTGTATAATAATAATAAATAATAATAAAAACTTTGTTTCCGTTAAACTTAGCCTATGTTTACAATTTCATAACAACATAATATTGTAAGTATGTAGAAAAAAAACTATTTTGCAATTGATTATGGTAGGTATTTGAAACTTATTGGTTAGTATTGTGACAAACAAATTACATAATTACCCTCCGTACTAATTATAAACTGTACGACGGCAGAGTTACAGTGCGCCCAGTTTGCTGTCTCCGATGAATGAATGGTCATGGTCTTGTCGCCCGATCACAAAATTATTTTTTTTTCACTTAAATCATGCGGAGGCGCCGGGCCACGCCCCCTTAAAGTTTAGACCTATTGGGTAAGCGTCAACTTTGGCGCGCAAAATAACAATAATTCTCGTTTGGCATGCGTCGTCAGTGCGCTCGGCCGATCGGTATATTTTCATTCCTTATTTCTATACAAAGTCAACGGAACAGGGCTAGAGAGCGTTTCTATGTTGTAAGTGCAAGCAAAAATTAGCTTAGTGGTGATCAGGCGGAAGTGTCCTCGATTTTATTTTATTTTATTTTTATTTTAAACTAAACAGATTAACTGCATGCTATGTTTATAATAATATTACTCAATGAATGAATGGACAAACAGTGAACACAAGGTGCTTAAATTAGTACTACTAATTCTTTTATAGATGTTGTTGTCTGTTTTCAGAAACACTCTTTAAATCTTTATTTTGACGACCTCGTTGGTCTACTGATTGACCGTGAGGTTCTTGGTTCGATTCCTAGTTCGGGCAAAGTGTTATTGGGTTTTTCCGTTTGGAATTTCTAAGAAGCAACTACGTCAGGACTTTTGCCCGGTTGACAATAAGCACGCCCTCTATTTTTACATCTATGATCACAACCAATGATTAAAAAGTACAACAAAACAGTCCCAACATAAATTCAGACCATATTACGTAAAAACGCAACATTTATTACATTTCTGATACCGAAACGATAAAAAATTTAAAGCGTTGCTCTGAGGCCGCCATAACCAGCAAACATTAAAAATATTATGTCGGTAACATTGTAAAGCGTAGCGCAGAAGGATGATTTGCATCACGATATAAGGATGAACTTTTAAGCTGGGATACATAGTAATGTTGTTACTTTTAGTATTGAAGTACCTATTGTGTAAAGTTTTAAATACTAATAAATATTGCTGGACACTACACACAGCGCCATCTTGTGCCACACTAAGCAACGAGGCTTGTGTCGTGGACACCAGAGAGTTGATATACTACATAGATACTTTTTTGTTTGTAAATACATACTTATTAGACATATAAACATCCATGACTCGGAAACAAATGTCCATGCTCATCACACAAACATTTGCTCCTACCGGGATTCGAACCCGGGACCTTATGAACGTAAGGCAGGCTGCCTTGCGTTCATAAGGTCACTACCGCTGCGCCATTTGGGTCGTCAAAAGTTCTACAATGACTGACTGACTCTCACGCTCGGCTGAATCTGTGACTGCCTCGTCGATCACTAGATCGACGAGGCAGTCAGTTCTCTCTATCACACGGGACTTTTAATTTCACGATTTTTAATTTTCTTTATTTGTTAGTCAGTTTTAATATAATTATTGTATAATGTTTAATTAATATCAAAATTTTGTAGTCTACCATCTATCAGTTGGAATTGTTATCTATTAATTCTATAATTATAATAACGAAATTTTGTCCATGGAAGTGTAGTACTGATCTCCAAGATACAGGTTCTTTACCTAGTTTGGAAGTCAGGCGTCCATTTAGTTTTTTGCAGCCTTTTTGTACACCCCCTTTTTTTTTTTTTTTTAGGATGGGAAATCATCAAATGACTCCTCTCGCTCTGGGCGGAGCAGGAGGGAGTGTCCAATAAACGATTATTATTATTATTACTTTACCATAACTGGTGAAATTTGGGTGTATTATTAGTTACGCCTCTGCCTAACCCTTTGGAGATTTGAGGCGTCATGTTATATGTTCGTCAATGCTGTTAAATTTAAAAGATCTTGGTTATATGAAGAAGTCCAGCAAAATGTTTTTTGAGAGTTTCTTGTGTGTTTAGAAAATTTTGTGAATATTTTTTTTCTAAACAAGCAAACGTGTTCAGTTCTGAAGGCGTAGCGGGCAAAAATGGCCATTCGCTTTGATAACACTGGTGTTTACGAAAAGTACTTCCGTGGCTGTTCGCAATCCCGCCTGTTGCCGTTTTTATAAGAGCTACATACATAAAATCCAGTCGTGCAGCTACGGCTTGACATATCACTGGGCACAAATAGCAAAAAAGAAACGAAGAAAAACTATTTAGCAGTCGCAAGGATATGACGTTCATCGTACAAAATCAAAAAAATAACAATAATACACGCATAACGAATATTTATACAATCAAAAGGACGGAACAAAAAAAAACAGCTTGCACGTTGATCAAGACGCATAATATATAATGTCGTGTCAGTCATGAAGACAGACTAGACGAACAGTCCAGGTTTAGATAGAAAGATAGATATATAAACCATTTATTTGCTGCACACAAAAGACATAGCACAACACACAGAAGTACAATTAAACGATACAATTTACCTTATTATAAAATCAAGGTTTGGAAGATGTTTAATTGAAGAGGAGTTCGTGGCTAATCAACAACTGGTCGATTTTCGGAGGTCGGTTTGTGGATCCGAGACCGAGATTTCTCCTTGCCTCGGAAAGTACGTTAAGCCGTTGGCACCGGCCGTCATTGACAGAACTTTCACCGTCGTTATAGCTAGGTAGTCCCGAGCTAGTGGCCCGAAAGTCTGACAACCAATCGTACAAAGGGGTATCGTGTTAATCAGTACTAACTGTCAGATAGGCAGTCGCTCCATGTAAAATACTGGTATGCAGCTGCATCCGGTTAGACTGGAAGCCGACCCCAACATAGTTGGGAAAAGGCTAGGCTGATGAAGATCTAAGGTTACGAACAAAGTTGTGTCACAGGACGCACACGAATTTATTATTATGGAGGTTTTAGTGGTCGACAAGGCTGTAATATTAATAAATTGTGTTGTTTGTTTCTCCATAATATGGTTTTCCTAGCGTAAGCGTTCTATAAACGTACCTATGTGCAGTGCAAACAGAGCAACCCTAGCGAGTAGAGCTTGCAGATGATGACCCCCCCGAAGCTGTTCCAGTGTTAAGTAATAGTACATTAAGATATAAGTACGGTAAGTTGAAAATTACAGACGAGGCGATATTGCTAAGTACTTTAAGAAAGCAAAAGCTGTAATTATCAAAGCGCACGTATGTCATACGACTTTTTATAACATATTTGCGAGGAAATAAATAAAACAAATAAAAACAATACAGTGAAAAGAAAAAGCGCGCGGAATAATTTTTACTTGTTCAAAAATTAGCGATGCGCTTTTTTAAAGGCAAAGACACAAAAAACAGCCAGTATTACTAATAAAGTAAATTAATATTTTTGTGTTTTTGATACAGATAAATGGTTGTAATTTATTGTCAAAATTAATTAAAGTAAAGAATGATAATGTTTATTTATTATATTTCATCTCCCAAAGTTAATTTTATTTATAAAATGTTGACCACTTTTGTGACATAAAAACACTTTGCTAACATTTAAAAAAGTATAAACCGTGCATTTTACTTTACAGCACAAGTACGTAATGAGATACATTACGATATTGAAATTGGTGAAATAAGATATCCTTTACGAGCAAATGTGTTATAAAATACATTTAGCTGATCTACATTGTATATTACAGAAAAGCGTTATAGTAAAGCCATTCATTCACAAGTTAGTGACAAGGCAACAATTGACGCGCAACACGTGACATCAACATGTTTGGCAACGTTGCATAATGCCGCGCGACGTTGACAGATGGACCGCGACGTGACATGCTGATGGCAGAGGACACGCCGAAACACATGTTCTTATATAATAGTAGGATAACCATTGATCAGCAAATTAGCAATATGATTCAAATGATTTTTTTTTTTCACACCACTTCGTATGAAGCAATACACGGATTCAATCAAATACGATTAAAGCATTTATTTAAACCTAGCTTTCGGCCGCGACTTCTAACGCGTATTAAAAAAAATCTGCGAAGGTTATGGGCAAAGATTTTTTTAAATACCTATGTTTTATTTAGCACGTTTTAACTTTCCTTTTTTTTTGTTTTTTTTTTTTTTGCTTTTTAGTAAAAGTTTTCGCAGTCATCAGCACTCGGCTGAATGTAAGAAATAAGGAGGCTTGCCGGGGCTGCGGGACTGTTCGAAAGAGATACCGTGGCCCCGGAACACAAAGGGCGATGAAGGAACATGGATGGGTTTTAGTTAGTAAAAGTCTGACACTCCCTCCTGCTCCGCCCAGAGCGGGAGGCGTCACAAGATGATTTCCCATCCAAAAAAAAAATTGGTTGTTTGTAAAGTAGGTTTACGATCGAGATGTTTACGTGATAACGTCTTATTGGTGATATAAGTTTTTGGGAAGTAAGGAATTAATGAAGATAACAATTTTTTTGTATGCCGCTTGAGTGAGAGAGACGGAAGATCGGTCCACTCACTCGAACGCTATGCCAGCCTCCGCTCGTGAGGATTCCGCGTGACAAGTTTCACGGAATGACTGGCAGCGCTCGAGATGAGACGGGAGATCGGTCCGTCTCTCTCTCGTTATACCTGCGATCGCGCTCGTGAGGTTTTGGTGTGACACAAGTTTCTGAACATGTCACCCGACTAAAACGATTTTAAAGACGTTATCACGTCAAAAAGTGACTGCGCAAGTACTCGTAGGTAAATAATTTTGATTCCACTGTTGACAAGTAAAAGTCATTGTAATCCCCGGATACATAAACCAACAGAATTCACTTAAACTGAATACATTATCCGAAATATCCGAATCGGATTTGACAACCGTGCGACACATTCAAACGCTTTGTTGACAAAAATATCGACAAAAAAAACGTTGACAAACACGAATGATTTCATTGAAAATGTTTTTTTTAAATGGGTTTTTCTCGCTTTGGTGTGGAGTGTTAAATATATTTTATTTTTCAATGTAAACGTTTGTTTTGCTTGTATGTAACGTCACGTTTATTGAAATGGTTTAATTTTAATAACTAACTCGCATCTGTGCGATCAATGAACATGGACATTTTTTAATATATTTTTTGAAGAATATGGCTATCCTTTTGGCACCTAAATAATGTTTTCCAATATTGACCTATAATATGATATGTCAATACTGAGATGATTACGTAATTTAAAATTATATGTAGTGGCATCGCTATAAAATATCACAGTTCGCACAAATCATTATGCATCCTTTTGCCCCTATCCCAATTTATTTGTGGTTGGCGCAGCATGTCTTCTTCTTCCATACTTCTCTATTATTCGTCTTCTCATCAGACTCCTAGTTTCTTGCCATATCATTCTTTACACAGTCCATCCATCGTTTCTTTATTCTTAGTGTTCGCACAAATAACAGTAGGTATTACAGAATCCCGCTAGCAATCGTTGGGCTCAGCAGAGTCAACACCCCATTTTTCAATGGACCAAAACAATATATTCATACGAAAGATATATCACTTGGTGACGTAGATGCTCCAAGAAAGCGTATTCCGAATCTTCTACGCCAGAGAGCTATAAAACCCGGGTTAAAGTTTTATATAAACAAAGTCGCAAGGAACTGCAAGTGATTCATATTTTTGTAACTTGCGACATAACATTTGGTTTGTTCTCTTCATTCCTGCGAAAGCAATTTAAGAGACAAATTTTCAACATATTATACAGTACCATATTTATTTCTTTCACATTCTGAATGTAACTGATGGGTGGAGAAGGAGAGGAAGACCAAGGAAACGATGGATGGGTTGTGTGAGAAATGATATGAAGGAAAAAGGTGTAAATGATAGCGTGACGGTTGACAGGGCAGAAGAAGCAAGGGAGAAGAGGAAGGGGGCAAGAAATATGTGTTGCGCCGACCTCAAGTAACATGGAACAAGGGCGAAATGATGATAATGACTTTCTGAATGTTGCTTTTATATAAGTAAAAGAAAGAAAGAAAAAATAATTATTTGACGTCAGTTAATAAAGGACGACACACACAATAATATAAAAAAGATACAAAATAAGGAGGAAAAAATAGTGTGCTGTGTGCCTCACGGCTGCGCCAAAAAGGTCCATTTCAGCATTCATGCCAGACAGGTGATGCTGTCTGACGCTGGTCTTCCAATGAACCTTGAGGGGGAAGTGACAGAAAAACAGTTTCAAACATAATATACAAATAAATGGTTATAAATAAATAGATAACGAGTAAATTAATTAAATATGTATTAACGAGTTCGTATACAGAAAAATGTAAGTAATAATTTAATTTTTGTGTTGGAACGTAACGCTGGTAACAATAAATAAATACAGAGATAAGCCAAGACAGTTTAAATCTTATTAGAAGGAAATAAAGTAGGTATACAGAATTTTAGTTTCAAAACTTCCCTTTCATGTCATGTGCTTGTATCACCCTGTCACACATCAAATCAAATCAAATCATTTATTTCTTTGCAAACATGGGTATACAAATTGGTACAAAGATGTTGTCATAGAAGTTAGTTCTACATCACACACTTTTCTTTGCTCAAATAAACTGTCAGCGACAATTTTACATTTGTTTTTAATTCTAGCTATTTTCCCGACTTTGTTGAGGTCCACGAAATACAGCTAAATCTACTTTACAAGTGAAAAAAAAACGCAAATACCAAAAGTTCCTCGCATTTAACTTTTCATTGCGTTTTAAAAAAATGCTTGTAGCAAAATAAAATAGGACAAAAAGTAGAAGTTTTGAAGCGCCTGGCTACAACTTTGTCTCTGCATTTGTGACATACTGCTCTTGTGTTTGTGGTGAATATTTGTAATGTTGGCAATTTTTACTTTGTTTGTTGTTACTAATTTAGCCACTTTTATTTAGTTGCTTGGAAATCTGGTAGTTGGCATTAATTCATGTTAAAGTCTTTGTCTTTGCGAGAAAAAATGAATAAGCTATTTGGTGCCATAAATAAAATCACATAGTACAGTAGAGTATAAATGTGGATGGGTATTACATGAGTAGAGGAAGACCAAAGAAACGATGGATGGACTGTGTAAAGAATGATATGGCAAGAAAAGAAGTGTCTGATGAGATGACGAATAATAGAGAAGTATGGAAGAAAACAAGCTGCGCCGACTACAAATAAATTGAGATAAGGGCAAGAGAATGATGATGAATACTTAACCTTTATCATCACCTATGCACAGGAACGTGGAACAAAAAGTCGGTGGCAAAAAAAGGTAATGAAAGAAACCAGTGTCAGTCTTTCGAATATTTATATTATTATCGTATTTTTTTAGTTTAGCCTTTTAAAATTCTTGTCGTGTGTGCTGTGTAAATAGATGATATTAAGTGATCATCAACATAGATCAAGAATAACAAATACGTATTATAGAACATAACTCCTAAACTACTGAAGCAAAGTTAATAAAATTTATATGAGACTACTGCCTGGTCTTCATTTACCAAATGAAAAAAGACTTTCGAAAATCGGATTATTAATCACGGAGTGAGTGTTATGTATTCGGTCGGCAACGTGTAAAAAAACGATGTCGATGACTCGATGTCGACTGAATACTTATTTAAACTCCTTTTTAGACGTCGGTTAATAAAAGTAAGGCTTATACCCAGTGAATTTTAGTTGTAGATGATGTTATCGAACAAAACTTACACAAAAATTATCAAATTATCAAAAACAACAAATAGTAGCGGAGCATCAATAAAAAATTTGCAAAAGCTTTGCAATTTTGTTCCTTTTGAGAGCTTCCGTTGCGTGCGCTGCGTAAACGGTTAAAGTTACGCAACAATCCTTTATGGCGGAATTGTTCCTCTTAAAAAGTTCTAAAAAAAAATCCGCGTTAGCCTAAATGTCTATCTTTTAAGGTTGACTCACAGTCTCTCTTAACCCTCTCTGTCTCATCAGACGAAGTTGCGCGGGTCAGCTAGTTTAAATAAGTCCACATCAAATCATCACAACTTCACATTGAATCCACCATCAATAAAGCTCGTTTTGTCACGTTCACTCGAATCAAATGAAAGGACAGATACCGGAGTCACGTTACGTCCAACGGCAGCCTGTAAGCGGACTAGCTAAACCGATTTGTTGCAGTGACTGGACGCTCAAAGCCAGAGCAGCCTTCGCAAGCCGGACGTGTTAAGATCTGTTTACGTTAGGAACTAGGATCTGATGTGAATGTGTGTGTGTACGGTTTAGGTAGCCGACAGACGCGCAAAGCAATTATTTGTGTGTTAGTTAGCTGTGATAGCGGGTTTTGTTTGATCTTTGAGATTAGTGTGGGGAGCAATGTGAATTCATATTGAATTAGAGATTTTGTTTTTTTTTTTATTTAATGATAATGATAAATGATGTTTATTATGCAAACAGGTTTTTAAAAATACTTTTACACGTCATTTTTTTTAAACTAGATGCGGCCGGTGTTTCTTACCTAACCTAACTACCTTCCTAAACACGGGAGGTGTTTCTACTTTGAGAAGAAACAGCCGAAACAAACTCTGTAGTCTTTTTTCAAGTCCAGACATAATCTTGGTTCACACAGATTTGAGTGGACCTGTCCAGTCATAGCAAGCATTTGTCAAATATCGTGTAGCTCGACTTATACTCAAGGAGATCAACGATACGACAAACAAAACCAAAGAAAGGCCAGTTGGCTAGGTCGCATTTAGTATTTTTTATAATTATAAGTGACATTTACTGATTTGACAGGAATACATATTTTGTTAAGTATTTTACTTTTTTTATTATTATTGTGACATTTATTGATGTTTTTTATTGACATTCTTTTTCTAAATTATTATTAATTTTACTTAATTATTGTGAATGTGAGGACAATGTGGGTCACATATTTTATTTTTTTATTTTAACCCCACGACTGTCTGGCAGTTTGAGTACTATAAGCGACCTACCCTAATGTCCTTTCTTTGGTATTGTTCGTCGTTTCGTTGAGCTCCTTGAGTTCTAAGTCGAGCTACACGATAACTGACAAATGCTTGCACTGACTGGACAAGTCCACTCAAATCTGTGTAGTTCTTTCTTCAAAAGACCATCTCAGACACTAATCTGCATAGTCCTCATGTGAATTGAGCAAGATTATGTCTGGACTTCAAAAGAGACTATGACCTCTGAGTTTGTTTCGGCTGTTTCTTCTCAGAGTACTCAGGTACAAAACACCGGCCCCATCTAGTTTTTAAAAAATGACGTGTAAAAGTGTTTGTAAAAACCTACTTGCAAAAATAAACATCATTTCATCATTTCATTTCACCATTTACAATAATAAAATTTAAAAAAAAAATGTAAAATATTTAACCAAGTAAATAAATAATAATAATAATATTCATGTCAAATCATTATAATGTCACAGGTAAGGGAAGTCTTTTCTCTGCAGTGGGACAAACTATGCTTAAAATAATAATAAATAAAGAAGTTCGTGGCAAAAAAAATGATCGTTAAAATCAAAGACAAACTATCGAACAGTATGTCCCCCGCCATAAATGTATCGTCACAAAGAACTGCTGGACCGAAGTCCGTCTGATTGGTGGCTAAGTGGAAAACTTGCCCGATGGCACAGAGCAGTCGCGTTCAAACGAGTTCAGGACAGCCGTGTATTGTGCAGCTGTTGTCTGTGACATTTTCCACTGTTTGATTGGAAATTAATTTGAAATTGGATTTTTTTAGGGTTCCGTACCTCAAAAGGAAAAAACGGACTCCGTCTGTCTGTCCGTTTCTCACCACTGATTTTCTCCAAAATTGACAATTCTAGGTCAACCGGAAGTACCCTATAGGTTTTGGGTGGAAAACCTATACGGAACTACCGTATAGGTTTTCCTAGTTGACCTAGAATCACGAAATTTGGCACAAAGCAAGGTCTTACAGCACATGTAAAGGAAAAAGTCTGAAAACCGTAAATATGTGGTTTAATAACAAAAAAAAAGCGATTTTATTATTACAAACTTATTATTTGAGGTTGGTGCAATAGCCGTTTTTAGGGATCGAACAGCAAAGTTAAGTTTGTTAAAAAGTTTGTACGGAACCCTCGGTGAACGAGTCCGACTCGCTCTTGGCCGGTTTTTTTTTAATTACTTGGCTGGAACAACTTCCGCGACCGTCTTTTAAAGTCTGTCTGGAAAAATTGATGTTTGGTCATTCTTAATTTCTATTCCTGGAAGGCTTTTCGTTATTTTTTTGTTGATATAAAATTACATAGGTACTTAATATGAATTTAATTTACTTGATTTTAAACTCAATGTGTGTGTAGAGTCAGTTAAATTACGATACAAAAAAAGAAAAAATAGTAAACACCCGCATAGATTCGATGGTATTATCAAAGTAATTTGAATGATATAAAAATTGTATGAGTGAGTTTTGAAAAATTTTCATCATAAACCTATCCTAAATGTTTTTTTTTTTTGTAAGCTTTAACTATTCCACTCCTAGGCAAAGGCATTCCCCCATACCTTCCACTTCTCTCGATGCTGCGCCTCCTCTCGCCAATAAGCGAGACGACAATAAAAATCGGATTATAAAAAAATATTTGACCCGTGTTTTTTCTTTTGTTACGTAAACCAAAATTGACGAAGATATGACGCTTTTAAAATTCTCAATACGTCACGCCTAGGTATAATTTTTAACTAGTTCTGACGTCACGAGCGTCACGATCCCCACTCCCGAGTTTTGATGCGTTTTATCTTTTGTCAATATTCATTGATTTACAAAAACAAAAAATACGTGTCAACTATCCCACTCCTAGGCAAAGGCATTCCCCCATACCTTCCACTTCTCTCGATGCTGCGCCTCCTCTCGCCAATAAGCGAGACGACAATAAAAATCGGATTATAAAAAAATATTTGACCTGTGTTTTTTCTTTTGTTACGTAAACCAAAATTGACGAAGATATGACGCTTTTAAAATTCTCAATACGTCACGCCTAGGTATAATTTTTAACTAGTTCTGACGTCACGAGCGTCACGATCCCCACTCCCGAGTTTTGATGCGTTTTATCTTTTGTCAATATTCATTGATTTACAAAAACAAAAAATACGTGTCCATTAATTTCCCATACTCTAACAGATAACTCTAAATAAATTTGCAATTTTTTGATACTGTCGTCATGCTTAATAACGAGAAAATGTTTCAGATAAGTTATTCAGATGAAAAGATTTATAAGCATCAATGACTACCTCAATTCTACTTTAGCCGTATTACATTTCAGTAAATACAGTCCAAATAATTTCGTCTGCCATTAAACCAGTGAAAACAAAATACCTTTTAAAAAATGGAATCCCACCGAATTCGTTGTACAAGATAAAATAATGGTACATTAATTTGACTTGATATACTGCCGAGCTTCGTAGTTTCAGTGAGTACAAAATAAGACCGTTGAAGTTTATTTCAGTGATATTTCTTATACACCTTAATTGAATACTTCATTTGCCATTTTCGTTGTTTCCACAATCATTGTTTGAACAAATACAATTTATGGAACAGACAACTGACGCAAAATTATGTGGTGAAAGACTATTACTTATATTAATATCTTGTTGTTACTAATAGAGGTGGAATTAAAGGACTTCTAAAAGAGAAGGGGGTCATGTATTCCACCAGTATTTTTTTTTATGTATGTACACCGGTTTCTCTGTGATTACAGGTCCAGTTTAAGTGATTTTTTCTTCTTTTGTTAGAAGAAACTTGCGTGGTTATAAATTGATTTACTTTGCTTCGGTACTTTATATTTTTTTATTGCATAAATAGGTAATACTTTTACTGAATGGGTTTCAAATATTATCTTCTGCCTCGCCTTTTCCCAACTACGTTGGAGTCGGCTTTCAGTCTAACAGGATACAGCTACATACCAGTATTTTACATAAAGCGACTGTCAATCTAACCTCCACAACCTAGATAGTAAGAATTTCGGGCCACTGACTACCTGTAATGACTATCAAAGATCTACAAATGACAGCCGAGACCAAAGGCTTAAAGTGCACGGAAGAAACACGATATGTAATGGGTGGTCACTCATCCACGAACCAAATTAAGAAAGTGCGACTTAAGGTGAATGCGCCAGGGTGGCCCGCGAAATTCAAATTTTCTTACGTTTATTGCAATTCGCAGGTCAGTGTCAGGTTGTATGTTGATTAAAATATGATTCGCGGCTGTAACACTTATGTAGTTATAGAATTATAATCATCAAAATCATCAATACAACCCTCCAAGCGCATAAAGGTGCAGGAATGAATTTGACCTTGAAAAAGTAAATTCATACACCTTTATGAGCTTGGAGGGTTGTATTGATGATTTGGGGCATCCACCTTAACAACAATCTTATTATTTAGCCATGAGCACCTCCATGCTCCACAGACACAAATTTTAATGAATGTCTGCGCCATATATTACTATACTCTTTGGTCAGCGCCCGCGTCTCTGTCAGTGTTGACATGCATAGACAACTGTGGCGACGGACGTTGGGTGCAGATAAAATTATGATATTTTTTATTCTTCAATCTGTATTTAGTACACATTAAATATTTATATTTGTTTAATAGTATTATTTTGTCTTATAAATTTATATTCGTATAACTGACCGTGACATCACTTTGGGCCCTATCAGAATACCAGCGCTGTGACTTTTTTTTTTAAATGTCACAGCACCTTGCTGAGATAGGAGCCTTTTGACCTTGCACAGGACCTATAAAATTTGATTGTTTTTATGTTTCTCATCTTTACTTCTTATAATTTTGTCATACCTAATTCTATCTTTTTGTTTCTATTATGTCCTGTGAGTTTACTAAATACTTTTTCTTTCTTCTTGTTTCTTTCTCCAGTCTTCCAAAAAAAGCAAATCAAAAGCTCGAAATAAATGGACGTCAGTCAACTTTTAGAACATTACATCCACACACAAGGCTGATTTCCATCCCAAATACCACTACCAAATTGTAATAGAAAAAGTACGAACACTCAACAACACTGTACCCCCCATCCACCACAATTTCTTTCCGCCCATAGCAATGTATCACATGACATATTCAATGTTGCGACTAACGAAACATCTCGAATGTTTCGTAGCCATCGCTCAGAGTGCCTTTGTACTTGCAATACAACGTTGAAAAAGAATAATGACCGGGGAAATGGAGTTGTGAAACTGTTACACCAATTTCCAACTTATGGCTTTCACGCTAAGGGATAGTTTGCCATGAAAGGTAAAGGCGTTAAATAAACTTATAGCGCGAAGGGTGTATATTTTGTTGGCGATCTTCTAAATATATCGTGGGGCTTATTGCAATTTTTATTCATGTTCTAACATACGATTTTGAAAGCTTTTTTGTTTTTAAACTGTGGCGTTTTATGTGAATTTATTGAGGTTTGAAGTTACTGCAGTGTCTGGTTCCAAATTGCAATATGCCGTAAAATATTTCGTTGTCGTGCTGAGCGACTTGGGGTATGTTCAACTTTTATGATTCTTTATTTTGCCCTTGTCCAACGATAATCTATACTAATATTAAAGAGGTAAAATTTGTTTGTTTGTATATAGGGAGTAATCTTCGGAACTGATGATGATGATGATGCCATCTAGCCGATTTCGGCCACGCAGCGACTGCACTCTATGGAGAGAGCTTTGGTGTGCCGCTCTTTCATGTGCTCTCAAATGGCTAGCATATCCAACTTTGGCCGAAAAACTTCGAGCACAAAGCGGACATGTCAGAACACCATTGACAAAGTTGTAGGGCATAGCTGTAGGTGGTCTAGCTTTAAGGTCATCACGCTTTCGGTCCAGCTGCGACCTTCTTCCCTCTTCAAAGGCGTTGACCTGCCAATGCACACGACGTCTCAAGGGTAGGGGTCAATTTCGCTTCGGAACTATTAATGATCCATTTCTAAAAAATCTTTCACTGGTTCGTGAGTGCTATAGGTAGGGTTGCCATACGTCCCGTATATACGGGACTGTCACCGTATTTAAGTATCACGTCCCGTATTGTTGCTTGTCCCGTTTATCAATATTGCAGTCAATCAAGTAAAATCTACGTCAAAATATGACTGGGCGAAGAAACAGGAACCTCTTCCTGGTGGTTCTTCTCAACAGTAATTGAACTGTTTTTCGATTAATTTATCATAATTGGAGAGAATTGTTTTTGTTGTCGTTGTTTTCCATTGTTTTTTTTTATAATAAACCGTTACTACCCTTATTTTCAGTTTTTATTATTTGCCACTAATACCTAAGTTCCGTATCAGTTCTCAACAATAATAGCAACCCTAACTATAGGCCATCACCGAATTATATTTATATCATGCATCCGTCCTAACCAACGGTGCTCAGACCTGGTCCTCACCGAGTCTCAGAAGTTCCGCCTTGGAGTTTGTCAAAGGGCAATCGAACGCAGCATTCTGGGTGTCAAAAGCAAGATAGGGTGCGAAACACCACGCTGCGTTCCAAAACAGGCATAGTGGACGTTGGCAAGAAGGCTGCTAGACTAAAATGTGATTGGGAGGGTCACGTCAGTCGCATGCCCGATGATCGCTGGGCAAAAGTCTCCACACAATGGTTGCCGGAAGATGGACGGCGCCGCCGAGGCTGGCCCAGAAAGAGGTGGCGAGACGATCTGGACGCGTACGCGTAAAGAATTGGGGAAGGCTTTGCCCAGCTGTGGGACTAAATAATAGTCGAGCTATCACAGTTTTTACGGACGAGGTCGCGGGTAAAGTGCTAGTTCGTTGATATTATTATACACATACAAGGTGGAAGGTACATTGACGCACAAACGTTTACCACGTATCAGTACATCACTCTGAACACCCCCCCCCCCCCCCCCTCATGGAACCCCTACATAGTAATCTTTCATCGGTTTGTTTATTTTTTTTCATTTAAAGAAGAAGACACTTCTTTCCTTGACACAGGAAACAAAACATAGCTATGATAAAGTGTATTAAAGATGCTAGCAATAAAAATGTTTACATAATACGATACTAATCGCAATAATAATAAAACTAAGCTTTACTTACCAGTTTTCTAAAGATGCTAGCAATAAAATGTTTACATAAGAAAAAAATATATAATTTTTATCATCGGGAAGATCATAAAAACACTTTATTAGATTTTACTGCAATTTATTGATACGTAAAGCGGTGCAACAATGGCGAAAGAGCGCGCCTCAGATAAAAAATCTTTCACCTACAAAACTACAGATAGCTTAATCCTTGTGTTCTATTTTTAATTCAACAATACGATACTAATCGCAATACTAACAAAACTAAGCTATAAACTGTAACTAAGCAAACAAAAACATCGTCCAGATAAACAAGATAGAATAGGCAACAAGACATACACTTGTTGCAGTACTGTAGCAGCCAGCAGTTTGCGCTATATATCTCACCGTCACGGGATCCTGCAATAACTTACTGTCGACACACTCGTGTAGGTACAGTGTACACACAACTGGTGCTGGGCTATCCATTGTGCTACTAATATTTGGTGGTATCCATTAAATAAAGAACCATTTCCACTAAACATCGCATCGGGTCGGAACGGATTCCATAATCTTTAAACGATATTAAATTGTGTACACAGTATTTAAAGTCTATATTACCAAGCCGCGCACAGCAGCTTGACCGCGGGCGTTTTCCGCGACACGCATGCTGCGACGCACGATCGACTCCGTCCGCTTGTCGTCGTATCCGACACAGTAAGAACGAAACTACTTAAATAAGTGCAGAAACGGATTCGTTCGCAAGCGACGGTACGGAGCGGAAGGTATGCGTTGATAATCTGCCGGACGCGATCGGCTGTCGCTGCACCCGTTCATAACCTTGCCGATCCAATGCGATGCGAGCCGTTTGGTGGAAATCATCCTTAAGTCTTCATCATGGATAAGGGTCTTAAGATTCAATACCTTTATTGGACATCGTCATCTTTTGGTCAGATGATAAGCGTTGCTATACAACGTGGCAACGCCGCCGGTCTCTTCGGGGACATTAACGACAGCGTTGGGGAGAAATTTTTTGACGCCATTTTTTAGTTTATTTTTAATTGGGTTTCTAGTTATTTTAATTTATTAATGTATACAGACGTAAGCAAAAAAGGCTCAAATGGGATTAGGCAGATCACATGAGCTGCATGCATAACAACCACTGGGCGAAGGTCTCAACGCGATGGGTGCATGAGGACGGACGGCGCCGCCGAGGCCATCTCGAAAGTGGTGGCAAGATGATTTGGACTTGCATCGCAAATTCTAGTTCGAGGTAGCACAGGAGAAGAGTACCTGGAAGGATAATGAGGGAGGTCTTTGCACTGGGACCTAAAAGGCTACTACAAAAAGTGTTATAATGTTATGAAATAAAATATTCGCCGTCACCTAAGATTATGATTCTGGTTGTAATTTTTCCTTAGCCAGGGTTTATTTATTTCATAAAATAGCTGAAACACTACACATTTGTAGTTGGATACCTTATCATAATCACCGCCCTCAAACTTATGATGACCTGGTGAAGGTTGCGGGGATTCACTGGATGCGAGTCGGTCAATGTGGCGACACTTGGGGGAGGCCTGTGTCCAGCAGTTGACGTCTTGCGGCTGAAATGACACTGATGATGAAACTATCATTTCTAAAATTTAGTCTCCAAAGCAATAATATACGTTTTCATGTTCTAGGTCATCTCAATGTTGCGAAGAATACGTCAGACTATCCAATAAATCTCTATTTCAATCTAGATCAAATACGTCGATAGCTAACGCACACCGCCGCACAATCGAAAGGCTAAAATTTTTCCATGAATATTTTACTTTTCCTTTTTCGGGGTCGACATATTCAATATTTAGATTTATATCGCGGGAAGCATTCAGATTACATATTTGATTTATGGTCATAAATCCTGGTTAAACCCTTTATTTTTGAGGCCATGGTCAATCGTTGGGTAGTAACGGAATGGTATTAAAATTGGCAGTTACGCCCTGGTTTTGGAAATTATACAGGGTTATTTGTAAAACACCGACAACCTCTCAGGACTGTGTTACTGACATCCTATTCAACGACTTTTAAAAAATCATCATATTTTAGTTCATAAAATTTTCGTACAAAAATTAAAATATTTAAATTGAACGCTCTAAATGTTAAGAAATCTATGCGAAGCAAAAGAAAGCGATAGTACAATAGTGAGGGGAGCGGGGTCAGGGCGGCGAGGACCCGTAAAAGCGTTCAATTTAAATATTTTTATTTTTTTATTAAAATTTGATGAACTAAAATATGATGAATTTTTAAAAGTCATAGAACAAAAGTGGTTGATTATGATGTTAGTAACACAGTCCTGAGAGGTTGTCGGTGTTTTAAAAATAACCCTGTAATAGCTGTTGCCCGCGTGTTCACGTGGAAATTTTGATGTGTATGTGTGAGACTGTCTCGTTGGTCGAGCAGTTGCAAGCGTGACTACTGAGCATGAGATTCTGAGTTCGATTCCCGGGTCGGGCAAAGTGGTATTGGGTTATTTCATCAGAAATTTCTCAGTAGCAACCACGGAGTTTGAATTTGTGCCATACTTGAGGCAACACCGAAACATTGTGGTGCTCTACAACTATTTTTTAAAGTATGCGTGCCTAACCTGGTGCCGCCCATGGGCCTTTGATTTGGGTTTACCTGCCGTCAAGAGATATCTCTGAGGCATGCCGGTTGCCTCACGATGTTTTCCTTCACCGAAACAAGTGATAATTTATTATTATTATTATTTTAATTAGATGTGCGTGTTTTGGGTTCAAACTTGAGACCTATGACTTGGCAGTACCTATGATGGTCACACTAGACTATCACTGTTTATAATGTAAGTAATAACATTAAAATCAGAACAACAATAGTAATTGTTTTTAAGCGCACGAAGCACTTGGACCGCGAGTGGTTCTACCCTAGTTTTAGACAATAAGAAAGCCAAGAACGAAAACTTTGAGTCCCAAACTGAACTCGAAGTTTACACGAACGACAGTCGGAGAAAAGTCGACTCCGAAAGAAACCTCATGCAATGCAAATACAGAAACTTAATTCACAGTGTTCACAACTTATTCAGTACATTAGGAACCTTGCAACACTGAACAAAGGTTCTGGAACATTCCGAGTGTTGCCAACAGCGTCTTTCTTCCACATAATTGGTTTTCAAACTCAGTACAAAAGTGATGGATTGGCACCAAACTTGGCCGTGCAAATTGTTAATTATGAAAATTCTCCCGTCCTGAATTTAATGGCAGCTGAACAAAAGTTACCTGTTCGGGACAAATTTGTTTTGTGGCATTTTTTTTAAAGTTGTTTAACAAGGTTTAAAGGAATGGCCTTTTAGAATTCGGTTTTGCGAATAATGTTTTTTGATTATTTGCTGTTGACTGGTGAGGAGTTTTATAATGAATTCGCGGCGGGTTTATTAATGGCAGAGTTTTTGGATTTGTGGGGACCGAGTTTTGTTTGATGAATATTTTAGGAACTTTTGTTTTGAAGTGTTGTGATGCTATTAATATTCGTATAATACCTATTATGACGTGTAGTCTCATGCAAATATATAAAATACTAGCGGCCCGTCCCGGCTTCGCACGGGTTTGGTATTTTTTTTTTTTTTTGTTTTATTGTAAATCCTTTAGTCCACCAAATAGATGAATATAATCTGCCGACATATGTACCTATTCATATTTTTTTACTAATAATAACAGACAAATAATTAGCTGAATTATACGGTATTTCGTTCACTACAAAATAAATTTAATTAATTTTATAGCGTCAACAACACGTGGTAATTATGCTCTTAATATGACACGTTCGTAGATTTACCATAGCAGCGCCATCTATTGATTACTTACTCAACCCAGTCGAAAGGTATCGACATCTGTTAGAATCATTTGGAGTTAACAGATAATTGTGACTGTCAAATAATAACAGACAAATAATTAGCAATAAATTAAAATTGCGACTATAATTTGAGATTTAAACTATCCTATCTCTCAAGTTGGATCGAACTGCACATGGTGTGCGAATTTTATTATAATCGGTTAAGTGGTTTAGGAGTCCATCGAGGACAAACATTGTGACACGAGATTTATATATATTAAGAAAAGAAGACTAGCGGATGTCACGCGGTTTCACCTGCGTAGTTCTCGTTCCCGTGGGAGTACGGGGAAATAATAAACCCTATGTTACTCGCTGATAATGTGACTATCCATTGCTGAAAGATTTTTTCAAATCGGTCCAGTAGTTTTTAAGTTTGTCATACAAAAATTCAATTCTTTCCTCTTTATAATATAACTAGCTGATGCCCGCGGCTTCGCCCGCCCGCAAATTATATACTAAAACCTTCCTCTTGAATCACTCTATCTATTAAAAAAACCCACATCAAAATCCGTTGCGTAGTTTTAAAGATTTAAGCATACATAGGGATATAGGGACAGAGAAAGCGACTTTGTTTTATACTATGTAGTGAAGTACCTATAGATTGTTTCTGATATCCACTTTGGTCTAGTGATTGCAAGCGCGACTGCTGAGCATGATGTTCTGGGTTCGATTCCCGGGTCGGGCAAAACGTTCATGGAGTCTGGATTTGTGACCGGTTGATGGCAATAGTCTGGCTCCGTATTAGTTACATGGGACTTCAACATAACTGGCGAAATGTGGGTGTACTATTAGGTACACTTCTGCCTAACCCGTCGGGGATTACAGGCGTGATGTTTTGTTATGTTTAATCTGTAATTCATCATTTACTGAGGTAGGATTAAATATCCTGATACCCCTGTAATCATCATAACTCCTATAAGCTTCATTTTTCCATTTCAACGAACAGGTAAAAGCTCCATGATTACTTTATGATAAAAAAATGTTCAACTTTTTGTATCGTTTAAGGCTACTTCTTTTTTTGAACAATTTCTTTCTTGAACGATTACAATATAAATAAAATATTACTCAGTTTATGAATATAGAGGAGCTGGAAGTGATATTGTAATGTTTTCCTAAATTTATTTATTTAATTTCCAATACTCTAACTGACGGACTAAATAGATTTGCAATTTTTTGATGCTGTCGTCATGACTATTATGCAGTATTGGTAGACATACATTTAGGTATCATCGCCAGCGAACCATGC
Organism: Xestia rhomboidea; assembly: GCA_963853795.1. NCBI lineage: Eukaryota > Metazoa > Arthropoda > Insecta > Lepidoptera > Noctuidae > Xestia > Xestia rhomboidea. Next base: position 16,068,773 of record OY970776.1, read on the forward strand.
ATCTCTGCACTGTTTAATGCAGGGGGTGGGGTGTAATGTGAAGGGTGCACAAAAATAACTACCATTAATGAGAGCTATTTTAACCACTTCAAACAAAAGGGCACGATGTTATGAAATTACATGAATACTAATAATTATTGAAAAAATTTAAAAGCGAATGTTTGTATGTGTGTATGTTTATTACTCCTTCACGCTCAAACGGCTTAACGGATTTGGATGAAATTTGGTGTCAAGATAGCTTATATTCTGGATTAACACATAGGATATTTTTTATTCCAGTAGTATGATCCTGTGGGACAATTATCGAAACCGCGTATAAGCAAGTAGTTCATAATTATAAGGCGCTGCCTCTTCGGCTACGTTAAAATCAATGACCGCAGTGTAGTGGCTTCGTAGAAATGGTCTTTCGAAGTAATGTGTGTCGCAATTTTGTAGCATCGTATAAGCAGTTATCGATATTTTGTGCGTCGAGATTCCGTATTCTACTCGTTTTTCTTTTTTGTTAATGTATATAGTGTACCCATGAGGCAGTGGCATCAGCTCATGTCTCAGTGACGTCTTAAATCAAAATGCCAACAAAACGTGAAACTTGTACCAACAGGAACCAATAAGATCTTGCAGGTAGATAACAGTTTTCGTTCGCATCGTCCTGTGTACGGGTAAATGCTTCAAAGTTTCTCAAAGTAGACACACATACACACACACACGCACACACACACGCACACACACCACACTGCATTACACACCATATACCTCACCAAACACACCACACCACACTACACCACACCACACACACCAAACCACACCACACCACACCACATCACAACACACCACATCACACCACACCTAACCAAACCACACCACACCACACCACATCACACCTAACCACACCACACCACACCACACCACATCACACCACACCTAACCACACCACACTACACCACACCACCACACACCACACTGTACACTTAATTCACAATAAATGTTTTAACTTTGATATGTATCAACTCAATGTCTCTTCCAGCATCCTTACATCTTCAGATGGCAGTAAATAAGAGTACCCCGTCCCGATAACACGGGAGATGGCAGATATTAATCATCCCCTTAGCTTTGGATTTATTATTATTTTTTCTTTACCCTTTGTACGAAGTATCATTGAATTTAATCGCGAAGATATTCTTTTGTAGGGTTCTGTAGCCAAATGGCAAAAAACGGAACCCTTATAGTTTCGTCATGTCTGTCTGTCTGTCTGTCTGTCCGTCCGTATGTCACAGCCACTTTTTTTCCGAAACTATAAGAACTATGCTGTTGAAACTTGGTAAGTAGATGTATTCTGTGAACCGCATTAAGATTTTTACAAAAATATAGAAAAAACTGAATAAATTTTGGGGGTTCCCCATACTTGGAACTGAAACTAATTTTTTTTTCATCAAACCCACACGTGTGGGGTATCTATGGATAGGTCTTAAAAATGATATTGAGGTTCCTAATATCATTTTTTTCTAAACTGAATAGTTTGCGCGAGAGACACTTCCAAAGTGGTAAAATGTGTCCCCCCCTGTAACTTCTAAAATAAAAGAATGATAAAACTAAAAAAAAAATGCGATGTACATTACCATGTAAACTTCCGCCAAAAATTGGTTTGAACGAGATATAGTAAGTAGTTTTTTTTAATACGTCATACATCGTAAACCACAATTTATCTGTTATTTTTTTCCTTTTGAGGTACGGAACCCTAAAATTAATTAAAAACTAAAGGGGGCTCCCCTACAACGATGGTACGGAACCCTTCATGAGCGAGTCCGACTGGCACTTGGCCGGTTTTTTTTCTTTTGCTGTTTATTCTTATTGCATATTGATTTATTTTGGTGTATCTTATTAATGTTTAGGTAAAAATAAGAATTTGTTTAATATTTTTCTTCTGGATAAAATGTTGTCATTTTGTATTTGGTTATTTCCTATTCATATAAATCTTTCATCATAATTATCATCCTAATCAGTTTTATTAATGACGTCTTCTAAAACAATTAATTTGTACAAATAAATAAAATTCAAGAGTCTGTTAGTAATTTCATAATAACAACTTTTTACCGAATGCACTTGAAAGTAGGTACTTTTAACATTTTTTTTTAAATTGTGTCTTTCGGTCTGTTTGTTCTTAGCCGGAAAAAAAAAATCTCCGAAACAACTAATTTTAGCGGGATTTTTACTGGCAGATAACTGATGATATAGGAATAACGAAAGCTACTTTTATTTTCGAAAAAAGTTTAGAGTTCCCTGCAAAAAAAAAAACCCGTGAAGTTGTTAACAAAATCCGATTCAAATAGTGACGTAATATTTTTATAATACTAATGATGAAACCAGCAAAGAAAAATCTTAAAACTAAAAATACTCGAGGTAAAAATATCCGGAGTCTCTAAATCTCAACCGTTAGCAATTCTCAATAGGAAGGTATAATTTACTGTCGCGGAAAGCAGTTTGTTATAGGAAAATAAACTTTTCTCCATCAATAATAACTTTCCAGTTTGTTAAAACTGTTTTCGTTGTTGAAACCTATTTGTAGGGATCATAATGTTGGATTCCCTTTTCACACTTTTTCGTGTTTGTTTTTTTGTTTTGGAAGGTATTATTTATTTTCTATGGTAATAAAGATATTATATTTATTTTGTAAAACATGAAAGTATGTATACACTATAATTACAGGTCAAAGTAGATACATGTTCTGCCATTTAGGAATGGCGTACAAAGAAATGTTTGGCTTAGACAATAGGGTAAACTAAATTAATATGAAATGAAAATAAAACAAGTAATGTCGATAGCCTAGTGGTGTGACCGTCCGTCGGACTATCAAGTCATAAGTCTCGAGTTCGAACCCAAGTCACGCACCTCTGATTTTTCGGATTGATGTGCGTTTTGTATAATTATCAATTGCTTCGGTGAAGGAAAACATCATTAGGAAACCAACATGCCTGAGAGATATTACTAGGCGGCATGTAAGGCCAAGTCAGAGGCTCATGGGCGGCATAAGCCCTCTGACAGCAGGTTATGCACTAAACACAAGAAAAATAAAGAAGATAAAGATAAGAGAAGCCTGGCTATTTTCAACTTTCACCACCCAGTTACTAAGGAACCAACGATATTACAAAAATGGTAATGACATCAAAAACAATACGTAAAATTATTTTCTTGTAGACGAAAATAACCTTCTAAAAATAAAAGTAAATAAATTTATCCCAAGCTTCATTCAGTAACAAGAACTCAAGTCCATTGAGTCGAGGATGTTATAATTTTATTTGTCATTTATTTTTAGCAAGCTACATGTTTATGTTCACGTAATATTGGGTACAAAAAAAAATAAACTCGAACAAGGAACCATTTCATTGTCTACAACCATTATTCCGTAATGGTGTCTACAATGTAAATCAACAAATCAAATAGTAAACAATTAATTTCACCAAAACCTCCGACACAGGCAGGATACATAATAATATAATATACACCCTATATGGCCAAAACAAGATACAGTCGTGGTCTTATCCGCCTGATTAGTTAATATTTTTTTGGCTTAAATCATGCTTAGTCGCCGAGCCACGCCCCCTTAAAGTTTAAGCCTATTAGGAAAGCGACGTCAACTTTGGCGCGCACAATAACAATAACTCTTTGTTTGGCGGCTTTTTTTGTGTTTGTGGTTTTCGTCAGTGCGCTCGGCCGATCGGTATCTTTTCATTCATTATTTCTATACAAATTCAACGGGGCGGGGCTAGAGAGCGTTTCTATGTTGTAAGTGCAAGTAAAAATTAGCTTAGTGATCAGGCGGGAGTGTCCTCGATAGTACACTGACTAACAATGTCATACGACTTGTAACGATTATTTCTGTCCTTTTATTTCATGCATGGCGACAGTGACGTGTCATTAGTTGTAGTGACGTGTCATTAGTTGATTGTTGAATTTGATATACATTTATACTAATAAAGAGGAAAGATTTGTATTTTTGTATGTAACAAATAAACTTGAAAACTACTGGACCGATTTGGAAAATTCTTTCAGCAATGGATAGCTACATTATTGAAATGAAATGAAATGATGTTTATTTTTGTAAGTAGGTTTTTACAAACACTTTTCCACGTCATTTTGTAAAAACTAGATGGGGCCGGTGTTTCGTACCTGACTACTCTGAGAAAAAACAGCCGAAAAAAACTCAGAGGTCATAGTCTCTTTTGAAGTCCAGACATGTATAATCTTGCTCAATTTACATGAGGACTATGCAGATTAGTGTCTGAGATGGTCTTTTGAAGAAATAACCACACAGATTTGAGTGGACCTGTCCAGTCAGTGCAAGCATTTGTCAGTTATCGTGTAGCTCGACTTATCACTCAAGGAGCTCAACGAATATTTGCGAGTATTATCCCCGTACTCCCACGGGAACGGGAACTACGCGGGTGAAACTGCGTGACTTCCGCTAGTAATTTATAATCTCACGAATGATGCATAACCATAAAACTATCGACTAATAGAAAGTCTGCAGTCTGCCGGGAGCCCAAATAAAAATCAAAGCATTTATTTCAAGTAGTCCAGATAAAGGCACTTTTGAATTGTCGAAACTAAGCTAACAATGAAATGTAGCTACAGTCCCAGTCACAAAGCATAAACACTGTGGAAGTACTGTTCCCTAGCGTAGATCTCTATGGAGAAGAATGGACAAGAAACTCCATGGAGACTCTTTTAAATCAGAATATTTTTTACAAAACCTTGGTTACTTCATTCATGTTCTCAACATGAATGTGGTACATTATGTGAGAACGATGTAGCAAGATTTGTTCACGTTAAAAGTGTGAAACGTTGAATAGTCAGATAATCATGAAGTAGTCATTTGTTTCTTTGTTGTTTTTTTGAAGTTCTTTGAGTACCTCATCTGACAAAATTACTTCACCTTGTAACAGCTGAGCCTGACGAAATTTAAAAATAATATATTTTATTATGAATACCATGTCAGTGACACGTACCGTATCATTTTCAGGAAATTAATTTAACATCCTCGAGAAATTGAGATGATTTTTTTCTTTGAATTTCATAAGCTTATGACGGAGGGATTTCGCGAAGTGTGAGTGTGTATTTTTCAAAGCGGGAAGTAATGAGAATTTTATTGAGCACGGTAATAACAACGCACTGGGCACACGTAGGTGGATTACGGAGAGGACGCCTGTGTCCCAGCAGTGGGAACATTATAGGCTGATTATGTTTATGCATTGGCGGCAACGATAGAAAATCGAGTTAAGAATTTAGGATATTTCAGAGAGTGGTACTTTAAAACCCAGTAGGCACTCACTTGCGAGTTATGTTTAAAACCCTGATTTGAAATTATAACCATTTCCATAAAATCTATTATTTTTTTTGTTTATTCAAATGTTCGATAGTAAATTGTTTCTTTACGACGTCAATACTTGAGAAGCGACCGGAGTGTCACCGCCCGCGCCCCTGTGCTAGCAGCACAGAAGCGCGGGCATGTTTCCTCATTTTAGTACATTAATTTAATTTTTATCGGGGTATTTTTTTAAACTTATTATCCAAAAAGGACTACATAAAAAGAATCTAGTCTGGATACCTAATAATACCCGCACGGATTAGACAGGGATTTTTAACATATTGTATTAAAAAACACCCGTTAAAATTTCTACCGATGGAAAAGTATGTCATCTTAAACACACTTAAATAATAATGGAAGCTACCACTTCGAAATTGACGACGGAAAACATCTCGACAACTGTCAATCTGGTGTATAAATATAGGAAGGGATTCGATTAGGTTGTCAATAACATAAGTGGGCATATATTTGAACATTTTCCGCCGCCATCTTGGATTTCCGTTTTTATTATGACAGCAGTTTTTGCCAGATTTCTTGGAAAATTGAAACGAAAATGGAGCGTACACAGTACACACCTTTGTTTTTATTTAATTTGAAAAACAAAATTGGAAATCAAGTCTGGAAATAATATGTTGGCTTGTTTTTATAATCTGAAGACTAGAACGCTTCTTTACCAGTCTAGGATTTGGTTGAGTAACTCTCACATAACAAAATAAGTTTAAACTGTCCTCTCAATAATTATTATGAACGTCAAGATGACGGGACCCTGCCAGGTTTTTCGAATATCATGTGAATAGGGTTTGATACAATATTTCATTCTTTCATAGTAAAATTCTACACTCATAAAAATTCAAAATATTCTACAAAGACATTGGTCCCGCTATTTTGATATCAAAATGGCGATCTAAACTGAACACACCAAATTTTAGTACTGGTCACGCCAGCAATAATTCGGTCGGGAAAAGTATCAGAACTAACCTTCGATACAAGCGGACGTGTTAATTACAGTGAATCGGCAGTTACAAAAGTCGTGGCGGAAAAGAGAGGAAGAGAAGGGACATGCAGCACTCACCAGGGGCAGGCCAGCGGGATCCAATCTCCTTCGGCTATCACACAACAGAGTATCACTAGGCGATTCGTGCGACCAATATTTGAATATAGTTTTAGTTCTTATTAAACTGGGTAATCAAACACAACGCGTTTGGCGGAGCCGGAGTGTGTTGAATATTGCAGAGAAAGGCTCAAGATGGTCCTCGTCTCTTCGCGGGTGATCAGACGAAAAGGCTCGTCGGGCGAGGGTGGTTCGAGAGATCCGTTACACACGGTTAGACGTGCGTCCATGTGCAATTTCTACGTCGAACTGACAGCTGTCAGTTCGCGTCCTCATGTTCACATTTGAATGATGCTAAAAGCGCTGCATGTGCAGGTTGGGAGAAGGAGCGGGAAATACAAACTGCCTCATATTATAAGAGTGAATCTATCTAATCAGTGTTGGCGTTACCAAGTACGATTTAGTACGATTATGTTTGAATCGTTTTTATACTATTAAAACAGTAATTTTCAATAAAAAGTGTTTATTATTTTACTTCAGAAAAGGAAACGAACGAAAACACACTATCTCATCAAGTGACAGAGACAAAACAAAGGCGAAAGTGTCATTCGAATTACATAACACTGACATTGAACACATAAATTCCCGACATTCTTCTATGGAAATTAAATCCCTTAAATTAAATCTTTAATCTCCCCTGTAAGCATACCTTTCTCAACCCTTGTCAAGAGGGTTTAAGCGTCCGGGGAAACGCGGCCACTGCATTCTTGCAGTGGTTTAATAATTTATGTATTATTGGAATGGCATTAGGACCCATCTGTGGGGTGGTTAAGCTATCATGTGTAATTAAACATCGTTATTAATTTTTCTTTAGAAATACAATAATCATTTTAATTTTAAAGGTTTCGAAATACATAATTATTATGTGGTGCAATGTGAATGATGGTTGTGGTTTAATTTATTTTCTAAAATGTCAATCTTCGTCGGGTCTTCTCGTCACGTATTCCACAGAGCCTAAAAGCTAAGGTCTTTAACCAGTGCATCCTGCCTTTTTTTTTGTTTTTTAGGATGGGAAATCATCAAATAACTCCTCCCGCTCTGGGCGGAGCAGGAGGGAGTGTCAGGCTTTTACTGACTAAAACCCATCCATGTTCCTTCCTCGCCCTTTGTGTTCCGGGGCCACGGTATCTCTTTCGAATAGTCCTGCAGCCCCGGCAGGCTTCGGTCCTTGCGGACCCCTTCCCTATTGCTGACTCTATTTGAGGCGCGCGTGGAACACGAACGCGTCGTCGACACGGCCTGTCGTCATGAGACGGAAGGACGGCGAGCTAGCCCATAGCTCCCCGTCCACAGGCCCGCGAGTGCATCCTGCCTGTGATAACATAATATTATATCATACCCAAATGGATATAAAAAACAGTGGTTTCCTACAAAAGTGCAATATCTACACAGTCAAAATGTACAGAAAAGCTGTTTTTAGGGTTCCGTACCCAAAGGGTAAAAACGGAACCCTATTTATTACCAAGACTCCGCTGTCCGTCCGTCTGTCTGTCATCAGGCTGTATCTCATGAACCGTGAGAGCTAGACAGTTGAAATTTAAACAGATGATGTATTTCTTAATCTAATACTAAAATAGAATTAAATTAATATTTAAGTGTCCCTTACAACAAACGTGTTTTTTATACCCTTTTGTCTTGTGTTGTATAGAAAATGGTACGGAACCCTTAGTGCGCGAGTCTGGCTTTTATTTAATTTGTCGATAAAAAAAATCTATGAGGTATTTACTGATGTGGTATTCGTTTGTGCGTCGATGTCCGTTTCACCCATAAATACCTAATAAATCTCGATTACAGTAAAAACTAAAATGAAACTTACCTAAAGATTTAATTAAAAGCGTTCATTAGACACGTTTCAAACGTACAGGCAAAGCAAACATTGCCTAACACTAAGGCTCGCCTGTGCGACAGCTGACTAAATGCAATTAGCACTGAAAGTACTTATTTGACTGCCTCATTTGTGGTCATAAGCGCGGCTGTTGAGCATGAGGTACTGGATTCGATTCCCAGGGGTCGGGCAAAGTCTTCTTTGTTTGGATGATTCCCATTTTTAATTATTTTAAATTTGTTTCGACAAAAGTTTTGGCAAAGTGATAAAGGGTTTTTCTATCTCAGTAACAGCCACGGAGTCTGGATTTGTGCCCAGTTGATGGCAATTAGGCTCACCCCCTATAACATAACTTAAACACATATGGCGAAATGTGAGTGTATTAATGAGTACACCTATGATGTAAAAAAAAATGTTTCATAAAAAGTGTTACAATAAGATGTTATGTACCTACTTATTTAAAACAAAGTAATATGTACTTATTAGTAATTGAGAGGTTTCATGTTGGTGATAACACAATATTTAACTAAATGTAATTAAAACATGGATCAAAACTAGAAAACCCTTGTTTTTTTTTAATTCACCATCAAATGACTGAGTAATCGTTTATCAAAGTCGAACTAAATCTCTCTACTATCTACTAAAATGATTTCCTAAATTATGGTAAAAACCGGATCAAAATCCATTGTGAAATCAAACATATCAAATAAATATATATCACAGACAAACACGATAATGTGACTTCAATTTCTGATATTGTTTTAGGGTTCCATACCTCGTCAGTAAAAACGGAACTCTTAAAGGATCACTTTGTTGTCCGTCTGTCCATCTCTCTGTCCGTCTATCAATACCCTTTTTCTCAGAAATGCGAGGAGGTATCAAGCTGAAATTAATTTCAAATACTTAGAGTTGGAGCAGTGAAAAAATCAAACTTGTAAGTCAACGCGATCAAAAATATGACCATTTATGTCGCATATTTTGCGATATCACAAGGGAATCAAAACCTATACAGGGTGTTAAAGTAGTCACGTGCCATAGCTTAGGGTTGAGTTCAGTATCGATAAAGGAACCCGTAAAAAATAAAAAATAAATCCAAAAAAAAAAAAATTAAAATTAAAAACTTAAAAAATATTGCAAGATCAACCTAATTTAGTACCTACTAACTTACATAGCAATTGTTTAGAATTAAACTTATTTTATATTGCTATCTGAAGTTAGTAGGTACAAAATTAGGTTGATCTTGCAATATATATATATATATATATTTTTACTGGTTCCTTTATCGATACTGAACACACTCCTAAGCTATGGCACGCGACTACTTTAACACCCTGTATACTACTTCAAATTGACCTAGAATCATGTTTGGCAAGAAGCAATATCTTACAGCACATGTAAAGGTCTGAAAATTGTGAAAAAATTGTTTAATAACAAAATACCTACAAGTTTATACGGAACCGTCGGTGCGCGAGTCCCTCTCGCTCTTGGCCGGTTTTTATAAATAGAAGACACTTTGACCTTGTTTTTGAAGCAACAAATAACAATTTTATTCGTGTCGATATTAAACATTCTTTCACTAATACAATGTAAATTTGGATATTAATATAAACATGGAATTTTTCCTTCAAAATAGGGCGTGGGCGGGGTGAGTTACAAGTCAGTAATAATGTTTGTAAATAATTAGCTAGGCAGTTTGTAACATTGTTTTTTCCTGGTATGGTTTATTATAGGAGTGTGGTAATCAATGGTGTAATAAGAGCAGAATAAAATAATAACAGCGTCAAGGGTCGATTTTTAAGGTAAAGTTGTGATGGCCATGGTCAGTCCGTTGTCCATTATACAGGGTGTAAGCCATTCACGAAGCCGTTAACCAAGCATTCTGTACATCAAACTACGCAAAAAATTTTTGCTGGAAAATTAGTTTTTTCTTTGGGGTGAAAAATTACGTTTTTCAGTAGGACTCAATGTGACGCACTTAAACATTGTGCTGATGGATGGATTGAATAGTATGGGGGTCGTGAAAGTACAACAATAAAACATGTATTTAAAAAAAAAGTTGTGACAAAGTTGGAACTTTGACCCCCAATATCACCGTAACTAGAAGGTTCCCAGGTATGATCTAGATTTCTAGGACAAAAAACTGATCGCAATGACGGGGAAAACAAGTGCCTTTCGGCTTCGTTTAGAGTCTTTTTACACCCTTTCTATCGCTTATAATTTAATGCAAATATTTAACTCAATCAATGGAAAACCAAAAACTATTGTGCTTTTATAATATCACTGGAAGCTGAAATTTTGTAAATGGAACGATGCCTGTGTTGATTGGCAGCAGAAATAAAGATGGCGTATTATTTTTTCCTCGGACGAGCTCATAAAGTACCCATGACTCAAGGAGCTCGTACTACTAAAACATGGACATTGTAATAATCAATAAATGAAATCTTTTGTTCAGAAATCGTTGAAATTGCTAACAAGCTCACTGGGGAACGAATTCAATACGAACCAACGTCGAAATATGAACGAACGAATGAATGGTTCTCTTACCGAAGGTACATTTAATATTGATGAATGAAATGTATCGGTTATTCTGGGAATTCGTTAGCCAATTGCGAGAATTGGATTACCAAACTTCAATATTTTGATATAGTTTCGTTTCAACGAAAAATGAAGTGAATAAATAAAGTAAAGATGGGTCTGTAAATTGGTTTTGTTAAAAGTATTAAAGTCGGGCTTTCAAAAGGTGAGACAAAGTCAATAACTAAAGCAAATATCGATGGTAAGGAGAAAAAATCTGAAAATTCAAAAGAAAGGCTTGTTGTATCTGAAATCTTTTCAAAGAATAATTTACAATTTATCATTATGAAGAAAAACCTGCTTTCGCTCTCTAAACGATTGCCAGTTAATTAAAATTTATTTCCATGACTTTACTTCATCATTATCATCATTTCAGCCGCAAGACGTCCACTGCAGGACATAGACCTCCCCCAAGTGCCACATTGACCGGTCCCGTGCGACTCGCATCCAGCGGATCCCCGCAACCTTCACCAGTAGGGCTATTACGTATCTCTGTTGACAGCTCGAAATGATAGTAACTGGGCTCAGTGTCCATCAATTAACTGTAAAAAGGTTAGTTTCGTATTATGTTTGACCCTGTGAGTCACCGTAAAGTGATATCCACTCAGTGTGATACGTAATACCAATATTATGACATCACGGTTGTCATCAAAGTTCGGTGGACAACCGAAGCTTGATAGTCACTGGATATCAGAAAGATACGTAATAGCCCGCAGGTCATCGGTCCACCTAGTGGGAAGCCTTCCAACGTAACGTCTTCCGGTTCGCGATCGCCACTCCAGAACTTTTCGACCCCATCGGCCATTCCTTTTTCGAGCAACCTTGGTTCTCTTGAAGAGAATGAAGCGTGACTGTTGAGCATGCTTTCTTGGGTTCGTATCCCGAATCGAGCAAACCGTTATTGGGTATTTCCATCAGGAATTTTCTCAGTAGCAGTCATGGAATCTGGATTTGTGCTTGTTTGATGGCAATAGGTTCGTCCCCTATTACATGGGACTTAAACATAACTGGCGAAATGTGGGTGTACTATTAGGTACACTTCTGTCTAACCCTTCGGGGATTACAGGCGTGATGTAATGTGGTGTTAGTTATAGGTTAAATCCAATCTTAAAGTAAAAAGCCACAACATCTATTTACCAAAATTCTCTTCATGCGCTTAAAACGTAGTATTGTGTTTGTGTCTGTACACACGAACCGCCAAACCGACCATACGATTACATATGCAAATCCCTATTTTTTATTGGTGAAGCATATGCAAATTTGGAGTTTTTATTGGTGGTCGACCGGGTAAAGCTAAACGGTTAAAATCACTAAGTTCATGTTAAAATGTGAGAGGACGTCATTCATTCATTTTTGTTTTGTTAGCAAAATGTTATTTGATTTTTGTTTCGTTTATTAAACACAATTTATTGAAGTATGCATCAAACAAACACACACACACACGCACGCACAAAAAACAAAGAGAGCTGCTTAATTTATTAATTAACTATCATTTATTTAATTTAATTTCTTTTTATTGTATTGTTATTCTATTCGTAGACTTCATTTTCATTGTTATGATACCAATACGGGAAGAGCGAGACAGCCCCGACACAAGTACTATTGTAACTTACTGGGGCTGCTTCATTTTATGTATGACACAATGTTTGAGAAGTAATAAATATTTTTGTATTTTTTTTTGTATGCATCATTAAACCCACAAACATTACCTCAAAGTAACTCATCATCTGCCTAGCCTTTTCCCAAAGGACAAACCAAAACTCCATAGAAACATGGGCCTGGCGTTACAGGGCTAGAATTTTGCCTTAAATTAGAGCATTTGGGAAGGTTTTACGAGCCCAATTTTCACGTCTCCCTGTAATGGCCAAATTGGTAAAAACAGACAATGTTTACATTTTAGGTTATTTTAAGATTTCGGTTATTGTGATATAGTTTCTAATTAGCTCCTAAAATAGTTATTTATTGTTGATTTTCTTATTAGAGGCATTACGAGACTGATTTATGGTAATTTAAAGGGGAAAAATTACTTAGAAAATTAATCTCATCCCTTGATCTGTCTACGAAGTAGACACAATAGTTAAACAATGGTGTCTCGAACAAATCGGTCCTTTGCCAGATTATGATTTTCACGGCCTCCTCTCTAAGAGAGGGAATGGGCTATAATCCACCACGCGGGCCCAGTGCGGATTGGTAGATGTCACATGATTTCGAATTTTTTGGTTCTAGGACATGCCGGTTTCCTCACGACGTTTTCCTTAACCGTTTATGAGAGCATTTTACAGTATTTTCATCTGCTCCACTCTCAGTTACTGGGTAATAGTTCCCCTTGTTAAGACTGGTTGTCAGACTTTCAGGCCACTGCCTACCTGTAACGACTGTCAAAGATCTACAAATGACAGCCGGGACCAACGACTTAGCGTATTTTCCGAAGCACGGAGGAAACTCGGTATTTTATTATGGTCACCCATCTACAAACCGACCTTGGCAAGCTCGGCTTAACCTTGAAGATCGACCAGTGCTGCTGTTATTATTTAGCCACGACCTCCTTAAAGTAATATATACCAAAATCTATTTACAACTTCATCGAAGCGGAAACTTAAATCTTTTCAACCCGTATTTCATACCCAAATCATCGTTTACAGAGAAAAACGGTTTGAAAATTCAGTAAAATACATATATCTTGTTGGGAAAGCGTTTTCCGGATTAAAGAAGTGTATTTTTACGACTTTCTACGTAGTTAAAACGGACCGAAATGAAAGATCTATTATGGAACGATAAAAATTCGATTGGAACGCGGAAAATGCAATCGGGTTTATATGAGACGTTCGAATAAAATGGGTTTTTATATGAAATGAACGGTTTTTTCGGGATTATAAGATTGGGCTGTATTTGCTGTTTGTAATATTTTGGTGGAGTTACCGTACTGGAAGAGATATTTCTATTTTAGTTTAGTTTCGTGTTATTCTTTACTCGTTTAAAGGATGATTGATTTGACACAAATTCAATCAATGTTTCACGCATGACTTTATAATATTGTTAAAGTGATATTGACAGAAATTAATTCTTCAAACGAATTTATAATCAAATTTTAAGGCCCACTGCGTTACCTTCTCTAGGTAGAACTACCGTACGGTTATCTACACTAGAATATTATTATATTTTATATATATAATATTATAAAGAGGAAAAATTGTGAAAAAAGTGTATGTATGTAATGAATAAACTCAAAAACGATTGCACCGATTTTAAAAATTCTTCACTATTAGAAAGCCACGTCTTTACTGAGTAATAACATAGGCTATATTTTATCCCTGTACTCCTACGGGAACGGGAACTACGCGGGTGATACCGCGTGACGTCCGCTAGTATTAATTATATTAATACGGTCAATTTTAGCGGTGATAGGTCGGTCTATAAACATCATCATCATCATCATCCACAGCCCGACTTCACCCATAGCTGGGTATAGGCCTCTCTTTGTTTGTGCCAAGCTTCACGCTCCTGTGCCAACCTCATCTATAAACTATAAACAACGTATTATTTATTCGTGTTATCCTAACTATTAGTATACCTAAATCCGACAAGTAAGTTTGTTTGTTTGTTACCTTTTGACGTTTAAACCACTGAACAGATCATCCTGAAATTTTGCATTCAACATGTAAGCAAAATTTCAGGATGTCAGGAGTACAGAAACAGGCATAGAGAACCTTTCATCCCGAAAAAAGTACTGTTCCCGAAGAAAACAACAATAACGTTCTTATGTTATGATAATAGATGGCGCCACGTGTATTTTAAATCATAATTGAATTATATTATTATAAAAACTTTAGGGTGTTAAGACTAGCGAAGGAGGTGGCGGAACGGGACAGGGAGAGATCCACACGTCCCGGCCACCGCGGGGGACGCCCCGGGCGTCGGGGGCCACGTGGTGGCTTCCGGCCACCGTAGGCGCGGGCCTGTGGACGGGAAGCTATGGGCTAGCTCGCCGTCCGTCCGTCTCATGACGACAGGCCGTGTCGACGGCGCGTTCGTGTTCCACGCGCGCTTCAAAGAGAGTCAGCAACAATGAAGGGGTCCGCAAGGGCCGAAGCCTGCCGGGGCTGCGGGACTATTCGAAAGAGATACCGTGGCCCCGGAACACAAAGGGCGATGAAGAAACATTGATGGGTTTTAGTCAGTAAAAGTCTGCCACTCCCCCTGCTCCGCCCAGAGCGGGAGGAGTCATTTGATGATTTCCCATTCGAAAAAAAAAAAAAAAGGGTGTTAAGACTGTTTTTTCTTAATTGATTGTCAAATTGTAAATTAACGCGAGTGAAGCCGCGGAAAAAAGATAGTAAATCTATAAACACCGTATTATTCGTGTTATTTTACATACTTAATTATTATGCAAAATGATAATGAAATACACGGAGAAATACAATCAACTCCTTACCAATCATATCAAATTAAATAATACACCAACCACAATCCAATCAGAATCAATCCAGCGGTTTCCGAGCTCACCCCACACAAACACACGTACATACCTACATAACATAGGCATGTTAAAATCTGTTATCTCCTCTCAACAATGTTTGTTCGTGGGGTTTGCGCAATTTCGCGGTTTCATTTCGGCATCCTTTTGATCTTAATCTTGAAGGTTTAATAAGGGGATCTAACTTGAAATTGTACTTTGAGTGTGTGGAACGAAATACGTTAATTTGTATTGCTTTGTGTGTTATTCATTTGTTTTACCATGACGATTGTTTGAATTCACTTATTCTTCGTTCGTCCTGAAGTTTTGTCCCACATTCTAAAAAAATCTTAGTTTGTGCCATATCACTATTGAAGTGAAGTTTTGCTTCGTCCCAAATTACAAGTACTTTAAAAGTACAGTCATCAAAAAAATAATGTGCATCACGGGAGCTAGCGTGAAGCCCGGTTTGCTGATAACCGAAAGTAAATTATTTAGTACGTTCTCAGTAATTCTACGATAGAACTAAGGGGAATACATGTTTTCCCACTAGTCCTACGATTTAAGGTGGTTCAAAATTGTAGAACTGGTGGGGCCAAGAATTCCCATTTGAGTTCTTTTTATGGTTTTCGACCCAAAACCTATAAGGCGGAAGTACCTATATGGTAGTTCCCGTTGACCATTGTCAATTTTGGTGAAAAGCAAGGTCTTACAGCACAACTAAAGGTAAAAGTCCGAAAAAAAAAAGTTGAACATTAAGGTAAATTTTGGCATACTTACAAGTTTTCGCTCAACTTGCTAGGTCCACTCGTTCCTGAGAAAATCGGTATCAGACGGATAGACAGACGGACAGACACGGACAAGAAAGTGATTATAGAAGGGTTCCGTTTTTTCCTTTTGAGGTACGGAACCCCAAAAATCAAAGAAAGATTTTCTATGACGTTTTTTTTCTAACCGTCTGTAAGCAAAATGACAAACAGACAGAGATAGCAACCTACAGAAACCGAACAGTAAATTATTAAAAATGGCCGTAAGTCACATTATAGGGAAAGAACATTTTACCATGAACCTCTCTCTCTCCTCGCTCTCAGAGCTATTAATACTATAACCATAATATTTAATTTCCAGAGAAAGATATCTGTAGGTTTTCTGTACTAATCAGTCTAGTGGAAAAAATATACGACGTGATTCCGGACGATATTGATAATGTTCGACCGGTCATTGTACTCATCATTATGAACAACTAATCGCAAAAAAAAAAACAGATGATAAGACTTTGATGTAGAGACTTGCATTTCCCGCAAGCATCGTTATTGCAACCCAATTTATTCGTTAGTAATCAGCGATCGAAAGTTAGCGATTTAATTGTAGGGAACAGCTTATTTATTTTTCGCGATTTAGGGTTTGGCCCCACAGTAAAAGTTGTTCATAATGATGAGTACAATGACCGGTAGAAGTTTATCGATATCGTCCGGAAACACGGTGTTTAAGAAAATACTAAACCAAATTCAATGTAAAGTTATATTAACACATTCATCACCTGCCTAGACTTGTCCCAACTATGTGGGGGTCGGCATCCAGTCTCACCGAATGCAGCTTAATACCAATATTTTACATGGAACGACAGCTTATCTGACCTCCACAACCCTGTTATTGGGTAATACGATACCCCTTGGTAAGACTGATTGTCAGACTTTCGGGCCACTGCACTGGCTACCTGTAACGACTCTCAAAAATCTACAATTGACAACTGGGACTTACGGCTCAACGTACTTTCCGAAGCACGGAGGAAACTCGATATGTAATGGGTGGTCGCCCATCCAGGCAAACGCGGCTTAACCTGATGATTGCTCCGAGCGGTCATTAGTAAGCCCTATAAATCATGATCTGTCAAATGACCAATTTGGTCGAGACGCCATTGTTCAACTATTGTGTCTACTTCGTGGACAGATCATGGGATATTCCCACATTACTTAACCAAAATATTCTTGTTGACCCTTTATAATACATGCATAAAGTGTAAATATTTATGGATATTAATGGTGTAGTTAATTCATTTAACACATCCGTGTACGAGAATTAGCCTCGTGCGCCAGAGAGGCCCTGGCTATTTCCACATTGCATAGAGTTAGGTACAGGTAGAGTCGACGAGTTTAATATTTAATTTATTTATTTACTTAAGGTACATACATATACCTACATTAAACTTAATCATACGGTAATATTCTAATAAATATGCTAATTACAGGTAAACATAACATTGACAACAAAGACGCCAGAGTACCACTTAGTTGCTAACTTAAGTCTAGGTGTACAAACAATTAGGAAAATGGGAAATAAATTTTGTTACGAAGAAAAAGAAAATTAAAATTAAAAAGAGTAATTCATTCATAAACAGTACAGATAAATGCTGACTACGTTTCGTTGGTGTGGAGGGAGGCCAAGATTCTTGATTTAAACTTCACTCTACGGTTATTAAATATATCTACTTCAGGTACGGACTTGTAATGAATTAAGGTTTTCACATATCTGCTTTGCATGGTATAAAACAAAGTCGCTCCCGCTGTCTGTACACTTAGATCTTTTAAACTACGCAACGGATTTTTATGCAGTTTTCAGCAATAGATATAATTATGTGATTCAAGAGGTATGACACTGCACCCGTGCGAGGCCGGGGCGGGTCGCTAGTTTTTATATTATAACGACAGTGGTAAGAAATAAACTATAATATTTATTTAAACTTTAATTCGGGCAGAGTTTTCCCTTGCAATTATTATTATTAAATCATCCTACACTCATCATTGCTCCGGGCTTTTATAAGACTGGCTGGCTGGCGGCTACTTCACCTCCCCCGGCTCGCAATTTGAAACTGCAAGTCATCATCATCAGCCCGAAATCACCCACTGTTGGGTATAGGCCTCCCTTTTCTTCCGCCACACTGAAAATGGAACTAATTAAAAAAAAAACAAGATGGCGTGAACAAAAAAAAGTGTAACACAAAACACTTTGTTTTTAAATATCAAAATTCTCCTGTCCATTCTATCCTAGCTCTATGTGCTGCTATCAGGGTAGCAATTTGCCAGGGGCGGCCGCGGTCCGTCCTTTGACAAGTAAATTGCGACTTAGACTTGCAGATTAAACGCAGATTACATTTGTTGGCTAGATATGAGCTGGACGTTTTGAGTTTTTTTGAGGAAATAACTTTTATTGAGGTGTGAATTTTCGGCTGGATGGAATTTGTTATTCAGAACGGTCATTTAGCCTCCCAATAAAGTTAACAGCTTGGTCTCATGAGGTATATACACGCTCAGATAATACGCTACTGCGAGAGCTGAGCATAAGGTCCAAGGTTCGATTCCTAGGTTAATTTGGTTTTTCCATCAGGATTTTTTTCAGTAACAGTCACGGAGTCTGGATTTGTGCCAGGTTGATGGCAATAGCACAGTATATAGCAAAAGGCTCGCCCCCTATAACATGTAAATGACGAAAACATAACTGGTGAACTGTGGGGGTAGGTATTAGGGGGTTATTCTCAAAGTACTCCAAAAAGAGTTCCCTCCCAAACTGCTCCATGAAAAATATAATATTTTTAATTAGGTTTCATTCTACTCCATGCCATTTTTATAGGGTTCTGCCCTTCGGGTATTACAGGCGTGATGTTATGTTAAAATAGTATAACAGTAAAAAACTTTCCAAAACGCATAATTGGAACATCAACGATCCTTCCAGAAGAGCTAATAAGGAAACGTTGCAAAGAAAAAAAACGGTTTATTGATTGTAGAAACACAAGGTCATTATGAGTCGACGTTTTTGCCCGCCCTTTAATATCCTGGTCTTAATATCCCGGTCCTGGGTACCCGGTTTTTATGAAAGACTTTGCTAATCGAGTATTTATATATCGTTATACTTTTTTCTTTGTGTTAGAGGATGGTTTTAGATAGTACCCAGCTTCAGCTGTTGTTTGGGCTTTCATTGAATCAGACTTTGAAAAATCGTGATGATTATTAATAGTCATCCATACTTTTTCTCTCAACACAAGTGTTGAACCTACCGGAAGAATACTTGCAGATTTATGAAAATTAAAAACTAACGTTCCTATTAGTTTAAATATTAACTGTTGAGTTAAATAAAGTCTGCCTCGATGGCCTAGTGGTCGCAAGAGCAATTTCTCAATAGCAGCCACGGAGTCTGGATTTGTGTCCTTTGATGGCAATAGGCTCGTCCCAAAAAAAGAAAAACCTAACACTATAGTACTCTGAAATTATTAACTAATTAAAGAAATTGGAAATATACTTAATTGTTAAAGTGCATGCTGTCAAAAGGATAATTAATATCATCCATTGTAACAACAGATGAAAAAATACATTAATTCACATACAAAATATCCCGATAAATGGATCCAATTCATTAATATTGTACCAGTTAAAGTCAGACTGGTCTGTGGGTGACAACAGGTTGTAAAATAACATCCGTTTGCGGTGTCAGAGGGCTCCACTTACCACAGAGTTAACAGGAATCAGATTTAAATCAAATGGTTTAACACTTTTGCATTGGTAGTTCATGAGTAGATAGGTGTGTGTGTGTGTAGACCAACTGCACTAAGCGTAGGGTCGAGGTAGATGGACAGGAAATACAGTATGTCGATGAGTAAATCTACTTGGGCCAGTTAGTATCTTTCGAAAACAGGCAGGAAAGAGAAATCGATCGCCGAATCGAAAATGCCTGGAAAAGCTACTGGTCCATGAAGACGCTAATGAAGGGTGATCTTCCGATCTCCCTGAAGCGCAAACTCATTGGCATGTGTATCCTGTCCGTCCTAACCTATGGTGCTCAGAGTCTCAGAAGCTCCGCCTTGGAGTTTGCCAAAGGGCAATGGAACGCAGCATTCTGGGTGTTAAAAGACAAGACAGGGTTCGAAACACCACGCTGCGTTCCAAAACGGGCATAGTGGACGTTGGCATGAAAGCTGCTAGGCTAAAATGGGATTGGGCGGGTCACGTCAGTCGCATGCACGATGACCGCTGGGCAAAAGTCTCCACACGATAGTTGCCGGAGACGGATGGCGCCGCCGAGGCCGACCCAGAAAAAGGTGGCGAGACGATTTGGACGCGTACCGCGAGGGTTGGTCCGAGGAGGCGCAGGAAAAGAGCAAATGGAAGGAATTAGGGGAGGCCTTTGCCCAGCAGTGGGACAGTACAGGCAAACAAAAAAAAAAAGGTGTGTTCAAGTGGTCGCTCACAGTGGGCCTCATCAGAAGGCTTAAAGTCAAAGGGCAAAGGAAAGGGCTATGTTCGGAGTTTTCTTGCGTGATCGTATCAGGAATGAAGACATCCGCTAGAGAACCAAGGTTACCAACGTAGCCCGAAGAATTGCCACACTTAAGTGGCAGTGGGCAGGGACATTGCTCGCAGAATGAATGGTCGATGGGGCCGAAAAGTTCTGGAGTGGCGACCGCGAACCGGAAGACGTTGCGTTGGAAGGCCTCCCACTAGGTGGACCGATGACCTGGTGAAGGTTGCGGGAATCCGGTGGATGCGAGTCGCACGGGACCGGTCAATGTGGCGACACTTGGGGGAGGCCTATGGCCGGGACGTGTGGATCTCTCCCAATCACGTTCCGCCACCTCCTTCGCTAGCATGACTGCTTCGCAGAAGGAGGTGACGGCGTCCCATTCCGTCTCGCTCCGGACCATGGATTGAACCAGGGCCGGGAGCGAGAGGTCGCCGCCGCCGATCGCCGCAAGCAGTATGTACCGTGTACTCCGTACTGTTCAATGCATTCATCAGCACAATGAGCACGCAACATTGAGAACTACTGTAAAACGGGATTCCTAACCCAACAAAAAATTCTTGCTTTTTAATTTGAGGTAGGTACAGAATGCTAGGCTGAAGGCTTCGTGAACGGACGGTTTACACTTTTAATCACACGAATAATAAAAAGGCGAAAGTTTGCATATGTGTAAGTTTGTTACTCCTTTACGCTTTAACGGCGTAACAGATTTGGATGAAATTTTGTGTCAAGATAGCTGTCAAGATAGCTTATAAATTTTGAATTACCACATAGGCTAGGTAGCTGTAGTATGACACCGTGGGACAAAACCACGGGCACAAGCTAGTATAACAGAACACAGCATCATGCTTGTAATCTCTGACGTACACACACATTTCGTTAGTTACTTCGAATTTCGCCAGCTAATTGTTTTCCTTATAGGGGCGAGCCTTTTACCATTAATTGGGCACGCATTCTAACCATCAGAAATTCCAATAAAAACTTACCAGCAAGGCAAAAGTCCAATCTGTCTGTCGCCTAACTAGTAATCAAACCGCGGACCTTCTGCTCTACAGTAAGACTTTTGACCACGCACACAACAAGGCCTTAGAAATTTTAAACCCTACATCACTGAAAAGTTTTACATAACCATTAACTTACAGAACACAGTCGATATTTCTATCGATTTTAAACCACAAAACTTTCCCCATATCTAACAAAGAAATAATATTGCCTCTATCAGCAGAACAAAACTAAGAGAATATAGATAAGTAAATAACTCTCACATATATAACACAAAACACAACGTAAGCTAAACCAAGTTCCAAGAAAACGACCATCGAAGGACAAGCTTCTTCATATCGAGGCACAGTACCTACTCGTATTATTGTGTGTCCCAGATGTTCCCCGCATTATCGTGGTTATGAGTTAAATGTGCCGACTCGAGACACGGTGCTACCTAATTGGAAAACTTGAAAAGGTGCGAGAACCGCAAACAATTGAATTTTCCCTTTCGTCGAGTTTGTTGTTTGTGTAAATGTTTTGGGAATGTACTTGGGTACTTTTGAGTTTGTTGCGTGATATGATGCTGATTGAACGGGGACACACACGGGTGTCTTTTGACGCATATATCACTCTAATATTATATAGGCGAAAGTTTGTACGTGTGTGAGTATGTGTGTATGTTTATTACTCTTTCAGGCAAAAACTACTGAACGGATTTGGATAAAATTTTGTACACAGATAGTTTATAACCTGAATTAACACATAGGATTCTTTTATTCCGATAGTAAGATCCCGTGGGAGAATTATCGAACTTCATGCGGGCGAAGTCATGGGCATAAGCTAGTTTTCCATAAAAGCATTAGACGCAGTTACCAAGAAACTATAAAGGATGACCCATGCTAGACCATGTCAGGTTCGAGCTGAGTGTCGGCCGTAGCACGGTCAACTAAATATTACATATATTTTGTATGGACACACTCACGCAACAGATTGACGGCCGAGCAACGGACGATTCAATACAATACGGCCGATACTTGGCTCGGACCTGACACGGTCTAGCGTTAGTCAAGCTCAAGGCGAACGTTTTAAAAACTCGATATCGTCGGTAAAGTTCCAACACCACATAAATAAAAAATAGCAACTTTACAGGAGAATAAAAACACTGCGTAATCATACCTAGGTAACAGTACACAGTACAAAACCATTTTTTAATTTGTGTTCACTTCAAATAAGACAGAGAGCTGTTTTTGTCTGATTGGCTGAAACAATGCGTCTTCCGATTCTGTAGTAAACGGCATCAAAATGTCAAAACTGCTAAAATTTGACTTACGTTTTGTTAAAACTTCAACGACGATACATGCCATATTTCCGGCAGTCTTGCTAAAGGGTACCGTGTTACCGACGTAACTGAGTTATGAAGGTTTTTGTGACTTGGAATTAGAAGATCTAGACGGTTCCAACTGTTGGAAAATGGCAAGGCAAATTTTGCTATTACGCCATATTTCATCATTTCAGCCCGGAATCACCCACAGTTAGGTATAGGCCTCCCTTTTCTTCTGCCACTCTTTACTGTTCTGTGCGTCTCCTAACCATCCGTTTCCCGTGATATTGACAATATCGTCAACCTATATTTATGGCATTACAAAGTACTGTGAATGCTGAAAGACGTATTCGACAGGTGACCGCGTATTAACAAGCGTAGTGTGGGATGTCCGTGGCTAGTTGCACTGACGACCTCGAAAAGGTGGCTAGGACAGATTGGATGTGGCAGACGGAAGACTGCGTATTGTGGTACAGCTTGCGTGAGACCTGTGTCCAGCAACTTTGTTTTTTTGAGACAATCCCGCCACAATATTACCAAACCACTGTAACTCCTGAAAGCCAGAAAAGCGCCGAGACAATGAAGCTCGATGAAGTCCCAGAGAAAGAATTGAACTGTCTTTGATTCCGCAACGAAATTAATACGAAAAGTATAGCGAAGGGGTGGGATAAACCATAATTTCCACTTTCCTCCATATCAGCAGGAGACAGAACGAAACAAAGCCAATATAGCAATGTGCCCAGCGACTGGTGACTGGTGCGACTGCGATAGTTTGACATCATTTTTGCCTCTTTCAGCATACCTCGTTAATTCTAACAACAATAAAAACTTATTCCCTGAACTTCACGTTGCCCGTGGAATAGATTACCATACAAACAAAACTTCAAGGTTCATACAAAATCCGAGACTGCAATCATACTTTATAAAAAACTTGGGCCAAGTCTGCATTTCATACTCTTTGAGATGTTCGCTGAGTTTTCGAATAATTTATTTTTATACCAAAGGCTGGTCTGAACTTGGTGAGTTTATTCGAGTCGTCCATTCACTAGAAAGTTTCGGTCAAACGTGGTATGATAAATAAACAAAAAAGTACGATTTCTTGAACTACCCGCTTGTTCTTTGACTAAGGTTTTGAAAAAAAAAAATGCAGACGTAGAAGATTAAATGGAAAACTTGTGGTCTGGCTCTTTGACTATTTGGCTTGTTTTGTTTGCCCTAGATTTTTTGTAGTTTATTTCTTAGTAGGTAGTTTTGTTTGTTCATCAAGGCCCTGGCTTGTACCCTGGAACTTAATAAAATCCGGAACTTAACTAGTATTTTCATCTGACCGACGACTGATGAATTTTTGAACTATGTTTACGTCTGTAGGTCATTCGTTTTTTATTATTTATTTATTGTCCTTTTTTATCGTAGGAGGAGCTTCAGGTTAAGCCGCGCCTGCGTAGGTTAGATGGGTGGTCACCGATTACACACCGAGTTTCCTCCGTGTATCGGAAACGGCACGTTAAGACGTTGATTCCAGCTGTCATTTGTAGATCTTTGACAGTCGTTACAGGTAGTCAGTAGGCCGAAAGTTAGACAACCAGTCTTATTATGGGGTAGCGTATTACTCAGTACTAACTGGGTTGTGGAGGTCGGATAGGCAGTCGCTCCATGTAAAATACGGGTATTCAGCTGCATCTGACTTAGACTGGAAGCCGACTCCAACATAGTTGGGAAAAGGAGGCAGATGATTTGTGTGTCATTTTTATCGTGGGTATACAGGGTGTAAACCACCTCATCACGAAGCCGTCAACCAAGCTTTCTGTGCATCAAACTAAGTAACTTTACGCAAAAATTATTGCTGGAAAACGACTTTGTTTATGGGTGTGAAAAATCATGTTTTGTGGTAGAACTCAATGTAACGCACTCAAAACAGTGTGCTTATGGATGGATTGAATAGTACGGGGTCGTGGAGGTGTTTAAAGTAAAAATCTTACATTCAAATCTCGTATTTTAAACAAAAGTTGTCAAAAAGTTGGAACTTTGACCCCCAATATCTCCGTAACTAAAAGGTTCCCAGGTATTAGAACAAAAAAAATGATCGCAATGACGAGGAGAACAAGTGCCTTTCGGCTTCGTTAAGAGGTGTTTTACACCCTTTATTATTTCGGTTATAGTTCAGCCAGATTGCGGCCACCAGATAAAGACAGATACTTCAATACATGTATCTCGCAGAGTATTTTGTCCGTGCTGATTAGATCGAAATTTAAGTCACCGTTTCATAAAAGCATTTTGTACAAAAATGTAGATACAATTTCATTAATCAACGCAACACTTAAGTCTCATAAAAACCACCGCTTCCCAACACTATTGATTTCTAAAAAACCACCGATAAATAAATAAACTCGATTAAAAACTGGAATCGAATAGAATGAAAGTAATCCCTGATAAGATTGATGTTCAGATTTCGAATGGTTCATTATCCTGATCGGGTGCGGACTGACGTAACTGATGGTGCCTCCGGAATCTTCCGAGTATCTTGATTGTGAAGCTCAATATTAGTAAGGGCAAGGACTCATTGCGAGCTGTTGGTAATGTTAAGGCCAGGATCTTCTAAAATTAGGAACTCTAGGTGGTTCAAACTTCGATTGAAATACTGTTAGAATAAAGTTCTAATCAGGTTGAACTACAAAGTGTGTTGTTATGTCGGTAACTGCTTGAATCGAATGTTTTTTTTAATTTATTATAATAAAAATAATACATATTTAAAAAAGTAACCTCAGAATAATATAATTTCTTATTTTTCAGAGTATTTTTTTTATTTGTAGTGTTAATAATCTATAAGTAAAACTTGACAAATAGTCATAAACTTACTTACTTTGCATATTTTTATGATCGAGAGAAGTACTACCTATTGTTTGTTGTGTGTTTTAAGCCTACGAATAATCAAGAACAGTTCATGAACAACAACATATTTTTTTTCTGGATAGTCAGGTCATAGTCTGGTAGTCGTTGTTTTAACAACGACTATTTCTTCCCTTAAGACTCAACCAAAAACAGGTAGATTGGAAGATCCTGGCCTTAAGTAATATAAACTATTTGACAGTAAACGGGTTTACTCTCTTCATGACTCTCACTAATAAAGGCCCAGTTGAAAATTTACGTCAGGCACTAGTTGCCTGGCACTTACAGAAGTGGGCCTAATTTTCAAACTATTTAAATGCAATTTCATTTTTGCACATTAAAATATCTCCTAGCTACTAGGTAATGGTTTCCTATGGGACCGCACCCTTATTTTAGGGACAGGAGAACCTCTTAAATAATGAGAAACTTTCTCTAAAATAACTCTTTTGAAATGAGCACTTTAAACACCAACAGACTATTGCGAAATTCAAATGATGGTGAGGTGTGATTCTCGTTTGTTTATTTTGGAAACTAATAAATAGTTTCTCCGAGACTGCCTCGTTGGTCTCGTGGTAGCAAGCGCGTATGTGGTCCTGGGTTCAATTCCCACGTCGGGCAAAGTGTTATTGGATTTGTAGCGGCACTACAAAAAGTAGTACAGCACATAGAACAAAAAGTACAACAGCGCTATCTATGACAAAAATGAGGAACTTGACAGCAAGATACGTCAAATTCCTACAGCGCGCAAGCAACATTACACGCAAGAGTACATACAGGGTGTCCGGTAATTAAAGGATAACCTTGAAATGGCTTATAGTCGAACTTATGACCATTTACAAAAAATTACGAAAAAAAATCTACAAAAGTAGTACCTTCATGCAAGTTCATTTATTTTGGAAAATTAGTATGAATTAATTTTTAAACAAAGTTTAAACATCTTGGGTAAAAAAAATCTATGCATACATGAGTGACCAATAATTTTAAAATAATGTCGGTTTCAGGTAGATTTGACAATGGTACAATTTCATAATTGTATCTGCCTTAAATAGTCAATTATTGCTATCAATGTAGACAAGGAGAATTACTGAAGCCAAAAAATTTATGCAGGCCCTACATCTGAAAAATTTCATCATGAAATTTTTTTATAAGATAGATATTTTTTCGAAGTTTTTTTCTGAATGGCCATGGGTTCTGCTATGGCCATTTCAAGGTTATCCACTCGTTGCTGGACACCCTGTATATACAAGAACCCGACAACAACTGTCGGGCAGTGGCCCACCAGACATAACACCCGTCTGGTCAGAGGATCCTCCCTTTTCTATGAGGGATGAAGAGCTTTACACCCTGTTCTTCATACCCCCAAAGATTGATTGGCTTATTATTTATTTATTTCAGAGAATCTCCATATGAGTTACATTATTATAAATCACAAAACATAAAAACATAGAATGTTAGTGTGCTAATAACACAAAAATGTACCTAAAAATATTTATGTATTTTTTTTAGTGTCTCTGAAGATTGATCCGAACGGCTATTATTATTTAGTCACGCGCGCCTCGACACTGACAAAGAGTTACTGAGCTGGAATATTTGTCAGAGTATCAAAAATTCATCAGATCAACGACTCAAAAGTATCACCGAAAACTGGCAAAAACAGTTTTCATCTCTCATGGCAGTGTTTTCAACATGAATCAACGGTCGAACCACAGTTTTCCGTTGTTTTACTGTCGGCCAGATTCGATTTATGAACACAACAACTTGATTGTAAAACGTGCGAAAAGTGCGATATTTTTTTTGAGTAAAAACTTTTTTTTTTTTTTTTTTCGTAGCTGTCATTTGTGTACATTTTTAGGATTCCTTATTCACTCACGACTCGTCGTGAGTTCGAACTCAGGCAAGAGCATCACCACTGTTTTTAAAACGGTGAACAGCTTGAGAAAGCTGGTGGGGCTAGAACCCAAAAATTAAAGTCATGATAGTCTTACTTAGCAATCCGCACAGCTTCACCCACCCGATTATATAACATA
This sequence comes from Xestia rhomboidea, assembly GCA_963853795.1. NCBI lineage: Eukaryota > Metazoa > Arthropoda > Insecta > Lepidoptera > Noctuidae > Xestia > Xestia rhomboidea. Next base: position 16,096,605 of record OY970776.1, read on the forward strand.
TTCTGTAAGAACTTTGCTATAACCATGTATGTCTAAAACAATCTGTCTGTTTGACTAAATAAATTTATTATTATTATAAAAAATAAAAAAATATAGTAAGGAGGCCTGCCTCAGCAGTGGGAATAATAAAAGCTATGATGACTCAAAGGGTCTAGGGAATACTATTTTAACCGCAATCAGTATGTCATACCGGAAACCAACATGTATAAGTACCAAAACGTATGTGACATCTACAAAGCCGGAGTGGGCTCACATGATGGATTACATTACATTCCACTACGTCTCGTAGAGAGAGGCCTGTGACCCAGCAGTGGATATGTCACAGTAAGATAGACAGTTAGATCTATACTAATATATAATCTAATATAATATTATAAAAAGGAAAGATATTCTTGTTTGTTTGTACCGAATAAGCTCCAAAACTACTGGACCGATTTTAACCAATTTTTCACCAATAGAAAGCTAAACTATCATGAACTAACATAGGCTATAAATTTTATTTATATCATGCTAATTAGCTGAGCTATCATAATTTTAGCGGACGAAGTCGCGAGCGAAGTGGTAGTAAAGTATACGCTGATTATGCTTAGCACTCAAAGGTCTTAACTCCACCAAAGCGGAGATGAGTGGAGATGTGCGAAGCAGTTCTATTGGTGGTTTCAAACACATCTCCTCTCGGTTCTCTCCTACCGTCTCGTTTTCGCTTCGGTGGCGTCAAGCCCAAGGGCAGTTGAAAATGCATAGATAACGTGTTACTACAGCTTCAATCATAGCCAATTATATTTAAAAGTAAATTAAGTATTATTTCAATACATACATTATTTACAAACTACAACTCTATAATAGTAATAAAAATATATACAAGTATCAAAAAGGTTACAGGGCGTGAAAAATTCGTCAACATCGCTGTCAACAGGAAAGTGCCCAAAAGGCTGGCAGCGTTTCTACCTTGGATATCAATGCTAATTCTTTGGCTAAAAAATAGGCCCGCCCTCTGGTCACTTGAAGAGTCGACCAACCGTTTGGCGATTTCCCGAAATACTAGGTGGGCACTCGGACCCCATGGCCAGTGTTTCAACCCAAAACGGCTCAAACACATAACCACCAATTAAATTATTAATAGTATGGAACCCATAGGTCGCGAGTTCAACTCCCACAAGGCTGTTTTAAGTGAAAACTTTTTACAAAATATTTTTTCCGGAAGTGTCAATGGCCCGCGGGTGTTTGTTATCCCTTGTTGACATACGGCCATAGAGTTCATTGATTTTAAATATTCATAGTTTACAAGCGATAAAACGGTTGGTAGCATTTTAAATGGCTTTCTGACGGATTGGTCAAAAATTGAATTTTTATTTTGAAAGTGAATTGAAACTTGGGGTTTTACAATATTTTTGAAGACAAAACTAACAAACTTTCGATCCATTTGTTAAACACTGAGATTGCACTCTTCTAATTACGATTGTTTTTTTTTTGTTTTTTTTCAAGCTCTCTCTTCTTTTTCGGCTTTGGCTAAATAAAATTTTGTTACCCTACTACGATGGTGCGGATCCCTTCATGCGCGAGTCCGAATCGCACTTGGCCGGTTTCTTTTCGCGATTTCGAGGTTGGTTTCATGGAGAAAGTTGTTAAGTTTGATGTTTTAAATCACACTCTGCACACATTTCCGGTACCCGCTGTATACATAATGATTGTAAACATTATCATCATCATTTCAGCCGAAAGACGTCCACTGCTGGACATAGGCCTCCCCCAAGTGTCGCCACATTGACCGGTCCCGTGCGACTCGCATCCAGCGTTGGTTATAATACCATAACATAAATTATTCACTTTTACACCGTATCCTTACAATAAACTCCAAACAACTCACCCGTTTCACAAAATTATATACAAAATTACAGAACTTTGCCCCCGGTAAAGTTAAGAAGTATTGCCCTCCATAATGACGAAATATTGAAATACCGTTGCGAAAAAAAGTTGCGAACTTGCGAGTGCTAAAGCAGAGATCTTTGCACACTTCGCCAAGAGTTTGTCACTGATTTGAATAACAAGGGAAACCTTTTTCTTTCGCCCTCTTCCCTACCCCGCTTAACGTTGTATTATGAAGTGCATATCAGTACGCTCCGGCTTTTTTTTTTTCGGATGGGAAATCATCAAATGACTGCTCCCGCTCTGGGCGGAGCAGGAGGGAGTGACAGACTTTTACCGACTAAAACCCAACCATGTTCCTTCTTTGCCCTTTGTGTTCCGGGGCCACGGTATCTCTTTCGAATAGTCCCGCAGCCCCGGCAGGCGTCGGGCTTTGCGGACCCCTTCTTTTTGCTGACTCTCTTTGAGTACGCTCCGGCCTTGATTTTCTAGCGATAGCAAGTTTTTTTACTGAAATAATAAAGAAAATAAAATTATGAAAGGTGTAAACGAACCCTTCACAAAGCCGGCAACCAGTCATTCTGTACATCAAAACTAAGTAACTCTACGTAAAAATATTTCTGGAAAACGACTTTTTTCGGGGTGAAAAATCATGTTTTAAGGTAGGACTCAATATAACGCACTTAAAACACTGTGCTGATGCATTGCATTGCCTGCAAAGTTATAACATTAAAAACTTGTATTTAACACCGGCCAAGTGTGTGTCGAGCCACGCACAATGTAGGGTTCCGTAGTTGCCCATCAAAATAATTATGCGGATTTACCTCCGAACGATGATTTTTGTTCTAATAATAAAAAAACAAACTTACATTTGCAGTTGAAAAACCTGTGTTCCCATACATTGTGTTTAGGAAAATATGTTATCCAAGTACCTACATTTTATAAGTTTGTCGACTATTAATCGTAAACTTGTAAAGCCTACTTAGTAGAGGTAAGATAGTTTTCCTTTTAATTTTGTTATATATTTTGCTAGCACCGTGAATTTAAATACCTTCGAGCTTAAGGCTTCGAGAAGGGAATTTTCCCCGTTATGCGGCCATGATAAGGTTAACGACACTATGATTAACACATAAAACGGGATATTTATAACCAAACTATCGAAATGTGCTGCACTATTAGATACCTACTCCTCTGGGTAACCCTTCTGAGATTACAGGCTCGATGTTATGGCGAACAAAATCCATGACCTAAACGATACACTCAAAACCATTTTATTGGTTTTATAAGTACTATAAACAGTAAAATTAATGTCCATTGTAAACGAAATCTGTTTGCGCTAACAAATTGTACCAGTAATTTATTTAATAGATATCTTGGGGATTATTAATGAGCTATTTATTCTTAATGATGTCAAATAAATTGGGTTACTAAGGGCGCGTTGTATCGTCGACCCGCTTTCTTGAACGTTTAAGAAAGCAAAAGAAATTAATTATAATTATGTTGGGATACAATTTTCGTATGTTTATTTATGTACACACAAAACACTTAATAAGTAGGTAAGTTTATGACTTTACTTAAAGACAGAAGAGCTTAAAGTCATGTTTGTTTCGTTAGTAATTTTTTTCATCAAAACTGCGAGAGGGCAATTGGATGATAGACGAAGCCAGAACGTGCGTATAAAGATTTATTTTCGAAAATGGTTGTAAAAACAATATGGCGGCGCGGCGTTTGTACAAAATTCGACCACGCACCGAAAGATGAGAATGAATCTATTAGAGTTTCACGTATATCTGTTGTCACGGAAGTAATTTTCAGTATTTTTTATAAGTAATCGAATACTGTATCAGTCTGTACCAAAAGTAAACTTACAGTGTTTTTCATGTAACTTGGTAATCATGCCACATTTCGTCGTTCAAGTTCTAACACCACGTAGGTAAGTCATTTTTTACATTTTGTCAATCATTCAGTCGGTTTTGACACTTCGATTTTTGATGCCATTTGCTAGAGAATCGGAAGACGCGTTGTTTCAGCCAATCAGAAAAAAACAAATGTCTCTAATTTGAAGTGAACACAATAGTAAAATGGTATAGTACTTTGGTACAATTATGCAAGTTTTTAAGTCTCCTGTAAATATGCTATTTTTGACTTACTTATTAGCACTTCAACGACGATATAAAAAATATAAAGAGTTTTCTTTAGTAAACTTCTAACCGATCATTTCCCGTACCCAGAAGAACAATTATTCACCTACTAAGAACCAAAACTAAAAATCATTAATTTCACTTCAGTCAAACCGAATTCACAATCCAAATTAAACCAAAAAAGGGGTTCCTTTTATCCGCGAGGGACCTCAAAGTTGATCAAACCTTTTTAAGTTGGACGAAAAAAAATGGCCGCCAATCGCCCTTGACTGGTGTCGGTAAGGGGTTGTCAGATAAGGATACTGCAATCGATACTGTTATTTTTGGGACCCAGACAAAGGGGATGAAAGTTTTCCTTACCCCTTTAAAGGTTCGTCCACGACCTGAAACAAATATAAATGGATTATTAGTTTAATGTGGTGAGCGGGTCTTTGTGTCAGTAGGTATTATGATTATTAGAACTTTATGTTACGTATAGTTTCGAGTTGTAAAAAAATGTACAGACGGGCGCACATGAAGCTTCCCGAAACTGTAAAATTTTCTCAATCAATCTTGAACCAAATGCTTTAGTGATAAAGTGGAAAATCGAGTAAAGAAAATTGACACTGTACAATTTTTTTTCGTTACGAATTTTATGACAGTATTCAATAACACTAGAATATACTTAAGTTATAGTTCTAATAATTTTACATGATTAAAATGACAGCAGCTGTCAGGATGAAAATGAATAAAAATAAATATTTGTAAAGTCGGATGCCCGCCCGCACAGCGGACGTCTTGGATGGCTTCCTGGCGAATTGGCGAGAAGAAGCACACCATCGCGAGAAGTGGAAGGAATGGGGGAAAGATCAAGACCCTTATTTATGTTGTTAGTATTGACATAATGTTAGTAAAAAAACACATATTAAGCTAATAATTTTGTTAAAACTATTTTTTGTAGTTTCATTTAATTGGCAGTAATTCATACCCATATTTACATAGCGTAAAATACTGACTGCATAAATATGCATTTGTTACTAAAAAAAGCAAAAAAAAGTCCCTTAACTTTGGCAGCTGTCAAAAATGACAGCTGCCAAAGTTAAAACATTCATTTATTAGATTAAAAATCAAGTTAGATTTTATAGACCATATTATTGTTAACTTCTAGTGCAGTCAAACATTAAAAACGAATTGCGTACTTTTATTTAATAAGATGGTTATCAAAGAATATTAGCTGAGTCTGTCAACATAATTATAAACGGTGGTTATGTACAAGGTTTATTAATCAAATGAACATAGTAATTTAATCAAAATGACACTTCAAAGAAAACTCACAAATGTGAGCTATAAATTAGATTTTGATATGAGTGAGTACATTTATTTTATTTGTAATAGAACAAGCATTTTCTGAAGTAGAACCTTCAGGCCTCAGAAGGAGGTATAATTAAATTAACACATATAAATGTCCACATTAATATGTAGTATTTACAAATGCGAAAGTCACTTTGGCTGTCTGTCTGTTTATTACTTTTTGCGTCTTAACAGATTTAGTTACCCACTCAACCGCCCCTGGCCACCATGGTGGCCAGTAGCTATTTTGCTAAAAGTCCTGGCCACCATGGTGGCCAGTAGCGCCTTCGACCAACAAATGCAATAAAAAATCTACTAAACTGCTATTTCTAGAGCTTATTCCTCTTGTAGCAAACTCTATACTATATTCCTCAACGTTCGGACCAACAATAGCAACACTATTCTATCGACAAATGTCAAAATAAAAGTAAAAACTTTAGTGTAAACAAACTCCGCCATTTCTGACGTGTGGCGTCGTATTTCAATTGTTCTGTTATGTATATTGTTGTTTTCGGATAGTGTTATATATCAAATTAATCGTGAAAATCTGTGCTACTATATTATCATAAAGGAAATCTAGTTTTCGAATCTCAAAGTTGAGTATTTCGCCTCCGAAAAAGTGGTAGGTTTAAATACCTATAGTGATGGTGTTTATACAAGAAATAAGTGTTTTTGTGATTAAAACGTGTGTGTTAACGGAAAAACAGTGCATAATTAGTATTGTGAGCATATTATTAAATTGTATATACAAAAACAAGTGGCTTCGTAAAGTTATAGGTACGTAAATAACCGTGTTCAAAAACAGTCGTTGGCGCAGGCCGCGTCAAAATAAACAGTGAGTATCCAAATTCTAATTAGACTATCGTAAATAAACTAATAAGATTATGGTCTTGTTGGAAAGGAAATATAATCTAGTTTATTTTAAAATTATTTTAATTGAAATTTAATATTTAGAAAAATTCAAATTAATATTTTAATAGCTAAATATCCGTTTTCAACCCTGTTTTTCAAGTTCTACATTTTTTTTGAGTTTCAAATTAATATTAGTGTTTTTTTTTTAATATATAGATTCCATTACTATTCAGCTATTCACTGTAAATTTTATTTAGCTATAACTCTTGTAGTTTGCGATTGTCTATCTAAAGATCTAAAGTGTCAAATTACATGCGAATATTTTGCAATTTATTGCACGCGTGGCGGTTTGGTGCAAAAAATTCGCGCGCGGGGCTAGTGAGTGGATAAAAGGGTGGGAAGATTTTTGTATGAAGCGTGGTCTGTCAAACTTCCGCCACTTTTTTTTCAGAATAGCGGCCATGCTTATTTAATTATTAACTGACACAAAAAAAAACAGTTATATCTAAGAAAAAACTTCTAAATCGTCATGTTTTCGAGATATATTTAGACTAGGAGTAACTTTTTTTCCTGGGTAGTCTGTTACCTGTGGCCTGTGGGACTTTCAAACTTAACGCAAGTGGGGCCGCGGCCAACACTTAGTCTTCTATACCAATAAATAAAATTCAAGGTGACTGTTTGTAATTTCAAAATGAAAGCCTTTGAATGCCTATGAAATTACGGTTACTAATTGACTATACGGTAGGTACTTATAACGAAAAAACATTATTTCTGTCAGTGTGTCAGTCTGTCTGTCAGTGTGTTAGTCCGTTGGTCAGTTCTGTCTGTCAGTCTGTCCGTCAGTCTGACTGAGGCTACTTTTATCTTAAATAAAAGATAAGGAAAAAAAAAATTAAAACCCTTGAAATTATAATATATATATTTTTTTGTTAGCCTTTTTGAATGTCCCACTGCTGGGCCAAGGCCTCCCCTTTCGCCTTCCAAACCTCTCTGTCCTGTGCAATATCTGGCCATGTTCGCCCCGCAAACGAGATCAGATCGTCACACCACCTTCGTTGCGGTCTGCCGCGACGGCGATTTCCTCCGACAGGCGTCCAGTAAGTGACGATCGTTGCCCATCTCTAAATTATCAAATTATAATTTGTAAAGTAATAAATTCTCGAAATTATAATTCTCGAAATTATATTAGGTGAAGTAATATTTTTATAGTAATTTCACGCGGACGAAGCTTGCAGGCAAAACCTAGTAAATAATAAAGAATTCATGTCTCAGAAAATTAACATACGGAATAACTCGCAGCTAGAAAATTTCCACATAATAATACAGCCAACCCAAAAAACAGTGGACACATACTTGCCGACAAAGGGCATACACAAGAAAAGGGTCAAAACATAGTCCTCGCAGCTCACTCAATTTGTCCAGAGTGTCTAAAGGATGAACACACTTGTACAGCCGCTACCCGGCCGGAAAAAATAAATAAATGCAAAATAAATACACTGACCTGCAAAAATAAGTACTACACTTTTAAAATTTCAATTATTCCTAAACTATAGAAGTTAGAGATTTAAAATGAAAAACGTTATAAAGCAATTTTTATCAGCTTTCTTTGAAACTATAGACAAAATTAAACTATTTTTCGAGTCCTTTTTGTTTCGAAAGTATATCTTGTGTACTTAAAAAGTTATTGCAATTTTAAAAGTGTGATACTTATTTTTGCAGGCCAGTTTATATATTCAGGAAACACCCGCTCAGCTTAGCTTGAATAGGGCAGATGATAAAAAAATCAAATTAGTTCGTCAGATAGATTTACAAAAAATATTGGACACTTATTTTTTCTTTTCCACGAAAACAAAAAATGTAGACGATGCTGTGCGTCAAAAACTCGTGTGACGTCACATTTGAGTACATTTTTTACCGGAATGTGACGTCACAAGCCCCCACTCATGATCTTTGACGCGATTTATCTTCGTCAATTTTTATTAATTTGATAAAACAAAAAACACGTATTCAATATTTAATATTTTTCGATAATCTAACAGACGGACTAAACAGAATCACACTTTTTTAGTCAGGAATCATCCCTATTGTGCCTATAGTCAAAGCTACTTGTACCAAAAACTCGGAATTGAAAACGTATCCTTACTAACTGTCGCAAATATACGTATATATCATATCGCAAGCGTATCATAATGCACAGGACCTGTATTCACTGGGACCAAAGGTTTAACGTGCTTTCAGAGACACGGAGGGGACACGCTATGTAAAGTCACCCATCCACTCACCGACCTGGCCAAGCACTGCTTAACCTTGAAGTTTGCCCCGTACGGCTGTTCTTACACTTGTCGACCCGAAAAAGTGTGTAGCATTCCTAATTTTGAGATTGTCTCTGTAAACCTCTGGAACACAATGAAACAGATGGATCGTAGCAAATTGTTATTGTATTCACAGACGCGATATGGAAACGAGGGAATAAAAATAACCGAATGGGGAATTATTTTGTGGTTCGTTGATTCTGGAGGTTTTCAAGCTCTGTTTGGGTAGGCATTAGAGGGAATGCTTTGATTTTCAGCTGGCTACACAATAATTGAAGTTGTTTTCTTAAGTAATAAAGAAAATTGTTGAAAAAGGAAAACTCATTATGAAAGGCGGTTGCCTCGTGGAAGGGCAATACACGTGTCAAGTTTTTCCGACCACCACACGGGTGATCACTATTTATCCATTGACGACCCGAATGGCACAGCGGTAGTGAGGCTGCTTACTTTCTAAGGGTCCCGGATTCGAATCCCGGTAGGAGCAAATGTTTGTGTGATGAGCATGGACATTTGCTTCTGAGTCATAGATGTTGTGGCGCGATAAATCGCCACCTCTGATTCCGGAGCGAAACCGCTCCGCTTATGAACCTTGTTCCACACCCGAAAATCATACGATACTTGTTTGTCTCCGGGTGCGAGCGCACTGGCGCTTACACGTGCCGCGCCCAGCCACTGCGCGCGTGATAATTGTACCAGCGAAGGCGGCAATGGCCTTGAGCAGCCGGGCGACGGCGTGCCCGCACACGACGACACCGTGCGCGCAGGCTACGTGTGAGGGAGCAGAGCAGCGAGCGTCAGTCCACCGTTGGCTACCAGCCTAGCTACTCGCGCCGCGCTTTGCTTTATTGTATAGACTTTTGCTTTGCTTTTATTTTGTTAACAGTTTAAGTTTAATCATTATATTAATTTCATCTCTCTATAAATAATATCATTCATTTCTACTCTTCATCACCTTCATTCTTCCCGCTTAACTTCGCAATCTTGTGCTTGCGCATAGCGCTTAAAAGCCTTACCATACGGGTTAAATTCCCGTGTGGAGTTAGTACAGTTATTGTACATAACGTACTACATTGGTGACCCCGACGTGATCTGACGGAGGACTCAGGCAGGTGCAGCTGTGCACAAGCATATCCAGTGAAAAAAGAAGAGCAGTGATTCAACTGGAGCCAAGTTTATTTATATCGGAGGTTGGTTGTGGTCCGAGCATAAGCGGTGAGCGATTTTTTTTTATTAAGTGAAGATCATGTCAGATGCCGAAGAATTTTCTGACGCTGACAATAAAGACGCGGTAGCGTTGCCAGCCGGAGAAGTAGCGAGAGTGGGGGTACGCTGCCCACCATTTTGTCCGGAAGAACCGGCATTGTGGTTCGCGCAATTGGAGGGACAATTCGTCCTCTCAAAAGTAACCAGCGATACAGCGAAATACTATTATGTCACCACTCAACTGGAGACTACATATGCACTGCAGGTTAAGGACATTATAACGAACCCACCCGCAACAAATAAATATACTAAACTCAAAACGGAGCTAATCAGTCGCCTGTCTGCATCGCAGGAAAAGCGGATACAGCAACTGCTAGTCCATGAGGAGCTCGGTGATAGGAGGCCGTCACAGTTTCTTCGGCATTTACAAAACTTAGCCGGACCCTCCGGAGCATCAGATTTTGTGAAGAGCGTATGGTCCAACCGTTTACCGCATAACATACAAACTGTCATTGCTTCACAGATTGCTGATTTACAGGTGGAAAAACTAGCTGAGATCGCAGACAGGGTGCACGAGATAACCCCGTCAACTCCACAAGTAGCGTCTACCAGCGCTGACAACACCGAGTTGGCCAAGCAAGTAAGCGAGCTCACGAAGCAAGTAGCCATGCTTACCACGAGGATGAACCGAGGGAGACGACACTCACGTTCACGCTCACGCTCACAGGCTCGATACAGAAGGTATGACCGCTCTAGATCACAACAGCCACCACCAAATCACCCGCACTGCTTCTACCATTACAAGTACGGTGATAAGGCGAATAAGTGCAAGCAGCCCTGCACGTTTACGACGGAAAACGCCAAGGGCGGTCGCAAGTAGCGGCTAACGACTGCCCCTCTTCAACAGGCCGTCTATTTATAACCGACCGGACAACAAAAGTCCAGTTCCTGGTCGACACAGGCTCGGACTTGTGCGTTTTTCCACGGTCGGCAGTCAAGACGCCAGTAATCCAATCTAAGTTTGACTTAGTGGCTGCCAACAACACTGTCATTCATACTTTTGGACCCATACACCTACAACTAAACTTAGGTCTACGGAGGAACTACACCTGGAAATTTACGATAGCTGACGTGTCACGGGCGATAATAGGAGTAGACTTCCTGAGCTTCTACCACCTACTCGTTGACTGTCGAAACCAGCGCTTAATAGACAATGTAACGTCACTATCAGTGTCTGGAGTACATTGCAGGTCATCTGACGACATAGCATCAGTGAAGGCTGTAGTGGGAGACACAGAGTACCACAAAATTCTACGTGAGTACCCCGAGATAACACGGCCGCCAGGAACTCACCTACCCGGTAAGCATAGCACTATGCACCACATTAGGACGACGCCTGGACCACCTGTATCATCCAAACCCCGGCGTCTGGATCCCACTCGTACCTTGGCGGCCAAGAAAGAGTTCGAAGACATGATGGCGAGCGGAGTAGCCAGACAATCGGAGAGTGCATGGTCAGCCCCTCTTCACCTGGTAAGGAAAAAGGACGACGGATGGAGACCATGTGGTGACTACAGGGCACTAAACGCCAGAACAATACCAGACAGGTACCCCATCCGTCATATTCATGATTTTTCACACCAGCTGGCAGGGTGCGCAGTCTTCTCTACGATAGATCTGGTTAAGGCATATAACCAGATTGCTATCAACCCTGATGACATCCCAAAGACTGCCATAACAACACCGTTTGGCCTCTATGAATTCAGGTACATGACCTTTGGATTGCGAAACGCTGCACAGACATTCCAGCGATTTATCGACGAAGTGCTGCTCGGGCTAGATTTCTGCTATGGGTACATCGACGATATATTAGTATACTCAAAAACTCCCGAACAGCACAAGCAGCATTTACGAATACTGTTCGAGCGGCTGAGAGACTACGGTATAGTAGTGAACACCACAAAGTGCAATATTGGACGCACAGAGGTAACTTTTTTGGGATACTGTGTGTCAGCAGCAGGTACGAAGCCTCTACAATCGAAAATACAGGCCATCCAGGATTACCCAGTACCCAAAACAGTCAAGGAGCTACGACGGTTTTTAGGAATGGTAAACTTTTACCACCGATTCATTCCACAAGCAGCTAAGACACAAGCGCCATTAAATGCCGTCCTCGCTGGCCCCAAAATCAAAGGAAGCCATCCCGTGGTGATGACACCAGAGCTACTAAAGGCTTTTGACGAAACCAAAACTTCACTTTGCAACGCAGCTCTACTGGCTCATCCAGATCCATCAGCTGAGTTGGCAATTGTGACCGATGCATCAGACACCGCCATAGGTGCCGTGTTACAACAGCAAAACGGTAACGACCACCAACCCTTAGCATTTTATTCTCACAAGCTCAGTCCCACACAGAAGAAGTACAGTCCCTACGAACGCGAATTACTAGCGGCGTATGAGGCTGTGAAATACTTTCGCCATATGGTAGAAGCAAGAGTATTTGCCATATTTACAGACCACAAACCATTGGCGTACGCATTCAAGGCAAACAGGGAGAACTTGCCGCCAAGACAATTCCGGTACCTCGATTATATCGGACAATTTACAACCGACATCAGATATTTGCCAGGCAGAGAGAATGTGGTCGCTGACGCCTTGTCACGGGTGGAAGAAGTGTCACCAGCAATCAACTACGAAGATCTTGCAAGGTTTCAGAGCATAGATTCAGAACTGCAAGGCCTCATCCAAAACGGCTCATCCCTCAAGCTGGAGAAGGTAACCACACTGAACTGTAACAAGCACATATTTTGTGACACTTCCACGACAAACCCTCGCCCATATGTGACACCACAGCTAAGGAAGCAAGCCTTCAACTCACTACACAACTTACATCACCCGGGATGTTCCGCTACAGTGCGACTGGTAACTCAAAACTTTGTATGGCCTGGGATTCGCAAAAACTGTAGAGAGTGGGCTAGACAATGTTTGCAATGCCAAACTAGCAAAATTACCCGCCACACCTCTTCACCCCTATCCACATTCCCACTTACATCCTCCAGATTCACCCATATACACCTCGACATAATAGGGCCCCTAACCCCTTCTTATGATTTCAGGTACTGCCTCACTGTCATCGACCGATTTACTCGGTGGCCTGAGGCGTACCCATTAAAGGAGATCACCGCTGAGGCCTGCGCTGCTGCCTTGGTGTCTGGCTGGATAGCTAGATTTGGCTGTCCCGCACGTGTGACGACGGACCAGGGTCGCCAGTTCGAGAGCCACCTGTTCAAGGCCCTCACTACGCTGGTTGGTGCGCGCCATCTTCGCACCACTGCCTACCACCCTGCAGCAAATGGCATCGTTGAGCGACTTCATCGTCAGCTTAAGGCAGCCATTATGTGCCATTCCTCGTCACAGTGGACAGAAGCCCTACCACTAGTACTACTCGGCATGCGGAGTTCATGGAAGCAAGACATCCAAGCTACGCCTGCGGATTTGGTATATGGAGAATCTATACGACTACCAGGCCAATTTCTATCTCCCACAGAGCAGTTCATCACAGGCGATGTTACACAGTATGCCACTCGTCTCCGAGCACACATGGCCAAACTTACTCCAAGGGCAACATCGTGGCACACGACTTCTCCTTTCTTCATTCCACGAGACCTCCATACCACTTCACACGTATTCCTTCGCCGTGACCACGTCCGAGGTTCTCTGGAGCCACCTTATGCTGGACCATACAAGGTCCTAGAAAGAAAATCGAAGTACTTCACCATAGAGGTAAAAGGAAAAAAAAGTAACGTTTCTGTTGACAGACTCAAACCAGCCTTTATGATGAAGGAAGAAGAGACGAAGCCAGAGGTAGCACCAACACCTATTGTCGTCACCACCTCTGAAACGGCGGGCGAAGAAAAGAGAACCAGAAGCGGGCGGTGCGTAAGATTCCCAAACTATTATCGACCGTAGCAACGGTCTGGCAGGGGGGAACTGTGGCGCGATAAATCGCCACCTCTGATTCCGGAGCGAAACCGCTCCGCTTATGAACCTTGTTCCACACCCGAAAATCATACGATACTTGTTTGTCTCCGGGTGCGAGCGCACTGGCGCTTACACGTGCCGCGTCCAGCCACTGCGCGCGTGATAATTGTACCAGCGAAGGCGGCAATGGCCTTGAGCAGCCGGGCGACGGCGTGCCCGCACACGACGACACCGTGCGCGCAGGCTACGTGTGAGGGAGCAGAGCAGCGAGCGTCAGTCCACCGTTGGCTACCAGCCTAGCTACTCGCGCCGCGCTTTGCTTTATTGTATAGACTTTTGCTTTGCTTTTATTTTGTTAACAGTTTAAGTTTAATCATTATATTAATTTCATCTCTCTATAAATAATATCATTCATTTCTACTCTTCATCACCTTCATTCTTCCCGCTTAACTTCGCAATCTTGTGCTTGCGCATAGCGCTTAAAAGCCTTACCATACGGGTTAAATTCCCGTGTGGAGTTAGTACAGTTATTGTACATAACGTACTACAATGTTTATATGAATAATAACAAAAAGTATAAACAGGGTGTAAACCACCTCATCACGAAGCCGTCAACCAAGCATTCTATACATCAAACTAAGTAACTTTACACAAAAGTTATTGCTGGGAAACGACTTTTTTTTTTGGGGTGAAAAATCATGTTTTGTAGTAGAACTCAATCTAACGCACTCAAAACATTGTGCGTCGTGGAGGTGTCGTGGAGGTGTTTAAAGTAAAAATCTTACATTAAAAACTTGTATTTAAAAAAAAAGTTGCCAAAAAGTTGGAACTTTAGGTATGGTATAGAACAAAAAAATGATCGCAATGACGAGGAGAACAAGTGCTTTTCGGCTTCGTTAAGAGGTGTTTTACACCCTTTATGTAGTATATCAACTACCTGGTGTCCACGACACAAGCCAACGAGGCTTGTGTCGTGGACACCAGGCTTTGTGTGGCATTAGATGGCGCTGTGTGTAATGTCCAGCGATATTTATTTATTATCTTCATTTTACTGCCTTTGTCTTATTGTACTTGGAGTCGGCGCAACACGTTTTCTTCTTCCATTCTCCCCTGTCAGACGTCACGGCATCATTTACTCCTTTCTCTTTCATATCATTCTTCACACAATCCATTCATCTTTTCTTTCGCCTTCCATCCATCAATATTTCTAAGCTCCACATTACACGACCAAGACAAACGACTAACGACGGGTGAACACTATAACAGAGTACAAAATCTTGACCTTCTTATGTCAGTCAAATCTCGATTTTAATACACTTTCACTTTGATCCTACAATTTCAGAGAATTCCTAATATTATTTTCACATTATTATATTCTAATAAGAAATATCTAGACTCTAATAGAGGCCCTGACCTTTAGGAGTTTGATTTGTTTATTAGAAATTCTTATGAAAAATTGTCAGATAGTAAATATCGGTGACTTGACAAGAAGATCCATTTTCTGAGAAAAAGTTTATTATAGCAACGAACTTTGTGACTGAAGATTTGTCAATTACGTACTGTCATACAAATAATTCAGAAATATCTACAGTCACTTTTGCTTAAGGAAAAAGAAGGAAGAAGAAGAAGGAAGGAAGGAAAAAAGGAAAAAAGAAGGAAAGAAGGAAGGAAGGAAGGAAGTTAAAATTTTAGATTGTTTTATCTACAAATAGATCTAAAACAAAAATATAATTATGTATAAGTATCAAAATGGGAAAAGAATTACAAGGCGTCAAAAACTTCGTCCACATCAGCGTCAATAGGAAAAGTGTCGAGAAGTCTGGCAGCATTACCACGTTGGATGGTAATGCTGATTCTTTGTCCGAAGAAAAAGCCAGCCCTCTGGTCTGATGAAGAGTTGACCAACCACTTGGCGATATCCCGAAATACTAGCTGGGTTCTCGGTCTCCATGGCCCTAGTGTTTCAACCAGAAAAACGACTTAAAAACATTTTTCTCACAAGATTTTAGTTGTATGTCCGAGATTTATGTCAATTGTTTAACTATTATGTCTACTAATTAGTCGTTTAAAGGTATACATAAAGTACCCACTTAAGAGTTCTCAAAAAGAAGACTTGTCCTTGTCTAGAAGTTGCAATCGTTATTCCACGACACAATTGCCTGGCTATGTCCATCAGGCTTGTTATTCTCGAAGAGATACATACCTAATAATCTGAAGAACAATGCCCACTTCCCATACATTTAAAACCCTGATAATGAAAGTTAATGAATAGTTATAAGGTATAGTGCAAATAGTATCTGTAAGTTAAGAAGATAATGTCATATAGTCATTTTTACGATTCAAACGCTACGAAGGCCAAAAAATATTAATGTTACTTTTTAGGTTAGGATCTGCTGTTACCAAATAGGTATTAGAGAAATAAATGTGCTAGAACTAGGTAATTAATAACGTTCGAAGTTTAGTCTAAAATAGGACTAATAACTAGCTATGGTAAAACTTTTTTTTTTTTGTGAATTCCTTGAAACCAACCCTTTTATTACTAACTACATTTTTAGTAAACAAACGCAGAGACTGTCAAATGTTTAAAAAATACGTATCACTCGGCGAACTCAATCGCATTCTCCATGATTAATTTATTTAATTATTACATTATTTTTAAATAATCTGTATTATGCACAGACTAATAAAACATATGTAGTTATTAAATATATATTATAAAGAATATTTTTTTCCAGAGTTTCTTTTAACATTGTGATTAGCGTAGTTAATATACAATTAAATTATCTGAATTTTAATATTTATTTAATTTCTATACTAAGTCACGTAAAAAATGGGCATTCTTCTTTCGCCAGTAAGTTTAAGTCCCATGTGAAAGGGGGCAACCCCATTGCCATCAACCAGACATAAATCCGGCTTTCAGGGTTACTACTGGGGATGGATATACCCAATAACAGATTGCTGTTCCTGGTAATCGAATCTAGGAGTCCATGCCAAGCAGTCGCTCTTGCTACCGCTAGACCAACGAGGCAGTCACCTTAAAGATCATGGATAATTTAAAGACACAACGAATTCGCCATCAATTCATTGAGTTACACTTTCACTTAAATGTCAAAGGAAGTGAGAACCGCAAGAAAATTTAATAAAAAGGGGAAAATATAAAGGAACACAATTTTAAAGTTGCCCTTTCCAAGATGAAGTATAAAGAAGGAAGTTTGATCACCCGCAATATCTTGTTACATTGCAACGTTTTTTTTATGCTTATAGTAAGTAAGATTTTGATGAGAATCTGAGATCACAGATCAAATGCAAAATTATTCCGAGCTACGAAATAATTTTGCATAATATCTTGAGATAGAGGTCGCGTTTGATCATGCCTATTGGGAAGACTGATTGTCAGACTTTTTGGGTCACTGACTACCTGTAACGACTGTCAAAGATCTACAAATGACGGCCGGGACCAACGGCTTAACGTGCTTTTCGAGGCACGGAGGGAACTTGGTATGTAATGGGTCGTCACCCATCAACAGACCCACCTATGCAAGCACGGTTTAACCTACAGATGAACCCGAGCGTCTGTTATTATTGAGCTCCTCAGGCCCCTTACGGAGAGTACCTATAATACAGTATCTTGTAAAAGGGAACTATAAGAGAAATGAAAAACAATTTGCGAAAATTAATCTGAGGAAAAATACTTTTGTAAAAATATACAGTCGTTCTTCCACCGTCCAAGTTACGAGTATTTGGCGATTATAATTATTTTTGTTACCGAAATACTTTTTAAGACCAATTTTTGGCCTTACACTTGTATTAAGAAAAACAGGAGGAGTTCGTGGCTAAATAATAACAGCCGCTTGGGTCGATCTTTAGGTTAAGCCATGCTTGCCTAGGTTGGTCTGTGGATGGGTGACCACCACCACATACCGAGTTTTCTCCGTGCCTCGGAAAGCATGTTAAGCAGTTGGTCCCAGCTGTCATTTTTAGATCTTTGACAGTCGTTACAGGTAGTCAGTGGCCCAAAAAGTCTGACAACCACACTTACCAAGGGGTATCGTATTACCCACACTAACTGGGTTGTGGAGGTCAGATAGGCAGTCGCTCCATGTAAAATACTGGTAAATTATCCCACTGGAACGTCTTAATTTACGTTTCTAAAATATCACTTATTTTACAATTTATTGTTTTATGTAGCATTTTTTTAGTGAAACGGAACGCACTCTCAAACCGCGTCGTCCTCGATAACACCGGTAGTAATGTAAAGTTTCACTAAGATTTTATTATGATATCGTTATCGCAATTATTGCTTAAACAAAGCACAGAATTAGTAAAATTACTATAATAACGCCAAAAAATTACATGTAAACAAGGCAGATTGAGGTAAATGACGTCACATCATGGCCGTGACAGTCACGGACGTTTGAACTATCATAGAAAATTGCAGGAGTTTAATATTATTTTTGAGCGACAAGCAATAGTTGAACTTGACTTTTAATACTTTTCTTAGGTTGTTTTCACAGTATTTTATTGATTTACCTAAGTGAAGAAAAAATTACATGCATATTCCCTATTCAGGTTGCCACTCGATATTTTCCTTCAGCAAAGTTCGTGGAAAAGCAAATATTTTTTATAAAACTTCGCCAATGACTTACGCACCCTGCCCTCCCCAGATTTTCCGGAACACGAAATCCGGCCCAAGACGGCTTGTCAACACGCTCGTCCGTCCGACCGTCGGAACTAAGATTTTTTAAATTATACCAAAAATAAATGTTACAATCTTAAATTGTTCCATTCTGCTGTTTTATTTGACGGCCTTACAGAAGCGTAAGGGTCTTATTATTTTTACTTTAACATTAGAACAGGTTTTTATAGAAAATGTTTTTTTCGGGTTATTGGCTTTCCGAAACTAAGCCTGCGTCTGGGTCTAGAAAGAATAATTAATTATTTCTGGGTATTCAAAAATTAAGCACCTGTGTTAGCACGTTATATTCCCAGGTACAGTCAACCCACTGCAGTGGTAGAAATTTCACCTTAAGCTGACTTAGCGCAGTACAGAGTTTTAATAGAATATGAGACCAGCTTATACTGGTATTGAAACTAGCGTCACGTAGTCGCCTGTACTTACGTTTTTTTTTTCGGTGGGAAATTATCAAATAACGGGGTCCCGCTCTGGGCGGAGCGGAACGGAGTGTCAGACTTTTACTGACTAAAACCCTTCCATGTTCCTTCATCGCCCTTTGTGTTATAGTGCCGCGGTTATATAAAATAGCCAAAGTATATTATGAAGACACTAAGTACCTATTTGGTTTGAAACTGTTACAAGGATTACAAGAAAAACTAGACGTTTCAGGTTTTTGGCAGGCTTTACCTACTTTAACACTTAAACAAATTGGAGTGAATAATTGACACGAAATAATTTATATTTCCATTATTGAAATAGTGTGACCTACTTAAAGTTGTATAATTTCATTTTTACGTTTTACAAACCACATTTTTTTTTTAATTTTCCTACTTTTACTTTAATAAATACGTAGAGGAGCGCACAATTTTAATGACTTTAATATCTCGTGAATCATTGACTTAAGAAAACAAGTATCAATTTTTAAAAGTTATCGATATACACCCCTTTTTTTTTTTTTTTTTGGATGGGAAATCATCAAATGACTTCTCCCGCTCTGGGCGGAGCAGGAGGGAGTGTCAGACTTTTACTGACTAAAGCCCATCCATGTTCCTTCCTCGCCCTTTGTGTTCCGGGGCCACGGTATCTCTTTCGAATAGTCCCGCAGCCCCGGCAGAGTCCCGCAGCCCCGGCAGGTCGATATACACCCCTCACATAGTTTAATACGTAGTTTTATTTCTAAACCTGTAGTGTCACGCAAAAGATCCATTCCTCAATATCTAAATAATGAATGTTATTATTACTCAAGCATAATTATTTCTAATGAAAATTCATTTCTTTGTTCAATAAACCTAATTATTTTTGGAATTTTCCTCATCTTGCTTTAAAAATTAGAGGGATACCGCGCCAATTGTGGCAGAGTTCAGTGTGAGGAAATAACTCTAAATGCATTTTGAAATAAGAAACAATATGTGTGATGAGGAGGGACAATCGCGAGTGACTAAAAGAGTGAAGAATATAAATGTTGATGGATGGAGAGGGAGAGGAATGACTAGGAAAATAAAACGGGCCAGGAACGAGTCGGACTCGCGCACCGAGGGTTTCGTACAAACTTAACTTTGCTGTTCGATCCCTAGAAACGGCTATTGCACCAACCGCAAATAATAAGTTTGTAATAGTAAAATCGCTTTTCTTTGTTATTAAACTCTTACAGCACAAGTAAAGGGAAAATTCTTAAATTTTTCGCGAAAATCCAAATTTGCCTATTTATATTTTTATCGTGTTGACTCAGGACCTTGATTTTTATACACCTATAGACCTCAGTTTCTGGTATACATTTCAACTTGCTAGGTCCACCCGTTCCTGAGAAAATCGATGGTGAGAGACGAACAGACGAACAAGAAAGTGATCTTGAAGGGTTTCTTTTTTACCTTTTGAGGTACGGAACCCTAAAAATAGACGGATTAGGTATGACTTGAAAGAAAAAGGAGTACATAATAGCATGACGGTTGGCAGAGGAGAATGGAAGAAAAAAAAATGTGTTGCGCCGACACCAAGTAACATAGACAGGAAGATGAATGACGATGAATTAAAAAAAAAACAATATTAAAATGTATTAATGAATACATTGGTAACACAACAAACTATCTAATACAAATGAGATCTGAAGCCCTGCTGTAGCCCTGAGCGCACTACACACTGTGCGACAATAATGTGAATCACCCATGACGCTAAAGTATGATTTCCACCAAACGGCTCACATCGCACAATGAAGAAGCTAATCCGATCTCAGCAAGAAGCGGAGCAAACGTCACCGACCTATGTCTGTTATACCCTTTTTTGATACTAAGCTCCTGGTACTGCTTATAAATACTTAATATCAGTAACCGTATTGATAATCCGGACACATGTTACAAAACGGATATTACTTCTATATTAATTTCCCTATTCGAAAAGCGACCTTACTGATAACATTATCCCTCTTATACGATTAAAAATCGGAAATTTCATTTCTTTGAGGGTTTTGTTTACGCGTGAGTTGGTCCTTAGAAGAGATTGGAAATATAATTATAAAAGAATTAAATGCAACGTGTGCTTTTTGTTACCTTAACCATCGTCAAATAGAGGAAATATCGGTTGTTAGAAGATAATTTGAAAACAAAGTTCAAATCGTTTTGTTAAAAAAATCCATGGTTGGGTACAAAACACTGAAGGATTTTCGCAAAAATAAACAAAGTAATTTGCTAATCGTTTAGTAGGCTAATTCACGTAACTAAAGAAGTGCTGTTGCAGTGCAGTTGCAGTTAAGTTTCGATCAAAACAACGCTTTTCGTATTCTCTACCGCTGTCAGACACGCTCGCGTCAACTTCGCGTCACGCGAGCGCAAAAACGGCATTCTACTGTTGCGCGTCTTTGGTGCGTGCTTCGGAATGCAACATGATTGGTATTCTACTAAGTAAGAAAAAGCACTAAAATCTGTGCTGGGGTGTTATTTTAATATTTTTATAACGTCATATTCATTGAAATGTAATCAATTCGATTCGATTATTTAGTGAGTAATATTTTTCCTCTCTTATGGTCACACCATAAGTAAGTTTGCTAGATTTTGGTTGTCGTACAGTTGACGTGCAGTTCACGCGCAGCTTACGCACAGTTCAAAGATTACAAGAATACCGTTTATCACTCGAACTGGAACTTAACTGCCACTGCACTACAACTTCATCGGCGCGTCATAAAATTACGTGAATTAGCCCTCAGATTATCCGACAATAAATTTAAGCACCGTTAATACTATAGCTGTTCATTTCAACACTTTTACAATGCAATTATCCAACTCATAAGCATCATCTCTGCTTAGCCTTTTCCCAACTATGTTGGAGTCGGCTTCCAATCTAACCGGATGCAGCTGAATACCAGTATTTTACATGGAGCGACTGCCTATCTGACCTTTGCAATGCAGTTAGTACTGGGTAATACGATACCCTTTTGGTAAGACTGGTTGTCAAACTTTCGGGCCACTGATTACTTAACGACTGTCAAAGATCTACAATTGACAGCAAAAGCTACTAAACGGATTTGGATGAAATTTAGCACATAGATAGTTTATAACCTGGATTAACACATAGGATACTTTTTATCCCGGTAGTATGATCCTGTGGGACAATTATCGAACTCCACGCGGGTGAAGCCGCAGCTATAAGCTAGTGATGTCATAAGACTAAAGACTCTAAGAACGTTACTGTTGTAAGCTACGTAATAAAAACCATTGAATTCAATCAGAAGATAATAATCCACCAGTCAATACCAGTTAATAATGTTTTAAATTAAAATATTTCAGAAAGGGCACGCCTGAAATCTAATTTCCTCTCCGAAGATGAGGTACTTTATAATCTGTCTCTGTAATTTTATCGAATTTCTGTGATCAGGAGTTCGATGTTGCCATAGTAACAAATGGGAAATATGTACGAGTATGGTTTGTTTTCTAAAGATTTTTAAGGATCACAACGTTTTGATGAGTGTCTCAAATTGCGATAACGGTTTTAAAAATTACATTTTTAACGCTTTTCTAATTTTATTCAGCTCTAACAATCATGCCTAGCCTTTTAAAGCCTACCAAGCCTCTCAACTATGCTAAGGTCGGCTTCCAGTCCAACCGGATGCAGATGAATCTATCTAGTACTTTACAAGGAGTGACTGCGTATCTGACCACCACAACACAGGACAGTTCTAGGAAGTGTCGAAGGCGTTTTGGATGATTGTCACTTGTAAACTTCCACCCTAATTTGAATGAATGACTTTTTAGTTTGGTTTTGAGTAACTGCGTAACACGAAAGCCTTCTGCCAGTCTGGATGTCAGATCCTCGGACTTCTGATTACCTATAAAAACAAACGACAGCCGGGACCAAGGACCCGTGACGTTGACTTCTCGGTATGATGATTAGTCACCCGTCCACGGATCAATCTCTGCAAGATGTTCCTCAACCTTGAAGATCGACCAGCACGGTGTTTTAACTTCGCTAGGCCTTTATAACCAGCAATATACAGCTCTTATTAGTAATAATATATCATCACACATTCACACCAGTAATCCAGAGTAAACCAGACAGCATCACCTGTCTGGCATGAATGCTGAAATTGACCTTTTTGGCGCAGCCGTGAGGCACACAGCACATACTATGTTTTCCTCCTTATTTTTTCACTATTTGTGTGTGGGAGCAGCGGTGGCCCAGTGGTGGCGGCCCCGACGTACGAACTGTATGTCGTGGGTTCAAACTCAGGCAGGCGCATTACTTTGTATAATTTATTTCATCACCGCTGCTCTCAAAACGGTGAAGGAAAACGTCGTGAGGAGACCTAGAACCAAAAAATTCGAAGACATGTGACATCTACCAATCCGCACTGGGCCCGTGTGGTGGATTATAGCCGATTTCCTCTCATTGAGAGGAGGCTTGTGTCCCAGCAGTGGGAACATTAGTAGGCAGATTATGATGTGTGTGCTGTAATAACTGACGTCAAATAAATATTTTATTAATGATACATCCACATTTCGCCAGTTATGTTTAAATCCCATCTCATCATCATCATCCCCAGCCCGACTTCACCCACTGCTGGGTATAGGCCTCTCTTTGCTTGTGCCAAGCTCCACGTTCCTGTGCCAACCTCATCCAGGATAGTCCCGCGATGCGACATGGCCATCAACCGGGAATAATTACGGCTTCCGTGGCTGCTACTGAGAGTCATCAAAAACAAAATCAAAATATTTATTTCACATAGGCCTAGATGGGCACTTATAAAACGTCGAAAAAGGTGCACGGTTCGTTCACGTTTCCATGGAGAAGAACCGGCAAGAAACTCCGTGGTTACTCTTTTCAAATCATTTGGTATTACAATATTATTTGTTACAGCATTAGTACATAAGTATGGGGGGACAGCGTAGGCCCGACAATAGGTCGTTGCTTACAATACAAAAAGCGTAAAACAGACTTAGCAAAATTTAATTTATTTAATTTAACTTAACAAAATTTATCACCTAAACTAGCCGTCCATGAATAACGGAACCTATAAAAGCATTAAAATAAATACCAGCCTGGTATTCGAAGAAAAATCTGCGATTTTCTCGGACTTTTTTCACAGTACTTACTAGGTTAGCATAAAAAACCGGTTCGGGCTCACTTAGGGAATTAAGAGATATCCAGCGGGCTTGATTTTTAAACTTTTCTTAAATGTCTTAAATTTTACTGAATGGGCATTTAAACGGTTTATGTTGGTTTCATGACCTAATGCAAGGAGGTACTAGGTAGGGGAGCTACAACATCGGGCGATTCAATTCGTGTGGTTAGTCAAGTGTGAATATAGAGTGAAAACCTTTCGTGATTTTAATCGTCGTTCTAGACGATTGTGTGCAGTCATCAAAATCATGAAAGGTTGAACCAGAATTATTATAAAGAGTAAATACATACGTTTGCGGCCTAGATTATTATTATCGGTTTATTTTTATCAAACAATGTTACCTACTATAAAATACAACAAATAATAGGCGAGACGACAAAAAAAAACTAATTAGTCCATCAGTTAGATTATCTTATATACATTTTATATATATAATATATATAAAAATATATTATATATTTTTTTTCTTTTGTTACGTAAACTAAAATTAACGAAGTTATGACGCTTTTAAAATTCTCAATACGTCACGCCTAGGTATAATTTTTAGCTAGTTCTGACGTCACGAGCCCCCACTCCCGAGTTTTGATGCGTTTTATCTTTTGTCAATATTCATTGATTTACAAAAACAAAAAATACGTGTCCATTAATTTCCAATACTCTAACTGACGGACTAAATAGATTTGCAATTTTTTGATAGTTTCGTCATGCCTATTATATAAAATCTTGTAAACAATACTAATATGAATAATATATTTATGTCAGGTAATTCGTATTGAGAAGAAAAATATATAATCTGTATTTTATCAATCAAAATTTTTTGACATCATTATTTTTACAATACAACAAATAAATTCAGCTTTTCCACTGTTTTTTCAGCTTTTCACGTTATTAATAATTTTATTAAAATATCATAAACAGACGATTTTATCTGGCAGACAAATAGCCTGACAGACTTTTGTACAATGCTCGTGTTGTTTCCAAGCGATTTATTGTGAAGCTTCGAATATCAACCTTGTATAATTTTCGCAGTAGGTAAATATAGGTTTCAGGCTCATTAATTATTTCTGTATTACGTTGGTATAAGTATCTACTCAAAAGTTTTATATTGTAAAAGAAACCTATTAATGTTTTCGAATGAATACAAAACGTAATATCACGCCTGTAACCCCGAACGGTCAGGCAGGGGTGTACAACAACATTTCGTCAGTTATGTTTGAGTCTGTCTATCATTCTGTCTGTTTGTTTTTTCCAGCTTATCGCCGAAACAGCTGTACCGATTTCGACGGGACTTTTAGTGGCAGATAGCTGATGTTATTAGGAGTAACTTAAGCTACTTTTAGTTAAGATAAAAGTTTAGGGTTCCGTGCAAAAAATTAAAGCCAATAAAATTGTTAACAAAATTAGATTTAAGTAGGGAAGTGATATTTTGATAATAGTAATTGTTCACGGTCAACAGCTAACTTTATCTAGATTAGAAAGTCCACATGAATGTAAAAAGTCACAATGGAATTTCAACGTAACGTAAATAAATTTGAAAAATCTTAACTAGATAATCTAATTATCTTTAAATACTCCAACGTCACACGTAAAGAGAGTATTAGTTTAAGAGCCCGTCACTCCGATCCGAAGCCACAGGATTACGCGGTTTTGCTGCGACCTAGTTTAGGAGCTCGAGGTCAAAAAAACGACGGGGGAAAAGACGGTTTGTGATTCTGTTAAGTAAGGAAAAAGTAAGAGGTCTGTTTCATAAGGTGTTTATGAACAAGCTTATAGTAAAAAAAACTGTAAACTTTTTCGTATGCTCTCTGCAAACCTTTTTAATTGATACCCATCACATGGGGGTGCCTAAAAAATAACTAGTCCGCCATCTTTGGGAGTCCACCATACTGAATTTAGAATGACGTCACTTAGGCCATGCATTGTCGTCGAATCTAAACGAGTATGCAAAACTCAGCTCAATTGGTTGTGGATGACAGTTTTAAAATTCAGTTGTAAGATTTGACCTAAACAAATACTGTATAAAAACATTGTAAGTTATATAACAGTTTGTAAAAAAAACAAGCAACTGTTTAAATCGTCATCATCATTTATTATGATGTCCAGCTTGAACAGTGTTAAGGGGATGTCAACACCAAAATGCGCGCACACTGTCTATTTGTATCGGAGTAAACGAGAGCGAGAGAGTTACTGGGCGGGCAGGTTTTATAATTTATAATATTGAAATATAAAATGTGGATTATTTGTGAAATATGACTCGTTAGCGGTTTAGGTATGAATATGTTGACTTCATGTTTTTAATTGCAGACCCATACGTCAAAAAATAAAGACAAAAAACGCCCACGCAACGCGGCATAGTCCGCCTCTGTACTTTGTGCTTGAAGTGTTAAATAAATAAATAAATAAAACCGTTTAATTGTGATTTTGAGACAACTCTTTGGAATTATTTTCTATCGAGCCGATTTCGTCCAATTATGTATCGAGTCCGTCCACGGTCTTTGAAATATGATGAATATTAACATTTTTTTTTTGATGTGCTAGAACAAATAGTTTTCCTAAAAAACTACTTCATCATCATCGTCAGCCTATTAATGTTCGCCTCCTTATTAACTCTTCACGGTACGACGGATTTTAATAATATTTTGGTTGTGTACCATAATAAATCACTAATAAGCAAATCCAGGAGACCATGACCTGGAATACGACATCATCATCTGGTTAGCCTTTTCCCAACTATGTTGGGGTCGGCTTCCAGTCTTACCGGATGCAGCTAAATACCAGTACTTTACATGGAGCGACTGCCTATCTGACCTCCACAACCCAATTAGTGCTAAGTCTGGTTGTCAGACTTCTGGGCCGCTGGCTATTTGTAACGACTGTCAAAGATCTACAAATGACACAGCCGGGACCAACTTCCTTTCAAAGGCACGGGCGAAATTTGGTCACCCATCCACAGATCAACCAAGGCAAACACGGCATAACATGATAATGTATCCGAGCGGCTGTTATTATTTAGCCACGAGCTGCTAATAATATATTATATAAAATTTAGTAGTTTAGTTTATTTATTAATAATTTTAAAGAATTACAGGTCAATTTTATAAAAAAAACTGAAAACACAAATCATTAAACATTAAAAAGAGCATCGAACACAAAATTAAAATTATCATCAATAAAAAAAAAAACAATTACGATCACGTGATAAACAGACTTATAGAAACAATACATAGTAATCATGTCAAAACAAAACATTATTTTAGGTCATATAACACCTGCTCGGTTAGACAGCCTTTAAGTTTAGCTTTAAAAGCATCAATAAATAATGTATTTTATTTTATTCAGGATATACGTTCTTGTGGAACAATTTCCTATCTCCAGCATCTAGTCCTACATCTTCATAACGGATATACCCCTTTATTATATCAGATATTCCCCTTTATTTTGCACCAACTTGTAACACGTCCCTCATTATAAAGCTTCATCCCCCGCGCAAGCACCGAACACATAAAATCAAATCACCAATCCAATTTGTATCTTATATCCGCGTTATAAGATTTATTATTATACGCTCATGGACGTTGTTGCAAGTGGCAACTAAGCTTGCGGAAAATAAACGTAAGAGACTTGTTTTATCCAATAAATTTTGTGTCTTGAGACTTAGATGTAAGGTATTTTTTGGATTGATGAAGTTTTAATGCAAGCGGAAGGGAAGATTTCCAGAGTAAACTGTAGGGTTTAGGAAAGTTTACAGTTTAAATGTTGATGCTTATTATTTCAGAAGCTTGGTGAGATCAAAGATGATATTTTATCTCAAAGTTGTTATTTTTGATAAGTTCAGTTAAAATGTTTGCTTCATTTTAAACTTTTCCTGAAGTTATTGAATGACAGTTAGTGAGTAATGAATGAACTTTTAACAGCTCGCTGTCGTTCCAGTTTTGTTTGACTGAAACATGAACTGCTCTTAAATCTCGGAAGATTTTTGGGTGGTCATATTTGCGGTGGAGACAATATGGTTACTGAATTTTACCAATGTATTTAGAATATGATTATAAACCCACTGGTAAATAGAAAATATTCGTTGCTTACTAAAAAATGTATTTGATTGTGTATTCTTACCATCCTGACGTATGGTGCACAGGCTTGGTCCAGAAGTCCAAACTCAAGGTTTGCTATTGAATATGGAACACCACGCAGTGCGCTCCAGAATTCAAATTTTCGACGTAACTGATAAAGCTGCAAAACTAAAATGGGGCTGGGCAGGCCATGTCTGCCACATGATCTGTCTGCAAAGCTGTGGGCCCGTATATTGCAAAACTAGAGCCCTGAGACAGCTAGACGGGGATCGCGGCAGACCGAGGAAAAGCTTGTGGCTTTAGAAGCTCCCGCTTTTTTTCTCAATTAAATAATATCTAAACTATCCTACCCACATATCTAGTTACCTTAATAATAGTACAGACAAAGTATTAAATTATTAAACAAGTACCAATAAATTCACAACAAAACTTACCACTTCCCGGTAAACTTCGTAACCCAACAATTAAAATCTGATTTTCATTTAAATTCGACGACATTTTAATCCCCGCTGATTTCCAGTGGATTACATTTATTTAAATGAACGTCCTATTTTGCAGAAAGATATGCGGCAATTTGAGTTTTATTCATTTTGTTTCTATAGTTTTGCGTGTATGTAATAATGAATACTGAAAATTAAAATACCTGACTGTACACTGAAATAACTCATCATCTGCCTAGCCTTTTACCAACTATGTTGAGGTTGGCTTTCAGTTTCACCAGATTCAGTTAAATACCAATGTTTTACATGGAGCGACTGCCTATCTGACCTTCACAACCCAGTTAGTACTGGGTAATACAATACAAGACTGGACACGTGGAACGTACAGATAAATATATTTAGTAACTGAAAATCTCGATTCTTATACACACCTTAGTCCATAATAAAACTATGATTGGAATTTTGGAAAACAACTGCATGCAAACTCGCAGCTATTTATCCCCATGAATTTACAAAAGTCCTTTTTTAGAGATCACTTTGATTGTTGGAACTCTTGCACAAAACTTCATGACCCCAGTGGTTAAAGCTGTGCTTTATCTATCAGTAAAATGGCATAAATTTAATTACTAACAATAATTATGTACCTACATTTCAAAAACCCTAACTAACTAACTTGTTTTTTTTTGTGCAATAAAGAATAAGAATAGCCAACTTACGAATAAATGAAAAAAATTGTCAAAACACTCCTCCTCAACGCTGTCAACTGGTATACGACCCTAAGAGACTTGCGGCGTTGCCACATTGTATGGTACGTTTAACCTCTGGCCAAGGTAAAATCCAGCCCTTGGGTCACTGGAAGTGTCAACTAAGCGTTTTGAAATTTCCTTGCAAAAGGCTGTGAATGAACTTAAAGATTCGTTAATCTTCCCTTTTAAATGCCAGGCAACACTCGGTACCCTTCAACTCAGCAAAAAAAAAACGCAATTTCCAACGTCTTCAAAGATATTAGTAGCCACAAGTAGCCCTAAAATTAGTTAGTCAGACCACGAACAGGATCTAATCGTTTGTTCCTACCCGCCCTCATAGTTTGCGGAGTTTAATTGCTAATCGACTGAAAACGATAGAATACCTGATTACGTTATGCCTTCGTTCATATTATGAGGCTTGGTGACTAGAGTTCGAAGGAGACGTTATTTTTAAAGGTCAGGGCAATTCATCACACTGATATTACAGTCTTGATTCCATAAAGTATTTTTTTGGGGTTCCGTGCTTCAGTCGGCAAAAATGGAACACTTTGTTGCCCGTCTGTCTATCTTTCAAGACCTTTTTTCTCAGGAACACTTTGAGGTATCAATCTGAAGTTAATATCAAATACTCAAGTCTGCTATCCCTCAGGGAAGTGAAAAAAATTAACATGTCAACGCATCAAGTCAACGCGATCAAAGGATTTGACTGTTTATGTCGCACATTTTGCGATTTTACAATCAAATAATCGGAGGAATCAAAATTCAAATTCTTTATTGCGAGCTAAGTGTAGAGAATTTTGGAGATGTTAATAACCTACCTATTGTTAGAACTTAATTGTAAAACCTATACTTCCCGTTGACCTAGAATCATAAAAATTTAGCAAGAAACAATATCTCACAGCATGTTAAGGAAAAGATCTGAAAACCGTAAATATGAAGTGTATTAACAAAATACCTATAAGTTTATACGGAACCCTCGGTGCGCGAGTCCAACTCGCACTTGATCGTTTTTTTTTTTGTTGTATAGATTTAGTTTGAATATTTAAGTTTATTATAGTATTTAGAGCGAGTTGAATAAACTTTTTCACAGTGAGTTATAAATCTCCAAGTAATACATTCGCAGGCAAATTCTATATTACTTTTTATCTTGAATAAGTACTGCGGAAGTTTTCTACATTTATGATTTTAAACTATGCATGATGTCACGAAGATTGCGACTGCATGGCTTGTACTTTTCATGCCGCGGCATTTAAAGAGATTTATTTTCTAGAAACGTTCTCGTAATGTTCTAGTGGAAGGAAAAATATACGTACTGTAATTATGTTGTGGACATTGTCTTTGTTGAAGTCAGTTTTTTTTTAAAGGAAAATGAAATTCAGAACATCAAAACAGGAGAAGGAGGAGCTCCTGGCAAAATCTTCAGGTTAAGTCGCACTTGCCTAGGTTGGTCTGTGGATGGGGGACCACCCATTACATACCGAGTTTCCTCCGTGCCTCGGAAAGAACTTTAAGCCATTGGTCCCCTCTGTCATTTGTAAATCTTTGACACTCGTAAAAAATCAAAATATTTAATTTCACATAGGCCTATATGGGCACTTATAAAACGTCTAAAAATGTGCACGATTCGCGTTGGTCGTTTCCATGGAGAAGAACCGGCAAGAAACTCCATGGTTACTCTTTTCAAATCATTTGGTATTACAATATTATTTTGTTACAGCATTAGTACATAAGTATGGGGGGACAACGTAGGCCCGACAATAGGTCGTCAGTGGTCCGAAAGTCTGACAACTATTCTTACCAAAGGTTACCGTATTACCCAGTACTAACTGGGTTGTGGAGGTCAGATAGGCAGTCGCTCCATGTAAAGTATTCAGCTGCACCCGGTTAGACAGGAAGCCGACCCCAATATTGTTGGGAAAAGGCTAGGCAGATGAAAAAACATTAAATTTTCAGTATAAGAATCCTAACCTATAAGAATCACATAACATAACGCCAGTAATGCCCGAATGGTTAGGCAGAGGTGTTATTAGTACGAGTACACCCACATTTTGCCAGTTATGTTTTAAGTCCCATCTAATATGGAGCATGGCATTGCCACCAACCGGGCACAAATTCTATCCAGACTCCGTGTCCGCTACTGAGAAATGCCTGATAAAAAAACCTTTAAAAAGACCTGATTTTGGGGTAGAAAACCACGCTTTCCGGTAGACTTGTAACGTACTCAAAACATTGTGGTGATGGATGGATTGAATAGTACAAGGGTCGTGAAGGTCGTAAGTAAAAATATAACCAAAAAAACTTGTAATTAAAAAAAAAGTTGGAATTTTGACCCCCAATATTATACTTTAGTCCATTTTAAACATAAATTATATTTTGACCTTAACCATATGATATATATACAAAATATGATATATTCATACATATTTGTAATGTGCTCGCAAATACCTTTATTTTGATACCAAACACGTAATGATTACCTCAGTTTAATTTTTTTGAGGTCAGAATCTAAGGATATATTCCGTCACATAAAATTTTGATAAAAATGTATATAGCCTATTTTACGGGGCTATTATTAGGAATCTATTGGCACATCATTCATTAAAATCGGTTCAGTAGTTTAGGCGCTACGGTGGTACATACAAACATACATACATATGCTGCCAGAATCATAACCCTTTTTTTTTTTTTTTTTGGATGGGAAATCATCAAATGACTTCTCCCGCTCTAGGCCGAGCAGGAGGGAGTGTCAGACTTTTACTGACTAAAACCCATCCATGTTCCTTCCTCGCCCTTTGTGTTCCGGGGCCACGGTATCTCTTTCGAATAGTCCCGCAGCCCCGGCAGGCTTCGGTCCTTGCGGACCCCTTCTCTATTGCTGACTCTCTTTGAGGCGCGCGTGGAACACGAACGCGCCGTCGACACGGCCTGTCGTCATGAGACGTACGGACGGCGAGCTAGCCCATAGCTCCCCGTCCACAGGCCCGCGCCTACGGTGGCCGGAAGCCACCACGTGGCCCCCGACGCCCGGGGCGTCTCCCGCGGCGGCCGGGACGTGAGGATCTCTCCCTGTCCTGTTCCGCCACCTCCTTCGCTAGCATGACTGCTTCGCAGAAGGTGACGGCGTCCCATTCCGTCCGGCGGACCATGGCACGAACCAGGGCCGGGAGCGAGAGGTCGCCGCCGCCGATCGCCACCTCGAGGACACGGCGGCGCTCCACCCAAGCGGGGCACACCTCCACAGTGTGCTCCACCGTGTCCTCCGGCCTATCCTCACAGTGATAGCACCCGGGCGTTTCCTCCCGCCCGATTCGGTGCAGGAACTTACCGAAGCATCCGTGTCCGGTAAGAACCTGCGTCAGGCGTAAGGTGAGGACGCCGTGGCGTCTCTCAAGCCACTCCTCAAAGAGGGGACTTATCGCCACTATTGTGGCGTGCCCTAGAGAATCATAACCCTTCCTTTTGGCTTCGCTGTAGTCGGGTAAAAATAAAATGGGGAGAACAAGTGCCTTTCGGCTTTATTAAGGGTATGTCTACACCTATTATAAACTAGAATAACTTAAATTCTAATTAGTTCGTCACTTAGATTATCAAAAAATACCCATATATGTATATATACACCCACATAATAATAATGGACCCGTGTTTTTTTTTTGTTACGTAAACCAAAATTGACGAAGATACGACGCTTTTAAAATTCTCAATACGTCACGCCATGGTATAATTTTTAGTGCGTTCTGACAGTTTTGATGCGTTTTACCATTGTCAATATTCATTGATTTACAAAAACTAAAAATACGTGTAAATTAATTTCCAATACTCTAACTGACGGACTAAATAGATTTGCATTTTTTTGATACTGTCGTCATGCCTGTTGACCAGTACCAGAAGCCACAAGTTAATTAGCATTGGGCAGGAGCACAATGATTGTTTTTCCGTAACCACTGTTTTTAAAAACCTCAGTAATAAAACAGCTTGATTTTTTTTCAACTATACGTAATAAAGTTTAAAGATAACTATATTCATGCTAAACATAAAATGGCGGATCGAAGCTAAACTGGCAGAAAAGGAACAAAAGATATGCGAGTTCACCCTTGCCATTCGATTTGGCATACACCCAATGTACATTAGTGGCACTATATTCAGTTAAATTTAAAATTTTCGAAGGAAGATAGCTTGAACAGTAGCTTAGCGTACGGTTTTTCTCATTCCCATCAAGTTATTTTCAGTTGTTTTTCATTTTAATGGCGGCATGTCGCGGATGTTTAGTTATTCCATTCCCTGGAATTCATCAACCCGGAAGAAAATCCGAAATACGAACCGCAAGGGCGATGAAGGAACATGGATGGGTTTTAGTCAGTAAAAGTTTGACACTCCCTCCTGCTTCGCTCAGAGCGGGAGGAGTCATTTGATTATTTCCCATCTGAAAAAAAAAAAAGTGGTCTATGTGGAAATTCCTCTATTGCGAGCTCAGGTTGGCCACTGAAGATATACTGGGTGTTAAAGTAGTCGCGTGCCATAGCTTAGGGGTGAGTTCAGTATCGATAAAGAAACCCATAAATAAAAAATAAATCCAAAAAAATATTTCCTAAAAAAATAAAAAATATATTGCAAGATCAACCTAATTTAGTACCTACTAACTTCAAATAGCAATATAAAATAATTTTAATTCTAAACGATTGCTATTTTAAGTTAGAAGGTACTAAATTAGGTTGATGTTTCAATATTTTTTTTAATTATTTTTTTTGGATTTTTTTATTTTTTTTTTCGGGTTCCTTTTTTCCGTTTTTTTTTTTAATACAAGTTTTTAATGTAAGATTTTTAAAAACCTCCATGACCCCTGTACTATTCAATCCATTTATCAGCATAATGTTTTGAGTGCGTTACATTGAGTTCTACCATAAACATGATTTTTCACCTCAAAAAAAAAAGTAGTTTCCCAGCAATAATTTTTGCGTAAAGTTACTTAGTTTGATGTACAGAATGCTAGGTTGACGGCTTCGTGATGAGGTTGTTTGCACCCTGTATTATAATCTAGCTAAAAGGGGTATCTTCGATTCATCAGAAATCGATCGGTAGTGTGGAGCCCCTCTGCAGGATTTGCTCCACCTCCTGTACTGCCCATCCTGCACAACCACTTGCATTTATCAAGATCTAATCGAAGCAAATGTTAGAGCTGTGCAGGTGGCTAAATACTGGTCTAACACAATTTGAGTTCATCGACACGTAAAGAAGAAGATATCCCTGGAAAACTTTCAAAAAACATAATTAGCGTGTACTTAGTTTGGTTGTAATCCACCACGTCGTTGGAAAATCGATGGATTTCACAACATCATCTTCCTGCCCTTGTTATTTGGGATCGACGCAACACGTCTTATCTTCCATTCTGCCCTATCAAACGTCCAATATAATGTAAACCTTTTTCCTTCAAATCATTCCTCGCACAAACTTTGGCCTTCTCTCCCTCTCCATCCATCAACATTTATATTCATCACTCTTTTAGCACACTGATGGATGTCACATGTCTTTGAAAGCAGATTAATTGCCTTGCCTCTCTACTGCTGACCATCTGCATGTAAACTTATTGAAAATACAAAGGGTATATCTGACCTTCATCGAATCGAAAGCTTTTGATAGTTTAACACACAATGCAATATTTACCTTTTTGAACCTCCAAGAAATCTATTCCACATAAAACAACCTACCTCGCACGTATATCTGAACACTTTTTTTTTGTTGCCGGGACCCTGGGGCGGGCGGATCGGTCTGTCGGACTCTAACCGACTAAAAACCACCCCGGTGTTCCCTTCCCACACTTGCGCTGGGGATCACTAGTGCGCCTTCCACAATCCCCGGCTATTGCCGGCCCGCATCTGCGGGCCACCTCATGTCTGCGGGGGGAGCGAGGTGTACTCCCCCCGCAACGCCAGTAGGGGCGCGCGCGGAACACTACGCGCCACCGCCTCGGGTCCAGTTATTAGGCGGGGCGGCGGACGTCCCCAAGTCCGCCGTCCCTCTAGATCCGTTTAGGGCGGCCGGAAGAGGGCGTTGTCCGCCCTCCGCCGACGCCCGGTATGTCTGCTGCGGATCGGGAGAGTGGTCTCGACCTCCCTCAATCTCTCCGAAGCCTCCTTCAGTGAGATGACCGTTTCACAGAAGGAGATCACCGCATCCCACGACTCTGCGCTCCCGACCATCGCGCGAGTGACAGATCGGTTCCCACTTCTGTCACGAGGGCACGGCGTGGCTCCTCCCATTCGGCACACTCTGCCAACGTATGCCGCGCCGTGTCCTCCAGACAATGGACGCAGTGATTACACTGGGCCTCCGGCTCCCTGTTTATGCGACACAGGTACTTCCCGAACCAATATCTGAACACTGCCTTAATTAAATTACGATTATTATGATTTCGACGTCCGTCAGTAATAAAATTATAATTGTCTCCCCATTCGGGAAATTACAAATTTTGGTAGACCTGCTGGATACAACTCGCATGAACTCACGCCCCATTTCATTTAAATCTCAATTAATTAATATTAAATTATTGGAAATCGAGGTAAAAGTTTGCTGTTTATTTATTTAAATACAAGTTAAAACCGAGTTTTATGGAAATTTTATAAATGAAAGAACAGTTTGATTTTGACAAAGAACCAGCAACCGTAACCAAAGGGAATTAAAGATCAAGATTTGGTTGTGGAGGTAAGTTCCATTAGGTAAGTTGGCGCAACACGTTTTTTTCTTCCGTTCTCGTCGTCGTCACGCTATCATTTACTCCTTTCCATCCATCCATCCATCGTTTCTTTGGTCTTCTTCTCCCTCTCCATCCATCCACATTTATATTCATCACTCTTTTAGTCACATGCGATTCGTCCCTCCTCATCACATGTCCATACGTGTCAGTCGATTACCTTTCAACTTTTCTGTCGCTCCATGAAAAATATAATATTCAGCTGCATCCGGTTGGACTGGCAGCCGTTCGCAACATAATTGGTAAACGGCTAAGCTCATGGTGATGATCCTGTCCAGTCCATGGATTTTCTTGCCCATGCTTTTGCATAGAGATCTGCGCCTTAGAATAGGCAACTACAGTACTTTCATAGTTATTATGCCTTGTGACTGGGACTGTAGCTTCATCTTTTTGTAATGGTCTTGTTGAAATAAATGCTTTGAGTTTGAGTTTGAAAAATTTAGAGCAAACTTCAACAGATAATTATAAGGCGTTAACGGACTCTTCACGAAGTTGTCAACCAAGCATGCTTATTATGTGGCTGGGACTGTTGCTTCATCTTTTTGTAATGGTCTTGTTGAAATAATGCTTTGAGTTTGAGTTTGAAAAATGTGGAGCGAACTTCTTTAATAAATGTATAAAGCGTAAATGGACCCTTCACGAAGTTGTCAACCAAGCATGCTGTACATCAAAATAAGTAACTCTAAGCTAAAATTAGTGCTGTGAAACGACTTTTTTTTGGGGAGAAAAATCACGGTGGTAGAACTCAATGAAACGCACTCAAAATTACCGTTTTTTTTTCTGTTGGGAAATCATCAAATGACTCCTCCCGCTCAGGGCGGAGCAGGAGGGAGTGTCAGACTTTTACTGACTAAAACCCATCCATGTTCCTTCTCGGTATCTCTTTCGAATAGTCCCGCAGCCCCGGCACTCAAAATTACCTCCGTAACTAAGAGGATCCCATGTATGATCCAGGACAAAAAAAAATCGCAATGATGGAGAGAACAAGTGCCTTTCGTTATCGTTAAAGCTATTTTAAACCCTTTTATGACCTCACCATTCTGATACATTCTGATCTCAAGATTAGAATTTTAAACCAAGATTTACAAATACAAGCTTACAAAAAGTACCTATTACTTCTAAAACAAATCTTCAAGGTGTTAGATTAAAAGACGTTTCACTTTAACAGCCAGAACGAAAGAGATTACATTTGATTTTATTTCTCTTTCGCTTGTAACGTTCATTTTGTTAATGGTTTTTGTATTAACTAAGCATTTGATAGGGAATTGTGTGTTTTAGATTTTGTTGTTTGTATTTACAGAATTACTGATATCGATAAAGCGGATTATGGCAGTTCCAGTTGCAACGACAAGTGTAAGAGAAAATAAACATGTTCCCACTGCTGGGACACGGCCTCTTCTCTATGAGAGGGAATAGGCTATAATCCACCACGCGGGCCCAGTGCGGGTTGGTAGATGTAAAATGCCGGTTTCCTCACAATTTTGTCTTCACCGTTTTGACAGCAGTGGTGATGAAATAAATTATACTAAGTAATGCGCCTGCCTAGGTTCGAACCCACGACTTACTGCTCGTAAGTCGGGGCCGCCACCACTGGGCCACCGCTGCTCTCTTTGCTCTATTCGCATTGACCGAATTGCTTTGCAGCCGTTTAGCCTTATTTTATTATAGTTTTCTTTTTCATTTATCTTATATGTCAAGGACCTTCCTGATCAATGGTCCAGTTTGCCGCTGATTCGGCCTTTAAAGGGAGGTACCTCCTCACTATACTGTCGCGTGCGTGTATTGGATTCTGAATCAAGATATTTATTAAAAAGTAATAATCAATGAAGGTTTTCATCCAGTCACAGTCTATTTGAAGGATATTTTTTAATTGTTTGTCAGAACTGCGGAATTAAGAGTATAATCCATCTGAAAAATCAAATTGTTACGTATAAATACTGGTAGGCGGGAATGGAACTCTTGGTCTTGAAATAAGATAATGTATGTAGTAATTGTACCCAAAAAACGCAACTCCAGCATTTAACTTGAACTCCCCCAAAAAATAGCCTACCTCAAAAAACCAACAAAGGGACATAACTAACAAAAAAGATCCCATTAACCGTCACGCGATTCTCGCCTTTAACGACAACACAATGGTGCACATATTCGTAACAACGGTACATCTGTAAGTTGTATGAATAGATTTGTACAAAAGAAAGACGTATTCTCTTTCAGGTGTATAAGGCATTCTGTTATATAAACTAGGGCAACGCATTGTTGGAAAACAATGGTAGTTTAACAGAATGTTGGTTTGTTTCTTTATCTAATTTTTGTTGTGTGGGTCTGTAGGCTCACGGGCTCAGCAGTGATTGCGGGTTCGAGACCGTTTGAAACTGTACTTTTATCATAGTGAAAAATCTGACAGAAAATGGATGAAGAAAACGTGTTACGCCCACGCCAAGTAACATGGGGCCATAGCAAGAGTTGCTATGGTCAAATCACTTTAACTAGGCAAAACCATTGAATGTGAAATTGTACCACAAACTGGCTATTGGAAACGATATTTATCGGTACCCGTACTATCTGTCGCTAAATATTATAATAATGTCTCATACGTATCACAGTACAGGACCTGTGTGTTACACATACGCGTTCGATATGATATTTTGCGACAGTTAGTTTGGGTAGTGATATCGTTTACAATTTTGAGTTTTTGGTACAAGTTTACATTCAATTGTTTTACCAGATTAATACGATTCTATGAATAACTTACGGCGCAGACAAGAGATTTTATGAGACTTTCGAGACAACTTTAAGAACACCAAATTGAAGGTGTCTGTAAATCTCTCATTCCAAGGTTGACCTTTTTTTTGCTTAAGCAACTGCACTAACAGTCGTTAGCACATCAAGTTACCGCAAACTGTAAAATTTCTGCAAATGACTTTAAACCATAAAACGTTGGTGGTTAAGTTCAAAATCGAATCAGGAAATTTGACAGTTTGTACTAACTTGATGCACTGATGACTGTACTATAGAATTTCTAAATAAAGTAACTGCGCCTAAGTAAGAGTCGAGTAAAACTTTCAAAAGTAAAATATTACTAACCAACTTCCCACTTTATTTCCATGAATCAACACTCACCAGTATAAAGTTTCCCGAGATTATTGTACTCCTGAAAATTGTGTACAGATGATACGAGCTCACATCACGATCAGTGATTTAATGAATTGCATTTCAATCATTGCGAGTGTTTGACATTCCATTCATCTCCGATTCGATGGAGACTTCGAACATACGAATTAATTTTAAATGTACGCATTTTTATTGTTATAAAAAAAAAATCGAGCTAGGGACGCGAGCGAGGTATCCAGAGACGCGTCTTTGCGCGAGCTAGCTATGTATTGAATAAAAAAGGGTAGGTGCCGAACAAAAATTTTGGGTTTTGCTCGAAAAACCAGTTTTTGAACCAAAAAATAGAAGTTATTTATTTCATTTGTGTATTTAAAACGAGATGGTAAGTAGTATAAATTATGATAATTAGTGATGGTATCAGTATCATCATTAAATTACGAAAAAATAAGGAAACCTAGCAAAACAACACTGTTATCGACTAAATAAGGCCTACGCCGTAGCAATATAAGGCCTACGCCGTAGCAATATATGGCCTACGCCTTAGCAGTGTAAGGCCGTAGCAATTCTGTCTGTAAGACTGGTTGTCAGACTTTCGTTTTTTCCGAGGCACGGGGAAACTCGGTATGTAATGGGTGGTCACCCACCCACAGACCAACCTGTGCAAGCACGGCTTAACCCAAAGATCGACCCGAGCGGCTGTTATTATTTAGCCACGTGCTACTCCTGCTGAGCTGTTTTTTCTGTGTTTCAAAATTCTTTCAAAAATCAAAACTTTCATTGACTTGGCACTAAATCTGAAAGCTTTCATCGGCTTCGGATGACATGTAAAACTAAAGCAAACACTTTATGGACTTGAAGTTAAAAGGAGTTTTTATTTGAATAGTTCCCCATGTTCTTCATAACACTTATGTAAGTCGTTACAAGTGACATTAAGATGGTACTAAGGTGGTACTTTAGTGTTTTAGTGGGACTAAAGATTGTGATGTTGACGGTACTGATAGTGGCATTTATGTGAAGTTTGTTTGGAAGTTTTGAAGAAGATTTTAGATCGTAATTCCGTTAATGCCCGTTGTCAGTGACCTCACACGAAGGAACGTAAGCAAAGAATCTGAACTCATCTTTTCTTGTTTCACCATCTGTTTATGAGTAGGTCATCATCATCATCATTTCAGCCGAAAGACGTCCACTGCTGGACATAGGCCTCCCTCAAGTGTCGCCACATTGACCGGTCCCGTGCGAGTCGCATCCAGCGGATCCTCGCAACCTTCAAAGTGGTAAGTCGTATGCTTCTAAATCGTGATTTTACCCAAGTTTAGTATTTAAATTAATTAGATCTATTTTTTACTGCCTCGTTGGTCCAGTAGTCGCAAGCGTGACTGCTGAGCATGAGGTACTGGGTTCGATTCCCGGGTCGGGCAATTTGTTCTTGGGATTTTTCATCAGGAATTTCTCAGTAGCAGCCCCGTGATTCTGCATTTGTACCTGGTTGATGGTTGCAATGAGCTCGCTCCCTGTTACATAGGACTTTTGCGACGTTGGTCTAAAGCCGCAAGTGCATGAGAGGGTTCGATTTCCGGGGTTGAAAGTGTTATTGAGTTTTTTCCATTAGGAATTTCTCTATAGCAGCAGCAGTCCCAGGAAAAAGGCTCGCCTCCTATTACATGCGACTTAAAACATAACTGTCGAAAGGTGGTACTTACTATTAGGCACACCTCTGTCTAACCCTTTAGGGATTACAGGCGTGATTTTATGTAAGAAGTATCTGTCACTGTCCATTTGTCATCAGTTAGCATGCATTCACTGGTCCCGTTTACACTAACAGTTTTGTTCACAACAAAAATCCCCCGTAATCATAAAACCACCACATCGTTAAAAACTAACGAATGTTTAATAAATCCCCAGATACTCCAGTAAACAAATCGGGCAGTTAATCTCTGGTTAAATGTATCGTTGCGATCAGTGAATAGGTCCGAACAAATGGTACGGAAAAAGGGTTCGCCCGATGGCAACAAATAACAGACAAATGGTGTCGCCTAAGCGGTTGACGGTTGACGGGCAACTTTTTTGTGGTGTGGATGGCGAAAGTGATTGTTGGGAAACTATTTGGTAACTGGTTCTGATGTTTAAACAGATAAAGTAAGTCTGAATAGTGTGCCAAGAAGAATTGGTGTTAAGAATGTTCATAATCAGTATGTTGAAGTTGCCGGTTCTGGGACAGAAGCTTTTTTTGTTTGGGATCTAGCGGGACAATCCACTACACCAGGGGTCCGTAACCTGCGGCTCGCAAGCCACATGCGGCTCTTTAGTCCCATACGCAAATATTATTTATTCTAAAAAAAAAACACTTAAAAATCGTTCTGAATCGGTTAACGAGGATTAGGCACCATTTCTATCATATAAATTTGTAAGGTTGGCTCGTCCAACCCCTGCACAGCTCGGGTCCATTGTGCTTTGGTGGCTATCATAATAACATGTTTTCAGATTTTTAGTTAAATGACGTGTTGGTTTTCTTACGATGTTCCATTTAAAGTAAATTGTTTCATCCTTCAGGGATTTTTTTTTTCTAAGAAAACGGCAACTATTTTTTAACAATTACGTATTTTATTGCGACGTTCCTCGGTGACTAATATACTAACCTAACATTTTTATTTGAATGATCGATCCTTAGCTTTTCAATATTTTCAGGCTGTTTTTCCTGTAGTTTTTTATTGCAAAAGAAGGCTTTTTTCATGCGCAGAAAAAAACCCTTGGCAGCCCGTCTGCATAAAACCTTTTTGTGAAAATTCTAATTACGAACACAGAACGGCATCTAGGCACCTAAAACGTAATAAATAAGACCATCTAAATAGGCCCCAGATCCTATGTTTCTATTTGTTCCGGGATATTTATAGCTGCTATTTTCAGAATTAGGTCCCTTTCTTAATCCTTCGTCTTTTTCCTTATCAAAGACGGTTTTACTTTTGGTAACTGTTGAGGACATAGTTTGTGATATTAATATTATGAGCGGTTTCTTGAATATTTGCTGGCTGTTTGTTAAGGAAAGTGGCGTTGGTAACTGAAAAGTTGTGAAGTAATAGGCGAGACAACAAAAACAATCTAATTCGTCCGTCAGTTAGATTATCAAAAAATATTTGACCTGTGTTTTTACTTTTGTTACGTAAACCAAAATTGACGAAGATATGACGCTTATAAAATTTTCAATATGTCACGCATAAGTATAATTTTTAGCTAGTTCCGACGTCACGAGCCCCCACTCCCGAGTTTTGATGCGTTTTATCTTTTGTCAATATTCATTGATTTACTAAAACAAAAAATACGTGTCCATTAATTTCCAATACTCTAACTGAAGGACATGTGATGCGAAAGAATGAGAAAAATGTTGAGTACGAATGGACATGGCTATAAGAGTAGAGGAAGACCAAAGAACCGATGGGTGGACTGTGTGAAAGATAATAATGGCTAGAAAGGAGGTGACTGCTGAGATGACGAGTAATAGAGAAGTATGGAAGAAGAAGACATGCTGCGCCGACTTCAAATAAACTGGGATAAGGGAAAGATTATTATATTTGTTTGGAACATTACAGCAGATCTTCTATCGGTTACAATGAGGACATAAACCTTATAGGGGACACCAAGAAAGGGCGTGTCTATGGTACTGAACATCCTAGAGCATTGAAAATATGTTGAAAACAGCATCAATGACGAGTAAGAATAATATAGACAAAATAATAATTAAATTTTATAATAGTGGTGGCCTTTTTTTTCTTTGT
Organism: Xestia rhomboidea; assembly: GCA_963853795.1. Classification (NCBI taxonomy): domain Eukaryota; kingdom Metazoa; phylum Arthropoda; class Insecta; order Lepidoptera; family Noctuidae; genus Xestia; species Xestia rhomboidea. The sequence continues at coordinate 16,139,454 of OY970776.1, forward strand.
ATCGATAATTATCTTTACTTTACGACTGCCTGGTTTGTGTAGTGGTCCCAAGCGTGACTACTGAGCATGAGGTCCTGGGTTTGATTCCCGGGTCGGGCAAAGTGTTATTGGGTTTTTTCATGAGGAATTTCTTAGTAAATATGGAGTCTGGATTTGTGCCCGGTTGATGGTAGATGGTAATAGGCTCGCCTTTATTACATGGGACTTAAAAACAGAACTGGCAAAATGTGGGAGTACTATTAGGTACAACTCTGCCTTATTCTTCTGGGATCACAAGCGTGATGTTATATTATGTATGTATGTCATAATTATGTAGGTATGTTAAATGTATTTTTCACCCATTTACCGCATGCTTTCTCAAGAGAACTCAAGTCGTAGTGAATTATATATGTCTTTGCTGGTTCTGTAGCCTCAATTAGGACTAAACTTAGATTGTATAATGTTTCTTTTTTGTTTAATTTTTCTTGCCCAACACTTTTTAAATTTTTTGAAAAGTTAACTTTTAGTAAGTTTTATTTATTTTCCCCTTTTTTTTTAATTACTTAAGTGTTTTACGTATAATATATTTACAGTATTTATGCATGCTAGATTCACATATAGTAGTTGTCAAAAAAAAAAACAATCTGCATTTTACATTACAAGAAAACAACAAAATTCTCATCAGCAAACTTGGTTCTAGTAATACAAAACCCTTTAGAAGTATCAATTCAAATTCAGTAACAGAAACCACAGTTAGAATTAACGACTCGTCACATTGTGCGGTCTAACCAATAGAACTACCCAATTATTTACCACGGCCATCGTAAAACTGGGTTCGGGATAATGCCATGGGATTCTTAATGGTTCTACCGATTGTCTTCTGTTTCACAATTATTACTATAACAATTTTGTGAGCAGTTCGGGACTAAACAATTTTCAGCATAATAGGCATGACGACTGTATTAAAAAAATGTAAATGTATTTAGTCCGTCAGTTAGAGTATTGGAAATTAATGGACACGTATTTTTTTGTTTTTGTGAATTAATGAATATTGACAAAAGATAAAACGCATCAAAACTCGGGAGTGGGGGCTCGTGACGTCAGAACTAGCTAAAAATTATACCTAGGCGTGACGTATTGAGAATTTTAAAAGCGTCATATCTTCGTCAATTTTGGTTTACGTAACAAAAGAAAAAACACGGGTCAAATATTTTTTGATAATCTAACTGGCGGACTAATTAGTTTTTTTTTGTCGTCTCGCCTATACGCTACCCCTTGGTAAGACTGGTTGTTAGACTTTCGGGCCACTGACTATCTGAGACGACTGTCAAAAATCTACAAATATTATCCCAGACCAACGGCTTAACGTGCTTTCCGAGGCATTGAGGAAACTCGATATGTGATGGGTGGTCACCTATCCACGGACCTAGCCTGGGCAAGCACTGCTTAACCTAAAAAAATACCAAAGCGGCTGTTATTGTTTAGCCATGAGCTCCTGTTTCTATCACGTATACAGGGTTATTTGTAAAACACCGACAACCTCTCAGGACTGTGTTACTAACATCATAATCAACAACTTTTGTTCTATGACTTTATAAAATTTCATCATATTTTAGTTCATCAAATTTTCGTCCAAAAATAAAAATATTGAAATTGAACGCTCTAAATGTTAAGAAATCTATGCGAAGCAAAAGAAAGCGATAGTACAATAGTGAGGGGAGTGGATTCAGGGCGGCGAGGGCCCGTAAAAGCGTTCAATTTAAATATTTTGATTTTCTTATGAAAATTTGATGAACTAAAATATGATGAATTTTTAAAAGTCATAGAACAAAAGTTGTTGATTATGATGTTAGTAACACAGTCCTGAGAGCTTGTCGGTGTTTTACAAATAACCCTTTATACAGTCTGCAATAACAAAGTACAAAAATCGTGATGAAACCGAATACACTCTCATCTAGACCTTTAATACCACATTTTCACAAACTAAGCGCAAAATCTGCTGCAAATTGCGGTTAAAACTTGGCCAAGAAATAAACTAATACCTCACAAAATAAAACCCATTTTGACATCACACAATTGAAAACTTGTTACTTTAGTCGTAGCAAACCAAGCAGGGTTCGCTGTTACCAGTGTTGGTAGATTCGAGATTTTTCCCCATTTTTGGGAAAAAAAAAGGTTCTAGATGAAATGACATCCTTGGAGATAATTTATCCAGGAACAGATAAACCAAAACTAAAAAGAAAATAAATCACGCTCAAGAAATCAAGAGACATTAATTAACACCCGAATTAGTTATTTGTAATAATAACTTACTAATAATACAGGGATTGGTTGGTGTCGCGCATGAACGGTATCGGACAATTTTACATGTCACAGAGAGAAAATTCGATACCTAGATAGATGGATGATTGTTAATTACTCTTTCACGCAAAAAATACTCAACGGATTTTCATAAAATTTGATAACAAAGCTTTTACATCAGAAAAACAGCTGGGCATAGGTATAATCTAAAAAGAAATAGTGTAAAAAAACAAACTTACGGGGGCGAAGCAGCGGTCGGAAACTAAAAGTTTTACAACTCACCGTTCGTTTCAATCCTGATTGAAAAATTGAATAGGAAAAAAAGTTGCAAAAAGATTGAATAAGGGGAGAATTCCGAAGCTCGATCTAGCAACCCTGCTTACTACAGAACAAAATGACACAGAATGTAATCCGACTAACTGAAGAGGAATTTGCATAGCTGTCTTGCCGGGAAGACAGTTGAATTGAATAGAAAACAACGTGTTTCTGTATTAAATAAATGAGTTTATATTTATTTATGTCGCGTATGTGAACTATCGCTTAAGTGCCGTAACAATAATTATAAGGCGTAAAAAGACCCTTCACGAAGCTGGCAACCAAGTAAATCAACTAAGTAACTACGCAAAAAATATTGCTGGGAAAAGACTTTTTTTTTGCGGTGAAAAATGACGCTTTACCGACCCATTGTAACCGAATCGAAACATTGTGCTGATGGATGCTTTGAATAGTGCGGGGGTCGTGAAGGTATTTAAACTTAAGGAAGAACAAAAAAAATTGGAAATTTGACCCACAATATCTCCGTAACTAGAGGGTTCCCCGATAAGGTCTAGAACAAAAAAATGGTCGCAATGACCATAAAATTATGCTAAGTAAAATTCTGCCTGGGCTAATTGATTAATGATACAACTTTAGCCTTTTCCCATCTATATTGGAGTCGGCTTCCAGTCTAACCAGTACTGAAAATACGGGCAATTTCACATGGACCGACAGCTTCGGCAAGAGCTCGTGGCTAAATACACTCGAGAGCAATGAATCCGGGTCACTTAAAGAATGTTAAAAATCTCGGAAACTAAAAATGATAGGTTAATGCAATAAATTGTATTTAATAGACAATGTAATACTCCTTAAATGAAAGTAAAAAAAATATGAGTCACCATACATTTTATTAACACAAAATTACATAAAGAAAAAAACTGCTGATCTCTCCTTAAAACAAAAATAGGAAACATGAAATTTTTGAACTTTATTACGATTTTCTTGAATTTTAATACTTCGTATTGCCTCCTCGTGCTTCCATTACTGCGTTTACGCGGTTTGGCATGCTGTACACCAAGTTCCTTATACGATTTTGGGGAATATTCTCCCATTCCTCTGTGAGAGCAATTTTGAGCTCACGAAGCGTGATTGGGGGAGGGTTTCGTTGTTTTACGCATCTGCCTAGCTCGTCCCAAGCATGCTCGATCGGGTTGATATCCGGGCTGCGCGCTGGCCACTCCATACGAGTAATGTTCATCTCTTGAAGGTAGTCATTCACAATCCTACCTGTATGAGGTCGGGCATTGTCATGCATAAATATAGCATCCTCACCTAAATTGACCATAAATGGACCAACGTGATCATTGAGGATTTCTTCCACATATCTTACGCTAGTTTAAGAGCCGTTTTCTATGATCACCAGCTCTGTGCGACTTTCAGAAGAAATTCCGGCCCACACAAGTACAGACCCACCACCGTAGGCTACTTTTTCTTCGATGCATGCTTGCTTGAATCTTTCCCCTGGTCTTCGATACACTCTGTGTCTTCCATCGTGCTTGTAGAGCATAAATTTTGATTCGTCGGAGAACATAACTTTTGACCAATCTTCAATACTCCAATTTACGTGGCTCTGGGCATATCTTAGTCTTGAAATACGATGCCCACGCTCCAGTTTAGGGCCGTTTGCAGGTCTAAGGGGTTTTAAGTTAGATTCAGCAAGCCGACGTCTTACTGTCCATGCACTTGGATTGCTTCCTCCGAGGCGTCGAAACTGATTTGTGAGTTCAGTTCCTGTGAGAAAGCGATTTCGAAGCATGGTGTTCACCAAGTATCGGTCTTCTCGTGCTGTGGTACACCTGGTTCTGCCCGTTCCTGGTCTGCGTAGGTTAGAACCAGTTTCTTCGTAACGTCGGAGAACTCTTTGTACTGTTGACAGCGACACACCGACAGTCCTGGCTGTATCGCGCTGACTCCGGCCGGTTTCCAGCATTGTAAGTATTCTGGTGCATTCTTCAGGCGTAAGCGACATAATTTCAGCTTGAATAATGAATATAGAGCACTATCAACATGGTTTATGTACCCACATAAATGACAGATTACAAACAAAAGCAAAACCAAATGCTGTAATTTCGTAGTTCCATCTTCGAAAGTGACCCTTTTTCAAATTTGATTTTTTTATGATATAACTATACAATAACTAAGAAGTTTTAATACCTTCATTTAAGGAGTATTACATTGTCTATTAAATATAATTTATTGCATTAACCTAGCATTTTTAGTTTCCGAGATTTACAGGTTAAGTCACGCTTGCCTAGGTTGGTCCATGGATTCTCCGGATGTGGAGATTCCGTGTCTCGGAAACCGGCTGTCAATTGTAGATCTTTGGCAGTCGTTAATCAGTGGCCCAAAAGTCTGACAACTAGTCTTAACAAGAAGTGTCGTATTACCCAGTATTAACTGGGCTGTGGAGGTCGAAAAGGCAGTTGCTTCAAGTAAAATACTGGTATTTAGCTGCATCTGGTTAGACTGGAAGCCGAGCCCAACATAGTTGGGAAAACGCATGCAGATGACGACTGCATCAACAGCCCAGTTACAGGATAACATTTCCTTAAATTCGGTTTCCAAAAATCACTTGGAGACTGGAAAAATAACTTGAAATAGACGACACTACCTTGAAAAGAATCCAATCTATTTCTCATACACTACAAACGGTTTAAACAGATTGCAAGTGCAAAAAAGCCGTATAAAACTGCGTCATCTCTTTGTTCCCAGCGGTGCTGGATTTAATCGTGTTTGTCCCGCAAATATAGGTTTTTCTGCCGTCCGCATCTGTATGTCTGGACCTTATTTGTTTTGGTATACGCTACCTTTTTCATTATGGCGTAAATAGATATTTGGACGGAATGGCAGAGGCGGTGGTGTGCGAGGTTTTCGCGACAGCAGCTGCTTATTGATTATATTTATCATAATATAACACGACGCCTGTAATCCTCGAAGGGTTTGGTAGAGATGTTTCTATTAGTACGCCCACAATTCGCCAGTTGTGCTTAACAGTTGCGTTTTTTTTAAGTTTAGAGCAACAGCTAGGTACTAAATAAATATTAAAATAAAATTACGATGATCAATTATGGAACAACGAACTAAATATCATAATGACAAAGTTCAAATTATAATGCATCCTGTACGAGCAAACCCGTACAATTCTAATGTATCAATTTTATGCTGACATCGACGCGCAGCGAATGAATGTACACAATTTTAAGTCAACGATCAGTAGTCGCATAGCACCGTTTGGGCTAACCACAAAAGACTCATTCGCCGCGAGTAGATCAGTTATCAGTTTGGGGTGTTCTATCAATACACGAATTCAATCATTCTATCATTTAAATGTATCTTACCCGTACACATCCAAAAGAATATTGTTACTTTTTTATTACAAACAGCCACTTTATATAACCACTTTATATAACCACTTTATATAACACTTTATATAACTACCTTAGAATGCATACCGCTAAAAAAGATAGTAAAAGTGCTCTTTTTTCTTCTTTTTCGTGTGGTTAGTGACTAACCTGGTGTCGAGAGTTCGTATTCCGCCCATGGGGCTCTGACTTGGCTTGACATGCAGTCAAGAAATATCTCTCAGGCATGCTGGTTTTCTCACGATATAAAGAAAAGATTAAGAGTGATGATGGAACGTAATTTATCTGAAAATAGAAATTCAAGTGTAAGATTTTCCTTTTAGATAAAAGAAAACGGATGTTTATTTACAAGCGAAAATCCTGAGCATACGCCAAAAACACTTCAACAAAAGGATAAATGGGCCTATATAAAAATAAATGAACGATCACTCAAACTAAAATAGACCAATATCCACATTGAAAAGGTCGCCCAGACCTTCATAAACATTCCGATTACAACCCCTTCTCTTTGGCAAGTTCATATATATGAATGATTTATCAAACATATGCCATTATTGTACTGTGGAAGTTTCGCCAAGTTCGGCAAATAAATTATCGAACTTGAATTTGATATAACTTGAATTGTGGATTGGATCGTGCGTATTGGGACAGAGTTTTGCTCAAGACAGCTGTATGAGGATTACTGTCTTTAGGAAAGTTTGATAATGAATATTGATGGCTTCAATGGTAGGGTGAGATCAAAGGTGATACGACTAGAAAGGGGGTGGAAACCCATCTGACTGAACACCAGTATTTTACATGGGGTGACTGCCTATCTGACCTCCACAACTCTGTTAGTATTGAACAATACGATCCCCTTAGTAAAACTGACTGTCAGATTTTCACTGACACGGCCGGTTTCTGAATTGAGAATTTAACGTTGAGAACGTCTTAAGCACGACCTAACTATGACTTAAAAATATTTTTGTTTTTGAATTAAGTTTAAGTTTAATTTGAGAATTCTCAAATTTGACAGTTTAGAACATCAACTAGTGCTTATCTCAAAATTTGCGTTTCTGAACACGATTGACAGTACTCAAATCCCGCTCAATACAAACTTAAACGTTTCACAGTTGAGTAGCCGAATCTGCGTACTTAAATCTTACTCAACCTGCTTGTTGCTAAATAAATTGAGTTATTGTGGCTAAAAACATGTCGATATCTCATTATCATCGATGGAGGACCTGGAGCCTCAAATACGACAACCACGGAGACGAAGAGTGGCATGAAATCGTCCATTTTTTTTTGTAACCCTCGATGATGTTGTGCAATTAAAGATCGGTTTAGATTCACAAAGGAATCTTAATTTGTTTGTTTGCTGTTATAAAATAAAACAACATTTACCATCTAGTAGAATACAACGGAACATAACCTACAAACGATTGACTTATTGAGTAATGACAAAATACGTTTCGTTCTTCACAAACGCATTTTATTATTTATTCACAATAACAGTAAATCGACCATAAACTTATAAAATTTATTCTCGATCTGATGCAACATAATAGTATCTAACTTCTAGAATAAATTTCACAATTTATATGTATATGCAAATTTTTAAACCAAATCACTTTACTAATAAATACCGGTTTTTTTTCTTGTGATGGAACGTCTAAGTTAAACTCAACTAAAACTCAACTAAAAGCAGTTTGAGAAAAACTGATTATGACGAATGAAACGCAGGAATCTTAAGTACTCATCAACTACTTGAGCAAAACTCAACTGAGTTCCACTAAAATGCTCAATTCAGAAACCGGCTGTAACCATGAAATGCTGACTAATAGAAAAATATGGAAAAATAAGATATGTTGCCGCCTCAAAATAAATTAGGATAAGGGTAGGACAACGTATGAATGGTTTTGTTCTCTTGATCCAGACTCAAATTAGTTGGCAGTTGACGATTCATAAATGCAAGGTCTAGACAAGTGGCTAACGTTTTAAAATCATTTTTAAAACGAACGAACGATCGAACGAACGACGACGTTCGACAAACGTTTTTTTATTTTTTTATTTATGAATTTATTTATTTATTTAAATACGGTGAACCTAGCCACGTAGATACACTGCCTTGTTGATCTAGTGGTTGCAAGCACGACTGCTGAGCATGAGGTCCTGGGTTCGATTCCCGGGTCGGGCAAAGTGTTATTGGGTTTTTCCATCAGGAATTTCTCAGTAGCTGACTCAGAGTCCGGATTTGTACATGGTTAATGGCAATAGGCTCGCCCCCTATTACATGGGACTAAGGTTTCGTTTCCACCAGAGATGTGCGAGGTTTTACGAATCCTCGCACACACCCCTTTTACCAACCAATAAATCATGATCTGTCCAATGACCGATTTGGTCGAGACGCCATTGTTTAACCGTTGTGTCTACTTCGTGAACAGATCATGGGATAATATCGCTTCTTTTCGCAGCTTGAACTATTCCAGCTATGTGATTGGTTAGTTACACACACACATCCCTCGCTACGCATTCTCGCTCATCTTTAGTAGAAACACAACCTAAACATAACTGGCGAAATGTGGGTGAACTATTAGGTACACCTCTGCCTAACCCGTCGGGGTTTACAGGCGTGATGTTATGTTATAAACAAGGTTGACTTATACATCGTCACCGCTGAAAGAATAAAAATAGTTTATCACCGTGAAAGGATTAATAATTATATACATTTTCACTCGTCCGATTTTAAACCGGGGTCTCGCCATATTGAAAATGGATGTGCCATCTTTATCCTCTCGATATTTTCCCACGTTTTTCCTGTTCGGCGTTCGCCTTATTGTTTTTTTTTTATTTCTTCGTTTAATGTTTATTTATTTATTTATTTACCAATTATGACATCATTACAGACTCGTCCAATACGATGCTTTATTACATACAAATGTGTTTGTTTAGGGATGTGTTATTTCTTTTGAATCTTGTTTTTAGTGATGTTATTTTATCTTTAGATTTTGCTTGCCGCTTCGCTCGCATTAATTTAGAATTTGTCAATCAATTTGGGTTTTACTCTGCTTGTAATAATATAATTCAGTCATGATTCTAAAGACACGTGGTGCCATCTATTATAATAAACATCCAACTCAAACTCAAACTCAAATCATTTATTTCAATTAGACCATTACGGCACTTTTGAATGTCGAAAATACAAAAAAAGCAAAGCTACAGTCACAAGGCATAATAACTTGAGAAAGTACTGTAGTTGTACAACGCATAACAAATATTATGTAACTAATACAACAGGACCGAACAAAACGACAGCAACGCACGGACAGCTTGCACGTCGTAACTGCGACAAGCAAGTTACCAATCACCATGATGCTGTGCTATGGGGCCCCCACAGCCCAGCGCTGGTTTTCAGTGGTCACCAGAGAAAAAAGTACGGAAGCCTATACTGCATAAATGTTGGGAATACATCACAATACATTTAATAATATTATAAAGGCGAAAGATTGTATGTGTGTATGTATGTTACTCCTACACGCAAAAACTACTGCACGGATTTGGATGAAATTTGGCACACAGGTGGTTTGTAACCCGGATTAACACATTATTTATTTATTTAGGGAAAACAAACAATTGTACAATATATGTTACAATAAACATTACAACGTATATTATGTAGGCTAATGTACAATCCACGACGTTTCCACATATTACTTAGGTTAAAGATACAGTATAGACACAATAGTTTAAATGACAATAACGTAAATATAAAAAAAATACAAAAAAGTAATAATAAAATATGACAGGAATAGATAAAAATCAAATACATTACTTACCTATCTTAGGACTAAAGGTATAAAAAAAATAAAAGAATACATTACTAATTACACAATTGCAGACTATAGGCATGACGACAGTATTAAAAAATTGCAAATCTATTTAGTCCGTCAGTTAGAGTATTGGAAATTAATGGACACGTATTTTTGTTTTTGTAAATCAAAGAATATTGACAAAGATAAAACGCATCAAAACTCGGGAGTGGGGGCGCGTGACGTCAGAACTAGCTAAAAATTATACCATGGCGTGACGTATTGACAATTTTAAAAGGGTCGTATCTTCGTCTATTTTGGTTTACGTAACAAAAGAAAAAACACGGGTCAAATATTTTTTGATAATCTAAGTGACAGACTAATTAGATTTTGTTTGTCGTCTCGCCTATTCACTATAAATTTCTTAAATTTTTGGCGGTCTAAAGCATATAAATATCTAAATACAAACACATAAGATACCTTTTGTCTTGGTATTATGATCTCGTGGGTCAATTATAAAACTCTACGCGGGCGAAGCCGAGGTCATAAGCTAGTAACATATGAGAAAGAGAGTGAGAGAGAACAGAGCATTTCGCAGATTTCATTTCCAGATTTTCCAATTAGAAATAAAAATAAAACAACGCGCCCCACACAAATCGGAGTACCATTGTGTAATAAAAAACAAAATATTGTCCGATAAAAATGACAATGTCAGGACATGTGAATGATTTCCAAGCGGACTGAAAGACAATAAAAATTAATTCTGAAAAAAATCCGGTACGAAATATTTTTTAGTCTATTGTGTTTTGATGATTGAAATTCCTGGGGTTGTGGATGACAATAGACATAATATAATATAGGCCTCGGTAGGGCAGAAAAGTTCTGAAGTGGGGACTACAAGCTGGACCAAATACATACATTCTAGATTACTGGAAATATGGCTCCAAGGTAAAGCTGGCATGCTTTGATAGATGGAGAAAGAACTTTGATGAAATATCTAAAGCGAAAGGCATTTGGTATAAGGTAATTCAGAACGAGCCTCCTCGCGTGCCCTGGTTCGAGGATACAAGTTTGGGCAGAAATTATTTTAAGTTAGCACTAAGGCTACGTTCTGGACACTATCCATCGGCAAAGTTTGCTTTCCTAATGCGAAAAGTCACATCCCCAAATTGTGAATTATGCAACAAAATTGAAGATGTGCAACATTTGCTGATGGAGTGCGTTAAGAATAAGAATAAAAGGGAATCCTTGATTAGAGTTTAAATGGAACATTCTGGACATTAGGCTGATCCAAATCATTTTAACAAACCCTACATCAACGATTGTAAAGAAGTTGTGTGGCTTAGTGAGATAAATAACTAGTCTATGATTTTCTAATAGGTACAATAGGTAGGTACATAGTAAATATTCTGCATAATATGTAAATAGGTACGACGGGGTTGGCATATCCATATGGATAAAAAGGGGTTTTTATCCATATTTTTGTTTGCGAAGAAAAAAAAAAACTGGACCAATGACCTGGTGAAGGTCACGAGGATACAAGAATCATAGAACCACTGGAAGTGCCGTAGCTTGGGAAAGGCCTGTTTTGAGCAGTGCACTTTCGACCAAGGATGGTGATGAGGCCACTTTTTCTGCCACACTTAGTCAGAGGTATATTTAAGGTTTTGTGTATAGAGGGTGTAAAAAGACCCTTAACGAAGCCGAAATGCACTTGCTCTCCCCTTTATTGCGATCATTTTTTTGTTCTAGATCATACCTGGGAGCCTTTTAGTTACGGTGGTATTGGGGGTCAAAGTCAAACTTTTTCACAAGTTTTTATTTTAAATACATGTTTTAAATGTAAGATTTTTACTTTAAACACCTCCACGACCCCTGTACTATTCAATCCATCCATCAGCACAATGTTTTGAGTGCGTTACACTGAGTTCTACCGTAAAACGTGATTTTACACCCCAAAAAAAACGTTTCCCAGCGATAATTTTTGCGTAAAGTTACTTTAGTAAGATGTACAGAATGCTTGGTTGACTGCTTCGTGAAGGGTCCGTTTTTAGGTACATCCTGATGTATCTTTTGTTGGAGATCGTAAAATAAATACAATAAAAGAAGCGAGTCGCTTGTGCCCACAGCACAAGCGACTCGCTTCTTCTCCAAGGGAATAATCATGATTGTTAAGCGTAAATATAAATAACATAAAAATGTTGCCAGCTTCAAAATGACAATAAACAAAAAAATATAAAAAGTAAAAAAAAACCTTTGTTTACTTGACCACTCAAAATGCACGCACACATTTCATGAACAACGCGCTTTTAGCATTATCCGTTGAGCAAACAAAACAAAATGGCGGTCGCTGGGAATCGTTTAAAAAAATGACGTAAGCATAATAAAAACAGGTTTACACGTTGCGTTGATTTAAGCTATAAAACTCTGTTGGCAACATGCAGTATAATAAAATAAATATGAAAATAATGTCCTGCCCATCAAATGCAAAAAAGATTTCAGTTTTCGGTATTTGAGAATTTTTTATCAAAAAATTCACAGTCGTAGATAAATTAATCTTGACTTTGAAATAGCATTATTTTAACTGTTTGGTTACTACTAAACTAAGTAGAGACTAGTCCAATAACGCTAAGTTTACCCATTTTAGTAAGAACTTAAATAAATAAATATCGCTGGACATTACACACAGCGCCATCTAGTGCCACACTAAGCAACGAGGCTTGTGTCGTGGACACCAGATAGTTGATATACTACATAGATACTTTTTGTTTGTAAATACATACTTATGATACATATAAACATCCATGACTCGGAACCAAATGTCCATGCTCATCACACAAACATTTGCTCCTACCGGGATTCGAACCCGGGACCCTAAGAACGTAAGGCAGCCTCAGTACCGCTGCGCCATTCGGGTCGTCACTTAAAAGCAACACACAAGCACTTACAACTTAGAAGCTACGGATCGAGATACGAAATGACCAATTCCCGGACACGGAGGAAACTCGATATTAAATTGGTGAGCCATCCATGGACCAACGTAGGCAAGCACGGCTTAACCTGAAAAGCTCCTCATCATTTCAAGCCTTAAAAAGGTGAAATCACGTTGCAGTTACCGTAAAGATACACTTACCATTAGCGAGCATAACAATTCATCATCGGACATGACCTATACAGGAACGAATTTACCTGTCTAAAATTACTCTCGCACATTTGTCGTACCGTGAGAACCCGGCCATACCGCTACATATACCGTTAAAAGGTCCATTTGTCACGGGTGTAAAAAGCTCTAAGTCGTTACAGCACTTTGTGGGTGTCGATAAATAGGTTTGTCTCTCGCTTACCTATGTATTACAGCTAGAGGGGGAGGGGGAAAACCGCTTTTTATCGTGTTTTCTTTCGAGTGGCCAAGGATTATTTTAGCTGTTTATGGGATTATTGGATTTTCAGGCGGAAAAAAACGTTTATAGCAAACGAACAGAACTTGATATGAAAACATGCCCCAGCACATGTTAATTTACTATTTCCTGCTGTACTTTTACAGGCATATCCTGTACTAGAAACAAAAAATTTGGAGGTGGTGCAGTGGGAAGATTGAATTTAGCTGATCATAGTAACAACATCAAGTCTGTAATCCCCAAATAGTGAGCCAGAGGTTCTAAGTAATAGTCCACTCACATTTCGTCAGTTACATAACTGACGAAATGTGGACTTAAACAGTTAAGTCCCATCTAATAGGGGGCGATCCTATTGCCATCAATCGGGCACAAATCCATACTTCATGGCTGCTACTGATATATTCCTGGTGGCTAAACCCAAAAATAACCCAACTCGAAAAAACCCAAAGCCAATTCTGGGTTGAACTCGCCTTTGTACATATGCTATTTGTTTGTTGATTTTGTGTGCAATAAAGAATAAGAACAATTTTTCCGACTTGGGAATCGAACTCGGGATCAGCAGTATACAAGTTTACTGTGACAATATTATACAGTAAGTACCTACACCTACTCAGATACCCGGAATATACAAATACACACCTCCTTGAACTTATGCTAGCCTAGTACTTTTTGGTGGGTTATCAATGTTTTATTAAAATACGGATCACCGGATGAGCAAACCATCTTTATTAATTTAAAAGCCGTATTTCGTTTTTAATATGACTGTACTCTGTGACAGCTATGTCGAGGTGAAACAAAAGACAGTGCATCAAAACTAAGAAAAATCACGAGTCGAAGGAAAGGGACTCGACGCAGGGGGAATGATTCATTCTGATTACCCCATATTTTAGATTTGAGCCCCGTTTAAGTCCAACAGCGCTTGTAATTTTGATCAACAGACTCGGTTTACAACTTGTCCTTTGACGTTAGGTTTGTTGCGAAACTCGTATCTCGCTGAGTAGTTTTCTGTTAAAACACTCCAAAATCAATCAAAAAACCAGGTTAAAAACCAACAAGTAACATTTAACTAAAATAATCAAATAACCCAACTGTAAATTGTATAAAGTCCTTTAAATTTTCTTCATTTTGATAATTATAAAGACTTATTTTAATAACAGCCGCTCGGATCGATCTTCAGGTTAAACCGCGCTTGCCTAGGTTGGTCTGTGGATGGGTGACCACTCATTACATACCGAGTTTTCTCTGTGCCTCGGAAAGCACGTCAAGCCGTTGGTCCCGTCTGTCATTTCTAGATCTTTGACAGTCGTAACAGGCAGTCAGTGGCCCGAAAATCTGACAACCAGTCTCACCAAGGGGTGATGGTATTACCCAGTACTAACTGGCTTCTTCTTTCTTTATCGTGTGGTTAGTGCCTAGCCTGGTGTCAGAGTATTTAAGCCACCCATGGGCCTCTGACTTGGCTTAACATGCCGTCGAGAAATATCTCTCAGGCATGCTGGTTTCCTCACGATGTTTTCCTTCACCGATGTAAGTGATAATTATACAATACGCACATTAATCCGAAAAATCAGAGGTGCGTGCCTTGTACTAACTGGGTTGTGGAGGTCAGATAGGCAGTCACTCCATGTAAAATACTGGTATTCAGCTGCATCCGGTTAGACTGGAAGCCGACCTCAACATAGTTGGGAAAAGGCTAGGCAGTTGATGATGAACGACTTACAAATACTTTTTTTTTCTTTAACACCTATCTATATAAGGACACTTTTTGGGTTCTTGAGACAAATCTTATGATACCTTAAGCGTCGAAATCCATCCGGCCATTTGGAAGATACGAGGTTACAAAGTTTACAAACAAACAAACAAGATAATACTTCACGATAATTCCTTGGCAGTCTTGTAAAAAAAACGTCACTATTTCTCCCCACACTAATCTATTCTCATATTTTTATGTAGAAAAACAGTAGGGCCATAAGCACATGTAACATTATTTGTTATCCCCATTATACGTATATATAAAAGAGAATTAATAGTGTCAGTCACAACAGATATGGTTATCTTAAACCGTCAGTGTTTTTGCCAGAAAAGTGTTCGGTACACAGCGGCAAATGTTTTACTGAAGACGAATGGTTTTAGGAAGTATATAACATACTAGTTTATGCTTAGGGCTTCGCTCGCGTCGAGTTCGATAATTGTCTCACGGGATCATTCTAACCACGGGATAAAAAGTATCATGTGTATTGGTGTGCTTTTAAGCTATCTATATGCTAAATTTCATCCAAATCCGTTAAGTAGTATTTGCGTGAAATAGTCACAAACAGATGCGTTGTCTGCCACGGATAATGTCACGCGCATTGTATTGCGTTTAAAAAATACTCGGAGATATACGCTCTGGCAGACTACGGTAACTGATTTTCGAGGATAAATCTTCGTTCCCGCGGGATACGAGAAGTTAATCTTAGTACCTATTGTACTTAATTATAGTATTAGCACCTCATATATCACTACAAGCATACTACCTGTAAATTTTTCACGACTTTTCTGTATATGTCTGTGGAGAAAAATGAAGAAAACGCGACAACAGACATTAAAAATAGAAAAAGAAAATTTTTAGAACCGAAAAAGTAATGAAAATATAAAGAATAGTCCCAAAAATTACCGCTGAATATATAATTTTGTGACGTAATATAATTTTAGACAGCAAGCAGACAAACTAAAAAAGTCATAAAACAGAAACCATAAAACCTGCCGTCTGTCCAAAGACTTAATTATGTCATTCAAAATTTCTAATGCGTAATTGATGCAAATTTTAAAGGGTGTAGCGTTATAAAGGTTGGGACAGGTAAAATATTTAGTATAAAGCCTTACCCAAACTTGTGCTGGTATTATAAATTCTGTAACTTCATACGAGTTGGTTGAGATTATTTCGTTAGGTACGGCGTAATGAAGTGTAGGGTTTTGGGTCTTCCTGCCTAAAGTACTTTTGGTTAATGTACTTACTTCGCTGGTTTTATACTTGGGTGGCGAGTTTACAAACAGAATTATGTAGTTTTTGGGCTGAGTCTTAGTTGCGCATCATCATCATCAGCCTATTAATGTTCCCACTGCTGGAACACAGGCCTCCTCTCTAAGAAAAGGAATGGGCTATAATCTTCCACGCGGGCCCAGTGCGGTTTGGTTGGTTGGTGATGGATGTTGCGCATAGAGGGAAGTTTTTGTACACTATGGTGGTGTTCTTATGAGCACACAAGCAAGCTACCCGTCGGCTGAGCCGGTCTCAGAATGAGACAAAACTGATTAACAACGACGCTTGCGGCAATCGCAAGTAGCATCGCCCTTGGCCGTGAATGACGCATTATCACTGCGAGCTTCTGCCTAATCAACGAGTCTACAGCCATAATTACTCAAGAAGACCAAACAAAAACTATTCTCATCTAACACTACAGTACTTTTAAACTCAAGATAACAACTTTTGTTCACACAGACCAACAGAACATTTTGCAATATTAACAATATTTAAGTCAACAGAGTGCTGGCTATCTCCCCTAAGTTCTAAGTTAAAGCGGTGTTACAGTGCCTTTTAAAACTTCGGAGTAACTTGTATGGGAGTTGGTGGAGCAATGTTTTGTAATGCTTATGGTTAAGGCTTTTGCTGATAATACAGCACAGCTATTGATAAACCTAGATAGCGAAAGAGCAACTACCTACGAAAGTGAACCGAAAATGGAATGTGAAAATTAAAGTAGCTTATGTAACTATAACATCAGCTATCTGAAAAAAGAGCCCCGTCAAAATCGGTCCTGCCGCTTCGAAGATTACCCGGAACAAACGGATAGACAGACAGAATCATCGAAATCAGTTCACAATTTGAAAAAAAATACACACAAAAAAAAATACATTCAGACGAATAATTGATCACATTGTTTTTTTTTGGAAGTCCTTTAGAAAATAAAACACTACCACTTACGTTTTTAAACGTTAAACAAACTTAACCAACTAGCTTGCTTGCTGAGAAGCTAAAGCAAGCTTGAAGAAAACCGCTTTAGAAAATGCACATCCCAAAATTGACTACATGGCTTATGGCTACGTGGCTAGCTGAAAATTCAGCCACTACCACATAATCTTTTATTTACCGCCTGAGTACCTGAATACGATGCAGGCCATATTAGAGACGTACAGTCACGACCACTTACATGGCGTGTAGTTTGGATGGTTTGTTTGGTAGCAACTTTTAAAAGTGATTTTCTTCAACAGCATTGATTATAATTTTATTTATTTGTATTCAGTTTTATTTGAGAGCAACGGTGGGCCAGTGGTGGCGGCTCTGACTTACGAGCAGTAAGTCGTGGGTATGAACCCAGGCAGGCGCATCACTTTGTGCAATTTATTTCATCTCCACTGCTCTCAAAACGGTGAAGGTAATCATCGTGAGGAAACCGGCATGTCCTAGAACCAAAAATACGAAGACATGTGACATCTACCAACCCGCACTGTGTCCGCGTGGTGGATTATAACCCGTTCCCTCTCATGGAGAGGAGGCCTGGGTCCCAGCAATGGCAACATTATAGGCTGATTATGAAGTTTTATTTGTATTTAAATGTTGATGGATAAAAGAGGAGAAGAAAACCAAAGAAACGATGGATGGGTTGTGTGGGGAATGATATGAAAGAAAAAGCGGACCACGCGCAGTGTAGGGTTCCGTAGTAGCCCGTTATCACAATATAGAACGAGCCCGTTAATACAGCGCCATCTAGCGGCAGCTTTGTGAAAATTATGATAATTTATTATGTTTTTTTAGATTTTGTTTTTCAATGCAAATCTTTACCCGTTATAAACAAGCAACTACTTCATCTTAGGCACTTCATAGGATTTATTCTAAGGATTTTATATTTGGTACAAAATTATCCAACACCCAAATTCAACGACTATTACTGCTTAACTAATAAAGTTATCTTAACTGCTACAGTTTTTCTTTAAAGATTATGAAATGCACTATCATCATGATTTTTTTCAGATTTTTCAAGCCAGCAGTTTAGCTTTTAGACGAGGGGAGGCCCTACTGGAACAAAATTTTGCACTTTAAAGTTTAATATTTCGTAAATGGAGCATTCAATCGAAAAGTAGTATTAGCAACCTCTAAATCATTTTAAAAGACCTATTCAACGATACCCCACACAGTGGGGTTGACGACGAAAAAAATATTCATCACACTTCACATGTAGGGAAGGTACCCTAAGAAAAAATATTTTCAAAAATTTTATTTTACTACTTTGTCGGCGTTATTGATATACACACCTCTACATTACAGCTTTCTAGTACTAACGGTCTCTTAGCAAAACCTCGGACAGAGAGAGACGGAAATGACGAAACTATAAGGGTTCCTTGTCAGGACTACGGAACCCTAAAAAGGAGTAAATGAAAGCGACGGTTGACAAGGGAGAATGGATGAAAAAAGCGAGATGCACCGACCCCAAGTACCATTTTTCTTTTTTTTTTGGAAGGGAAATCATCAAATGACTCCTCCCGCTCTGGGCGGAGCAGGAGGGAGTGTCAGACTTTTACTGACTAAAACCCATCCATGTTCTTTCATCGCCCTTGTACCATGGGACATAAATACAGGTCAAACACAGCCCGCTTTAAAATATTTTTTCCACGAGAAAATAATGTTTGCTACGTATAGATGTATTAGTGGCCACGACTGTACCTAAATGCAATGCAGGCTTCGCTAGGGGCATATACGAGGTGTGGCTTAAGAGAAAATTACGTGGAAAAATATGGTGCGAGCAACTTATGTTTATGTAAGTGGTTTCCTGTAGTTTCTCGTAAGCTTTTGGTTTTGAGATAGTCAAGGTTATTGGGTTTAAAAGGGTTTTTGTTGAGAGGCAGTATGGGCTTTTTATTATGCTTTGGAAGAATGTAGAGATTCCCCTTGCCAAGTGCCTTGAAAATGGTCTTTGTGAAGTCGTATCATCTATACGAAGGAAGAATAATAAGTGCTATGTGATGACCTTTAAATGTTTATTGTAATTTCCAAGTCGGTATTTGATTGGATGTTGACAACTTTTATGTATAGGCACCCGTGTATGTAGAATAAAATCCCATTTTTTTTTATTTAGATCTCTAAGTAATAATCACAAATACAAGTTAGAAGATGGCCGCAAATAGTCATTATATGGGGAAATTTGAACTCACAGACTTATGTTGATGGTTGGTAATACTATAATTCTACAAATACTTATTTGTCCAGGTTGCAAATTATATTTCGAACACCATGCAACCATATCAGACCTGCAAATAGTGCTTTGACCGTAATATATTTTCAAAATCAATACACAATGCAAAACCCCGCAGTTTGCAGTCACTTACTTGCAAACTGTTTGGTCCAATAATGGGCCAAAATAGAGCACTATGCAAATTCCGAATAGCTAAAGCGACGTCGGTCGCAGTAATCTTTTATTTACAGCTCGAACACCTGAATGCATGCAGCAGGTTATATTGGAGCATATGTGCAGGTAGAACTAAGAGCTCATGGCTAAATAATAACAGCCGCTCCGGTCGATGTTTAGGTAGAGCCGTGCTAGCCTAGGTTGGTCTGTGGATGGGTGACCACCATTACATACCGAGTTTCCTCAGTACCTCGGAAAGCACGTTAAGCTGTTGGTCCCGGCTGTCATTTGTAGATATTTTTAGAGACTAGATTATTAGAGACAGTCGTTACAGGTTTAGTCAGTGGCCAAAAAGTCTAAAAACCAGCTTACCAAGTGGTATCGTATTACCCAGTACTAACTGGGTTGTGGAGCTCAGATAGGCAGTCGCTCCATGTAAAATACTGGTATTCAGCTGCATCCGGTTAGACTGGAAGCCGACCCCAACATAGCTGGGAAAAAGCTAGGCAGATGATGGTGTGCTGGTAAAACTTTACCATTTAGCCACTACCTCAAGGGGCCCGCGTGTTGTTGCAAAAACGACTGCAGACAACACAAATGAAAGAAATTGCTTGGAGTTAGGGTCAGTTCACACCGAGACGCGACGCGACGCGGCGCTGCGTGCACATTTTATTACAGCGACTCAAAATACATATAACTTTATTTCTTACACGAAAAGAAACACGTTTCATTGTGAAAATTCTGAATACGTTGCACCATGCAGCGCTGCGCCTCGAGACGCCGCGCGACGCCGCAAGGCGCAGCCTTGTCTCGTCGTTCTCATGCGCTTGAAAATTGTAGACTGCGGGTGGACGCGGTGAGGCAGGTGCACGCGGCGAATGTAGACACGTTCCGCTGCGCCGTGCGGCATCTCACTACGCAGCGAGGCACAGCGCGAAATCACTGGCCTCTTCCAGTACTGTCGCGCCGCGTCGCGTCGCGTCTCGACTTTGTGTGAACAGACGCTAAGGCCCGGCTTCTACTAAATTGGAGACGAGACGAGAAAAGAGGAGACGTGTTGTAAACCACCAATACCACATTAGCTTTAGTAGGAACGGTTGAGCAGAGCGGAGAGGTGTCTCATATTAGTTTAGCCAGACTTCGCACTCGGCTGCTAAGGAGGCAGCAGGACACAGGACAAACGAGAAGAGACGTGAGACACCCTAGCTCCTGAATATCTCTGCTCCGTTCTACTTTGCACATCTCCGCCCAGTTTCGGTGGATACATCCTAGCTCTTAATGTACGTCTTTCCACGTCACCGTTTTGGTGGAGTCCGGCCATAATCCATGAGTCACCGCGACTTGACTTGCAACGCAACGTGAAACACGCGCGTGCTCTTGACGCAAGTTGCAACACCTGAGGACGTGGACGAAACGACTGTCTCAGCTTTTGCTAGTTTATGGACTCAATTTATAGTTATGGTTCCTTTGAGGCAATAAAGTATAAGAGGTTGATTCGGAGAATTTGATGCTATCTGCTCAAGTTGATTGGCTAAGTAAGTGGCTCTTTACTTACTGTAATAAGAAACAAAGTTGTTTTTTTGAGTACACGCGTGTGTCCCGATGGGATTTCATCCGTAAAAATGGTGAAGTTCCATACAAACTTTCATCCCCCATTTAACCATATGAAATTAAACATAACATATAATAACTTCACGCCTGTAATCCCTGTAGGGTAAGGCAAAGGTGTACATAAAACAGTACACCCACATTTCTCCAGTTATGTTTAAGTCCCATGTAATAGGGGACGAGCCTATTTCCGTCAACCGGGCACAAATCCAGATTCCGTCGCTGCTACTGAGAAATTCCTAGTGGAAAACCCAAGAGTTCTTTTCCCGATTCGGGAATCAAATCCAGGACCACATGCTCAGGAGTCGCGTTTGCGTCCACTGGACACACGAGGCAGTCAGCAAAATTAAACCCAATTATTTTAATAATTATGTTTTTCCAATATTATTATTATTATAAAGTCATAAATGTATTTGATAAAGTGGAATTAGCTGTTGGATCAGACCAAATTTTGTTCGTAACCTGTCAGTACTTGTCTCTGTGTAAACTGCCGAAAGTCAATAATAAATACGGGACATAGTATTCTTATTCTTTATAGCACACATAATTACAATATAATATAGCTTATGTACAACGGCGAGCTTAAGAGGACTACAGGAGCTAAACGCGAGTTTTATAATGCAAAAAAGCATAATTGTTTTTATGATACACTGCAATAAACAAAACCAGAAAAATATATGATATTCTTCAGATGCTAGTATGATAGTGTTTTGAAAACAGAATACAACTAAAATTACTCAATAAAAAAAAATCACGAACTCATCTCTAAAAAATTATTTTAACGATTAAAAACCATACTAAAATACACGCGATCATTCTGATTTTTTGGCAAATTATTCTACAAGCAACATATTAGTATGATAGTGTTTTGAAAACAGAATACAACTAAAATTACTCAATAAAAAAAAATCACGAACTTATCTCTAAAAAATTCTTTTAACGATTAAAAACCATACTAAAATACACGCGATCATTCTGATTTTTTGGCAAATTATTCTACAAGCAACATATTAGTATGATATTGTTTTATTTTTTTAGTCCAATCAATAGATTTTTTGTAAATCGCAAAAAACCACTCATTTCTCTCCATTCGACCCGCAGTGACTGACGTAACAACCACTTTGTAGTGCAAGCTGATTGAAACTATAATCTAACAGTATTTCAAACGAAGTTTGAACCATCACAAATAGAGTTTCTAATTTAGCTCCTGTAGTCGCCTTAACCCAAAATTGGGTTTTCTACAGCAAACCTTACTACTATCACCTTCCATTGCGCGATTTTTATAATTATGCTGTTCCTTATCTGAATGAATTGCCTCAAAGGAATTGCCTCATGCCACTCGCTTGCATTGCTAGCGCACATAATCTTATCTCAAAAAGGTTGAGCGTTATTTTAACATAAAATTTGATGAATGAACTATGTTGAAATAATGTAGTTTAAAATAAACAAATCATCATCTGCCTAGCCTTTTCCAAATTATGTTGGGGTCAGCTCCCAGTCTAACCGGATGCAGCTGAATAGCAGTATTTTACATGGAACGACTGCCCATCTGACCTCCACAACCCAGTGCATACTGGGTAATACCCTTGGTAAGACTAATTGTCAGATTTCAGAGCCACTGACTACTGTAACGACTGACAAAGGTCTACAAAAGACAGCCAGGACCAACAACTTAACGTGCATTCCGAGGGACGGAGGGACTTGGTATGTAATGGGTGGTCACCCATCCGCAGACTAACGACTAACCCAGGAAAACGTGGCTTAACTTAAAGGTCGACCCGAGCGGCTATTATTATTTAGCCACGAGCTCCTTCTTCAACATCATCAAGTAAAATCCCATGAGATAAGTGCCATGGTCGTCTTAGCATAAAATATATTCATAATTACTCTAGATAAATAACGTCACATTAATAACGTGTATCCTTGCAAAGGTGGCGTATCTTGTAAAGGAAGACACATGGTTTTCATTAAAGAGGATTAAAGTAAATACCACGTTTTTGCTCTTGCAACTAACGGTCCTTATCTTAAATATTATGCTGGCCGCATATTAATGTTTTTGTGTGTTTTATTAGTTTGTGTGAGGACCATGACGACCCGAATGGCGCAGTGGTGGTGAGGCTGCCTTACGTTCTTAAGGTCCCGGGTTTGAATCCCGGTACGAGCAAATGTTTGTGTGATGAGCATGGACATTTGTTTCCGAGTCATGGATGTTTATATGTATAATAAGTATGTATTTACAAACAAAAAGTATCTATGTAGTATATCAACTATCTGGTGTCCACGACACAAGCCTCGTTGCTTAGTATGGCACTAGATGGCGCTGTGTGTAATGTCAACGATATTTTTTTCATTTATTTATTATTATGCTTTGTGATTGAGAAAACATAAAACAGTCATACAACTTTCATCCCATTCCCCACTAAGGAATGATTCCTTTAAGACTCCTGTCACATGACATAAAATCACGCCTGTAATCTCCGAAGGGTTAGGCATAGTGGTACCTAATAGTACACCCACCTTTCACCAGTTATGTTTAAGTCCCGTGTAGCAAGCGATCCTTTTGCCATCAACCGGTCACAACCCCAGGCTCCAAGAATTGGAGAGTGAAGAGTTTATAAATCAAATTACCTTTATCTATGTATGTCTATAAAATATATCGTCTTTTTTAAACTGAACACACACTGAACTGAACACATATGGAAACGGGTATTTATCGCGAATTTTACCTTTAATATAAGCCCGAAATTTTGGAATCGTTTCGTATCCATATGTTATATAATATAAAATATATTGCGAATGTTTTTTAGTTTAAGGTACTGAATGAACTTGTAATACAGGTTTTCATAGAAACCTACCTCAAGCACCAGTCTCTCACAAAGTAATTCATGTTCGTGCTCCACTGTATCCTAGCATTAAGAGCTTGTGTAGAGAAAATAAATTTATATTTTATTATTATTATTATTTTTATTAATGCTTCTTTGACGGCTTGTGAAGGGTATTTTTCCCACCAAGGTTATTTTTTACATCCTGTATAGACGGCAGTGTCGCATACACGTCAGTCGCACTACCGTCGCACAAGCATTTGTAGCACTAGCGTGATGTCGAACTTCAGTTTGTCGAACAAGCGTGCATTTGAACTATGGTGAGTCGCAGTACAGTTTTGTCGCACAAGCGTAACTCGCACATCTGTTTGTCGAGCTCACGTAGTGCACTCACGTTACATCACAAGCAAAAACAGCTTGGTTGTGGAGGACAGATAGGCAGTCGCTCCATGGAAAATACTGGATATTCAACCACACACCAACATAATTGGGAAAAGCATAGGCAAATGACGATGATGTAAAACAGCTCAACAAATCATCATCATCATTCTTTTGAGTACATTTTTTACTTAAATGATTCACATGCCCCCACTCTGATGATCTTTGACACGTTTTATCTTCGTCATTTTTTATGAATTTGATAAAACAAAAAACACGTATCCAATATTTTTCGATAATCCAACTGACGGACTAAACAGAATAATTTTTTTTTAGTCAGTCATCATACCTATTCATTTGTGGTCGGCGCAGCATGTCTTCTTCTACCATACTTCTCTATTACTCGTCTTATCATCAGACACCTCTTTTCATTCCATATTATTCTTTACACAGTCCATCCATCGTCTCTTTGGTCTTCCTCTACTCTTATACTCATCTACATTTATACTCAAAACTTTCCTCACGACATTTTCCTCATTCCTCCGCATCACATACCCATACCACGAGAACTGTGCAAAGTTTACATTCCAATTCACTCAAGCAAAAGATCATCTTCGCATTGATAAATGATCGTCAATAGTCTGTGTCTGAAAGACACATAAAGCCTATTGCAAACTTCATTGAAAAGAAATTGACAACGTGAAGATAAAACCTTGTCGAACGGTCGTGGATCTAAAGATAGTGAGGATTACTAGACTAGGCTAGGCTTGGAGCTTATGTTGTTATTTCTAGGTTTTATGTGAGGCAGTCTAAGAGATTTTGTTTCATTTAAGTTCGTATGTCGAATATGAACCAGATGAGAGACGAAATTCTTATTCTTTAGTGAACACAAAATTAAAATATACACAAAAATCGCTATTCAACATAATTATTCTTATTAACTAAACGAACAGAAACACACAGAACGGACACAGAATAGATGGCCGATGGGGCCGAAAAGTTCTGGAGTGGCGGAAGACATTGAATTGGAAGGCCTCCCACTAGGTGGTCCGATGACCTGGTGAAGGTTGCGGGAATCCGCTGAATGCGAGTCGCACAAGACCAGTCAATGTGGCAACACTTGGGGGAGGCCTGTGTCCAGCAGTGGACGTCTTTCGGCTGAAATGATGATGATTATGATCGATCTGATTCTTATCTAATATACTATTCTTGAGGAAGAAAATAAATCGAAAGCTACGAGTAGCCGCTTTCTCTTCGGTGATGGAACGGGTCCCTAACCGAAGCTTGATTCTACAGTTAATTTTCCTAGTTAATCAGTGCCTCGGGCTAGTTTTCGTTTTACTTTAGACGGCCGATCCTCGCTTGTTTTATTAGGAAATGGTTTTAGTAGCTAATTAGTGTGAGGTCTTGTGGTTCTGCGGATTCTTTTGTTTCGTGTTTGTTAGAGGTACTAGGGAATACACTGAGAGTTTGCCTTTAATATTGTTTATTTATTTAGGATCTTCAACAGGGGATGTAAGACTTAAAGTACTTACGGGATGATATCCGTGTTTTTCTTTTGGTTCGATGAGCTCCCGATATTTCGACGCTGTTGCAAGCATCATGATCGCGGGAATACTGAAGAGGTATGCGGGTGGGACGAAAATTATTTATTATGAGCAGACAAATCTGTCTACCCTCTTTCTTAGCGTCGAAATATCGGGAGCTCATCGAACCAAAAGCAAAATCACGGATATCATCCCGTAAGTACTTTAAGTGTAGTGAAAAACCGTGAAAGTCTAAAACAGTGCATTGAAAGGATGTAAGTATACAAATACACGAAATAAAATAATCGACGACAAAAGTATCTCGTAGGTGTACTCCTACACTTACAGGAGACCACAGCATGTAAATAATATGTATAACTAAGCTAACAAAGTTAAAGAAGAATTTTAAAAAATAATACATTTGGTAATAAAATTGGAAAAAAAAATTAACAAGGTCATAGCAGCAATTTGAAAATTAACATTTTTTAGAAAATGTTTTCACCCTTATCGCGGTAGTACCTTGTTTTCACCCTTATCGCGGTGGTAGAGGATTTCAAAAGTTCCAGAACTATAAGGCAGGAGATGAAAACTGCTGCCAATTAATGTTAATCCAATTATTTTGATGAACAGCACTCGGAGTGAGCTCACGTTCTTTTTTATTACTTCACATCAAAAAACACTTAAATTATTCAGTCAATTTAATATCTTCTTTAGTATTGAACATATATAATTCACTGTACATTAATAAAATTTTATTCATTCACAAAGAGGAATTATCAGTATATTTTTTTCGTTCCAATGCTATCTTTAAAATATGAACTGCACCAAAACCAATGTTAATGAAGTGTCTCTGTACAATCATTAATGTCAACAATTGTACTGACCATTGAACACAATCCTTGTTTCATAACAATTGTCATTTCGATCCGAAATTTAGGTCTATTGAGCAATTTATAGCCCACAATATCTAACATCCCGAATATCGTAAAACGGTTGACCAGGCAAGACTGTCTCACTATGAGTATGCATCAGACAATCTATGAAAGCACTGCGTCATAACTTGTCTTTTGACAATTTTTGACTCTAATTAGGCTTGGTTGCTGAACTGCTGAAAAGAAGATGAAGTCCTGGGTTCGATTTTCGGTTCGGGCAAATTGTTATGAAGTTTGTCCATCAAGAATTCAGCCACGGAGTCGGGATTTGTGCCCGGTTGCTGGCAAAAAGCTCGCCTATTACATGGGATTTATACATAACTGATGAAATGTGGGTGTACTATTAGGTACACCTCTGTCAAACCCTTCGGGGATTACAGGCGTTATGCGCGATGTTATGTTATGTTATTCGCTCTAAGAATGTGCTAGTAAATCTATGAATAATCTTTCCACCTAGATGAACAATGCCACATGGAATAATTCATCAATCAATCAATAAATTTTTTCATTCAATTTATTTGTTTTTTATTTTATGGAAATGATAATTTACTTATTTTTTTATTTTTATGGTCATGAATATTTCAATGATTTTTATGTACAGTAGAAGAATGAATTTAAATTGTGGTTATGATTTTCTATTTTAAATTAATTATTATTGAACATTGTGGAAATTTATTATTTTATATGAAAGGTTTTCTTGGATTTTATGTATTAGTTATGATTTTAATTTTTGACATTCAATTTAGTTTTTGGTGACAGTTTTAAATATTTTCATGGATTTTTATTTTTTAATATGTTGGAATTGTTTATTATTGTAATTTTTTATTAATTTAATTTGATTTAGCGATGGTATATTTTTTCTATTTATTATTAGTCGAGTTGTGTTTTTTTTTACTGTTTTTTTTTTTTTTATCTATTTTATTTAACAAATTTAACTTTTTTATGTAACACATTCAGACACAATTGTTATTATTGTTATTGAATAAATGAAATGAAATGAAATTCATACGCAGAGGTTGGGTCTCGGTGAAGACGCTTGCAGGAAATGGCGGCGAGCAAAGGAAATGGATGGACAGACGGACGTGCCCAATAATGTATTGTAAAACTTTTATTAATTCTGAGGGAGACTTGAAAAGGGGATTCTTTGAGTGCTGCTGCTAGACGGATAATGATAGGATATCATGTTTTTTGGGATATAATGTACAATGTGATTTTTTAACAATACAACAATTTTGTACAAAAAAGAGCTGAGAGAGTGGCAAAATAATAACAGCTGATCGGGTCGATAATCGGGTTAAGCCGCGCTTGACTAGGTTGGTCCGTGGATGGGTGACCCCATTACATACCGAGTTTCCTCCGTGCCTCGGAAAGCACGTTAAGCCGTTGGTCACGGCTGTCATTTTTAGATCTTTGACAGTCGATTAGCTAGAAGTTCAACTCGGTACTACGCTTAGTAAGTAGGTATCTAGCGTAACTTGAACTTAGCATTGTAATAACTTTTTTTTGACGTTTTTTAAGAGTTCCGTTTTTTTTCCATTTGGCTACGGAACCCTAAAAGCATCAAACAGAATACATAAAAAAACAAACATTTTTTTGACTAAGAAATGTAGAATTTTCTTTATCAGAATAAATTACTTCTCCTTAGTAAATCAAACTTTTCTTCGAACTCTAGGATTACATTTTCCAATCTAACTAATCAGAGAAATGAGTGGAAGTGGAGAAAATGGATAAATCCTAATACATTTTGGCCCATTGTTCCGATGAAGCATTGATCTCCTGTCCTACAACTCAATTCCGTGTTTTAATCAAGTCTAGGGGAGGTCGGGCAAAAATGGTACGTCTCGTTAACCCGGCCTTATGGCAGTATTCCGATTAGACGGGTTTGTGGTGCGTATATGTACAGACTTAGGGGAGAGTGGGGTTGTTGGTTCTCAAGTTTTGGAGGTTAAGTAATTTCTTGATAGTGCAGACCAATATAGGATTTGCGTTTCACGGAAAAAGGAACGTGGCCTAAACCTTAGGTTCGTGTATTAAACATTTTTTTTAAATGTTACCTACTTACTAGCAGGCACTTCTCAGAAAATTGTTTTGTGAAAAAAACAGTTAGTCTGGTAATGTCTGCACTTAGTTGTATCACCTGCTGACTAAGAGTTGAAAACGCTTCGCCAGCAGGAAAATTTAAGGTGTATGTCAAACCGGACTCCGGGCTGGCTACAGACTCCAATCTTAGGCGGATATTTCAGTATCTTATCTATCTACATACATTGTTTTTGTCAAATTGCGTCTGGAGTTCAGTTGGATCGGTTTGACCACATCTTCAGATGTGACTTACTAGTTACTCAGCAGACATAACTACTAAAATTCATCTATTTTAAAGTCAAACAAAAAAAAAACGGAATGCTCTCTCATGGTTTCGTTGAAAAGCTATTAGAAATGTTCATAATTATTCAATTAACTGAATCGAAGTTTAAAAAAAAACACCTGAATTAAACCAATAAATTGATGGAAAACTCGTCCAACTCCGTACACACACGCGGCACGCCTCCAGACGTACATTAATCCTTGCGTCTAATAGATAAGTGAGGCGGGGTGCACACCCGCGATTAACTTCTGTGACGAGCTAACGATGACTTAGATACTGTCAGAACTAAGTTTGATTAAAGAGATAAGAGGAAGATCAAGGACACACACATGTCACACGGCACGGCGTCGCCGTGAAGCGGCGTGACGTCGTGCCCCGTTGCGGTAACGTGTACGGTGCACCGCGTCGGCTCACAGTGCACCCGGCAGTTAATGTTTCGCTGTCGCTAAGTTCGTACGCGTGATTCATTATACAAAGGTATGGATTGACCCAATATGTTTTTTTTGCCTCTTGTGGTCTATATCTAAATAAAAGCTGCAAATTTGAGCCGGGCGTGGCGCACGGCACAGGGCACCACACCAAAGAACTGTAGAAATCTTGTAATGAATACATCTAGTCCTACTTTGCAGGCAACGCCCGCACTATTTACCTACTTAAGTGACTTAAGTTGGTCTATGTTATAACTGACGTAATACCACGTCGCCAAAAAATATTGTCGTTTTAAAAATAGCAGTACAGATTGGTTTCGTTTTTAGGTTTTTATGTGCTTACCAATGCTTGCCGTTAACTGTGGCTAGTAGTATTCAGTGACTTATTTTTGCAGTACACATAACGCTGTTTTTTTTTCAATTATGGAGAAAGGATAATTGAAGTTTAGTGGGATATTATCTAAAAAAAACTAAACTTTTGTGGTATGACATTTTTTTAAGAGAACATGACGTCATAATAGTAACAGAACTTTGCTCTCAAACGTCAGAAGAGTTAGTAACACATTAGATCATCATTAACAAAAACATTCCGACAATAATTAATCCGATACAAAGTTAAGTTACACTTCTCTTGGGTTAGAATAAATTAATTAGTTAAGACTTTCATTAAAAGGAATTAAACCGACTAGCGTAAAGTTTATGATTAACTTTTGTTCTAATCTTTTCAATAAATTATTAAACATACCGAATTACTGATCCCATTCTGCCGATTTTCCCCTTAAGGCTATTTTAAGGGCTATAACTTTACGAAAATAACAGATTTTACTTTAAACCTCAGAAAGCTTACTAGAACAGGCTTATTACGAATAGGTCAGCCCAACTTTTGAAATAGTTAAATTAAAACCTTTATTAGTGACATATTCAATCATTTTAATTAGTTGCTGAAATATGGTTAAAATGTTGAGTTCTAATCCAATTTAAATATTAGAAATTATGAATGAACCAGTCTTCTACCTTTAGCAGAATTCCAATAGATTTAAATTAAATTAATTCTGACTAAATTAATTACATTGTCTTCGGTTATATAGAAACTATACCTAATAATAATTTTAATAATTTAGTTAATCAAAATTAATTCTAGTACAATTAATATCGTATTTCTATTGTGATAATTATTAGACGTGAAAGGTATTGTTTGAAGATTGGTATGATTATTATTTACGTATTTTCAGTACCTACGTTTACAAGACTTTCCCCCTCTTATTTAATAAAATAGAAGGAGGGGGGGTACCATTTTTAAAAGAAAAGAAAGAAAGAATAAGTATTTATTTTTACGGCTTCAGAAGCTCGCTATATCTAGGCTTTCTTTAAGGGTTTATTTACATAAATGCACATGACTAAAACAAATGTACATAAATGCTTCTGAATATTATGTTGATTCCTTTTGTTTCAACACGGAAGGTTAGCACGGTGGTCTGCACCATTTACCAAGAAAACTCCAGCGCCAATTTTCCATCGACCCCTACAAACGAAAGCTGATCAATTGTTTCTTTTAAAAAGTAATGACTCCATTCAATCGCTCCAAAGCGTTAAATTAAGCCGTGCCTTTTTTAAAAACCAACGCGCAGTTTTCAAATTGTGCGGCTTTTACGTCGCGAATGGGCGAAAATTTCGTATTTTTTCGCCCAAATCCGTTGCAAGCGAAAATTTTCGGGTAAATGCGTAAGTCTGCAAATTGTTGTTTTTGCTGGAAAATGGTGAATTTTTAGCTTTCCTTTTGTTATAAGATAATGGTTTTGTAAAAGTGTATTTGGTCTGATTTTGGCTCGTATTGGTCGGACATTTCCTGATAGTCAAGACGGTTATGGCATGTCATTTTTTCAGCCGAAATCATAATTTTAGCGTCGACTAAATTATTTATCTACTAAACAAGATGATTGTAAAACATCTTGCAGCTTGCGTCAACCGTGTGTGTTGAATTTAAAAGTCATGGTACTCAGTTTTTTTAGTTATTATTGTTTTCAAAGTTACATGTACTATCGAGGACACTCCCGCCTGATCACCACTAAGCTCATTTTTGCTTGCACTTACAACATAGAAACGCTCTCTATTCCCGCCCCGTGGACTTTATATAGAAATAATTAATGAAAAGATACCGATCGGCGACACATGCCAAACGAGAGTTATTGTTATTTTGCGCGCCAAAGTTGACGCTTTCTTAATAGGCCTAAAGTTTAAGTACGGCGCCTCCGCATGATTTGAGCGAAAAAAATTTTAACTGATCAGGCGGAAAAGACCACGACTGTACGTGTTTGACATAAAACGGTACTACCAACCTGCAGACTATTCAAATCGAATCGACCAATCGAGAACTGTTGTTAATTGGATTAAACAAGCCCTCGTTGGCTCATTCGTTACTTCGCTGTAATTTAGTTAGTGTCGTATGTTGCCGGAGTTTAATACATTCCTGTATTGATTCTTGAGGAGTGCTATACGCTTAATGGGGGTCGGCAGAGGGATACATAATGGTACACCCACATTTAGCCAGTTATGTTTTTTAAGTCCAATGTAATGTAGTGTAATGTGTGTGTGTGGTAGTGAGGCTGCCTTACGTTCTTAGGGTCCCGGGTTCGAATCCCGGTACGAGCAAATGTTTGTGTGATGAGCATGGACATTTGTTTCCGAGTCATGGATGTTTATATGTATAATAAGTATGTATTTACACACAAAAAGTATGTATGTAGTATATCAACTATCTGGTGTCCACGACACAAGCCTCGTTTCTTAGTGTGGCACTAGATGGCGATGTGTGTAATGTCCAGCGATATTTATTTATTTATTTTAGTAGAGGGCGAGCCTATTGCCGTTAACAGGGGACAAATCCAGACTCTGTGATTGGTACCTTAGAAATTCCTAATGGAAAAACCCAAGAACACTCCGCCCGACCCAGGAATCGATCCAAGGACCAAAGGCTCTACAGTCGCGCTTGCGACTACTCAGCCAACGAGGCAGTCTAACTAAGAAGAAATTACTAGACAATCATTCGTTAGTTAGTCGTCGTTAAGGTGGATGCTCCAACCAGCGGTAACCAGCCCACGATATTCAAATTTTCTTACGTTTTTTGCAATTTGCAGGCCAGTGCTAGGTTGTATGTTGATTAAAATATTGCTCGCGACTGTAAGACGTATGAAGTTATAGAATTATAATGCACCTTTATGAGCTTGGAGGGTTGTGTTGATGATTTTGATATAAACATATTATACGCATATATGATTTTGACACAAACATACATGCATATA
The DNA here is from genome assembly GCA_963853795.1 of Xestia rhomboidea. Classification (NCBI taxonomy): domain Eukaryota; kingdom Metazoa; phylum Arthropoda; class Insecta; order Lepidoptera; family Noctuidae; genus Xestia; species Xestia rhomboidea. Next base: position 16,172,335 of record OY970776.1, read on the forward strand.
TTTTTTTGTTTTGTTTTTGTTTGTTTAATTCGTTTAATTGTTTAACCTTATCAGGTATAGTTAGTTTTTATTTTAATATCATTTTAATTTATTTTACTTTTGCACAGATTTCCTTTTTTTATTATCAAATTAAATTATGTAAAAAACTACCTAGCAGGTCCGGACTTAGACAAGCGCGGTTTAACCTTGAATAACCGTCCGCCTATTTTTAAGCTCCTCCTAGTATCTATCCTAGTAGTATCTACAGAGATTCGAACTAGTAACTAGCCACATATCAGCCACAATAGGAACAACTTAATTACGTTTAATTACCAGTAATCTCATCAAGTTCGCGGTAATCAAGCCGCCGTATGCAGATGGGGTGAACGTAACGATCCGGGTATGTTCACGCCTTTTATTTAGGGGGGGGGGGGGGGTAGGTGTGCGGGTTCTTGTGGTTAGATTGGTGTTACCTCCAGTGTATACACAACTAATTTTTAATTGGTAAAAAAAATGGGGCTCTATCCGTACACATTACTGATCATATTTATGTAGTCAAAAGTAAAAAAAACGAAATCCCAAAATTGTCTACGAAAATTTGTCATAATTTATAAACTCATAAGTAACTGAATCAATAATTCATAACAATTGCTACTAGAAAATAAAATGATTAATGAATACTAATATGAATGGCCTGTTCAATATTTCGATAAATTGAGTGACATTTTGGGATATAAACAAACGCTAATAACTTTGCTGTTTATCAATAAAATATTATGTATTGAGACTTTACGTATAAAGGGTGTTAAACACCCATTAACGAAGCCGAAAGGCACTTGTTCTCCTCATCGTTGCGATATTTTTTTGTATCACACCATACCTGGGAACCTTCTAGTTACGGAGATATTGGGGGTCAAAGTTCCAACTTTTTGACAACTTTTTTTTTTACATACAAGTTTTTAATGTAAGATTTTTACTTTAACACCTCCACGACCCCGTACTATTAAATCCATCCATCAGCACAATGTTTTGAGTGCGATACATTGAGTTCTACCACAAAACATGATTTTGCACCCCAAAAAAAAAAGTCGTTTCCCAGTATGTATCATTTTTGCGTAAAGTTACTTAGTTTGATGTACAGAATGCTTGGTTGACGGCTTCGTGATGAAGTGGTTTACACTCTGTATAATAAAAAGCCCTTCTTTAATAAGCCCTTTAAGTATGTGTACTAATTAAAAATTATATGGTGTATAATCTAATTTATTATTTTTTATCGTGTTACAAATTCACAATAACATAAATACCCTCAGAAGTTACAACCATAGCAAAACAAATGAACCTCAAGAAAATCTTCTTAACAGACCGAGAAAGCACTAAAAAGCGGTGTCCATAATACCCGTAACAAATTACTTGAATTGCGTCTTAAAACCATTAGGTACTTTTGTACAGTGACGAGCATAAAATTTACCTCGCATTGTCTCAAGATTCAAAAGTAATTAGGTATTCCTGAACACATCGTCATCTACCTAACCCTTTCCGAACTATGTTGGGGTCGGCTTCCAGAGTAAACAGATGCAGCTGAATACCAGTATTTTCATGAGTGACTGCCTCTCTGACCTCCACAAACCAGTTGCGGGGTAATACGGTACCCCCTTTTTTATCGGTTGGGAAATTATCAAATGAATCCTCCCGCTCTGGGCGGAGCAGGAGGGAGTGTCAGACTTTTACTGACTAAAACCCATCCATGTTCCTTCATCGCCCTTTGTGTTCCGGGGCCACGGTATCTCTTTTGAACAGTCCCGCAGCCCCGGCAGGCATCGGCCCTTGCAGACCCCTTCCTTTCTGCTGACATCTCTTTGAGGCGCGCGTGGAACACGAACGCGCCGTCGACACGGCCTGTCGTCATGAGACGGACGGACGGCGAGCTAGCCCATAACTCACCGTCCACAGGCCCGCGCCTACGTTGGCCCGGGGCCACCACGTGGCCGTACGTTAATACGGTGCCCCTTGATTTGACTGGTTGTCAGACTTTCGGCCCACTGGCTACGTGTAACGACTGTCAAAGTTCTACAAATGAAAGCCGGACCAACTTACTCCGAAAGTCATCATCATCATATTCCTGCCCTTGTCCCATTCTACTTGGAGTCGGCGCAACACGTTTTCTTCTCCCATTCTCCCGTCAGACGTCACGGCATCATTCACTCCTACTAAACTTACTCCGAAAGTATTGCTCGGAATTTTATGATTTTATGAACATAGCATCTTAATATAATTATCTATTATTAAATATGTACATCTTTTTGGAAAGTTGCAATCGCTATTTTACAAGAAAATCTTTTTTTTTTTTTTTTTAATTTTACGCAAGTGTCAGGTATTTACGCTTGTGACTGTACCTCGGTTTGTTAACTCGACAGTGTTGTTAATTTTATTAGTAATTAATTTCAACTGAAGCATTCAGGTGTTCAGAGATATACATTGACAGGTTTATTTGTAATTGTAACATTAATTTTGGTGTAAAATTTTTAAGAAGATGTTACTTTGGTGAGGAATGACTTTGTAGTGTATTTTATTTTTGTTTTATCATTAAATATTAATAGTTGTCTAACGAGTTCGAATTCTATCTTTCTATCACACACGCCAGGCTCTGCTACATAAATAGCAGACATATTTAGTATAATGCACCGTCTCTGAAATGTCATTAATTGATTTAAAATCAAAATCAAATCAAAGCATTTATTTCAAGTAGGCCAGTTACAGGCACTTTTTAATTGTCGAAACAAAGATGAAAATTACATGTAGCTACAGTCCCAGTCACAAGGCATAAAAACTGTGAAAGTACTGTAGTTGTAGTAGTTTATAAGCATTGACAGTGAAGTTAAGTCAAAAACATAACATTAACTAAGTAACTTTATGCAATAATTAAGCATAGCTCTACTGGTACTGGTAAACATTTATCTCTCTTGTATGTGCTAAACGCCCTACTAAGGAACCGTCTTTAGCAACCAGGGCGTTTAACTGATTCATCACCTGGGTTGTGGGTGTATATCAAGCAGTTTGGATATACAGAGAGGGAGACGCGAACAGGCATCGCGAGGCACAGGCCCGCGAACGCCGCAGCCGGTCCGGAGCAAACAATGAAAAACGAGTTAGAGTAGTCGCGTCGTCAATTTTATAGTAGGCCGCTCGGATCAATCTTCAGGTTAAGCCACGCTTGCCTAGGTTGGTCTGTCGATGGGTGACCACCCATTACATACCGAGTGTCCTCCGTGCCTCGGAAAGCACGTTAAGCCGTTGGTCCCGGCTGTTAATTGTAGATCTTTGACAATCGGTGCAGGTAATCAGTGGCCCGAATGTCTGACAACCAGTTTTACCAAGGGGTAACGTATTCCCAGTACTGACTGGGTTGTTGAGGTCAGAGCAGTCGCTCCATGTAAAATACTGGTATTCAGCTGCATCCGGTTATAGACTGGAAGCCGACCCCAACATGGTTGGGAAAAGGCTGGGCAGAAGATGAATAGATATTTAATCTGACTAGCTTACAGTAGCAACAGACTATCAAAACTTACCACTTCCTCGAGAAAAAAAAAATCTTTTAACCAAAATATTATTCGATGCAACATTTTCATCTGCGAATACCAACACATGTTAGCAAGCAAACTTTCTAAAAGCACCGCTTCAACTTCTTATAAAAATAAATACAAAACTAAGCGTTGGTATAGTTACAGCATGTAAAACTATACGCAAAGTTAGCTCCTCGCAAGTGTAAAGTGTTATTCTATTAAATTTTCAATATCTATCTATCTTACGAGCATTATCGACACAGCACCTACTTTAGGATGTCGTTTAAACAGCTTTTGTCTAAAATACGGGCTGGGTATAGCCGCATTTTTAAAACTGGCTCATTTTTTAAGATAGTCGTAGTTTAAAGTTATTTTAAAAGTGATATTTTTTACTTTCAGTGACAGATTTTCGTGATAAGGGATTTTTAGATCTTAGCTCTTATCTCAGATACTTGCAAATGCCTTGCATTCATCCCTTTTGTGGCCCAACATTCTGATCCATACATGACAGCAGGTCTAACAATTGTTATACAAATCTTCCCCTTAAACTTAAGGGTTTCCATGCATGAAATGCATCAAAACTTATATTGACGCTTATCTTCCGTGATTATTATAAATAAAAATAAATACGAAATACCGGGAGCTCAAAACAAATAATAATCACTGAAAATATCCCGTAAGTGACAATATAAGTTTAGTTTTAAACCGTGAAAGCTTAAAACAGTGTATGAAATGCTTCGATCGCTTCATCTACATTCTACCTTCTTGATCAAAAAAATACAGGACAACATAAATAAAATCCGTTTTGAATGTTTTCCTCGTTATTTTCCCTGACCTGACATCATCATATCAGCTCAGAATCACCCACTGCTGGGTATAGGACTCCCCTTTTTTCTGCCACACTTCCCGGTTCTGTGCGTCCCTTATCCAGGTACCTATTTCCCGTGACTTTAACGATATCGTCGACCCAACGAGCTCTAGTATGGCCCTGGTTTCTTTGGCCAAACCTTGGCCACCAATCGGTCAAAGCTTTGGTCCAACGGCCATCTCCGCGTCTAGCCAGATGTCCTGCCCAGGTCCGCTAGAGCCGCACCGCCCCCGACGTCGTAGACTTTCGTCCGACGGCGGATTTCGGTGTTAAGCACTCGATCTAAGAGGGTGCCAAGCATGGCTCGCTCTATAGCCCTTTGTGCCACTCGTACTTGGTGCACAGTCTCCTTTCTGAACGTAGGTTATTGTTGACAGGACACATTGGTTGCAAAGGCGGGTTTTTAAGTTCCAGTTTACCAAATGCCTCTCATTCGAGTTGTACTCTCCTGGACATCTTGTTGGAATGCTCCTTGTCAAAAGAAAGAACATGCCCCAGATAAATATAATATAATGATCAACCATCTCCAGATGCTCGTTTCCAACCATCACAACTGACACAGAGTCGTCCGGAATGACTGACATCACCTTCGTCTTGGACATTTTCATTCTTGTTTTAGACTTTCACGGTTATCCACTACACTTAAAGTACCTACGGGATGATATCCGTGATTTTGTTTATGGTCGATGAGCTCCCGATATTTCGACGCTGTTGCAAGCATCATCGACCATAAACAAAATCACGGATATCATCCCGTAAGTACTTTAAGTGTATTTTCATTCTTAAGCCAACTTGTAGGGAAGCATCAAAAACTTGTTTCAGCATGCATTGAAGATCTTCCTGACCTAATAATATACCGATTTAATCCTTACTTTTTTCATAAAAAAAACAGTTTCTCATAATTCATTACTTTTCCTTTTGCCTTTAATTCCAAAACAGCAATAGCATGCAAAGTCTCAACATTCCAAAAGAAAAGAAAAAAATTATAAACAACAAAAAAGAAACTGACGAAGTTTGTAATGTTAGCCATAATGTGCTTCGAAACAGATCAAGATTAATGATCAGCGTATACTGTGTGAGGAGAGTGAAAGCGAGGGAATGTATCAAGATTATTATTCAAGATTGTGTGCGTATTGTATTGAGTTTGGTGCCATATTTATGTTTCCGCGGGGAAAATGTGGAATTAATTTGAAATGAACTTACCTACACATTTTATTTCAGAATCTTTCAAATATTATTTTTTTCTTTCAACTACGTAGTAATGTTATCATTAATCACTACAAAGCCGATCACAAAGGACGTATTTTTTGCTTAAAACCAAAACAGTGCAGAAATGTTATATGAAATCTCATTGTTGCACAGTTTTTCATCAAAGCAATGTTTCTTATTTTTTATATCCTGAGATATTAATTTACCACAGAGGTTTACTGTCTCCGATTAAGTTTAATATAAAATGTATGCATTAGATCAAAAGTATACTGGCTGAAAATAAATAATGATGTGTTAATTTGTGTCTAACTTCGAATTCTAATCTTTTTTACAGGTTTCTGTTATTTTCGGTTTATACGGTGCTTGCAGAAGCTCTGAATTAATGAATATATCACAATTGACAACATCAAAACATATAACAAGATGCTGCTAATTAATCTTATGAACACGAAAACAAAGAAAGTCCGTCAATTTGTAATAGGTACGTGACGAATTTTTAAATGAAGTGCAGAAATACATGGCGCTGCGTCCAAGTTCTATAAACACAAAGCGGTTTTTCTTAAATTACCAGAATGGAAAATGCACAAAACAAGACATCGGCAGAAACAAATTTAGAAAATTGCCTTATGGAATTGCCAGTTATCTAAAGCTACAAAACCCGGAAGCCTACACAGGCCCCTTATTCACAACGCTTCGATTCGATTTTCGATTCGGAAAGTCGTATGTCTATCTTTTTTTGACATTACGAAATCGAGCGAGATAGACATACGACTTTCCGAATCGAAAATCGAATCGAATCGTCGTGAATAAGGGGCCTGGGCATTGTTTCCGCCGAACGTCAGCAACGCTGCTAGCTGATTCCGGTGCTAATTTGACTACGCTCAAGCGTCATGGTGGATGGAAATCAGACAAAGAAGGTTACATAGAGGAATCGGTACAAAATAAAAGTAAAACCACTAAAACATAACGGAATCAATTCATTTGCACCGATCAACATCACCACGACCACGTCTGTCTACTTCTCATGGAAATAATTTGAAATTGAGCCCGCGTCTACCTGTACCGTCTGATTCTGAAAATAATAATTAGTATACCAAACAAATAATAGGATAAATGTTCCAAGTGAGAGATGCTTGATAAAAACAATGTTCTTTAAGCCATTTAGATTTCCTACTGACGAACTATATCTAAATCATAAATTATTGTCACTTCGAAAACTTTATATTATCAACTCAGTACTTAAACTACATAAAATATTACCCTACGTTTATAGAGCTCAAACAGGTAGAAGAAAATGTAATGCGGCCACTGCTCCTCGCTGTAGAACTCTTTTTGCCAGGCGTCAATTTCAAGCCCACTCTGCCTATCTGTATAATAAGCTACACAACAAATATACAATATACAACCTTCAATTCCATGAATGTAAAAAAACAATCGTTCACGTGCTCGAGCGGCTTGGGTACTGTGAAATAGAGAACATATTATTTAAATACGAATTCTAGACAATATTCGTGACTTCTAGTGGTACTTCCCGATCCCACGATATTACATCGTAGGGCTAGAAGTCTGGGGTGCGAAGTCAGAAGTCCTCCACGTGTGTCCGGTGGCTGCTCGTCCCTCTCGATACGTCTGGAGGGAAGAGCAGCGGCTGGGCCGGTGCACCCCGGGCGCGGCAGTATCCTTCTCCGGGGAATGAGAGGAAATGAGAATTTCCTCTTATCCCTCGGGGAGTGGTACTGCCGCGGCCAATTATTCTGACATGGGTGGGGTCCGACCCGGACCAAGGTGCGTTCCTTTGCGTGCCCCTCTGTTTAGCAGAGGGCATAGCAGAGGAGTGAGGGCGGGCTCGGTGTGCACTTACCCTGCCTCCGAGCAGACAGAGAAGGATCGTCCTCCTCTGTCACCGCCGGTCTCGTAATCCCACCGTCGAAGTGTCGTGGATCAAGTCTCGCGGCTTCGACAGGGACCGAGGGTCTTGGCTTAACCGCCCGGACCGCGAGGTAGACAACCTCTATAAAAAGTTACCCCGAATCCCAAGCGGCGACGCACCGCGAGGGGATGTATGGCTGACGGGTGTTCCAGAGAACAAATCAGTCACTAGTGCGCTCCTCGCCAGGGTACCTGCAGACCCCCTGGCGAGTAATAAATACTTTAAATCTGCCCTTCTAGGTACAGGGGTCTCTGCCTAGTAAGGAGTATATTTCCCCCATACTCGTGGGTTCAATTATGGAAGAAGCAAATAACCAAAAACCAACCGCCGGCAACGGCAAAAAAGAGGAGAGGAGGGATGCGGCATCGGAGTCCGACGCCGCATCCAGCGATGTGAGCGCGGGAGGCTCAGAGAGCTCCCGCTGCGTGAGGACCGGGACTGCTGCGGAGAACAGAGAGTTGTTCCGCAAGCGGTCCAGGAAGGAGGACGACCAAGCGTCGTCATCGGAGGGAGAGCTGGCCTCTGCCCGGAAGATCCCCACTAGCAGGCGCGGGGGGATCCGAGGCAAGAGGGCGGGCCTCTCTGCCTCCGAAAGGTCGGCCAGACTGGCCGAAGAGGGGCGCCACCCGGGCATTGCTCTTGGGTCTGGCGAAGAGGCGGGTGAACCTGGCAGCTCCGAGGCGGAGCGTAAGGCCAGGTTCGCAAAGGAGGTGGAAGCCGCGATAAGGGGAGTGGCCTTGAAACAGAAGACCTCTTCTAAACTCAAGGCCATACCCGGGGCTTCCGCCTCCATTATGGCGGCAGCGGAGGCCAATTTTGGGGGACCTCCTCCTCCTCGTCCTCCTCCTCCTCCTTCGGTGGATGGGGAGGAGTTGTCCAAACTGCGGGCGGAGGTAGCTCGCCTGTCGGCCGCCACGGAGGCTCTCCAACAGGAGAACGCCAGGCTACTAGCAGACCTGGCCAGTCTGCGGGAGTCTGGCTCCTGCGTGGCGCCTCAAAATGGGGGCCAGACGCAGCGGCCCAGCCAGCCCGAACCGGTGGAGAACCAGGTACTGAACCTGGTTCGGAAGGAGCTGGCTTCCTTCCAGGCGCGGTTCTCCGTCCTGGAAGGAATTGTCCTGCGCCCCCCCCTGGCGGCCAGTAAGGCAGCCACGGGCCCGAAGGCGGCCTCATATGCGGCTGCCACGGCTGGCGCACCCGGATCGGGGCCGTCCAGCCGGCCCTCCAGCACAGCAGTGGTGGCTCCTCCCCCAAAGCCGGCTCCGGCGAAACCGGCGCCGGCTAAGAAGGCGTCCAAGGGGAGGAAGGGAAAGGCGGCTGCACAGGCGGTGACTGTGCCGGTGCCAGTCCCAGCAGCGAGTGGGCCGGCGCCGGCAGCACGTCAGCCGCCGCCGCCGACATCGCCCCCCCAGCAGCCCCCTACACCTCCCACGGCTGAAGCCGGATGGCAGGTGGTTGGAGAGAAAAAGAAGGGGCGGAAGGCGGCCAAAAAGGCCCGAGATAAAGAGCGGCAGCGCCAGTTCAGGGCGCGGAAGAGCGCGGCTAGGCTCCGCGCCCCGAAGACCGCGGCTGTAGTGATCACACTACAGCCGGATGCGGAAAAGAGGGGCGTGTCCTACCGCGACCTGCTGGCGAAGGCAAAGGAGGCGGTGGACCTCGGGGAGCTCGGGATCACCGGGGGCCTCCGGCTGAAGGTCACAGCGACGGGGGCTCGCATGCTGGAGATCCCCGGGGAAGCCAGCGGCTCGTCCGCTGACGCTCTGGCTGAAAAGCTAAGAGCGTCCCTAAACGCGGACGAGGCCCGAGTGTCCAGGCCCGTCAGATGCGCAGACCTGCGCATCCTGGGTCTGGACGACTCCGTGACAAAGGAGGAGGTGGTGGCCGCCGTCGCCAGGTCCGGTGGGTGTCCTGCTGAGCAGGTCAGGGCAGGCACCCTACGTCCGGACCCCACGGGCATGCATACCGTTACGGTATGCTGCCCTGTGACGGCGGCTAAAACTATTGTGGAGGGCCGAAGGCTTCTGGTGGGATGGGTGTCAGCGCAGGTAAAGCTGCTGGAGCCCAGACCTCTGAGGTGCTACCGCTGCCACGTGGGACACCACGTGTCAGTCCGGTGCGCCTCGGAGGTTGACCGCAGCGGTCTGTGCTTCCGCTGCAGCCAGCCCGGGCATGTGTCCGCAGCTTGCTGCGCCACGCCGCACTGCGACGCATGTGCGGCGGCTGGCAAGCCGGCCGACCACCGGGCTGGGAGCAAGGCCTGCGCTCCGCCCACCAAGGCCACTAGGGGGAAGGGAAGGCCCTCCACCGCCACCGCCACCGTCGCCACCGCCGCAGCCGCAACTGCCGCCGCTGCCGCTCCCGCTGTCGTCGCCACAGGGGGGCCCTCACAGGGGGCTAGGGAGGAAGCGTTGATGGAATGCCAATAACGGCTCCACTTCGCTTCCTCCAAGCGAACATCAACCACTGCGCCTGTGCTCAGGATCTGTTGCTCCAGAGCATGGCGCAGTGGTTGATCAACATCGCTGTGGTCGCTGAGCCGTATTTCGTCTGGCCCAGGGAAGACTGGGTGGCGGACCTATGCGGCTCAGTGACCATAGTGTCGTCGGCCGCCGCCGGCACCCCGACCCTTGAAAGTGTCAGGAGGGGTCGGGGGTGCGTAGCAGCCCGGTTCGGGGAGATTGTCGTAGTGGGAGTCTACTTCTCCCCGAACCGAACTCTCGCCGAGTTCCACAACTCTCTCGCAGAGTTGAGTGTCGTCGTCGGAAACCATTCCCTCCCCGTGCTTGTCCTCGGGGACTTCAATGCCAAGAACTTGGCTTGGGGTTCTCGTTGCACAGACGTGCGGGGAAGGATGGTGGAGGACTGGGCCCTGGAGAGGGGCCTGGTCGTCCTAAATCGGGGTTCTGTCGCCACGTGTGTGAGGATGCGGGGCGAGTCGGTGGTGGACATCTCGTTCGCTAGCCCCGCTCTGTCACCGCGTGTCGTTGACTGGCGCGTCATGGAGGGGGTGGAGACCTATTCCGATCACCGGTACATCCGGTTCGACGTCTCCACCCAGACCTCAAGCGCGCCGGTTCAACAGGCCCCGAGTGGTCCGCGTTGGGCGCTGAAGCAGCTGGACCGGGAGCTCCTCCTGGAAGCCTCGATCGTGCAGGCCTGGGTGACATCACCGGACAGGCCTGCCGACGTCAATGATGAGGCAGGGTGGTTCCAGGAGGCCATGTCCGACATATGTGACGTGGCAATGCCCCGAGTCCGGCCAGGAAGCGCCCGGCGTCAGGTGTACTGGTGGTCGCGAGAGCTGACGTCCCTACGGGAGGCGTGTGTGGCTGCGCGACACCTGTACGCCAGGCACCGCAGGCTCCGCATTCGCCCACCGAATGCGGCAGCCATTGAGGCGGAGCTTTATGAGGGCTACAGAGCGGCGAAGACCACCCTCCGCGAGGCTGTCCTGCGGGCCAGGGATCTGGCCCGCGAGGAGATGCTGGGGGCTCTCGACAGAGATCCGTGGGGGCGCCCTTACAAGATGGTGCGGGATAAACTCCGCACCTGGGCCCCCCCGCTGACGCAGAGTCTCCGGCCTCAGCTCGTGGAGGACGTGGTGAGCGCTCTGTTCCCCTCGCGAGGGGAACACCCGCCCCCGCCTATGGCTCCGCCGGCTGCGGTGCCGGAAGCGGACCACCAAAGCGACGACGACGACGCTCCTGAAGTGACCGGGGTAGACCTGAGAGTGGCGGTACGAAGGCTAGGTGCCAAAAATACCGCCCCGGGACCCGACGGCTTGCCTGGCAAAGCCTGGGTCCTGGCCTCGGAGGCTCTCGGGCCCCGACTAGAAGGGCTCTTTAGCGCATGTTTGGAGAGAGGCCAGTTCCCGCTTCGTTGGAAGACGGGGAAGCTGGTCCTCATTCGGAAGCCGGGGCGCCCGGCGGACTCTCCGTCCGCCTACCGGCCCGTGGTGCTGCTCGACGAGGTGGGCAAGCTCTTTGAAAGAGTAATTGCAAACCGCCTCGCCGAGCACCTTGCGGGTACGGGGCCGGACCTTGCGGAACACCAATTTGGTTTCCGCAAGGGGCGCTCTACGGTGGACGCCATCATGCGCGTGAGAGCCCTCACGACGGGGGATGCGGTGTCTCGGGGTGGGGTTGTCTTGGCGGTGTCTCTCGACATCGCCAATGCCTTCAACTCCATGCCCTGGAGCTGCATAAGGGAGGCACTCCGGTATCACCGGGTGCCGACCTACCTCCGTCGAGTGGTCGGGGACTACCTGGCGGACAGGTATGTCATCTACCCCGGTCGCAGTGGAGACTGGAACCGGCGAGAGATGTCGTGCGGTGTTCCGCAGGGATCGGTTCTAGGCCCATCCTTGTGGAACATCGGTTACGACTGGGTGCTGCGCGCCGACCTCCCAAGCGGCGTCAGCGTTGTCTGCTATGCAGACGACACGCTGGTGCTGGCACAGGGGAGGTCGCACGAGGCGGCGGCCGAAATAATGACACGCGGGGTTGCGATAGTCGTTGAGAGGATCCGGCAACTGGGTCTCGAGGTGGCATTGCACAAGTCCGAGGCCATGTGCTTTCATGGGCCTCGGAATGCGCCACCTCCGGGATCAGCAGTGACGGCGGGAGGGGTATCCATCGGCGTCGAGTCGACGTTAAAGTACTTAGGTCTCGTCCTCGACAGCCGGTGGAACTTCGCGGAGCACTTCCGACGTTTGGCCCCTAAACTGGAGCGGACAGGGGCTGCCTTCAGGCGGCTCCTGCCCAACCTGGGGGGGCCAAACGCCTCCTGCCGGAGGCTCTACGCGGGAGTCGTGCGGTCCATGGCCCTCTACGGGGCCCCGGTGTGGGCGCGTTCATTGAGGCAGCGAGCTGCCAACCATTTGAACGCGCCCCAAAAGGTGGTGGCCGTAAGGCTGATCCGGGGGTACCGCACGATATCCCGCGAGGCGGCGAGCCTCCTTGCCGGATTGCCGCCATGGGATCTGGAGGCGATAGTCCTCGCGCGCCTACACGAGTGGCGCGCGGAGGCGCTACGCCGGGGGGAAACTCCGCTGCCGCGGCAAATTGTCGCTCAGCGGACGGACTTCCGGCGGGATCTCATGGCGGCATGGAGAGAGCGACTGTCGCAACCCCGTGCAGGGCACGCCACGATAGTGGCGGTAAGTCCCCTCTTTGAGGAGTGGCTGGAGAGACGCCACGGCGTCCTCACCTTCCGCCTGACGCAGGTTCTTACCGGACACGGATGTTTCGGTAAGTTCCTGCACCGAATCGGGCGGGAGGAGACGCCCGGGTGTTTCCATTGTGAGGATCGACCGGAGGACACGGTGGAGCACACGGTGGAGGTGTGCCCTGCTTGGGTGGAGCACCGCCGTGTCCTCGAGGTGTCGATCGGCGGCGGCGACCTCTCGCTTCCGGCCCTGGTTCGTGCCATGGTCCGGAGCGAGACGGAATGGGACGCCGTCACCTCCTTCTGCGAAGCAGTCATGCTAGCGAAGGAGGTGGCGGAACGTGAGAGGGAGATATCCTCACGTCCCGGCCGCCGCGGGAGACGCCCCGGGCGTCGGGGGCCACGTGGTGGCTTCCGGCCACCGTAGGCGCGGGCCTGTGGACGGGGAGCTATGGGCTAGCTCGCCGTCCGTCCGTCTCATGACGACAGGCCGTGTCGACGGCGCGTTCGTGTTCCACGCGCGCCTCAAAGAGAGTCAGCAACCGTGAAGGGGTCCGCAAGGGCCGAAGCCTGCCGGGGCTGCGGGACTATTCGAAAGAGATACCGTGGTCCCGGAACACAAAGGGCGATGAAGGAACATGGATGGGTTTTAGTCAGTAAAAGTCTGACACTCCCTCCCGCTCCGCCCAGAGCGGGAGAAGTCATTTGATGATTTCCCATCCGAAAAAAAAAAAAAAAAAAAAAAAGGGCTAGAAGTCTCCTAATTAGGAGTCAATTTTACACAGGCTATATGAGAAATAGTACGTTCTAACTATCATAAAGGCACACACACACACACACTCACCCTCACACACACACGCACACACAATCACCACACACACACACACCACACACGCATGCACACACACACATAAAGAGAAGTCATACCAGTATCTCTAACTTTTCATTCATTGTGTACTTGTTTGTAATTACTTAAAATAGTTTAGTTATTTGTTTACCTAAAAATATGTTGATCCGAGGGAGGAGCAGAACCACCCAACACAAGCATTACTACATGCTTCCTGGGAGGTTCTAGCCACAGAATAATATTGTGCAAGAAAGTTACAGAATAATATTGTGCAAGAAAGTTACAGAAATAAACTATTTTAATTTTAATTTAATTTAATTTTAAAGTAAAAGTGCAAATTTCACTTTTAATAACTGCACATTTAATAATTGTATGTTTTAAATGTTTGAGGAGAACATGAATTAAACTTTGTTTTTTTGTTTGAGTAGGTAGGTAGATTGGTAGTTGATAGAAAAGTAGATTACGCACCCTGCTAAAGTGAGTAATTAATGCACTCGTGTTAATTTAGTGCGCTCGGGCATCAACATAACACTCGTGCATTAATAACTCACTTTTCGCTCGATGCAACAATCTACTATTATTTCAAAGTCTTCTATTTCAGCATCCAACGTGATATTATTAAAATTTGTATAAAGCCCCAAAGTTAAATAAACCTTCTTTTTTAACTTTTCCTCTGTTGTTTTTGTTCATGTCCCATGATTTTATTAACGTCGATTTATCTTTCATTATAGAAATATAATAGATGATTTCTGACTACTGACTATCGGTGATGTCAACAATATCGAAATTTACGATACAAAGCTTATCCTAACAGACGAACGTATGCAGAAAAAAACATTCCAGCAGTAGGTAAATAATATTCAATTGCCAATAACAATATATTTATAAGCGCCATTCTGATCGCAAAAGTAATATGTTTTCCCCATCTTTTTCACATCACTGAACGCTAAAACAACCTCTTTTTCTCACAAACGTGAATTTCATGTGCTAGAAAGGGATAGAGCTATGTTTGCGTCGTTTGATTCACATTTTATACACAAACACATTTTGAATTGGGAGCAGTGGTAATCGAATGATATATTGGCTATCGGATTTATGCAGTTCTTTTGTTCCTATTTTGAATTTAAAATAAAGTCACGAATTGTGGCTTGATTTAAGCACTGCAACCACCATTTTTTTAAATAAATAGTAACACCAAAGAATTTGAGAACGTTCATGTATAGGTATTCAAAACTAGTAATTACAAAAATAATATGCAAATCACAAAAAAATACGTTTGGAATTGAGCTAAAATGGGCCAACCTACAATCTCCTATTTTAAATAACATAACATCAAGCTTGTAATCTCCAAAGGGTTAGCCAGAGGTGTACCTAACAGTACAACATTTAGTTTGGATACCCGAGTTAGGATAGGTACCCGAAAAAAACTTCAGAGACCGAATTGGTCAAATCTGCTTCACAGACTACTAGATTCTGCACTTGTGCAGAAATGTAAGTTAATGGCATATATGTATATAGGTAAATTTTCATGAAAACAAAATCTCAAAAACGTCAACCTGAGTACAGACACATAACAATACAAACTTACACCTTTGACTTAAAAAACAGCTCATCCTAAACAAACAGCCAAAAGTAGTAGCGAAAAAAAAATTTAATCGCTTTAAATATGGGTTAGACCACTTCTCATACGTCAACACTGACACGTTAGCTGGCTTGAAATTTAAATCCCATCGCGGGGAGTTATAGGAGAGGAAACATGCAGAAAGTTAACAGTATTGTATTTTGCTTTACTAACAACGGTTATTATGGGACAGTTTCTTGCTGTCAACATGCACTGTTAAGCAATACAAGATGCAAGAGACGCACAAACGGCTCGTACCCGACTACGGCGAAGCCAAAAGGAAGGGTTATGATTTTAGCAGTCCATGTATGTATGTTTGTATTTACGTATGTTCCTCCGTAGCGCCTAAAGGTAATAAGGTGTCAATCGATTCGTTATAATTGCCCGGGTAACATTAACGAGCTACATTTTAACCAACTTCAAAAATAAGAGGAGTCGATTTTACCTTGTAAACCTAGATTTTAGACGGGTTTTTTTAGTTGTAAACAATACAAATTCTTGTTATGGTTTTTTAACTTTATTTTTTATTCATCGGTAATTAAAAAAAAAAGTCCATACTGTAGCTGTTCCATATATTTTGACAGTGTACATATTGCAGATTTGTATTCATACAAAAGTACATAATCTGCTGATTTTTTTTAAATTACCGACGAAAAATTTCGATGTGATTCAGAATGATATACTGAATACTTGTTAACCGTTTGTGTGTCAGTGTCGATTTCACCCTATAAAAACTGAAACACAGATACAAATTCAGGCATTTAAAAATAGAAGCATTGCTATTACGATTCAGCGCGGGCCCGCGTGGTGGATTATAGCCCATTCCCTCTCATAGAGAGGAGGCCTGTGTCCCAGCAGTGGGAACATTAATAGACTGATGATGATGATTTCGATTATAAGGATATTTTAATGTCTTTGTATTCGACATTTAAGCAGTTGGTCCCGGCTGTCATTTGTAGATCTTTGACATTCGTTACAGGTTGACAGTGGCCCAAAAAGTCTGACAACCGGTCTTACCAAGGGGTACCGTATTACCCAGTACTGACTGGGTTGCGGATGTCAGATAGCCAGTCGCATCAAGTAAAATACTGGTATTCTGGTAATAATTTAGTTAGTTAGTTGGGAAAAGGCTAGGCTGATGATGATGTATTCGACATTCAGCCTAGGGCTACAAGTACCTGTTGTATACCGGACCTTCTATAAAAATAACTTCGTTATAATATTGTGACCGCGACCCAAACGCGACTGTTGATTGTTGAACCTAATTAACCACGCTTTACTTGCCACAGCTTCGTATTTGGTTTTCAACATCTCTTGTTATTGTAGCAGGAGCGTGGTCGAATATTAAGTTTAATAAAAGGTGCAAATTTGAACAAGCAAAAAGCTATGAAAAGGATAATACTTACGGTCTTTGCATTTCTAAAACAAACATAATTTCAAAAGAATCACTTGTCATCAGGATCCAACCATTTATATCCAATTAAATACACTAACCCCCGAATACTGAAACGTCACTCAAAATTTAAGGGCTGCTTAACATTTTGAGCAGCTCCTAAACTTTAAATTTCGTATGGTCAAACGTCACTTTTGAGTATCTGTTAAATATAAGTGCTACTTAAATTTTGAGTGACGTTTCAGTATTCGGGGGTAACTGTCTCTTTGGTCCAGTGGTGGCATGAGGTCATGGGTACAATTGCCAGGTCGGACAAAGTGTTATTGGGTTTTCCATCAGGATTTTTTCAGTAGCAGCCACGGAGTCGAGATTTGTGAACGGTTGATGTCTATGGACATAACTGTGTACATCTCTGTCTAACCCTTCGGGGATTACAGGCGTGATATTATGTTATGTTCAAATAAAATGACATCTCCAAACTGCCACATAAAAACCCACCCATCTTAAATTTACATTGTTAAAACTCCATTAAAACTATCAGGCACATAATAAAAAGGAAATCTTTCTTTCTTTACTTCTTTCTTAAGATTTATGAAGGAATGAATTTTCTCTCTTGTTAGGCATCCCGAAGTAACATCTTAACACTTTCGCGCCACCGTGGGTATCAATGGTTTGGAAGGAAACGTGTAGCCGTACATCATGTAAGGATATCTCGTTAATTTTATTAGATATGATAGTTTTTTCTTACTTTTTTTGTAAAGAAAGAAAGCTTTGGAATTAAGGAAAAACTCGTGGCTAAATAACAACAGCTTCTCGAATCGATCTTCAGGTTAAACCACGCTTGCCTAGGTTGGTCCGTGGATGGGTAACAAGCCATTGTAAATCGAGTTTCGTCCTTGCATCGGAAAGCACTTTAAGCCGTTGGTGCCGGCTGTCTTTGTTTGAGTTGGTGAATATTAATAATTAGACCACTAATCGTATATTACTTCTAAATCACTTTAACATAGTTTTGCACGTTGAAGACGTTACAGGGTAAAAGCAAGCGACGCCACGACAGACGTTTTCTAATGATTAATAGAGAGCGGTAATGTTGCCGTATTAGATTATCATTTTTACCACAGATTATAACAGTCTTCATGTAATATTCTGGTATCAGCTGAATTCGGTAAGACTGGAAGCCGACCTACATAGTTGGGAGAAGGGTAGGCAGGTGCTGAATAAGGCTTTGGAATTACTAACTTCCAATACAATCTGATCGCTTCTCGGACTTTTGGCTAAGATCAATGCGTAAAAGTGTAGTGTAATAAACTAAGCCATAGAAAAATGCCCAATCTAAAAATACTTCAAATTGAAACGAAGGGAACCGATTAAAAAAATAAAGCAACAATACAACACACACACCGCACTACCGTTCAGCATCTGATCTCAAATGTTACGAAGCAAAAAGCTGTCCATGTTGGGGCTTTAGTACACATTTCAATGCAACGCCATCGGTGCGAAACGAGATACAGAGATGGAAATCGAAACGATAATTGTCATCGTCAAACGTTCAGAGTATGACCAAAAAGCATAATATAATCTATACTAATGTTATATAGAGGTAATTATAAAGAGGTAATATTTGTAATGGGGTAGATGACAGACCAATCAATTGAGATACTTTTTAAGAGCTGTCAAAACGCAGTTCTATCATAGATTTTGTATGGCAATAGCAAACTCTGACGTCACTGTTTAGTCAACTCAATGACTCAACAATTTATTGATTTCAAAGCAACTAAAAATCGAATTTAGCTATTAATTGAAAATAATTGTCTTGGAATTATTTTTTTATGGTGTCATCTACCCTTTATGATGTATGGTCTGTCTTAGAGGCGACAAATTCGCATTTATCAAATGCCTTACTGATTCCAAATTGACACACCAATACATTCTGAACCAAACCGACCAAATCTGTTCAGTCCCTGACCTAGCAAAAACAGTTATGTGCTCCATTGTACGTCCTCAGTAAAGCCTATGTCGTGTAACTGACATACAACTTCCTGAACTCACCGAAATTGGTTTTCGGATATTGAAATAGAACATCCTGACATGTCCATCATGTCCTTTCTTTGGTATTGTTCGTCGTTTTGTTGAGCTTCTTGAGTTATAAGTCGAGCTACACGATAACTGACAAATGCTTGCACTGGACAGGTCCACTCAAATCTGTGTGGTACTTTCTTCAAAACACCATCTCAGACATTAATCTGCATTGTCCTCATGTGAATTGAGCAAGATTATGTCTGGACTTCAAAAGAGACTGTGACCTCTGAGTTTGTTTCGGCTGTTTCTTCTCAGAGTAGTCAGGTACGAAACACCGGCCCCATCTAGTTTTTAAAAGATGACGTGTAAAAGTGTTTGTAAAAACCTACTTGCTAAAATAAACATCATTTCATTTAAATAATATAGCTATCCATTGCTGAAAGAATTTTTCAAATCGGTCCAGTAGTTTTTAAGTTTATTTGTTACATACAAAAATACAAATATTTCCTCTTTATTAGTATAAATGTATATCAAATTCAACAATCAACTAATGACACGTCACTACAACTAATGACACGTCACTGTCGCCATGCATGAAATAAAAGGACAGAAATAATCGTTACAAAAAAATGACGTGTAAAAGTGTTTGTATAAAAACCTACTTGCAAAATAAACATCATCTATCATTTAACATTATAAAGTGACATTAACGTTTAACGTTATAAAGTGTTTTGTTTTTAAGGTAATGCTGGTATTCAGCTGCATCCGGTTAGACTGCCGAGCCCAATACGCTGTTGGGAAAAGGCTAGGCAGATGATGAGATGATGTATGCTTTATAGATATTTTGTTGTTCACTGGTTTCTGGTTACTGTTAGCCTGTATCATCCCACTGCTGGGCAAAGGCCTCTCCGCAAGACTTCCAACGACTCAAAAAGACGCTAAGCTAATGTGGGACTGGGCTGGCCATGTCTGCCGCATGCCCGACGAGCTCTGGGCCAAAATAACTAACTAACTAATCCCTGACACGCCCTGTTAGAAGGCGACGCGGTAGACCTCGCAGGAGATGGCGGAACGATGACCATTGGTCCACATTGGCCCTGAATCGAAGAATGTGTTCACTGAAATTACTTTCCTAACTAGAACAACAAATTTTAGTCAGTCGCATCAGTGGCGTGATTAGGGGCCAACAATACGGCAAGCCCTTATGGCGAGGAGACTGTTCAGAAACTCCAACATCATGAAGGGTATTAGATTTAAGGGCAAGCCAAGCTTATAGGCTTTTGTAAAGCACCACCACTAGGTCCAGTTAACGTATTTATTTGTGTTAGTAGCAGAAAAAAAACCGGCCAAGTGCGAGTCGGTCTCGCGCACGAGGGGTTCCGTACCCATTATATTATATACAACATTAGATAAAACGGCAAACAAATTACGTTTGTTTTATGGGAGCCGGCAGGGATGATATTTGTTGGTAGAGAGGTAACAGAAATATTCATCATCTGTGAAAATTTCAACTGTCTAGCTATTACGGTTCATGAGACAGCCTGGTGACAGAGAGACATACAGACAGACGGACAGTGGATTCTTAGTAATAGGGTCCCATTTCCGTCCCCAGTTCCCTGAAAACCGAATTACAAATCGAACTCGATATCTTTTTACTGTGTCGATTTCGTACCGAATATATCTTTGACAAAAAATCCTCAACAGTTTTCTTATAAAACGTAACCGTTACCAAAGTTATTTCAACATTATTCTAAAAAAACATAGGTAGCGATTTCGCGAGCTTACGCAGATACTTTTTACTTTACCCAAAGAATTGAACGAAAACAAGGACCAAACAAAAGAAAACCTTATCTTGCAAATGAAGAACAGAATAGATTCGATAGCTCATCTTTTATCTTGCTCTTTTCGTGAACAATAGAAAGAGATAGCTAACAGAATTCGATGCTCGTTTAAAAACGAGAGGCAAATGTTGGCAAATCAAAAGGCAATATCAGGCGATCGATACAAGCGGCTTTGACATATTTGCATAGTAGATTTGCGAACGAAGAGCTACAAATATTTTGGAGTCGTTACTTGCTTTTCAAATAAAGTTTTAAAAGTAGGAGGTTCCGTATAGATATTCAATAATAAATTCAAATTTTAATATGTGCCCGTGGCTTAATAATAACAGCCGCTCGGGTCGATTTTTAGGCTTGCCTAGGTTGATTCGTTGATGGTGGAGGTGACTTAGTATACCGAGTTTCCTACGTACTTACATTGGAAAGCACAACAGTTTTTTTTATTCGTAATTTCCATCACTGTGTTGAAGCGGTTCATAGAAGACACCTGCCCTCCAAATTTCAACGGTATAGTGACAACATGGCTGTGACATACAGACGGACAGACAGACCGACAAACAGAGCTTATCTATAAGTGTTCCGTTTTTGCCATTTGGCAACGGAACCCTAAAAAAACAAAAGACGATACAAGAAAAACAGCACCTAACCCTTTCACAGATCCTTGCAACCTATTGTCTAATAAAAAACGGGTAAGCTTCAACTAAGCCCTGAACTTTGCATAGAGGTCCTATTACACCCCAGCAAAGGTCCCGACGACGGTAAATAAATGCCCGGAATTGTCAACAAATATGCGAAGAGACAGATAAAAATAGCTTTAAAAGATCCCGGATAAAAAGTATTATGTAAACTAAAACTGTGTATTACTAAAGTTTGCAAGATACTAATACTTTTTTTCTCTGGATTCTTTGGGTTCTTCAATGCCCCATTCAAATGCAACCTGCGCACGCACGTGCTTCGCTTGTTTCCTTCGAGTGAGCATACCTAGTTCTGTTTAAACTTTATGGCGGCTCAGAAGTTAGCTACGAGTGACGGTCTGTGCATTATACCTATAACTGTCAAAACAATGCGTCCGCTGCGCCCCGCTGATACCTTGTGTTCTGCGCAGGTTAAGGTTAAATGTTCCGAGCCGCCATAAAGTTTGACCGTTATCACCTATGCAGACCGTCACTCGCAGCTAACTTCAAAACGTTCCCATGTCTTACCATGACATCACAATGGGGGCTATCGCTTTTGAGCTCACCAGATGGCGCCATTGTCGAGTAAGGTCTTGTCAATAATTCTATTTTACCAATAACGTCATAGAAAGATTATTTTATTACGTATAACAACATAGTGTAAACTTCAGATACATTTTACAATATTCTCTCTAAAATTAGCAAGCAAGAAACATTTAAAAATCATTCTACCTCCAAGTACTAACAAATAAGATCCTAAGTTGCTACTTAAAATCTTCAAGTCATAATTAATCAGGAATGGCTCAGTCTAGAAAACAATCGTAAGTATTAGTATAAATACGTGATAAAAAAGCACGCAACGCGCGAACACTGTGTGACATCTGACATTTTGGAAAACCCTACTCTACACGAACGCCTCTAGCGGCGAATTAATTCTCGGTAGCCCCCATTAGCGTCGCAGTGAAGAGTAAATCGTAAAATGCTCTGATGCAATTTCTTCAGATGTTTGTTTTCTCAACTTGTACCTTAACGTGTTTAATTTTACTTATTTTCTAAACTGAATCAGACACCCAGATGCCGTTGGTAAAGAACCCAAAAATAATTTAATTTGCTGCATTGCCATAACCTGCAACAACCAGCAACCTGAAACAAGTCTGCCAAGGGACTGTAGTAAATAGGCTGAGTTGACTCATTACATCGGCCAGAGAAGACTGTTTTTTTTTAAATAATAAGCATAGTAACTGTCACTTTTTGTGTGCTAAGTGTGGCAGAAATAAATTAACCTGAAATCAAATCATGCAACAGAGCGTTCGCTTTCTAAAATTTCATGTAATTAAGCTATTTTTAATTTGTTCTGATAACTGTTGAAAGAATGATAACTGATGAAAGAATGATAACTGTTGAAAGAATGATAACTGTTGAAAGAATGATAACTGTTGAAAGAATGATAACTGTTGAAAGAATGATAACTGTTGAAAGAATGATAACTGTTGAAAGAATGATAACTGTTGAAAGAATTATAACTGTTGAAAGAATGATAACTGTTGAAAGAATAATAACTGTTGAAAGATTGATAACTGTTGAAAGAATGTTAACAATGAGTAAAAAACGATTAACAAAAGGTACAACTAACCGCAGGGATAGCTCAACTGGCTGACACAACTGATCTTGGTGATGATTATCTGGTACGTATCGAGATCCGATTTTATTTGTCACCCTTTTTAGATAACAAGTAAAAAAACCCTGTTAATAATCAAATATAATGTAATAAAATGGTAAAACTTACATGGCAATACAGGGCTGCAGGCAGCTGCACTCCGATCACTTCTCGCAAAGTGTCGTCATAAACAAACAATCGACGATCAAACATAATAATAATAATAATGATTTATTTCTTACCACAATATAGGTACATCAGACAGGTATCAATACAAAAATACTTAACAACTGTAATTATACTGTGGGAGACTGGTGCCTAAGCTAGACGTGAGGTCTGTATTTCAGGACACCAGTAACACATACAGGACGTGCAGGACATACTAACGCCGTTGTCATTTCATAAACATTTGTTAGATTTGGGGAAAAGGTGGTAATTAGAGCAAAAAGAAGTGACATGGCAGTTTGGTATTGTTTGTTCATCCAGGAAAAAAAAACCACAACATTGAATTAAAACATTCCACAGAACATTTTCTAGATTCAAAACTTCTTCTGATTCTGATTCCCAAAAACAAACGCTCATCATAATTTTACTCAAACGAAATGGTGCGAATAATTATTTGGTACCAGGGCCACATAAATCTTCAAGAGGTCCGTGATAGAGGGCGCCACTATCAATCACTGGCCTGACCGAGTATACTTCATCCTTAGATTGGTTTCATGCCTTCGTATCGTGTTGGTCCCAAGTGTAAAGGAAAATTGATAACTGTTGAGTTCTTGCGGACTCTTAGCTTTTTGTAGAGAAAAAGTTTATAGTTTTTACTTCTAAATGTATAAGTGGATCATAACATCACATCTACAAATAAATAAAATTGAAGTGTCTGTTAGAAATTTCAAAATATCAGCTCTACTGTATGCGTATAGGAAAGTATACAGGGTGAACTTGCCAAATCCGAAAATATGAGAAATAGCGAAAAATACTCAAAGGAATCTCGAGCCCGATTTTGATGGAAACTAAAACTGCATCATTGGATTTATGGAAACTCAATATCCTTAGCCAGGAATCGTACCCGTTGGTTTTGGGGCAAAAAACACACATTGTATTATTACACCATTAGATAGATTCGCTATTAAGGATGAAATTCTGGGAAGTAATGTCATGCGGCAAATTTAAAGAAAAGATAAAATTATATGTTTGAGCAACTGCCTGCTGCGCGGGTTCGATTACAGCACGCAACAAATATATCTGGCTGTTTGTGTTTAAAATATTTGTAGATGCTCCCACAATACATGATAAAGAAAAGAAAGTCCTTCTACTAAAGACATTGAAAGATTTTCTAACCAGACAAAATCTAAAAAAAAACAAACACGTAAGATACCACAAAATAGATTCTATATCTTTAGTTTCGATTTTCCAAGCTTCCTTTTATTCTAAATTACTAAAACAAGGAAGGACTATTTGGAACAGCAAAGCCGGTAGTCGGAGAGCTAGCAGATTTAAACGTAGATTGTTTCAACTCTGTACGTACTACATATGAATACTGGAAGAGACATTGTTCTTAGTTTTATTTGCTTGGAGTTAGAATGTATGCATTTGAGCACCAGCGTAGATAAAAGATTTAAGGAGTAGTAAATAAGTAAGTGGTTTCCTTAGATAGAGTAATTTGCATGGTTTGGGAAAACAATGTTTTAAAGGAAAATCAGGGCTGTTATGATGGTTGCAGAGGGAGAGGAAAATCAAAGAAAGTATGGACAGATTACATAAGAAATAATCATGATGAACGACGACGGGTGATGGGCATGAGGAAGGTATACCGGAGAAAAAAACAATCAGTGCGCAACCTTAAAGAATTTTAAGAAACATGTATTTTTTTGATATCTTGTAGTAAAGATCGGCGGCGGCGGCGGCGATCGGCGGCGGTGACCTCTCGCGTCCGGCCCTGGTCCATGGATCCATGGTCCGGAGCGAGACGGAACGGGACGCCAACACCTCCTTCTGCGAAGCAGTCATGCTAGCGAAGGAGGTGGCGGAACGTGAGAGGGAGAGAACCTCGTGCCACGTGGTGGCCCCCGGCCACCGTAGGCGCGGGCCTTTGGACGGAGAGCTATGCTCTTCGTCCGTCCGTCTCACGACGACAGGCCGTGTCGACAGCGCGTTCGTGTTCAAAGAGAGTCAGCAAAAGGAAGGGGTCCGCAAGGGCCGATGCCTGCTGGGGCTGCGGGACTGTTCGAACTGTGGCCCCGGAACACAAAGGGCAATGAAGGCACATGGATGGGTTTTAGTCAGAAAAGTCTGACACTCCCTCCTGCTCCGCCCAGAACGGGAGGAGTCATTTGATGATTTCCCATCCATGAAAAAAAAGTGTTGCGGGTGTTGTTAAAGGAGACTTTTAAGGTATACAGGAAAAAAACATAGTGCGCAACTGCGCAACCTTAAAGAATTTTAGGAAACACGTATTTTTTTTTATATCATGTATTAGTTATAAAAAATAAAGCTACGGAAAATTGTACAAATACGTATGAAACCGGTACAAAAACACATGACATAAAAACTATTCAGCTCTCGTGTGATAAAAGACGTGTTTTCAACACGTATCGCATTAGAAGAAGAACGTCAAAATAACATAAAATTAAGTACCTTGTTTACTGTTTCACGAAACACAAGATAATTACGTAAACAGGAAACTTAACTGGGATTATCCTATAGGAAAGAAAACAATCTTTTATAGAATAAAAATAAAATAATATGGTGTTGTTTTGAGTAATCCTCTTAAACGGTAAGGAAAAACATGATTCTTTGTTACAAATAAATAATTTATTTAGAGAGCTGCCGTGGCCCAGTGGTGGCAGCCCTCACTTACCAGCAGTAAGTCGTGGGTTCGAACTCAGCATTACTTTGTGTAATTTATTTTATCACCAGCACCACTGCTCTCAAAACGGTGAAAGAAAACGTGAGGAAACCTGCATGTCCTAAAACCAAAAATTTAAAGACATTTGGCATCTACCAAATCGCACTGGGCCCGGCCCGCGTGGTGAATTACAGCCCATTCCCTCTCATTGAGAGGAGGCCGTGTGTCCCAACAGTGGGAACGTTATAGGTTGACTAAGCATTACATTACAGGCCCCTTATTCACAACGCTTTGATTCGGAAAGTCGTATGTCTATCTCGCTCGATTTTGTAATGTCAAAAAAAGAGACCTGCATAGAATAGCTATTCAGGTCCGCAGAGTTCGGGCAAGCTCCAGCGGCATCTTAAGGGATCCATTCGCGCAAAGGTTTGATTGCCAGTACCTCAACCATTGCTGTATGGTTAATTTGGTGAGCAGTCGAAATATTTAGTGTTAGGTAAGTAGTTGTAGTTTAAGATGTGATATTTCATGTTGAATTTTACGATCCCTTGTTGATTGAAATAAATTATTATATTCTATAACAATATGAAATTAGGAGAAATAAACATGACAGTGGAGCCATTGATATGGAACACTTAATCACCTTTACCCAGTGAAAGATTTTTAACGCGTATTTCACCCGCTAGAGATTGAATTTTCCAAAATTCTTTCTACGTCATGGTCATCTGTAAAGTTATCTGTCTGTGGCAAATTTAATCCAGATACGTCCAGAGGTTTGAGTTGTGCATTGATATTCAGTTAGGACAAACGATTTTATGTGTATAATACCACCCATTTGGGTTCGAACTCGATACCTATGATTTGGCTGTCCGTCGGTCACACCTTTATGCTATCACTGCTATAAGCCACGATGACAAGAAACCATTCAAAAACAAAACCTATTCTATTCACCCCTATCTCCAAGCTATTTGCATGAAACTTCCATACACAAAACTTTAGTTCTATGGTACATGTGTCCCTACTTCTAACGGTCGTGGTTAGGCCCGTAGTCTGAGGTTTTTGTTCACGTTTTGCTTGAGTTAATGCTGAGTTAGAATTCATTGTTGAGCTCCCTGAGTTTTTATGCTGGTGTAGTAAATAAGGAAGGGAGTTTGTCAGTCTGTTGTTGGTCTTCTCTCAGAGTTAATTTATTTTGCATCAGTTTTATGATTTTGTAAGGTGAAAACTACCGTATTATGTCGTTTTTCAGGTATTTTATTTTTATTCGTTTTTTTTGTATCTATTTTTGGGGCGATTTTTACAATAGCTTAATATCAAGGTCTTATTAGCAACACTTTTTTGCTTTTCCACTATCGATATTGGTGATGGTGGTATAGTGTCCCTTAGTTTAGGTCTTAAGCCTTAATATGTGTATTTTCAAGTTAAGCAGAAAATATTGTACCAAACGAACAGGTGGATTGATGTCAGAACTTGGATCAGAAAACCTTGTGACACGTAAATAATGATAAAAACACCCGTATGATTGAAAATTTGTTAACAGGGCAAAATTGGCATACTTTAAAGTTTGTTTATTTTGGCAGGATTCCGTATTTACTTCTGTTTAAAAACAAGGACTTACAGTACAAGTAAAGGGAACATTACGAAAAATAAAAAAAGTTGAAAATTTTGTACTTACAAGTTTCCGCGAAAATCTAAATTTGCCCATATTTTTTATCGTGTTGACTCAGGACCTTGATTTTTATACACCTAATATGGACTATAGTCCACAGTAACTGGTACAAATTTCAACTTGCTAGGTCCACTTGTTCCTGAGAAAATCGGTGGTGACACACAGACAGACGGACAGATGGACAGACGGACAGACAGATAGATGGACAAGAAAGTGATCTTATAAGGGTTCCTTTTTTATTTTTTGAGGTAACGGAACCCTATAAACGTCATCTGCCAAGCCTTTTTCCAACAATGTTGGGGTCAGCTTCCAGTCTAATCTGACCTCCACAACCCAGTTAGTACTGGGTAATACGATACCCCTTGCTAAGACTGGTTGTCAGACTTTCAGGCCACTGACTACCTGTAACGACTGTCAAAAATCTACAAATGAAAGCTGGGCCCAACGGCTTAACATGCGTGCATTCCGAGGCACGGAGGGACTTGGTATGTAATAGGTGCATGGTCACCCATGCAGTGACCAACCCAAGCAAGCGTGGCCTTAACCTGAAGATTGATCCAAGCGACTGTTATAATGTAGCCACAAACTTCTCCAGTTAACAAAAAAAACGACGCCCCTCAAATGGGTATGTACAAAGAGCTAGTGAATAACGTTAAGCATTTAACTCCTAAATTGTTAATTAACTATGTGAAAAGGTGACATTGGCACGTCACAACTCCATGCCCTACATGGAGTTTAAGTATTCCTCTACGTAGGTAGTTCGAACATTACCGCGGTCGGACAAGGGACGAAGGTTTTTGTGTCAACGCGTCCCGACAGTTTGTTGGAATGAATCCTGATTATATTGTTGAGTTTCACCGAATTTATTATTCTGTTTTGAGGACAGACGATACAGACATCCGCCATTTTGGATTTTTATTTCGATCTCGGTATCGTCATTAACGCTCCCGAAAACCCCGAAAACGACACTCATGACGAATTTTGAGAATACGTCTGCCATCTTAGATTTTTATATAAGCATCATCACCTATGACTACATCCGTCATCGTCAATAAGTTCGAACTAAACGCGCCATGGCTCTCAAAATCCAACATTTTGCTTTGCTTTTTCTTTAAATTTTAATGTACCCAGTGACACCAAGACAAATTAACTACATTTTCATATTTAATTTGACGTATGATTTATCCAAATCGGTTCATCGGAACAAAGAATCGGACACACATACCCACATTCTTACAGGTCAAACACATACCCGCCGTTTTGGCTTTGCCGTAGTAGAGTAAAAATAAAGGTGCTGTTCCGTTGCTGTCACCAACACTAACAGTATAGTGATTTTTAGTCTCTTAACGTAAATTATGCGGTCGGAGGAGTTGGCAGATCTAAAATATTTGTGTGAAAGTATTGTATCTATATTAGCAAATAATCTGTAGTTTTTAGGGTTTCCGTACCTTAAAAGGAAAAAGGAATCACGGATCACTTTGTAGTCCGTCTGTCTATCTAATGTATGTCAAGACCCTTGTTCTCAGGAACGCGTACAGCTATCAAAATGAATTTTATGTAAAATACTCTCGAGTCTATGTTCTTTTTCAGCTGTAAAAAAATCAACGCATCTCAACTTGTAAGTCAACGCAATCAAAGAGATGACCGCTTATGTCACACTTCACAAGAGAATCAAGACTAATTGGGTATTTCCCGTTGACCTAGAATCATGAAATTTCTCAAGAAGTAATTAATGTCTAAAGAAAAATTCTGAAAACGGTAAATATGTGTGTATTTTTTTTTATTGTTGAATTTCACAAACAATTTGTTAGATTGCCAGTAACAACACATCTTCTAAATTCAAAACCGTATAAAATAATTTGTTAGATTGCCAGTAACATCTTCTAAATTCAAAACCGTATAAAATGAACTCCTTTCATCAGTGAGACAGTAACTGAACTGCTCAACACAATACGCGCGTACTACACGTCTCACTAGACATCGTTCATTTATCTTAGCGCTCGCTTTTTTCGCTCGTTCCGCTCCAAAAACAACTACCTACCTACTTACTTAGGTTAGTTCGCTTAGAATAGGAAGTGGTAGTTTTTTGAAAATAGAGACTGGCCAAGATTTTTCTGTTAGTTAAGATAATACTGTTTTATGCCCTTAAAAAAATATTTGGAATGCTCATGTGTAAAATTGCAGTTTTCTTTTCTGGTGTTGGCATAACAAAAGAATAAAATTATTTAAATAAAATCTATAGACTTTATATCTTTGCCTCTTTACTTTGTTATTTTTATCCGACTTCAAAAAGGAGGAGGTTCTCAATTCGACGGAACCTTTTTTTTTATGTATGTCATGCATGTCCGATTACTCGAAGGTGACTGGACCGATTTGGATTTTTTTTGTTTTGTTTGAAAGGGTATACTTCCCAGGTGGTCCCATGATCATCAAGTCAGGATCTGATGATGGGATCCTGGAGAAATAGAGAAAACTCTTCAAATTATAAAGGCACACTTGAAGCGTTTTGGGTAGTTTTTATATGAGTACTTTCTGGGAGTAGTCCTATTTCAATTTGGTGAAGATCTGATGAAGAACTTCGGAGATAGGCAACGGAACTCCTCAATAAATGATAGCAAATGGACTGGGATTGCTGAAATCTCATGTCTGTCTATTGTTTCATAACATAACATCGCGCCGGTACGCTGTGAAGAGGTAAGTATATGTGAACCACTTAAAAGTGAAAAATAAACGACGATTTACAAGAGATTTCGTAAGATTATAATCGCTATATTCGTCTGCCGGTCTGTCTGTCTGTCAGTTTAATCTTTACATCAGCAACCTTAGTCTAGAGGCGGCCTTGTCACTGCATGTCTACAGAAATACTGGAAAATATGGAACTTTACGATTTGGAAGTAGTATCGAAATATGAAACATTTTAAACTTTAATTCCTGTCATTTTCATGTGCTATTTTTCATTATAATGATGAAATAATTTTTTTTTTACAAAAAATAAAACCGACTTCAAAAAACACAAAAAGTGAAAAATAACTTTAGCTTCAGAAGTCAATGACCTTTGTTTGATTGATTTAGTTTTTTTGTCACCGACTTTTTGCGAAAAAGTTTTTTCTTTATCTTTTCTACACGTTAGTTACATTTTTAACCGATTTCCAAAAGGAGGAGGTTATCAATTCGTCTGTTTTTTTTTGTGTTCAGCGATATCTTCGCCAATTGTGAGCCGATTTTGAGGGTTCTTTTTTTTTTGGAAGAATATTGTTTTGCGGTGGTGCCGTTTAAGTTTGGTGAAGATCTGATTCTGATTTTCGGTTATATACAAGGGAACTCTTCAATAATAGACGGCAAATTAGTCGTGATTGCTGCAATAACGACAGATTTGCTGTCTATTATTTATAGAAGAGTTCCCGAAAACTGAAAAACAACTTTTAAAAACTTTTTTGCAAAATATATAAAACTGACTTCAAAAACACAAAAAGTTTTTTTATTTTTTCAATTTTTTAAAGTATTTCTTTAAAAACTATATAAAAACATTTAAAAATACAAAAAATAGCAGGGTCCAAGCTACCGGTGGTCAGGGCTTTTGAGAGAGGAACCTCCTAACAATACGTGCCGTGTCCAGAAGTACTGCTTTCTGAATCAAGCCCTTGATCTAGCTGCCAAGCGAGAGCCTCCTTAGTTGGTCGAGGCCCTTGGCTAATAAATGACTTAACCTCCTAACAAAACGTGCCGTGTCCAGAAGTACTGCTTTATGAATCAAGCCCTTGATCTAGCTGCCAAGCGAGAGCCTCCTTAGTTGGTCGAGGCCCTTGGCTTCTAAGCCATTTATTTTTTTAAGATAAGTGCTGCTGTTGGTGACCATTGTGTGTTTATTTTAGCTCAAAACTCGTTCAGCATGCGACTTTTTTACTTTGATTCCAATTTTGCTTATTTATTTCTAGTTCGGTGCCCTCCAAAATCAATAGAAAAGTGTCTCTGTGACCCATACAGGTCACAGAGACAACTAGTTTTTAAAACTCTTCGGTCTGTTTGCACTTCGAATTAAACAAATAGTTCTGTTTTGTCTGGCTGTTTGTTCAAGCATTGCGACAAACGAAACTTTTTATGTTTTTTTTTGTCTGTTGAAACTTGAAAGGTAAGCGAGAAATATAAAAAATGTCAACCATGAGATTGAATGTTAGAAATCGTTTTTTTTTTTTGTAACTAATTGATCTTTTACAAAACATATAGCGGTATTGGACCGTCCAGCAATGGACGTCTGTCGGCTGAAATTATTATAACTCAGCTGTTGGGTCACAGGACTCACAGGCCTTCTCTCAGTCAGAGGGGACATTATGTGATCAAGTGTTTAAATTCGCGAAATTCTAATTTTAAAAAAAAAACTCGTAATTTATAGGTAGTGTGTCAAGACTCACAATTTTCTTCTATTCGCGTCGATTTTTAATGACGACACTATTAAAACTCAAATAATTATTAAAATAAACAAAACAAAAGCGAAACAATAAGGGACTGAAATCAAAGACGAAAATAATTTAAATTAATTAAAATATCATAACAAAGCGACCAGTTTACTTTTATCATCGAGCTTCTAAATTTATTTTACAAAATAATAGAATTCGGCCCGTTTTAGAGCGGACTCAACGTGGGCTGGGTACTTAAACTATTCCGGTCCTTTATTCCACAACATGTGACATATTACAAGCAAAGACCCCGTTTATCGGGCCTGTGGACGGGGAGCTATGGGCTAGCTCGCCGTTCGTCCTTCTTATGACGACAGGCCGTGTCGAAGGCGCGTTCGTGTTCCACGCGCGCTTCAAAGAGAGTCAGCAACAATGAAGGGGTCCGCAAGGGCCGATGCCTGCCTGGGCTGCGGGGCTGTTCGGAAGAGATACCGTGGCCCCGGAACACCAAGGGCTAAGAAGGAACATGGATCGGTTTTAGTCAGTAAAAGTCTGAAACTCCCTTCCGCTCCGCCCAGAGCGGGCGGAGCGGCATCAAATGACCTCTTCATTTGATGATTTCCTATCCGAAAAAAAAAACCCGTTTATGGCCTCGGGCGATAAGACTAGCATCAAGTTATTACAAAAAGATAACATAACAAAACATCACACCTGTAATCCCCGAAGAGGCAGTCAGAGGTAAACCTAATAGTACACCCACATTTCGCCAGTAAAGTATAAGTTTCATGTAATAGAGGGCGAGCCTATTACCATCAACCGGGCACAAATCAAGACTCCGTTGCTGTTACTGAGGAATTCCTGAAGAAAAACCCAATAACACTTTGCCCGACCTGGGAATCGAACATGCTGAGCACTAAAAACTCTTTCCATGACAAAAAAAAAACTTTCCTCTTTTCCAAAGATACTACAATTACCCATCTGATAGAAACACAGCAAACACGAAACAAAACCAAACCCATATTAAACGAAACTGCCGATTTCAGTCTTACAACAATAATAATATCTCGTCACAACAAAAACTCATTTAAATGTAAAAACTTGGGCTCCTAATTTGGAAATCATGTCGTCAAGAGATTATCTCGGATTTTCCACTCTTTAGGCGTCGCCGGCTGTATTTATAAGAGGATTACTGTTGTGATCCTCGTACTGGTGACAAAAAAGATGGGTATGCAGGCAGCTGTATACTATACAGGGCGGATATTGGCTCTTTAGTAAACTGATCCCACACAGGCGGATCCCGCGGGATCAGTCGACCTAATGAATTTTTGAATTGGTCAACTGATCCCTTTGACCAAAGTAGAAAATTTTCGACGCCAAAACCGTATCACCATCTGCCTAGTCTTTTCCCAACTATGTTGTGGTCGGCTTCCAGTCTAACCGGATGCAGCTGAATACGAGTATTTTCCATGGAGCGACTGCCTATATATATCTGACCTCCACAACCCAGTTAGTTCTGGGTAATACGATACCCCTTGGTAAGACTGGTTGTCAGACTTTTTAGGCAAAAAAACGGTTATCAGTACATCATTCCCCACATAAAAAAAAAATTTTTTCTTCGTTTATTAAAAAAAACCTCGTTGTTCGAAATGTATGGAACCGCAGTTTCAAATTATCGATGAAAAATTTCTGTATGTCTGTTCAGATTGGTGTTCGGAAAATGTGGTAATTGTTTTAGCGATGATATCAACCTCGTATATAGGGTGTAAAAAACCTCTTAACGAAGCCGAAAGGCACTTGTTCTCTCTATCATTGCGATCATATTTTTGTTCTAGACCATACCTGGGAACCTTCTAGTTACGGAGATATTGGGGGTCAAAGTTCCAAATTTTTGACAAGTTTTTTTTTTTTTTAATACAAGTTTTTATAGTAAGATTTTTACTTGAAACACCTCTACGACCCCCGTATTATTCAATCCATCCATCAGCACAATGTTTTGAGTGCGTTACATTGAGTTCTACCACAAAACATGAGTTTTCACCCCCAAAAAAAAGTCGTTTCCCAGCAATAAATTTTGCGTAAAGTTACTTAGTTTGATGTACAGAATGCTTAGTTGACGGCTTCGTGATGAGGTTGTTTACACCCTGTATATGCAGAGGCAAAATAGAGATATTACCCGACTGCGGTAAAGCGGAAAGGAGAATGAGAAACAATTTAATCGTCCTAACTTAATAAAGCAATGTAATTTCCCATGTGTCTGCTTGTGATCTCACTGTAAGGGACAACTGTCGAAAAGACCGAAAAAGATTAGCATAACGGCGCCCTGTTAATTTCAGAAGCATTCATCAATGCAAATATTTTTATTTTATTTTATTTTATTTATTTATCACAAACACTACCAACATTACAGGGAAGTCCTAATGCGTTAGCGTGGTCCTTAATTAAACTATCTTATATGTAACTATTTTAAATAACATACCACATACAATATTGTTTTTGTGAATTCATTCAGAGAGCAGGTAAATAGATCGATCCATTCAGCAGTGTCATTCAGTGCGTGCAAGGCGCGCGTCAGTGGCGCTTTGCTGAGCAAGTTGGCGCTTTGCAAAATTTTGCATATGTACAAAAGATCGACCAAGTGCGAGTCGGACTCGCACACAAAGGGTTCCGTAGCCACTCAACCATCTAATCAAATAAAAAAATCCTCTCGATAGTCGGGGTCAAAGGTCGTGAGGAAAGGAGTGACGAGTTTTTCGGTTTTCATACATAAAATCAATGTATTATATATTTAAGAGGGAACAGGGCCAAAAAATTGGTATTTGAAAAAACTACTGCCGTCGCGCTGCGTCAAGCAAGGGGCCCCTTAGAGTGCGATAGGAAAAGCTGCAACTCAGAGCGCTTATATCCCAAAAACTAGAAGTGACTGACGTTTCAAATTCCACTTTTTTCTCCTTGAATTTATTTATTATTTTTGACATTAAAATTTTAAGAAAGAGTATGACTAGGTTCCAATCAATTTCTTTTATGTTAAAAACTTTTCGAATTTGTCTAGTAGTCCTCTAATCCCGGCGGAAAAAAAGTGTAGTATAATTTCAAGTATTATCTCAATCTATTACGATTTATCGTGTCGATTTACAAATAGTTTCACTTGCTCCGTGTGTGCGCTAATGACGTTGACGTCGAAGTTGTTTGTTTGCTATTCCGATCGTTGAATCCTGTTTTGTGCGGCGGTACACGTTCACGAGCCCTGTTTTGTGCGGAAGCTATCAATGTAGGACCAATGGCTTTACGGGTAGGATTAATACTAATGTTTATTAGGAAGAACCTCATCATCGGCCTAGCCTATTCCCAACTATGTTGGGGTCGGCTTCCAGTCTTACCGGATACAGGTGAATATTTTACATGGAGCAACTGCCTATCTGACCTCCACAACCGGTAGTACTGGGTAATTCGATACTCCTTAATAATACTGTTTGTCAAACTCGAGCTACTGACTACCTGTTACGACTGTCAAAGATCTACAAATGACTGCCGGGACCAACGGTTTAATGTGCTTCCCGAAGCACAGAGGAATGTCGATATGTAATGGGCGGTCACCAATCCATAGACCAACCTAGGCATAACGGCTTAACTTAAAGATCGAACCGAATGGCTGTTATTATTTACTCGCGCCTCATCATATTAAGGAAAACCTGTTCAGAGTATAGCTACTTTGAGATATTTAGTTATTCAAAAACGTGAGACTTACTTGTGGCTGGTTCTAAGACGTTAATCTTCAGAATTCAAGATGCCACTGGCTGCGTAAACTCTGTACCGTTTTCAGAAATGCAAAACATTATTCCCTTTACATAAACTTGAGGTAGGTACTGAGTTTGAGTCCGTTTGCTAATCAGCAAATTGAAGCTTGTAACTAGTTTCCACCATCAATAAATTACAA
Source organism: Xestia rhomboidea (assembly GCA_963853795.1). NCBI lineage: Eukaryota > Metazoa > Arthropoda > Insecta > Lepidoptera > Noctuidae > Xestia > Xestia rhomboidea. Next base: position 16,207,941 of record OY970776.1, read on the forward strand.
ATCTATTTAGTCCGTCAGTTAGAGTATTGGAAAATAATGGACATGTATTTTTTGTTTTTGTAAATTAATGAACATTGACAAAGATAAAACGCATCAAAACTCGGGAGTGGGGGCTTGTGACGTCAGAACGCACTAAAAATTATACGACGGCGTGACGTATTGAGAATTTTAAAAGCGTCGTATCTTCGTCAATTTTGATTTACGTAACAAAAGAAAAAATACGGGTCACACATTTTTTGATAATCTAACTGACGGACTAATTAGATTTTTCAGTCGACAAGCTTATTATCTATAACTTTAATAATATTTTTGTTTGTATCTTCGGAACTACTGATCCGAAAATTCTTTCACTAACGGGAAGCTACATTATCCTCTAATGCTATAGATACATACATTCAAAACGTTCCCGTGTGTTAAAATATCCATACATAACGCGAGCAAAAGCTAGTAATTAATACTTTGGATTTGAGTTCGTCTATAATTCATCATCATCATCATCAGCCTCTTTATGTTCCCACTGCTGGGACACAGGCCTCCTCTCTATGAGAGGGAATAAGCTTTAATCCACCACGCGGGCCCAGTGCGGGTTGGTAGATGTCACTTGTCTTTGATTTTTTTACCCGACTGCGCCAGAAGGAGGGTTATGTTTTTCGAGAGTGTGTATGTATGTATGTATGTATGTATGTATGTATGTATAATTGTTTGGCACGCTCTGTGGCCTGAACGGCTCTATAGATTTTAGCTTGAGAGGTGTCGTTAGATTCGTATTTACTGTGAAAGTGACACTAGGTATATCAAAATAAAATAAAAAACAAAATGGCGGATTTTTGGCGGCAAATTCAAATGTTTGGCACGCTCTGCAGCCTGAATGGCTCGATAAAGGGCTCATCATGAGGATTTTAAATTGGTATATCTAAGTACCAACTAAAAAGTGTAAAATAAAAAATAAAAAAATTCAAAATTAAAAACCCGACTGCTTAAAACTAACTAAAAACAATTTGTACTGTTTCCTGAACTTGTTTTTTTCTTTTCAGTTTTTATTTAAAGTTATTAGTTATTTTTAAGCAGTCGGGTTTTTTAATTTTTTTTTTTTTGGTTATGAGACATGCCGGTTTCCTCACGATTTTTTCCTTCACCGTTTTGAGAGCAGTGGTGATGAAATAAATTACAGAAAGTAATACACCTGTCTGGGTTCGAACCCACGACTTACTGTTCGTAAGTCGGGGCCGCTACCCCTGGGCCACTGCTGCCTCTCGTCCATAATTAATTTATTTTAGCTAATATTCACGTATCGGCTTATAGACACGGACTGGTCCTATTTTGAATAAAACCTCACCTATTTTTAGCCCTGTTTACGCTTTGGACCCAAAGATAAATTGAGTCACTGAGCAAATTTAATAGTACAGACTTCGTCAAAGATTTGTTTCCAGTTAAATTAGTTTGTTTATTAGTACTTAAAGATTTTCAAAGTTAGTGTAATCTTAAAAGCTATTTCTACATTATTAATGTTGCCTGAAGCTTTTGTTGAGAACATTCGAGAAATTTTGTATAGAATACCAAAAGCAGTATGCTTTTATGTAGACGGCCTATTATGAAATTACGTCAAGACTTGTCTATCTATTTTAAACGGAGAATTTTGAGGTTGACGTAACCGAATTTTGTGAATATTTCAGTTGTATTTAATGTTGCCTTCAGGGAGACAGCTGGTCCTGGAATACAGACTTTTTCGCTATAATTAAGTGATAAACGATTAAATCGTGAGAATTTACTCTAAAGGGCCTTCTAATTAGAGGCGTGAAGAAACTCAACAGTAGTTCGCGAGCCACGTCACTAGTGTTACTACTGAAGAAAAGAAAAAATAAGAAGAAAAAAAAGGTAAAGAAAGAAAAAAAGAAAGAAAGAAAAAAACGGTAAAGAAAGAAACAAAAAGGTAAAGAAAGAAACAAAAAGGTAAAGAAAGAAACAAAAAGGTAAAGAAAGAAACAAAAAGGTAAAGAAAGAAACAAAACGGTAAAGAAAGAAACAAAAAGGTAAAGAAAGAAACAAAAAGGTAAAGAAAGAAACAAAAAGGTAAAGAAAGAAACAAAAAGGTAAAGAAAGAAACAAAAAGGTAAAGAAAGAAACAAAAAGGTAAAGAAAGAAACAAAAAGGTAAAGAAATAAACAAAAAGGTAAAGAAAGAAACAAAAAGGTAAAGAAAGAAACAAAACGGTAAAGAAAGAAACAAAAAGGTAAAGAAAGAAACAAAAAGGTAAAGAAAGAAACAAAAAGGTAAAGAAAGAAACAAAAAGGTAAAGAAAGAAACAAAAAGGTAAAGAAAGAAACAAAACGGTAAAGAAAGAAACAAAAAGGTAAAGAAAGAAACAAAAAGGTAAAGAAAGAAACAAAAAGGTAAAGAAAGAAACAAAAAGGTAAAGAAAGAAACAAAAAGGTAAAGAAAGAAACAAAAAGGTAAAGAAAGAAACAAAAAGGTAAAGAAAGAAACAAAAAGGTAAAGAAAGAAACAAAAAGGTAAAGAAAGAAACAAAAAGGTAAAGAAAGAAACAAAAAGGTAAAGAAAGAAACAAAAAGGTAAAGAAAGAAACAAAAAGGTAAAGAAAGAAACAAAAAGCTAAAGAAAGAAACAAAACGGTAAAGAAAGAAACAAAAAGGTAAAGAAAGAAACAAAAAGGTAAAGAAAGAAACAAAAAGGTAAAGAAAGAAACAAAAAGGTAAAGAAAGAAACAAAAAGGTAAAGAAAGAAACAAAACGGTAAAGAAAGAAACAAAAAGGTAAAGAAAGAAACAAAAAGGTAAAGAAAGAAACAAAAAGGTAAAGAAAGAAACAAAAAGGTAAAGAAAGAAACAAAAAGGTAAAGAAAGAAACAAAAAGGTAAAGAAAGAAACAAAAAGGTAAAGAAAGAAACAAAAAGGTAAAGAAAGAAACAAAAAGGTAAAGAAAGAAACAAAAAGGTAAAGAAAGAAACAAAAAGGTAAAGAAAGAAACAAAAAGGTAAAGAAAGAAACAAAAAGGTAAAGAAAGAAACAAAACGGTAAAGAAAGAAACAAAAAGGTAAAGAAAGAAACAAAAAGGTAAAGAAAGAAACAAAAAGGTAAAGAAAGAAACAAAAAGGTAAAGAAAGAAACAAAAAGGTAAAGAAAGAAACAAAAAGGTAAAGAAAGAAACAAAAAGGTAAAGAAAGAAACAAAAAGGTAAAGAAAGAAACAAAAAGGTAAAGAAAGAAACAAAAAGGTAAAGAAAGAAACAAAACGGTAAAGAAAGAAACAAAACGGTAAAGAAAGAAACAAAAAGGTAAAGAAAGAAACAAAAAGGTAAAGAAAGAAACAAAAAGGTAAAGAAAGAAACAAAAAGGTAAAGAAAGAAACAAAAAGGTAAAGAAAGAAACAAAAAGGTAAAGAAAGAAACAAAAAGGTAAAGAAAGAAACAAAAAGGTAAAGAAAGAAACAAAAAGGTAAAGAAAGAAACAAAAAGCTAAAGAAAGAAACAAAACGGTAAAGAAAGAAACAAAAAGGTAAAGAAAGAAACAAAAAGGTAAAGAAAGAAACAAAAAGGTAAAGAAAGAAACAAAAAGGTAAAGAAAGAAACAAAAAGGTAAAGAAAGAAACAAAAAGGTAAAGAAAGAAACAAAAAGGTAAAGAAAGAAACAAAACGGTAAAGAAAGAAACAAAAAGGTAAAGAAAGAAACAAAAAGGTAAAGAAAGAAACAAAAAGGTAAAGAAAGAAACAAAAAGGTAAAGAAAGAAACAAAAAGGTAAAGAAAGAAACAAAAAGGTAAAGAAAGAAACAAAAAGGTAAAGAAAGAAACAAAAAGGTAAAGAAAGAAACAAAAAGGTAAAGAAAGAAACAAAAAGGTAAAGAAAGAAACAAAAAGGTAAAGAAAGAAACAAAAAGGTAAAGAAAGAAACAAAAAGGTAAAGAAAGAAACAAAACGGTAAAGAAAGAAACAAAAAGGTAAAGAAAGAAACAAAAAGGTAAAGAAAGAAACAAAAAGGTAAAGAAAGAAACAAAAAGGTAAAGAAAGAAACAAAACGGTAAAGAAAGAAACAAAACGGTAAAGAAAGAAACAAAAAGGTAAAGAAAGAAACAAAAAGGTAAAGAAAGAAACAAAAAGGTAAAGAAAGAAACAAAAAGGTAAAGAAAGAAACAAAAAGGTAAAGAAAGAAACAAAACGGTAAAGAAAGAAACAAAACGGTAAAGAAAGAAACAAAAAGGTAAAGAAAGAAACAAAAAGGTAAAGAAAGAAACAAAAAGGTAAAGAAAGAAACAAAAAGGTAAAGAAAGAAACAAAAAGGTAAAGAAAGAAACAAAACGGTAAAGAAAGAAACAAAACGGTAAAGAAAGAAACAAAAAGGTAAAGAAAGAAACAAAAAGGTAAAGAAAGAAACAAAAAGGTAAAGAAAGAAACAAAAAGGTAAAGAAAGAAACAAAAAGGTAAAGAAAGAAACAAAAAGGTAAAGAAAGAAACAAAAAGGTAAAGAAAGAAACAAAAAGGTAAAGAAAGAAACAAAAAGGTAAAGAAAGAAACAAAAAGCTAAAGAAAGAAACAAAACGGTAAAGAAAGAAACAAAAAGGTAAAGAAAGAAACAAAAAGGTAAAGAAAGAAACAAAAAGGTAAAGAAAGAAACAAAAAGGTAAAGAAAGAAACAAAACGGTAAAGAAAGAAACAAAAAGGTAAAGAAAGAAACAAAAAGGTAAAGAAAGAAACAAAAAGGTAAAGAAAGAAACAAAAAGGTAAAGAAAGAAACAAAAAGGTAAAGAAAGAAACAAAAAGGTAAAGAAAGAAACAAAAAGGTAAAGAAAGAAACAAAAAGGTAAAGAAAGAAACAAAAAGGTAAAGAAAGAAACAAAAAGGTAAAGAAAGAAACAAAAAGGTAAAGAAAGAAACAAAAAGGTAAAGAAAGAAACAAAAAGGTAAAGAAAGAAACAAAACGGTAAAGAAAGAAACAAAAAGGTAAAGAAAGAAACAAAAAGGTAAAGAAAGAAACAAAAAGGTAAAGAAAGAAACAAAAAGGTAAAGAAAGAAACAAAAAGGTAAAGAAAGAAACAAAAAGGTAAAGAAAGAAACAAAACGGTAAAGAAAGAAACAAAAAGGTAAAGAAAGAAACAAAAAGGTAAAGAAAGAAACAAAAAGGTAAAGAAAGAAACAAAAAGGTAAAGAAAGAAACAAAAAGGTAAAGAAAGAAACAAAAAGGTAAAGAAAGAAACAAAAAGGTAAAGAAAGAAACAAAACGGTAAAGAAAGAAACAAAAAGGTAAAGAAAGAAACAAAAAGGTAAAGAAAGAAACAAAAAGGTAAAGAAAGAAACAAAAAGGTAAAGAAAGAAACAAAAAGGTAAAGAAAGAAACAAAAAGGTAAAGAAAGAAACAAAACGGTAAAGAAAGAAACAAAAAGGTAAAGAAAGAAACAAAAAGGTAAAGAAAGAAACAAAAAGGTAAAGAAAGAAACAAAAAGGTAAAGAAAGAAACAAAACGGTAAAGAAAGAAACAAAACGGTAAAGAAAGAAACAAAAAGGTAAAGAAAGAAACAAAAAGGTAAAGAAAGAAACAAAAAGGTAAAGAAAGAAACAAAAAGGTAAAGAAAGAAACAAAAAGGTAAAGAAAGAAACAAAAAGGTAAAGAAAGAAACAAAACGGTAAAGAAAGAAACAAAAAGGTAAAGAAAGAAACAAAAAGGTAAAGAAAGAAACAAAAAGGTAAAGAAAGAAACAAAAAGGTAAAGAAAGAAACAAAAAGGTAAAGAAAGAAACAAAAAGGTAAAGAAAGAAACAAAACGGTAAAGAAAGAAACAAAAAGGTAAAGAAAGAAACAAAAAGGTAAAGAAAGAAACAAAAAGGTAAAGAAAGAAACAAAAAGGTAAAGAAAGAAACAAAAAGGTAAAGAAAGAAACAAAAAGGTAAAGAAAGAAACAAAAAGGTAAAGAAAGAAACAAAACGGTAAAGAAAGAAACAAAAAGGTAAAGAAAGAAACAAAAAGGTAAAGAAAGAAACAAAAAGGTAAAGAAAGAAACAAAAAGGTAAAGAAAGAAACAAAAAGGTAAAGAAAGAAACAAAAAGGTAAAGAAAGAAACAAAACGGTAAAGAAAGAAACAAAAAGGTAAAGAAAGAAACAAAAAGGTAAAGAAAGAAACAAAAAGGTAAAGAAAGAAACAAAAAGGTAAAGAAAGAAACAAAACGGTAAAGAAAGAAACAAAACGGTAAAGAAAGAAACAAAAAGGTAAAGAAAGAAACAAAAAGGTAAAGAAAGAAACAAAAAGGTAAAGAAAGAAACAAAAAGGTAAAGAAAGAAACAAAAAGGTAAAGAAAGAAACAAAACGGTAAAGAAAGAAACAAAACGGTAAAGAAAGAAACAAAAAGGTAAAGAAAGAAACAAAAAGGTAAAGAAAGAAACAAAAAGGTAAAGAAAGAAACAAAAAGGTAAAGAAAGAAACAAAAAGGTAAAGAAAGAAACAAAACGGTAAAGAAAGAAACAAAACGGTAAAGAAAGAAACAAAAAGGTAAAGAAAGAAACAAAAAGGTAAAGAAAGAAACAAAAAGGTAAAGAAAGAAACAAAAAGGTAAAGAAAGAAACAAAAAGGTAAAGAAAGAAACAAAAAGGTAAAGAAAGAAACAAAAAGGTAAAGAAAGAAACAAAAAGGTAAAGAAAGAAACAAAAAGGTAAAGAAAGAAACAAAAAGCTAAAGAAAGAAACAAAACGGTAAAGAAAGAAACAAAAAGGTAAAGAAAGAAACAAAAAGGTAAAGAAAGAAACAAAAAGGTAAAGAAAGAAACAAAAAGGTAAAGAAAGAAACAAAAAGGTAAAGAAAGAAACAAAAAGGTAAAGAAAGAAACAAAAAGGTAAAGAAAGAAACAAAACGGTAAAGAAAGAAACAAAAAGGTAAAGAAAGAAACAAAAAGGTAAAGAAAGAAACAAAAAGGTAAAGAAAGAAACAAAAAGGTAAAGAAAGAAACAAAAAGGTAAAGAAAGAAACAAAAAGGTAAAGAAAGAAACAAAAAGGTAAAGAAAGAAACAAAAAGGTAAAGAAAGAAACAAAAAGGTAAAGAAAGAAACAAAAAGGTAAAGAAAGAAACAAAAAGGTAAAGAAAGAAACAAAAAGGTAAAGAAAGAAACAAAAAGGTAAAGAAAGAAACAAAACGGTAAAGAAAGAAACAAAAAGGTAAAGAAAGAAACAAAAGGTAAAGAAAGAAACAAAAAGGTAAAGAAAGAAACAAAAAGGTAAAGAAAGAAACAAAAAGGTAAAGAAAGAAACAAAACGGTAAAGAAAGAAACAAAAAGGTAAAGAAAGAAACAAAAAGGTAAAGAAAGAAACAAAAAGGTAAAGAAAGAAACAAAAAGGTAAAGAAAGAAACAAAACGGTAAAGAAAGAAACAAAACGGTAAAGAAAGAAACAAAAAGGTAAAGAAAGAAACAAAAAGGTAAAGAAAGAAACAAAAAGGTAAAGAAAGAAACAAAAAAGGTAAAGAAAGAAACAAAAAGGTAAAGAAAGAAACAAAAAGGTAAAGAAAGAAACAAAACGGTAAAGAAAGAAACAAAACGGTAAAGAAAGAAACAAAAAGGTAAAGAAAGAAACAAAAAGGTAAAGAAAGAAACAAAACGGTAAAGAAAGAAACAAAACGGTAAAGAAAGAAACAAAAAGGTAAAGAAAGAAACAAAAAGGTAAAGAAAGAAACAAAAAGGTAAAGAAAGAAACAAAAAGGTAAAGAAAGAAACAAAAAGGTAAAGAAAGAAACAAAACGGTAAAGAAAGAAACAAAAAGGTAAAGAAAGAAACAAAACGGTAAAGAAAGAAACAAAACGGTAAAGAAAGAAACAAAAAGGTAAAGAAAGAAACAAAAAGGTAAAGAAAGAAACAAAAAGCTAAAGAAAGAAACAAAAAGGTAAAGAAAGAAACAAAAAGCTAAAGAAAGAAACAAAAAGGTAAAGAAAGAAACAAAAAGGTAAAGAAAGAAACAAAAAGGTAAAGAAAGAAACAAAAAGGTAAAGAAAGAAACAAAAAGGTAAAGAAAGAAACAAAAAGGTAAAGAAAGAAACAAAAAGGTAAAGAAAGAAACAAAAAGGTAAAGAAAGAAACAAAAAGGTAAAGAAAGAAACAAAAAGGTAAAGAAAGAAACAAAAAGGTAAAGAAAGAAACAAAAAGGTAAAGAAAGAAACAAAAAGGTAAAGAAAGAAACAAAAAGGTAAAGAAAGAAACAAAAAGGTAAAGAAAGAAACAAAACGGTAAAGAAAGAAACAAAAAGGTAAAGAAAGAAACAAAAAGGTAAAGAAAGAAACAAAAAGGTAAAGAAAGAAACAAAAAGGTAAAGAAAGAAACAAAAAGGTAAAGAAAGAAACAAAAAGGTAAAGAAAGAAACAAAACGGTAAAGAAAGAAACAAAAAGGTAAAAAAAGAAACAAAAAGGTAAAGAAAGAAACAAAAAGGTAAAGAAAGAAACAAAAAGGTAAAGAAAGAAACAAAAAGGTAAAGAAAGAAACAAAACGGTAAAGAAAGAAACAAAAAGGTAAAGAAAGAAACAAAAAGGTAAAGAAAGAAACAAAAAGGTAAAGAAAGAAACAAAAAGGTAAAGAAAGAAACAAAACGGTAAAGAAAGAAACAAAACGGTAAAGAAAGAAACAAAAAGGTAAAGAAAGAAACAAAAAGGTAAAGAAAGAAACAAAAAGGTAAAGAAAGAAACAAAAAGGTAAAGAAAGAAACAAAAAGGTAAAGAAAGAAACAAAACGGTAAAGAAAGAAACAAAACGGTAAAGAAAGAAACAAAAAGGTAAAGAAAGAAACAAAAAGGTAAAGAAAGAAACAAAAAGGTAAAGAAAGAAACAAAAAGGTAAAGAAAGAAACAAAAAGGTAAAGAAAGAAACAAAACGGTAAAGAAAGAAACAAAACGGTAAAGAAAGAAACAAAAAGGTAAAGAAAGAAACAAAAAGGTAAAGAAAGAAACAAAAAGGTAAAGAAAGAAACAAAAAGGTAAAGAAAGAAACAAAAAGGTAAAGAAAGAAACAAAAAGGTAAAGAAAGAAACAAAAAGGTAAAGAAAGAAACAAAAAGGTAAAGAAAGAAACAAAAAGGTAAAGAAAGAAACAAAAAGCTAAAGAAAGAAACAAAACGGTAAAGAAAGAAACAAAAAGGTAAAGAAAGAAACAAAAAGGTAAAGAAAGAAACAAAAAGGTAAAGAAAGAAACAAAAAGGTAAAGAAAGAAACAAAAAGGTAAAGAAAGAAACAAAAAGGTAAAGAAAGAAACAAAAAGGTAAAGAAAGAAACAAAACGGTAAAGAAAGAAACAAAAAGGTAAAGAAAGAAACAAAAAGGTAAAGAAAGAAACAAAAAGGTAAAGAAAGAAACAAAAAGGTAAAGAAAGAAACAAAAAGGTAAAGAAAGAAACAAAAAGGTAAAGAAAGAAACAAAAAGGTAAAGAAAGAAACAAAAAGGTAAAGAAAGAAACAAAAAGGTAAAGAAAGAAACAAAAAGGTAAAGAAAGAAACAAAAAGGTAAAGAAAGAAACAAAAAGGTAAAGAAAGAAACAAAAAGGTAAAGAAAGAAACAAAAAGGTAAAGAAAGAAACAAAACGGTAAAGAAAGAAACAAAAAGGTAAAGAAAGAAACAAAAAGGTAAAGAAAGAAACAAAAAGGTAAAGAAAGAAACAAAAAGGTAAAGAAAGAAACAAAACGGTAAAGAAAGAAACAAAACGGTAAAGAAAGAAACAAAAAGGTAAAGAAAGAAACAAAAAGGTAAAGAAAGAAACAAAAAGGTAAAGAAAGAAACAAAAAGGTAAAGAAAGAAACAAAACGGTAAAGAAAGAAACAAAAAGGTAAAGAAAGAAACAAAAAGGTAAAGAAAGAAACAAAAAGGTAAAGAAAGAAACAAAAAGGTAAAGAAAGAAACAAAAAGGTAAAGAAAGAAACAAAAAGGTAAAGAAAGAAACAAAAAGGTAAAGAAAGAAACAAAAAGGTAAAGAAAGAAACAAAAAGGTAAAGAAAGAAACAAAAAGGTAAAGAAAGAAACAAAAAGGTAAAGAAAGAAACAAAACGGTAAAGAAAGAAACAAAAAGGTAAAGAAAGAAACAAAAAGGTAAAGAAAGAAACAAAAAGGTAAAGAAAGAAACAAAAAGGTAAAGAAAGAAACAAAAAGGTAAAGAAAGAAACAAAAAGGTAAAGAAAGAAACAAAACGGTAAAGAAAGAAACAAAAAGGTAAAGAAAGAAACAAAAAGGTAAAGAAAGAAACAAAAAGGTAAAGAAAGAAAAAAAAGATACAGAAAGACGAAAGATTAGGCAGGTTGAGAAAACTGTTGTTCCCCACTAGATTTTCTTCTTGCAGTATGATATATGTTTGTCTATTTGATTTTTAATTTGGTTTATATTTAGGGCGGACACTAAATCTTCTGTAATTTGTACAATATCTGACACACGCACGTCATTTTTGTATAATGAGGTAACACACCCTATTTTTTCCCCGACTGGGGACAAACGGGGATATACAATATTATTGAACCTTACCAATATGAATGGGGATCAACTTGACATTGAATTGTTTATTGAGGAAGTTAGAAATCACCATGAAATATAGGATTGTATTTCCGACGATATTCTCACCGCGTTCAGAAGAAATTCATTATTCCTTAAGTAATTTTTGAGCATTTGTTAATAACATTGGCGTATCTTTTAATATTCAGAATCTAAGTGTAATTATTTGACAGAGCGAGGGTTAGAATCGTTCCCTAAAATTTTACTTAACTTTAGTCATTTCAGTAAGGACTACCTCGTTGGTGTAGTTGTTGCAAGCGTGACTGTTGAGCATGAGCTCCTGGGTTCAATTCCCGGGTCGGGCAAAGAGTTATTGAGTTTTTCTATCAGGAATTTCTCAGTAGCAGCCACGGAGTCTGAATTTGTGCCCGGTTGATAGCAACAGGCTCTATTGCATGGGGCTTAAACATAACTGGCGAAATGTGGGTGTACTATTAGGTACACTTCTGCCTATCCCATCGGGAATTACAGTCATGATGTTATATTTAATAAATCATAGACTAATTAATACAGAAACCCTAGCTATTGCTCCTAAATGAAATCAACAAAACATACAATCTCCGATTCCCTTCCGCGCCGATAAGGACCAATTTCGCGTCCAAATAAAAGCAGAATGTTATTGAAAGACAAAACTACGCCCATTTCACCACGAATTCAATACTTTAGGTGCGTCGAATCCAATATGTGTCTTAGACTTTCCATTATTCATCTCACTACTACATATGTACCGTTGGGGTCGTAATAAAATTGCGACCTGAAATTTATATAAAACTGAGGTACGGGTACAGTACATGTATTACTATTAACGTGCAGTGTTTCAACTAGGAACAGATGTTTAGAATCGGAGCACATACACACACATGCACTTTTTTTAGGGTTCCGTAGTCCTAACAAGGAACCCTTATAGTTTCGCCATGTCCGTCTGTCTGTCTGTCTGTGTCTGAGGTTTTGCTAAGAGACCGTTAGTACTAGAAAGCTGTAATTTTGTAAAGGTCTGTATTTCAATAACGCCGACAAAGTGGTAAAATATTTTTTTTGATAATATTTTTTTTAGGGTAGCTCCCCCTACAAGTGAAGTGGGGATGATTTTTTTTTCATCGTCTACCCCATCGTGTGGGGTATCGTTGAATAGGTCTTTTATAAAGACTTACGGGTTGCTGATACTACTTTTCGATTTAATGCTCCATTTACGAAATATTAAACTTTAAAGTGTAAGTTCCAGTAGAGCATCCTCCCCCCCCCCCCCCCTCTAAAAGCTAAACTGCTGGCTTGAAATATCTGGAAAAATTCATGATGATAGTGCATTTCATGAACTTTAAAGAAAAATATTTTTTTATAGCAGTTAAGAATCAGAATCAGAATTATTCATATGTAAAAGATACGTATAAACATTAAGGATCTTATAAATATTTAAAGCTCTTGCTATGTTTTGTCGTTACTGACATACAAATTTGAATAGAAAAAAAAACATTAATTGTTTTTTTTTCTATTCAAATTTGTATGTTATTCAAATTTGTATTGTATTATATGTCAGTAATTACAAATAAAATGTCAATTCAAATAAAAGATAACTTTATTAGTTTAGCAGTAATAGTCGTTGAACTAGGGTGTTGGATAATTTTGTACCAAATACAAAATCCTTAGAAAAAACCTATAAAGTGACTAAGATGAAGTAGTTGCTTGTTTGTAACGGGTGAAGACTTGCCACCATCCTGTGAAGATCGGTGCACCACCCAGCCTGCGTTAAAACAGCTTAGTTGACAAAACAAACCTGTGATTCCACAAAAAGGGCCCAGTTGGTTTACTGGTAAACTTTCTACTGTCGTACGAGTGCTAGATGGAGCGAGGATGGGTGTTGAAAGTTGATGGGCAAAGTTGAAAGAGTGTTGTTTTATGCAAACGTTGATAGAGGTCATTTTCGAGTGTAAGAGTTTTACAAGGCCATTGTCCCTTTGTGATAACTAAGCACGACGCGCGACGTAGAGATTAATTAGATTTTTAACACTGTTTTGTGAAGTTAGATTCATAAATCTGAATGGAAGGGGGAATGTGTGGTATTACGCAAATGTATAAAATAAGAAATGCGTACATTAAAGGAAAACTGAGAGTGGCGCCGGTGACTGAAAAGTTGTGTGGTAATCGGTTGTCGTGGTATGGGCATGTGAGGCGGAAGAACGAGGAAAATGTCGTGAAGAAAGTTTTAAATATGAATATGGGAAAAAGAATAGAGGAAAACCAAAGAAACGATGTCTGGACTGTGTGAAGGATGATATGGCAAGAAAGGAGCTGAGACCAAATAAAAAACCAAGACATAGCACTGCGAACAATAAAGTGAGGCCAACACAAAACTACGTATCGCTCTGTGCATACACGCTCACACGCACACATTTACATCAAACTACAATGGAACTACGTCTCAATAAATGCACACATGTTAACGAAACCGGCCTCACTTCTCTGTTCGCAGAGTTCCGTCTTAACTTTTTTATTTGGTCTGTGGAAAGGAGGTGTCTGATGATACGATGAGTTATGGATGGTATGAAAGAAGAAGACATGCAGCGCCTACCCCAAATAAAATGAGAAAGCAGGAGAATGATGATATGTTGTGAAAGTTAGATAGCTGGTCACTCTTTGAAAAATACTGGTATTCTGGTAAAAATTCTGGTATTTATTCTGCATCCGGAAGCCGACAACAAGATAGCTGGGAATTGGCTAAGCAGATGGCAACACTGTAGTCATTTAGGTGCCGCTAAGCCTTAAAACGTTTTGGCTGAGTAGATGGCCACACTGCAATCATTTAGGTGCCGCTAAGCCTTAAAACGTTTTGGCTGAGCAGATGGCAACACTGCAATCATTTAGGTGCCGCTGAGCCTTAAAACGTTTTGGCTGAGTAGATGGCCACACTGCAATCATTTAGGTGCCGCTAAGCCTTAAAACGTTTTGGCTGAGCAGATGGCAACACTGCAATCATTTAGGTGCCGCTGAGCCTTAAAACGTTTTGGCTGAGTAGATGGCCACACTGCAATCATTTAGGTGCCGCTGAGCCTTAAAACGTTTTGGCTGCGCAGATGGTAACACTGCAATCATTTAGGTGCCGCTGAGCCTTAAAACGTTAAAAGAAATCGTCATTAGGCAAATGACAATACTGACATGTCCTAGAAGTGAACCAAATATTCGAAGATACCATAGCATCAACAAACTCGCACTGGGCCCGCGTGGTGCATTTTATAAGATCATTTGTTCATTGACTTATAGTAAATGCAAACGCGTGACCGTAACGGTTAATAGTAAACGGGTCGTGGAAGTATTTGTTTTAAGCAAAAGTGGTAGCAGTAGTGGTAGCCCTTAAGGTGGATGCTCCTACCAGCACGCGAAATTCAAATTTTCTTACGTTTTTTGAAATTTGCAGGCCAGTGCTAGGTTGTATGTTGATTAAAATATTCCTTGCGACTGTAAGACGTATGTAGTTACAGAATTATAATCATCAAAATCATCAATACAACCCTCTAAGCTCATACAGGTGCAAGAATGACTTTTTCAAGGTCCAAGTCATTCCTGCACCTTTATGCGTTGAAAATTTGAATTTCGCGGGCTACCCTGACGCTTTCACCTTAAAAACTAGTATTAAGAAAATTACTTGTGAAAATGTTAGTTAGTTATGTTCCAAAACAAAAAAAAACGCAATGACTGACGGGGCGAACAAGTGCGTTTCGGCTTCGTTAAGGGTCTATTTTGTATACCATAAATTTCTTTCAAAAATCATTATTCTAGTCGTTTCACTTGCAAATAATTATTTGAACACTAACAGGTTGGTTGAGGTTATCTTTCTATTTTGCTGTTGGCTTCCAGTTCGAAGAAAGCGCTGACCTTTGCCTCAAACGAATTCTAAGAATAACGTTAGCTTAAATTTTCTAAAACTGACTCAAAGCAGACCTGCCCGAAAATTATTTAATAAGAATAATAATCAAAGAAACTTAGAGAAAACCGCTTGCGCTTTTACGGGCATCACAAATCATTATCTAACTAATATCTACCTAATCTATCTGACGTCACGAAAGAAAGAAAGAAAGAAGAAAGAAAATACATTTATTTGGCACACGCCACAAGTGCACACAGTATAAAAAAATAACAAAAAAAGAAAAACAAAAATGAATAAAAAACATAAAACTTAACAAAAATAATAATAATGTGACACTTTGCCCTCACGGCTGCGCCAAATAGGCCCAGTTCAGCAATAATGCCGGACAACGAGTGCCCGACGCTGGTTTTCAACTGAACCTGGATTAGTGAGGTACGGATGTGAACCAGTTTTATGTTTTGTGTCAATGGTGGTGGTGAATAGAATAAATATGTGAAATAGATCTGTATATAAAATAAATATATTTGGCCCGTGTTTTTTCTTTTGTTACGTAAACCAAAATTGACGAAGCTAAGACGCTTTTAAAATTCTCAATACGTCAACCCTTGGTATAATTTTTAGCTAGTTCTGACGTCACGAGCCCCCACTTCCGAGTTTTGATGCGTTTTATCTTTTGTCAATATTCATTGATTTACAAAAACAAAAAATACGTGTCCATTAATTTCCAATACTCTGACTGACGGACTAAATAGATTTGCAATTCTTTGATACTGTTGTCATGCCTATTCCTAGTGTGTCGTTAAAGATTTTTAACAGAAATTATTCAATTACATTTACTAACCCTCACTGGGTTCGCGTGGTCGATTATGGCCCACTCGCTCTCACAAAGAAGAGGCACGAGTCTCAAAACTGGAAACGTTATACCTTAATTAAGCTATAACGGGTGTTTATGTACCCTTAACGAAGCCAAAAGGCACTTGTTCTATCCGTCATTGCGATATATTGTTTTGTTTTAGACCATACCTGTGAACCTTCCAGTTACGGAGATATTGGGGGTCAAAGTTCCAACTTTTTCACAGGTTTTTTTGTATGTAAGTTTTTAATGTATAACTTTACTATAAAGACCTCCATAACCCGTTTACTATTCAATGCATTCATTAGCACAATGTTTTGATTGCGCTATATTGAGTTTTACCGCAAAACGTGATTTTTCACCCCAAAAAAAAAGACGTTTCGCAGCAATAATTTTTGCGTACAGTTACTTAGTTTAATGTACAGAACGTTTGGTTGACGGCTTCGTGAACGGTGCGTTTACACCTTGTATTTAGAAACAACTTGCTACTGAACTACAGACTATACAGTAAGAGAAAACTGATACCTTCCGCTCGTTTACTTCGAATCCAAGATGGCTGCCGCTTGTGTAAGCAGCTGTTTTGATCGGAATATCAAATGCATAGCCTGGAGGTCTAGACATCGATGCAATTGGATTCTAATTCAACTTGAGGCGCATTAAAATTGAAGACAGCAAACAGTAAATTGATGCAGTGGGTAATGGATGTCTAATTACAGTGGCTTTCGAAATTCAGTACAGTTACATTATCATTTTAAATTCTAGTTTTAAATGTTTGAACTATAGGTATACCTACTATAATAAGATTATTGATTAAAATAGAAGGTTTTTATTGAGTAAAAATTAATAAAGGATTTATTGATATATTATTTTTAACCACCTTAAAAAAGGAGGGTACATAAACAAATCTGCACTTCGTATGGACTAAGTGATCAACTAGGTAATTTTCTGGCGACGTCGCCTCGTAAATTAGTTTTTAATGGTTATTTAAGAGAATAACTTCCCCCCTCTCTTGCCTGCCTTGCCCCGTCCTCCTCAATTTTTGTATTTGTGTCATCAAATATATGTAGTTTATTCTGCAGAAATTAATAATTTAGAAACTTTTTTGCGGCAGAATTTCATGATAATTATTATGTTTAGCACTAAATGTGTTTAGTCATTAGTGGCGCAAGCGCGTGCCTTTCTGATAACTTTTATGTAATAAATAAAATGGTAGTTTCACATATAATATCTCTAAATACATCTGTCACACTGTAATTTTTATTTTAAAGCTGGCTTCTCGTCGGTAAATCAACTTTTTTTATTTTTTTAACGAAAAGTATAAGTAAATAAAAATAGACAACTTTTTAAATAAATTTGATTTCTCAAAAGCACTTTCGTAATCACACTTCACTGCCAAACACAACAGAAAAGAAACATTCTAAATATTTAATTGTTAAAATACGAGCGCTTAGCAACAGAGAATAAAAGAAAGAAATAATAAATAAATGTAATAGAAAACGCGTTCCTTTTTTACCACTGCATTTTATTAAGGGAATGAAAAAAGATAAATGGGAAACAATGGATACGGTATTCCGTACGAAATGTGTTTGTCAATCAAAGTTGCTGTATGTGTCTGGGCTTGAAGGGTAACATGAAGATTTTTTTATGCGAAAGTTACTGTTGTTTTGGTAAAGGTAGGTTATCTTTTGTCAAGAACTCTGTGGAGCGACTTGTAGTGCAGGGAAAGGTTGAAAGCATAAGAGCGCGCGGCAGGTCGCCAATGCGTTGGACCGACCAAGTCAAAACTACACTCAATGGTCCACTTCACAAATGCACAAGAAAAGCCACAGCACGGGAAGAATGGCGACGGATTGTGAAGCTTGCCACCACCCCTGATGTGACGACCACGACCACTCTGCCAAAAGTGTGACGACGAAGAAGCCAGTTGGCTTAACTGGGCCTATTTGGCGCCACCGTGAGACACGCACAATATTATCTCTTTTTTTCTGTTTAGTTTTAAGTTTTATTGCGTAGATTTAAGTTTTTTTTGTTGTTGTGTGTACTTGTGGCATGTGTCAAATAAATTAGTTTTAATTTTCTTTCTAAATGTTTATTCCTATTTGCAACAGGACTGATTGAAGGTTTGGACAAAGAGAGCTTACTTTATTCCAAGCACCGGATTTAAGACAGAAACTGTATTTAAATATCAAAGTCCAGAGTTTCCACAGCCAGTCTGGAGTCCTTTATCCTTAGCGGTAGCTTAATCATTCTCTTGCCCTTAACACAAATGATATGGGGTCTAAGGCATGTCTTCTTCTTCAAAACTTCTCTACTTCCCGTCATTCTTTCAAACACCTCTTTTCGAGCCGTAATATCATCCTTCACACAGTCTATCCATCGTTTCTTTGGTCTGCTTTTACTTAGCCATTAAAATTCACACTCAAAACTTTCTTTAAGACGTTTTCTTCTCTCTTTGCATTTTTATTTATTTGAAGTTCCTTATATTCCCATTCGGGAACTCCACACCCTATTGCTCTACTCCGAAAAATATATTTGAGATATTTATTTTTATAATTTAGTTAGAAAAAAATTTAGACATTACATCAAATCTGAATGTTTTCGATGCTTTTAGTATTTCAATGATAATATTACTCGAAACAATTCCAGGTTTAGAAGATTTTCTAGAATTCCTTATGTATGTGTATTTAATATTTAAACACGTGAATCGGATGTTCCAGTATTTTAGTATTTCGTGCTCCCAGGAATATGTAACCGCTATAACGTCTTACAGTTTATGAACTTAGAAACACATTGTGACGGACGAAAAAGTAATAAATGTCGGCAAAATATTTTAGAACTAAATTTCCTGTGAGTGAACTTACCTTCTGTTACTGGTATGATATTTCATTCCATGTGAAGAGGTACCTGAAATAAATAAAAATACGTTAGTGGAAATAACGCACTCATTCAAACAATTGTATGTAAGAAGATTCCACCAATCCAAATGCGAACTAAAATGATACATCACATGTTTTCCCGCATGAGAATGATTAAGGGGGATGTGTGGTGTTACGCGAATGGATAAAGTAAGAAATGAGTTCATAAGAGGAAGTCTGAAAGTGGCGCCGGGGACTGAAAAGTTGTGTGGTAATCGGTTACCGTGGTATGGGCAGGTGATGCGGAGGAATGAGGAAAATGTCGTGAGGAAAGTTCTGAGTATGAATGTGGATGGGTATAAGAGTAGAGGAAGACCAAAGAAACGATAGCTGGACTGTTAAGAATGATATGGCAAGGAAAGAAGTGTCTGATGAGATGACGAGTAATAGAGAAGTATGGAAGAACACATGCTGCGCCGACCACAAATGAATGGGGGCTACCGCGCATGAATTCGCCGCGAGAGGCGTTCGTGTAGAGTAAGGTCTTCCGAAATGTCAGATGTCATACAGTGTTTATACTAATACTTAAGATTGTGTTCTATACTGAGCCATTCCTGATTAATTATGACTTGAAGATTTTAAGTAGCAACTTAAGATCTCATTTGTTATTACTTGGAGGTAGAATGATTTTTAAAAGTTTCATGCTTGCTAATTTTATGGAGAATATTGTAAATATGTATCTGAAGTTTACACTATGTTGTTATACGTAATAAAATAAACTTTGTATGACGTTATTGGTACTTTAAATTATAAAATAGAATTATTGACAAGACCTTACGCGACAGTGGCGCCATCTGGTGAGCTCAAAAACGATAGCCCCCATTGGGTTAAGGGCAAGAGAATGGTGATGATGTTTTCCCGCAAGGGTTAGATTGAAGACATACCATAACATCACGCCTGTAATTCCTAAAGGTTTAGGCAGAGGTTCTTTTTGATCGTGGGTTAGTGTCTAACCTGGTGTCAGAGTTTTTATAGGCCTCTGACTTGGTTTTACGTGCCGTCAAGAAATATCTCTCAGGCATATGCTGGGTTCCTCACGATGTTTTCCTTCACCGAAGCAAGTGATAATAAATAAAACGCAAATGAATCCGATAAATCAGAGGTGGAGGACCTTGGGTTCGAATTCGAGACGGCAGTCTGACTTGGCAGTCCGACGGGTACACCATAAGGCCTTACGCAGACCGGGACGACATGGCAAGGGATTTAATTTGTACCAATGGACATTCAAACTTATTGTTATAGAAATACAACATAAATTGCTATGCTTTAAAATGATCCCGTGGTATGCCGTTGCATCGAAAGGGATTTGCATTGAAAGTCGCGCCACAGTCGTATTTCTATATCAATATGTTTGAATGTCTATTGGCAAAAATTTAAATCCCTTGCCATGTCGTGCCAGTCTGCGTAGGACATAAGGCTTTTACAGAGAGACAGAGGCAGAGGTGTACAGTCAACAAAAGAGTTAGGTATGCAGGCTAGCAATCTTCTTACTACTATAATTATAAATGCGTAAGTTAGTGAGGATCGATTTTTGTTATACTTTCACGCAGAAACTACTGAACGGATTTGGATGAAATTGCAAACACTTTGATTATAAGCCTTTCGCATTTATAATAGTAGTAAAAAGATTGCTAGCCTGCGTAACTAACTCTTTTGTTGACTGAATACATACAAACATCAAAAAAAAATTGTGATCACTAGCTTGCTGATATTTTTTTTTAAATTGAACTTTAACAAGAAAAATTATTTGTTGTGTGTTTTCTATAAATAGAAATACTCTGTTTGAAATTAAAAAATAAAACTATTTTTTTCATAATATAATCTACCGAAACAAAAAAGATTTCGATTTTTCAAAGTGATCGCAAAAGATCACTTTATCATATCTCATAGTTGGTGCCAGTTAAGATCGCAAAAGCAGTCATTGACCCACCTACATTTATTAAAGTTCTTATCTTTGAAATCCAAAAATAAGCCTGTTCAAGTCTTGAATCGTCATCTATCGTGATCTTCAACATTTTTTCTAATGAAAAACGATACATGGTTCATTTGTTTTATTTCGTAGGAAGAGATAGTAGGGAAAGGGCAATGACCGCTATTGCGATCTTAACTGGCACCAACTATATAACATGTAATCCCCCAATGGTTATTTTAGGCGAAATAACCCTGCAATAGGCCGGTGAGGTTTTAAGTACCATGAAATAGGGGGCGAACCTATAATATAGGCCTTAAAACCTAACCGGCAAAATGTGGGTGTACTATTAGGCACACCTCTGCCTAACCCCTTTGGGAAAGCGTGATGTTATGTTGAGTACAAATCCAAGGACCAGATTAGAACATACAAAACGCACCACAATTTTACGCCACGCCGTAACGATATTATGTACCCATTTCTGTTTTCATACTTTCCCATATTTTTTACAACATAGAATCTATGTAAGCAGTTGTTTTTTTATAATCCTTCGCTTTAATAACTTATACCTCGGAAACGTGACGCTTTGAAAAATTTGGCTCACACAAAACTCGTTTAGATTGATGCCAACTATTTATTAATAGAGGTTTTGTACCTGGCCGCTGCTTTGTAAATAAAATTAAATGGCGGCAGGTTATGCTTCATATGAAAATCTCTTGCAACCACCGGATTGTAACTATTAATAGTAAACATCACAATAATTTTAAGTAGACTTTTAGACTCAATAGACGTGTATGGATCGGAAAGCTGGGCTGTGAAGAAAATGGATGAAAAACGATTGCATGTAGCGGAGATGAGAGTGTTGAGGTGGATGTGTGGTGTGACTAGAATGGATAAGGTAAGGAACGAGTATATTAGAGGAAGCTTAAACGTTGCGCCAGTTACAGAAAAGTTGAAAGGGAATCGACTGTCGAGGTATGGACATGTGATGAAGAGGGACGAATCGCATGTGAATAAAAGAGTGATGAATATAAATGTTGACGGATGTAGAGGGAGAGGAAGACCAAAGAAACGATGCATGGATGGTGTGAGGAATGATATGAAAGATAAAGAAATAAATGAAGAGTAACATGGGACAATGACAGGAAGATGATGAGACTCGATAAATGGAGCTGCGATACATTTAAAAACCAGAAAATAAAAAGACACGATTTTCCTTCCTTTTTTCAATTTTCCAAAGGTTTTGTAACCACGGACAAATTTGTCGCAGCGGTAACAGTACAATGGCTAACAAAAATTCTCTTCTCCCTCGCCCTCATGTTATAGTAAACGTTGCAGCAAGCCATAAAGAACAGGATTAAGGGTGTTGTCACCAAAACCGAGCTAGGGCTCATAATTCTGTCGCACCTAAACACAGTGCTCCAAGCTTAAAACACTCTTGGACAAAAATTATCACGTACTTTGGGCTAAAACAAATTTGTTTTTGTCGCTTCCCTAGCGCGATTATGAAATCGTTTTGTTTTGTTTTTCGTGAATTTTATTTTTGTTTTGTTAATATTGTTTACGCTCGTTCTGTTTGCTTTGAGGAAAGCTGTTTTTGAAGGCGTTTTTAAATAATGCGGTGGCGAAGTTTTATTGTATTTTGGATAATGCTCTTCTTATAGCTGTGAATGTTTTCATAGATTTATAATTATGTATTTTGTATTCATGACTTGCTCAGGCTAGGATGCTTGGATGTTTTGTAAGATAAGTGTTAAAAAATTAAGAATTTTTCAAATCGGTCCAGTAGTTTTTAAGTTTATTCGTTACATACAAAAATACAAATCTTTCCTCTTTATAATATTATGGTACAGATTTGACCGGGTATCGTAATTTAAATCGGTTATTTATGTCTTTTGTGACAAGCTCCTGAATTTTGACTAGGATGCAAAATTACACCTTGTACACGTACTACATATATTTCATTTTTGTTTATTTTGCATTCCAAATTGTATAAAAGATGTTACAGAGGGCTTAAAGCTAGGTACATAAATATGGACCCTGTAAGGGCACAGCAAAATAGGATAACGAAACAGGGCTTTAATTTTTCTAATTCGTTGGTAATACTTAAGTAACAATACTTAAAACTAAAAATATATGTGTATTAATTTAAAATTTGTCATTCAGATATTCATTAATAGTATAATAGCATTTATGTAATAAAAATTGTTGTAATTTATTATTGAATGAATTAAATTTTTGTTCCTTTTTAAGTATTTCCGGCAATTTATTATAAACTTTCATTGGCATGACTAGAGTTTGCATTATTTTATATTGCATATTTATTTATTATGCATTCCATATTATATAAAAGATGTTACAAAAGGCTTAAAGCTATGTACATAAATATGGACCCGGTAAGGGCACAGCAAATTATGAGAGTGAAAGAGGGCTTTAATTTTTCTAATTACTTGGTAATACTTAAGTAACAATACTTAAAACTAAAAATATATGTGTATTAATTTAAAATTTGTCATTCAGATATTCATTAATAGTATAATAGCATTTATATAATAAAAATTGTTGTAATTTATTAATGAATGAATTAAATTTTTGTTCCTTTTAAGTATTTCCGGCAATTTATTATAAACTTTCATTGGCATGACTAGAGTTTGCATTATTTTATATTGCATATCTATTTATTTTGCATTTCATATTATATAAAAGATGTTACAAAAGGCTTAAAGCTAGGTACATACATATGGATCCTGTAAGGGCACAGCAAATTATGAGAGTGAAAGAGGGCTTTAATTTTTCTAATTAGTTGGTAATACTAAAGTAACAACACTCGAAATAAAATAACAAAATAAATAAATGTGTATTCATTTAAAATTTGTCATTTAGATATTCATTAATATATACACCTTTGCCTAACCCTTCAGGAATAACAGGCGTTGTATATTCAGGAATTTAGGCGTCGCTGAGTAAGCATATAGGTACAACCCTCGGCAGTTACCTAAACTGTTAAGCCACATTCCCCTTAACGTATTCCTAAACTGTTATAGAATCAGTCGCATCTCCAGAATATCGTCTTGAATCTCCCAAATTGCTCACACTAACACAGCACTGATTGCTACCTGTAGCCCGGCCATAGCCAATTGCCCCATTGTGCTTCACATTGACCGTTAAGTTCATCGAATCGTCTCCAGTAGTTTACCAAGATAGGCTAAGCCACTCACAAGAGTGTCTGTTCATTAATGAAATCGATTATCTTAAGCCCTACCATTTGTAAGGTAAAAGCCTCTAAATAAATAAAGATTAAAAAAAAAGCCCTAGCATAAAAATGCAGCGTAAACGTTGCGTAAATACGTGGATTTTAAAATTAATAATACCCGTTTCAAATAGGGTGTTAAAAAACTCATAAAGAAGCTACAAGGCACTTGTTCTCCCCATCATTGCGATCATTTTTTTGTTCTAGACCATACCTGGGAACCTTATAGTTACGGAGATATTGGGGTCAAAGTTCCAACTATTTCACGTCAAGATTTAAAAAAAAAAATAAGTACATGTTTATAATGTAAGAACTTTACTTGAGACACCTCCACGACCCCCATACTATTCAATCCATCCATCAGCAAATATATATTGAGTGCGTTACATTGAGTTCTACCGTAAAACGTGATTTTTCACTCCAAAAAAAAGTCATTTCCTAGCAATAATTTTTGCGTAGAGTTACTTAGTTTGATGTACAGAATGCTTGGTTAACGGCTTTGTGAAGAGTCTGTTTACACCCTGTATGGTATTTTCATAATTTCAAAAATTAATAAGCTTGTCGACTGAAAAAATCTAATTAGTCCGTCAGTTAGATTACTAAAAATTTTTTGACCCGTATTTTTTCTTTTGTTACGTAAACCAAAATTGACGAAAATACGACGCTTTTAAAATTCTCAATACGTCACGCCGTGGTATAATTTTTAGTGCGTAATTGTTTTTTTCATTAAAAAAATCGTCATATTTACAGGGCCTTTGTTTTCATTTTCTGCTGCACCAGATGTAACTTACGTCTCATAGGTCGAGAAACCAAATCTAAAATGCCAATGGAAGCAAAAACCAAAACAAATAAAATGCCTTCCAGTATTTAACATGGAGCGACTGCCTGACTGACCTCCTCTCCTCCGACGACGCTATTACCCTCTTACAGGAGAGTAGCAAAGACACCAGCACCGTACGTAGAAAATACAAATACAAACCGAAGACATACCGACCTCGCCGCCGAGGTCCGGCGCGTAATCCCCGATCAATTCCCCCCCGACCCTTGCTAGAGCCAGCCCGCGATGCTGAGCCAGTAATGTCAAACGAGCCCCTAAATAATGACACTCAGATCCAGCCTGTCCCTTTGCTGCCCCCAGCGACGCCCTAAGCCGAGGTTCGTACCCCACAGGGGGTGCGCTTAGGCGTGGTCGCTTAGTTTTAAGTTAACATGCCCCTGGCTGGAGGCCTTAGCTTCAAGGCATCCACAGGTCTAGTCCGGTTAAGCAGTAGCCAGTCTCTTCTAGACTGAACTGCGAGATGCCATTCCCAAAAAAAAAAAAAAAAAAACTGACTGACCTCCACAACCCAGTTAGTACTGGATAATAAGGTATCGTAGTAAGACAGGGTTGTCAGAATTTCTGGCCACTGACTACCCGTAACGAATGTCAAAGATCTGCAATTGACAGCCGGGACCCACGGCTTAACGTGCTTTCCGAGGCATGGAGGAAACTCGGTATGTAATAGGTGGTCACCCATCCACAGAACAGGATCCTGAGTTTTCTATATCAAGCGTTTGAAGGTTACTCTTGTTCGTTCTGTGTTAAATAAGGACACAACGTGGATAGTTTTCATTTCAAAGTAACATCTTAGATACTAATTAATTATTTTTAAGTTCACTAATCTCAGTGCCACGTGCCTTACGACAAAATTTTTATTGACGCGATAATCCTGTGTTTGTACTGAAGATGATTTCTCAGAATCAAACAAAAGATTTCAGTTAATCCCATCCACATTTTCCTCTTTTAACTTTAATCACAACTAGCTGATGCCCGCGGCTTTGCCCGCCCGCTAATTATATACTAAAACCTTCCTCTTGAATCACTCTATCTATTAAAAAAAACCGCATCAAAATCCGTTGCGTAGTTTTAAAGATTTAAGCATACACACGGATATAGGGACAGAGAAAGCGACTTTGTTTTATACTATGTACTGATAATAAAGTTAAGCACTGCCTCGTTGGCCTGGTGGTCGCTAGCGTGACTGCTGAGCATGTGGTCCTGGGTTCGATTCCCGGGTCGGGCAAAGTGTTATTGGATTTTTCTTTCAAGAATTTCTCAGTAGCAGCCACGGAGTCTGGAATTGTGCCCGGTTGATGGCAATAGGATCGCTCCCTACTGCAAGGATTTTAAACATAACTGGCGAAATGTGGGTGTATGGTACACCTCTGCCTGACCCTTCAGGTATTACAGACGTGATGTTATGTTTTTGTGTATCTTAAGTACCAATTTATTATTTTAAAGTTCATTATGCTAAGTTCCACGTGTCTTAGGATGGTCTTACGACAAATCCTTAGAGCGATAATACTGTGTTTGTACTGAAGATATTATTTCAGAATCTTTTGTTTAATCCCGTCCACGTTTCCCTATTTTAACTTAGATACAATAACAAAGTTTGGAAATCAAGTACCTACATACAATTTTGAGAAATTATGTAAACCAAGCGCGACTAGCATTGACCCCAAAATAAAACTAAGGGAATCAATAAAATTAAAATGGTTTTAACGATACTTTAGAGGAGCATACCCAGGTTTTTAGTTAACGAATAGATAGGTAAATAATAGCCGCTCGGGTCGACCTCCAGGTTAAGCCACGATTCAGTAGGTTGGTCCGTAGATGGTTGAATACCCATTACATACCGAGATTCCTCCGTGCCTTGGAAAGCACGTTAAGCCGTTGGTCCCGGCTGTCAATTGTAGATCTTTGACATTCGTTACAGGTAGTCAGTGGCCCGAAATTCTGACAACCAGTCTTACCAAGGGGTATCATATTCCCCAGTACTAATAGTTCTATTGACCGTTTTCGGTGACGGCGGCCAATCTTACCGGAGATCAGCCATCGGCGCGGGAGATATTATAGTGCACAAGTGTGTGCGCAGACACAGGTGCAGTCTGTGTTCCTTTTTCTCTCATAGTACAATGGGACGGCAATCCGACACGACCGGAGAGAGATCAGGCGCAGGACCAACGGCTTAACGTGCTTTCCGAAGCACGGTACTAACTGGGTTGTGGAGGTCAGATACGCAGTCGCTGCATGTGAAATACTGGGACTCAACTGGATTCGGTTAGACTGGAAGATGACCCCAACGTAATTGGGAAAAGGCTAAGCTGATGATGATAACGATGCTTTGGAGGAGGCCTATGTCAAAACCAGGTTTTTTTCAACAGATGTTAACGAAACGATAGTGATCTTCCCTATAAGATGAGCGAGGTAAGACGGGCAGTCACACTGGAAGCCGACCCAAACATGGTTGAAAAGGAAGATAATGATGTTCAAGAGTGGCAAGAGACAAACCTGGGCAGGACACCTGGCTAGACGCAGAGATGGCCGATGGAGCAAGGCTTTGACCAAGTGGTGGCTAAGGTTGGCCATAGAAACCAGGGCCGTCCTAGATCTCGTTGGGTCGACGATATCGTTAAAGTCGCGGGAAACACCTGGATAAGGGACGCACAGAACCGGGAAGTGTGGCGGATGAAACGCGAGGCCTAGGCCGATTCCGGGCTGATATGATGATGAAAAGCAGAATCCAAAACAAAACGTTAAGGCCGTTATTATAATTATAAACCCCTGCCACGTGCCATGGCTTACCTATGCCATTAATTCTTCAAAAGCTTCTGCATATTATAATAACAGTCTTCGACCTCAGTTTCATGGCTTGAAGCGTCCCAAAACTCCGCGTTTAAAGTGCTTATTTGTTTTATGAAGCATCTCGGTTACAATGTATGTAATTACCGCACTTCATTAAAATAATTTCGCTATAAAACTTCAAGTTTTCGCCCGGATCTTGAATGTCTCCCCTTATTTGAACACGTTTTTGGGTTGAAGTATACTGGGAGCATTTTGGGAATGTGGTTTAAGTGTAAGAAAAAAATGGCAGGGCTTCCCCCTCCATCCCGCGCGATGTGTCACAGTCCTTACTTGGCGTCATGAATTCTTTAATCCTTTAGCTATCCAATGGTGTAATTGAATTTAGGATGGAGATGATAGATATGAAGCTGCAACACTAAACTGTATCCCCCGATTTTGTTATCATTCCTTTTGTTAACTTTCCTCCCAAGGAAACAATTTAAAAAACGTATTCACGTCAAAAAAAAAATCGTTTTTGATAGATGTACCTACTCATAATATTTCGAACAGCATCGTGATATTCGTCTTTCATTGTGTTTCTTAAGAATTTATTTAGAACCGTTGCAAATTTTGATCTCCAATTACAGACTAAATAATAAAAAAAAAAAAAAAAAAACAACAATTGATGCCAATCCAACCGATTAAACACGTCTATGGGACCACCCATAGACGTGTTTAATCGGCATTAGAAAGGTTGGATTGGCATCAATTGTTGTCTTTTTTTTTTAGTTTTTTTTTGTATTCTTATACCTAGGTTGGTACCTAGGTTGAAGTATTAAAAAAGTCAGAAACCACAAAAAAATCCCCTTCAGCAGAGTTTACAGCCTGTATACATATAATTCTAAATATTTTACTTGGCTTTCAGCTACGTATACGAATGTAATAATTGGGCAACTACCTCCTTTACTGTTGCCAAAGTTTCCACATTCTATATCAAATGGGCCGTGATATAAATGTCTGTAACTCACAGACAGTTAGGCCCCGTTCACAGCCTCAGGCGATCCGACGCGACGTGAATTGTAATTTTTTTTTCTAAAACAATACGACGACCCGAATGGCGCAGCGGTAGTGAGGCTGCCTTACGTTCTTAGGGTCCCGGGTTCAAATGCCGGTAGGAGCAAATTTGTGTGATGAGCATGGACATTTGTTTCCGAGTCATGGATGTTTATATGTATAATAAGTATGTATTTACAAATAAAAAGTATCTATGTAGTATATCAACTATCTGGTGTCCACGACAAAAGCCTCGTTGCTTAGTGTGGCACTAGATAGCGCTGTGTGTAATGTCCAGCGATATTTATTATTTAATAATTAGCAAGAAATGCCTTGGTTTTTTGTTTTTTTTTTCGGATGGGAAATCATTAAATGACTCCCCCCGCTCTGGGCGGAGCAGGAGGGAGTGTCAGACTTTTACCGACTAAAACCCATCCATGTTTCTTCATCGCCCTTTATGTTCCGGGGCCACGGTATCTCTTTCGAACAGACCCGCAGCCCTGGTGTCCTGCTGAGCTTTGTGTGTATTGGTGGTGTTTTGCTTGAGCTATTTTTACTAACTATGTAATTGAGTGCAAGGAGATATGCAAGAAGATACCTTGCTGTTGGTTGGTTTAACAATATTGTTAATGGTACCTTCTGTTGTCTCACTTCCTAGTTTAAAAAAAAAAGTGAGGCCAGAGAGTCCCGTGCCATCCCCAGACAACAATACCATATTATCACTAATAGACCCTAATTGAGAATTTTCCACGGTGACACATGGATCCTTCTCAGTACAATGTTTGTTAACATTTATAGCACTAATGCTATATTTATTGAAAGTCACCTATTAATTAAAAGAAACAACTGACAAGCGAGAGACCTTTGCTTGAGTACAGTCGCGTCCTAAGTCACGTAATAGAAAGAAAGAAAGAAGAAAGAAAAAATATTTATTCGTCGCAAGGACATGACGTGCATACAATATAAAGAAAATAAACAATGAACATACAACATATTTAGACAAACACTATCATTAAGAATACAACAGAACCACATTAATACGTTTAATACATGTCTAGAGTTTTTATCGTGTTTACTTTTTATATAATTGTGTTTTATTGTTGATTTAAATCAGTTTGTTTTGCCCTGTGTGATACACAAAGACAAATAAATACTTTTTCTTTCTTGACATGCTCTACACAGCTTCTTTCGTTTGTTTTCTCCACAGACGTTGACTCAAGCCGCGTGTCGCTTGAGCGTGTTGGTCGTGGCCAAGGTGTTATGAAGCCACTAAACGTGGTAGAATCTATTCCTAGTTCAAATCAGTTCAGTAGTTTTTGCCTGAAAGAGTCCCAAAAATCCATCGCCACAAACTTTCTCAATTATAATACACTAGCTTCTGCCAGCGGCTTCGCCCGCGTGAAGTTTGATGATTCTCCCATGAGATCTTACTACCGGAATTAAAAGTATCCTATGATTTAATCCAGGTTATAAACTATCGCCAATTTTGTCCAAATCCGTTCGGTAGTTTTTGAGTGAAAGAGTAACAAACATCCATCCATACATACATACTGGGCTGCGGGACTATTCGAAAGAGATACCGTGGCCCCGGAACACAAAGGGCGATGAAGGAACATGGATGGCTTTTAGTCAGTAAAAGTCTGACACTCCCTCGTGCTAAAAAAAAAAAAAAAATCAAACACATACTCACAAACTTTCGCATTTACAATATTAGTAGAATACTACTTAATAATATAGTATTAAGAAAGATACATTACAATAGTTAAACACAGCTCTTTTACAAAATTACTCAAGAAAAAAAAAGAGCCTATCTAAAACCATATTTTTTCATTCACAACCCTCTCGCTACGCCACGGCCCTAACAATCAAGATTTTAACCCGTCGGCTGCCATTAAAAGCCAAGTGCATAAAGTCAGGAAGTTGAACAATTAAATCGGGGGGCGGTCGTTTGTACCCGAAGACAGTGTGTAGTTAT
Organism: Xestia rhomboidea; assembly: GCA_963853795.1. Taxonomy (NCBI): domain Eukaryota; kingdom Metazoa; phylum Arthropoda; class Insecta; order Lepidoptera; family Noctuidae; genus Xestia; species Xestia rhomboidea. The sequence goes on from OY970776.1 coordinate 16,237,862, forward strand.
ATGTAAGTTAGCACGATAAGGGTTGAGCCTTGTTTTTGTGATCGTCCACTTCTTGGTAGTTATGCTTAGGTCGTGTGTGTGAGCTGGTTGAGACTGGTATAGCTGTCAAATTAGTATGAAGTTCATAGTCATCATCACCTGCCTAGCCGTTTCCCAATGTTGGGGTCGGCTCGACCCGAAAATTTGAATCGTAATTTTTTTAAATAATGTACTTTTGTGGGAAACTGCTGTTTTTAGGGTTTCGTACCTCAAAAGGAAAAAAACCGGCCAAGAGCGAGTCGGACTCGTGCACCGAGGGTTCCGTACAAACTTTTTAAAGGACAAACTTAACTTTGCTGTTCGATCCCTAGAAACGGCTGTTGCACCAACCGCAAACTTGTTTTACTAGGTTTCACTCGCGTTAATTTAGAATTTGAAAATCTTTTCGGGTTAAACCTACTGTGCTTGTAATTCAATCACGATTCGAAAGTCACGTGTCGCCACTATTGTCATCAGAACGTTATTGTTGTTTTTCTCGGGAACAGTATACTTTTTTTCAGGATGAAAGGTACCCTATATCCATTTTTGTACATCTCTTTCGCATTTATAATATTAGTACAGAAAATGGAAAATACAAATTAAGGATCGCACTCCAATTAATGCTAATAAGTAAATTTCTACTTACCACAATTAATTATGCATAAGGTATCGGCTGTAACGCTAGGGTTACATTAATTTGTGGCACATTATTATGCACAAATTAATGAGGGGCTTAATTTATTTATAAGACAAGGGATCTCTGCGGTTGAAGATTCAAGGAACACCGTTTACAGAAACAATTTAAACGGGGGTAAGTAATCATTTTAATTTATGGCTAGAAAGAGGAAAGTAAGCAAATAAATCAAGGTCAGCAATAAAGAAAAATATAACTTTCGAATTTATTACAGACTAGCGGACGTCACGCGGTTTCACCCGCGTAGTTCCCGTTCTCGTGGGAGTACGGGGATAAAATATAGCCTATGTTACTCAGTAAAGACGTGGCTTTCTAATGGCGAAAGAATTTTTAAAATCGGTCTAGAAGTTTTTGAGTTTATTCATTACAAACATACACACACAAAAATACAAATCTTTCCTCTTTATTATATTAGTGTGTGTGTTATTAGTGTGTGTGTGTTAAAGTTATTATGTACATTAAATACAGACTACAAATAAAACTAAAATAATCATAAAAGCTAAAAGTAAGTAACTACATTAACATAATATACAACGACGACAATAGGACACTCCGTCCGCGTAGGCGTCAAAGTACTCCTCCGCATCGCTGTCATCCGGAAACGTGCCTAGAAGACTGACAGCATTGCCACGGTCAATGGCAATGCTAATTCTTTGGCCAAAGAAAGAGCCAGCCGTCTGGTCACTTTCGTGTAAGTATACCATCAGTAAATGCTGGAATCCGTGTGTCCTGATAGCTATACCTGGAAGGTTTTCAAGTCGAGAGTCATCGTCATCTCCTGGTCTTTTCCCAACTATGTTGGGATCGGCTTCCACTCTAACCAGCTGCAGCTGAATGCCAGTATTTTACATGGAACGTTTTTCGAACTGTTCACCTGACCTCCACAACCCAGTTAGTACTGGGATTACCCAGTACTAACTGGGTTGTGGGTGTGGTCTCGGGGTATCGTATTAACGATACCCCGAGAGGTAAGACTATGTTATCTTTTCAATTCGAGAGTGAGCAGGTTATTTACAGGAATTCATCGACAACAAATCATCGCTTATTATCAGGTTAGATGGTGACCAAACGTGACTCTATCTAAATCCATATTATACAGTACAATGAATGTGAATGACCTCATCTGTCTGTTATCTTTTCAAGCCTTAAGTTATTTTTCACTTTTTTGTGTGTTTTTTGAAGTCGGTTTTATTTTTTTGCAATAAAGTTTTTATTTTTTACTTTTTAGTAGTTCACATGTGCTTTACCCCTTCACAGCGTACCGGCGTGATGTTATGTTCTGAACTGGTGTAAACAATAGTCAGACATGAGATTTCAGCAGTCCCAGTCCATTTGCTATCATTTATTGAGGAGTTCCGTTGCCTATCTCCGAAGTTCTTCAGCAGATCTTCACCAAATTGAAAAGGAACCACTCCGAGAAAGTACTCTTCCAAAAACTACCCAAATCGCTTCGAGTGAACCTATAAAATTTGAAGAGTTCTCTCTATTTCTCCAGGATCCCATCATCAGATCCCGACTTGAAGATCATGGGACCACCTGGAAAGTATACCGTTTCAAACAAAAGAAAACAAATCCAAATCGGTCCAGCCATCTTCGAGTAATCGGGGAACATACATAAAAAAAAAAAAAAAGGTTCCGACGAATTGAGAACCTCCTCCTTTTTGAAGTCGGTTAATAAAAAGCAACTCAAGTAGTAAGTAATAATAATAGTAAAGAACTTGCATTTTGACCACCCTTGTCAAATTTCACACAACCCTATTAGAGCTACACGATATTTAGATTAAAAAAACTCAATACAATGCACTAGTCAAAGAAACTACAGTTTGCACCATCCCCATATCAAACCAGATTGCGTCACTGTAGGATCGGTTCATACAGAAAAGTACCTAGTCTCTCGAGTCGGCTGATCGCTCCGTTTCTTTTGTTGCCTTATTTCGCTCTATTGTCCAAGACTCTTCAATTTTCCGAAGGAATTCCTTCGAAGTGTCTTAGTTTTCTGCACCTGTTAAAGTCCTCTTAACATTGTTCTGTATTTTAGATGGTTACGTATTTCTTAAGCCTTCGAAAGTATAGATTTTTGGTCATTTATTATGTTGCACAAACGAATCTGAAAACTACGTAGGGCTATTACGTATCTCTGTTGACAGCTCGAAATGATAGTAACTGGGCTCAGTGTCCATCAATTAACGGTCAAAAGGTTAGTTTCGTATTATGTATGACCCTGTTAGTCACCGTTAAGTGATATCCACTCAGTGTGATACGTAATACCAATATTATGACATTCACGGTTGTCATCAAAGTTCGGTGCACAACCGAAGCTTGATAGTCACTGGATATCAGAAAGATACGTAATAGCCCTGCTGATCTAACTGTTACACATAAACTCACGCCCTTTTCGAGCATGCATCTATAACTAGATGGCTTCAGCCCGGATAAAAAGTATCCTATTTGTTAATCCAGGTTATATACTATCTGTGTGCAAAATTTCATCTAAATCCGTTCAGTAGTTTTTGCGTGAAAGAGTACCAAACCTACACACATACTCACACACATACAAACTTTCGCCTTTATAAAATTAGTGTGATGTGATCAGTGTGATGTATGAACGTGGACATAGCAGAAGGATCGTACCAGGTGGCTATCTGTAATAATTCATTTCTGCTTATCACTATTGGAAAAAAAACAAAACTAATTATATCGTTACAAAGTAATAAACGAAATACCGAGTCACTAGAGTCGGTTTGTTCTCAATCGTAAGAGTTTCTGGGCGCAAATAGTTTCAAACATGTATTTTCATAAAATAAAACACACAAACGATTAGAGATCTACGCTAGGGAATGGGCAACTACAGTACTTCTCTAGTTATTATGCCTTGTGACTGGGACTGTAGCTTTGCTTTTTTGTATTTTTGACATTCAAAAGTGCCGTAATGGTCTAATTGAAATAAATGCTTTGAGTTTGAGTTTGATTTTTATAAAATTTTAGACTATTCTAGACACACTCGAAAACAACACAACATACCAATAGCAAAACCACAAAATCAAAACCAAAACTCGTGAAACTGCAGGCCTAGCCAAGTTACAAACGATTCGTATCGATTCTCTTTCTACAATCGTAAACGTTAAGTCACGTGGTCAAAACAAGCGAATATAAACTTTCGTAGACAAGTTTACATCGATCAAGATGATAGAATGAAATGTATTCATTTCTACAATCGTGATCCCTACATCCCATATAAATCGTGGCCAACTTACAGTTTTGACTAAACTTTAAAGTTTCCATTCGTTTGTTTTGACCACGTGACTTATCGTTGATAGATGTCATTCCCATACATTTGGTTCGTTTTCTATTAGCGTTAACGATTGTAGATTGTCAACTTGGCTAAGCCTACAGATTTCAATATGAAAACGACAAATAAATTCAGTGACAATTTTCAAACGTTACCGTGACCAAAAGCTAACTTTACAACGTTTAAAAATCGAAAACTATATTTTTTTTTTAGATACATTTTGATTGTTCACTTATAAACTCTGTGGTATCTGTGTCGTAGTAAAATTTTATCAAATTGTGCGACCAAAAGTCTCCCGGCTTTTTTATGGATGAAAATGTTTTGTTTGTTTTTTTAAATATTTTGTGAATAAGTTAGTATTGTGAGGTAGATAAATATTTTATTTGGTGTTGTTTATTGGGTTTGGTTGTTTAAAAAAGGAATTGCCTCGATAAAGGATAAACGGTTTTTATCTCGTGTCCATTTTGTATGTACAACCTTATTTCTGTTTATCAGAAACTATAAATATTCTATCTGCGACTCTGTGTGCGTGAAAATAGATACAGTTTCGAAGGTACCTCCTACTTTACCACTTCATAATTAGAGTGCAGATAATGTCATATTTGGTTGTAAAAATTATTTGCTTTTTAACCGAGTTCAAAAAGGAAGGGCGTTCTCAATTCGTCGGAACCTTTATTTTTTTATGTATCTTTTACTAGAAAGGTCAGCTACATACAAAACTGATTTCTTATTTAAAGAAATAGTTACCTTCTTTCTATGAATAGCTCAGGAGTTTGGAAAACACATTAAGCCGTTGGTCCCGGCTGTCATCTAATGTAGATCTTTGACAGTCGTTACGAGTAGTCAGAACACATTACAAAACATATGGAAATGGGTTTTTATCGCGAATTTTACCTTTAACATAAAGAACTAATCAGACGCTGAAAGTTAGACATCCACTCTTATCAAGGGATATCGTATTAAGAATTTATTGGATTGTAGAGGTCAGATAGACAGTCGCTTCATGTTACTCGTAAATACTGGTATTCAGCTGCAACCGGTTATAATAGAAACCAACCCCAACATAGTTGTGGAGAGGCTAGGTTATAGTTAAAATTATATTCACCACAAACCTGACAATGTAACCCGTTAACAGGTTTTTGAAGCGGTTAATTGAATTTTCAATTAAATTGAGTACGGATTTGATGGAAATTTCCAATTTGCCTGTAGGTAAGTAAGAAGGGTGTTGTGTTCAAGTGTTATTGAGTAATATTATGATAACTTATACAGGGTGTTAACAGACCCTTTACGAAGCCGTCAACCAAGCATTCTGTACATCAAACTAAGTAGCTCTAGTTATTGCTGGGAAACGACTTCTTTTTTGGGGTGAAAAATCGTGCGGGGGTCGTGGCGATGTTTAATGTAAAAAATCATCCATTAAAAAAAATGGCCGATTTTTGGTGCTAAATAAAATCGTTGATATTTTTTTTTCAAACGTTAGAAAGAAATTTACAAAAAAAAAAAAGGTTCCGACGAAATGAGAACCTCCTTTTTAAAGTCAATCAAAAAGCATACAAGATACGCGCGAAAAACAACACTCCTTGGCAGTCTTATAAAAATGAGACCAAACGTCTCACATTCGCACGACACAATTCAAACCTCAGTAAATAATCACGAAGAGGACGCCAAAAAGAATTATCTACACAGCCTTCGAAAAAATCACAGCGCAATACTACAAAAAAACCAACCAATTTTCCCTTCTAACCTGACATTTCCGTTCTTTTAAGGGAGATTTTTTCAGCATTTCCCTCCGCTTGAACAGGCACGTTAGCAACGTCATTATTTCAATGAAGGAGTCTTAGTTTCTCGCTCAGCCTGTTATGAAGCGATGGACCCGGAATCTATCGTCTTTAAGCTTTGAAACGAGACAGATTTCCGACAGAATTCATCGGACATTTCTGTTGGATATTTGGTAAATTGTTTCGGGAGATCGTTAGATGATAACGGGTTTATAAACTACCGGTTTTTAAATGGATTTTAAAGAAAGTATGATAGGGGTATGAAGAACAGGGTCTAGTGTTCTTCACCCCCCTTAGAAAATGAAGAATCCTCCGACCAGACAGGTGTCATCAGGTGGGCTACTCCCTGATAGTTGCTGTCGGGTTTTCCTATAGAGGAGCGCTTCAATATTGCTATTTAGGAATTTGGTGTTAGTTCTTCATTTGTGGCATAGATGGTAGTGCATTATTTTTTGTACTACGTTGCTGTGTTGTTGCATTGCTTTTTTGTGGTGCCACTACAGTATTATTGACTTCATAGTGCAGGGCAGGCAAAATCTCTTCTCGTTTGGAAAACGCGCGATCGCGACGATTCGGATTTTTTAAATTGATAACCTCCTCCTTTTTGAAGTCGGTCATAACAGATTGCAGTCACCTGATGAATTTCTCAAAGAGTCGAAACCTCTGCTAAAAAATATATTAATCCAGTCAACTGCACGATCATGGTAGTTACTTGAACTGCGAATACCTATCTCGCTAGTACATACAAAAACTATGAGGTACACACTAACATGGTACTACCGTATCGCGCTCACCGACGCGACGGACGACCACTTTTCACCCCTAAGCACTGAGAAATAAGGTTCAACATTGATCGACCGTCAGTGAGCGTGGTAGTACGTTTTGAACTGGCCATAAACCGGTATTTGAGACGCATAAATCCGCAAAGAGCAACAGTGCCCCGGTGGTGGTGGCCCCGACTTACGAACAGTAAGTCGTGGGTTTCGAACCCAGGCAAGCGTATTACTTTGTGTAATTTATTTCATCACCACTGCTCTCAAAACGGTGAAGAAAATCAACGTGAGGAAACCGGCATGTCCTAGAACCAAATATTCGAAGACATGTGACATCTTCCAACCCGCACTGGGCCCGCATGGTGGATTATATCCCATTCAATCCATTCTCTCATAGAGAGGAGGATGAGAGTCCCAGCAGTGGGAACATTATAGGCTGATTATGCTATGCTAAAACCGCAAAACCTTCAAACTATGACTACAACAGATAATTTCTGTATCACTCGAAACTTCAACAAATAGCCTCTTCCAGAATGCTGAACAAAAGATTACTGAAGTTACTACTTCAAGAGACTCCCCAACATATCGACTAGCCTGTACAAACAAAACTGCCCAAAGTCTCCAAACTTATCTACTGAACAAAAAACTGGGTCAAGGGTGAAGTCCCTAATTAGATCTTTCATATTAATTTTGTCTTATCTGAACTTCGGTCTCGTAATAATCGGGGAAACCGCCAAGTGCGACTCGCGCTCGTGCACGAAGCGTTCTGTACCATTTAAGGTACAAAAAGTTTTACCAACCAGTAACATTTATGGCTTCGACCGAACAAGTACGTGCTGTAATGCAGCAGCCTTTGGTGCGTGTCTGCCACCGTCTTTCTGCCATCTTGTTGTTTTTAGGGTTCCGTACCTCAAAAGGAAAAAACGGAACCCTTATAAGATCACTTTAATGTCCGTCTGTCCATCCGTCTGTCACCACCGATTTTCTCAGGAACGGGTGGACCTAGCAAGTTGAAATTTCTACGATATACTGAGGTCATAGTCCCTATTAGGCGTATAAATTCAATTCTGACAAAATATTAACTGTGGCTTGCTGTCTCCATCTCTAAATTGTATACAAAGAAGTAAGTCATCCGCGTCTGTCCCACGAAAAAATACACGTGATTCACCCCCCCCCCCCCCCCATGGTGATTTTGGCCCCGCCGGGGCCCTGTGCAAACCTCATAATAGTATTATGATTTAAAGACGACCATTTGCTTCGTCCACGTTAATACCTCAGTAGAAAAGCCAAAATAGCCTAATTACAGCAAAGAATCACAATAACTCACACAGAGACTTTGCATTTCAAAAACTTATCCAGTAACCTAGTAGATCTTTGACAGTAACGACTGTCAAAGATCTACAGACAGACCTTACTCAGACTTTTGTGCCACAGACTTGCTGTCGTTACAGCTAAACTGTGGCACAAAAGTCTGACAACCCGTCTTACCAACGGGTATCGTATTACTAGAAAGTAATTCATAAAAAAAAAAAACATAATTCCATAAAAATCTTTGAATCCCAATTACTGGATTCCCGAAAATCGCAACACAACGTTTTGTTATGTTAGTATTAATTCATGATTCATTCGTTTTTTTATTTTATTTTATTATACTAAGTACTTCTTTCTTTATTATAATAATGTTTTAATAATTTTATTTTCATTCATAGTTGTGTTCTTATTTTTATCTGTCTTAACCACTAATATTCATATCTTGTCTATTAAATTTAATTGTAATTATTTAGTAAAATTACAGCGTACGGCTTTCTTTTTCTTTGCATTATGTTTGGTAAGCTAAGTAATCTCTTAAATGTAGGGTCTATGTATTTAATGTATATAGCCATTTTTTTTCTCTTATGTTAACACTTATATTTGTGAATGCTGGTTAACCTGTAATTGGCGACTGTGTAAGTCCAAGACTGTAAAACCTATGTTTACCTAAATGCTGTACACAGAAGCTGTAATTGGTGAACCTAAATAAATAAATAAATACTCGGATACCGCCCTTTCCCTAACGATGTTGGGGTTGGCTTCCAGTCTTACCGGATACAGTGCAATATGCAGTATTTGACTTAGAGCGACTGCCTATCTGACCTCCACAACTCAGTTAATACTGAGTAATACGATACCCCTTAGTAAGACTGGTTGTCAGACTTTAAAGCTACTGTCTACTTAACGACTGTCATAGATCTACAATTGTCAGCCGGGATCAACGGCTTAACGTGCTTTAACGAGGCACGGCGGAAAATCGGTATGTAATGGGTGGTCACCCATCCACAGACCAACTTAGGCAAGCGCGGCTTTACCTGAAGATTAACCCCAGTAACTGTTAGTATTTACAATAAATTATATTCAATTACATCGAGATAAGCAATCACTCTGACAGTAAGTATAAACGGTTAATTTATCTTCATTCACTGCTTGTTAAACGATAAATCACTTTTTGTAAGATTGATGCCTAGCCTGGATTTTGTGCTAGAATTTAGGCTGAAGCTGAAAAAGTTGCCGACTCGTCTCTATAGGGAATGTTGTGTTTCAGCGAGGAATTTAATACGAAAACTGTTTTAATCTCAGAGAGGTCAATGCTTTCCGGAGGTATTACTTTTATACGTCGCCGTCGGCCGATGATTTTTTTATTTAATTGATTTTTGGTTAGTATAGCTACGTAAGAGCAGCGCTGGCCCAGTGGTGGCGGCCCCGACTTACGAACAGTAAGTCGTGGGTTCGAACCCAGGCAGGCGCATTACTTTGTGTAATTTATTTCATCACCACTGCTCTCAAAACGGCGAAGGAAAACATCGTGAGGAAACCGGCATGTCCTAGAACCAAAATATTCGAAGACATGTGACATCTACCAATCCGCACTGGGTCGCGTGGTAAATTATAGCCCATTCCTTCTCTTAGAGAGGAGGCCTGTGTCACAGCAGTGGGAACATTAATAGGCTGATGATGATGATGATGATAGCTACGTTGTATGTAGAGCTCGTAGCTTAAAAATAACAGCCGCTCTGGATCGATCTTTAGGTTATGCCGTGGTTACCTAATTTGATGCGTGGATGGGTGACCACCCATTGGTCCCGACTGTCATATAAAGATCCTTGTCAGTTGTTACAGGTCAGTTGCCCGAAGGTCTGACAATTAGTCTTGCCAAGGGGTCTCGCATTACCCAGTACTAACTGGGTTGTAGAGGTCAGATAGAAGGTTCTCATCGGAGTTAAAAGAACAACTGTTCTATAGTTTGTGCCAGTTAAGATGAGAATAGCGGTCATTGACCCACCTACATTTATTAAACTTCTTAACTTTGAAAAACAAAAAAAAAGCCCGTCCAAGTCTGGAATCGTCATCTATCGTGATCTTCAACATTTTTTGTAATGAAAAACGATACATGGTTTATTTGTTTTGGTTCGCGAGTACGAAGAGATATTAGGGAAAGGGCAATGAACGCTATTCTCATCTTAACTGGCACCAACTATGTACAGTTTGACCGCGTATAGGTATTGCACTTTTTTACAAGAAACAGCTGTTTTTTTTCATGACCGATAAAATATTTATATACAATAATTTTGACGGTCATTCTCGTACACATATTGTAGCTTTTCTGTTTCCAAAACATTTTACTATAGTTTTGTACTGAGCCAACAAGACATTATTTCGTCCTACATTCGACCTAGGTAAAGCCTAGATGCTGTGTCTAGACCAGATGATCCCCAATTACACGCTGTCGCGCCCGCCTTGTTTACATCACGCTTGCTGATAATAGGACCAGCAGAGGTCGCGGAGCGAGAGATAGCAGAAAAGGGCGAAAGTTTTGACCTTTTTTACTCGAAATAAAGTAACGTAAATATTAAGTATTTGGGTTGACATAACATCACGCCTGTAAGTCTAGCAGGGCTAGGTAAAGGTGTTCTTAATAGTAGACCCACAATTCGCCAATAGGGATGATGACTGACTAAAATAAACATGATTCTGTTTAGTCCGGCAGTTAGATTATTGAAAAATATTGGATACGTGTTTTTTGTTTTATCAAATTAATAAAAATTGATGAAGATAAAACGTGTCAAAAATCATGAGTGGGGGCTTGTGACGTCACATTTTTGTAAAAAATGTACTCAAATGTGACTTCACACGAGTTTTAGACGTACTGTATCGTCTTAATTTTTCGTTTACATGAAAAAATCAAAAATTTGTGTCCATATCTGTGTCATCATATTTGTGTCGTCATATTTTATGGAAATTTATCTGACGGACTAATTAGTTTTTTTTTTGTCATCTACCCTATTATGTTAATTTGCATGCCTTATGGTAGGCTAATGGACATTATTGTTTATTTAAGATAAGACCTTTTATTTTGTGCCCATATTCGCAGATGAATAAATGATTTTGATTATGTTTCAGTCCCGTGTAATAAGGAAACAGCCTATTACCATCATCCGGGCACAAATCCACACTCCGTGACAGCTACTGAGAAATTCTGGATGGAAAAACCTAATGACATTTTGCCTTACCTGGGAATCAAACCCAGGACCTCATGCTTGTGCTTGAAAAGTGGGCTACTGTCATTCAAAATTAAACCATGAACTTTTATTCAGTAACTAAGGTAGATAAACATATTCTATTGTACAACACATGGACAGATAACCTCATAACGACAAAAGTGTTACCAATACAACAAAATAAAAACATGAAGCACGGATAACTCTTGATGATATATGTTGCCATAAATAAAAACACACCATTATCCTTATACGGAGGGGTTAAAAATGAAAAATGCGTACACATATACATGTTGATTTGAAAAAGAAAAACGTCGCCTGTTTGAGTTGAGTACATGTCTTGTTGGACTAATATTCGCAAGCGTTGCTATTTAAAATTAGGTCTTGGTTTCGATTCCCAGGTGGAGCAAAGTGTTATTGGATTTTTCCACAAGGCATTTCTCAGTGCCCGAAAGCATTTTGGCAATGCTCGCCCTTACGTTACGTGGAACTTCAACATGGCTGGCGACCTATGAATGCATTGATCAAACGAGTAATCATCATCATTATTTCAGCCGAAAGACGTCCACTGCTGGATATAGGCCTCCCCCAAGTGGCGCCACATTGACCGGTCCCGTGCGACTCAAAAAAGTAAAAAGACAATAAAAAAAAAACGAAAAAAAAAATGCTTTTTTTACGATTACATTAATTACGGTTACTGTTAGCCTGTGTCATCCCACTGCTGGGCGAAGGCCTCTCCCCATCATTTCCAAATTCTTCGATCCAGGGCCAATGTAGACCACTAGTCGTTGGTTTTGTCTAGCTCGTCCCGCCATCTCCTGCGAGGTCTTGGTAGACCTCGCAGGAGATGGCGGGACGAGCTAGAAGCAGGCTCACGAAGCAGGTCGTGGTCGACCTGCTTCGTAACGTGTACTTAAACATCACTGCTTCAATTAGATTACAGATGACTGATAAACATAAGATTTGTCGATTCATTCTTCTTAGAAATTTGTTTCTACGGTAATCATGCTACTCGGGTTGAAACATTATTCTCCATAAAAAAAATGCGTAAAGCAAGGAGACATTAATTGCTTTTCAGGATAATTATATAACATACGGAGAGCAGCGGTGGCCCAGTGGTGGCGGCCCCGACTTACGAACAATAAGTCGTGGTTCGAACCCAGGCAGGCACATTACTTTGTGTAATTTATTTCATCACCACTGCTCTCAAAACGGTGAAGGAAAACATCTTGAGAAAACCGGCATGTCCTAGAACCAAAAACGTTGCGCGTGGTGGATTGTAGCCCATTCCTTCTCATAGAGAAGAGGCCGTGTGTCCCAGCAGTGGGAACACTATAGTCTGATTATGCTATATAGCAGTCATAAGGCTCTATTTAATAACACCACTATATAACTCATAAGTCTCTGAGGTGAAGCCAAGCCAGTTGATCAATGGCATCACTAAATCATTACTAATGCTACTTCGTAAGGCACCTTTGGTCATAAATATTTTCCACATAAACGGTGTGTGAAGAATAATTATGATGTATGGGAACAAATATTTCATGAAGTCTTAAGATTGTAGCTTGTGGCGAAAAATATGCAATAGGGTTAGATGACAAAAAAAAAACGAATTAGTCCGTCAGATAGATTTCCAAAAAATATATACACATATTTTTTCTTTTTGCACGTAAACAAAAAATGAAGATGATACAGTGCGTCGAAAACTGTGTGACGTCACATTTGAGTCCATTTTTACTCAAATGTGACGTCACAAGCCCCCACTCATGATCTTTGACACGTTGTATCTTCGTAATTTTTTATTAATTTGATAAAACAAAAAACAGGTTTCCGATATTTTTCGATAATAACTGACGGACTAAACAGAATCATATTTTTTAGTCAGTCATCATCCCTATCAAGTACTACTAGAATTGTTTACATTTTTTGTAATGTGTTTGTGGGTTTACTAGGTTTACTCGTTGAAATTATACATTTTCCGTTCGTTGCTTGAAATAACCATTACTATGGTACACAAAACAAAATGCTAAAAACTATCAATCTATAAACTAAGCTATAATGTAATGCTTATTTACATTCCTATCGATGCTTAAGTACCCTAATACCTATATATTTATATCTGTACACTATCTTCGTTGTCCCGCACACTGGATTTGTGCCCGGTTGATGGCAATAGGCTCGCCCCCTATTCCATGGGATTTAAACATGGCTGATGAAATGTGGGTCTACTATTAGGTACACCTCTGTCTAACCCTTCATGGATTACAGACGTGATGTTTAGTTATGGTACATGGAGCGACTATCTGATCTCCACATCTTAGTTGCTGAGTAACACGATGGCTAGACTGGTTGTGAGACTTTTGGGCTTCGGACCAAACATCTACAAATCCCAGCCTAGCTTAAGGTGGATGCTCCGGGGTAACCCGCGAAATTCAAATTTTTCTTACGTTTTTTGCAATTTGCAATTTTAACTAACATACAACCTGACATCAGTGTCAGGTTGTATGTTAATTAAAATATGATTCGCGGCTGTAACACGTATGTAGTTATAAAATTATAATCATCAAAATCACCAATACAACCCTCCAAGCGCATAAAGGTGCAGGAATGACTTTGACCTTGAAAAAGTAGTCGCGGGCTACCCTGGAGCATCCACCTTAACGTAATTTTCGAGGCCAGCACCCACCTACGACAGGAGTTTCATAACCTTAAAAATCGAAGCGTACGACGACTAATATCGCCCATTTTTCTACTTATCCTATTTCTATTCTACCACTAACGAAACATCAGAAGTGGGATACATTTCTCTCCAACTCACCACGTTTTATTTTCTCCGTCATAAATGGCGTGTCATCTGAAGGAAATGAGTTACCATTGTGTACACTAGACGAAGAACAGCCTGTTACAGAGACTAGTATTTCAATTGGATTTTTATACAACTTATAAAACGGACACAACGAGTTTCTTGTGTGAATCTGGACCTAGGATATGTGAGGTGTGAAAATGAGCCTTCTGCATCTGATTTGAAGGTTTTGTTGAAGATTAAAGCGGCGTAATTTGATCATTATGAATTGTAAAACGGAGGGAATGCACCCTTTTCTTTTTTTAAAAGTTCAAATTTTGGCGGCAGCTGTCAAATCAACCTTTTTTTATTTGAAACAAAAGTCTCTTCTCGTATCCAAGGAGTTTTAATAAACTTCTTGGTCAAATCAAATACTATAATTTTTTTTTTTAAATCACAATCATTCTTATTCAAATTTGGAAATCATGTCACGTTCCTATTTGACAAAGAGTCAGTAGGTATAGTAGCATTTTCTCATAACATTTATAGACTAGTCTTCAGCGAGTCTAACCAGTCAGATACCCACATCAAACTAATGAAAGATGATAAATAAAAGCCTGCAGTCATTGTACCTTCAAGCGCGTTACATAATTCATGAACGTTAGTCCACGTTCAGGTAATGTTAGGAACAAAGGGAACGCTCTCGCTACACTGAACAGGGTATGTTTTTGTTGATTTCTTATACTGTTAGTATTAGTTTAGATTTTAGTAAACGAGCGGTGCTTTCAATTTTTTTGGACAAAATGAAATATTTTCATTGACGAAAACGATATGGGACGTGAAATAAAATATTTTCATTGTTACGGGATATTTAATTTTGACATCGGATTTTTTATCGAGAACTCAAAACAAATAGCCATCATTTCAGCCGAAAGACTTTCACGGCTGGACGTAGGTCTACCCCAAGAGTCGTCACATTGACCGGTCCATCCCGCAACCAGTGGATCCCAGCAAACTTCACCAGGTCATCGGTCCACCTAGTGAGAGGCCTACCAACGCTACATTTTCCGGTTTAACAAATAGTAAATAAATGGTAAATATTCCGTTTTAAGTCCGTAAATAGTTTCAAAACAAACGCTATTCCGTTTCAAAAGAATAAGATCAAAGAAACAAAGAGCAAAACGATGGACCAGTACAGACACAAAGAAAAACGCATTGCTTAAAGTCCATAGAGATCCAGACGTATTCGCTAAAAGTTTCACTCTACATTGTTTTGTACGTGGCGCCCGGCGCCCGTCCACTTCAGCAAAAAAGGGGTGAAATCTCAGCAAAATAAAAGTTTATAGAACCGAGGTCCTAACACGAGCACGCGGCGAAAACAATACATTAAGGTGGACGCTCCAACCAGCCCGCGAAATTCAAATTTTCTAATGTTTTTTGCATTTTGCAGGCCAGTGCTAGGTTGCATGTTGATCAAAATATTCCTCGCGACTGTAAGACGTATGAAGTTAATAGTACATTTGAGTACAAAATGTACTCAAATGTGACGTCACACGAGTTTTCGATGCACTGTATCTGTCTTCATTTTTTGTTTACGTGAAAAAGGAAAAAAATGTGTGTCCAATATTTTTTGGAAATCTATCTGACTGACGAATTCGATTTTTTTTGTCATCTACCCTATTCAAAGTACACCCTATTCTTAAACAATATATTTGGTAAGACATATTTTCAGCTTTAAAATCGCTAGTATGACGTGTACACCGCGCACTTGTGCTGGTGCCTTTCTGGTCCGGCGTTGACTTGATCGGTTGCGTCACGTACGAATATGCATCGACCCTTACGATTGATGTTCTTTGTCCAGATAGATGCTGTGTAGACGAACATGTGTGAATTGTGATGTGTTTTCTGTGTCTCTGGTGATTTTCTATAAGCGTGGTAATATTTACATGTGAGATCCAGTTTATTATGAGGATTATTGAGTTTCACCCCATTTTACAGAGTATTTTTTGATCTCTTCATTAACAAACTGTACTTTACTAATCTGGCATCTGGATAATCATCTAGGGAAGGCTTGGTTGGGAACTATTTTAGATAAAGCCAGTCTCAACAGATGCAGTTGTCCTTATTTTTATACCAAGGGTCAAAGTTTCTCCGAATAATTTATCATCATTATCATCATCATATCAGCCCGGAATCACCCACTGCTGATAGGTCTCCGCTTTTTTCTGCCACACTTCCCGGTTGTGCGTCCCTTATCCAGGTGTTTACCACGACTTTGACGATTTCATCGACCCAACAAGCTTTAGGACGGCACTGCTTTCTTTGGCCTAACCTTTGCCACCATTCAGTCAAAGCCTTGGTCCATCGGCTCTCTCCGCGTCTAGCCAGATGTCCTGCCCAGGTCAATTTAAGGCGCACTACCCGGTCCCCGATGTCGTAGACTTTCATCCGACGGCGGATTTCGGTTTTACACACTCGATCTAATAGGGTTAAGCCGAACATGGCTCGCTTCATGGCCTTTTTTTTAATAATTTATACTTTATAACAATAAATTACAACCATCTCAATGGCAACGACTATTCATCTATGTCACAATCTGCTTACTTAAACTTTCTTTTATTGAAACCCTTAATTAAACAACAATGACACCACAAATTCTCACCAACATTTTATTTATCACACCATCGATACACATTACACTCTATAAACCGGGCACAAGTTGGCCAACTTGCCCAACTTGGGCACAGTACGGTAAACAAAAAGTTTTTGGGACATGGGACCAAACTAGGGTCGTCAATCAATCAGTTAGACAGCTATTTGTACCTACAGACTCAGCTGTTTCGTTGATAGAGATGTACGAGGAACTGTGGGACGAGGGATGGGAAGCTGAGAGTGTGGGGGTTACTACAATTAAATAGAATCTTTAATTCTTAGAACTAAATATAAGGATACAATGAGTAAAAAAAAGTGAGCCGTTGCGGGATGCCTGGCAGATGTGAATCATCGAAATTGTTTTTTACATAAATATGCTTAAAAGCTTAAGCTTAAGTCAATTTAAAAAACAAACACATAAAATAAAACTAAATGACTCGATTCACAAAAAGAAAATCCTTATGCTGGTTTCGAACTCGAAGTCACAAGATTTTAACCCAGCGCTCTGTGCCGACCAGCTAGACCAGCTGGCTAGTTGTAAATCACGGTGAATATTTAGATCTTATGCTGCTTCAACAGGTAGGGATTGTTCGAGCCGGGTTCATTCGCCACGCTCGCCACGAATTTTTTACTTATTTTTTTTTGGTTTACCCGCGCCTATAGAGGTTTTACATCAAAAATACTGCCTCGCTGGTCTAGTGGACGCAACCGCAACCGCTGGGCATGAGGTTCTTGGTTCGATTCCCAGGTCGGGCAAAGTGTTAACGGGGTTTCCCATCAGGAATTTCTCAGTATCCACGGAGTGCCCGGTTGATGTCAATAGGCTCGACCAATATTACCTGGGACTTAAACATAACTGGCGAATAGTGGGGTTTGTATTAGGTACTATCGAGGGCACTCCCACCTGATCACCACTGAGCTAATTTTTGCTTGCACTTACAACATAGAAACGCTCTCTAGCTCCGCCCCGTTGACTTTGTATACAAATAATGAATGAAAAGATATCGATCGGCCGAGCGCACTGACGACGCACGCCAAACGAGAGTTGTTGTTATTTTGCGCGCTGAAGTTGACGCTTTCCTAATAGGCCTAAACTTTAAGGGGGTGCCTCCGCATGATTTAAGCGAAAAAAAAAATTAGCTTATCAGGCGGAAAAGACCACGACTGTACACCTCTGGCTACCCCTTCAGGGATCACAGGCGTGATGTTATGTTATATAATAAAAAAGGCTAACACCAGCTACTGGCACAACACAGAAGGAAACAAGGCATAAAAAAATAGCGTCAAAATGAGACTATAATAAGTTTGATTTGACTTGCCAGAGGAAATTATACTTCCTTCAAGATTGATGAAGAAAATTTTCAAACTTCATATTGTAAAAATAAATAAAATATGTAGGTAATAATAAAACTTGTACCAAGTATATCAAAAAGATTTTCCATTTGAACTTTAATAAAATATAAGATGATACCGTATTAGATATTCAGCTTTGATCTAGTTTCAGTATAATAACTTACTAAGCAGGTTGGTTACAAAACTAAATGTTTTATTCAGTTAAGCTACAAAAGTTGAATTTGTTCAAGTTTTTCAAAAATTAACTTAATTAGGGTTCCGTACGTTAGTCGGTAAAACCGGAACCCTTATAGGATTACTTTGTTGTCTGTCTGTCAAGACATTTTTTTCTCAGGAACGCGTAGAGGTCTTAAACTGAAATTAAAAGCAAATATTCAGGTCTGCTATCCCTTGAAGCAGTTAAATCAAACTTGGAGGCAACGCGATCAAAAGATATGACCGTTTATGTCGCATATTTTGCGATATCACAAGGGAATCAAAACCTATAAGGTACTTCTCATTGACCTAGAATCATGAAATTTAGCAAGTAACGATGTCTTACAACACACGAAAGGAAAACCGTAAATGGGTATTTTCAAAACTAAATACCTACAAGTTTTATACGGAACTCTCGTTGCGCTAGTCCAACTCGGACTTGGCCGGATTTTTGGGATTTTGTACCTCAAAAAGAAAAAACGGAACCCTTATAGGATGTCAACACCCTTTATCTCGAGAACGCGTGGAGGTATCGAGTTGGAATTAAAACCATAATATATACTCAAGTCAAGTCCCTTAAAGCTATGAAAAAATCAAACTTCTAAATTGACGTAAAAAAATAAACGGCCGTTTATGCCGCAAATAACCAATCGAAACTCTTAAGGGAATCAAAATTTGGTACTTCTCGTTGACCTAGAATCATGAAATTGGGCAAGAAGCAATGTCTTACAGCACAGTAAAGGAAAAAAAAACTGAAAACCGAGAATATGTAGTTTAATAACAAAATACCTGTACACTGTTGTTGCCAATAGGCCTGACATTGTGGTGATAGATCGATTGGAGCGTCGCACAATTATTGTTGATATAACGGTCCCGCATGACGAGAACCTCGTGAAAGCAGAAAAAGATAAACAATTTAAATATCTAGATCTGGCTCGCGAGGTTGTTTGATATGTGGGACGTGAGTACAGCAGTCATTGTGCCGATAGTCGTGTCGGCCAATGGCTTAATAGCCAAGAGCCTCGACCAACATCTTAGGAGGCTCTCGCTTGGCAGCTGGATCAAGGGCTTGATACAGAAAGCAGTACTTCTGGACACGGCACGTATTATTAGGAGGTTCCTCTCTCAAGAGCCCTGACCACCGGCAGCTCGGACCCTGTTCCTAGCGCTGGTGGGCTACTATTTTTATATTGTTAAATGTTTTTATTTATATTGTTTTTATATTAGGAATATTTAAAAAATTAAAAATATGTTATAAAATAAATAAACGAAATACCTACAAGTTTATACGGAACTTTCGGTGAGAGAGTCCAACTCGCACTTGCCGGGTCTTTTTTCATCAACTTTACTGATATACTACATTACTTTATCATATTCAGCCGAAATCGTTCAATTCTGGACAATGGCTGATGGCTTCCCATAAGTCTCCACGCTGATGACTGGTTCTGTGCTTTTTCTCATACCAGGTCACCCAAACTACCCTAAATGTTGTTGTTGTGCGGTTCCACCTGCACTCTGAGGGAGTTGTCTGAGGCCATCACCAACGCTGTCGAGGTGGCAGAGTACTGGTCGAAACAAATTCAATCAAGAAATCATCGACACGACGAAGCAAATGTAAACGACTTGTCTAATAAAATATTCAAGCTTCAACCTACTTATGCATTTTAAATTCGACGACAAGGTTGGCGTAGAGACTGAGCGATTGGGTGCTGCGCTGCGTGTTGCGGGTTCGATTCCCGTACGAAACAAATATTTGTATGGCCTACAGGTAGTTGTTTGGGGTTAATATGTTGCATATTATCATGCTTTCAATCCTACTACACCTATCCTTCCTACTAATATTATAAATCCGAAAGTTTGTGAGTATGGATGTATGGATATTTGTTATTCTTTCACGCAAAAACTACTGAACGGAGTCGAATGAAATTTTGCACACAGATAGTTTATAGCCAGGATTAACACATAGGATAGTTTTTATCTCGGTAGTAAGATCCCGTGGGACAATGATCAAACTTCACGCGGGCGAAGCCGCTGGCAGAAGCTATAGTTGCTGCCAGTTAAGATCGCAATAGCGGTCATTGCCCTTTCCCTAATATCTTTTCCTACGAAACAAAACAAATGAACCATGTATAGTTTTTCATTAGAAAAAATTTTGAAGATCACGATAAATGACGATTCAAGATTTGAACAGGCTTATTTTTGGATTTCAAAGTTAAGAACTTTTATAAATGTAGGTCAATGACCGCTTTTGCGATCTTAACTGGCACCAACTATATTCGTTAATA
Organism: Xestia rhomboidea; assembly: GCA_963853795.1. NCBI lineage: Eukaryota > Metazoa > Arthropoda > Insecta > Lepidoptera > Noctuidae > Xestia > Xestia rhomboidea. The sequence continues at coordinate 16,258,213 of OY970776.1, forward strand.
TTTTCTGTATTTCACTTCAAGTCTTGTCTACGAATTCTATTGTAGACTGGCGAAAGCCTTATCCCAATTTATTTGGGGTCGGCGAAGCATGTCTTCATTCTCAGACTGGCGAAAGTTCAAGATAAATATCGCTACAAGTTAGTTTTATCATTTCATCTTCATTATTACAACCCAGATTCTTATTTACTTACAAAACTCTAATATTTATTCTAGAGCAATAATAAATAGATTAATGTTATTTCAAAAGATTAAAATGTTATTTTAATGTAGTCTGAGATAAAAAGTTCTATTACCTATTTATCATTCAGAAAGTGTTGAAGAGTGATGTATTGATACTGTGAAAATTAGGCTTCTTAGAACGGTAAAAAGGGTAGTAATAAGCGCGGGGTGAATAAATCGGGCAGTGTTAGGAGCGAGGTGGATAAAGGCCATTATACAAAGATCTGAAGGCCCAAACAAAATAATAAAATTAAAATAATAATAAAAATTTGATTCAAAAAATATAAGGTAAATGTTTACAGTTTTTCTTAAATCTATGTCAAGTTCACCCATGCTTTGAGCCTGTCATCCTGTGTTTCAGGCGATTTGAGGTAACATTAATTGATTAAATAATCATAAGTCTTATTAGTAATATTGGTAACAATGTAAAAAGTATATAATTTTTTTACTATATTAACTTATCAAACTAATTTAAAAAAATAACAATAATGTGGACAATATTTACTTTAGCACAAGTAATAACTTCTCTGTATCTTCATAGGACATAGTTTGAAGAGCTTCCATAAGGATTTTCTTGCAGTTATTATTTTAAACTAGCTGACCCGCGCAACTTCGTCTGCGATATATAAGAGAGATAGAGAGATGGTTAGAGAGAGTGTGAGACACCCTTAAAAGATGTTTCCGAACAAATGATGCTCGAATTTAATTAAGTAACCACGTTTCCAAACAAACAATGCTCTTTCAATATAGTCTATGGCTGTGAATGACATTGACATTCGTTACGCGCGTTTTTTTAAATATGCAAAATTAAATGTATATTTTTCAATATTTCTGAGAGATTTTCTTAATATTTTTTTCCGTAAGAACCTTCTCCTAATAATAACAAATACAACAAAAAAAGAATTAGTGAAATCGGTCCAGCCATTAACGCGTGATGCCGTGACCAAGGAAAACGGGTTTAATTTTTATATATATAGATAGAAGGTGATTTTTATCAGAGTTAACAATGATGAAAAATTAAGATTAGGGTAACCAACGGGACCTGAATGGATCTGAATGAATTTTGACGGAAATATAAACTAGTCCACACCATTATAACATACTCACACACTCCCTCTAACTCCTCAGGCACACTCACACACACTCAAAACGCTGTATTCTTAACTATGTACAGATATTAAATTGTAAATCCTTAATTGGCTAGATATATATAAATAGTTTAGATTAAAATTGTAAAGAGCTGTGGATTTTGTAATAAATAAATAGTCTTTTTAGGGTTCCGTACCCAAAGGGTAAAAACGGGACTATTACTAAGACTCCACTGTCCGTTTGTCTGTCACCGGGTTGTATCTCATGATCCGTAATAGGTAGACAGTTGAAATTTTCACAGAATATGTATTTCGGTTGTAGCTATAACAACAAATAAAATAAAAATTAAAGGGGGCTCGCACATAAAGCGTGCCGTGCCATGGTAATAGGGGACTACGATGGTACGGAACTCTTCAAGTGAGTGTGATTTATTTTCCAAAACCTCGTTAACAGAATGTTGCATCTGTTAATTTCGCTGTGCCATTAATTTCTTTGCCCACAATTATTATGTAATTGTGTGTGTCACCATTGTGTAATTACGTACTTGTTTCACGTTTGCTGTTTCTGTTTAATCAGCTGTAGTGAAACGGATTCTAATTTGCATAATTTATTGCTTTTCGGCTTTTCATTTTGTACCCTGTGTTTTACGGACTCTATCTGTATCCCTGCATTAAGTATTATTTGGGTTCGACGCAACACGTTTTTAGGGTTCCGTAGTCCTGACAAGGAACCCTTATAGTTTCGTCATGTCCGTCTGTCTGTCCGAGGTTTGGCTAAGAGACCGTTAGTACTAGAAAGCTGTAATTTTGTAGAGGTGTGTATGCCAATAACACCAACAGTGGTAAAATAAAATTTTAGAAAACATATTTTTTTAGGGTAGCTGCCTACATGTAAAGTGGGGATGATTTTTTGTTTCGTCGTTAAATAGGTCTTTTAAAATGACTTAGGGGTTGCTAATACTACTTTTCGATTTAATGCTCCATTTACGAAATATTAATCTTTACATATAATGTCACTTACGGGATAATTTCCGTGATTATTTACTGTTTTTGAGCTCCCGACAAGCAAGCTCGCGGCAAGCTTAAAACAGTGTTTGATATTAATCTTTCAAGTGCAAATTTTTGTTGCATAGAAAACAAAATCTAAAACAAGAAAAAAATCATAAGTTTCACAAAACTACCGCTAGATGGCACTGTACCAACGGGTTCGTTCTATTTTGTGATTACGGGCTACTACGGAACCCTACACTGCGCGTGACCCGACACGCACTTGGCCGGTTTTCCTTCATATCAATCCTCAAACAAGCTATCCATCTTTTCTTTGGTCTTCCTCTGAATCCATCAACATTTATGTTAATTAATCTTTTAGTATTAAAGTCATTCCTCCTCATCACATACCCAATTGTCAATACCAAAACCGTCGATTCCCTTTCAAATGTTCTGTTTTTGACGCAACTTTCACTGTATCCGTTCTTGTTACACCACACATCTACCTCAACATTCTCATCTCCGCGTTTTCAACGTTATCCAACGTTTCAGATACACGTTGTATAATCTCTTCTTAAGGTGGAAGCTCCACGGTAGCCCGCAAACAAACATTAATATTCAGTTCATGTAACTGTCAAGAATGACTTTTTCATGAAATAGTCATTCACGACAGTTACATGAACTTAGAGGGTTGTATTAATGATTATAACTCTGTACCTACATACGTCTTATAGCCGCGAATTATATTTTAATCAACATACAACCTGACACTGGCCTGCAAATTGCAAAAAACGTATGAAAATTTGAATTTCGCGGGCTACCCTGGAGCATCCACCTTAAAACATTTTCATCTTCGACTCCAGCACACTCCTTATAATTCCTCGGCAAAGTCTGAAGACATCAACGATTAATCCTATAAGTTTCAAAGTGTTGAAGTGGCCATCTCTCAACTATTTGCTGTGGCAAGATGGATCCCCCTCCATTATCCTATGTGCTTAATCAATTTGATGGTGAATGGATCGTCGAAGTTTGTTGCCGCAGACATATTAGTATATTGATCCCAAATGGCCGGCTTTGATGTTTGGGTGCAGAAGTTTTTCGTTGGGTTTATGAGGGGAATGTTTTCATAGGCCGCGTTAGTTTGGTTGTTCAGTTTTTGTGGCTGTCATTTGTTTTGTTTTACAGTTGGTCAAGATTGTATTTTTTTTTTCGTGAAAACGTTTTTTTACTGGTGATCTTAAACGTAACATCACGCCTGTAATCCTCGAAGAGTTACACAGAGGTGTACCTAATAGTACATCCACATTTCGCAAGCTATGTTAAAGTCCACAGGTAAAAGGGGGAGAACCTTTTGCCATCAACCGAACGCAGATCCAGACTCCGTGTCTGGTACTGAGAAATTCTAAATGGAAAAACCTGAAAACAACTTGCCCGATCCGGGAATCAAAATCTAAATATTTTATTCCACATAGGTAGCTAGGGGCACTTATAAAACGTCGAAAAAGGTGCACGGTTCGCGTTGGTCGTTTCCATGGAGAAGAACCGGCAAGAAACTCCATGGTTACTCTTTTCAAATCATTTGGTATTACAATATTATTTTGTTACAGCATTAGTACTTATGTATGGGGGGACAGCGTAGGCCCGACAATAGGTCGTTGCTTACAATACAAAAAGCGTAAAACAGACTTAACAAAATTTAATCGAACCCAGGTCCTGCAGGTCCCAGCAGTTGCGCTTGCGACCACTAGATCAACGAGGTAATCTAGACTGGTGATCAATAACTCAATATTTCGTACTGGGAAAATGTTGTAATATGTATTTCAATCACTCATATCTACGATTTTTTTTTTAAGATTGAGCATTTACAGGTTGTAAACGGACCCTTCACGAAGCCGTCAACCAAGCTTTCTGTACATCAAACTAAGTAACTTTACGCAAAAATTATGGCAGGGAAACAATTTTTTTTGGGGTGAAAAATCACGTTTTACGGTAAAACTCAATGTAAAACATTGTCCTAATGCATGAATTGAATAGTACGGGGGTCGTGAAGGTGTTTAAAGTGAAAGTCTTGCATTAAAAACCATTATAAAAAAAAACTTTGACCCCCAATATCTCCGTAACTAGAAGGTTCCCAGGTATGGTGTAGAACAAAAAAAAAATGATCGCAATGACGGGGAGAACAAGTGCCTTTCGGCTTCGTTAAGGGTCTTTTTAGCTTTTTACACCCTTTATGCTGCTGCGTTTTTGCAGCGCGTCCTGCATGTTTGCTGACACGGACGTTGTTAATTTTTGACCATCATGCGCAAGAGATGAGCATATCTGCTACGCCCGCCGCCCGTGTTCGCCAGCCCCAACACCATTCTTGGAACGTTGGCTGATAGGTGGAACTCTGCGATCTTGGGGCGGTGGATACGACTGCACGCAGTGAAGTAGACAATTCCCAGGATCGGTGCGCTTCATTCAGCTTAGAATAAATGTCACTAACACGTTCTCATTGTAACTAACAAATATGGAAGTTTAAAAATGTTTATTATCATAATAGGGTAGATGGCAAAAAATCTAATTAGTCCGTCAGATAAGATTTCCACAAAATATTGGACACATATTTTTTCTTTCTTCACGTAAACAAAACATGAAGACGATACAGTGCGTCGAAAACTCGTGTGACGTCAAATTTAAGTACATTTTTTACTATTATCTTTGACACGTTTTATCTTCGTCAATTTTTATTAATTTGATAAAACAAAAAACACGTATCCAATATTTTTCGATAATCTAACTGACGGACTAAACAGAATCATATTTTTTTAGTCAGTCATCATCCCTATACTAACAATTACTTAGGCACCATTGTTATAATACTAACAAAGCTATGAACTGTAGTTTGAAATCAAGTTCAATTTATTTATTTTCAGTTTGAAGCTGGCTGTGTCTGTTCCAAATTCCAGTATTCTTATAAACGACAGCTATTAAAAAGGCTTACAGCACAAATATCACTACAAACTTGTTCAAAAGGACTCGAACTCCTAATTCCAACCAAACGCCTCAAAGAACCAACCCAATGATACCAAACTGTAACGCGACCGAGTAATAAACGACGCGAAAACTTAATTTCAGCAAACTTTACACTTTTATTGGTCGAATAACTCGCGAAATAGAAACTTTGGAACAAGTTAGTCGACTGTCTTATTAAAGTTGGTTCTTAATTAATTTGCCGCGTTACCAATTAAGCGTAAACCAGGAACGATTGACACAAAAGAGATGGGTTCTGCAGTGGCTGAAACAAAGCTCCCAATGATGACAACAATTTATGTTACTCATGACCTGCCTATGTTTCCCAACTATGTTGGGGTCGGCTTCCAGTCTAACCGAATGCGGTTGAATATCAGAATTTACATGGAGCGACTGCCTATCTGACCTCCACAACCCAGTTAGTACTGGGTAATACGATACCCTTTGTGGTAAGACTGGTTGTCAGACTTTCGGGTCCTTGACTACCTGTAAGGACTGTCAAAGATCTACGACTGGCAGCCGGGGCCAACGGCTTGACGTGCTTTCCGAGGCACGGAGGCAACTCGGTATGTTACGGTTAGTCACTCATCCACGGACAAACCTAGGCAATCACGGCTTAACCCAAAGATCAACCCAATGTATGTGACGAGTGATGGTAAGGGGCTTGTGGCTAAATTAGAATAGTCATACGGGTCGATCTTTAAAGTTAAGCAGTACTCAACGAGGTCTGCGCATGAGTGACCATTCATTACTGCCTAGGAAAACACGTCATTTGTAGGTCTTTGACAGTAGTTACGAATAGATAGACACCTCAAAGGCCAGTCTTACCAAGGGTTATCAATCAATCAATCATTTTGTTATCAGGCATCATATGGCTCATAGATAAAATAAACAATATATATAAAAATAATAATAATATTTTTTTTTATTTTTTTTTTATTATTGTCTTACAGTACTAGCTGGGTTATGGAGGTCTGATAGGCAGTCGCTCCATGTAAAATACTGGTATTCAGCTGCATCCGGTTAGACTGGAAGCCGACCCCAACATAATTGGGAAAAGGCTAGGCAGATGATGATGATACTTCGAGAAATATAAACTTTGTAACAAGTTAGTCGACTGTCTTATTAAAGTTGGTTCTTAATTAATATAGCGCGTTTCCAATTAATGTTACAGCCTTAACTATTTTATGCTCTTTGTGTTGAGTGATGGCGATTTGAGAAGTTACAGTGGTTTGCAAGTTAGTTTTCGAAGGCACGGATGATTGACGTAAACTTAACGTAAATTCAGCCAATATTTGAACTGACAATAAAACTACCATTTAGGATGTTTGGAAAATTGCGTTAAACCAATAGGCGAGGCGACAAAAAAATCTAATTAGTACGTCAGTTATATTATCAAAATTTTTTTGATAGTTTGTATTTATATACGACGACCCGAATGGCGCAGCGCTACCACTGAGGCTGCTTTACGTTCTTAGGTTCCCGGGTTCGAATCCCGGGATTCGAACCCGGGAACCTAAGAACGTAAAGCAGCCTCAGGAGCAAATATTTGTGTGGGCATTTGTCTGTGCATCGACATTTGTTTCCGAGTCATGGATGTTTATATGTATAATAAGTATTTATACTTAAAATGTCACTTACGGGATATCTTCCGTGATTATTTATTAACCGTGAAAACTTAAAACAGTGTTTAATAAGTATTTATTTAAAAATAAAAATAAAGTATCAATGTAGTATATCAACTATCTGGTGTCCACGACACAGGCCTCGTTGCTTAGTGTCGCATTTGATGGCGCTGTGTATAATGCTCAGCGATATTTATTTATTTATTTATATATAAAATTTGATCATGAAAAACTCATAAATAGTTGTAATTATTATGCTGTTTAAATGATGAATAAGGAAAATTCAGCGTACATACTTACACACTTGTCCAGAAACACAAAGCGTGTTATGACATTTGGTTGTCATTTTATGCCAACAAATCCCTATGAAATTCAGAACACCACTATTATATTTGACACGAAACAACACTAAAACAACCCTATAAAATATTGACAAACTCCAGAATTTCTCAATAAAAATAACCAAAAAAAAAGAAAACCACACAAATTATAGCGAGCGTCAGATCAATTTTGATCGGGCACCTAACTGCCATTAAACAATCCAGACCAGTTAAGCCTTAAATTTTCCCTGAGCCTATTTTTATTTTCAAATTTCATCACAATTTATGTTTCCCGCGATCCCGACCCGCAATGAGGGGTTCCAACTTTGTTAATTTCGCTAAAAGTTGTACACTGCGGGGAGTTATTACGTAGACGCGAGCTAGGAAACCGTCAGGGGATTACTCTAAACGGGAATCGCAATCGACTGTGATTATATATTGAACTGAAGGAATTGTAGATGTCTTCAAGATTCCCTGTACGAAGCAGGATAGAGGTCGTATGTGTGTTTCAGACCTTCCTAGGATTCATGCACGATATCGTCTAAGCCAGTTAACATTGCATTTGTAATACCTTTGGAACTTTCTAATACCTGGTTCATTAATGGCTAAATTTCAGTCCGTGTATCTATGCAGTTAGCTGTTCGTAATCGGATTTTCTCAGTCTTGTTAGAGTAAGAAGCTGATACACTCTGTGTTTTTCTTCCATTCACAAAGTTAGTTTCCCGAGTTTCAATTAAAATGGACGTGGAACTTCGTTTTAACTCTTTAGATTTACTTGAAGCAATTTCGCTACTATTAAGTCTTTATGTAGTAGAGTTAGTTCATGTAAAATAATTGAGCAAAATGGATATAATTTTTGTTCTATTATTTGTAACGCTTGGCTTCGTTCCAGAACCAATGAAGGCAACATTTTGACCTGCCTTAAGCTCTAAATATTCTGTTACATTAAGAATCATCTAGGCAAACAGATATTGTTACCCTGCGTCATCCCACTGCTGGGCGAAGGCCCATGAGTTCCACTTGTTTCGATCCAGGGTCAATGTGTACTACAGCCGCTGGTCTTGTCCAGCTCATCCCGCCATCTTCTACGAGGTCTGCCGCGACGCCTTCTGGCTGTGTCAGGGCTCGAAAGTGGCTATTTTGGCCCACAGCTCATTGGTCATGCGGCATACGTGGCCAGTCCGGTTCCACTTCAGCTTAGCGGCTTTTTGAGCAACGTCAGTGATTTGTATTTTGAAGCGCAGTGTGGTGTTGCGTACATGGTCGGTTCGTATACATTAAATGAAAAAAAATAGCATAGTATCTGTAAAATTTAGACTCTTGACATTAAGAACATCATCATCATCATCATCAGCCTATTAATGTTCCCACTGCTGGGACACAGGCCTCCTCTCTAAGAGAGGGAATGGGCTATAATCTACCACGCGGGCCCAGTGCGGATTGGTAGATGTCACACGTCTTCGATTTTTTGTTTTTTTTTTGTTTTACATTAAGAACATTGACTTGAAATTAAGAACACATCAATCCTAACACACATCAAGTTTCTGATGTAAGTGCCATAAATATAAGCGGGATAAATAACGAAAACCAGCAAACCCATTGTCTTGAAGTTCAATACCCTCTGAACAAACTAATTTATCTTATTCACATTCCACAAGTCCTCATAAATCATCTCTAAGACACAAAATTCTGCGTACATTAATTTCTTCATTAGCATTCCACAGAAAATATATACAAATTAAACATTTACGTCATAAATTCATTTTTATTTACAGCTTAGTCTGTGGTATCTCAGCGTCTAAGTCAAGTCACATTAATTAACTTTTTGATAATTATATCTTGGATTTTCAGTAAAAGTTTTGATGGTACGAAATATTTATGAGTAATTTTTTCCATGTCTTAGTATTGCGATGTTTTTCCGTAAACAACATTTTATACAGAGGGAGGAAAATTTAAGCTTCCATTTTCCATTTCCAGCTAGGGCTAGCTAGGGTTGGGGACTTTGAGGTGGTGATCCAGTATCACATACTGATAATATGTAAAAAACCGGCCAAGTGCGTGTCGGGCCACGCTCAGTGTGGGGTTCCGTAGTAGCCCGTTATATATTAGATTTTGTTTTTCAATGCAAGTCTTCACCCGTTACAAACAAGCAACTACTACATCTTTGTCACTTTATAGGATTTATTCTAAGGATTTTGTATTTGGTACAAAATTATCCAACACCCAAGTTCAACGACTATTACTGCTAAAATAATAAAGTTATGTTAACCGCTATAATATTACCGCCGTTTTTCTTTAAAGTTCATGAAACTATCATCATGAATTTTTCCAGATTTTTCAAGCCAGCAGATCAGCTATTAGAGGGGGGGGGGGGACGCCCTACTGGAACAAAAATTTGCACTTTAAAGTTTAATATTTCGTAAATGAAGCATTCAATCGAAAAGTAGTTTGCAACTCCTAAGTCATTTTAAAAGACCTATTCAACGATACCCCACACGATGGGGCAGACGACGAAAAATAAATTAATTATCACTTCACATCAGGGGGAGATACCCTAAAAAAAATATTTTCCAAAATTTAATTTTATCACTTTGACGACGTTATTAATGTACACACCTCTACAAAGTTACAGCTTTCTAGTACTAACGGTCTCTTAGAAAAGCCTTGGACAGACGGACATGGCGAAACTAAAAAATCAGGTTGGTATCAGAGATTTCACATCTTTGGTCATTTTAACAAAATCTGGGTTCAAAATATGTTAGATTTTTCAAACATGATATTGGTTTATGACCCACAAGGTTTTACTCTCAGCTACCCCGCCTGGAGGCTACAAATCATCCTAATAGGGAACGTAACAACGGAAAATAAAAGATCCAATGTTCTTACATCGGTCATGATCTATCCGTGTGCGAAATTTCAATCAAATCTGTTCAGACGTTCAGGCGTGAAAAGGCAAAAGACAGACAGAGAAACATAGTTACTTTTTAATTTATAACATTAGTGCGTATCGAAGTTCTGAACACGAAAATACATAAATTAAAACTAATTCCAACATTATCATCATCTGCGAAACGTCATCTGCCGAGCCTTTTCCCAATTATGTTGGGGTCGGCTTCCAGTCTAACCAGATGCAGCTGAATACCAGTATTTCACATGGAGCGACTGCTTATCTCCACAACCCAGTTAGCACTGGGTTATCTGATATCCCCTGTTAAGACTGGTTGTCAAAGTTTCGGGCCTGACAGCCGGGACCAACGGCTTATGTTTCCGAGGCACGGAGGAAAATCGGTATGCTTAATATAACGCAAAGATCGACCCCGGCGGCAAACTCCAACGTTAAACAAAATAAACCATTCAAATCCAGGTGTCAAACCACCAAAATTATAAAACCTATCTCGGCAGAGATATTAGAAGCACAGCGGTTATCCGGCCGAGAAGGCACGGAGGTAGCATACTAATGTGTCGGAAATCGTTAGAGCAACACTTTGAATAGTCACTTGGTTCACTGTGACCCTTGGTCATGACTGGAAACTAAATCATTTTACGGTAAATAGGTCACCAGAGTATGCAGTAAGGATGTAGGGATAATCGTGATTTAAATTCATGGGGGATTTCAGGTGTGGAGTTTTTTGAGGCCCTTGGGGGGATGTTTGGGTGAGATACGGGATAAACGGTTTTTATAAAAAGTTCTGTGTTTGGTGTTTATGTTGGTCTACATACAAGATGTAAAGGACAGCCTTTCGCAGCCTGATGGGGTGAATTAAGTGTATCTTACTAAGATGACCGTTAAAAGAAATTATTTTTAGAACGATAAGGGAATCCAATAAATTTGAGTTTTTTTCTTTCCTCATATAATATACAATGTATCGTTACCACAAAACGCACGTAACGAACGGCAAGCGCGACGACGAGTTCGATTAATTCTGTAGCTAGGTAGGAAGTAAACAGAATTGATTTCACGCGTCGTTCGTTAGAGCATTTCAACATCCATTGTTCGTTTTATTATTTTAGCCGTTCTATTTACATAAATGGAGTGCTGCCTACAGAGAATGTCGTTTTACATTGAAATAAAGGAATAGTTACTGAAAAACGACAAAAAAAAAAATGCAGAAAAATTAAATGCATCCTGTCAGTTAGAGGTGGGTTGTCCTTTACCCTGTTTAATTGGAATAACATCTCTTATTTGGGTTCCGCCGTAGCCAGGTGGAAAAAAACTGATTCCTTCTAAATTCGTCCTGTCCGTCTATCTATCCGTCCGCATATCAAATGTCGAAACTTCAATTAACGTAACGTAATTTCTTCAAAACAACCAAAGTACCAACGACCACACTTAATGTCCCTACATCTTGTTAATCTATACCATGGTACAGTCACGTGCGCGACTCCTCACACATGTCACAGTATCATTATAAGCAGTAGTGTGACTCGGACGTGTCCTTGAATTCAATGCCTACTATCGTTCAGAGGTCTAGGGTTGCTACTATCGGGTAAACTGTGTGGTTTATCGTTACGCGCGCAACTATCAGTCTTTTCGCACCTTGTAGTATTCCGGGCGGGGTAAGGTACGCTTATTTATTTGCGTCAGCGTTTCGGGCGTTTCTTTGAAGTCAACCTACTGCTTATAATTTTACTGTGCACATGTCGATGACGACACGTACCGCCGACAAAGATTCCGACCTTTTCTACTACCCTTATGATTGAGGGACAAGATTTAATGGGATTAAAACTAAACCCACTTTGGTGAGTGTTCGTGATAATATTACAGTAATTTTGGAGTTAATTACACTTTGCTAAAATTGATGTAACTTGAGGATTAGGTAAATAGATTTAGTTGTTGGGTTATGAGTGGTGTTTCATATTTTGTAAACATTTGGGATTGTGTTTAGGTATATTTCAAGTGTTTTTAGTTACGTAATGATATTTCTTACGATCTGATCTTTGTTTTATTTAAAAGCAGACGAAAGCAAATGCATAACATAACATCACACCCACACACATTTCGCCAGCTATGTTTTTAAGTTCCATATAATGGGGGGTTAATAGGGGATGAGTCCCTTTCCATTAACCAGGCACAAATCTAGACTCCGAGGCTGCTACTGAGAACCAACGTGGTAGTCGAACGAAAGCAAATAATTATCTGTTAATTTAAAATATGACGAAAACTATCGATGGTCAACTATCGTGGCGTGAAGTCAAAAAACTTTACGTATTTAAAGAAACGAAACACTTCATGAAATACTAAACGTTTCAGTATCTGCGAATAAAGAAACTGTCTACTAATAACAAAACCCCAGAGTAAGAAATATAAATAAACAGTAGGAATAATAAACCAGTCTTCATTTTTAACATCAACCCAATTTGTGAAAACAAACAAAGCACTAAATAACTTTAACGTTGACAATCAAGTATCAGCAACTACTGTCCACTCCAAAATAAAAATCAGGGGTAGCAAAATGGATATAGTCACGCGCATTTCAAAGCATTGAAACTACACTTTATATGTTAATATCAATGTTATCGGGAGGAAACTACCGGAGATAACGTAAAAAGTGCCAACTACAATCTTTGACTGTAAAAGTCAGTTTTATTGAAGCAAAACTATTCTATTTGCTGGTTATTCACTCGATAGTGAAATGTTTAAAAATGTTAAAATACGACATTATTTTAGAGTGAGTACGAACTTACATTCTTTGGATACTGGATATGGAACGAGGATTTCAGCAAGTAATTTTGTAGAATTTTAAATGTTGGAATTATTTTATAGTGCTTGTAAAAATGTTGGGAGACATTTCATTCAATAATGCCTCAAAAACATACGTTTAGTTAGAACAGTCTCACAAAATCACGTAGGCAATTGATTTACACAAAACATTTAGATTTTGTGTTCACGTATAGGTAGTAACGTTACATATAGGCAGTCTTCGTAGAAGATGGCGGGCGAGTTGGACAAAACCAACGACCAGTGGCCCACATTAGCCCTGGATATATATATTTTTTATTATTTATTTATTTATATTTATTTACACATTTTTTATTTTAATTTATTATTGGGTATATTTTTTAATTTTGTGTGCATTAAAGAATATGAAGGAATATGAACTGGAATTCATGGGGAGAGGCTTTTGCCCAGCAGTGGGATGACGCAAGCTAACAGTATCAGTATTAAAGCAGATACTCTGATACAACCAGAACCTCAATCTACCTTTCCAGAGTATTTAATTGATTGATAATCACAATTTGTGATGCAAAACCACTTACGTATCTGTAGCCCGGGAGTGAATGCATACCGTTAATTGAATGTACCGCAAGTAGCTATCTCCATGTACCAGTTATTAGCGGTACTGGCTTCATTTGGCACTTAGGGCTGATTTGTGGGTTGAGCTGGTAACCTACTGAACAGATTCTGTCCCAGTAAGCCAAAAAGTGGTAAAAATGTATCTTTCAAGAAAACACAATATAACGGGTGTAAAAATAACCTTAACGAAGCCGAAAGATTGACTTTTTCTCCCTTTCATTGCGATATATTTAGTTTTTTTTTTTTGCTTATTTCAGTAAATTGTGTTTAAAATGCACCTGCTCTTTTTAAAACATAAGTGACCATACATTCAAGACCAAAAAAGATTCACATACACACACAGACATTACATACAGACATTATAACCAAAAACCACCTCGTTACTTGTAAAACTCGCAAAAACAGAAAATTAATACACTTTGAAATTTTCCAGTAATCCCTAAAGAATAAAAACCATCCAATCCCCCGCCTTCGAATACGCATCCATTCCGTTCGAAAACCGAATAAAACCAACCGCATGCAGGTACAATTGCGATCTGAACAACCAATTAACGTGTCCCCACAATCTTGACTCCCACGGGACAGTCGCGCACAATTGAAACATGTATCAATTACTGCGAAACACTTGTGCACTGGCGTGTACTTGTGCAGGGGAAGAGTTAGAAGTTTTGGTCTCTGTATTTTTTGTTGTGATTCTTTGTTATCCATACAAATAAATAAAATTGAAGGGTCTGTTTGTCATGTTAATATTTTTATTTAAATAATTACACTACTTTTATATATAAACTATAACTCTAAATAATAATCAAAATATGTACAAGTAACAAAACGGTTACAGGGCGTCAAAAAATTCGTCCACATCGCTGTCAACAGGAAAAGTGCCCAGAAGGCTGGCAGCATTGCCACGTTGGATGGCAATGCTGATTCTTTTGCCAAAAAATAGGCCCGCCCTCCGTGAAGAGTCGACCAACCGCTTGGCGATTTCTCGAAATACTAGGTAAAAAAAAAACACAAACACATAATTACCACTTAAATTATTGTATTTGCGCCGTTTGAGGTTTTCAGCACCTGCAGGAGCCGCCCCAGCGCAGCCACTGTGCTAGGAAAATGGGATGGCGCAAGGGTGTCGACGCAAGTTGCGTCCCACACCAAAGAACTACCCAATTTCCATGGCATTATGGTCATACCATCTGGTCTCTTCCCATCGACGCGTGCCAAGCCAGTGGGTTCTAATACAGCTGGCACCCTGGCGGTGGCAAGGGAACAATAAAATTAATATTCGTTACAGAGCTGTACCTGTAGCTCTGTAGCTACGTGGCTACGTGGCCACTGGGACCCCTTCTTATCGAACTGCAAGATGTTTCACTACAAAAACGTCCGCTTTACTTTTCCACATTAGAATCAAAACTCTCTGTGTATTTTACTGCTGTTTAAAGATCAAAGTCGTATAAACACCATTCGAACTAACAGCACTCAAATACTCGTCAAACTCAAACATCAAAATTACAATCAATAAAACCCTCAAAATGAAAATCGTTTTGAAACCAATTAAATTCAATTATTTCCCATTAAGGAGGTGCAATAACTTTTGGGTTTCAATTAATATCGTTTTGGAAATTCGAACAATTTGAAATCGATCAAAAGGAGTTCGAACGTATTCAAATTAACTTTTGTGCCGGTTCTACGCCAACGAATGCTGGCACAAAAGCTTTGGCTGTGAAAATTGGAATCAGGTATCACACAAATTAAAAAAAGAGAAATATTTTTTATTAAAGGACGCGTAAATATTTCAATGTTTTCTCTGTGTTTTTTTTATGACCAATTTTCAAGTCTTATTTTATGAATTTAAGAAATAATTTAAAACCTAATTAACATTTATTTTAATGCTGGTCGTGTGGCATTTAAATAAAAAATTGCAGAGAAAACTCTGAAAAGATGAAGATAGCAAATTTACATGCATAAAGTGTGGATAAATATTATTTAACAAAAAAGAAGT
The DNA here is from genome assembly GCA_963853795.1 of Xestia rhomboidea. Lineage (NCBI taxonomy): Eukaryota > Metazoa > Arthropoda > Insecta > Lepidoptera > Noctuidae > Xestia > Xestia rhomboidea. Next base: position 16,273,755 of record OY970776.1, read on the forward strand.
AAGAATAGCAAAAAAAAGTTTCATTTTGCCTACGGGAGAAGAACTACAAATTAAGCTAACGTCTGTCCTGAATACTTTATTTAAAAAAATATCTGTTACTCGTTTTTAACCTAGAACAACCGAGATGTACCGTTTTTACCCGACAACGGCGAAGCTAAAAGGAAGGGTTATGATTTTAGCACATACTCTGGCCTGCAAAAATAAGTACCTACTACACTTTTAAAATTTTAATTTTTCCTAAACTATAGAAGTAAGAGATTTAAAATAAAAAAAAACGTTATGAAGCAATTTTTATTAGCTTCCTTTGAAACCATAGACAAAATTAAACTATTTTTCGAGTCCTTTTTGTTTCGAAAGTATATCTTGTGTACTTAAAAAGTTATTGCAATTTTAAAAGTGTGATACTTATTTTTGCAGGCCAGTTTATAAGGAATGGTTTTGATTCTATGTATGTATGTATGTTTGTTTGTATTTACGTATCTTCCTCCATAGCGCCTAAACTATTCATCCGATTTTGATGAATAAGGTGTCAATCGATTCGTTATTATAGCTCGGGTAACATAGGCTACATTTTAACCGACTTCAATAACCTTTTGTACGCACATAAAGATATTAGTTTGTTAAAATATACAGTGATAAATAACAACAACATAAATACGAGGAACAAACACAAATTTGTTGTTCCTGCAACGAGGCTTAAGAAAATAGGGGGTACGTTTAGATGCCAATGTATACGTTTTTACAATAAACTTCCGAGCCATATTCAAGCACTAAGCCTAAATAAATTCAAATCGTTTATAAAACGGAAGTTATGCCTAAAAGCCTACTATCTTGTTAATCACTATCTCGAAGATAAAAAGGCTTGGTTTAAGCTGCTCCAATGAAATTTGCTCTGTGAATAATGAAATTTCGGACTTCGCTTGTTTATTATTCATTCCATTCTTTTATACACTTGGACATTGAATAATTTGACGTGAATACTTATTTCAGTATTTTATTATTTTTTAAATTTATTTTTTATTATTTTATGTGACATTTACTGATTTGACAGGAATACTTATTTTGTTAAGTATTTTACTTTTTTTATTATTATTGTGACATTCATTTTGTAAATTATTTTTAATTTTATTTAATTATTGTGAATTTACGGACAATGTGGGTCATATATATTTTTTTTTTATTTTAATCCCCACAACTGGCAGTTTGAGTACTATAAGCGACCTACCCAAATGTCTTTTCTTTGGTATTGTTCGCCGTTTCGTTGAGCTCCTTAAGTTATAAGTCGAGATACACGAAAACTAACTAATGCTTGCAATGACTGGACAGGTCCACTTAAATCTGTGTGGTTCTTTCTTCAGAAGACCATCTCAGACACTAATCTGCATAGTCCTCATGTGAATTGAGCAAGATTATGTCTGGACTTCAAAAGAGACTATGACCTCTGAGTTGGTTTAGGCTGTTTCTTCTCAGAGTAGTCAGGTACGAAAAACACCGGCCCCATCTAGTTTTTAAAAAATCACGTGTAAAAGTGTTTGTAAAAATCTACTTGCAAAAATAAACATCATTTCATTTTAATAGGAGGAGTCGATTTTACCTAGTAAACCTCGAATTTAATTACAGCCTGATTATTTAGTAGTCGGGTTTTTTAGTGGTGGTCCACACAAATTCTTGTCACGATTTGTGCTGTTGGATGGTTACACGGCTGCATGGCCGTCGGCACATTCAATATGCAGCGGGTTAGGAATGCCGACTGACTTGCCATGGGCTTAAATAGCCCGGAGCACAATTATGGTGATCATCATCATCATTTCAGCCGAAAGACGTCCACTGCTGGACATAGGCCTCCCCCAAGTGTCGCCACATGGTCCGGTCCCGTGCGACTCGCATCCAGCGGATTCCCGCAACCTTCACCAGGTCATCGGTCCACCTAGTGGGAGATCATCCAACGGAACGTCTTCCGTTTCGCGGTCACCACTCCAGAACTTTTCGGCCCCATCGGCCATCCGTTCTGCAAGCAATGTGACCTGCCCACTGAAACTTAAGTTTGGCAATTCTTCGGGCTACGTCGGTAACCTTGGTTCTCTTGCGGATGTCTTCATTCCTGATTCGATCACGCAAGAAAACTCTGAGCATAGCCCTCTCCATTGCCCTTAGGGTGACTTTAAGCCTTCTGATGAGCCCATTGTGAGGGCACACACAATGCAAATAATGTTTTACTGGTAAATTATGATTGAAACGAAAATAAAAGCTAAAAATTATACCATGACGTATTGAGAATTTTAAAAGCGTCGTATCTTCGTCAATGATGGTTTACGTAACAAAAGGAAAAACACGGGTCAATATTTTTTGATAATCTAAGTGACGGACTAATTAATTTTTCTTTGTCGTCTCGCCTATTATAAATAAAAAATATATATATATAATAAATTAAAAAAGAAAGTAGTACATAAGAGGAATTCGAGAAAGTAGCGCTGATGACTGAATACTAGTTTTATGGTAAATCGTTCGTTGAGTGGTCGCAAGCGCGACTGACGAGTGTGATGTCCTGGGTTCGATTCCCGGGTTGGATTAAGTGTTATTAGTGCACTGTTTTAGACTTTCATGGTTTTTCACTTTACTCAAAGTACTTACGGGATGATATCCGTGATTTTCTTTTCGATCGATGAGCTCCCGATATTTCGACGCTGTTGCAAACATCATGATCGCGGGAATACTGAAGAGGTATGCGGGTGGGACGAAAATTATTTATTATGAGCAGACACATCTGTCTACCCTCTTTCTTAGTCTTTTATTACGCGCACTACTGGAACTCGAGAGAATAAGGTAGACAGATTTGTCTGCTCATAATAAATAATTTTCGTCCCACCCGCATACCTCTTCAGTATTCCCGCGATCATGATGCTTGCAACAGCGTCGAAATATCGGGAGCTCATAGAACCTAAGGAAAATCACGGATATCATCCCGTAAGTACTTTATGTGAAGTGTTATTAGGTTTTACATCAGGCATTTTAATTTCATTCAGTTTCATAATTTAATTTTCTTAATTCATTAACTGGATAATTGTGGGTGGCGTGTTATTAGGTACAGCTCTGCTTTACCCTTCAAAAATTACAGGCGTAATGTATGATGATGATGCCTTTTGAAGAACATAACAATGAAGCATGAAAGAAGGTATGTAATGGATGGTCACCCATCCACACGCAGACCTCGCAAAGTGTTGCTTTACGTTCAATCGACCGGTGCAACAGTAATTATTTAACTACTAGCCTATTGCTGCCCTCAAATAACACTATGTATTATATATGAAGTAGCTAACTACACAATACAATACTCACATCACAATACTTTACTCATTAACAACTCAGCAAAAACACATTTCCAATCGGCACAACTTCGTTCGATACCGTCCGTACTAATATAAACCGTCCTTTATTCGTGCCATACCAGTATGAACAGTCCTTTATCAATACATATTTAACTCGAAGCGACCACAAACAAAACGCTTATGTTTCCAGCTGTACAACCGAACTGTGTTGCTGTGCAAAATGAAAAACAGTTGCAATTATGTGCTATAGTTTATGAATTCTGTTGGTTTGATACCGTATTGTGTTGAGAGCCATTGATTTGTGTATTGGTTGGGATTGTGCTTTTTAAAATAAATAATTTATGAGTGGTAGTTGCTCCATGTAAAATCCTGGTATTCAGCTGCTTACGGTAAGACTGGAAGCCGACCACAACATAGTCGGGAAAAGGCAGGTGAATGAATGGAGAGAAGGAACACCATCGAATAAAATGGGAGGAATGGGGGGAGGCCTTTCCCCAGGAGATAGTTAATGGTTACAAAAAATAAAAACCCGGCCAAGTACGAATCGGACTCGCGCACGAAGGGTGTTGTGTATCATTATCTATACAACATTAGACAAAACGGCAAAAAAATCACGTTTGTTGTATGGGAGCCCCCCTTAAATTTTTATTTATTTTTAAAGTGCATATACAACTAAATATTATGTGAATATTTCAAGCGTCGTGTTGCCGTTATTAATATCGAGCAAAAAAAAATATTAATTTTATTCTGTTTTGTATTTTCTGCCATAATAACGGCAACAAAAATACACATTCTGTGAAAATTTCAACTGCCTACCTATCACGTATCACAATATACAGCCCATTGATAGACAGACAGACGGACGGACGGACAGCGGAGGCTTAGTAATAGGGTTCCGTTGGTTATCCTTCGGGTACAGAACCCAAAACATTAATACTTCTTCTATCAAATAAATTCAACCAAAATGTTAATTACCTGCCTCCCTTCCTTCCATTTCTCAGCGTGCACACCCATCTCTCTTAGACTATTACTTAATGTAAGTTGCGACTCGTTAAGTACTCTGATCTTTAAACTTAACACCTGAATGTCTGCAGGAGCTGTGCACCTGCTGGGAACTACTTTACTAAGTTTTGTTTAAGTTAGAACTTGAACGTATGGACTACGGGAGGCTTTGAAATGGGTAAGTGTGAAATGTGAAGATTTGAATCATTTTACTCAACTTACTAAGGATATCCTATTTTTTTTTTTTGTTGCCGGGTTGGAAAATCCACACGGATGTCCTCCGCCCTGAGGCGGGCGGAGGGGTCTGTCGGACTCTAACCGACTAATAACCACCCCGGTGTTCCTTTCCCACACTTGCACCGGAGATCACTAGTGCGCCTTCCGCAATCCCCGGCTAGTGCCAACCCGCGTCTGCGGTTCACCTCATGTCTGCTGGGGGAGCGAGGTGTACTCCCCCCGCAATGCCAATAGGGGCGCGCGCGGAACACTACGCGCTATCGCCGCGGGTCCAGTTATTCGGCGGGGCGGCGAACGTCCCCAAGTCCGCCATCGCTCTGGACCCGTTCAGGGGGGCCGGAAGAGGGCGTTGTCCGCCCTCCGCCGACGCCCGGTACGTCTGCTGCGGGTGGGGAGAGCGGTCTCGACCTCTCTCAACCTCTCCGCAGCCTCCTTCTGCGAGATGACCGTTTCACAGAAGGAGATCACCGCATCCCACGACTCTGCGCTCCCGACCATCGCGCGAGCGACGGCCGGCAGCGACAGGTCGGTCCCTACTTCTGTCATGAGGGCACCAGAGACATCCTTTTTTTTTTTTTTTTGGATGGGAAATCATCAAATGACTCCTCCCGCTCTGGGCGGAGCAGGAGGGAGTGTCAGACTTTTACTGACTAAAACCCATCCATGTTCCTTCATCGCCCTTTGTGTTCCACGGTATCTCTTTCGAATAGTCCCGCAGCCCCGGCAGGCTTCGGCCCTTGCAGACCCCTTCACTGTTGCTGACTCTCTTTGAGGCGCGCTCGGAACACGAACGCGCCGTCGACACGGCCTGTCGTCATGAGACGGACGGACGGCGAGCTAGCCCATAGCTCCCCGTCCACAGGCCCGCGCCTACGGTAGCCGGAAGCTACCACGTGGCCCCCGACGCCCGGGGCGTCTCCCGCGGCGGCCGGGACGTAAGGATATCTCCCTCTCACGTTCCGCCTTCGCTAGCATGACTGCTTCGCAGAAGGAGGTGACGGCGTCCCATTCCGTCTCGCTCCGGACCATGGTACGAACCAGGGCCGAAAGCGAGAGGTCGCCGCCGCCGATGGCCACCTTGAGGACACGGCGGTGCTCCACTCAAGCGGGGCACACCTCCACAGTGTGCTAGGGACATCCTATCCTAATGTTTTAAGTGCAGAAGTAAGTTTGTTTGTTTGTTACCTTTTCAGGCCTGGACACTGAACCGATCATCCTGAAATATTCCATAATTATACGTTGTCAGTTGTACAGAAACGGACATAACCTTTCATCCCGAAAAAAAATACTGTATTCCCGAGGAAAACAACAATAACGTTCTTATGGTCATAGATGGCGCCCCGAGTCTGTTGAGTCATGATTGAATTATATTATTACAAGCAGAGTACAATCCGAATTGATTGTCAAATTCTAAATTAACGCGAGCGAAGCTGCGGACAAAACGGTACGGTACGGTACGGTTGAACAAGCTATTTGGTTTACAGTTTAACTAACAAATTACATTGTAAAATGTAAACTAAATAATTTGTTCGACCGTACATAATATCTTTTGTCCGCGTTATCGTGTATATCGTGTTACTAGAATGATCTGACGTGAGTTTTATTGAAATACTGCCAAAACTCCAATAGTTTATTTGCATAAATTCGTAACAATGATTAAAAATCAGACATACAATAATTGGTATACGCAATCGTAGTTAAAAATCTCGATCGAATATTTTACAGTTACTTTTTTAACATCAAATTACGCAACAATTTACACATCGCAATTTAATTGAAAACAATATTTCTCAACTCTTACAACAGCTCAGTTAAGTCATAAAATTGTTATTAACATGAAGAAATATTTATATAGGTTGGACACTTTAATTACAATATTTTGGCAACTTTATATATACACATCTCCGCGACAATGCAGGTCGGGTTAGGATTTTCCCTTCCATAATTAATTGGCTAAACCAATCATTTTTAAACTAACGAGCCAAGTTTTTTCCCCTTAACTCATCTTTATAACACTTAAAATTCCCTGTTTTTAGTGCAAAAATTATGAGCAGATATTTACTATGCATGATGCTGTCATTTATTTTATGAAACTTGCCTTGGCCTCGGTTGCCAAGTTTTTTACAGGATTAATTTTGGACTTGGCCAGCTTAAATTGGGGCAAGTATTAGGCCGTTCGCCCACGGTGACGGCGAACACGCAACCGTGCTATCGCGCGTTGCAAATATCAAACGCGCGATAGCACGGTTGCGTGTTCGTGAAGTGAAACAAAAGCGAGTCAGCATCGCTAATGTATCGTTGCAAACGTGAGTGACTATTTCTGACGGCATCAGGGGAACGAAGAGTGGAAAATGGTGGAAAGGTCGCATTTTCATCGAAACTGAAGCGTGACGCCAGCGCCAAAGTATCGATACAGAATCATGGTTACGTGGATGGAGGTGAATCATTCCCTCTGCGTCGATTCTCTTTACGTCGACTTGTGAAACAAATGACATCTGTTTTAAATAGTTTACGCTTGACCTCGAGGTGGCAAAAATACACTTAAAACAAAAAATTAAACGCTTTTACAAATAAAATTATAATTATTTACTTTACACAAATTATGAAATTATTAGCCCGTTCCCCCTCACAGAGTGGAGGCTTGTGTCCCAGCAGTGGGAACATTAATAGGCTGATGATGATGACAAGGGACACAACAAAAAATAAAATAAACTTAAATATACACAGTAGAAAACGTAAATCTAGACAAAAAAAAGAGATAATATTGTGTGTCTCACGGCTGCACCAAATAGGCCCGTAGTATAAAGTACTGCATCGCTGCGTATAATCGCAGTGGGTGAGGGCCCTTAAGGCTGAGATATCGTACTATAGAGGGGGATGTTTTACGAAGTGATGTAAAAAGGAACGGTGGACATCTGGCGAGATGTCAAAGTTAGTGATGTTAGCTTTTCTTATTGTAGGTTTTGGGCGGTTTCCTTAAGAAATTGTAGATGTTTTCGGTGTGACTTTTGTTTGTTAATTTTTGATGATTTTTGTCGGGATTATGTAAAAAAAGTATTATTATTCTCTTCTTTGTCTGTTTTATGACTTTTATTTTTTTTCATGCATTGGGCAGACTTGGCAGACTCCTGTCGAAAGCGAAAGGTAAGGTTTTTGCCCAACAGTGTGATGTTTATAGATAACTGAATACAGAGTTAAAGATAAAACGGTTCAAAAACTCGCAACCTCATTTAATCCATACTTAATAAAAAGCATACAGAGAGCTAAGAGAAGTGGCAGGAGCGATGTGGAACAGAGTGGCTCTAGAAAGATCAGAATGGAAAAGGTTGAAGGAGGCCTTTGCCGATTGGCAAACAGATATGCAAAAGATAAAAAAAGCAGCAAATATTAGAATAAGTTTTAAGTTTGCTTTAGAATACTGTTATGAGGTTAAGTTGATCTGATTAAAGGCTATTATTATTATTTAATATTTAGGCTATTATTATTATTATAAAGAGGTAGAATTTGTTTGTAAGTTTGTATGTAGAGGGTAATTTCCGGAAATAATGATCCAATCCAAAAAAAAATCTTTCACTGGCAGAAAGCTACAATATTCGTGGGTGCTATAGGCTATAAGTTATATAAATATCATGCATTTTAACCGAGCTATCACAATTTGAGCGGACGAAGTCGCGGGGGAAGTGCTAGTCATATATAATCCAAACCAAAGATCCCGGGACCAGAATCGATCTCGTAGCTAAGACCACGACCCAATTCTCAACCCGCAAGATCTACAATTTAAACTTTAAAATACGCCTAGAATAATTCCTAGATTTTATCCTAGTCGTGTTGACCTAGTAAAGCCACCGACTTTTAATCAGTAAAGTTCAACGACCTCCCACTTAACAAAAAATATAAATACAAAAAAAGAATACCCAATTTTTCAGCTTTACCTCTTGAATATAAATCGCTTCTAATTTAATAAGAAACACAAGTCTGAACAGGTTCATAATATTAATTGCGAAGTTAATTAGGAAGACCGTTTATCTCGTAAGCCTTTAGAAAAATAAATCTTTTTAATAGGCTGACATGGTATGAAGATATTTCATGACGGCATAACTTCAGAAAAGGGTACAGTAGTAGTACGGTAATTTCCGCTGGTACTAAGAATTATTTGCGACAAACGAAGAAATTTAAAGTCAGATTACTCACAATGTAATGAACGGTGACCCATTACATATTACCGAGTTTCCTCCGTGCTTCGGAAAACACATAGCCGTTGGTCCCGGCTGTCATTTGTAGATCTTTGACAGCCGTTACAGGTAGACAGTTTCCCAAAAGTCGGACAACTAGTCTTACCAAGGGGTATCGTATTACCCAGTACTAACCGGGTTGTGGAGGTCAGATAGGCAGTCGCTCCATGTAAAATGCTGGTATTCAGCTGCATCCGGTTAGACTGGAAGCCGATCCCAACATAGTTTGGAAAAAGCTAGGCAGATGATGATTTGCAGTCGGGTTTTTGTTTTTTTTTTATTAATTTAATAATGTTACTTGTTTAAAAACTTACAAACAATATCAACGCCAGAGTCATATCCTGTAGTATTGGTAACAATAAATGTGTATTCCCTGTAAACTGTGTGTTTTCTGCAAAACTGTGTAAGCTGTATTCCTCTGTGTTATTTCTTCGTAGTTAACAATTGAACCAGTATGTCGCTACGTTGAAATACCCTGCTGAACGGGTAAAGTCCGGATTTAAGTTGCAGCTGCAGCGAAATAAGTTCGGTTTAAGCAATACCTTACAATTTTAGTTCATTCGCTGTTAACTACAAATAGTGAGTTCAGAAGAAAGTACAAAGGACGAAATAAATAAGGCTACAACTACTTTAGGGTTTCGATAAATAAATAAATATAAATATCGCTGGACATTACACACAGCACCATCTAGTGCCACACTAAGCAACGAGGCTTGTGTCGTGGACACCACATAGTTGATATAATACATAGATACTTTTTGTTTGTAAATACATACTTATTATACATAGAAACATCCATGACTCCGAAACAAATGTCCATGCTCATCACACAAACATTTGATCGTACCGGGATTCGAACCCAGGACCCTAACAACGTAAGGCAGCCCGCCGCACTACCGCTGTGCCATTCGGGTCGTCAAAATGACATTCTATCAATGATGATGGAATAGTTTTTTTTTTATGTTAATCAATGCATACAAATAAAATGTGTCTTTTTAGGGTACCGTACCTCACGATACCCTAAACAGGACACATTTACGGAACCTCTCACTCACCTCTCCTCTCACTCTTATAAGATCACCTTCTTGTCCGTCTGTCACCACCGATTTTCTCAGGAACGGGTGGACCTAGCAAGTTGAAATTTTTACCAGATACTGAGGTCTATAGTCCCTTTTAGGTGTATAAAATGAAGGTCCTGAGTCAACACTATAAAAAGATATGGGCGAATTTAGATTTTCACGCAAACTAGTACAACAAAGTACCAAAATTTACCTTTGTTTTCAACTTTTTTTTGTTTTTCGGACTTTTCCCTTTACTTTTGCTGTAAAACCTTGCTTTTAACCAAAATTGTCAATTCTAGGTTAACCGGAAGTACCCTATAGGTTTTGGGTCAAAAACCTTTAAGGTAGTTCCCGTTGACCTAGAATCACGAAATTTGGCAAAAAGCAAGGTCTTACAGCACATGTAATGGGGAAAATCTAAAAACGGTAAAAAAATAGTTTAATAACAAAAAAAAACGATTTTACTATTACAAACTTATTATTTGCGGTTGGTGCAATAGCCATTTCTAGGGATCGAACAGCAAAGTTAAGTTTGTCCTTTAAAAAGTTTGTGCGGAACCCTCGATGCGCGCGAGTTCGACTCGCTCTTGGCCGGTTTTTTATTTCCAAATACCAGATTTTTACTGAATACATATCACCAGTGCAACGAGATGCAGCTACATACCAGTATGTTACATAAAGCGGCTGCCTATCTGACCTCCACAACTCAGTACTGAGTATTACGATATCCCATGATTGGGAGTTTCTTGGGCCGCTGAATACCTGTAACGACTGTCAAAGATCTACAAATGACGGCCGGAACCAACAGCTTAACGTGGTTTCCGAGGCACGGAGGAAACTCGGTATGTAATGGGTAGTCACCCATCCACGGAACAACCTAGGCGTACAAAGTTTAAACTCTTTTTATTTTATTTTTTTCGGATGGGAAATCATCAAATAACTCCTCCCGCTCTGGGCGGAGCAGGAGAGAGTGTCAGACTTTTACTGACTAAAACCCATCCATGTTCCTTCATCGCCCTTTGTGTTCCGGGGCCACGGTATCTCTTTCGAATAGTCCCGCAGCCCTTGCGGACCCCTTCCCTATTGCTGACTCTCTTTGGGGCGCGCGTGGAACACGAACGCACCGTCGACACGGCCTGTCGTCATGAGACGGACGCCCCGTCCACAGGCCCGCGAGCAAAGTTTAACCTGAAGATTGATCCGAGCGGCTGTTTTAGATTATAATAGTTAGTTTAATATTTACTCATTCTCTCTCCCACTCTCTTTTTATGTTGTTTGCATGCCTGTCTATGTTTAATTTGAGTTATGCCCGACTCGTCACTGTTCCTACTCGTTGTCAAAAAACAAAAGATCACGATTCACAACTGTTTCAACAATTTTTGTTTTCGTAGTACCGATTCGTCATCGATGCTAAAGTATCATCAAATGAACAACTATACATAACAATTCATTGTAGGCTTCTACTTACTTATGATGGCTTGGTACTTTATAAGCACGAGACGTTTTCTATACTGACGCTTCCCAACGAAATATTGAAGATACTATGTTTGTATGGTTTTTTGTAAGTCTAAGGTTGTTGTAAATAAATTGATTTCAAAATTAATAAATAAATAGTATGAACTATTTATTTATTTATTTTTGTACACACAAAATACTTTACAGGACAATATATTTACAGAGAAGAGCACAAAGGTACTGCTTATTTCTTAAGAAATTTCTTCCAGCAGACCTGCGAGAGGAAAGTTCGATAACAAGTCAAACAAGAAAATTTAAATTAAAACTTAAAACAAAATTATATCTATTTATAAAATAAACAAGTATTTGTATGTATACAAATACATACACAATATCACATATAAAAAAAACTACTATAGTAAAAATTTATCTATAATATACATACATATATATGAAGAATGTTACTTTAGAAGAGAGGTAATGCTCTTTGAATTGTTTTTAAAGAGAAATAAAGTTTTAGAATCTCGAATGTTAGGCGGTTACTATATTTTTCTTACTAACTGTACTTTTTGACACGCAAATTTACACTGGTGACGAATCGGGAATTCAATTCAAAGTTAAAAATTCATTTGTTTCCATATGGTGACGAGCCGGGACTCCTAGTACGGAAAAAGTTTTTGGTGACCAATCGGAGCAGTGACGAGTCGGGCATAACTCTTTTAATTTCACTATTCAATATAAACTATCAACTTTTCTGTTTTAACATCTTAGAATAGCGCACTGTTAGATATAGCTTTTAATATGTCGTGGAAAATGTCGTAGGTTTACATTTATGACTCTTGTATATTATAACTTAGTTGATACATTTCCTGTCAACATGATAGGTAATAGTTTGTAAATAATGTTTTATATGTATTACGTATATTATAATATAAAATGTATTAGTACTGTATGTATTAGTTTAGTGTATAAAATAGGTTAATTTAAGTTTTAAACTGTATTGTTTGTGCACATAGGTATATCCTCTTCTGCAAATCTCGCAACAAAAATAAGGTTTGCTGTAAGAAAACCCAATTCTGGGTTAAGCTCGCCGTTGTACATAAGCTATATATTTGAATTTTGTCTGTATTTTTTTTTTGTGTGCAATAAAGAATATGAATATGAATAATATTTTAGTGTAAAACTGTTTATTATCCCCAATAAATAAATAAAAAAATTTAAAAAATGAGCTCTTCCATTTGCTTGCACACGAGCTACTTGTCTTCAATTTAAACTGCAGAATTGCTAGCTTTTAATTTCGGTTGAATATATTTAACAATAAATTCCGGTTAAACATTGGTTTCCAATATCGTAGCAGTCTCATTTAATGACGATTTGTGTACGAGGAATGAGGCGAATTAAAGAATTAATAGTTGGTACTACAGCGCTTACTAGCGCTCGACCATTTTCAACCTTATAACATAGTACATAAGTGTGAAAATTGGTCGACCGCCAGTGAACTCGATAGTACTTACTTTTTTTTGTTTAAATTGTTTTCCCCGATTTATGCACTAGATTTAATAGAATACCTACTAGAATTGAAGCAGTGATAACCACTCGGTTAGACCACTCGGTCTGACCGTCGGACTGCCAAGTCATAGGTCTCAAGTTCGAACCCAAGACCACCTTTTTTGACGACCCGAATGGCGCAGCGGTAGTGCGGCTGCCTTACGTTCTTGGGGTCCTGGATTCGAATCACGGTAGGAGCAAATGTTTGTGTGATGAGCATGGACATTTGTTTCCGAGTCATGGATGTTTTTATATGTATAATAAGTATGTATTTACAAACAAAAAGTATCTATGTAGTATATCAACTATCTGGTGTCCACGACACAAGCCTCGTTGCTTAGTGTGGCACTAGATGGCGCTGTGTGTAATGCCCAGCAATATTTATTTATATTTATTTACCTCTGATTTTCGGATTCATGTGCGTATTGTGTAATCATTTATCACTTGCTTCGGTGAAGGAAACCAGCATGCCTGAGAGATATTTCTTGACGACATGTAAAGCTAAGGCAGCGGCCTATAGGTGGCCTAAAAACTCTGACACCAGGTTAGGCACTCGTTGTAGAAAGAAGCCTAGAATTACTAGACTGATTCGATTTATTTCAATTCGATTAGACCATTAACAGTAATTCAGTTATCAAAAGCAACAAAATACTCTGCCAAGGAGACGAATAGACAAGATATTTAAATGGTTTACCTTTTTCAACAAGTACAAAAACCACAAAAAATAAATCATGATCTGTCAAAGGACCGATTTGTTCGAGACACCATTGTTTAACTATTGTGTCTACTTCGTGGACAGAACAAGGGTTAAACATTCTGCAAAACCAATCATGTTCAAACAAAGGTCACGATCAGCACAGAGATGACTGTAAAAAAAATTGGGCTGAGTTAGCTTGGGGAACTGGCACAATAGAACCCATAATGCAAGACGCAAGTATCAATCAACCAGCACACCCTTGATCTGTCCACGAAGTAGACACAATAGTTAAACAATGGTGTCTGGAACAAATCGGCCCTTTGACAAATCATGATTTAGGTGATATGTTATTAAACAGTGTGTGGGGAACCTGCAAGGAAAGCGTTCTTCGACGTTCGCATTGTAAATGCTGACGCTTCCTCTTACAGCAACCTCACATGGCAAAAAACAGCACATATACATAGCCGAGAGACACATTCAAAATACGACCGAGCAGCTGAAGACTTAAGAGCCTCATTCACCTCGTTAATCATTTCATGCGATGGGACCATAGGAACTGAATATAACAGTTTTTTTTAAAAACCGCATCAAAGCTCAATGAGAAATGTGGAAACGCATATTCCCAAATAGTGTTCTGGTTGAAAGTGAAAATACAAATCTTAGTTATAAGAACAGATTCAATAAGAGTAAGAGGCACGCGATAACATGTCAGGGCCTTTCAATGTGAAGATGGAGCAAGAATACTTTAGTGACAGCTTAATCTCGTGAATCAAAATTATTTCTATATTTATGTGTGCAATGTATGGAACTCTGAGTTGTTTCTACACAATACCGTTTATATAATAATAAACAAGACATTTATTTCAGGAAAAATCATGTTCAAACATAATAATGCCAAAACATAATTAATTCCTCATTTTCTTATAAAACTTCCTTCTACCTTATGCTATCGCTCGATCCAGGACTGAAAAGTTTCCCATACTTCTGATTCCTGCCGTCGAAGCACCTGAAATGAATCCAACTTTTCTAATTTTCTGCAACTTATATAAATTCCGATTGCGAGAAGGTACGTGTCGATAATTAAAGCGATTGGTTCGACTTTGGGTAGCCGAAATGTGTTATTGAAATGTAATGTTATGTGAATAGCGTTTTTGAAACTTAAGAAATAAAATAATAAAACTGTTAAATATTTTTAATTGTTTGTTAAACTGCGTGGTGCCAACAGTCTCTGGGTACAAAGGCTGTGACATACGGACGGACAGACAGACAAACGGGTGTGGCAAATCTATAAGGATTCCGTTTTTGCCATTTGGCAAGTGAACCTTAAAAAGTAAAGCTAAAAGAAAAGAATATCCAGTGCCAACAAACCAAACTAATTGTAACAAACTATACTGCTAAGCAACACACATTAAACAGAATTAAAAGCACAAACGTAACACCTCAGTACCTCCGTTTTCTCTACGTCTCCCATTTTAGCGGAAAACTAGTTTAATTGGTTAATCCCATTAAGGTGTATCGCATTAGATACCGTCTGAGGTTTCAATTAGATGTGTTGAACATTGGACTGGGCATGGAGTAGATAGAGCACAGAAAGGTGACTAAACTTCATACATACATAAAAGCTTCTGTCCCACGAAAGTAGGCAAAATTAAAAAAAATAACAAAAAAATTAAAAACTTGACTGCGTAAAAAATAACTAATAACTTTAAATAAAAACCGAAAAGAAAAAAACAAGTGCAGGAAACAGGACATATTGACTGCAACAGTCGGGACCCATATTGAATGTAATGATTCTATTCCAGATTCTTTAATTTTTATTTTTAATTATTTTTTAATTTTTTAATTATTTTTTAAATACTCTTTCTGTAGACCTTAACCAATAATAATATGTAGACTATAGGTACACACAGCGACACATCAAACTTTACATTGCTAGTATAACATGGCCTCGCTTTTTATAGAGTCCCATGCAATGAGGGAACCGCATAAACTAGTTTTGTACACGCATACTTAGGTTCCGTTCATGGCCTCAATGTAACTTGGGTCAAGGCACACGTAGGTGCGTCACTTTTATGCAAGTACCTTTACTCCTTTTTTTTGTTTAGGATGGGAAATCATCAAATAACTCCTCCCGTTCTGGGCGGAGCAGGAGGGAGTGTCAGACTTTTACTGACTAAAACCCATCCATGTTCCTTCATCGCCCTTTGTGTTCCGGGGCCACGGTATCTCTTTCGAATAGTCCCGCAGCCCCGGCAGGCTTCGGCCCTTGCGGACCCCTTCATTATTGCTGACTCTCTTTGAGGCGCGCGTGGAACACGAACGCGCCGTCGACACGGCCTGTCGTCATGAGACGGAAAGACGGCGAGCTAGCCCATAGCTCCCCGTAGACAGGCCCGCGCCTACGGTGGCCGGAAGCCACCACGTGGCCCCCGACGCCCGGGGCGTCTCCCGTGGCGGCCGGGACGTGAGGATCTCTCCCTATCACGTTCCGCCACCTCCTTCGCCAGCATGACTGCTTCGCAGAAGGAGGTGACGGCGTCCCATTCCGTCTCGCTCCGGACCATGGCACGAACCAGGGCCGGAAGCGAGAGGTCGCCGCTGCCGATCGCCTCCTCGAGGACACGGCGGTGCTCCACCCAAGCGGGGCACACCTCCACAGTGTGCTCGACCGTGTCCTCCGGTCGATCCTCGCAATGGAACCAGGGCGTCTCCTCCCGCCCGACTCGGTGCAGGAACTTACCGAAACAAAGTACCTTTACTCCTAAAGTCGCGTCGCGGTTGGTCATGGTATGTAGCTGTAACCATGTCTTTCATTTGTTTTTTTTTCCTAAACGCTGTCAGAAGACGCGCAGATCGTGGTCAAGAGGATGAACGTGCACGTGTGGTGATGCTAGAATCTGTTGTCGAACAACAGATTCTAGATAAGTTGAGTAGGTACTCGAGGAAAGAAAAAAAATAAAGTAGGATCTTCATATCACCATATTCTGCCTAGCCATTTACCAACTATATTGGGGCCGGCTTCTGGTCTAAAGAAGGAAAGAATCATTCATTATAACATCATTTTTCGAGTTTTCTTTCAATAAAAGATAGCAGTTCTTTATTTTAGATTTATTTCTATGTCAAATACTAGTCGCGAGTCGTGAAGGTGCTTGCGATTGGTGTAAAACCGATGCTTTCCTTTCTGTTATTTTTTTTTTCGAAAATTTACAGAAATGCCACCCGAATGAACCGTTCACTTGAGTACAGCGTAATCAGCATCGGCTTTTTGGAGAGGTATCTTCTTGTCACGAACGAGGCTCTCTTGGTGAGCATGTTGACATTTATTTAAGATTTCTGCCTAAAACTGGCATTTCGTTGTCCTATTTTTATTTTGGTGTCCATCAACCATCGGTTATGTAAACATGTGTCGAAAAATACATGGCAACGTTGATATACATGTATTTACTTTAACCATTTATGGGCTCATTATTTTTTATATGAAGTGTGTATGTATAATGGTTGCGTTTTCACTCGTTGTATAAAGCTTCATTCTGTATCTCAACTATTCTGTGTTACTCGTAGGTGAAATCTAGTCCTAAATTGCTACAAGATTCCAATGTGTCGTGCCATTGAGTTTGGTTGTGTGGTTAAAGTTTGGCAATATTATGTTCAATGTGCATACTTCAGGATATTCTGAGTTCAGTATTATGAGACAAAAACATTGGTAGTTAGTATCAGTTTCTATCTTATGCAGACAATTATAGGAATACATTATATACATAATTCCATTAATTATTTAAACATCTGTTTTTGTCATTTATGAGCAGCGGTGGCCCAGCGGTGGCCAGATTTACGAACAGTAAGTTGTGGGTTCGACCCCAGACAGGCGCATTGAAGGGGTCCGCAAGGGCCGAAGCCTGCCGGGGTTGCGGGACTGTTCGAGAGATACCGTGGCCCCGCAACACAAAGGGCGATGAAGGAACATGGATGGATTTTAGTCAGTAAAAGTCTGACACTCCCTCCTGCTCCGCCCAGAGCGGGAGGAGTCATTTGATGATTTCCCATCCGAAAAAAAAAAGGCAAGCGCATTACTTTGTGTAATTTATTTCATCACCACTTCTCTTAGAACGGTGAAGGAAAACATCGTGAGGAAACCGGAATGTCCTAGAACCAAAAAATCCAAGACATGTGACATCTACCAACCCACACTGGGCGGTGTATAAAGCCCACTCCCTCTCATAGAGTGGAGGCCTGTGTCCCAGCAGTGAGAACATTTAAGCTGATTATGCTTATATCATTTTATTTGTTACTATATTTCAGAATAGCTCATTGATCGGATTGGGACCTAGCTATGGATACGCCAGCTACAATGATCTTTGCTTTTTTTTTTTTTGTTGCTTTGCTTTTTTTTACCTTCCCCATTGAAAGCTATGTCCAGCGATATTTATTTGTTAAACTGTTTTCTGCAACTCGATTCCTTGATACTCACTTACTAAGTATTTTTATTCATTAGTTGAAAATAATAATCGTTTTGAATTAATCGTGTGCCCTCTGTCACATTACAGTATGCCGTCCAACTACACCTTTATTCTCAGGAGCATAAAGTTCATTAACCCAATGAAAAATTTAAGAAAATAATATTACTACGAAGAACGTTTACCTTCATTTACCGACAACATTTCCGATGCCACTGCTCCTCACCACTAAATCTAATTCATTAGTTAATTTTCCATTCCATTTAGCACTTACGCTGCTTTTAATGTAAACGCACTTAATGTTGCCAAGCAACGGTAAAATTACTCCACTGCTCAAAGAAATTAATTAATGATAACTAGGTAGGTG
This sequence comes from Xestia rhomboidea, assembly GCA_963853795.1. Classification (NCBI taxonomy): domain Eukaryota; kingdom Metazoa; phylum Arthropoda; class Insecta; order Lepidoptera; family Noctuidae; genus Xestia; species Xestia rhomboidea. Next base: position 16,292,134 of record OY970776.1, read on the forward strand.
GTGAATATCAATTGAGGTTATTTTTAACAGCTATGGAAGATGTAGGTACTTAGACGGGCGGTCTTGAATTTGGGAATTTATAATGAATGCGAAATGAGCCACTAACCGTCCTGTACCTCTAGGTTCAAACTAATAGTAATGGAAAGTACTCGAAATCGAAATACAAGTTCACTGTATTCACGTATTTTCTCGAATGTTCTTTATTTAACTCTAATTGAGTGTTTGAAACCACCTACATTGAGGGGATTTATAGCTATTAACCGGGCATAAATTCGAACTACAAGGCTCTTACTGGGATGTTTCTGATGGAAAAATCAAATGCAGCTTTGTTCGACCTGGGATTCGAACCCCGGACATCATGCTAAGTAGAAGAAAAAGAGAAAGTAATGAAAATAATAAAATTGATTTTTTTTATTGTGATTTTTGTGATTGTGTTGTTGTGGCACAAAAGTTTTCGACATTGGAAATCGCGTTACGGAACTCAAATGTAGTTGAGCAGGACACCTAGCAAGGCGCAGTGATGACAGGTGGACCAAGGCTGTCACCGAATGGCGTCCAAGAACTAGCGAACTAGCAAAAGGAACGTGGGTCGTCCGGCGGCGAGATGGGCAGACGACATAGTTGCCGTCGGGGGAAAAACCTGGATGAGGTTGGCACAGGACCGTGGAGATTGGCACAAGAAAAGAGAGGCCTATACCCAGCAGTGGGTGAGTTCGGGCTGTGGATGATGTGTGTGTGTAATTGTGATTGTAAGGAGCGCTTGCGACCACTAGTTTATTGACGACACGGTTGGTGCAATGGCTGAGCGATTGACTGCTGCGCTGCGTGTCGCGGGTTCGATCTCCGCACGGAACAAATATTTGTATGGCCTACAGGTAGTTGTTCCGGGTCCGGCTGTGAGTATGTGAGTTTAAATGTTTGTAAACGCACCCAGGATAGAGGAAAAATTCCTAATGTGGGGCAACGTTTTAAAATTAAAAAAAGTTTAACAAGGCAGCCTCTAACAAGAACACAAAAATTTAGTTTACAGGACCTTACCTTAAACGGCGCAAATACAATAATTTAATTGGTAGCTTAAGCCATTTGGGGTTGACGAACTAGGGCCATGGGGTCCGAGTGCCCACAGTAGTATTATTTTCACACACAGTGCAGTAGTATTTTGGGAAATCGACAAGCAGTTGGTCAGCTCTTCATGTCACCAGAGGGTGGGCCTATTTTTTGGCCAATAAATTAGCATTGCAATCGAACGTGGCAATGCTACCAGCCTTCTGGGCACTTATCCTGTTGACAGCGATGTGGACGATTTTTTTACGCCCTGATATTTTTATTTATATTATTAAAGAGTTGTAGTATGTAAATAATACTATTATTTTATTAATATGCTAACAGGTCAAATAAAGTACACTAGTCGAATTTCCCGGACGAAAATATCAAGAAGCTTTAATAAAACTACGCTCAAAGAAACGTGATTTTTACTACATTATAATGATACAGAAATGTTCTAGTGTCGCTAGCTCCAGTTTCACTTAGAGGAGAAAAAATGTAAGCGGTAGAATACTGTTTTTCTTTTCCCGTTTCAAGCTTTTTTTTTTCTTTCCTTTTTCTTTTTTGTAACCTGTTTACTTATCGTGTTAACTCAGATTGGGAATCGGATATTTTCTGCGCTTCTAGTTTGTTTTTCTTTAATGTTTTCAAGGGCTATAGAAGTTTATTGAAGCTTGAAACGGCTTGCGGCTGAACATCTGGGAAACAGATTTTTTTGTAAACTAGCTGTTTCCCGCGACTTTAGTTGGCGTGAAATTATTATCAAAATATGATTCATTTTATGATATCATCATTCATTATTTTTTTTCATTTTGTTTTTTTTTTATTTTTTTTCGTTTTATGATTTTTTGGTTTATGATTCTCTATTTGAATCTTGTTTGGTTTTTGATAATATTTTTTTTTGCATGGAACCCTAATCCTTTTTCTGAAATAAAAGTAACCTAACTTACTCCTTATATTGACAGCTATTTGCTAGTAAACATTCCGTCAAAATCGGCTCAGATGTTTCGGAGATTATCCGGAACAAACAGACAGACAGACAAAAATTTTAAAAAAAGTTTTTAATAAATAACTCTTATTTTGAAATTACAAACAGATACTTCAATTTTATTTATTTGTATAGATACCCAGAAATATTCCTAGATACTGGCCTCCACCACGCATTCCTACTATTGGATAATGGTTGCTTAACGTTGGGCGAGTGTTGCTGAAACCAACACGTGGTGCTGTCGTCAAGGGAATGATCGTCAGTTTATGAATTAAAAGTAGTTATTTTGAATTGTCTTTCAACATAAACTAAAACTTATCCAATAAAAGAAAAACAAGCAGACATACAGGAGGCTTAGACACATGGTGGCAATCGTTTTCAAAACACTTCGTACTCTCTTCTCTCTTCCAGAAGTTTCTACAGAATTGACATAATTATGCTTTCCGATAGCCGTCGACACCACCGCGATAAGGCAAATCAGGAATAATATAAACTGGTGAATATAACATAATATAACCTGTAATCGGTTTTGCTCAAAGAACTCGATACTAAACAAAGACTGTCGTCGCTTGTGCAATTACGAATCCTCAGATTCTTTGGACACGTTACCCGCAACAATGATTCCATGGAGCGATTGGTAATTCAGGGAAGAGTCGAAGGCACGAGACCACGTGGTCGATCACCAACCCCATGGACAGACTCCATTAAATCTCTCACCAAGATCCCTCTGGCAGAATGTGCTCGCCATGCGGCCGATAGAGACCGGTGGAAAAGGATCGCGAAGGCAGCGACCGCAGTTGTGGGCGACCCCCATGACCACGACCACTCTGTCAAGAGTGAACGACTAAGAAGAAGAAGAATCGGTTTTGCAGAGATGTAGCTTATCATACACCAACATTTCGGCAGTTTTTTTTCTTAGAGGCACAAGCCCGCCGACACTTTTCCCAAACCAGTGTAACTCCTGAAAGACAGAATCAACAGTGGTGACCACCAGAAAAGCGCCGAGACAATGAAGCTCGACGAAGTCCCAGAGAAAGAATTTAACTGTGTTGGATCCCGCGACAAAATTAATCAGAAAAGTATAGCGGAGGAGTAGGAAAAAACCGTAATTACCACTTCCCTCCATGTCAGCAGGAGACCGAACGAAACTATGCCAATAGGCACAAAGCGACGTTTACAACTGGGATAAGGGCCTATCCTAGTTGTAAACGTCGCTTTGTAAGTTGCCAAATAGCACCACGGATAAATATTACAGATAATTATTAACATGTCGCCAGTTATGTTTAAGTCCCATGTAGTAGGAGGCGAGCCTGTTGCCTTCAATCGGGCACAAATCCAAATTCCGTGGCTGCTACTAAAAAAAAATCCTGATGGAAAAACCCCATGACACTTTTCCCGATCCGTGAATCAAACCGAGGACCTCATTCTTAGCAGTTGCACTAGCAACCATAGACCAACGAGGCTGTACTAGCGAAATATCTCTCAACGTAAACAGTAACTGAAAAGCAGAAGGTGTAACAAAAGCTGTAAGGACCAGAAAATAACACGCTATAGAAGGTTAGTATTATTACACTTGTGCCACAAATCCTCTAAAAATGTTCTTACATTAATTTAAGCTATATTTGACTCCTAATAAAATATTCTCGTTGCGTCCTTGTTTTTGCCAGAACAGTTGGCAACAGCTGCCATTTTTAAATGCCTTGTAGAAGCTTGTAGAGGCTACAAAGTCTTGTAATTTAATCTTTCTTTCTTCATTTGGTTTTTTAATTCTTTTTATTTTTTCAGTATCGTTGTTGGATGAAGTCGGTGAGGCGCTCAGGAGCCTGAGAATTGCATTTGAGGTTTTGCTTTTCAGCGCCGCACGCAATACGCAATTCACACACACATGTTTAGTTTGAATTTTTTATGACTCAGACCAAAGAAACGATGGATGGATTGTGAAAGGATTTGGCTAGAAAACAGGTGACTGCTGAGATGACGACAAATAATAGAGAAGTATGGAAGAAGAAGACATGCTGCGCCGACCCCAAATAAATTGGGATAAGGGCAGAAGAATGAAACGAGTTTTTAGTTTTTATTTTATTTTTTATTTCATATTGTGTGCACACAAGTTAGACAAGTTTTTTTTTACATTCAAGCTACGTCAGTCCCGCATTAGTCTCAAGAATATGATCGCATCGTGACGACGACATAAACAGACACAAGGAGGTTTTATTTTATACTGTGAGTGACAGACGCTTGGGAAAGACCTATGTCCACTGGAGGACTGCTGTAGTCTTAGTTGATTGATTGATCGAACGGGGAAAAGACTCTTGGGACACATACCGTATTAAAACGTTCTACGGTTTATATTTGTTTACAGGATGAGGAAAAAGGTGACCAGTTGGAATTGATCCGGGCAAGCAATGTAGCAGTGGCGAAGATTCCATACAACACGATTCCTACCGGATTTCCTTTGGAAATGGCACAGTCAGTATTCTTTAGAGTCCAGACAAATAATATTATCATATTAAATGTATGTTCTCCGGTTGAGCAGCGGTGGCCCAGTGTATCCCCCGACTTACAAACAGTAAGTCGTGGGTTCGAACACAGACAGGCGCATTATTTTGTGTAATTTATTTTATCACCACTGCTCTCAAAACGATGAAGAAAAACATCTTGAGGAAACCGGCATGTCCTAGAATAAAAAATTCAAAGACATGTGACATCTACCAACCCGCACTGCCCGCGTGGTGGATTATAGCCCATTCCCTCTCATTGGGAGGAGGTCGTGTCCCAGCAGTGGCAGTGGGAACATTATAGGCTAATGATGAGTCCGATTCGGAACGATCTTGGTTTAGAATAAATCAGCCCCATCTGTGCCAATCAGACAAAACCAAGAACTTATTCGATGGTTTATCTCTTACAAAAATTTACCTTTTGCTACTGCAATGTTTATAGGCAATTGTCTCCTTGGAGACCAACAAGGAGCTTATCCCAAAGGAGAAAAAATGACGCCGTGGAAGGCACAAGCCGGCGTGCGGCATCCCACCACGTTGCCAGAAGTGAACGGCATCGGAATGACATGGACTGAAAATGAACCGACAAGCTCAAGAACGTTCGCGATGGAGTGGACTCCTGTGGATCTCCGTCTAGGTAAGGGGGACACAGGACACAGGACATTTATGGCTCAAGCCAAGGTGACGCTATAGGTACACTTCTTTAAAAAGACTGGACTGTGGCAGCAGGCAGTCGCAATACGTGGAGAGAATGGTAGAGAGCCCTTTGCCCGGCAATATAACACTATGGGCTTATAAATGTAGGTAATAATAGTAGTGAAAAAAAAACATGTAGTTTCCGGAAAACATCATGAGGAAACCGGCATGTCATGTCTGACATGACTGTTTCATCTACCAACCCACACAGGGCCCTTGTGGTGGATTATGCCATTCCCTCTCATAGAGACGAAGCCTGTCTCCCAGCAGTGGGAACATTATTAGGATTATGATTAATATGCTTAAGCTAAAAAAGTATTGAATTAATTTTCCGTCCAAAATAAAACGACTTGCCAGTAAGACCTTTTTATTCAAGAAAAGTTCGCTTATTTTGCTAATCACTAATCCAAATTACTATCCAAACAATTATCTCTAAGGAACTTCAAGAAAAAATTTAGGGTAAGTACTACTTAATTGAACATACACTTACCCAAGAGAATGGACCTGAACAAAATTGGCTCTGGCCGCAATGTAGGCACACTAACAATGTATTTAAAAGGTATTCGTTTATATAGTTAATCGTATTAGCTGGGTCTTTATTTTGGGAAACAAGTGCTGTAATGCTTATTGTTTGCTCACCTTTGATGTTACAACTCTTTGGTAATCTTGGTAAGTGGAAGCGTATACTGCTATTTAGTTTCCGGAAAAGTAAAATTCGAAATCCATTCAGGCCCCTTATTCACAACGCTTCGATTCGATTTTCGATTCGTAAAGTCGTAGGTCTATCTTTTTTTGACATTACGAAATAGAGCGAGATAGACATACGACTTTACGGCCAGGTGTGACTTTTATTGCATTTTGGGTGTTTTTGTTTCGAAATTCAAGTTGGCAGCGAGATTTTTGCTACCAAATTGCCAGTGATACGCTGTGGTAGAGAAAACCTGCTATATGTCACTGTAAATGAACTATTTGTGCCAAAAAACAGTAATGTTTGCTGACATTCATGACTTTTCCTCGTGAAAAGTTACAAAGGATATTTTTCAACACATCATCTGCCCAGCCTTTTCCCAACAACTACGTTAGGGTCGGCTTCCAGTCTAACCGGATGCAGCTGAATACCAGTATTTTACATGGAGCGACTGCCTACCTGACCTCCACAACCCAGTTAGTACTGGGTAATACGATACCCCTTGCTAAGACTGGTTGTCAGACTTTCGGGCCACTGGCTGCCTGTAACGAATGTCAAGGATCTACAAATGACAGCCGGGACCAACTGCTTAACGTGCTTTCCGAGGCACGGAGGAAACCCGGTATGTTATGATGGTCACCCATCCACAGACTGAGTTGGGCAAGCGCAGCTTAACCTGAAGATCGGCTGATATTATTTAGCTACGAGCTTCTCTCATTCAATTATTTCTAAATTAATTAGACAAGAATAAAGGTCACTGTCATTTTGTCATAATAATACAACTGTCAAGAGACTGTAATAAAAACAAAATATGACATTTGTTTGAAACATCAAAGTAGGTAAGCTACATTCTTAATCTTTACAGAAATTAAGGCACAACTAAAAACACATTCATCATTAGAGCCGAAAGACGTCCACTGGCTGGACATAGATTCGTTATGTTGGTTACCCATCCACATACCGACCAAGCAAGCGCTGCTTAACCATGAAGATGAACATGTGCGGCTGTTATTATTTATCCACGAATATAATCTCATTTAGTACAAGTAACATTTCAAAGATTTACCATTATTCTTGGAGGCCGGCTCCTGCCCAAGGTGCACCGGCTGGGCTCAAGCACTTGATGGTTTTATTACACAGTAAGATGTCTAGTTTAAACTCGTACAAACTGCAAGCATGCACTTAATCTTATTTAACGTTGGGAACTGAACAACATCGTGGGAGCTGTGAATAATTAATGGTCAAACGTATTGCTCGGAGGTTTAGTATCGGATTGGGCAATATGGTGTCGACACCTTACTGTTCCGTTGTGAATTGTTAAGTGGGGAGGTAGTGCAACTTTGGACAGGTTAGTAATACTCGTAAGTACATAATATTGGTAACTCTTGTCGGTTTTCGGAGCTTGTGCAGTAATGATTTGGTAGGTACGCAAAGGGTGTTAAAGTACCCTTAAGGTGACTACAGGAGCTAAATTAGCAACTCTATTTGTGGTGGTTCAAAAGAAGCGGGCCTAATAGTGCGAAATGAGTGGTTCTTTTTCGATTTACAAAAAGTCCATTGAATGGACTACAAAAATAAAACACTATCATGCTAATATGTTGCTTGTAGAATTATTTGCCAAAAAATCTGAATGATCGCATGTATTTTAGTATGGTTTTTACCCGTTAAGAAATTTTTAGAGATAAGTTCGTGATTTTTTTTGATCGAGTAAAATTAGTTGTATTATGTTTTCAAAACACTATCTTACTAGCATATATCCTGAAGAATATCATATATTTTTCTGGTTTGTTTATTGCAGTGAATCATATGCTTTTTTGCATTATAAAACTCGCGTTTAGCTCCTGTAGTCCCCTTAATAAAGCCGAAAGGTACTTGTTCTCCCCGTCATTGCGATCATTTTTTTATTCTAGACCATAGACCTTTCCAGGTATAGTCTAGAACAGCTAGTTACGGTTCTAGTTACGGAGATGTTGGGGGTCAAAGTTTCAGTTCACAAGTTTTTTTTTTGTTCAAATATAATAGAACTTTATTAGATAAGCAAACATAAAGTATTTAATAATAATTTCATCATAACAGAACAATGGACTATTTAGTTTATCAATATTATTCCTGTCTAAACACCAATACACTTAAAAAGATCTACTCACCTCACACCAAAGTTCAGGAATCCACTAATACACTAGGTAGCAAATAGCACACTGATAAAGTTGGTCACTTATGAAACGTACAGCGTTGGCCCCTCGCCAGTGTACCTGTAACAAGTAAATATTGGCTGAATATACAGTTCCTTTGCTAAGTTTCATATTTAAACTGTAAGCGCCATTGGATACGGGAATGCATTTTCATGTGTGAATTTTCGCTTATTAATGAAGTGAAATGATATATTTTATTTTTGTGAATTGGTTGTTCCTATTTAAACACTTTTACACGTTAAAAATAACACTACGTAACACACAAATTTAAGGGGCGCTATCCAGTCAGTGCAAGCATTTGTCAGTTTTTTTTTTATTCAGAACTTAAAAATACCATTTAAAAAACATTTCGGTAGGCCGCTAGTACTCAAACTGTCGGACAATTAATTATTGAAAAACCGTGAGACTTTTGCAGAGGAGCATAAGGTTTCTCAGTGAAGTGAAGTGTTTGCATGCAGCATTCTTCACCACGCATGACATGACATACACATGACACAGGTACACATGACACATGACATTCGATCTGGTTGCAGAAGCGCCCGAGGACCACGATAGAACAGCGTTCTTCACACCATTCGGCATGTACCATTTCAATGGATGCCGATGGTTCATGCTTAGCAGTCCATGTAAAAACGATTATAGTGAGCCCTAAATACTAAAACAATGAGATTATGATCCAACTTGAAATACACCGATGAAATCCCCAGCGCCATACGAGACTCATAACAATAAATTCCACGTCGTACACATTCGGCCAAAAAAACAGCACACTGCTTTAAAAACAAAAGCGAAACATTTACAAAGTAAAATATGAGAGGGATATACAAGTTGGGACATCGAGGCATTGTCACGCGCCCAATTCTCAAGTTCTAGCCAAGATCTCGAACAACGTGGTCCATTTTGTACGGCTCTGTGTGTCTTTGTGTATGAGGGTGTTTTCGTGTGTTTGCTTGTTGGAATATTATTTGAGGGGCGATAGTTTGGTTGTGATTCAGTTACAAAATCTAAAGAGATAAAACTTTATGAGATGGATAAGTCGACATTGCGTTTAATTATATTGGACATTATTACCCGACTACGGCGAGGCCAAAAGGAAGGGTAATGATTTTAGCAATATATGTTTGTATTTACGTATGTTCAAGTTTTCATTAAGGCCAGGATCTTCTTAAATTAGCAACTCTATTTGTGGTGGTTCAAACTTCGTTTGAAATACTGTTAGGATAAAGTTCTAATCAGCTTGCACTACAAAGTGGTTGTTACGTCGGTCACTGCGGGCTGAATGATGCGAAATGAGTGGTTTTTAATTTATTATAAAAAACACATATTTTATAGAAAGTAACCTCAGAATTATGTAGACAATGTAATTTCTTATTTTTCAGTGTTTTTTTTATAGTGTTTATAATCTTTAAGTAAAACTTGACAAATAGTCTTAAATCTTAAGACTAATTGTCAAGTTTTACATAGCCTATCTTTGCAAGTTTTTATGATCGATAAGTTTTTGATCTAGAAGTAATAACTATCGTGTTTTGAGCCTAAGAATAATCAAGAACAGTTCATGAACAACAACATATTTTTTTTTTTCTGGATTAACTCAAAGACTACTTCATACCTTAAGACTAAGACTAAGACCAAAAACAGGTCGATTAAAAGATCCTGGCCTTAATCGTCTATGCTATGCATACTACGTCACAACACACGCATTTACACGTCTGTTCTTTCCGGCTAATCTCCGAAACGGCCGAAACTGTTACTGGTCGATAGCTGATGTTATAAGGAATGTGTTAAGTTATTTTTTTTTTATTTTAGATTAAGAATTAGGGTTCCGTGGAAAAAAATTAAAACCCTTGAAATAGTTAACAAAATCGTATTCAAATGGGAAAGTAATATTTTTATAAAAAAATCACGCTGACGAAGGTCGACAACGACTAGTTTATAAATAAATCGAAAGGTTGAATCTCGTTTCATCAGACAATGCCCTACGTAAGCTTCTATCTACTGTCGAATCTAAAGTATCAAGAAAGTACATTGAACTTCATACATACGAATTGTAAACAGAAAAAAAAAACTTTGGCAGCGTTCCTTTTCCATATAAGTTAACAACTTTTACAAGAAACTTCATAGTTGTCGGGTGAGCATTGAATGAGGTTATTGAACTTGTTGCCAAAAGGTTATTGCCTATTTGAAAAGTCGTACATTGTTTTCTAATGATCCGTTTCTCTTAATTGACCTTTAAGGTTTTACATAACTCATGTATCACCTAATAATTATGCATAGAACCTTTTGTTGATATTCCATGGGTAAAATTAAACTATAATTTTAATAACTTATTAGTGACATATAACCAAACCAATGAATTATTAAAATGAGAACGCGGCCCAGATTTAAATGGCGGAATGCACATGGCCCTTTTTTATGGGGATGGCTTGCAACAGCAATAAAACCAGAAAAAAATAACACTGACTTACAAAAAAAAAAACACAAAAACGTGAAAAAAAACTGTTAACTGTTATTTTTTGCAAAGCTGTTTTTTATTTTTCCATTCTTAGTTGTTCACATGTGTGTTATGAACTGGTGTAAACAATATCTACAGACATGAGATTTCAGCAATCCCGAATCCGATCCCAGTCCATTTGCTATCATTTATTGAGGAATTCTGTTGCCTATCTCCGAAGTTCTTCATCAGATTTTCACCAAATTGAAATGGAAGCACTCCGAGAAAATACTCTTCCAAAAAGTACCCAAATCGCTTCAAGTGTGCCTATAAAATTTGAAGAGTCCTCTCTATTTCTCCAGGATCCCATCATCAGATCCTGACTTGATGATCATGGGACCACCTGGGAAGTAATTTCAAACAAAAAAGTAATAATACAAATCGGTCCAGCCATCTTCGAGTAATCGGGGGACATACATAAAAAAAAGGTTCCGACGAATTGAGCAGCTCCTCCTTTTTGTAGTCGGTTAAAAATAGGAAGCGCCTGCCTCGTTGGTCTAATGGTCGCGACTGCTGAGCATCAAGTCCTGGGTTCGATTCCCAGGTCGGGCAAAGTGTTATTGGGTTTTTCCATCAGGAATTTCTCAGTAGCAGCCACGGAGTCCAGATTTGCGCCCGGTTGATAGCAATAGGCTCTCAATTACATGCGACTTAAACATAACTGGCGAAATGTGGGTGTATTATTAGGTGCACCTCTGTCTAACCTTACGAGAATTACAAGCGTAATGATGAAGACAGAAAGAAGCGAAGCTTTTGCCCTCCAATGGGACAACCATAGGCAGTACATGGAATACGAAGCATCATTTAATAGATTCGTGTGTTCAATAGTAGGTTCACCAAAACCTGGTTAATCTTCAGGAAGTCCTTCTCAGACAAATTAAACGCTCCCTTAGAATTACGACACACGACCCCCTTATCGCTTCCCCAGCAATAAAAGCCTAAACGCCTTTTACTCGAAACAAAAACAAAAAGAAAACGAAAACGATTATGACAACGGACATCTACGATTAGAGGAAGCCCAACAAAAAAGATTCTGATCATTTCGAAAAAAAGAACATCGCTTCGGGCGACTCTGTTAGCTTTGTAACACAAAACTGACAAAACACCGTCTATCCCGCTCACTCTTATGGAAAATTGAGAATGTAGAAAAGAGATGGGTGTAGTATTTTTGCAAAAATCACAGCACAAAGGTCATTAAGTAGCATCAGATAGATGCGTCTACTTTGTCATGTTTATGATTGATGAACGCTTCTGACGGCTACGTCACTTCCTTTCTCGCGTTCGGATATGTCAAATTGATTTTAGTCGGAGTAAATGTGTTAAGGCGCTTAGGAATCGTGAAATGGTGTAAAGGTGCGTGAAAAATGTTGGCAGATAATTCTTTTTCGGTTCAGTATGTAGGTTTAACAGCTCCGTTGGTCGCGACTGGGGTCTTGGGTTCGATTCCCTGGTCGAAAAAAAATTGAGGATGGATGGATGGACGGTAGTTCTTTGTTACTCTTTCACGCAAAAACTACAGACCGGACTTTTTTTTTTTTCGGATGCGAAATCATCAAATGAGTCCTGCCGCTCTGGGTGGAGCAGAAGGGAGTGTCAGACTTTTACTGACTAAAACCCATCCATGTACCGTCATCGCCCTTTGTGCTCCGGGGCCACGGTATCTCTTGCGAACAGTCCCGCAGCCCCGGCAGGCTTCGGCCCTTGCGGGCCCCTTCCCTATTGCTGACTCTCTTTGAGGCGCGCGTGGAACACGAACGCGCCGTCGACACGGCCTGTCGTCATGAGACGGACCGACGGCGAGCTAGACCATAGCTCGCCGTAAAACTACAGACCGGACTTGGATGAAATTTGGCACACAGATAGTTTAAAACCTGGATTAACACATAAGATACTTTTAATACCGCTAGTACCTTTCCGAAACCATTTTTTTATATGAAACGACTGCCAAAATTATCACAATGATTGGTTAAATTATTCATCAAAATCCCAAAAAAAAAAAATATTATCCTGTAAAACAACACCACGCAATCTAAATCAGAACTCGAATAAAAAAAAGGTCCATGATAAACAATTCGCACCTTAGGGATGTGCCAACGAAATCCTAATTGTTTCATAATTAGCCGGGACATCGGCTTTCTCGGGGGGCACACAGCTGGCGGATATCGGTTCTAACAAACACGCCCTGGATATAATATGGATGGATTTAAGTAGATCCCTTGGTAACGCTTTTGAGGAAGAGTGCTCTGGAGTTGTTTATTGGTTGGCAAATTATATTTTCCCGTCCTTCTTTATTATATATTATTTTTCGTGTGGTTAGTGCCTACCCTGGTAGAGAATTAGAGTTTTTATGCCGCCCATGGGCCTCTGATTTGTGGATGATACTGATTGTGCTTGTTGCAAAAAAATATAGCTAAAATGAAATAAGATAACTGTATATTCATTTAAAACAAGCCGTATACACCGCGCGCTCGTGCTAGTGCTTCAGTAACCAATTTTATAACGAGACTAACGGCTCAGGGCGAATTTTATGTAGTTTACGCATGCAAACACAAATCATTCTTTCATTAACTTAACTCCTGTGAGACTTAGAAAAGTGCCAACATCATGACTAATCCTTCCATAACTAAACTGAATAACCCTATTTCCAAAAAAAGTCACAAGAAAATACTACCACCAAAAACCCGACCACTAAAAAATCACGTTCTAATTAAATTCGGGGTTTACAAGGTTTAAAAAGATACACATTTCATTGTGAGAATTTAGAATACGTTGCACGGTGCAGCGCTGCGCCTCGAGATGCCTCGCGGCGCCTCACGACATCGCGCAGCGTCGCTCTTGCACGCCGCGCGACGCTGCGAGGCGCAGCCTGAGGCCACCGTGTCGATTTGTCTCGTCGTTCTCATGCGCTTGCAAATGGTAGACCACGGCGTCTCGCTGGGCAGCAAGGCATCGTGCTGCCAACGATTTTACGACGCGCATTGCGACGTTGCGATGCGTCTCGCGGCGAAATGACTGGCCTCTTCCAGGATCGTCGCGTCGCGTCGCATCTCGGTTTGAACTGACGCTTATTCATCAAAATTGGATGAATAGTTTAGGCGCTACGGAGGAACATACGTGTATGGTTGTATTTACAACCATACATATAGACAGCTAAAATCATAACCCTTCCTTTTGGCTTCGCCGCAGTCGGGTAATAACCCCGTTCCCAAAAAAAGCCGCAAGAAAAAAATAAAAACAGAACCCTTATCGGCGATAAACATTTACGACATACCAATGATGAATGTGTTTGAATTTCCTTTGCAAAAAAAAAATAACGCGTTGATTGATACCTGTGTCGGAACACGTCTGTCGGAAATACGTCATGAATGTCGGATTTTTGTACGTGTTCCAAAAATGGTACGAAGCGTTTGGTACTTTTTAATTTTGTTCCATTACTGGTGACCAATCAAGCTACACAAAACTAATTTATTCGGATCTCTCATTGTATTGGAAATCTACATAAAGCGAGGCCATGTTATAATAAAAATTGTAGCTTGAAGTGCCGCTGTGTGTACCTGCTCTTGATGGGACGCATTGATTGGAAATCAAATTAAATTGTTTTTGTTTGTGAGATTCGAAAAAAATATATAATCAGCCAATAATGTTCCCACTGATGCCCCCGCGTAGCATGACCACCGTAGAAACGGGTTTCTTCGAAGAAAGAATCGACATAGGCATCTTTTGATCATCTGTCATTTTGTCGATTCAATGACAGATGAACAAAAGATTTGTCGATTCCTTCTTCGAAGAAACCGTGTCATACTACGCGGGCTGCTCTTGATGGTACGCGTTGATAGGAAATCAAATCAAATTGTTTTTTTTTTTTTGTTAAAAGAATTGAAAAAATATATAATCAACCAACAAATAAGTACTAGTGTTAATTTTTGTTTGTTATTCTTTTGGCAAATAAAGAATGATTATGATTATAATGATGTTCCCACTGCTGGTAGGCCTCTCTACGAGTTAGTACGATACGTACAATTTGGTAACCAACAGAAACCAATAACCCCGCAAATAGAACATTACATGTTTTGACGAGAAACTTGTGGTTTAATATTAACAGCCGCTCGAGGTTAATTTTCAGGTTAAGTCGCGCTTGCCTGGGTTGGTCTGTGGATGGGTGACCACCCATTACATACTGTGTTTCTTCCGTGCCGCGAAAAGCACGTTAAGCTATTGGTCCCAGCTGTCAGTTTGTAGATATTTGACAGTCGTTCCGAGTAGTCATCAGTGGCCCGAAAGTCTGACAACCAGTCTTACCAAGAGGTATCGTATTACCCAGTACTAACTGGGTTGTGGAGGTCAGATAGGCAGTCACTCCATGTAAAATTTTGGTAATCAGCTGCATCTGGTTAGACTGGAAGCCAACCTCAACATAATTGAGAAAAGGCTGGCAGATGATATCACCAAAATATAAATGCTTGGCCATTAGCTTGACCTAGTTACCTCATTGGTGAAATGTTCATCGTTCTACCATCCGCAATAAATTGTTCACGAATGGAAAACTTCATTAGAACTCGTTACCACTCCATCTTTAACAATATTTCTGTATAACAAAATTTGTAAATTCCGACATCCATTCAACACCGACTTTCAAAACTAACAATTGCATTACGAACGAAGTTTTAAATGACTTCTGAACTTCAGTATTTTCTCTATTGTTTAACAAAGTAACTATATTGTGTTACTGGTATTTAATCGGTAACTAATATCTGCTTTCATGAACGTTAGGTGGAACTTAAGAGGGAACTGAAGCTGTGATTCTCCATACAAATGTATTCCCCCTTTTCCTTCCTAAATAATACCTGTAGAGAAATCATTTGTTTTTCATAAAATCAAGATCTACTGTACACGTTCCCGACTTTTTTTTTCACCAACTATTACGTAAGAAACGAATATGAGGAAACCTGGACTTATAATTAATTAAAGTCTGAAATCACCAACCCGTCTTGAGCAATCGTAGTGATCAATGCTCGTGCCTTCTCCGTATGAGAAGAGGCCTTTACCCAGCAGTGGGACAGTAATAGGCTGGTATTGTTTTTATTAATGAGTAAGAAAATATGACCCTCCAATAATGATAAAATGCCCCATTTTTACGGCCACGATTAGAGGAACACCTACCAGACCAATTCGAAAAGTTTTATTAACATAAAATAAATTTATAGAAATCTAGTCATACTCTTTCTTACAATTTTAGGGTCAAAAATAATGGAATCGGTTCAGTTTTCGAAAAAAATAAAGGGGCATACGAAACGTCGATCTCGTCAAATTTTTGTGACATAAATAATCGGTTTGAGCTGCAGCGGTCCCTATCGCACTGTACGAGGGCAGGCTTGACGCAGCGCGAAAACAATAGTTTCTTCAAATACCTTATTTTGTCGAATTCCTCGCAGGCCTTGTTCCCTCTTAAATGAATTCCTAAATATTATTGCTCTGCTGGAAATTCAACGTTTGACTCAGCGCTCGAGAGTTGATATTCGCTTAATGTTAGTTAAGACGCACTATGAACTGTTGAAACTGTTTGAGTGTATGGACAATAGGCAGAAGTTGTCGTAGGAATTTTGGGATCTCTGATTTATAGGCGTTTGACATAGTTGTTGGAATTGGGTCAGTAGTTAGGGTTGATAAAGTACGAAGTGTATTTTTGTATCGAAATCTGTATCTAACAATAATGTATCATAACAACATGCCTATATTCTTTGAAGGGGAAGGCAGGTTCAATAGTAGAAACACTTACATTTCACCAGAAAAGCCATTAAATGAAACTCGTGAATTTATTGAACTCAAGATTTCTAAACATAGGGCATAGCAATAGGATAGATGACAAAAAAAAACTAATTAGTCCGTCAGATAGATTTCCAAAAAATATTGGAAACGTATTTTTTCTTTTTTCACGTAAACAAAAAATGAAGACGATATAGAGCGTCGAAAACTCGTGTGACGTCACATTTGAGTACATTTTTTACTCAAATGTGACGTCAAAAGCCCACACTCATTGCTTTGACACGTCTTATCTTCGTCATTTTTTATTAATTAAAATTTGATTAAACAAGAAACACGTATCCAATATTTTTCGATAATCTAACTGACGGATTAAACCGAATCATATTTTTTTTAGTCAGTCATTATCCCTATTGACCACACGTCTACCAGACCAACAAGTCATTTCCAAAGACACAATCAAAGTCTTAAAAAAACAAGCAAAATCGTTTAATTAAATCAACAATTGAACGAAAACATCGTGAGGAAACCAGCATACCTGAGAGATATTTCTCGACGGCATGTAAAGCCAAGTCAGAGGCCCATTGGCGGCATAAAAACTTTGACACCAAGTTAGACACTAACCACACGATCAACAAGAACCTGTGTTGTAATACTACAACTAAATCATGTCGTGTAAAAACAAAAATAAATTCGGGATTTACAAAGTAAAATCGACTTCTCGTATTTATTGAAGTTGGTTAAAATATAGCCTATGTTACCCGGGCCATAATAACGAATCGATTGACACCTTATGCATCAAAGTTGGATGAATAGTTTAGGCGCTACGGAGGAACACACGTAAATACAAACATACATACATACATAGACTGCTAAAAATCATAACCCTTCCTTTTGGCTTCGCCGTAGTCGGGTAAAAAATAGATCAACAACTCAATTACCAGGGAGGCATGACTCAATAAGAAATCAAGTGGCCACGAAATGTTCTCAAATTTCCTCTGTTAAAGTCAATCATTTACAATTTCCAGCACATTTTATAACAACATTACCCTTCTAAAGTCCCAGTACGTTGGTTCGTTAGGACGTCCTGCGATGGGGGACCACATCAAAGGAGCCGTTAGTATGAAAATCGAATTATGGCCACCGTCTATACATTTACTTGGTGATACATTATTATATTGTAGGGGAACGCTGGTAATGGGCAATGTAAAAGGGTGTATATTATATGGACTTGAAAATATTACATGAGAAGCCTGGTGTATATTACTGTAAAAGCCCGCTTATTGGTCAATCTTAACCATAGTACATCTTAAGACTGAAACATTGTTTTTTTTTAACAAAATAACGAATATTTTCTGATCTGACGACTGATGATTAGTCATATTGTAATCTAAACAGCAAGATTCTCGCTCGATTTCGTAATGTCAAAAAAAGATAGACATACGACTTTCCGAATCGAAAATCGAATCGAAGCGTTGTGAATAAGGGGCCTGAGTGACCAAATGGAGAGTCAAGATGGTCACATTAACTAAGAGCTAAGGCACCCTTACCAAATGGGTTAGGTTAGAACTATGACCAAAATAACGCGCGAGCTGAGCGAGCGAAGCGGGTGGTACTGCGGCAGTAGCCGGCGAGGGCCACATCTAAATTTGATGCGTGTTTTCATGTCGCTTTCTTCACAGTTTGTAGTCGCTCACAGTCATTCGTCCACAAATTTTAACGTGTCTCCGAAGTAAAATCTAAGATAATAAAGTAATAGTTCGGGCTTTTACCATTATGAGTTGGTAAACCTTATATTTTACTGGAAAATCTTAGGATTTACCGTAGTTCGTAACATTTACATAATAGTCTAATGACACCTATTGGTATTTAAAATGCGTTCAACAAATACACTCGAGAGCAATGAATCCGGGTCACTTAAAGAATCCTAAAAATCTCGGAAACTAAAAATGCTAGGTTAATGCAATAAATTATATTTAATAGACAATGTAATACTCCTTAAATGAAGGTATTAAAACTTCTTAGTTATTCTATAGTTATATCATAAAAAAATCAAATTTGAGAAAGGTGCCATTTTCGAAGATGGAACTACGAAATTACAGCATTTGGTTTTGCTTTTGTTTGTAATCTGTCATTTATGTGGGTACATAAACCATGTTGATAGTGCTCTATATTCATTATTCAAGCTGAAATTATGTCGCTTACGCCTGAAGAATGCACCAGAATACTTACAATGCTGGAAACCGGCCGGAGTCAGCGCGATACAGCCAGGACTGTCGGTGTGTCGCTGTCAACAGTACAAAGAGTTCTCCGACGTTACGAAGAAACTGGTTCTAACCTACGCAGACCAGGAACGGGCAGAACCAGGTGTACCACAGCACGAGAAGACCGATACTTGGTGAACACCATGCTTCGAAATCGCTTTCTCACAGGAACTGAACTCACAAATCAGTTTCGACGCCTCGGAGGAAGTAACCCAAGTGCATGGACAGTAAGACGTCGGCTTGCTGAATCTAACTTAAAACCCCTTAGAACTGCAAACGGCCCTAAACTGGAGCGTGGGCATCGTATTTCAAGACTAAGATATGCCCAGAGCCACGTAAATTGGAGTATTGAAGATTGGTCAAAAGTTATGTTCTCCGACGAATCAAAATTTATGCTCTACAAGCACGATGGAAGACACAGAGTGTATCGAAGACCAGGGGAAAGATTCAAGCAAGCATGCATCGAAGAACAAGTAGCCTACGGTGGTGGGTCTGTACTTGTGTGGGCCGGAATTTCTTCTGAAAGTCGCACAGAGCTGGTGATCATAGAAAACGGCTCTTTAACTAGCGTAAGATATGTGGAAGAAATCTTCAATGATCACGTTGGTCCATTTATGGTCAATTTAGGTGAGGATGCTATATTTATGCATGACAATGCCCGACCTCATACAGGTAGGATTGTGAATGACTACCTTCAAGAGATGAACATTACTCGTATGGAGTGGCCAGCGCGCAGCCCGGATATCAACCCGATCGAGCATGCTTGGGACGAGCTAGGCAGATGCGTAAAACAACGAAACCCTCCCCCAATCACGCTTCGTGAGCTCAAAATTGCTCTCACAGAGGAATGGGAGAATATTCCCCAAAATCGTATAAGGAACTTGGTGTACAGCATGCCAAACCGCGTAAACGCAGTAATGGAAGCACGAGGAGGCAATACAAAGTATTAAAATTCAAGAAAATCGTAATAAAGTTCAAAAATTTCATGTTTCCTATTTTTGTTTTAAGGAGAGATCAGCAGTTTTTTTCTTTATGTAATTTTGTGTTAATAAAATGTATGGTGACTCATATTTTTTTTACTTTCATTTAAGGAGTATTACATTGTCTATTAAATACAATTTATTGCATTAACCTATCATTTTTAGTTTCCGAGATTTTTAACATTCTTTAAGTGACCCGGATTCATTGCTCTCGAGTGTATTTAAAATTCTTAACAAATCTACTACGCCGGCGTAGCAACGTAGCATTTTTACCATAGCGTGTGCTACGCCGTAGCAAGAATACAAATTATTTTGTCAGTACATCCGCGTTGGTAATATTTACATTTAAAATTGCCTTTTCCGACTCAAATATTAACCTAATCTGTTTTTGACTAAAACTTTATAAATAACACTTCCAAAAACATCCAAAATAATCCTTAGCTCCTTACACAAACTGTTATCTAATGATAAACCCGGAGCCCGGAACTCGGAAACTCAACAATAATCAAAATAAACCAAACACAAGTTTAAATTAACTTTATTAATCGGTAATTTTCCAGTCGTTTGAAGTTTGAGCGTTACATTCAGCGGTTGATCCCATCGGTGTATTGCCGACTATTTGCGAAAACAACTCAACTACTTGGGAATAGGGTTACTACTAGTAGATTAGTTTGCTTCTAAACGTGAAATGATAGAGGTTGGCTACATGTCATGACTTTTACATACCAAGTAATCTCAAGATGTTGAATGTAAGATCATTTAAAAATAAATTGCATTAATGGTTGTGTAGTCATAGTTTTTATTGTGTCAAAGACTTCTTTGAAAATAAATGTTAAATATTGTCCTAAAAAGATTGTACGCTTAACACTGTTTAGCAAAAACATGTATGCTCTTGTTTTTATTTTCGTATTTTACCATCTATTTATAGAAAGTGTTTTAAGCAAATTATTCTATTCTAAATAAAGAATTATTTATATAGTTTTACATACAAATAAATAAAAAAGAAGTGTCTCTTTGCGATTTCAAATTAACTGCTTTTTACTGAATGCATATGAAAGTATATTAAACGGTACTTATTTTTGTATTTCCGTGTATCTGCCTGTCTGTTTGTTCCGGCTAATCCGTCCGTCCGATTATGACGGAACTTTTACTGGCGGATAGCTGATGTTATACTTTTATTTTAGAAAAAAGACTACCGTTCCGTTATAGAGAGAGATTCTTCCTTAATATATGCTTCCAGAATGATTTTTATTCATTATATTTGACTCAAAAACGACACTAGTCATCTCATTGTTACTTTTGGGTTAAATCTATGTGTTGGCGACTGGCTGAGATGCCACCTTTTCTTTAAAAACTATATTTTTATAATGACTTTTGGAACAGAAGAAATGTTCAGTTAATTGTCAAGTGGTCATTGCCTTGTACATAGTGTTATCCTGCTTTTCTATTAATAAATAGCAATTACTAATTTCTACAGTGTTTTCATCATCCTCCAATTCATTCCAAATAACTAAAGTCCATTTGATCACCAACACTATGACTGAATTGTCACTAAAATAAATTTTAAAGCTAGGGTAGCTTTCTTCAATTTATAATAAATTGAAGAAAACTCTTCCACCAGTTGTCCTAACTAGATTGCGGTCGGATTCAGTTTCACCAGATGCGGCTGAATATCAATATTATTTTACTTGGAACCTTCAATTCAATTACTCTATAATAGGTACCGGTATTTATGAGTTTAGTCCCGAAACTTTTTGGCTTAGCTGTCTTTGTTAAAAATAATTATTTATTAACTATGCTTTAATGAATTCCATTAGAACTAAAATAAAAATAAAACTCTTATTCCACTAAATTTCATTTTTATCATCCAACTTACTATAAGCTCATTACAAAAATAATTTAATTGAAACAAAATATATTTAAAGGTTCACTGACGAAATGTAAGTTCACCTCTTTCTAATCCCTCTGAGAATACAAACTTTACATAGCACAGGTAAATATCGTCCCAGGTTCACAAAAATAATTACAGCACATTTTAGCCCACCTCCATTTAATACGTGACCATCAAAAGCGTATATGTGTAACAGATGTAGAGGTAATATGCCAGGGTTGTCAGGCGGCTAGAAAAATACGGAAGGGACGCGCGAATGACGCAAATGTCCGACAGTCGCATACATGTGCTATTGTATGTACGGTGTTATGTTGTTGACCCCTGGTTCATTAGGGTGCGTACGCATTGAATCTCGAACGCTACAGTTGCGAATGCTCGGACAGGATACGTCAACGAATGTGTGTACTCCCATCTATACATACCACTTTAATGTTTGCGCTCCAAACTTAAATTGATGACGTTGCTCAAAAGGCCGCTAAGCTGAAGTTGGACTGGACTGGCCATGTCTGCCACATGCTCATTGAACTGTCGAAAAAATAACCACTTTCCGGTTCCCTGACCATAAAGAAGGCGTCGCGGCAGATCTCGTAGAAGATGGCGGGACGAGCTGGACTAGACCAGCGACCAGTGGACCACTCCGGAAGTCATGGGGAGGGGCTTTTGGCCAGCAGTGGGGTGGGGGGGTTAACGCAGGCCCACAGTATGAGTATCCTAAGGATGAAACTCATTGTGACAGTGTTTAGGTACTATCCTTTGCCGATACCAGCGTTTTGAGTTCGATGCACAAAAGTGTATCACAAAAAAATGCACGTTCGGCGTTCAAACGCAGATGGATCCACACCCTAACATAGGACATCGCCTGTACTAATAACGAGCATCGTACATACATTTTTAGGCTTCACTGGGTCCAAAAAACGGTTGGGTCGAATTAATTGTCGTTGCCCAGGTATGGAGGGAACATATATGAATGAATAAGGTCGACGCTTTGATATAGCTGTTAATGGCATTGCTCTGTGCAGTGAGTCTTATACAAATACTGGCTACTTGTTCTTTTTGACACTAACCCTAACTGGTGTGGTGGTTTGGCCTAACTTGGTGTCAGAGTTTTTGGAGAGGTTTGGTCAGAGGTGCTAGCTGCCGATGATTTACGATGTTTTCTTTCACCGAAGCAAGTGAAAATTATACAATATGCACACGAATCTGAAAATTAGTAGATGGTATATCTTGAGTTCGAACTTGAGACCTACGGACTTGGCAGTCCGACGGTAAAACCATTTACTGCTCTTGCTGCTTTCCATAATCAGCCTACAACCTATAATAAAGGGTGTAAAAATAATATTAACGAAGCCGAAAGGCACTGGTTCTCCCCGTAACTGCGATATTTTTTGTTGTAACTGAACGATACCTTTTTTTTTTTGTTCGGATGGGAAATCATCAAATGACTCCTTCCGCTCTGGGCGGAGCAGGAGGGAGTGTCAGACTTTTACTGACTAAAACCCATCCATGTTCCTTCATCGCCCTTTGTGTTCCGGGGCCACGGTATCTCTTAACGATAACTGGGAACCTTCTAGTTAGGGAGATATTGGGGGTCAAAGTTCCAACATTTTCAAGAGTATTTTTTTTTATTAATGTTTTTAATGTAAGATTTTTAAACACCTTCAGGACCCCCATAATATTCAATCCATCCATCAGCACAATGATTTAATTGCGTTACGTTGAGTCCTACCGAAAAACGTGTATTTCACCCCAAAAAAAATCATTTCCCAGCAAACATTTTTGAGTAGGTTTACATTGTTCGAGTAAGAAATCTGTTTACACCCTGTATACTGCTAAAACACAGGTCCCTTCTCTGGCCCAGTGCGTTGTGGTAGAAAAGGAAGGAACATGCCTGTTTCCTCAAGACGACGAATATGTTTTAATGTGCAGCTGATAATAAAATTGTGGCTAAATAACAACTTATTCTAAGGTCGGTCCGTAGATGGGTGACCATCTATTACACAAATCAATCAATCAATCAGTTTATTTGTGAAACATAGGCGTTTTACATAAATAGGGGGTGCGCTATGTTTTGTCATAATTAGGACATACATATTTATAAGTGACCCATTATGTGTCATTACATTATGAAAAAGCAGGTTAAGCCGTTGCTTTCGGCTGTCATTTGCAGATGTTTGACAGTGGTCACAGGTAGTCAGTGGCCAGAAAATCAACGAATTCATCAAGAGATATCGTATATAAAAAATGTTTATTTCGCACAAGCTACAACTGCACACACAATAAAAAAAAACTTAATTAAACCAAACAAAACAGATACATAAAACTGGTTAAATCTTGAAACAAATACAAGGGCTGTGCAATCAAAGCGCACACGATCGTTCACAAAATAAAACAGCATGAAAAATAAAGAAAAAAAATCTTTTCTAACAAAACAGAAAGCGATACTTCTAACTCGATTGGCCAAACCACTAGTTTGGCCTCCCGTATCTGTTTATTTTACCCCCAATATCGAGTAGAGCTTGAGCAAACATCGTTACAAAAATGAAGGAAGCCAAAAACACGTAGAGCCCGGTCAATCTGCAAATAGTCCAGCTTTCTTGACATCCCTGCCCCCTCTTATCGCCTTTTCTCATTTACCAAAGCGGGAGTTTTCGTAAGGATCTCAGAGGTCTGTTAAAGTTGGTCGCCTGTCGAGGACAGAGTAGCCAAATTGATTACACTAGATGGTTACGGATGACCAAATCTGTCACTAGAACAAACAAATGCTTGGACCGCAGCTGCGACTAATCCCGATATTAACTACACTTATTTTCAGAAAGATGTGGGCCGTTTATTGGAACGATGGTGTATCAATGCCTTGGCAATCGATTGACCTAAGTGCTTCGAGAAAGAGTCTTGCTCAAAATGGCCGTAAGTTCAGAGTTCCTTGCAAAATTCCAATGGTCTTTTAGGTATTTAGTCTGAACTGTCTAAAACTGAATGGACCGCGGGCCGTAATAAGAAGTATAAAGGAACAGTCGCAGACTAAACACCCATACTTTTATTCATTGAAGTCTATAATATATTGGGAAGGCATACAAGTCAGATAACTAGAATTAAATCAAATTTTCTCAAACATGCTTGGAAATTTGAGCATTATTTTGACAACCTTCTTCGAGATCAATCTAAATTGCTGTACTGGCCTATACATGACATGCAACCAGCGGCCGGCAAAAGTTGTATCAAAATCCATATCTGTCGTGTTTAGCAGCCAAATAAATTACAAAGTAAACTCGTATCTGCCGTGTTATTTAAAAATGGAACAATCTTTTACTCTGAAACATGGGAACCAAGGAGGTAACTTTTTTTATTTTATTTTTTCTTTCCTTTCTGGCTTCGCACGGTTTGTGCATTTAGATGGAGGTAACTTATCAAAGGTTTTATTTAAATTTCGAATTAGCTTGCAAATAGAAAGCGGTTTATCGAAAAAAAAAAAACAAATGAACTCTTCAACGCGAGATATTAAATTATTGTTGTTTGTGTGCATGATTGACAACTGTATTTTTAAATAAAAAGTTCTGCCTAGGTACTACTTAGTTTTAATTTCCTCGCATTATTTGAGAAAAGTACTATACAAGCCTTGGCCACAACTAGGCATTGATGGACTTACGGCCACATTTACACGTTCGTCCATCAAGGCCTCTGTTGCATGCTGCTGCAGTAATGTACTATATAAACTAGATATTGGAACGACGATCTTGAAAAGGGGTCGGACTGGATACAAAAGATGAAGGACAATTTTTTTTTTTTTTTTTATGGAAAGTGATGAAAACTTTCTATGTGGAGTATACAAAATGATGTACTGAATACGTCTGTCCATTCCACCTTGTATTAAACATAATCTTACAGCATAGTTCACTAACGGCCGTTTTCTATAACTGTTGGTTAATATGCCTACGTCCGTAGCTGTCGGTGTTTCAATACACAAAGTTAGCTTGAAATACGCTATCCGCGTCACCACTTGATTGATAGAAAAATCAAAGAAAGCTTTTCTGTGACGTTTTGTTTCTAACGGTCCGTAAACTAAATGTCAAACAGACAGAGATAGCAATCTTCCGTTAACTGTTAGTAAGTTATTGAAAATGGCCGTAAAATATTCGTTTAAGGTCCTAACACACAAAAACAACACTTAACACAAAACCGCATGGCAAAATTCACATGAAATTTAATTTATTTTCGCCTCCCACGAAAGCTTTTAAATAAATTTAAATTTGCCACAAGCTTTCATTTCGCCATGAAAGCCGGTAGGCTTCCGAGGTACCGCAAACCACATGCTAACAGGCTTTTCCACTTCATTGGGTAAACGTGACGAATGCCACTCAATTCGGTATCACCACAGAGCACGGCATGTCTCAGAACCAACCGTTCCAAGACATGTTAGTAGTAGTAGCAATCACTTCTACTGACGTTTTTTGAGATCTGCGTGACGAAAAAATCCTGACGAAAAACACCACCTGGGACGATTCCTAGGTATTTTTTCATCAGGATTTTTTCAGTAACAACTTGGAGTCTGGAGTTGTTCCCGGTTGGTGGCAATAGTGTTGGAATGAAAAACAAAATGTGACCAGTAGCGACATCTATGATCTCTCTAGGTAATGACTGTTTTAAATAAAACCGTCAGTCGTTCTCCAACCATCTTTTATTTCATTTCATTATAAATACGTTCGCATCCTTATCACATATACCTTCACGAACAATGTACAGAGGAGGCATGTGTCTTCGTAGTGGGAACTAATTCTCGTTCTTTAAATGTGGATTGAAGTTTTGACGATGTGATTCCGTTCTCTGTGCACCAACACGTTCGAACGTTTTCAGTATTTGTTGATGTGACGAATTGACAACCTCCTCCTTTTTTAAGTCGGTTAAAAAAGCAAGAATTTATACATTTAAAAAAATCGATCGATCCGCTTCTGATTCTGATTTTCATAAAACCAGTACTAAATATAATATAAATAAATACAGTACAGAATACAGTAAATACACAATACATATATAATAAATACACAATACAGAATACAGTAAACACAGTATAAATAAAATAACTCAAAAAAACAAAATCAAAAAACAAAATCACTGCATTTTCCAAGTAGATATTGGCTATCTTGTTTAAAAAGCATTAATTTTCTTTCAAATACTTAAGTAACTGCTATCTTTCACTCAGTGGTAAGTAAATATATGAGAAGGTAGGGAGAAATTACTTTTTCCGAATATTAAATAGTCTTTTAGTATTTAATTACGCCCGCGGCTTCATGAGCGTGGTGTTCGGTAATTGTGCAACGGGATCGTACTACCAGGATAAAAAATATCCTATGTTTTAATCCAGGTTATATACTATCTGTGTGCCAAATTTCATCCAAATCCGTAAAATAGATTTGTCGGGAAAGAGTAGTTACAAACATCCATACATCCTCACAAACTTTCGCCTTTATATTATTAGTAGGATTCTAACTTACTTGAGTACATACCATCATCATTTTGACGACCCGAATCGCGCAGCGGTAGTGAGGCTGCCTTACGTTCTTAGGGTCCCGGGTTCGAATCCCGGTTGGAGCAAATGTTTGTGTGATGAGCATGGACACTTGTTTCCGAGTCATGGATGTTTATATGTATAATAAGTACGTATTTCAAAAAAAAAGTATCTATGTAGTATTTCAACTATCTGGTGTCCACGACACAAGCCTCGTGGCTTAGTATGGCACTAGATGGTGCTGTGTGTTAATGTCCAGCGATATTTATTTATTTTATTTATCATCATCTTTGATACTACCGTTGCTTGCACACACACGTGATTTCGCCGTGAAAAACTACAATTGATTTGCTTCGAATTTATAATCGGACACGGCGCCACCACGGCACGGGGGTGGTATCGTCGCCGTTGCCGCCGTATCCGTTTACAAACTTCCAAAGCCACACAACACTGAACATAATAGATTTTCACGAAAAAAAACAGCCCCAAAAAAATTATAAACTGTAAAATGTATAAAATGGAAAATCTACCTTTTCAGAAATTTCAGGTTTTGAACCGAGCTATAAACAAAAGGGAAACAAAAGGTATATAATAAAAAAGATAATGGCAGAACCTAGTTATTTAACTTTACTTTTACGAGTTGTCGTTACACATTAAAATTTATTTTATACATCATAAAGTCATACTGTTTTTTAGGGTTCCGTTTCCAAATGGCAAAAAATAGAACCAGTGGCGTAGCTAGTTCTAGCAGGGCCCTGTATGAAATTTCTTTCGGGGCCTTCTGAACTCGAGTGCGGCGAATCCCAAAAGGACGAGAAAATCATTAATATTAAACAAATGCATTTCATCGCTTAAGCTGTCATTAAGAGAATGAGTCATGTGTAAGACAAAAAAATGTGTGACTGCGATCATGGCTCATAGATTAAATAAAGTCTTCAATGAATAGCCAGAAATTAGAGCATTCTGAAAGGTTTTAAGTCTGTATCGGAAAGCGAGCTCGAAAGATTTGTGCGTTCTGGAGGGCGATAGGTGAAGCCATCATCAAAGTACGAGCGATTTGAGATGTGGGACTTTTTCGTGGAAGTGAAGCAGTAACTTTGTATTTCATTAATATACTGTGAAAAACAAATTTAATTCTTCTGTCGAATGTGAATTGACATATGAATTTAGCGTTTAAAATATTGTTATTATATTATTTGGTGATACGGAACCCCTTGTGTGTGAGTCCGACTCGCACTTACGGGTTTTTATTATTTTCCCGACTGTTTTTTTTATAAATAAAGCTTAATGTTTATGTTGAATCTAGTAGCGTTTTTAAAAGTGGTATGTTATTTACTTAATCATTATTTTTAACACAAAATTGCTTAGAAAGATTGGCTTGGTCCTTGTACCTATGAGTATATATTTTTTATTTGCCCGATGCATGACGTGATTCAAAATAGTTTGATGCTTTAAGTTAACAGTTTATTAATCAACTGAATATGTTTTTATTTTTTTTTGTATATCGGTCAATCTGACTGTTTGTCTATCTGTATGTACCGGCTAATCTCCGAAACGGCTGGACCTAATTTGACGGGACTTTACTTTTACTTTACTACTTTTATTTTAGAAAAAGACTCAGACTGGGTTCTGTGCAAATTAAAACCCATGAAAATGTTAACAAAATCCGATATATATAGGGAAGCAATATTTTATGTTTATAATAATTCACGCGGAAAAAGATCGTGGGCAACAGTAACCAGTTACAAACAAGAATTTATGTGGTATACAACAACAAAAAAAACCCGGCTACTGCAAAATCACGCTCTAATTAAATTCAGAGTTTACAAGGTAAAATCGACTCCTCCTATTGTTGAAGTCGGTTAAAATGTAGCCAATGTTACCCGGGCCTTAATAACAAATCGATTGTCTCCTTATTCATCAAAATCGGATGAATAGTTCAGGCGCTACTGAGGAACATACGTAAATACAAACATTCATACATACATAGACTGCTAAAATAATAACACTACCTTTTGGCTTCGCCGTAGTCGGGTAATAATACCTAACAATCATTTCGTAAGATCAAAACTACAACACCATTCAGCGAAACACCACAAGTCATCACATACCTGCACTACCAAACACATTTTAACATAACCCTTGCAATACCACCCGCCCTTCACGCCGTAAAGACTCTGAAAAGTCATTACCGGGATAACTTACCGGTAACCTTAACTACATTTACCGTTATACCGGGTAAATTAAATTCCTGTTCCTTGCTTATATAACAAGTTGGGTGATATATCGTCGCTTGGTAGCTGCGTACAGTAATCTTGTTGGTTTTGGCTCTGGAATAATCTTAGTGAGGGTTAAGATGTGATGGCTGAGTTGAAGATTATTTTGATTGGAAATTAAGAGATTTGGAAGTGTGTTATGTCTTAATTTTGTTCTACTTTTTAAATGAAAATTGAAAATATGGAGTTACAAGCTTCTGCCAGCGGCTTCGCTTCGGTAATAGGCTTGTGTCCTGAAAAAAATCTAATTAGTCCGTCAGTTAGAGAATCAAAAAATATTTGACACGTATTTTTTCTTTTGTTACGTAAACCAAAATTGACGAAGATACGACGCTTTTAAAAATTATCAATACGTCACGCTGTGCTATATTTTTTAATGCGTTGTGACGTCACAAGCCCCTTTTTTTTTTTTTTTTTTCTGATGGGAAATCATCAAATGACTTCTCCCGCTCTGGGCTGAGCAGGAGGGAGTGTCAGACTTTTACTGACTAAAACCCATCCATGTTCCTTCATCGCCCTTTGTGTTCCGGGGCCACGGTATCTCTTTCGAATAGTCCCGCAGCCCCGGCAGGCTTCGGTCCTTGCGGACCCCTTCACTATTGCTGACTCTCTTTGAGGCGCGCGTGGAACACGAACGCGCCGTCGACACGGCCTGTCGTCATGAGACGAACGGACGGCGAGCTAGCCCATAGCTCCCCGTCTACAGGCCCGCGCCTACGGTGGCCGGAAGCCACCACGTGGCCCCCGACGCCCGGGGCGTCTCCCGCGGCGGCCGGGACGTGAGGATCTCTCCCTGTCCTGTTCCGCCACCTCCTTCGCTAGCATGACTGCTTCGCAGAAGGAGGTGACGGCGTCCCATTCCGTCTCGCCCCGGACCATGGATTGAACCAAGGCCGGGAGCGAGAGGTCGCCGCCGCCAATCGCCGTTACGAGGACACGGCGGTGCTCCGCCCAAGCGGGGCACACCTCCACCGTGTGCTCCACCGTGTCCTCCGGTCGATCCTCACAATGGTGACACCCGGACGTTTCCTCCCGCCCGATTCGGTGCAGGAACTTACCGAAACAGCCGTGTCCGGTAAGAACCTGCGTCAGGCGGAAGGTGAGGACGCCGTGGCGTCTCTCCAGCCACTCCTCAAAGAGGGGACTTACCGCCACTATTGTGGCGTGCCCTACGTCACAAGCCCCTACTCTCGAGTTTTGATGCGTTTTTATCTTCGTCAATATTCATTGATTTACAAAAACAAAAAATACGTGTCCATTATTTTCCAATACTCTAACCCCCGAATACTGAAACGTCACTCAAAATTTTAGGGGTGCTTAACATTTGAGCAGCTCCTAAACTTTAAATTTCGGATGGCCAAACGTCACTTTTGAGTATCTGTTAAATATAAGTGCTACTTAAATTTTGAGTGACGTTTCAGTATTCGGGGGTAACTGACGGACTAAATAGATTTGCAATTTATTGATGGTGGAAATTAGCCTATTGTCCCACGGGATTGTACTACCGGGATAAAAAGTATACCATGTGTAAATCCAGGTTATAAAGTATCTGTGTGCTACTGTATGAGTCATGTATACGTGATCCACCTTTCCGTCACCTTGCACAAATTATAGTGTAAAGCGACAGTACACAATCTGCGTTCATAGTCGGCTGTACTCATTCACGCATTATTCATATAGCATTAGTTACGTTGTAGTTAAATATATTCAATAAACCATAATCTTTGGCTATCCGTGACTTATCATTCAAGCTATCAATCAAGGTGTGTGCGACCCATTCAGCAGCGCATACATCTTTTTGGTCCTTCGAGCCGGATCGCCACTCCTGAAGCAAACAGTGCTACAAGCCGCACAGGTACGAAGTGTTTCTACTTACGATAGCGAATCGGTTTCACTGGTCTTCCACAAGCGGATCACCTCAGTCAGATTGAGAAGGCGCTCAATATAGTACGGAGAGATTCCTTCGGACCCTGTGATCGCCACAGGAAACATTAACATTTGGTGGTTCGGGAACTGCATCTCAGTGGGAGGAGCCCATTCAGCAGCGCATACAGCTAAAAACTACTGGATTGCATCTGGATTTGGATGAAATGTTTCATCCAAATCCAGATGCAATCCAGTAGTTTTTTCGTTAAAGAGTAACAAACATCCAGACATCCATACATCCATACATCCTCACAAACTTTCGCAATTATAGTATTAGTAGGATAGGATGTAATGTCAAAGGTTGTGAAGGCTCAGTGGTTAGTCAGTTGTAACTTTTCTAAAGCATCATGTAGCAACTTTTGTAAGTTTATTTTGGACTTGCACTTCGTCTGCAAAAAATGTGATAGCTCGGCTAATTTGGATGATATAAGTAACTATAATTTGTAGCCTATAGAACCCACAAATAATGTAGCTTCCCGTCACTTAAAGAGTTTTCGGAATCGGATCAGTAGTTCCGAAGATTACCCCCTATTTTACATCATTATAACATTAGTATAGATAGATAATATCACTGAAATTGGAAAGGAAAACGTCGGTAGGAATGGCGATTATCACACGACGCCTCTCGACCGCGTGGTTGGGAGGTGAAGTGGATCTCAAGTCGCATTGGCTACACACGTACGTGCACTGACCGACCGCGCGGACGAGGGCCGCTCACCGCCATTCCGCGCTGTTTCTGCCCATACATCCGCTTCATTGCTGCATCACGCCGGCCAGCGGTGTCGTTTGAGACTCGCCAAACATATAGGGTGTAATCGGACCCTTCACGAAGTCGGAAACCATGCATACTGTACATAAAACTAAGTAACTCTCGCGAAAAAACTGGAAAACTTTTTTGGGGGTGAAAAATCGCGTTTTACGATAGGACTCAATGTAACGCTCTCAAAACATGGTGCTAATTTAATAGTTTGGGGGTCGTGTAGGTGTTTAAAGTCAAAAAAATACATTAAAAACATATACAACATGTAACATAATTAACGCACATCCTGAAATTACTTTGTTCAGAATCGTTTACTGAATCGATTTCTATGATTTTGAATATAGGTAATTTTTTATCCCAAAAATAATTAAAGCTACTTAATTTATAGTCACACTACCCCTGTATAGTCCAAGCAAACTGAAATGGACCGTAACTCAAGGCAATAAGACTTTTAAAAGTGCAGTTTTATTTGTATTAATACAAATTCCACCATTCAATACAAAATAAAGAAAAATGAACCGTATTTCAAGCAAGTTAAGTCTTTACAAAAACAGTTGAAGTAAACTTGGCGATTTAACCGCACGCACACACTTACAGACACTGGATACAAAGGAAACAATAGTTACCCATACCAACAAAATGCAAAATATGTCGTACCAGTTTTCGTTCCCTTTCTCGTGCAAATTATAAACGTGGGATAGAGCGAGATAGCCATCATGACAACGGGCGGCGCGGGCGATGAAAGCTAACTTAAATAAATGTAAACAATATTTAGTCTCGCGCTACCTTCCGTACAGTGTATGCAAATATCGCGATGTCTTTCGAATAATTGACACAAAATGTTCAGTGAAATGGTGACTAATAGTGAGGCCTGTGGCACGGTGCAGTGTGGTGATAATGTGGTTCTAGCTGGCAGAACATTCAAGTCAACCAAAGGTATGGTACAAGAGCAGACCGCAGGGTAGGACTATGTTAGCTGCTACTTCGTGGCCATGGAACGTTCCGTCCGAACACAGCCATCGACAGGGGAGCCGATTGGCGTACACGTACTCGTTTTCAAAACGAAATATGGGATTAATTCGATGAGAATCCCCAATCAGCTGATTTGACGACTTTTTTTGTGGGGACGTATTAAATCGTTGGTTTATTTAAAAAAATTGGATAGTGAACGCTTTTGATAAAAAACGACGAAGTGCTTTCTAAATTAAAACATCAATTAAGAAAACAGGCATTAAAATGTATTGAAGTTTTCTATTGAAGTTGAGTCGAGCGACGACGCGACGTTAACAGCTGTCTCGAACGCGAGCGAATACCTACAAGGCTAGCAAGACTCACACAGTCGCATACGTAGGTATGAGACCTACGTATGCGACTGTGTGCGTTCGTTGATTTGTACTGTGACTACAACATTCTTCCGGAATTAGGAAAACTAATTTATTAAATAATCATTGCTTATACATGTTTAATTAAAAATTCAGTGCATGTATTATGATTATAACATAATAAACTAATTGGGGTGTCTGAGGGTGTGCGTTAATTACGTTACATGTTGTATATTAAAAAAAAACTTGTTAATAAGTTGGAACTTTGACCCCCAATATATTTCGGTAACTAGAACTCTCGGTTTTCAGATACGGTCTAGAACAAAAAAAATATCGCAATGACGGGGAGAACAAGTGCCTTTCGGCTTTGTTAAGGGTCTTGTTACACCCTTAAGACTACAAAAAAAATATAGTAATCTTGAACTCACTAATCCTTCTTGAGGAAGAAGAGGATTTACCCTGCAGAAAGCTATAAGCTGGTATTACTTTTGCATGAAATGTCTATTCATCATCAGCCTATTAATTGTTCCCTCTGCTGGGACACAGGCCTCCTCTCTAAGAGAGGGAATGTGCTATAATCTACCACGCGGGCCCAGTGCGGATTGGTAGATGTCACATGTCTTCGAATTTTTTGGTTCTAGGACATGCCGGTTTCCTCACGATGTTTTCCTTCACCGTTTCGAGAGCAGTGGTGATGAAATAAATTACACAAAGTAATGCGCCTGTCTGGGTTCGAACCCACGACTTACTGTTCGTAAGTCGGAGCCGCCACCACTGGGCCATGTCTATTGCTATAGTTAAAATGGCTATTGATTTATTTAAACGTCATCCTTACTTTCATTATAAAGCGAAAGTAAGTTTGTTTTTTACCTTTTCACGCATAAAATACTAAACCGATCATACTGAAATTTTGACAATATTGTCAGGTGTACAGAAACGGCCATAAATCACATAAATCTTTCATCCCGAAAAAAAGTACTGTTACCGAGGAAAACAACAATAACGTTCTTATGACAATAGATGGCACCACGTGTCTTTCGAATCATGATTGAATTATATGATTACAAGCAAAGTACAACCCGAATTGATTGTCTAAATTAACAAGCTAGTGTACAATAGTGGTACTAAAGCAACTTAAGGCGACTACAGGAGCTAAATTAGCAACTTTATTTGTGGTGGTTCAAACATCGTTTGAAATACTGTTAGAATAAAGTTCTTATCAGCTTGCACTACAAAGTGGTTGTTACGACAGTCACTGCGCGCCGAATAGTGCGAAATGAGTGGTTTTTTGCGAAAAAATCAATGAGATTGGACTAAAAAATAAAACACTATCATGCTAATATGTTGCTTGTAGAATTATGTGCCAAACAATCAGAATGATCGCATGTATTATGGTTTTTACTCGTTAAAAGAAATTTTTAGAACTAAGTTCGTGTTATTTTTTATCGAGTAAAATTAGTTGTATTTAGTTTTCAAAACACTATCATACTAGTATATATCCTGAAGAATATCATATATTTTTCTGGTTTGGTTTATTGCAGTGAATCATATGCTTTTCTTCATTATAAAACTCGCGTTTAGCTCCTGTAGTCCTCTTAACAACCACAAGGCATTCTCTACCAGTCAACCTTAGGGAAAAAAAAGTTGTAAATGCTCTTGACTTTATTTCGCAATAAAAGTACTGGAATGAAGACCATCAAAGGCAATGAGCTGATAAAAGAAAAGAGGATTAAGAGTAATTAATTCCATCGCTCGGTAAGAGCTCCAATAATTTCATAGAGCTATTTAGTACGAAAGCTATCAACTACGCTCACAGTTTTATCTGCGACTTAAGTTCCTCTCCTTCAGTGTCTATAATATGGTTTATTTCCCGATCAATAAATCTTACTACTATTATAAATACGACAGTTTTGATGGGTGGATGTTTATTACTCAAACATGCCAGAACGGTTGAACGGATCTGCGTTAAATTTGGCACAGAGATAGATAAATAGCACATACACTGACGGACGGATTTCATACACATAGTCTGAAAGAGGACATGGACTACTTTTTACTTTTTTTTCTGAAACATACATAATATTAAAATTTCCACGCGAACGAAGTAGCGGCCTACAGGTAGTGAACTAATTTCAATGACATTGTTTTATAAGAAAATCCATGAATGGATTTTGTTTTATTTTCACAACACAACACTAGAAGGATTCCTGAGGATTTATTCTTCGTTCGTCCCGAAGTTTTGTCCCACGTTCCAAAAAAATCTTAGATCGTCCCACATCACTTTTGAATTCCTGCTTCGTCCCAAATCACAAGTGATTTAAAAGTACAGTCTACAAAAAAACTAATGTATTTTTTGTTATTTCTAATTTATCGTAAATACGAGTACTAAAATATCGTAAATACTAAAACAATGTACACAAAAATAAACCTTACTGCTCTGAGAAAAAAAAGTAATTAGACTTGTAACTAAGAAAACAAATAGTCAGTTTCAGTAATACTTAAACAAATTACACTTACGACCGGGTTCGAATCCCGGTTGGAGCAAATGTTTGTGTGATGAGCATGGACATTTGTTTCCAAGTCATGGATGTTTATATGTATAATAATAAGTATGTATTTACAAACAAAAAGTATCTACTTTTGGTTTCGGAGCGTGAGAAACCTTTTTTAAAAATAAACTAATTACTCAGGATTTTTACCGAGGATAAAAATGAGAACACGTGCTGCCGATTTGGAGGCGAGTTTTATTCTAAATTTAAAAAGCATACATGGCTCATCCAACGGGCATAAACCGCTGAGCTTGCAACGATATCTAGGTACTAGCATGGAGACAAACATATATGTACTTAGCCTAATCTAGAGCAGACGGGCGAGGTGTATCCATAACTCCTCCGACCCTAAGAGCGAAATTATCGGAAGGTTCGATTTGAGAGTCATTCCGATAATTTTGCCAGAACAATAAACATTTCGGCGATTTTAGCCAGGTTATATAAACTAAAAACGTAAGAAAACTAAAAATAACTAAACCTAAGGTGACATATCCTAAATTTTCACTGAAGTTAAAGTCTTTCCTTTTATTCAAAACACTTTCGATCACTTCACTATGTTTTAACGAAAAGGCCATATTTTTCACTTCGTCTAAGCTAATTCCTTCTATATTCACTGCCCTTGATTTGGAAAGAGTGGCGTTCACGTGCAACTGGGGTAGTGTGACAATGGGAATCTTCTCTACAACTTCCAACTCAACTGAAATACGACGGTGAATATGAATTCCATAGATTTGCAGGTCACAAGGCTCGTCTATTGTCACCAGGTAAGTGCCGAATACAAGTTGGTTACTGATCTCTTCTCCGCATTGCTTAGTCAGTGTTGTTCTCAATCTACTATAAAGAAGCCAGCTAGCTGCATTGACTTGCTGGACCCTGACTTTCTCAATCTGGATTTCTCGTTGTTTACAGGGAGTATGGTCGTCTTCAAATTTCATCAACTGTTCTACACAGGTAAGTTCATAGTATAAGGCTTGATCGTCTGCAGTGCATAAAAACTGATCGCCAGCAGAGAGTGGTCGACAGGGTTTTATTAGCGGTAAGTATTTCATTCCTTTCGCCAGAAGGTAAGGATATTTGGGAATAATAGCTAAGGTTTTATTTTCGGATTCATGGAACATTGGTAAGGAATATATCTTAAAATAGTTATATGATGAGTTATCTGTAAGTGGAATTTCCATAATAAATGTAATCTGATTATCTTTAATGAATGACTTTACACAAATGGTCTCCTCTATTTTCAATAAATTTGTTTCTAGTGGGGGATACACTAAGTTCCCAGAGTAAGAAATCATTTCTAAATGATACAATAATTCTGTAGAGTTCACAATTGATTGATGTAACACAGATAGTTTACTTAACGCTAATGCTGTTTCAATTTCGCTTAGCCTAGCAAAGACAGTACGAAAACTACTCGTGAATAAAGAAAATAATCCCGTAAGGTAACTTAGGAAAATCCAATTGTTTTGCTTAGCAGATAAATCTTTCAGAAGCAGTTCCATCTTTGTTAGGCGATTATGAAAGTATACAGTGTTCTGATTTATTGTTTCGGTTACATTAATAAAACTATCAAACATCTTGGAGACAATTGTTAATTTTTTTGAAGCAATTATTTGATTATGATTTAATTTGGAAATAAGTTCTTCGTACCTAACGGCGTCATCGTGATCTAGGTTACCAGTTATTAATTTTATAATAGAACCCAATGGATTTATAAGACCTCTTTTAGAACGTTTCTGCGGAACTAGTTGTCGATATTTTTCCATAGTTATATCGCGTATAAACTCTGTATGTATTTTCATACTTGTGAATTCTTGAGTATATGATGCATTCCAATCGATAAGTTTACACATTTGTTGGTAGTTGGTGGATATGTAACTTAAATCATTATAAATCTTTTCTAAACTAATGAGCTTAACTATAGTCCAGTGATCAGTTTGAATGTGTGCCAGACCTTCTTTTACCGGGAATATACCTGGGTTTCCTTCAAGATTTTGCAGATGAAGGGCCAGCGAGGGTATCACTACCGACAGGATGCCGCACCACCTGCGGAGGGCGTTTTACATTTTTAATAGGGGTTTTAGTAATTCTTTCTCCTATTTGAATTGGTAAAATATTTCTTTCAGCCTGACCTATAACTTTTGCTTTTACGTATCTTGGTTTGTCTTTACTTTTACGCTTGTTCACGTCTTTCGCAAAAATAACCTCGCCTTCATTAAACTCAACTTCATCACCCTTTCTTTCCCTACGTTTTTCTTTGATTGCTACCATTTTATCTGTCAAATGTGTGTACATGACTCTGGTCCGTTTTGCATGATCCTTGACCATTTTTTGAAAATATTTCTTTTCTAACTCTATGCTAAACGGGTTATTTGTATCAGTGTGTCCGAAAACAACTTCGAATGGAGTGAGTTCGGTAACAGAGTGAATGGAATGATTATATGCCATAACTGAGTACGTCATTACTGACGCCGCATCTGTACATCGTTTTTCGTACTTCGCCAATCTGTATATTTCAATTATGGTGGAGTGAAATCGTTCTATCAAACCCATTGAATTGGGGTTATTGGGTGTACCAATGTGAAGTTCAACCTTATGTAAGCTTAAAAATTCTTTCATCAACTCGTTATTGAACTCAGACCCTGGGTCGGAACTTATCCTTTTAGGAACGCCGTAGTATGAAAAATACTTTATTAGAGCACGGACAACTTCTGGGGTAGATTTGTTCTGAATTTCGATAGCCTGACCTAGCTTACTAAAGGCATCTATAAGGGTTAGGTACGTTTTACCTTCAATACTAAAGAGATCTATAAATAATTCCTGAAACGGAGCATTCTGTGTCTGTGTCAACTGTAGGATAGGTTTAATGGGCTTTCTATCATATTTCATTTTCTGGCATGCCTCGCAAGTATTTATAACTGCCGCTACTGTCTCCTGCATTCTATCCCAATAATAATTCCTACGAAGCCTAACTAATGTCTCTTTGATGCCGCGATGGCATGTATGTCCTTCATGATTCTTAACTATTATAGTTCTCTGTTCTCCTTCATCTTCTACATAAATTACTCGTTCTGTGCATTCATAAAAATTAATCAAATCTTTCCTAAAAAGCTGAATTATTATATTACCGAATAATTTGCGATGTTCATTTTCTTCAAAATAAATAAAGTACTTAAATTTTGGTTTAATGTATTGTTTCAAAAATTCTTTTATCAATTCTGGATTATCTGTTGGTAAGAAAACTTCTAATACTTTCTGTTTAGCACGCGAGAGATCTTTCACTTGCATTTCATTTTTGAGCCATGAGAACACTAAAATTTGATTTGGTTTGGTGTCTATAGCTTCGTGTAAAATTGGTATTCCAGTGGACTCGTTTAAAGCTGAATGAATTGTATCCGATTTACTAACTTCTAACGGAATAGGGTATTCATTAATGATTTCGTCGGGAAACTCTATAGAACTAGCAGTCGCTGTTCTACTTGTGTCGGATATTGTTATAGTTGATGAATTGCTGCGTTCTCTTTTCTTTTTAACCGTGGACTTTTCTATAGCTACTCTATCTAGGTATTCAGTACCTTCTTCATCAACATTAACTGCAAGTGATTCGTTATCATCGTCAGAGTCTAAAGCATTAATTTTAATTCTAGAAAAGGCATCGGCATTGGTATTTTGTTTGCCATTTTTGTAAATCAATTCAAAGTCATAGTCTTGCAAACGGAGTCCCCAACGTGTAAGTTTACTACTTGGATCTTTCAGAGATCGGAGCCATACTAAAGGACGGTGGTCAGTGTATATGTAAAACTTTCGACCATATAAGTATGGTCTGAAATGTTTTACTGCCCAAATTATAGCAAGCAATTCCCGCTCGATTGTACTATAACGTGATTCGGTGTCGCTGAGAGTGCGGCTAGCGTAAGCAATAGGTTTGTCACTGCCAATTTGTCCTTGTGACAAAACTGCGCCCAGAGCTATGTTTGACGCATCAGTCGTAAGAATGAATGGTTTATCATAGTCGGGGTATTGTAAAAGAGGGGCATGTGTCAAGAGTTCTTTACATTTGTTAAATGCATCAATGTATTTCTGGTCGATTATAATTTTGTTTCGCTTTTTCAAACAAGATGTCAATGGTTGTGTAATTTTTGCAAAGTCCTTGATGAAACGTCGGTAGTATCCCACTAGTCCAAGAAAACTTTTAATCTCAGTCGTGGTTTTTGGTAGGGGATAGTTAAGTACAGCCGTAATTTTGTCGTCGTTAGGTTTTAGTCCTTCTTTGGTAATTGTGTGTCCAAGGTAAAGTACTTCTTTGCGTAGGAACTCTGATTTGTCTAATTGAATTTTCATGTTAGTGGCCCTGATTCTGTCAAAAACAGTCCGTAAATTCTGTATCATATTATCAAGGCTATTTCCATAGACTATAATGTCATCCAAGTACACCATACAGTGTAGTCCTTGTAATCCACGTAAAACATTATCCATTGTCCTTTGGAATGTAGCTGGGGCTGTTTTCAGACCGAACGGCATTCTGAGGAACTCAAAATGACCGTTTTGAGTGGAAAAAGCTGTCTTCTGCCTGTCCCTTTCGTCTAATTCTATTTGATGGTATCCACTGGCTAAATCAAGTGTAGTGTAATAAGTGCTCTTTCCTAACTTGTCAAAAAGGTCATGAATGTTCGGTAGGGGGTATCTGTCATCAATAGTAATTTCGTTAAGTCGTCTAAAGTCAATCACCATCCTATATTTAATTTCACCAGATGCGTCCATCTTCTTAGGCACCAGGTGGACAGGAGCATTCCAAGGAGAATGGGACTCTTGTATTACATTGTCTTTTATTAACTGGTCAACTTGTTTGTTAATTTCATTTTGAACAAACGGGGCCTGTCTATACGGTTTCACATATATAGGATCTTCATTTTTAGTCCTTATGTGATGTTTTACTGAATTAGTGAATGTCAAGGGAATTTGGTCACAGTAAAATATGTCTTTGAACTCCTCGCAAAGTCTATAAATCTTTTCATGTTCTTCCTCGTTGGTATGGTCTAGTCTGAGTTTCCTCAAATTGTCTTCAAGTAACTTGTCTATCTCTATGTCAGTATTGTTTTTAGTAAAACTTATATTACATTCATTATTTTCATATTTAGTCACTGTAAAGGGTTGTTTTATATTTAGTCGTTTTGGACTATCTGAAGTATTTTGGATGACTGTGTATGCGTATCCTTTTACGCAGTTTACTATAGCGCTAGGCATACACAGACCATCCTCAAATTCTTGAAAATCTAGAATAGCTTCACTTGAATATTGATTGACAGGTAACTTAACTCGTTGTTCTGTTCGTGACGGTATATCAAGAATATAATTTAAGTTGTTATTAATTATTGGAATACAAGTAGTGTTAGTTGTTAATACTTGGTTTTTCAAATCAATTACTGCGTTTAATTGTAGTAAAAGGTCATTACCAATAAGTCCGTCATATCTTGCATCAACGTCATACAAATAAAATTTATGCCAAATATGAGTTACAAAGGAAGGTAACGGAGGAATTTCCATTACTTCATCGTGTCTACTCGAAGCATGGGTGCTTACCACCTGAAAATGTTCTTTCCTAATATATTCACGGAAAAATTCATAAGCCTTTCGAGGACTTATGAATGATCTCATGCTACCAGTGTCAATCATCATTCTTGCGTCTATTTCTTCTAAGTAAATGTAGGGAAGCTTTAAATTTGGATCGCAATTTAGTTCTAAGACTTCTTGTCCTTCAACGAGGCTTTTTCCTGAAAATCCATTTTATTACTGTCATTTGTTGGTTCTAATTTGTCATCAGGTGCTTTAGAATCGTTCACGCACCCTTCGTTACCATAGTAATAGTTAATGTCGTTTAAGTAGTCATAGTCATTTGTTAGATTATAATAGTACGAATAAAATTCGTCATAAAATGGATCGTATTCATATAAGTAATCGTTCATAGTGAGTTCATTTAAATTAAAACCGTGTTGCTGCTTAGGTTGAGCTGTTCTCATAGATACGTCGCTGTCTTGATTTTGGGGTTTTAATACCTGGGGAAGATTCGATCCAGTCTGTTGCGGTAGTTTGTAACCGAACTGTAGGGGTTGTCTATAGCCAAACGGTTGAGGTGGCCTATAGCCAAATAGTTGAGGTGGCCTATAGCCAAACGGTTGAGGTGGCCTATAGCCAAACGGTTGAGGTGGCCTATAGCCAAACGGTTGAGGTGGCCTATAGCCAAACGGTTGAGGTGGCCTATAGCCAAACGGTTGAGGTGGCTTATGGCCAAACGGTTGTGGTGGTCTATAACCAAACTGTTGAACTGGCCTATAACCAAACGGTTGCAAACCCGCTTGGGGACGATACTCGAATACTGGCTTGAATGATTGACCTTGACCCATTGTTTGAGGTATCTTAATTTGTGTAGGCTGAAAAGGTACGGTAGGTTTATTCGTCTCTGGTTGGGTTACCGATGACCTTGAAGTTGATCCCGAAATTTGACTATTACCATGAATGCGGTTACGCATATTGTATTGATCTAAGAAATTGACTTCTTCAAGTACGATACTCAAAGCTGCTTCTAAGGTTGTAGGCGATTTAAGCCTAACGATACGCACCATATTTTCAGGAAGGTTGTACAAAAACACATTCAGAGCCGTATTGTTGTAGATAATTGCCTTAGCACGTCTTAATTCCATATCATCAATTGTATTCACCTTCGACATTAATAACGAGCGAACATTTTGGATTCTATTACAAAAGTCTAAAAAGTTTTCACCGGACTTAATTTTTAATGATTCTAATTCAATATTAATACATGCTTCACTACGAGGGTCTCCGAAATGTTGAATCAGCAATTCTTTGAATGCCGACCATGTAACAATATCTTCACGTTCTGATAAGAGCGCAGCTGCATCCTCTTTCAATCTACTCGTTAAAACATTAAAAACATAAAGATTTTGTTCTACACTGCCCTTAAATCGATCAACTACGTACTGACATTTTCTCAAATAAAGGTTTAACTGTCTTTTATCACCGTTATACAGTGGGATTAAGTTTACAATTTCGTTGGGTATTGGTGTAACTGGAACTATTGCGGGCGTGGGCGGCGTCATGATTATAGAGTAATGATTTGGTCAGAGGTTGCAGTTGGCTTTAAAAAAAATCCTATTAAAATTTACACACACACTTAAAATACAACAAACACACAATTAAAGCACTATTATAATCGGGAATACTGGATTATGTTTGGAAAATAAAATTTATAAAACTTCTATACTTAATAATGAAGAATTTGTGGAAAAGTTTTTCCTTAAAAATAACCTTAGATTACTATCCTTAATAGAATTAACAGTTAATACAGTTTATTTTAATCAATTAAATTTTTCAAGATTAGAACATTATAATAAAAATGTGAACTCTCTAACATTGACACTACTCTATGTTTTATGTTCTGTGAATTGAACAGAGATAAGACCGTATAATTTGATACAGAGTTATCAACTAAAGACTAAACACTGTTATAATGAGCAAGATTTGATCTCTAGAATAACATTTAAAACTTATGAAAGTATAGGAGGAATAGGGGAACATAGGATTGGCGAAAAGATTTACTCACCAACCGCCCGCGACTCCCATACTCGATGATTTCTGCACTCACGCGATTCAAAAGAATATTTATTTGGTTCGCGGATTTCCTCTGCTTTCGTAGGTTTACGCCTAATTTTTCTCTAGTCGAATTTGGACGACGGAAAAACGCGAAACTACGGATTCCAAGGAGGAAATACTACCGGCTGCGCCACTTTTGGTTTCGGAGCGTGAGAAACCTTTTTTAAAAATAAACTAATTACTCAGGATTTTTACCGAGGATAAAAATGAGAACACGTGCTGCCGATTTGGAGGCGAGTTTTATTCTAAATTTAAAAAGCATACATGGCTCATCCAACGGGCATAAACCGCTGAGCTTGCAACGATATCTAGGTACTAGCATGGAGACAAACATATATGTACTTAGCCTAATCTAGAGCAGACGGGCGAGGTGTATCCATAACTATCTATGTAGTATATCAACTATCTGGTGTCCACGACACAAGCCTCGTTGCTTAGTGTGGCACTAGATGGCGCTGTGTGTTATTGTCCAGCGATATTTATTATTTATTTTATTATTTAATGGGATTAAATGAAAGTATAGGGTTCTATTGATGACTTTCATTATAATTCTGTAAATACATACGTGTTACGATTGCGAATGATATTGCAATCAACATACAACCTGACAGTGACCGAAAAATTGGAAAAAAAAATTAGATAAGTTATTTAGGAATTTTGTGGGCTACCCCACGGTAGCCCCCTGGTAGCGGTAGCGCTTGTAACTTAAAAAATGTTTGGCAGAGAAATTCTGCTTAATAGCAGAACATAGTTTTAGAAGCTATACCGTCCTGGATTAATTCTTTCACTAGTAGCTCAACTAGCATTAAAAGTTTATGTTTCCAAACTTAAACGAATGCTTATCACCCACTTGAGTTGCGAGGCAGGTCCCGAAAGAAATACTCTTGACTTCAGCATACTAATCTTTTACTTTAAAGAT
This sequence comes from Xestia rhomboidea, assembly GCA_963853795.1. Lineage (NCBI taxonomy): Eukaryota > Metazoa > Arthropoda > Insecta > Lepidoptera > Noctuidae > Xestia > Xestia rhomboidea. The sequence continues at coordinate 16,336,546 of OY970776.1, forward strand.
CGTAAAAAGAAAATCAACTACGTTAAGTTTATGTCAGTTCAGTAATTTTTCATTGAAAAGACTGATCGGGTGATTAACTGGCGCTAGATTCTCGTCATGCATGTTTTTGTATCGTGATATCCTTTTCTGTTTTCAGTTCATGTTCGTTAGAGACAGACACCGATATAAATGAATAAATATCGCTGGACATTACACACATCGCCATCTAGTGCCACACTAAGCAACGAGGCTTATGTCGTGGACACCACATAGTTAATATACTGCATAGATACTTTTTGTTTGTAAATACATACTTATTATACGTATAAACATCCATGACTCAGAAACAAATGTCCATGCTCATCACACAAACATTTGCTCGTACCGGGATTCGAACCCGGGACCCTAAGAACGTAAGGCAGCCTCACTACCGCTGCGCTATTCGGGTCGTCATATAACATATAACAACGAACAACCAGAATAGTTGACATTAGATTAAATTTATTATACATCATCTGCCTAGCCTTTTTCCAATAATGCTGGGGTTAGCTTCCAGTCTAATTGGATGCTGCTGAATTACAGGACTTGGAGCGACTGTCTGTTTGTCCTACACAACCCAGTTAGTACTGGGTTATACGATACCCCTTGGAAAGACTGGTTGTCAAAAATTTATCATTTCAGCCGACGTCCACTGCTGGACATAGGCCTCCCCCAAATGTCGCCATATGAGGTGTAAAAAATTTCATATTCTTCCTTTACAAGAGCGAAGAAAAATTGCAGATATCGCTTTTCTATTTAGTATAATGTACGGATTTACAGACGTCCCTGAGCTGGTGGCCAAGATTGGACTTCGTGTACCGTCTGTGTTTCTTCGGAGACCTCACCTCCTTCATGTACCTATAGTGAAAACTAACTACAGGCAAAATACATATATCTTAAGGGCATGTCAAATGTTCAATATGGTGTGACGGGATGTTAAGCTTGATTTATTTACAAATCGTGTCCAGAAATTAAAAAAATGTTAAGTAACTTTTTCTTTGAAGTGTAACTTTGTTGTCTAATGTGTTTTATTTTTGTTTACTCTCTTCAGTTGTGTTTCTGTTTAATTCACACGCTGTTTGTACCGTTTTTGTCAATTTATACATAAGTTTGTGTAAGTGGAAACTTGTAATTGGCTTTCTTCGACATATTACTTCTGACTATTCGAATGTATTAGCTTTACAGCTAAAATTAATAAAGTAAAAATAAAATAAAATATTGCCTGGTCCCGTGCGTCTCGAATCTCAAGAAACTTTAAAACAATATTTTTTCAAAAATTAAATCTTATTAAGCCTATCTTTTTCTCCCACGGAAACTTTATAAATGTACACTCGGGGATAATGGAACTTTTCGTTAGATAAAAAAAATCGATATCGGATCAGTAGTTACGAAGATTACCCCTTATATACAAACTTGCAAACAAAATTTACCCTCTCTATAACACTAAGTAAAGATAATTATAAACGTTGGTAATGAATCTAAAATCTAAATTACTCGTTTAATGATCTTCAAAGAGGAACATGAAAGTAACATTTCAAATATTCCTCGGATTATCATTTGCTACAAAACTTGATAAAGACTTTTCCCACAAAATGTGCCTTAGGAACCGAAATAGACATCTATTTGAAAGCTGTTATTTTGAGATTATTGTTAAGATTTATATCTGTTTATTTACAACTGTCTGTATCTTAAGAGCCAACAATGTTACCAAACTTTTTGAGGATATATAAATGTTACAGATAAAGGTAGGTGTGAACATAAGCTTAAGATTAGCCGGCTAAACTAAGGTTTATCTTTGAGGTGGAGAGTTCATTTTCCTCATACAAAAGCAAAAAAGATATTAAACAATACAGCATAAACAATTCAATACAAAAAAAACTCCGCCGTTAAGCCGTGGAGGCATTGATAACTTGTTTCACACAAACACACGCTTTGTTCCCACAACACACACACAAACACGTAATCGTATGTATGTTCATTCTAGGCAATCGTAAGCCTTATTTAATTTTTTTTTTTTTATCTACAGTCCCGCCGAGTTTTTTCTGTAGTTGGGATAGAACACGTAAATGTAATATGTTTATATGTTTAAGTTATATTTTCAGGGGATATTCTCTTTAGGGTTCTGTGAAAAATGAAATTGGGTAGACACTGTTTTTTGCCAGTGTAAGCTTAGTGGTTACTTTACTTCAAAATCATAACATAACATCACGCCTGTAATTAACGAAGGGTTAGGCAGAGGTGTACCTAATAGAACACCCACATTTCGCTAGCTATGTTTAGTCCTATCTAAAAGGGGGCGAGCCTATTGCCATCAACCGGGCATAAATCCAGACTCCGTGCCTCCTACTGAAAAATTCCTTATGAAATAACCCAATAACAATTTGCACGACCCGGGAATCAAAACCAAGACTCATGCTTAGCAGTCGCGATTGCAATCACTAGACCAACTACTGCGGTAAGACTGGTGATCAGACTTTCGAGCCGCTTATTACCTGTAATGACTGTGAAAGCTGATCTGCCGGGACCAACAACTTAACGTGCTTTCCGAGGCACGAAGGAAGCTCAGTATGTAATGGGCGGTCACCCATCCACGGACTAACCTAGGCAAGCGCGGCTTAACCTAAAGATCAACCCGAGTTGCTGTTATTATTTAGTCACGATCTCCTCTACTACACTAAACTAAGCTTCTATACTAAGACGAAGTAACTTCCTCTAAATCACCGGCACCGAAGACCCAAAAGCACACGATTCCTCTCAACATAAATTACGAAATTCTACCTAGTACGTTGCCGTCGTTCACCTATGCGCTTTAATTTCCAACCCTCCAGCCATTCCTTCTAATTATACCCACCTTTAATTAAATCGGGGTAGATAAATTCTCGTCTAACCGTAAGGTAGTGTGGTTAGTGCACGCTTACGATTTAATTTGATGTCGTGAGTGTTAAATTGTCATGTCGTGACTCACGAGTGTTTTGTGTTGTCTGGTTTAAGTGTGTCTTAATATTTGCTGTCCTTTTTCTTCTTCGTGTCGGAGTTTCCCATTTCAGTTATTTATTTAAATTTGTTTCGCCCAGAACTCAGCCACGTCGACGGCGTTGATGGTGGCTTCGGACAGGTCCTTTAAAGTGCAGGTGGAATTGCATAAAGAGCAGGTAAGGAGGGCCATGGTTTGGGATGAGGCTCCACAGTCGCACTCAGCTTAATCGGAATACCCCCACCGGACCAAATTGCACTGAAGTCGGTTTAGTCTTCTGCTTTATACCTGCTCGCAGGAGTGGCTCCCCCTGAAGTCCGAAGAGAGGTTTCTTGCTCCTCCGAAAATGTTTAATGTTGTATCTTCTTTATGAAACAAGATCTGTATGTCGTATGAAAGCAAGTGCGCCAGTGGTAACATCGGCTTAGGGGGAAACTGGCCTCTGGTCCGCGGCCCAGTAGGATTAGCCAAGTTGTCAATCTAAAATCGTTAACGCTAATAGAAAACTAACCAAATGTATGGGAATTACATCATTTCAACGTTAAGTCACGTGGTCGAAACAAACGAATAGAAACTTTAAAGTTTAGTCAGAGCTGTAAGTTGGCTACGATTTGTATGGGATGTAGCGATTACGATTGTAGAAACAAATACATTTCATTCTATCGTCTTAACCGATGTAAACTTGTCTACGAAGTTTCTATTCGCTTGTTTTGACCACGTGACATAACGTTTACGATTGTAGAAAGAGAATCGATATGAATCGTTTGTAACTTGGCTAGGCCTGTAGTTTACACGGAATAGGAACAGTAGTGGAAAAGTCGGCCGAATGCGTAGGCCAGTTTACCACGGGAAAAAAGTATCGTAGTTAAATCAACCCATTGGGATTTTATTTCATAAAAATGAAAAAAAGGTACGTAATGAAACGTAAGTATCTGAATAATTATGTATACTTTATATAATTATAAACTCGATCATCGAACTCCAATTTTTTTATTGAACAAAAATCCCAGTTTTTTTTTATACCACGAAAAATTTAACTAATTAATTATTGGTATTCAGCAGCTGCGTCCGGTTATTCTGGAAGCAAAGCGCTAAGCTAGAACAAGTGAACCTAGTTGGGGTTGACATTATTTTTTCTTCTAAAGTTCTTCCTAAGTATAAATATTTAAAATGGATCTTTCGGTATACTAAAAGTCTCTTTAACTTAAAATTACCGTCATACACAACTCTCAAGCTCTCATAAAATGTAAAAAAAAAACACATTTTCAAACGGACAAAAAAATTCCAAGTTAAACTTTAAAACCACTTTCTTAAAAAGTCACGTCTACAGGTAAAGGGTTCCGTATGTGTTACGACTATGTTACATTAACATGCACATGGTGAAACTTGACTGTAGATAAGCTGTTCCTAATTAAGTTGAGGGCGGACCCTTTTAAAGCTCATTAAAATTAAATGTTTGCAGGCAACACTGATGCTTGATTGTTGGCAACATTGGGAGGTCTGTGTGTTTGTGTGACTGCGGTTGTTTTGAGGTTGATGTAATTAATATCACGTACCTGGGACGTGTAGGCAGATTTAATAAATATACTTCTTTTTTATTATAAGCTTTTATTTAACTTGTTTAAATGTGTATTGTTCTTGTTTTAATGTGTATTAGTCAAATCTTGCAACTGAATTTCTAACCAGTTCTCCCCATCCGATTGAGCTGAAATTTTGCAAACGCCTTTGGTTCTGGTGACAACACATTTTTATGGCATATATGACTTAATCCTGCAGCCAGGTACGCCTCCTCACGAGAGAACTCCTCAATGGTTAATAGCACGGAAACGAAATTAAGTATACGCCTTCAATAATTTTCTTCTTTTCATTTTAATAAAAGCTTGTAAATAAAATATTTATTTAATTTCAAAGTGCTGTGAATTTCACAATATATCTTACTACTATTAATGCGAAAATTTGGATGGACGGATGATTGTTACTTAATGACGCCAGAACGGCTGAACGGATCTGGATGCATATTTTTGCAGAATGATAAATCAGTTATTTTTTTCTCACGCCTTCACATCAAAATTTCACACGAGTGGAATCGCGGGCAACAGCTAGTGGTTTAGAATTAAGTCGGGCACTAAGGGTCTGAATCTAATAGCATAGCATACTGCGAACACTGGTAGAATATAAAAGAAAGAAGAAATAAAGATACATTTATTATACGGTGGTTTTATATTACGGAAACTTACTTTATATGTCGATTTACAATACTCCTGTGTATTCTTGGAAATAGAACACCCTATATTTATATTATTATGTATCCGGCCTGTGTAGGAAGTTTTGGTAAAAATTATGTTTATTACCATGTTTGATAGCTTCACATTGCATACACAATTATGGACTAATAGTTGTATACAATCAAATGGTTTCTTGTTCGTGTTAACATTTTTTTGGTACCCACTGTACCACATATTTCAATCTACTTAAGGGGACTACAGGAGCTAAACGCGAGTTTTATAATGCAAAAAAAGCATATGATTTACTGCAATAAACAAAACAAGAAAATATATGAAATTTTTCAGGATATATTCTAGAATAATAGTGTGTGTGGTAGTGTTTTGAAAACATAAACAACTAATTTTACTCGATAAAAAAAAAATCACGAACTTATCTCTAAAAATTTCTTTAAAAACCATACACAAATACATGCGATCATTCTGATTTTTTGGCAAATAATTCTACAAGCAACAAATTAGCATGATAGTGTTTTATTTTTTTAGTCCAGTCAATAGATTTTTTGTAAATCGCAAAAAACCACTCATTTCGCACTATTCGACCCACAGTGACTGACGTAACATAGAACTTTATTCTAACAGTATCTCAAACGAAGTTTGAACCACCACAATTAGAGTTGCTTGTTTAGCTCCTGTAGTCGCCTTAAATCTGTTTTAAACCTTTAGTAACCCTGCTTCATCGCAAAACCGTACTTTCCAAGTACAACAACAAACGTCCTATATAACCTTTACCTCGATGTAACATCTTAACGGGGTACTTAAACCGAAGATGTGAATGAAAACAACATTGTGTTCCATAAAATGGCTCATTAACACTTGTAGGTGGTGAAATCCTTGATTTTAATTACAAAATGGAAGTGGTAATGTTAGGGGTTACAGTCATATCTGTATTTGAGTGAATGAGTTTTTGGTTAAGATGGGCTTTTGTTTTCAGTTTCTTTGGAATACAGGGTGTTAACAGACCCTTCAGGAAGCCATCAATCAAGCATTCTGTATACCAAACTGAGTAACTGCGCGAAAATATTTCCTGGGAAACTACTTTTTTTTTGGGGTGAAAAATCACATTTTACGGTAAAACTCAAAGAAAAGCATTCAACACATTGTGCTGATGGAAGCATTGTGTAGTAAACGGGTCATGGAGGTCTTTAAAGTAAAGTTATAACATTAAAAACTTATATTAAAAAAAAAACATGTGAAAAAGTTGGAACTTTGACCCCCAATATCTCCGTGACTAAAAGGTTCCCAGGTATGGACTAGAAGAAAAAAAAAGAATGACGGGGAGACCTTTCGGCTTCGTTAAGGGTCTATTAACACCCTTCATGTATTTTTCTAGAAGTGGATCAAAATGGCGTTCTTTGATGATGTCTGCTTTCACATTTTCGAAAGCTCAACGTGACATCTCCCAACCAGCACTGGGACTGCGTGGTGGATTGCAACCACTGTCTATTCCTCACAGGTCTGTGTTCCAGCAGGAGAAACCTGATTTATTTGAAAGTTATCAAAATGAGTACATTTAGAACTTCGCCGGTACTTCTCACTCAGAAACCAGGACCATCCAAAAACGCGTTGGGTTGACGATATCGTCAAGATCGCTGGAATCGGACATAAGGGCAAGAAGGGGTCCGCAAGGGCCGATGCCTGCCGGGGCTGCGGGACTGTTCGAAAGAGATACCGTGGCCATAAAATACAAAGGGCTAAGAAGGAACATGGATGGGTTTTTGTCAGTCCAATTCTGACAATCCCTACCGCTCCGCCCAGAGCGGGAGGGGTCGTTAAATGATTTCCCATTCGAAAAAAAACGGACGCACAGAATAGAGAAGAGTGTCAGAAGAAAGGGGAGACCCATACCCAACAGTAGGTTGAATGATGATGATGACTTCTCACTCAAAGTGCATTATAATGCTTGTGTGTCTTTCGGATCACAGATATTATAGGAGAATACGGCGCAGAGACTGTGTCGATGCAACACATTTTCTTCTCACATTCTTCTCTGCCAACCGTTACGCTAACATCCATTCCCGTTTCTTCAAAATCTATCCGTCTTCATTAGCTTTTGTCTCCCTCTCTATCCATTTGCATTCTTTTATATTCGTCACTTATTTAGAGACGTTAAATCCATCCTCATTATATTTATACCAATGCAAAGTATTAAAAGCTTTAATTTAAGTTTTAAGCACCGAATATTTTTGTTACACGTGTAAGCGATTATTCATCTGACTCAAAATAGCTAGAGATCAATTCCCAATTATTACACTCGCGAGCAACGTTTTAAAATACGTAATTTATTCAATTAAACGTCCATTGAAACGTCCATTGAAAGCTTGATTAAGTTATAAGCTAACACTAACATACATACATACATAAACTCACGCCTTTCTCCCATAGGGGTTGGCAGAAACCATAGAATGCCACCTGCTATCATCCTTACATATATACTTTTTTTTCATAGTCCACGTTCATACACTTGGTAACACCAATAAAGGAAATAATCAGTAAGTATGCTTTTATTAATGCAATTTGTATAGGAACACGTACTCTTTACGGTACCCACTACTTGTATTACAAATCATACCTATAAAAAACTCCGCTGGTTCACGTAATCAATGGCTTATCAGAAGTTCACTAATACCACATCTCAAGAAATTGCATTCATTGTTTTGACGAAACTATGAATGATACGCCTGCAGAAGCTGCTCAAGTTGCAACAAGAAGTCAGTCAGTGAACCGTCGCTGCCCAGCTTCACTGAAGGATTGGCTCCAGTGAAGCTGGGCAGCGACGGTTAGCTTTATCAATGGTATAGAGAAGGTATCGAGAGACTAATGCTTGGAGTAAGCCGCCAACGTTAGATTTCGGTTTTATTGTTTTAAAATCGCTACGGAATCGCAATCTGACGAGTCTTATTGTGCAGCAGGAGCTGAGGTGTGTTCGAGGTATATCCATCAGCGAGTGGACAGTTAGAAGACGCTTGAAGCGAACTATCTTACTCCAAAATGCACGCCAATACCTTGAGTCAATTTCGACTCAAACTTGCGAGTTATTTATTATTATAATGAGACTGATGTGTCCCACTGCAGGGCAAAAGCCTCCCTTCTCTCTTTCCATTTATCTCTGTCTTTGGCTATTTGGCCCCAATCCGTTTGATAAGAGTCCAGTTCGTCACGCCATCTCCTTCTGAGCCTACCACGTCACCGGGTTCCGTTGTCCGGAACCCAATCCGTGGCCACTTTGGCCAAATTTTGATGCGACATGCAACAGATGTCGCCTACCCAGTCCCATTTTTATTTGGCGGCTGTGTTGCAAACGTCTAAAAAAGAAAATAACAAGAAAGAAATAATAAAAAGAAAATAAAGAGGATAACGTTATAGGTACTTTCACAAAATAACCAGCTCATATTATTAATCCTTTACCTGTTTGCAGATCATCAAGCGAGAGCTAACAATCTCGGATTAACTAAAACTTTTATACCCTTCAAACCTATTTTACCAAATCAACATCAGAATTCAGGCGAGCCTACATAATCCAATAAGTAGATCGGAATATACCTACCTACCTATGTATACAAGTTACTACTTACGCCAAAAGTATTTTCGTCTCCAGGTGAAATAAATTCATGAAAAACATGAAGAACAAATCTGACAAAAACATGGGGATCAAACTGAGCGAGAAAATATTCTGAAATACTTTTTGTAACTCGGGTATAAATGAGTTGTCTGAAATAAAAGTTTGTCATCGTTTGAAAGCTATTTTTATGGAAGCTAGGAAATATTTATGGAGACGATATAATTATAGTCATAATAGGCGAGACGACAAAAAAATCGAATTAGTCCGTCACATAGATTATAAAAAAATATTTGACCCGTGTTTTTTCTTTTGTTACGTAAACCAAAATTGACGAAGATACGACGCTTTTAAAATTCTCAATACGTCACGCCATGGTATAATTTTTAGCTAGTTCTGACGTCACGAGCCCCCACTCCTGAGTTTTGATGGGTTTTATCTTTGTCAATATCATTTGACATTGTATATCTAGTAAATTTTGACATTTCCTTCATAAATAAAAATTCTGTTTATAAAACTTGACATTGTATAAAAAAATCCCAATTTAGTATCAACAAATTTATAATTTTATTAATGGGGACTTTGCATTGTTACGACATAAAGAGCTTTGTAAATTAATTTTAATATTTCTACACCGGCAACGGTAGTGTATGTGAAACTGTATAATATTAAGATCTCAATGTACCGTATACTCAGAAATAAATGAATCTATCTATCTATCTATCTAATATTCATTGATTTACAAAAACAAAAAATATGTGTCCATTAATTTCCAATACTCTAACTGACAGACTAAATAGATTTGCAATTTTTTTATACTGTCGTCATGCCTATTATGTTGTGATTTGCGCGCATGGAGGTTTGAAAAAAAACCAAGGTAACAAATTACTGGTATTCAAAAATATCCTAGCATTAGTATTAGTAAAGTTATAGTATATCCAAATACCGAATACGTTCAGACGTTGAAATAATGGTCACCATTGAATTTCCAAGTCTAGCCAGATTGACGTGCCTAATATTATGGTGATTCTTACACAGCGTGTACCAGTATGTTGTGGTCATTATATCAGGGTGCAATTCAGATCATCAAACTGAACAACTTTCTCCATGGGACCAGCACCGACATCGCGAAAAAGCAATCGAAAAAATGTTCTGAATCACACTCTGAAACATGACCACGTACAAGTTGTATATTAGCATATTCATAATTGATAAATTTATGCATTATCTATGTCGATTACGTCACTTATGTAAAAGATATTATAATGAAGATAATACTCAAACCTGTCAAATATTTAACGTGAATCCTAGAAAATTATAACACTTATGAAAATGAATGAAAATGGGTTGAAATTTCATATGATATACCTACCTATTAATTTTACTGTCACGTTTATTTCTAATTTAACATCTGCATGTAGCAAAGACAAGATTAAATGGCTCTCAAGAGCATTGAACTAACCCTATCTCGTAATATAAGCGATCGTCTCGCGAATAATTGTGTAGCATATGTTTTGTAACTTCTATGTTAACCGAACGCACCTCTGACTGGTTGACGATAAAGGCGAAAGTTTGTATGTGTATATGTGTGTATGTTTGTTACTCTTTCACGCAAAAATTACTGAACAGATTTGGATGAAATTTACCACACAGATAGTTTATAACCTAGATTAACACACAGGATACTTTTTATCCCAAAAATATGATCTTGGGGGACAATTATTGAACTCTAGGCATAAGCTAGTCTATCAATAAAAAAACCGGCCTAGAGCGAGTCGGACTCGCGCACCGAGGGTTCCGTACAAACTTTTTAAAGGACAAACTTAACTTTGCTGTTCAATCCCTAGAAACGGCTATTGCACCAACCGCAAAAAATAAGTTTGTTATAGTAAAATCGCTTTATTTTTGTTATTAAACTACAGTTTTCAGATTTTTCCCTTTACATGTGCTGTAACTACCGGGAACTACCATATGGGTTTTCGACCCAAAACCTATAGGGTACTTCTGGTTGACCTAGAACCGTTTTTTTTCCTTTTGAGGTACGGAACCTTATAAATTAATGTGATGGTCGCGTATTTGCACAACATCGCTTATATTAGGCCACAGCTATGTTGCCCAGCAAATTATTGACACATTACTCTATAATCCCCCGATCAACATGCCATAATAAGGTCTGTCTATAAATCCAAATTATACCAAATACCTTCAGCCCCCACCCCCGTTTTGGACAATATCCAGGCCAGTATTACCGTATGCAAATAGCAGCAGTAATTCTACCCGTGTGTCTACCAGGTTATTATCATGAGGAGCAGTTCCCCTTTTTATGGTGCCATCAAAATCTTAAATTTAATCAAGTTCGGATGGCTCAGCCGTTCCTACGGTTGAAGATTTCGTTAGAGAAATTTTTCGGAGGAACTGGGGTCGGGGCTTTTTTTTTGTAAGACCCTAGTTAGGTGGGCATAGAATTCAATTCAATTTGACGGCAAAAGATAAACTAGGTCTTATATTAGTATGAAAGGTGTATAATTGTGAAGGTCTAATAAAGGTAAAGTAACATTCTATTAGCGAATGCGATTTATATAACCTTGAAAAGTTTGAAATTGAAAAGGGCTTTTTAATGTTCTAATTGAAATAAATTATTTGACTTTAGCTTTGATGATTGAATAGTCAAAACTGTATTGTATAAGTTAACAATAAGCTCAAGGCAATTGTTGAAAAAATGTTGTATTAAAACGAAACGATTTAAAAATGATTGGCCACTTGTGTGTGCCGTGTACATAAAGAAAACTAATCGAGAGTTCGTTAACCCCGTACCTCATCGTATATGTTCCATCCAAACTAGTCTCCTAAAGACATCAGGACCCATTAGACCCCAAAGCCATTACCAACACGTTTAGACAATACCTTATTTTGATGATTACATTTTGATTAAACACCACTTTACCGTAAATTCTCCTGGTATCATCTCTCAGTCATCTCATAAGATGCCCATGGGAATAGACGAGAATATTTCATAAATACAGTAGCAAAAAGAAGCGTGGAATACTGACACTGTTTTTCCCAGAGGTTTTTACTCAAGGGACGCGAAATACACGTTTAATAATAATTTGATTATTCTCGTCAGTGTGCATATTGTTGGGACGGCTGTTTTACGAAAATATTCTAGATTACGTTCTAATCTAGAATAGGTAGAGGAGCATGTGGCTAAAAATAATAACAGCCGCTCGGGTCGATCTTTAGGTTAAGCCGTGCTTGCCTAGGTTGGTCTGTGGATGGGTGACCACCCATTACATACCGAGTTTCCTCCTTGCCTCGGAAAGCACGTTAAGCCGTTGGTACCGGCTGTCATTTGAAGAACTTTAACAGTCGTTTCAGGTAGTCCGTGGCTTAAAAATGTCTGACAACCAGTCTTACCAAGGGGCATCGTATTACCCAGTACTAACTAGGTTGTGGAGGTCAGATAGGCAATCGCTCCATGAAAAATACTGGTATTTCAGCTGCATCCGGTTAGATTGGAAGCCGACCCGAACATAGTTAGGAAAAGGCTAGGCAGATGATGATGATGCCGTTCGAATCTAGAATCTAGATTCGAGAATAATCTTAAAAAGTTGCACTATTGAGATGTGAAGAAGATTCGAGAAATTTCCACAGTTTTCTGGATCAGATTGGTGGGCATATCAAGAGCCGTTGGGTTTGCGGGAGCACTCAGTCTGATTAAGGTGATACAATGAAGCGAATCAAAGTGAAGTTAAAGTGCGATCTAAGTCAATAGTGACCAATGGTGAATTTGTGATGAAGAAATAAGTAGTTTGTGTTAAATAAAAATGTTTGGTGACCAACTGGTACTGGTGTTTCAATTTATCCCACACCCAACTCGTTACAACTTTATAATTGTGAGACAGGTCGTGATCTCTGAAGCTTTTGGCAGCTTCACCAAAGTGACAGCGATGAGGAGAACAGCAGGCGTATAGAAGCAGCGAGGCAGAAGATCGTGTCGTCGAACTAAGTGCCTATGCTCGACGACCTGACGTGACGTGATACCTACGTGGAGCCAAAGACTCGACACCCACTTATCCACAGCCAGCAGGTGCTCACGTTCAGCAATAGTAGCAGACGTGTTCAGTAAATTGTGCTGAACTACTCTGCAGAGTGGCTCGCCCACCGTCTTTGAGGAAATGGATTGTCGGGTTCCAACATTCGGGCAGGCGAGTTTCCAAGCATCGATAACCTCGGAGAAGCACAGCACATCAAACTCAATCAGTTTTCGATCTAAATATTTTATAAGCCTTCATAATTTTTTATGATTTCGTTTATGTAAAATTCTTTCCAACTCGGGATTTGTATTAAGAATTTCAAATAAGTACAACGGTTTTTGTAAAGTAAAATATAGTTTTCTAAGAATTGAATATTGAAAATCATCAGTTTATTGAATTTATTTTCGACACGTTAAACGTAATTTCGTAGTATTTCAATTCGATGTTTTATCTATTATTTATGATAAATGTGCTATTTTCTTGGAATATTTATTTTGTGTTGCGGTCTTTAATAAAAGATTCTCAACAAGATCTATAAAAGAGTTGCTGGCCAATACTGTAATTATGTGACAAAAACTCATTACTATAATGGTTGTACCCTTAACGAAGCCAAAAGGCACTTGTTCTCCCCGTCATTGCGATCATTCGATTTTTGTTCTAGACCATGCAAGCTGTCAAAGTTCCAACTTTTTCACAAGCTCTTTTTAAATACAAGTTTTTAATATTATATCATCATGATCTGTCAAATGACCGATTTGTTCGAGACGCCATTGTTTAACTATTGTGTCTACTTCGTGGACAGATCATGGGATACCTCCACGACCCCCGTTCTATTCAATCCATCCATCAGCACAATGTTTTGTGAGCGTTACATTGAGTCCTACCGTAAAACATGATTTTCACCCAAAAAAAAAGTCGTTTCCCAGCAATAATTTTTGCGTAGAGTTACTTAGTTTGATGTACAGAATGCTTGGTTGACGGCTTCGTGAAGGGCCCGTTTACACCTTTTATTTAAAACTAATTTACATTTCTAGACAACCAGAACCCATTATTTAGATAACAAAACGAACAAAGCTTAGAAACGACATGTTACCGACATACAACGAAATAAATACGGAGGTAATCTGCCTGTAAAACGTTTTCAATGAGTAAATTTGTATTTTAATCTGGGACGAGATGGGGAAGTAGAAACGGTTTAGGCCTCAATTCCGTTGTTTTGGAGGGCGATTCTCTATCCCTCTCTAACATATACTATAGTTCTACAAACCAGAGGGATAGCAGATGTGTAATGCAGGATTAGGAGTTAAATTTGTTGCTTTGTATACGGTCCTCACGTATTTATATTATTCTGTTTAACATGCTGGTTTAATGGTCGAGATTATTGTACCGTTACAAATTAGAATTCGATGTTTCCGTTTTCAATTTTGGTAATTGGGACTATTTTCTGGTTCATTGGTTACTCATTAATGATACTAGTAAACTGTTCTGGTGACATAAACACTGAATATAATGTCAATGTGAAAACGGAAGAACCATAATATTATTCTCCTGTGAAAGGGTGTGAGGGTTCCGTTTTTTGCCATTAGGCAACGAACCCTAACTAAGCATATGAATTTCTTACTCGTTATCCCACAGTTCTACATTTCGGAACGATCAAAAGGCTTCAATCTTTTGACTAACTGACCAGCTTGGACCTTTACAATGCAAAACGCATTTCATCATCAGCCACGTTGTTGTGCAATGTTCCCACTGCTGGGACACAGGCCTCCTCTCTAAGAGAGGGAATGGGCTATAATCCACCACGCGGGCCCAGTGCAGATTGGTAGATGTCACATGTCTTCGAAATTTTTGGTTCTAGGACATGCCGGTTTCCTCAAGATGTTTTCCTTCACCGTTTTGAGAGCAGTGGTGATGAAATAAATTACATAAAGTAATGCGCCTGCCTGGGTTCGAACCCACGACTTACTGTTCGTAAGTCAGTGCCGCCACCACAGCCCTAAAAAAAAAGGAATTTAATTAAAGTATTATTATTGGCAAATAGTTTCATCTGCCTAGCCTTTTCCTAACCATGTTAGGGTCGTCTTTCAGTTTAACCGGATGCAGCTGAATACCAGAATTTTACATGGAGCGACTGCCTATCTGACCTCCACAACCCAGTTAGTACTGGGTAATACGATACCGGAAATGGCTAGGTAGAAATGGACCCTAAAATCTGTGCAAAGTGTCAGAGCCACTCACATGAGGTCATCAATTTTACTTTATACCCACTTGAGAAACATGTTGGGTAGAATATTTGATATCGTCTATTAGAATTTCTCAAACGTACGTGAAATTCTATCGAGAATAAGCAAATGTTGCATGCAAAATACATTGGATGTGCCAACCGGTTTTCATCAAATCGTAATGACCATATTTTGGTTAAACAGATCTATTTATTTTGTATTCTGAAACATATGGAAGAACGTGGCATAAATAATAACTATTTTGAAATACGTAAACCTGGAAATTGTACAACATTTTCCTAAAAATAAAACATATGTGAACCTCGTTTTTCTGGATGATTTATTTTGCAATGACTGTAGCACCAAAAAAAAACACTGCTGATAAACCTATCGTATACTGGTCTATAAAATGCCACCGACAATAAACAAATATTACACCAAACATCAAATTCTCCCGCTCTATTTGACTAAGACCACATTAAAGGGCCCATTCTAGGAAAATATTAACAGTTCGTTAAAATATTTGCGCAGTTGTACAATGTTTTTTGACTACAGTTAGCTGCATGCACCCGGGCAACAGTCTCCACTCAATGGATGATGATGGCTGAGTCAAAATCATAATCAAAGACTGTAAGTAACGAATACATAATACCTCAAACTGTTTGTGATTTCTATTTGTGTATATTTTCGATTTAAAGAATGATTCTTATACAATTAATTCTAAAAAAAACTCGAATACTTTCGCTTCGTTGTTCAATGGAATCATACCTCCGCCAAGTCTTCCTGGCAGCAGTTCAAATCCTTTTATTCATTTTAATTTAGCTGCTTAATGAGGCAATATTTTGTACGAAAACTCATCCTTAATTATCTTTGAATCTATTCATACGTCAAATAGATTTATACTGTCGATATAGCATTATGTAACGCTTATTATTGCAAAGATAGCAAATGGGGCCCGATTTGAATGAGATTTCATTTCAGCTATATCTTTCGGTTAATTTCGGGTTTTATCGGGCCAATTCAGGGAAGAATTTGAGGCATTATGTACATATATTGGCTGGGATTACGTTTTTATGACAGTTTCGTGGAACTTGGTAATGCAGGAACGTGTTCGGTTATTGAAAATATCTTTATAATGTTTTCCATTAGCAATAACATGCCTTGGGTCTATATCATGGGTATCGTTATGGGACTCGATAATATGACAGTGATCTTCTTCGTGCCCTAAAAATCTAGAAAAAATATATGTTTAGGTATCAAATAGGTACTAAACTAAATGTCGGCAGTCATCTTGACATCAGAATGACTGCCCAACTTTTAAATTCATTTTCTCAGATAGGTTAGTAGTAGTAGTAGTTAGGATAGTTTAAACAAAGGTATCAAATAGTAGCAAATAGGTATTCGATTTTAGTAATAGTTTAAAGCTGATCGAGAATTTTGGCCAGTCATTCTGATGTTCATATCTTCTTTGTCGTTCCTTCATCAACATCATTCTCCTGCCCTTATCCCAATTTATTTTGGGTCGGCGCAGCATGTCTTCTTCTTCCATATTTGTTAGCAGTCCTTCACACAGTCCATCCAGTCATGGCATCACTCTAGGTAAAAATACTAGCATTTAACTATACTATTATTATAAAAAGGTAAAATTTGTTTGTTTGTTTGTGTGTAGAGGGTAATCTTCGGAACTAATTATCCAATTCTAAAAATTCTTTCAGTGGCAGAAAGCTACATTATTCGTGAGTGGTAAAGGCCATAAATTATATTTATATCATGCATATTAGCCGAGCTATTACAATTTTTGCGGACAAAGTCGCGGGGGCAGTGCTAGTTTTTAAAATTAAAACCTGTTTTAAGAGATTTGTATGAGTAGATGGTTTTAATATTCTATGTAGGAGCAACCGCAGCTTCCATAATACCTATTAGCAGATTTATTAACTCTAACAATGCTGATCCAATTCTCTTCCTCATGAATATTAATGAATCAATTCGCACATATTATCTGAGTGGAATTAATTTCGATCATAAAGACGCTTAGAAGATTGCTCACACGTTCAGCGAAGCACCCTAAATCGTACCTTTTGATGATAACGATGATAACGATAGCATCTGTAAAGATACAAAATTTTAAATGAGTCTGAATAAAAAGTGAATCCGAAGTACATAAACCTAAAATAATATTAATAATTTAATTATCGACACAGAAGCAACAGATATGAGAAGAAGTATATACAGGGTGGATTTTTTAACGTCACCAGAAGGGAAAGTACTCTAAATACTGGAGATAGCAAATTTTACTCAAAGAAAACATTCCTTTATTTTTAAAAAGAAATAAATCGGCATTTACAGATTTTCGAAAAATCGCTTGCCACGCTCGGGAATCAAACCGACTGAAATTCGGAAAAATAACTTCCCATATTTTTTTGACATCAATCGATAGGATCAATCAATCAAATGGATCAAATCTCTCTAACATGATAAATTAAATATAAGGAAAACCATCAAATTCCTGATCGAATCCAGGACTCCATACCGGCCCGCTTGCGACCACCCATGTTAGTTATATCCACTATATTAACTCGCATTCTAACCGCGTGACGGATCACAGCACAGTCCCACACTGACGAAGCTTGTCACAGCGGTAAGTACCATAAAGACCGATTAGAAGTTGCACAAAAGAAGTAATTACCCTCAGAATAAAATAAAGAGAAAATTAAATCTCATTCTCGTTGCCGACTCGTAGTCATACTAGATTATCTCACCAGTATGACAAACAGAACTTTTTCCTCGTTTGTCACACCACTGATTTTTCCACACCATGTATACGATAATTGCTAGTGTAGTGCCTTTATATTCTTATCAAGTTCTATCACATCTAGATTCAATCTAGATCAACATTTATCGTAATTCACATCACTAAAAAAAGAAATAGTTCTCCCCAATCAACAGTAAAACGAGAAAATGAAACAAAATTCAATAAACTTTATTACATGAAACAAATTAAAGTCCCCCCTCACAAGCTGGGGTTCCGTAACCCTTGGGGTCCCACTTATCTTGATTACGCAGCGTTTTGTGAACCCCGCAACACGTAGTGCCAGTCAAACGGCCTTTGAAAAGCTTTGAAAGGAGGTTAAAAGCAATTATGCTTGAATCCGCGGATATTCGTATATGTATTGATCAGCATAATACCTACATTTCTTAAGTTAGCTCTTTTTGAATATCCTTCCGTATGGTGGAGTTTTATTTTCCTGTTGCCAAAATGCGATATGTTTTCTTATTCGTAAATATACTGTACTGAATCTCGAGTTACCATAGAAGAACCACCTACCTAGCTTGATATCCTTCCGTGTGGTAAATTTTGTTTGCCTTGTTGCTAGATTATGGGATTTTTGTAGTAGGTATTTGTATTATAAGAAAATTGTAACGGGTAATTGGGACTGCTTCGTTGGTCTAGTGGTTGGAAGGGCAACTGCTGAGCTTAAGGTCCTGGGTTCAATTCCCAGGTTAAGCGCGCACTCGCGCTCACGCGCGCACTCGCGCTCACGCGCGCCTCAAAGAGAGTCAGCAATAAGGAAGGGATCCGCAAGGGTAACACGATGTGCATACCGTTCAATCACTTAGATAATATTGTCTCCTATTTTTATTACCTATCAGCGGAATCAACGTTCCTAACAAACCTCTGTGATTTTCTGGAACGTATATTCTGTCAATTGTAATGTAAATATGTTTCTTGATAAAAAAAAAAAAAAACCTTTCTCCATTCTGACATATCCAATCAGTAAGTTGCCTTTTACAAAAAAAGAAAAAGACGGACAAAATTCTCATTCCATTCTTCCATCCATTTTACAATAATTAATTCCTTTGATTGATCTTTGACCTTTGCGATCGTTAGGCGCACCAGGATTTCAGAAAAGATTAAATGTCACAACAATCCAGTAGAGTCTTTGATCTTGATGCTTTTGTAAGCCTTCAATTCTCGAGACCGAATCGTTTGATCTTGAAATTCTATAATCACGATTTGATTGGAAGCTTTATCTCATTATATTGAAGGCATGGTTGCGACATTTAACTGAACGATTGGCTTCTATGCTACGTGCCAAGAGAAAATCTTAAGAAATATTGTTAAGCCTTTTTTTTTCGGATGGGAAATCATGAAATGACTTACTTAGTCTTACTGACAAAAACCCTTCCATGTTCTTTCATCGCCCTTTGTGTTCCGGGGCCACGGTATCTCTTTCGAACAGTCCCACAGCCCCGGCAGGCATCGGCCCTTGCAGACCCCTTCCTTTTGCTGACTCTCTATGAGGCGCGCGTGGAACACGAACGCGCCGTCGACACGGCCTGTCGACATGAGATGGACGGACGGCGCGCTAGCCCATAGCTCTCCGTCCACAGGCCCGCGCCTACGGTGGACGGGGGCGTCTCCCGCGGCAATATTCTTAAGCCTGTGGATGAGTTTGTTTTATCCACAGGTTCAAAGTGTTACTGGGTTTTTCCATCAGGAATTCCTCAGTAGCAACCACGGTGTCTAGATTTGTGAGTTGATGGCAATCGTTGATGGCTCGCCTCCTATTACATGAGACTTAAACATAACTGGTGAAATGTGGGTGTACTATTAGGTTCGTCTGCTTAACCCTTCGAGGATTACAGGCGTGATGTTATGTAATGTATGTTATGTTATGTAATATACCCGGATGTGTCAATATATGTGAAAACCCTATACTTAACACCCAAGTAACAGTAGAACCATCAATCGCTCCATTCACGAAGTTTTTACTTTCAATCTAATATTAAAAGACTCACGATGAAGCTTCTAGTCATTTTTCAACTAAGTTCTATGATAAATTTCATGTAAAGTGATATTACACTTTTAAAGTAAATTTACGTTTCCAAGTTGAACCTTTCTTCTATAAAGTTTAGGTAGTTTTCACATTGATCTGGATAGGAGAAAAACTTTAGTACATGTGATCGTTGTCGTACTGTTAAAGTGGTAAAAGTTTTGCTGTGGGATTTTCTATGCTGTGGCTTGTCGTTGTATCATAGCTTGTCGATCTTTGTTAGTTTAGTTTCCTAAGCATCTTTTGGAATACCTGGTTTCATTTCTTGGCAAGGTAGTGTGCAGGTGATCATTATAAAATATAATTTTATTATGCCCGCGGCTCAGCCCGCGTGGAGTTCGGCCGGTATAAAAAGTATCCTGTATAATAAATTTAAAAAAAAAAGTTTATTGCCACAAAAAACCTTTTTAATCAATACTAATACATTCCACATAGGTACATTGAATTTTAGGAAAAGGCTGTACAAATAGTTATAAACCCTTTTTTTTTTTTTTTTTCGGATGGGAAATCATCAAATGACTTCTCCCGCTCTGGGCTGAGCAGGAGGGAGTGTCAGACTTTTACTGACTAAAACCCATCCATGTTCCTTCATCGCCCTTTGTGTTCCGGGGCCACGGTATCTCTTTCGAATAGTCCCGCAGCCCTGGCAGGCTTCGGCCCTTGCGGACCCCTTCACTGATGCTGACTCTCTTTGAGGCGCGCGTGGAACACGAACGCGCCGTCGACACGGCCTGTCGTCATGAGACGTACGGACGGCGAGCTAGCCCATAGCTCCTAGTTTAGGAGGCAGGGTTTATAAATAGTTATAAACCCTGCCTCCTAAACTAGGGAAACCCTGTGACCTAGCAGTCAGTGTTCTACTGTAGCTTCGTGTACAAAATAAACCTTTATTTGTGTGATAATAAACCTATAATGACCTGGTTTAACTATACCTATACTATGAATGTGTGTAAGGGGGGATGGCTGTCTGCGGGACTATTCGAAGGAGATACCGTGGCCCCGGAACACAAAGGGCGATGAAGGAACATGGATGGGTTTTAGTCAGTAAAAGTCTGACACTCCCTCCTGCTCCGCCCAGAGTGGGAGGAGTCATTTGAAGATTTTCCATCCGAAAAAGGGGGGATGGCTGTGTGGGTGGGATGTGGTGTGGAGTGGTGTGGTGTGGTGTGGTGTGGCGTGGCGTGGCGTGGCATGGCGTGGCGTGGCGTGGTGTGGTGTATAAGAAGGGGTGTGTGTAGTTGTTTACGGTATGTTCGTGTGATGTCTGTAATCGTTTTTTCTTTTATGTTAATCCGTTAAAAATCTATTAACAAAGCAAGACACATTAATAAGCACGCTGCACTCTTTCCTACACAATAAAACAGACCCAAACTCTTTTTATTACAACACTTAATTCGACCTTCCATGAAATGGTTGAAGTAAAGCCGGGTACACACAATACAGACAGACGTGACACGTGTCACGCTGAAGGTCACACTGGTAATAAATCATTGGATAATAACTCTTTTGTGACGTGCATACGGTACTCTCCACAAATATACGGATACGTGTGGCTTTTGATGATTATATTTAGAGTGTAGGAAATAATAAAAATAAATGTGTTGCTCTTGAAATAGCGTTTCAAAGCGGAACGACTTTAAGTTAATAGCCTATATAAAACTACCATTATACATACAAATTAGTATTCGTTATAGCCAAAAGAAGGCAAAAACACGTGCCCATTTTTTCTCACAGATTTTTCTTATTTTCGTATTATGTTGACTTATCTTAGAATCAGTGAGAACCGTGCACAAACCGTGTACGGTAAGAAAAAGCCAGAAAATAATACTAAAAGGTATGAAAGTTATAATCAGTTAAAGTAAACCCTATTACACACAGAGGTGTAAGAGACGTACCAGTGTCACGGTCGTCATTTGTCATCCTAATATGATGTGTAATAATTTATCACGTCACTTAAGTAAATGTTGCGCTTACGGTTTTTATTAGAATTGTCTACTCATACCTTTATTGTAGTTGTGATGAAAAATAGCTGAGGCTCATATGAGTATTCCCAGAGATTGTCTTCATAAATATGTAATTTTAGATCACACTAATATTACTTGTTTAGAGACGAAAGTTTGTATATATACATGTGAGTATATGTGTATGTTTCTTACTCTTTCACGCAAAAACTACTGAAAGGATTTGGATGAAATTTAGCACACAGATAGTTTATGACCTGGATTAACACATAGGATACTTTTTATCTCGGTAGTATGATCCCGTGGGACAATAAATTATCGAAGTTATAAGCCAATTTTTGTTGGGATTTTACATCAGGAATTTCTTTGCAGAAGCCACGGAGACTGGATTTGTGGTCAGTTGATGGCTATAGGCTCGCCCCAGTCCCATGTAAACGGCATGGGACTAAAACATTTATAACTGGCGAAAAGTGGGTGTATTTACTTAAACTCAAGTCGTTATACTTTTATTCCACTTTCCCCAAAACTTTTCACGGCTGTGTTAGAAAATATATTCAGAAATATAGACTGGGAAGATTGTGGATCTGATCGCTAAAAGGAATTGATAAAAACGAAACAATACTAATGTCAGTAAAAAGCAAACTTTATAACACGTGCATCCTCCCATGCCTCACGTATGGGTGTCAAACTTGGCCTGCTACGATCAAAAACAGCCAAAAACTTACAGTTTGCCAAAATATAGAGCATCATCCCTACATAGTATAAAACAAAGTCGCTTTCTCTGTCCCTATATCCCTATGTATGCTTAAATGTTTAAAACTACGCAACGGATTTTGATGCGGGTTTTTTTAATACATAGAGTGATTCAACAGGAAGGTTCTAGTATATAATTTGCGGGCGGGCGAAGCCGCGGGCATCAGCTAGTGCTAAATATAAGGCTACGTGATATTATAGGCGGTCAAAAATAAGAAAAAGAACAAAAGTAAGCGATGTCTTACTAAAAGTTAAAAAAAAACTCAAATGGAACTGGACAGGTCACATTATGAGAACGAACAGAGCAAAATGGACGAGAGACGTAATGGAATGGTATCCTAGAGATGGAAAGAGACAAAAAGGACGCCAAATTAAGAGATGGGAAGATGACTTACCAAAAGGATGGACAAGATTGGAATTGAGAAATGAGTGGAAGAAACTAGGAGAGGCCTATGTCGAAGGACAACTTGACCAACAAACTGGTTGCTGAAGATTATAATACTACTTACTTATCATAGAATTAAGTATTTGTTCAAATTCTTTATCAACTAGAGCTTTTTTTTTTCATTAGATAGAAATTAGGTACATTTACATAAGTTTAAAATGTACTGTATCTTGGTCAGTGAATAAAGGCTTTTTTTATTTTATTTAGTTACTTTAACTTAGCGAGTCACACGGGACCGGTCATTGTGGCGACATTTGTGGGAGGCCTATGTCCAGCAGTGGACGTCTTTCGGCTGAAATGATGATGATGATGATAATGATGATTATAAAGGGTTTATAATTTTTTTGTTATGGTCTACCTGGGAACCTTCTAGTTATGGAGATATTGGAGGTCAAAGTTCCAGAATGTTCACAAGATTTTTTTTAAATAAGTACGTGTTAATAGAAGATTTTTACTTTAAACACCTCCACGACTCTCGTACTATTCAATCCATCCATCAGCACAATGTTTTTTGTGCATTACATTGAGTCCTACAGTAAAACGTGATATTTCTCCCCAAAAAAAAAGTCGTTTCCCAGCAATATTTTTTGCGTTAAGTTACATAATTTGATGTACAGAATGCTTGGTTGACGGCTTCGTCAAGGGTTTGTTTACACCCTGTAGATAGGTACCAGAGTTAGACTCAAGCTCTTTTATTGGGGATTTATGTGGCCTTAACCTTACATATCACGCGCATAACATTCCCAATATAGTTATTTACATTATACTACACTTGCTTAGAAAGTGTACCAATACTGGGTAGTATAAAAGCTAAAAGGCTTGAAAGCTGTTCATTAAACCTTTTCAAAAATCTAGACAGTTTATTGTATGGAATTTATTTACTGCCCTGAAAATCAGGGTAGTAATCCATTACTAACGCGTTTTGTTTTTTTTTAAGTCTTGATGACGTTGTATGCAAGTGTAGTATAAAGGAATATATATCACTCGAGGGTAAGTACAGATTACTAAACTCGTGTGGTTCCGCTTCGCGTCGGGCCTCAAATGCACACTCGATTAGTAATCTGTGCGTTACTCCCCTTGGTGAATAAATAGCTATTACAACCGAGTAATAACAATAATATCACGACTTCTTAATAACTAAAGGGTAGATAGGTGAGTAAGTAAATATTAATTACCCTTCCCGTTTCATGTCATTTGTACGGGAAAATGATATTCTTGGGGTAGGTAATGTCGGGATATCATTATTGTTATTACAAAAGAAGGCGTGAGATTGTTTTCTTTGGTGAGATTAATAGTAATGTTAGTTCTTTCTTCTTTATCGTGTGGTCATTCCTAACTTGGTGTCAGAATGACCTCTGACTTGGCTTTTACATGCCGTCAAGACATATCTTTAAGACATGCTGGTTTCCTCACGATATTTTCCTTCACCGAAGCAAGTGATGGTCGGATTGTCAAGTCAAAGGACTTCGAACCCAAGGCACGCACCTCTGATTTTTTGGATTCATGTGCGTATTGTGTAATTATTATTAGTAATGTTAGTAGGATGTGTATAGGTTATTATTTTATTAAACGTTGTTTTTTTATCAAGTAAATTAGGGAAGTGTTTTCAATAAACAACACAAAACATTGTATACTAAAATAGTCGTTGCCCACTACCTCCGTCCACGTGAAAATATTATAAAAATATTACTTCTCTAATGGAATAGGATTTTGTTAACACTTTAAAGGTTTCATTTAATTCTGTTTCTAAAATTAAAATAGCATTATGTTACTTATTTTAACATCAACTATCTCCCAGTAAAAGTCCCGTAAAAATCGGTTTAACCGTTTCGGGGATTACCCGGAACACACAGACCAATAAAACGTTTTTTTTTGCTGTAAGTACCGTATTATACTTTCATAATAAATGCATTCAGTAAAGAGCTGTTATTTTAAAATTACAAACAGACATTTCAATT
Source organism: Xestia rhomboidea (assembly GCA_963853795.1). NCBI lineage: Eukaryota > Metazoa > Arthropoda > Insecta > Lepidoptera > Noctuidae > Xestia > Xestia rhomboidea. Next base: position 16,361,587 of record OY970776.1, read on the forward strand.
TGGTCTTATTTTCAATGAAAGTTTTGCGAAATTTACTTAGTATTGATTTAGATCCTGAGTTCGATTCCCTGGTCGGGCAAAGTGTTATTGGGTTTTTCTATCAGGAATTTCTCAGTAGCAGCCACGGAGTCTGGATTTGTGCCCGGTTGATGGTAATAAACTCGCCCCTATTACATGGGACTTAAACCTACCTAACGAAATGTGGGTGTACTATTAGATACACCCCTGCCTAACCCTTGGGAGATTACAGGCGTGATGTTGTATCATGTGTTCTTTTAATGATAGTTACTTTGAAAGGTCACATTTCAATATTTGTGGTTTATTTAATAATAATAATAATACCAGCCTATTACTGTCCCACTGCTGGGCAAAGGCCTCTTCTCATACAGAGAAGGCACGAGCATTGATCACCACGCTTGCTCAAGACGGGTTGGTGATTTCAGACTTATATTAATTATAAGTCCAGGGCCGCCCACCACTTGAACGTGCCCCAGAAGGTGGTAGCCGTAAGGCTGGTCCGGGGCTACCGCACGATCTCCCGCGAGGCGGCGAACCTCCTTGCCGGATTGCCGCCATGGGATCTGGAGGCAATAGTCCTCGCGCGCCTACATGAGTGGCGCGCGGAGGCGCTACGCCGGGGGGAAACTCCGCTGCCGCGGCAAATTGTCGCTCAGCGGACGGACTTCCGGCGGGATCTCATGGCGACATGGAGAGAGCGACTATCGCAAACCCGTGCAGGGCACGCCACAATAGTGGCGATAAGTCCCCTCTTTGAGGAGTGGCTGGAGAGACGCCACGGCGTCCTCACCTTCCGCCTGACGCAGGTTCTTACCGGACACGGATGTTTCGGTAAGTTCCTGCACCGAATCGGGCGGGAGGAAACGCCCGGGTGCTATCATTGTGAGGATAGGCCGGAGGACACGGTGGAGCACACTGTGGAGGTGTGCCCCGCTTGGGTGGAGCACCGCCGTGTCCTCGAGGTGGCGATCGGCGGCGGTGACCTCTCGCTCCCGGCCCTGGTTCGTGCCATGGTCCGGAGCGAGACGGAATGGGACGCCGTCACCTCCTTCTGCGAAGCAGTCATGCTAGCGAAGGAGGTGGCGGAACAGGACAGGGAGAGATCCTCACGTCCCGGCCGCCGCGGGAGACGCCCCGGGCGTCGGGGGCCACGTGGTGGCTTCCGGCCACCGTAGACGCGGGCCTGTGGACGGGGAGCTATGGGCTAGCTCGCCGTCCGTACGTCTCATGACGACAGGCCGTGTCGACGGCGCGTTCGTGTTCCACGCGCGCCTCAAAGAGAGTCAGCATCAGTGAAGGGGTCCGCAAGGGCCGAAGCCTGCCGGGGCTGCGGGACTATTCGAAAGAGATACCGTGGCCCCGGAACACAAAGGGCGATGAAGGAACATGGATGGGTTTTAGTCAGTAAAAGTCTGACACTCCCTCCTGCTCAGCCCAGAGCGGGAGAAGTCATTTGATGATTTCCCATCCGAAAAAAAAAAAAAAAAAAAAGGTTACCTCATACATGGGAGGCGAGGCCTAAACCTCTGGGCCATTTACAAATGCCAATTAGGGCACAATTCGTTCTAGCAACATGTATACCTGTTCCTTTGATTTTCCTTAACACACGTTGTATCCTATTTATAAGCTACAGGTTAAGTACTACCTATTGTACTCAAAAAGAGCCAAAAAAAGAAACACTTCATTTTACAAGTGAACAATTACTGTGACACATCAAAATCGTTCATTCGTTCCACCTTCCAAGGTTTATCTCGGTACAATCTTCGTAGATTCGTCATTAAATGCTCCGTAAAAGCCTTTCAACGTATATGAGAGGATTTAACGGCATGTAATTTTCTCATTGAAACGTCAAATAAATGGTAATTCGACATCAAAGATTTACTCTTATTCGGGAAATTAGGCAGTAGACATAGAATTTAAAAGAATAGAAGCGATACTCTTGCTCCAAACGCATTAAGATGAAAGCGCCAGGGCAACCCGCGAAAAAAGTTTTCTTACGTTATAATAGGTATGACGACGGTGTCAAAAAAATGCATATCTATTTAGTCCGTCAGTTAGAGTATTGGAAATTAATGGACACGTATTTTTTGTTTTTGTAAATCAATGAATATTGACAAAAGATAAAACGCATCAAAACTCGGGGGTGGGGCTCGTGACGTCAGAACTAGCTAAAAATTATACCTAGGCGTGACGTTTGAGAATTTTAAAAGCGTCATATCTTCGTCAATTTTGGTTTACGTAACAAAAGAAAAAACACGGGTCAAATATTTTTTTATTATCTAACTGACGGACTAATTAGATTTTTTTGTCGTCTCGCCTATTCTGAAACCACTTATGTGGTACTTATGCGAATCATATTTTCATTAACATACAACCTGACTCAGACCTGCAAACTGCAACACACAAGAAATTTTGCCCGTCTATCCTTTTCCCGACTGTGTCTTCCAGTCTTACCTAAAGTCAGATTGCTTACAATGTAATGGACGGTCACCCATTACATACCGAGTTTCTTCCGTGCCTCGGAAAGCACGCAAGCAAGCAAAACTGACGAAGATACGACGCTTTTAAAATTCTCAATACGTCACGCCTAGGTATAATTTTTAGCTAGTTTTGACGTCACGAGCCCCCCGAGTTTTGTTGCGTTTTATCTTTGTCAATATTTATTGATTTACAAAAACAAAAAATACGTGTCCATTAATTTTCAATGCTCTAACTGACGTACTAAATAGATTTGCAATTTTTTGATACTGTCGTCATGCCTATTGTACGATGCAAATCTCGACTTCAAAAAAGCGTCGCATTGCACGTCATTTTCAAGTAACAACTGTACTGTGGCAAAACTCAAAACTGATATTACAACATTTTCGAATTGGTGAACGCACAAAGGAAAGTACGGAGATTCGCTTCTATACGGTTCATTGTTCTATGGCAGCAAGCAAGGGTTATTTCCAGAATATAATGGGTGACAGAGCAAATTATTACGCGTATTGTGAGGAAAGGTAGATACAGTGTTTTGTCTTCGAGACAAAGTATTCTGAGCGAAGCATTAAAGCACCTAATTACATACAGATGCAGAAATATTTGTCTTGTAGCTATGTAGAACAGATTTAAAATCTTCCCCTGCGCGGCCGTTTCAGTTTTCTAGAACTTAATTGAATCGTTACGAAGCCGTACGGTTTGAACAGCTTAAAGAATTCCCGTCCCGGCACTGAACGGTTTATTAGAAAGCTCAAAGACGAAGTCGTGGCATTTATTGATGTGAACTGTCGGGGATCCAATGATCAATTGATTGGAAATGTAATGGAGTTTTGTTGTTATGGAATGCGTGCTATAAGATGGTTTTTTATTAAGATTTTGATGGGTAGTTTTTAAATCTGTGGGTTAAGCTAAGTTGGTAACTATCATTAGAAGGTTACATGAATGTCTAATAACAGCCGCATGAGTCAATCTTAAGGTTAAGCCACGCTTGCCTAGGACAGTCCGTGGATGGGTGGACCACCCATTACGTGCCGATTTTCCTCCTTGCCTTTGAAAGCACGTTACGCCGTTGGTCCCGACTGCCATTTGAAGATCTTTGACAGCTGTAGGTACTGCCTGAATGTCTGGCAACCTGCAGTCTTACGAAGAGGTATCGAACTATAAACTGGGTTGTAGAGGTCATATAGGCAGTCGTACTATGTAACATACTGGTATTCAGATGCATCCGGTTAGACTGGAAGCCGACTCGAACATAATGGGAAAAGGCTAGGCAGATGATGATCTCATTAGAGGTTTGGATAATGGAAAGGGAAGGGAGAAGTTTGAGTTAAAAAAGAATTTCTGAAAAATGAGAATAGAGATTTGCTTGAGCTCAATGCCTTTTTGGAGTGCGTTTCCAAATCATCATCTGCATAGCTCTTTCCCAACTATGTTGAGGTTAATTTCCGGTCTAACCGGATACGGAATACCAGTATTTTACATTATTCGACTGCCTATCTGACCTCCACAACTCAGTTAGTGCTGGGTAATAGTATATAGTAGTACCTTTGGTATGACTGGTTGTCTGGTTTTTGGGCAACTGACGTTCCGAAGCCGTACGGTTTGAACGGCTTAAAAAATGCCCGTCCCGGCACTGAACGGCTTATAAGAAAACTCAAAGACGAAGTCGTGGCATGTATTTTGATGTGAACTGTGTGGGGATCCAATCATCAATTGATTGGAAGTGAGATGAATAGAACAGAATAATCTTTATTTGCGTGAAATATTAAGTGTTAAAGATAAATACGTTGTAGATATTCCGCTTACTAAAATTCAGCAAGCAAATAAAAAAAAAAATTGGAAACTCACTCCAAAAAGCTCAAGCAAATCTCTATTCTCATTTTTCAGAGATTCCTTTTTAATTAAAAGTTCTCCCTTCCCTTTCCATTATCTAAGCTTCTGATGATATCATCATCTGCAAAGCCTTTTCGCAACTCTGTTTGATCTCCAGTCGGTCTGTGTTGGTCTCCAGTCTAATGGATGCATCTGAATAGCAGTATTTCACATAGGGCCACTGCCTATCTGACCTCCACAACACAGTTAAAACCGGTTAATACGATACCCCTTGGTAAGACTGGTTGTCAAACTTTTGGGACACTGACTACCTGTAATAACTGACAAAGATGTCGCATGACAGCCAGGGCCAACAGCTTAACGTGCTTTCCGAGGCACGGAGGAAACTTGGTATGTGATGTCACTCATCCACGGTTTAACCTAGGCAAGCGCGACTTAACCTGAAGATCGACCCGAGCGACAGATATTATTTAGCCACAAGCTCCTCCAACTATAACAATGTACTAAGTGAAAAAATACCTAATTCCTATAAAGTAACACGCGTCACGTTCCGAAATCGTAACAATTCCATTGACCGTTAAATAAAAGTGCCTAATAAAACATACATAAAAGAGGGAATCTTCTTAACGGCACTAAAAAATATTGAAGACATTCTAACAGGATTCTGGCGAAACAAGTTCATGTTGAATGAGCTGAAAATGGAGCGGCCATCTTACTTTTTCTTTTTACATCCTGTAAAACTGTACTGTAAGTGCTTTACACTTAAAGTACTTACGGGATGATATCCGTGATTTTCCTTAGGTTCTATGAGCTCCCGATATTTCGACGCTGTTGCAAGCATCATGATCGCGGAATACTGAAGAGGTATACGGGTGGGACGAAAATGAAAACAACCGAACAAGAACAACAAAACAGTACAACAGAACAGTGTAAGTGCTTTATTTGATTTTTGATCGTATATTGTTGAACTGAAAGTGTAGTTTCAACTATTCTGGGGATTTTATACTAGGTGTGAACAGACCCTCCACGAAACTGTCAACCAAGCATTCTGTACATCAAACTAAGTAACTCTACGCAAAAATTATTGCTGGGGAACGGTCATAGGTAATTAAAAGAAAAACGCTCTTTTGTAGGAAATGGCTGTTTTTTTTTCTGATGTAAACTTGCGATGTAGGTGCGTGGAATGAGGTACTGAGTACGCGGTACACGTTTGTGTGCCGATGTCCCTTCTACCCTGTATACTATAATACTATATACATACTATATTCCTACATGTATATAATACACAATCATAACTATACAAGTAAAATAAACTAATAAATACAGGGTGTAAACAGACTCATCACGAAGCCGTCAACCAAGCATTCTGTACATCAAAATAAGTAACTTTACGCAAAAAATACTGCTGGAAACTACTTTTTTTTTGGGGTGTAAAATCATGTTTTGTGGTAGAACTCAATGTAACGCACTCATAACATTGTGCTGATGGATGGATTGAATATTACGTGGGTCGTCGAGTTGTTTAAGGGCGCGTTTGCATATCAGGTAAAATTATGCTGTTTTTCGGTACAATTTTATGGCATAACCAAACAAAATCCAATATAACTAATAACTACCTCGTATAGATTGGTTCTTCATCTTCAAATAATAGGTACTTGATCATTGAAAATTTTAGTTTTTAATGGAAAATCGATCTGTCGTTGCCATTTTCCATAAAATTAACGATACAGGGTTGAGTTTAGGTACATTTTTTGTGCTATTATTAACATATTTTACTATTTCTAAAAATACTGTATGTTGGCAAACATAATCAATTCTTAATGCAAGGATTTTTTTTATCTAAATGATTTATATAGTTGCAGAAAAAATGAAAACCAAATCGTATTTTTTCACATTTTTTGCTATTCTGGATGAATCTTAATCGATTGCAATAGGGGTTATTTTATTTTTGACTCGTCTTGATTTATTGCACAAGCACTTTGAATGAAACTTTAGTCCGCGCACAGCCGCCGTCGGGAGTGGATATATATTTAGTGGTTAGGTCTCATCATAACTAACAAAACGAGCCCAAACTCGGCTCACCTAGTACAACACGTCAAGGAGTTCCAGTAGCAGTCACCGAAGTACACCTTCATGTCACTCCATCAGGTCCGGAGGTAAGGTCTCATCGTAACTAACAATACGAGCCCAAACTCGGCTCACCTAGTACAACACATCGAGGAGTTCCAGTAGCAGTCACCGAAGTACACCTTCAGGTCACTCCATCAGGTCCGGAGGTAAGGTCTCATCATAACTAACAAAACGAGCCCAAGCTCGGGTCACCTAGTACAACATGTGAAGGAGTTCCAGTAGCAGTCACCGAAGTACACCTTCAGGTCACTCCATCAGGTCCGGAGGTAAGGTCTCATCATTACTAACAAAATGAGCCCAAACTCGGGTCGCCTATTACAACATGTCAAGGAGTTCCAGTAGCAGTCACCGAAGTATACCTTCAGGACACTCCATCAAGTCCGGAGGTAAGGTCTCATCATAACTAACAAAACGAGCCCAAACTCGACTCACGTAGTACAACACGTCAAGGAGTTCCAGTAGTAGTCACCGAAGTACACCTTCAGGTCGCTCCATCAAGTCCGGAGGTAAGGTATCATCATGACTAACAAAACGAGCCCAAACTCGGCTCACCTAGTACAACACGTCGAGAAGTTCCAGTAGCAGTCACTGATTATACCTTCAGGTCACTCCATCAAGTCCGGAGGTAATTCGTAAAAACAGCAAAAATATTTTTTTTGTAGGGACCTACCATGATTTTATTTCTAAGAAATACGTAAAAATCTTTCAAAGCATCAAAATGAGTTCACTTGACTACTATTTTCGCAGTTAGTCGTGCGTACACTTGTGTGTATGACCCGTGTCAATGTAGTAGTTCGATTCTGTACCTATCAATTTTGCAAACGCGTCCTTAACATAAAAATCTTACTTTAAAAATTTATATTGAAAAAAAGACTTGTCAAAAAGTTGGAAATTTGTCCCCCAATATCTCCGTAACTAGAAGGTTCCCAGGTATGGTGTAGAACAAAAAAATTATCGCAATGACGGAGAGAACAAGTGCCTTTCGGCTTCGTTAAGGGTCTTTTTACACCCTTTATTTTAACAAATATAAAAATTTACTACGAATAATATTACTTCTAATTGAGAGCTCTTATTATGTACTCTCTACACTCCTTAAATGCTAGACAGAGGAAATAGTTACACTTTAAAATATGGTTTTTGGCAGTATAAGAATGATAAAACACATACAATTAATTTTAGTAGAAATAAAAACATAGAAGAATAAATAAAATGATTTTAAAACCCTGTCTCAACCCAAGACTATATAAATATACAAGACATGTAAGACTATATTCATTATTATTCTTTCTCTACATGATTTTAAGATGTCACCATTGTGCATTGGGGCGAGACATCATAAATTATTTGTTGGTAAAGTTCTCCTCATGTGACCTCTTTGAACCTAACACTTCAGACCTATCATTATTTACGCACTGAGAAACTAAAAGCGTAAATAAGAAAGTAGTTTCAACCCTTAGGGTTAGACGTGACAACCCCGTGACATTTGGAAACGAATTCGTTGAATTAAACAGAGCTCGATTTTTAAAACCTAGATAGAACCCCTTGGCCACTATCTACGCGATCAAGCGACGCGTCTTGACCGTCTTACGGCTACTTTCAATAACTTACTTACAGGTACCGGAAGGTTGCTATCACTAACTGTTTGACATGTAGCGACCGGTAAAAACAAAACATCTCAGAAAAGCTTTCTTTGTTTTTTCTATGAATCACAGTCCTCCGTGTGTAGGTGACGCGGATAGGATATTCCAAGCTAACTTTGTTAATAGATCAAAATCAAAGCATTTATTTCAAGTAAGCCAGTTATAGGCACTTTTGAACTGTCGAAACCAAGATGAAAATTAAATGTAGCTACAGTCCCAGTCACAAGACATAAAAACTGTGAAATTACTGTAGTTGTCCATTCCCTAAAGTAGATTTCTATGGAGAAGAACGGGCAAGAAACTCCATGGACACTCTTTTAAATCAGAATATTGTTACAAAATCTTGGTTACATCATTCATGTTGAGATGGTATATTATGTGAGAACAGAAACACCGATAGCTACGAGACGTAGACATATTTAACTAAGAGTTATACGTTAGTAAGTTATAGAAAACGACCGTTAGAGAGATTGAGAAGGAAACAAAAGAGAGTTGACTTGTGTTGTGTGTTGTTGTTACAGCACCAGTTACCGCCAAGATAGGGGGGGGCCTTTTGGCCTCGTACAGGACCAATTTCGTTTATTTTTTTTCGGTTTTATTTTTATTAGTTGAACCTGCTGATAATTTTACCATTTCATTTTGTGTGTGTTTGTCCTGTGCGGGCTAATAAATGCCCTTTATGAATCTGAATCTAGTATTTTCTGAATTAATTTTACACAGTGAGAACATTTTATTTAAACAAAATAAGTTATTGACTTGCGGAGTTACGGCTTAGCTCGTACGCAGAACGACCAATCAAACTATACTAAACCAGAATGAGTAGTTCTCTCTTTGTACGGGAAATCTATACAAAGAGAGCCCATTTTATACTGGAAATGTATAGCTTGATGTTCTAGCTTATTTCGCTGCTCCAGGACTACAGAGCGGATACGTATGACAAGTTCCCTTTGCCAGTTTTGGGTCATAGTATAACATGGAGTCACGAGTGCTGGTCACTTGATGGAAATCGTGTCGCAAATCGCAAGAGCCAAAGTCGTGCACAGGGCTTAATATAGCCTAGAACTAAAACAACCTATTCATCTTTGTACCTAACATAAGGTACACTTTAAGATTCCAAAACGATTTCATTTGTCAAAACGTTTCTTTTCTTTACAAATTGTGCCCACAAACAAAAGAGCACTTTAATATTTTCGTCCCAAGGTATCAATTCGTCTGAGAGGGTAAATGACGTCATGGGCTCTTGAGGTAATATAAGGGAGGTAGGTAGTGCTTCTGTCTGTTAGTGTCGACCTTTTGTCTACTATTCACTTAGTTATGGTGTATGTCTGTCTGTTTAATTCAAGTACTTTATTTATTTTGTAGGTTTACTGTTTTCCTGGTAATTTAAAGATGGGAAAACGAGAATAGAAAGGACCTGCCGATAATTCAATTGAAAACCCATCCAATGGAATTATCCCTGATGTTATAGGTAGTAAAAGTCATGAACGGTTATAATTAACTACGGAATTTGGCCATGGGACACGTGTCCCTTTTGAGACCCTTGAGTTTTGAACAACTATTAAAAAAAATCTGTTTGTCTTGGTATTGTCTGTTTGTATTGTCTGTATGGTGTCGGACGTAAAGAATAGCACCATCCCATATCTTCCCGTGGGTGTCGTAAGAGGCGACTAAGGGACTTACTAGAGAATGGGCAGCAGCGTTCTCTGTGCTTTTGTAACAACCGTACTGCGATCGCCAACCCGCCTGCCAAGCGTGGCGATTATGGCAAAACCCCCCCACATGAAAAGCGCATCAAAGAAATGGCCCCTAGTGCCCGGCAGCCCGTCTACCCTCGACTACGGCAGCGGTCGAGGCTACGGCGTGGCAAGGGGTGCGAAGAATCTCCGGAAGGGATCCGGCTGCCAATACCAGCGACTGGACCTGGCAACATATAACACACGCACACTCCGGACCGACGAGAAGATAACGGAACTCGAAGAGGAATTGAGTAGGCTGCGATGTAGTATTGTGGGATTATCAGAAGTCCGAAGAGAGGGGGAGGACACGATAATCCTGAAATCCGGCAACCTGCTCTATTTCCGAGAGGGTGACCGGCAGTCCCAGGGTGGTGTCGGGTTTATCGTCCACAAGTCCCTCGTGAACAACGTGGTGAAGATCGAGAGTGTGTCGACCAGGGTGGCGTACCTTATACTCAGAATATCCTCAAGATATTCGCTGAAGGTCATACAGGTTTACGCCCCGACCTCGGCACACCCCGACGACGAAGTGGAGACCATGTATGAGGATATTACTAAAGCCATGCATGGTTCCAAAACTCACTTTACCGTTGTCATGGGGGACTTCAACGCGAAACTGGGCAAACGAGACGGGGATGAGCTGCAGGTAGGGCAATTTGGAGTTGGACGTCGGAATCGCCGGGGTCACCAACTGGCTAGTTTTATGGAGAAGGAGGGCCTCTATATGATGAACTCCTTCTTCAAAAAGCCTGAGCACAGAAAGTGGACCCGGCAGAGCCCTGATGGTGCAACGAGAAATGAGATTGACTTCATCATGTCTACCAAGAAGCAAAATATGTTCAATGATGTCTCTGTGATCAATTCGGTGAAAACCGGGAGCGATCACCGCATGGTAAGAGGCACATTGAACATCAATATCAAGCTTGAAAGGTATCGACTGATGAAGTCTACGCTCCGTCCAGCACAGATCCAAATCCAAAACCCCGAGAGCTTCCAGCTTGAACTCCAGAACCGTTTCGAGTGCCTAAGAAGCTCAGTGGACGAATATAACGATGGGTTCGTGGAAGCTGTCCATGCGACCGGGTCTAAGTTCTTCAAGGCACGTCGTACAGATCAGAACAAGAGACTCTCCGATCACACTCTCAAGCTCATGAAGGAGCGGCGTGAGATGATCCTGCAGTCTTCAGACGAGGCGTGTAAATACCGGCAGCTCAATAGACGGATCTCTAAATCCTTGAAGAGCGACCTCCGCCGCTTTAATACCGAGCGTATTAAAGACGCGATTGAGCGGAATAAAGGCTCCAAGGTATTTGCAAGAGATCTGGCTATTGGGCAGAGCCAGCTCACGAAACTGAAGACCAACGATGGTAGGATCTTGTCCGCCAAACCGGAGCTTCTGAGGGAGATCGAGAGCTTCTATGGACAGTTGTACACGTCAACCAATAAACCCGTCGTAGATCTAGCAAACGACCCAAGAGCTGGACTGACCCGACACTATACCGAAGACATCCCGGACGTCAGCCTGTACGAGATTAGGATGGCTCTGAAGCAACTCAAAAACAACAAGACACCGGGTGATGACGGAATTACAGCCGAACTCCTGAAGGCGGGTGGAAAACCGGTTCTTAAGGCCCTTCAGAAGCTGTTTAATTCCGTCATACTTGAGGGAAATACGCCACAGGCATGGTGGTACTCTTCTTCAAGAAGGGCGACAATACCCGGTTGAAGAATTATAGGCCCATCTCACTTCTAAGCCATGTCTACAAGTTGTTTTCAAGAGTCATCACGAATCGTCTCGCGCGTAGGTTTGACGATTTCCAGCCTACCGAACAAGCCGGTTTCCGAAAAGGCTTTAGCACCGTGGACCACATACATACGCTGCGGCAGGTTATACAGAAGACCGAAGAGTATAACCTGCCCCTCTGTTTAGCGTTTGTGGACTACGAGAAAGCCTTCGATTCGATCGAGACCTGGGCTGTACTGCAGTCTCTCCAACGGTGCCAAATTGACTATAGGTACATCGAGGTGTTGAAGTGTTTGTTGTCAGTCCATCTTCAGGACCAAGCCTCGGAACCTATCCTCCTGCAGCGAGGTGTGCGACAGGGAGACGTCATATCTCCGAAACTATTCACCGCTGCACTGGAGGATGTCTTCAAGGTTCTGGACTGGAGAGGGCTAGGCATCAACGTCAATGGCGAGTACATCACTCACCTTCGGTTTGCCGACGATATAGTGGTCATGGCTGAGACCATGGAGGACCTCAGGACGATGCTCGATGACCTCAGTAGAGCTTCCGGAAGAGTGGGTCTTAAAATGAACATGGACAAAACCAAGGTCATGTTGAATGCCCATGTCACACCCACTCCTATCAAAATCGAAGACTCTATACTCGAAGTTGTAGACGATTATGTGTACCTGGGACAAACGGTCCAGTTAGGTAGGTCTAACTTCGAGAAAGAGGTCAATCGTCGAATCCGACTCGGCTGGGCAGCGTTTGGGAAGTTGCGCGGTATCTTCTCGTCCAACTTACCGCAGTGTCTCAAGACGAAAGTCTATGACCAGTGTGTGTTGCCAGTGATTACATACGGGACCGAAACGTGGTCGCTCACAATGGGCCTCATCAGAAGGCTTAAAGTCACCCAAAGGGCAATGGAGAGGGCTATGCTCGGAGTTTCCTTGCGCGATCGAATCAGAAATGAAGACATCCAAGGCAAGAGAACCAAGGTTACCGACGTAGCCCGAAGAATTGCCAAACTTAAGTGGCAGTGGGCAGGTCACATTGCTCGCAGAACGGATGGCCGATGGGGCCGAAAAGTTCTGGAGTGGCGACCGCGAACCGGAAGACGTTGCGTTGGAAGACCTCCCACTAGGTGGACCGATGACCTGGTGAAGGTTGCGGGAGTCCGCTGGATGCGAGTCGCATGGGACCGGTCAATGTGGCGACACTTGGGGGAGGCCAATGTCCAGCAGTGGACGTCTTTCGGCTGAAATGATGATGATGATTAAAAAAAAAACTTTTTTACATTAATTATTGCTACTACTGCATATTTAAAAAAAAAAGGAATTTCTCAGTAGCAGCCACGGCGGCGTTTTGTGCCAGGTTGATGGCAATAGGATCGCCCCAAAATTACATGGGACTTAAACATAACTGGCGTAATGTGGGTGTACTATATTAAGGGAACTTCTGCCTAACCTTCCAGGGATTACAGGTGTGATGTTACCCAGCTGGCCAACCGTAGGAGAACAGGCATAAACCTAAACTCAACCCCCCAACCCTTACCTAATGAAAATCACGGAAGATATCCCGTAAGTGACATTTTGAGTTTTGGCATAAACCTATGTCAAAATGAACCACTTTTCAATTAACTTCATGTAGTTCCAAAATCAGATTTACAATCATCTCCTCGCAACATGTTTCGGTCGTTAAGCTACAGATTGCCAATCTCTATGGCAGCTGTATTCGGTTCGGAAATGCTTGATTGAGCGTCAATCAATGGGTTGGGTTAAGTTGATGGGCTGTGCTTGGACAGTTAACGTTTGTATTTGTTCATCAAAGTAATGTGTAGCTGATGATATGGTCTAAGATAAATATTGAATGTAAGAGAAAGTACTATCGTGGACACTCCCGCCTGATCACCACTAAACTAATTTTTGCTTGCATTCGTAACATAGAAACGCTCTCTTGGCCTGCCCGTTGACTTTGTTTAGAAATAATGAATGAAAGACAATACCGATCGGCCGAGCGCACTGACGACGCACGCCAAGCGAGAGTTATTGTTATTTTGCGCGCAATATTGACGCTTTCTTAATAGGCCTAAACTTTAAGGGGGCGTGGCTCAGCGCCTCCGCATGATTTAAGCGAAAAAAAATTAACTGATCAGGCGGAAAAGACCACGACTGTACATACAGGTTGTAACAAGACTCTTTACGAAGCCGTCAACCAAGCACTCTGTACATTAAACTAAGTAACTTTAAGTAACTTTACGCTTTTTTTTTAGGTAAAAAATTACCTTTGCGGTAGGACTCAATGTTACGCACTCAAAACATTGCGCTGGTGGATGAATTGAATAGTACGGGGGGTCGTGAAAAATCTTACATCAAAAACATGAATTTTAAAAAAAACTTGTGAAAAAGGTTCCCAGGTATGGTCTAAAACAAAAAAAAATACTGGGAGAACACGTGCCTTTCGGCTTGGTTTGATTAGGTGAAATATTACAGCTCTCAATTTTAAAACAGGTTTCCTAAACCGATTAAGCTGAAATATTGCATACTCATATAATTAGGATGACAAAATATGGTTAGCTAAGTGACGTCTTTTAAAATCCAAAATGGCGGACTCTCAAAGATGGCGGACATTACCATGATTTGGGTTTTAATTTGGGATTTTAACGAATCACCTAAATTCGATTTTTCACCACTACTTGGTTATTTAAATATTTATAGTACTCAGCATGCACGCATAGCACGTATGTTACTGGAATGAGACGTGTGTGTGTGTTATCTCAAAATCCTAGACTTAATCTCAACATTATCATAAAATGATAAGGGATAAGTGCAAAGGAGCAGCGGTGGCCTAGTGGTGGCGGCCCCGACTTACGAACAGTAAGTCGTGGGTTCGAACCCAGACAGGCGCATTACTTTGTGTAATTTATTTCATCACCACTGCTCTCAAAACGGTGAAGGAAAACATCGTGAGGAAACCGGCATGTCCTAGAACCAAGAAATTCGAAGAGATGTGACAACTACCAATCCGCACTGGGCCCGCGTGGTGGTTTATAGTCCCTCTCATAGGAGGAGGCCTGTGTCCCAGCAGTGGGAACATTAATAGGCTGATGATGATGATGAAGTGCAAAGAGGGAAGGGACGCCTTTACCCTGCAGTGGGAAACAAATGGCTAATAATAATAATAAATTCACCAAAAAAAAAAAAGATTTTCATTCATTTTCGTTCATTTCAAATTAATTCTACATTTTCCCTGCAAAACCTAAATATGGCACCAAACTAAATACAATACGAAAACAAACCTAAATAATAATCTTGAGATATTCCCTCGCTTTCACTCCTACTTTTACATAACACAGTGTACACTGATCATTAATCTTGATCTGTTTCATGACATATTGTGGATATCATTACAAACTTCGTCAGTTTCTTTTTTGTTGTTTACAAGTTTTTTTTTTATATTCTTGGGTTCCGTACCCGAAGAGGAACCAACTAGATCCTGTAACTAAGCCTCCGCTGTCCGTCCGTCCGTCTGTCTATCAGCGGGCTCTATCTCATGATCCGTAATAGCGTAGACAGTTGGAAATTTTACAGAATGTATATTTTTCTGTTGGCACTATAACAGCAAACAATAAAAATAAATTTACATTAAAGGGGGCTCTCGCACTACGATGGTACGGAACCCTTCTTGCGCGAGTCCAACTTACACTTAGCCGTTTTTTTTTTGGGAAAAATGTTGAGTATAATAAATTACGAGAAAAGTTTCTTCATAAAAACGTATAAAAATTACTAATAAAAAAGGGGATAAACTTTTAAATTAATAAACTATTCTGTTCTGTTTTTTTTTTTTATTGAGAAGGAAGAATTATGATGAAGCGATGCATAGAATGCCAATGATATTAAAATAAAATTTGAGTATTTTTTAAACAAAATACTCGTTACTACCACAACGTTTGTGTGACGGACAGTGTGAAGGATTTTCCTTTGACAGTCGTTACAAGTAGTCAGTGGCCCAAAAAGTCTGACAACCAGTCTACCAAGGGGTATCGTATTACCCAGTACTAACTGGGTTGTGGAGGACAAATAGGCAGTCGCTCCATGTGAAATACAGGTATTCAGCTAAGACTGAAAGGAAAGGCAAAAACAAGGATAAACAAACAAGGAAAAGCTAGGCTGATGATGAATGGAAGAAGAAAACATGCATCGCCAACCCCAAATAAACTGGGATAAGGGCAGAAGAATGATAATTTGTTACTACTACTAATATACTATTATTTTGAATAAGCCAGTTTATGTTATTTAATGTGCACCATGAGTAACTTTCAAAGAATTGTTCCCCATACTTAAGTACTATTGCTGTAACATAATCATATTGTAATACCAAATGAGTTGAAAAGAGTAACCATGGAGTTTCTTGCCGGTTCTTCTCCACTGAAACGACCAACGCGAACCATGCACCTTTTTAGACGTTTTATAAGAGCCCATCTAGGACCATGTGAAATTAAATATTTCGATTTTGAGTTTATAGTTACACATCTGAACTGAAAAAAAGAATACTAAACTCACCATTTTTTTAGTTTTATTTTTCCAATGTTATTAGCAAATGTGGTTTGATTCTAATTTAATTTTTTTCAATGCTACTATAAATTTGTTAGCTTAGTTTTACATTTTATTATGCATACTGTGGTCTTCTGTAAATGAAGAAGTAGACTTACGTGATTATTTATTCTGTGTGTTTGTGTACATCTTTTGTTGGTGATCTTAAAACAAAAAAAATAAGTAAATTTCCATAATTTAACATAACCCGTAATTTTAAGCCCACATATCAGCTAACGTAGCTAAATTGGCCTACCACAAACCTAACCCAACTACACACTCACACAGATACCTTTAAGTGCGTCAAGGGTACGTCATCCAATCAGCAGCTGTACCCACGTTACTTCCAGTTGAGACTCTCACCAAAGATCGGCGGCGTAACCCTTGAGGTGTAGGCACACGGGCAGTTTTTTTTGTTATTATATTTGTTATTTTTTTGAGTTGTTATTATATTTGTTATTTTTTTGAGTTGTTATTATATTTGTTATTTTTTTGAGTTGTTTTTATATTTGTTATTTTTTTGAGTTGTTATTGTATTTGTTATTTTTTTGAGTTGTTATTATTCTATTGATGGAGGTAGTGGAGCAATGTAAATAAAATTCCGGCCAAGGGCGAGTTCGACTCGGGCATTTTATACTTAAAATGTCACTTACGGGATATCTTCCGTGATTATTGTTTATTTATGAGCTCCCGATATTTCGACGCCGTTGCAAGCGCCATGATCGTGGGTTAACTGAACTCAGTTAACCCGCTCATAAATAAACAATAATCACAGAAGATGTCCTGTAAGTGACATTTTAAGATAGTTATGAACCGTGAAAGATTAAAACAGTTATAGGTATTGTGTTATTTAATAACATAATTATTTACGTTCCGTTTTTTTCCTTTTGAGGTACGGAACCCCAAAAATGATTGAATTGTTGCGGCAATAAATTACGTAGTTGTCGAAAACACTTTTTTGTTTGGTCAAAACGTCAAACGATATTCTATGAAATTTCTGTCTGCGAAACAAGGGAACACCCTAAACACACCCCTAACAAAAGCGGCAACGTCAAGCTAGCGTACTATAACTGACTTATATTGACATTGTCACTTTTTCAATTTACTAATGCTATGTTGCCAATTTTCAATTTCTAGTGGTAAGTACTGTGTAGTGCGTTTATGTGCTATCGTGTGGGTTTACAGCAAGGCAGATATATAGTGACAATTTCTTCTTTTATTTATGAAGACAGACGCGTCTTCATACTTTATATATACCTATACTTAATTTCAACAAGTCTTTCACTCATATTGCCTTGTAACTAATTTCACTCAATTATTCACTTTTTCCCAATTATGAACTGAATTTCTTAGGGTTGTTTTAACCTTCGGGCTTCAGCTTGCTTCGGCCAGAATTCGTTAGCTGCAAAACACTCCAAATTTTTCTTCACAACATTTAATCCACAAGGTTTCTACACCACAAGTAATAAATTATTTCCACCGAAAAACACATCAGTTTACCTCCATGATCGACCATTACGATGTCATTTCTGTACAATCCATTCATACATCAATTCTTTGCAAAAGCATTTTGGCAGAACCGCAAAACCGCAAAGTGAAACGAGAGTATAAATAAAATGAATTAATCGATAACAATAAATCGATTCTCGATAAAGAGCATTCGGTATGGATATCGTAGAGCTTATACCGCAAATGCATGATTAAGTATTTAACTTTTTAAGCTGTTTAATGGCAACGTTTTATTAATGTTGGCTGTCTGAGTTGCCTGTGGCCTCATGTCGTTTAATATTAACGGTATTGAAAAGAGAAAGACAGAAAATTATGTTTATTTGGCATTAAAACCTAAATAAAATATACTTAAAATGTCACTTACGGGATATCTTCCGTGATTATTTATTGTTTTTGAGCTCCCGATATTTCGACGCTAAACAGTTGACCCGCGATTTGACCCGCGATCATGGCGCTTGCAACAGCGTCGAAATATCGGGAGCTCAAAAATAATAAATAATCACGGAAGATATTCCGTAAGTGACATTTTAAGTGTAGTTATGAACCGTGAAAGCGTAAAACAGTGTCTAAATAAAATATACAAAACAAATGAACAAACAAAACTAATAATGCCAAAAGGGCCTCGGCTCAGCATAATGCCAGATGGCAACAGAAACAGTGCCACCTGACGCTGATACGCAGCCCACGAGTGCCATACGCTCGAAAAACATAAACAAACACATATTAACGTCAAAATTGTTTTGTACAAGTACCAACTAAAATAAAATGATAGAATGTATTAAATTAATGACATTGGTAAAATTTTATATAAATCATAAAAAAAAATATAAAACACTTTGCCCATTCATAAAATCGAACAAAAAGACATGAATTATGAGAGGTTTTTTATTGTTTTTTTTTTGAGTTCCGTACCTCATTCGGCAAAAACGGAACTCCTATACGATCAATTTGTGGTCCATCTGTCTGTCAAGACCCTTTTTCTTAGAAACACGTGGAGGTATCAAGCTAAAATTAATTTCAAATACGTAAGTCTGTCTGTAGGCCTTGGAGCAGTGAAAAAATCAAACTTGTCATGCGATCAAAAGATATGACCGTTTATGTCGCATATTTTGCGCTTTCACAAAGTGTCAAAAACTATGGGGTACTTCCAGTTGACCTAAGCAATGTTAAAGGAAAACTTCTGAAAATCGTAAATAATATCTAGTTTAATAACAAAATACGTACCTAAATTTTTTTACGGAACCCTCGGCGCGCCACTACAATTTGTACTTGCCCGGTTTTTTTTTTAATAATCCATTGCACAATCAGCCTAACATTCCCACTGCTGGGGCACAGGACACAAGCCTCTTCTTCGTGATCGAAATAGGACTCAAAGCATTTATTTCAATTAGACCATTACGGCACTTAGATTCGACCATTCCCTAGCGTAGATCTCTATGGAGAAGAACGTTCAAGAAACTGCAATGCGTACACTCTTTTAAATCAAAATGTTGTTACAAAATCTTGGTTACATCTTTCATGTTGAAATTATGCATATATGTGTAAACAATGTCGACAAAGACGTGCACATTAATAGCGTCCAGAGTAAAAGATTAGATCAACAATTTAAAAATAAAGTAATTAACCTGACCGGACCTGTACACAACACGCGAGCTCCGTGTGAGTTACTGTTACTGTTAGCCTATGTCATCCCACTGCTGGGCAAAAGCCTCTCCCCATGACTTCCAAATTCTTCGATCCAGGGCCAATGTGGACCACTGGTCGTTGGTTTGATCCAGCTCGTCCCGCCATCTCCTGCGAGGTCTACCGCGTCGCCTTCTGGCTGTGTCAGGGCTCCACATCGTGGTTATTTTGGCACACAGCTCGTCGGGCATACGGCAGACATGGCCAGCCCAGTCCCACTTTACCTTAGAGACTTTTTGTGTGAGTTAGTCGACGTCAAATATCCCCATAGTTTTGATTCTAGGAGATTTCAATTTCAGATAGGTTTTAAGGTTTGGATCCCACAACCCAGTGCTACAAAGATAATGCATAAACCCCTAAATAATTTCAGCATTTTGAATAAAATATATCCAAGAATAAAATTTTCATCTACTAAATTCGAATAGACGGAATATATGTATGCGAGTATATTCATACTTTTATTTTTATGTCCCTCTCTCATTGCGCTCAGTGAATAAAGGCGTAAGTGGTCTAATTTATAAGGTTTTTTTCTTTATTCCGTAACGCCCATTCCCTTTTACGCTATGATTGCGCGCTTACTATGGTAGATACCTCATAATCATTTATTTATTTATTTTATAAAAGGTAGCTTCACAGCTACCAGTACATTAACATTAAAAAAAATCGAACATTACGCCAATTACAAAACATTTGATTAGCCGAAAGTGACTCGAATTAATTGGCATTTTAATTTGTGGTGTGCCTGTGGTCGTGTGGGTAACTGTACGGTGTTTATGAATGTGTGTGATGATGTGTGTATGCCTATGTACTTATGACTAACTGGCACTAGTGGCGGCACTGAGTATCCCGCGTTTGATACAGGATTATAATTATCTCTTTTTTAAGACGGTTCCGTGTGGTATTAAAGGGGTCGAGTGTTGGGAACTTGTCGTTGTATAATGCGGGTAGACGTCAAAAAGGCGACATCTTCCGGCCCATGTCCCATGTTGCTCGGGGTCGGTGCAACACATTTTTTTTCTTCCATTCTCCTCTCTCAACCGACACGCTATCGTTTACTCCTTTTTCATTCATATCATTCCTCAAAAAATCCATCCATCGTTTTCTTGGTCTTCCTTGTAGAGTTGTAGATACCTCATAATTTAATAATAAAGGTGCAAGTTGGCAGCGGGCGACACGAAGCCGCCGCAGATGACTTGTCGTCGCTTCATGTCGTCGCGACACGACGCCGCCTCATGTCGCTGCAGTCATGATTTCATTTCATTGTCAGCGACACTACTGATCGGCGGTCGGTGCTCAACGACGCGTCGCTAGCTTCATGTCGCTTGCTTCGGAGGGAATTTCATAAAAATACATAGAAACCAAGTGTTGCTGCGACACGTCGTCTGCGGCGCCTTCGTGCCCACTGCCAACTTGCACCTTAATAGTCCTGACCGTTTTCGGTCACGGCGGCCAATCTTAGCGGAGATCAGCCATCGGCGCGGGAGATATTATAGTGCACAAGTGTGTACGTAGACACATGTGCACTCTCTGTTCCTTTACTCTCACAGTCCGATGGGACGACAATCCGACACGACCAGAGACAGATCAGGCACAGGACCAATTAAGCTGTTGGTCCTGCACCTGATACTAATCCACGGTAATTATTAAAGCGTTACTATTATTATTTTACCTTCTTGTTTATCAACTCTGGGGTTTCCGAAGATCTATCAGCAGTAGGACCAAAAGAGATGAATAAGACGTTTACCTGTAACAAGAAAAATACATATTTATTCATATAGTAATGTAGAGACATTCACAGGAACATAATTAATATTGTCGCAAATTACACAGTCTATGTTACTTTTCACCAACTGACCCTGAACTGAGCCCAGTCCCAAGTCAATAAAATAACAATAATTATTGTTTCTATTATTCAAAACATTAAAAGTTTTTATTTAACTTGCACAGTTCGTATGTAAATTGTCCGCTTCAAATCTTGTAACTCAATTTCTAACCAGTTGGGCCAACCGATTGAGCTGAAATTTTGCACACACTTTGGTTCTGGTGACAATACATCTTTATAACAGACGTGACTTGATCCTGCTGCCAGGATCGCCTCCTCACGAGAGAACAACGGTTAAGAGCACGGACACAAAATTTTGTAAACGCGTTCAGTGTTGATAGATAAACCTAATTTTATCTTCTTTTTATTTTAATAAAAGCTGACTTTTATTGAGATTTCTGTCTCAAGAAATAAGCAATACATTTCAATTTAATTTTGCTACGTTTTTTTTTGTGTGCACCTATGTAACAAAAAAGAAAATTTGAAACGTAATTATTTAATGTTGTTTTTCGTCTGTTTTCCAGATTTTGTCACTATTCTAGTAATCTTATCAATACACCCAACATCTCAACCACTACCCAATCACGAAAACAGCTTTCAAATTAAATAAAACACTTCCAAACATTTCCAAAAGGGTCCTTGGCCGTTAACCGACCCCACTATCAAATAGAGTGAACGCAACTTCCCTTAATGGCGGCTATTTTAATTTATTTATTTAACACTTCAAGCACAAAGTACAGAGGCGGACTTAATGCCATAAGCATTTTCTATCAGTCAACCTTTAGGTGATGCAGAGACAAGCAGTGATAGGTGTCATTTCTAAGATCAGAGAATATTTTTTATTTAATACTACGATAAACTACAAGGATATAAAAAAGTATACAAAATACTAATACTTTATTTTAATTATAGGCAAGAAGGACCCAAGGCTATTACATCTTTTTTTTAATAAACCTTTAGAGCTTTTTTCGAAGAGAACGTCCTGAACTTCTCGCATAACACAGAATTTGGCTGTACGGTACACTGGGTAAAAGAAAGTTTCTGGTCAATTTTGGGTATTCCTGAAGTCGTTTTTTTATTCCTCAAAATAGAAAGTTAGTAATGGGTAATGCGATACCCTTTGGTAAGACTGGTTTTCAGACTTTTTGGACCACCGTCAAAGATCTAAAAATGACAGCCGGACCAACTGCTTAACGTGCTTTTTTCTGGACGGATAAAACGGACTCTGTATGTAATGGACAGTCACCCATCCACAGACCAACCTAGACAAGCACGGCTTAACCTAAAGATCGACTCGAGCGGCTGTTATTAGTTAGCCACGAGCTCCTTTATAAAAGAATCACATATATTTAAAAATAATGTGTTATCTAAAAAAGATTGCTCGTCACGACCTGTAACGACATACACAATTCTAGACGAAGCCTGTTGAAGCCACCAGTCTTAACGTATTTGAATTTGTAAGGACAAACTGTCGTCTAGATCTGGGAGGATTTGGGAATCAACAGACATCATATTTCCATGTATGTATTTGAATAAAATAAGAAAAGTAACAATATTTTTTTTAGAAACGGTTGTTTTTTTAGAAACGGAGAAATCTGAAATCTGTTTTTTTTTAATACATGTAATTGGCTTTATTTGAAAGATAATAGGCATGACGACAGCATCAAAAAATTGCAAATCTATTTAGTCCGTCAGTTAGAGTATTGGAAATTAATGGACACGTATTTTTTGTTTTTGTAAATTAATGAATATTGACAAAGATAAAACTCGGGAGTGGGGGCTCGTGACGTCGTCAGAACTAGCTGAAAATTATACCTAGGCGTGACGTATTGAGAATTTTAAAAGCGTCGTATCTTCGTCAATTTTGGTTTACGTAACAAAAGAAAAAACACGGGTCAAATATTTTTTTATAATCTAAGTGACGGATTAATTAGATTTTTTTTGTCGTCTCGCCTATTTCATGCTATCTAAGTTAGTAACGATTTTGTAGTCTTGTTAAGGTCATAGATTGAATTTTCATGGGATTTGTTTGTAAGTGTAACTTTTTGTTTATTATCAGTCACCTATTATTTAGTTTATCAATTTTACGAAAGCTGTGTTTAAGTCACAGTCAAAACTGTTAATCAGTCAAAACTACTTTTGACCGGTGAAAACTATTTTAGCAATAACTAGCATTTACTTAGAAACTAAGGTTGAAGAAGGTTTTTTGTGACCGTTTAAAAAACATCATGTAATTCTAGGACTAGGTTATTACAACTGAAGAGTTCTAAAACAACATATTTTTAATGCATATTCCCCGATATAATATGTGGCAATTAGTAATTATAAATGTGTTTCTTTAAAGGAAAGTAAATTGTTGTGCCTCTTGGGGCCAAAAATGGGCATTTTCTTTTTTTACAGTATCTTGAACATATTTTAAAAGTTTAATTGACATTATAGATAACTAGCACTTCGCCCGCGACTACGTCCGCAAAAATTGTGATAGCTCGGCTAATATGCATGACATATCATAATTTTTAATCTATATTGTCTATATAACCCACGAATAATGTATCTTTCTAACAGCGTTTTTTTTTTAGAATTAATACAAACTTACAAACAAGTACTTCTTTACATTATTAGTATAGATATTATTTAGTTTGATTTTATTAGAGTTGGTAGGTACCGTTTGTAGGTATAATGTTTTATTAGTACAGGTGTACTAATAAAGAAAATCACTGATATCATCCCGTAAGGTCAAGAACTACTTTGACCGGTTTGTATAAAAACTTTGTATAATATTATTGAACTGAAAGCTTTGTGTAATATTATTATACAAAGCTTTCGTAAATTTAATAAACTAATTAGGTGACTGTTATTAAACAAAAAGTTAAACTTACAAACAAATCCCATGAAAATTCAATCCATGACCTTAACAAGACTACAAAATCGTTACTAACATAGTCGAGGAGCCAGCGGATAATCTTGTTACCTCAGTCCTAGAGGAAGTTTTAAGAGCTGCACGCACCATCACTTAACTTGTTAGCTTAGCTCCTGTACTATAAATTTCACTACACCTAACTTAATTTAGTGGCTCTGGGACGCTTGATGTTGAACTCGAAACTTCTGGAACTTTCAAGTTCATTCATTTTATGGATTGGAGGTTGGAATGGTGGGTGGTAAAAGGGATGTCCTAATTGAGTATGGGTACTACTTGAAAACGGAACGGTTTTGATTTCCGACTTATTAAGGCAATACCGAATGCGTAACAATGAATATAACCCTGACATTAAAAAATAGGTAGGTACAGTAGACTGCATGATACTTTGACCTTAAGGCCTTAATTCCTGCAATATACGCTGAAGTCGGTTGCGTATTACGGTCGGTCGCGTACGTCAGCGAGAAAAACAGTAGCAACATAAACGCGCCACTGACGTCAGCGTCGCAATAAGGCGCTATATACATAGAACACAATGTATAACCGTACGCGCGATCGACGTACGCGACCGACATCAGCGTAACAGGAATTCAAGCCTAAGCTGGCATAGCGCTGTACGGTTGTGTCAATGAGATAAGAGTCCAGCTTATACTGGTAAGGCTTCTTGTAAAGTCTAGCCGGCACAAAGATAATGCCAGTACCTATGTAGTCAAATATTTTATTATGTTATTTTCCTGTGTTGTCCATAATGTATACATAAATAGGAAAAAATATACCAAGAATTTGTGTGAACCAGCACTAAATAACCCGTCTACTGAAAAACCACGCTCTAAATAAATGTATTATTTATTTATTTAAACTTCATGTACATGTGGTACATAGGCGGACTTAATGCCAAAAGACATTCTCTACCAGTCAACCTTTGGGTCAAATAGGACAGCATTGTGATAGAGAAATTCGAGGTTTACAAGGTGATATCGACTCCTCCTATTATTGAAGTTGGTTAAAATGTAGCCTTTGTTACTCGGGCCATAATTACAAATCGATTGACACCTTATTCATCAAAATAGGATGAATAGTTTATTCGATACGGAGGAACATACGTAAATACAAACATACCTACACAGACTGCTAAAATCATAACCCTTCCTTTTGGCTTCGCCGTCGTCGGGTAACAATACAATTACAGGTTGGTGTCAAAACCTCTAATCAAGATCGACACAAGGCATCCTCAGTTAACCCACCAACCTTCTGGTTGGTAGAACTTATCCACATAAATTCCGCAGTCCCGTAGTTCCAGTAAATCGTAACACATAGTTTGCAACCACAACTATTTGCCACAATATTCTAACAGCTTGTGAACGGACAAATAAGATCACTGCTGACCTACTTATGAATTTCTATGTAGGTAATTGTTATAGACATAACATCACGCCTGTAATCACATAGCGGTTAGGCAGAGGTGTACCTAATAGTATACCCACATTTCGCCAGTTATGTTTAAGTCCCATGTAATAGGATCGAGCCTATGGCCATCGATCAAACGCAAATCAAGATTTCGTAGCTGCTACTGAGAAATTCCTGATTGAAAAACCCAATAACACTTTGTCCGAACTGGGAATCGAAACTAAGACCTTATCTTAAGGTGGATGCTCCAACCAGCCCGCGAAATTCAAATTTTCTTACGTTTTTTTGCAATTTGCAGGCCAGTGCTAGGTTGTATGTTGATTAAAATATTGTTCGCGACTGTAAGACGTGTGTAGTTACAGAATTATAATCATCAAAATCATCAATACAACCCTCCAAGCTCATACAGATGCAGGAATGACTTTGACCTTGAAAAAGTCATTCTTGCACCTGTATGAGCTTGAACCACATACATCTAACATCAACAACACCTACATACGGCCTGCAAATTGGAAAAAACGTAAGAAAATTTGAATTTCGCGGGCTACCCTGACGCTTTCACCTTAATGAATGTAGTTTATATTGTTGTTGTTTAATCTAAATCTTTATAACGTTTTTTCTATTAAATCAACATTTAATTTTGTCAACATCATGTCTATTTTCCAATCCTGTACACAAAAATTACCCCATCATCTATATTTTCATCCGAAATTCATAGGTAGGTCCTCATATAGGTACCTACTCAGGTTCGTGAATGATCGGAATGCCGATCGGGAGCCGAGCAGGATTGAAATTCGTTCTACATTTCTCGCAATCTTCACCTCAAGATATACCTGTGATTCATTTAGGCAAATGTGAGGTGTCTATAAATAAATAATCCGTTTTACGTATTCCAGGTATTTAGGGTTCAAGTAATTTTAGGCTGAAAGATACGGGTGGTGGATATGGGTTCTTTTTAATCATAAAGGTGGAGAGAGAGTGAACATTCATTACTGACCGATGTGGTATTTAATTCTGGTTATCTTAATTACATAACATTACGCCTGTAATCCCCGAAGGGTTAGGTAGACGTGTATTTAATCGTACACCTACATTTCACCAGTTATGTTAAAGTCCCATGTTATACGTGACTGACGACACGAATGGCGCAGCGGTAGTGAGGCTGCCTTACGTTCTTAGGGTCCCGGGTTCGAATCCCAGTTGGAGCAAATGTTTGTGTGATGAGCATGGACATTTGTTTCCAAGTCATGGATGTTTATATGTATAATAAGTATGTATTTACAAACAAAAAGTATCTAT
This sequence comes from Xestia rhomboidea, assembly GCA_963853795.1. NCBI lineage: Eukaryota > Metazoa > Arthropoda > Insecta > Lepidoptera > Noctuidae > Xestia > Xestia rhomboidea. The sequence continues at coordinate 16,388,377 of OY970776.1, forward strand.
GTAGTATATCAACTATCTGGTGTCCACGACACAAGCCTCGTTGCTTAGTGTGGCACCAGATGGCGCTGTGTGTTAATGTCCAGCGGTATTTATTTATTTATTTATAGGGTGGCTATTTGCCATCAACCGGGCGCAAATCAAGACTCCGTAGTTGCTACTGAGAAATTCCTGATTGAAAAACCGAATAACAATTTGCCCGACCCGGGAATCGAACCCAGGACCTCATGCTCAGCAGTCGTGCTTGACCACTCGACCAACGTGGCAGTTGTCAGACTGCCTGTGCGAGGCAGATACTACTACAGTACTTATGAACTTCTATTTAGGTAATTGTTTAAGTGCGGTATACACGTAGAACTCTGGCTGTCAGAAATTGTCGGCGCTTATAGTTAGAGAGCTCACGACACTAAACTTAGTTCGATAAGACTCCCAGATGTTATACAGGGTTATTTGTAAAACACCGACAACCTCTCAGGACTGTGTTACTAACATCATAATCAACAACTTTTGTTCTATGACTTTTAAAAATTCATCATATTTTAGTTCATCAAATTTTCATTAAAAAAATATTTAAATTGAACGCTTTTACGGGCCTTCGTCGCCCTGACCCCGCTCCCCTCACTATTGTACTATCGCTTTCTTTTGCTTCGCATAGATTTCTTAACATTTAGAGCGTTCAATTTAAATATTTTTATTTTTGTACGAAAATTTGATGAACTAAAATATGATGAATTTTTAATAGTCATAGAACAAAAGTTGTTTATTATGATGTTAGTAACACAGTCCTGAGAGGTTGTCGGTGTTTTACAAATAACCCTGTATATATAATTAGTCACGTTATTAATGGGGGAACACGAAATAGCGATGCTGCAATGCAAAAAACCTGAAGGCGCTATTAAAAAAAAAGAAAACGATTTTTAGTACGATCAGAAATCGTATTTTTTTTTATAATGCCGCCAGGTTGTTCTGGGAGTCTTATTAAACTACGTTTAGTGTCGTGGGCTCTCTGACTATTATCGGCGCAGACCTGCCAGCGCTGACAACCAGCGTTCTACGTGTATACGTCCTTAGATCATAAAATTGAGTGTAATGAAGTGTAGTAAAATAACAACCATAAATCATGATCTGTCAAAGGACCGATTTGTTCGAGACACCATTGTTTAACTATTGTGTCTACTTCGTGGACAGATCAAGGGATAATCATGACCATCATTCATCATCATTCTCGTGTCTTTATCCCAATTTATTTGGGATCGGCTCAGCATGTCTGTAATCCCCGAAGGTGTAGAGAACGTAGCCACAAGCTGTACCAGAAGAAGTACAACATAATAAATACTTCATTGGATTGAAATTCACCTAGCTTTTGCCTAGGTAAAGTTTTAAATTCTAATTCTAACCACAAGTCTGGCGTCACACGAAATTAGCATTACATTACCGTCGTGGCCTAATTCTAAACGAAGTTTAAGTGGCATTAGTTAAATGTGTGGCAAGCCTAACTGAAAGTGGAGAACATTTAGTGCTAGACCTTAAAATATGGAGAACGTAGTTGTAGCGTGCATAAAAAGCTAGTGTACCTATATCGATAGTAGTTTTGTATTGAGAAAGGTGTGAATAAAACATTAATTATAAACTCCATTAGTTGTGAGTATGTCATGTTCAAATTAGATCAAAAATTCGCTTATTAAGATGTCGTTTGGTATGATGTTTCGTAGGTGTATAATTTACTTAGCGCCAAAAATATTTGCAAGTTTTATTCAAGTTCAATGTAATACGTTGACACTAATTTCCATAACAAAAAATACTTTGAAATACGGACTTACTTACACCTGAATCACGACTGTACTTTATCTCTACCTGTCACGTAATTACTTCTAGTGAAGAACTTCATATAGCAGAAATCGGCCAAGTAAAACCTTTGAGATATCTGCTAACAAGCAGAGGTCCCGAGATACAATTTCAAAGGCTCTGAATTCCATTGAAGATGAAATAACAGACACATGAGTCAATCCTACATTCTCTCTATAGGTGGCAATATGATCTCTTAGTTTTGCAAGAGGCTAGGACCTGTCGAAATCACTTTTCATCAGATTTATCGACCTTTTTTCCAATATAATATACATTTTATTTTACGTACAATAGTGGTACATAGGCGGACTTAATGCCACAGGGCATTCTCTACCAGACAACCTTTTAGTTGTTTAAAAAGTGAGCCACATAATTAATAAAAAACTTAAATAAACTAATACTAACAACAAACTATAAAAGGGCATCGAAAAACTCCTCAACGCTGTCAACTGGAGTCCCCAAGAGACTGGCGGTGTTGCCACGTTGTATGGCAACACTTAGCCTCTGACCAAGGTAAAGGCCAGCCCTTGGGTCACGGGAAGCGTCAACTAGGCCTTTTGAAAGTTCTTTGCCCTGCTATGGGCACTCGGACCCCACGGCTCGAAAATATAGTTACCACAAAGGTTTCTATATTTACGCCGTTTGAGGTTATATAATATAATATACCTAAGAAAAAGAGGAAAAAAATGAAGGAACAATTTCGAAAGCAAGCTGTGAGTGACAATGCTACTACGACTTAAATTTCGAAAGCGACGCCACCACATAACTTCGCGAAACCAACGTGTCAAACAAAAAACAAAAATCTCTGTTAATGATAGCCACTGACCACGCTACTAGTCTTCGGCCACTGTCTAAACGGCAGTGACGTCATCTACGGAAGCGTTCTCATAAGTGTCTGCCGAAGGTGATTTCAGGCCGAAGCCGAAGCTTCAGTCGGACATTAGTTACTTAGAAACAAGCCGTGTCGGTGCGTCTGCCGCTGGGGTTTGACAGCTCTACCGCGGCGGCGTTTCATCGATTACAACACAACCTCGCGCCCTAGAAAACCACAAAGGTTGTCAATAAAACGGTGTAGATCATATTATAGCACATAAAAGCTTCTGTTATTGCCCGTCATAAAATTAATATGTCCCGCGTTATACTAGGTAAATTGCGGGTCCTTACACATTTTATTTCTGCGCTTTTTACGACCGTAACACTATAGTGAGATTTCTCTTTTTATTGTTATTTTGCACCTTATTATTCCCTAGCATACGGGGTTTAATAAAAGAGTTTTAATAGTATTGTTAAGAAACTAAGAGCCGTGTTGATTTAGAGGTCACACGCTACTCCCAACCAGGTCCAAACATGTGTTTAAGGTCTATCCTGGAAGTTTTATTAGCAACTCTAGTCAAGATAAGTGCCTGATGATTCTGCCTTTGTATGCAAAAAAGAGTGAATCTGTGGAACAAAATTTAAGAAAGATATGTCATATTAAAATTTGAAAGAGAAAGAAATAAATGGAAAGGAATAATAGAGAATTGAAAAAGTAACAAAAGTAAAAATACTGGCACTGGGACAAGGGTCAGAGTCGAGTTGATGCCGCGGCAAATTGTCGCTCAGCGGACGGACTTCCGGCGTGATCTCATGGCGACATGGAGAGAGCGACTGTCGCAACCCCGTGCAGGGCACGCCACAATAGTGGCGGTAAGTCCCCTCTTTGAGGAGTGGCTGGAGAGACGCCACGGCGTCCTCACCTTCCGCCTGACGCAGGTTCTTACCGGACACGGCTGTTTCGGTAAGTTCCTGCACCGAATCGGGCGGGAGGAAACGCCCGGGTGCTATCACTGTGAGGATAGGCCGGAGGACACGGTGGAGCACACTGTGGAGGTGTGCCCCGCTTGGGTGGAGCACCGCCGTGTCCTCGAGGTGGCGATCGGCGGCGGCGACCTCTCGCTTCCGGCCCTGGTTCGTGCCATGGTCCGGAGCGAGACGGAATGGGACGCCGTCACCTCCTTCTGCGAAGCAGTCATGCTAGCGAAGGAGGTGGCGGAACGGGAGAGGGAGATATCCTCATTTCGTCCCGGCCGCCGCGGGAGACGCCCCGGGCGTCGGGGGCCACGTGGTGGCTTCCGGCCACCGTAGGCGCGGGCCTGTGGACGGGGAGCTATGGGCTAGCTCGCCGTCCGTACGTCTCATGGCGACAGGCCGTGTCGACGGCGCGTTCGTGTTCCACGCGCGCCTCAAAGAGAGTCAGCAATAGGGAAGGGGTCCGCAAGGACCGAAGCCTGCCGGGGCTGCGGGACCATTCGAAAGAGATACCGTGGCCTCGGAACACAAAGGGCGAGGAAGAACATGGATGGGTTTTAGTCAGTAAAAGTCTGACACTCCCTCCTGCTCCGCCCAGAGCGGGAGAAGTCATTTGATGATTTCCCATCCTAAAAAAAAAAAAAAAAAAGAGTCGAGTTGATGATAATATCATATTAAAGTAATTAATAATTCATGATCATCATCATCATTTCAGCCGAAAGACGTCCACTGCTGGACATAGGCTTCACTCAAGTGTCGCCACATAGACCGGTCCCGTGCGACTAGCATCAAACGGATTCCCGCAACCTTCACCAGGTCATAGGTCCACCTAGTGGGAGGTCTTCCAACGCAACGTCTTCCGGTTCACGGTCGCCAGTTCAGAAGTTTTCGGCCCCATCGGCCATCCGTTCTGCGAGCAACGTGCCCTGCCCACTACCACTTAAGTTTGGCAATTCTTCGGGCTACTTCGGTAACCTTAGTTCTCTCAATTACTATTTGTAACTTAGTCAATTTTGTTAAAAAGGCACATCGAGTAAGTCTTATTTATTTAAAGAATTTTTTTTTTGTATGGACATTACAATGAGAGGGGATGAAACTCATGTCACTTAAAGAGTGATGGACATGAATGTTGATGGATGGAGAGGGAGAGGAAGGCCAAAGAAACGATGGATGGATTGTGTGAAGACTGATATGAAAGAGAAAGGAGTAAATGATGCCGTGATGCCTGACAGGGGAGAATGGGACATGGGCAGGGAGGTAATGATAATAAGACTTACTTTTGCTATCCTTAGATGCATCCCTTTTATTTACGGTGCACGGCAGTATTGGCAAGATGCTTGCTCTATTTTGCAAGAAACTTTAATCATAACTAGCAACATAATGTATGTTTGAAAATACTCCTGTACCTCGGAGAATGCAAACGTGACGTTATAAAGGGTGTAGACCCTTCACGAACCCGTCAACCAACAATTCTGTACATCAAACTTAGTAACACAGGGCAAAATGTTTTCTGGTTAACGAACTCTTTTTTAGGGTGATAAATCACAGTTTACGGTAGCGCTCATGGTAACGCACTCAAAACAATGTGATAGTGGATGCATTGAATGTCGGGTCATGGACGTATTTATTTATTTTTTATTTTATTTTTTCGGTAAAGTTACAACACTTAAAACTTGTACATATTTAAATAAACACGACGTGTGAAAAAGTTGGAACTTTGACCTCCAATAGCTCCGTAACTAGAATGTTCCCAGGTACGGTCCCGAACAAAAAAATGATCGCAATGACGGGGAGAGCAAGTTCCTTTCGGCTTAATTCAGGGTGTTTTTACATGGGTGGTGGATTATAGCCGATTCCCTCTCATAGAGAGGAAGTCGTGTGTCTCAGCAAGGGTAACATTATAGGCTGATTGATTATACTATGATATAAAGGGTGTAAAAAACCTCTTAACGAAGCCGAAAGACACTAGTTCTCTCCGTCATTGCGATAATTTTGTTGTTCTGTACCATACCTGGAAACTTTCTAGCTACGGAGATATTGGGGGTCAAAATTACAACTTTTTGACAAGTTTTTTTTTTAACACAAGTTTTAATGTAAGATTTTTACTTTAAACACCTCCACGACCCCCGTACTATTCAATCCATCCATCAGCACAATGTTTTGAGTGCGTTACATTGAGTTTTACCACAAAACATGATTTTTCACCCCAAAAAAAAGGTCGTTTCCCAGCAATAATTTTTGCGTAAAGTTACTTAGTTTGATATACAGAATTCTTGGTTGACGGCTTCGTGATGAGGTTGTTTACACCCTATATAAGTACCTACAATTAGGATTTTGTTTCTTTGTATATTTTTGTTTCTAAAAAAACTATAGATCTGCAAGCTGCTCATGACTAATTTAAACCTATTCTTATAGGGAGAACCCTCACAAACCTGGTTTCCATCTGACTCTCGAACGACTTTGTAGATGGCGACAGTTCAGTTCAGTTTCATAAAATGTCTTGCAGCTGCGTGTCGCTTAGCTGTGTCGCTTAGCCGCTGCGGTGACCGTTGAAATTGTGGAAAGATCTTTTTCTATTCTAAGTTGTATTTTTTGACTCTATAAGAGTCATCCAAAATATTTCCCTGGCACACTCAACAACTTCCCTACACTATCACTCTCAAACAGACGTAAAAACTTGTTCCTCCCGATAGGAGCTTACTACCACCCTGCAAACTTTATCACTCTATGGCCCATAAAACGGAGCCTATATAATTTATAACTATATTAGAATTACACTCGCGTTGAGAATAACTGTGTCAAGTTTTGGATTTGTGGTGCAAGGATTCAATATGTTTTGGTCTTTTATAGTTACTTTTTTCTGTAAACTGTTTATGATCTTTTGGAGGAGTTCGTGGCTAAATACAGTCATCAACGCATCCAGTTACTTTAGTTGCTGCCAGTTAAGATCGCAATAGCGGTCATTGACCCACCTACTTTTATTAAAGTTCTTAACTTTGAAAGCCAAAAATAAGCCTGTTCAAGTCTTGAATCGTCTTCTATCGTGATCTTCAACATTTTATCTAATAACAAACGATACATGGTTCATTTGTTTTGGTTCGTACGAAGAGAGGGTTATTGTACATTCGCCACAAAGCAAATTCGTCACATTTTGTAAACTCCATACATTGAAAGTCACGCCACATACATAAAAAGTATGTGTAAATTCGGGAAAGGGCAATGACCGCTATTGCGATCTTAACTGGCAGCAACAATACAAACTGTAAAATTTTCTCATTCGATTTCAAACTTAATTTCAACATAATGCTTAGCCCACCACTATTTCCGAACCCGTACATGGATTTGAATCGAGGGCATGGATTAATAGAATGTCAATCATCATGTGAATGCCCGGCACTCGAGTACATAGCGAATCTCGGAATTATTGCAAGTATGTACACTGGAGGCGTTGGAGCAGGCGTTGGCCCGAATTATTGATAACCACTACAGCTTATAAGTTCGTATTCATGTGAGAACTTCTCAGAATAAGTAATTGTTGGTACAGGGGGATTTACAAGGCAAGTGATGGGAATGATGAGAGGGGACGCACCAGAAGTACATAATATACTGATCTTATTGGTAAATAGTTTATTTTTATCTTATTTATTTAGCTCACCAACAATTGAATACACTGATACAAAGATATGAGATACACCCAATAGACTTATACGACTATTTGGACCACTGACTACCTGTAACGACTGTCAAAGGTCTACAAATGACAGCCGAGACCAACGGCTTAATCTGCTTTCCGAGGTACCGAGGAAACTCTGTATGTAATGGGTTGTCACCCATCCACAGACCAACCTAGGCAAGCACGGCTTAAAATAAAGATCGACCCGAGATCCTCCTAGCTTTGTCTTGTAAACAATTTAGTAACAATGTTTTACCCTAAATAGAGGTAAATATCAATGAATTATCGGCTCGTTTGTCGAGTGAACGCAAACGCGACTACTGAGCATGAAGTCCTGGGTTCGATTCCCGGGTTGGGCAAAGTGTTATTGAGTATTTCTATCAGGAATTTCTCAGTAGCGGGAAATTCCTATACGTTATAGTCTGAATTTGTGTCTGGTTTATGGCAATAGGCTCGCCCTTCTCCCTAATTCATGGATCTTTAACATATATGGCGAAATGTGTATTATTAGGCTCGAACGTTTTTTTTTTTTTCTTGGATAGTCATCTTTAAATCTGTGCTTATCGTTTAATCTCCTTGTTTCCACTCACTTAAGACCAAAAAAAAATCTCTCTCTCACTAGCCTACAAAACAAAACCCATCATATTTTATTCCAAATCTCACAGACGGTTTTAAAGAACACTTGTCGGGTAATCCGGCTGACAACCGGCAGTACAGTAGTGGGGATTAACCGTCTTTCCGACACGGTTCCGACATGTTTCCCGGACGGTGCGGATTAGTTACTGCGGGGATTCCTCATTCCCGGTCGGTACTTTTATTGCGGGCGCTGACTTTAACAAAATCTTGGATAAAAATAGCCTATGTCAGGGAGTGACAAAAGGTTCACTTGGCTTGGTACCACAGATCTACCTAGATAACGCAAGTCTCCTAATGTAAAACCAAGCGCGCCGTTTTTTGACTACCTGTACTATGACGTCATACGCACTATTTTAGTTAATGTACATCAATATTTTGTATTTTTTATGATCATCGTCTGCCTAGTCTTTTCCCAACTATGTTGAGGTCGGCCTCAGTCTTACCGGATGCAACTGAATACCAGTATTTTACATGAAGCGACTGCCTATCTGACCTACAGAACAGAGTTATTATAAAAGTATGAAACTTTAAGTATGTATTTTATAAGATAAAAGCTTATTAAAAAAATACCTTGTCGCTAAAACAAAAAACATTAAATAAGTAAGACCGTCAGATAGATTTCCCAAAAATATATTTTTTATTTTTACACGTAAACAAAAAATTAAGACGATACAGTGCGTCGAAACCTCGTGTGACATCACATTTGAGTACATTTTTACCGGAATGTGACATCACAAGCCCCCAGTCATGATCTTTGACGCGTTTTATTTTCGTTATTTTGATAAAACAAAAGACACGTATCCAATATTTTTCGATAATCTAACTGACGGACTAAACAGAACCATATTTTTTGTCAGCAATCATCCTTATTGAAAAACACTATACCTACTGCATTTTCTTCATTCCAACCTTGACCCCTGACACATTACACTGCGAGCCAGCTAAGCAGTATTTCGGACCTCAAAGCATAAGCAACCGCATAAATCTTAGTTACGTGACCTCTCGCAGCCTCCCGGAGGTTTCTCGGAGGTAACGGAGGCAATTACACTGTGTAGCAGTCCCGCAGGAGTGAGATATGAGAGTTTGAGACTAACTTGTACGAAGCGTTACACGTTTGTAAGTGTAAAGGTGTGATGCTGGTTTTTTTGGTCGGAAGTGTAATGAATGTTTGTTGAAGAAATGGTAACTTGGTGTTGCTGAAATATTAAAATCTGTATTCATCATCTGCCCAGCGTTTCCCAAATTTATTGGGGTCGGCTTCTAGTCTTACCGGATGCAGCTGAATACCAGTATTTTACATAGAGCGACTGCCTATCTGACCTTGAAAACTAAATATTTTGTAAAAGATTGAATGTCATGAATTTCTATTCTGATTCTATAATAAATATTAATCAACCGTGGAAGGACGATATGGCAAGAAAGGAGGTGTCTAATGAGATGACGAGTAATAGAGAATTAGGGAAGAGAAAGATACCCAATATAAATTGGGAAAATGGCAGGAAAGGAATAATAATTAATCAACTACTATAAATTAATATCATTCGGTATAAAATTCATCGCAAAAATCGAGCAGTACTAAATGGTTTCATCACATATTACATTACCAATTAAATGTTGAAACATCAAAGGAAAATCAAAATTAATATATTTTTTAAATAAACAATCTGTAGCGCCCCATTTAATGCATCGACCATACAATTAATGCTGATGCTACAAATATATGTAATTTAATACATAAATCGCTTTTACCCGGTTCTCGTCTGAAAAATATCCATTATATATCTATAATACTGATAATCTCTTCTGACGATGCCTTCTGATCGGATATGCATGCGAATTGCAGTCAATTATTCAGAAGTGCAATGACATCCTGCATTTTTAATGTTTAATTTATTCTTTTCAATTTGAGAGTAAGATTTTATTACACGTAGGTCACATACACTCAAATTACTCAAACATATTTTTGAAATAAATGCTTTGAGTTTGAGTTTTATTATAGGAGTCTTATTTTTTATCGTGTGGTTAGTGCCTAACCTGGTGTCAGAGTCTTTATGCCGCCCATGGGCCTCTGACTTGGCTTTACATGCCGTCTAGAAATAGCTACCCTCCGAGGCTGCTACTGAGAAACTCCTGATGGAAAAAAACCCCTTGAAAACACTTTGTCGGACCCGGGAATCAAACCCAGAACCTCATGCTCAGCAGTCGTGATTGCGACCACCAGACCAACGAGGCAATAGCTTACACTTAATAATTTTGCGAACAAAATTAAGAAAAACTAGTTAATTTTCCCAGAAGCCCAACTCTCTAGTATATTGGGATCTATCCGTCTCTCTCACTAGCACTCATCTGCAGACGTGCGCGAGAGAGACGGTTAGAGAGTAGGGCCCCAGATCTGAGGATCAAATGCAGGCATATATTAAACGCCACGACAAGTTCACTTCAGACCGCTTTTATTAAACAACATGAACAACTTTTAACAACCCTTTTAATTTTTAACCAACTGCCAAACAAAAGCATGCAATTTGTCAATCTGAGTTGCACAAAAACATTATGATCGAGACCCATTTATCGGGGCGGAATCGAAATAACTTTCGTTGTAGTTACTGCACATGCTATACTCTGGGGAAGCTCTCCATGTTTTAAAATACATAGTTATTCGTTTGTTACCCAAGCCGGTTGGTCACCGTCGGGAATGGTGACCATCAGTTGGGCTCTTACGTATCTTTCTGATATCCAGTGACTATCAAGCTTCGGTTGTACACCGAACTTTAATGATAACCGTGAATGTCATAATATTGGTATTACGTATCACACGGAGTGGATATCACTTTACGGTGACTAACCGGGTCATACATAATACGAAACTAACCTTTTGACAGTTAATTGATGGATGCTGAGCCCAGTTACTATCATTTCGAGCTGTCAACAGACATACGTAATAGCCCTACAGGTTTCTAACGAATACATTTGCAACAAAGAAAAACAATATACAATCATGGAACTACAGCTACAACACACTTTCCTTGAAGTCTGAAGAGACCTTCCAAGACCATTTATATTGTATCGAAGACTAGCGATCCACCCCGGCCTCACACGGGTGCAATGAACATATAAACCTTCCTCTTGAATCACTCTATCTATTGCTTAAAACTTGCATTACTTTTTTTTTGCATTGTTTAAAAGATTTAAGTGTATAGACAGCGGGAGCGACTTTGTTTTATACTATGTAAAGGTATTAGGTGAAAGAGCTCATGGCTAAATTAAAACAGCCACTCGGGTCGTTCTTTAGGTTAAGCCGCGCTTGCTTAGGTTGGTCGTTGGATGAGTTACCACCAATTATATACCTCCTCCGTAACTCGGTAAGCACGTAATAATTTAAATAATAATAAGTAATAATTAAATATTTGATTTTAAATGTCTCTTTTTATATAAATAATCGATTATATTATTAATAGGTGACGTTCTGTGGTTTCTACCTACTCTCATGGGAAAAGACATGAGTTTATGTATGTATGTATATTATTATATGTATTTTATTAGGAATCATAATACTGCCAAACAACTAGCGAATGCCCGCGGCTTCGCCTTCGCGATGTTTTTTATTTAATTTTATACTCTGCATGCATTTCTATCTGTATGCAAAATTTAATCCAAATCCGTTTGAGCGTGAAGGTTTAACAAACATAACACATACACACAAACTTTCGCCTTTATAATATTATTAGTGTGATATATCTAAATATATCATACTAATAAACATATATGACATAAACATAACCTCATTTCCAACATGTCATAATCTACACATGCTATTAGTCGTTGATTACCAGACTAATTGATCTCGAGGGGTTCCATCAGAGGACCATTGTAATGGTACATACGAACTTCTGTTCAAATATGTACAGACAACAAAATAGATAAGTAACCAGAGGCCGTAAACAAAAAAAACACTCGAAGCTTTCGGAAATCGATGACTTTTGTTTGTTTTATTGGCCTTACATAGGCCTAGATGGGCACTTATAAAACGCCGAAAAAGGTGCACGGTTCGCGTTGGTCGTTTCCATGGAGAAGAACCGGCAAGAAACTCCATGGTTACTCTTTTCTTCCGAAACTTCCGAAAGTAAGTCCTGAATAATTGTCGCGTAGACGGTCGGTCGCGCACGGTCGGTCGCATACGAGTATACACGCGACCGACCGTCAGCGCGACAAGAATTTAGGCCTAAGTGGGCCAGTAGGCTAAAAGTTTCACAACCAGTCTTACCCAGTACTAACTGGACTGTGGAGGTTACATAGCAGACAATATTTTGAAAAAAAAATCTCTTCCCTTTTTCCCTTTATATTTGGGAAAAGGCAGATGATGATGTCAGTCCCTTGCATTATAGATTGTTCGATTATTGTATTCACTGAAAGAATGGCAGTTTGTCTTAGTCTCTTGTTGTTTCAACTATTTGGTAGACTGTACCTTCTAAGTAATAATATAATGTTGGCATTTGATGTGGATTAATTGTATAAGATTGTACAGTAAGTACCATTCGAGTGTAGGGGTAAACTAATAATGATGGACGTTATTTTCTTCGTGCGGTGCGATATTTCATGTTCAAAATGACATACACAATGATAGTTGAATTATTACTAGGTTAAGGTTAAGGTTCCCTAAGAGTACACCCACAATTCGCCAGTTATATTTTAAGTCCCATGTAATAGGGAGCGAGCGTATGTATTGCCATCAACCGGGCACAGATCCGGACTGCCCAACAGAGAGCAGCGGTGGCCCAGTGAGAGCAGCGATGGCCCAGTGAGAGCAGCGATGCCCTAGTGAGAGCAGCGGTGGCACAGTGAGAGCATCGGTGGCCCAGTGAGAGCAGCGGTGGCACAGTGAGAGCAGCAGTGGCACAGTAAGAACAGCGGTGGCACAGTGAGGGAAGCGGTGGCACAGTGAGAGCAGCGGTGGCACAGTGAGAACAGCGGTGGCCCAGTGAGAGCAGCGGTGGCTCAGTGAGAGCAGCGGTGGCACAGTAAGAACAGCGGTGGCACAGTGAGGGAAGCGGTGGCACAGTGAGAGCAGCGGTGGCACAGTGAGAACAGCGGTGGCACAGTGAGGGAAGCGGTTGCACAGTGAGAGCAGCGGTGGCCCAGTGAGAGCAGCGGTGGCCCAGTGAGAGTAGCGGTGGCAGAGTGAGAGAAGCGGTGGCACAGTGAGAGCAGCGGTGGCCCAGTGAGAGCAGTGGTGGCCCAGTGAGAGCAGCAGTGGCCCAGTGAGAGCAGTAGTAGCCCAGCGGTAGCGGCCCCAACTTACGATTAGGTCATGGCCGTGAGTTCAAACTCAGGCAGGCGCATTACTTTGTGTAATTTATTTCATCACCACTGCTCTCAAAAACGGTGAAAAAAAAAATCGTGAGGAAACCGGCATATCATAGAACCAAAAATTCGAATACATGTGACATCTACCAACCCGCACTGAGCCCGCGTGGTGGATTATAGCTCATTCCCTCTCATAGAGAGGAGGCCGTGTGTCCCAGCAGCGGATACGGAGGCTGATTATGCTGCCCGAACTGCGTATCGAACCTGGGACCTCAGCGAAGTAGTTAAAATAAAGACAAACGGTATTCCAAAAACATTTTATCGCAGGTATTTGTGAAGTATACATATCATCATCAGCTCCCTGCCGTTGTTTTCTTCCATTCTCGTTGTCGTCACGCTATCGCATTTTTACCCTTTTCCTACATATATCATTCCTCTCCCTCTCCATCCATCAACATTTATATTCATGACTCTTAGTCACATGCGATTCGTCCCTCCTCATCACATGTCCATACCAAGACAGTCGATTCCCTTTCAACTTTTCTGTTACTGGCGTAACTTCCTTAATTTATCCATTCTTGTCACACCACACATTCACCTTAACATTCTCATCTCCGCGACATGCAATCTTTTTTCATCTATTCAGTATACATAACGGTGTCAAATATTCGCTCTAAATAAACGTCCCGCATAGCGTAGTCCATTCTAAAAATCAAAGCTAAATACAAAGCTCGGCACGCTTCGATGACGCGGGACGATTGTCGATTCAACCCACGGCTGAAGCTCGAACGTCAATTTCAGTGATACCCGCATTAGCCCGATCTGTGACAAACTTGCAATCGTATTTCATTTTGTTAGTTACCTATTGTTTTACGAATTGTGTTAGGATTTATTGAGTTTTGAATACTTACTGGATTTTTAATGGAAATATTGTTACGCTTGTGTTCTTAGGTGGAGATATTTTATATTAACATTATGTCAATAAGTTCCATGTTAAAGGGGCCACTCCGTTGTTATAAAATTAAACAAATCTTCCGTGTACAAAAAAAAAATACAATCAAATTACAAATGAAAAAATCCAGTAACACTTTGTCTAATAAGGGTTTCGAACAGAGGACCAACTGTTTAGCAATCACACTTAGCACCGAAACGGTATTACGGCCTATTTAAGTAGAAATTCGGGTGTACCAACGGGAAAAATCAAAACTGTCGTTTCGTTGGCCCTACTACCCTTTTTTTTTTTTTTTTTAGGATGTGAAATCATCAAATGACTTCTCCCGCCCTGGGCGGAGCGGGAGGGAGTGTCAGACTTTTACTGACTAAAACCCATCCATGTTCCTTCATCGCCCTTTGTGTTCCGGGACCACGGTATCTCTTTCGAATAGTCCCGCAGCCCCGGCAGGCTTCGGCCGTTGCGGACCCCTTCCCTATTGCTGACTCTCTTTGAGGCGCGCGTGGAACACGAACGCGCCGTCGACACGGCCTGTCGTCATGAGACGGAGGGACGGCGAGCTAGACCATAGCTCCCCGTCCACAGGCCCGCGCCTACGGTGGCCGGAAGCCACCACGTGGCCCCCGACGCCCGGGGCGTCTCCCGCGGCGGGGCCCTACTACCCTGCCCCACAACCTTGAGATCAGAAAAATGAAAGGAATGAAACAAACCTCAATCGACATACATAATTTTAAAATCTAATTTTTCGACAGAAACTAATCTTCGTATGTAATAACACAGCAAAAAAACGAACACATTCCAAGTATCATAATGTAGTAATCCCGAATACGATTCGCTAAATTCAACACATACCTATGTGTATAACTCACACAGATTCCTGACGCCCGAACGAATAATCGCATTCATAATAAGAATTCTTCGCACGGAATATACCAACATAAGTTAGTACTTATTGTAAGTATTGAATACGCATAATAATCGTATCGCTTTGTGACGGCATTCGCTCAATATTCCTGATGTACTTGTATGGCATTATTTTCGTGAGAATGGTACTTGACGCCATGTCAATGGGGTGCGATATCGAACATGGTTTTTGATCATGAATTATTGTTGATCCGTTGGTTTCGTATTTTGTATTATTTCAGTATTAGTTATTAGAGCCATAATCCACCATGCAGGCTCAGTGCTGGTTGGTGGATTTCACAATGTCTTCGTTGTCAGGGTTCTGTACCCAAAGGGTAAAAACGGGACCCTATTACTAAGACTCCACTGTCCGTCTGTCTGTCACCAGGCTATATCTCATGAACGGTGATAGCTAGACAGTTGAAATATTCACAGATGATGTATTTTTGTTGCCACTATAACAACAAATACTAAAAACTGGATAAAATAAATATTTAAGAGAGGCTCCCATACAACAAACGTGTTTTTTTTTGCCGTTCTTTGCTCGATATTAATAACGGCAACAGGTAGACGCTTGTAATATTCACAGAATATTTGCTTGTATATTCACTTTAAAAATAAATACTTAAAATGAATATAAAATAAATATTTAAGGGGCGCTCCCATACAACAAACGTCGTTTTTTTGCCGTTTTGTCTATTGTTGTATAGTACGGAAACCTTCGTGCGAGAGTCCGACTCGCACTTGGCCGGTTTTTTTTTTCTAAAACACGTAGACGCTTCACGTAGACGTGACAGAAGACGGCGTCGCTGCCGAGGGAGGTCTAGAAAGCGCTGGCGTAACGACCTAAAAGCGTTTAAGCAAGATTGGCCAGAGAATACCGCATGGAGAGAAGATTGGAATATTATGGGGAAGTCTTTGCCCAGCAGTGAGACATTAGTGAAAAAGTTAAAAAAAAAAGAAACCATGCCATACCACTCCAGTTTCCTCACGATGCTTTCATTTTGTTTAGTTTATTTTTGACGACCCGAATGACGAAGCGGTAGTGAGGGGGCCTTACATTCTTAGGGTCCCGGGTTCGAATCCCGGTAGGAGCAAATGTTTGTGTGATGAGCATGGACATTTCTTTCCAAGTCATGGATTTTTATATTATGTATAATAATGTTGCAAGTACGGCGGGCTGTGCAGGCGCTGTTGCTGCGGCTGCTGAGATCCTCAAACGGCGCAAATAGTGCAACCTTATTGGTAACTACAGCTTTGAGCCGGTTGGGGTCGAAACCCTCGGGTCATGGGAGCCGCCACCTTTTTAAGGAAATCTCTCACCGATCGGTCGACACTTCGCTGGCTCTTTCTTTGGCCAAAGAATTAGCATTGCCATTCAACGTGGCAATGCTGCCAGTCTTCTGGGCACGTTTCCAGATGACAGCGATGCGGAGGAGTACTTTGATGCCTATTGTTTTACGTTTAGTTTTATTTTTGTAATTATATAGAGTTCTAGTTGTAGTATGAATAATAAGTATGTATTTACAAACAAAAGTATCTATGTAGTATATCAACTATCTTGTGTCCACAATACAAGCCTCGTTGCTTAGTGTGGCCCTAGATGGCGATGTGTGTATTGTCCAGCGATATTTATTTTATTTATTTATTATTTAAATCTCTTACCTTTCTTGATTACAGCCTTTTTGCCATCGCAGTGGTGACTTTTTCTAATGACCTTTATCTTTTCATTCATTTTAGTAGGAGCTAGAGGCATAACAGCTTGCTTCTTCTTCTTCTTTGCGTGTCGATAGACTCAAATAATACCCGACCAGTATGTTGCCACCTGCACGGCTTTGTCGTTGGCTTCGTTTAAATCCTGTAAGGTGCAAGTGGCTGTGCAGGATGGGCAAGAAAGGAGGTGGGGCATATCCTGTAGAGGGTCTCCACACTGTTACTGTGTATGGGACGGGTACGTGATACCCCATTTGGCCAGAACAGCCTGCTGCTAGTGTTGACTAAAAACATTTACATTTCTCATCTTTTAACGGCTTCCCCTTACACAAATTTGACGCTCCGCCACTGGTAGGAACATTAAAGTCTATTGCTTTTACTGAAAAGAAAACGTCGATTAGTAACCTGAGCTTAGTGGTCTAAGTTGCCCAAAGAAACTAGACATCTGTACAAAAATCACCCTTAAAACCATCAAGCATAGCCCTTACAATCGGCACAGCTTGCACGTTAAAAAACCTGCCAAAAATACCGGTTACCCTCAGTGTTTGCGTTGCACAGTTTTAACGCAAACGTTTTTCATGAAAACTGTCATATGGTTCCATGCATCAAATCCCCGGTTTTTATTTTAGCCGTTTGAATGTTGAATGGTGACGCCTATGAAAAATTGATACCAAGCTATTGATTTCAGTGGTGTTTTTTAGGAATAAACATATTTGAAATGATATCGGCCGGTGAACGTGAAAACATTGAACAGTCCTTTTATGATAACTGTTGATTCTAGGAAAGGCAATTTGTCTAACCTAATTCTGATAAAATTCCGTGTTTATTTTTAACCGACGTCTAAAAAGGGAGGACGTTATGTATTCTAGCAGCCTTCCTAAGGGTTAGACAGAGATGTATCTAATAGTACACCCACATTACGCCAGTTATGTGTAAGTCCCATGTAATAGGGGCGAGCCTATTGCCATCAACCGGGCACAAATCCAGTCTCCGTGGCTGCTACTGAGAAATTTCTGATGGAAAAAACCAATAACACTTTTCCCGACCCGGGAATCGAACCCAGGACCTCATGGTCAGCAGTCGTGCTTGCGACCAACGTGGCAGTCGGCGTGAGAACAACATCATACTAAAAGACAAAATCAATCAAAATCAAAGCATTTATTTCAAGTAGGCCAGTTACAGGCACTTTTGAATTGTCGAAACAAAGATGAAAATTAAATGTAGCTACAGTCCCAGTCACGAAGCATAAAAACTGTGAAAGTACTGTAGTTGCCCATTCCCTAGCGTAGATCTCTATGGAGAAGAACGGGAACACGTTGTAATTTAATAAAACGACCATCCCGAAATAGCAATGAACGGAAATATACAATTTATTTAGGATCCATAAAGGAGTGGATTGCGAGGGCACTCAAAATATCAGCTTCAAATTAATACGAATGTTTTTATCTACTTATTATTATTAATAATATTACTTAAAAGCTCGTTCTGATGGTTTATTGGTTCCTTATGGGAGATTGGTTCAACTCCCTTTTAATCAAAAATATCTTCAATTATTGAATGTATTATCTTATAATATTACGGAGGTCAAAAGGATCTGGTCCCGGTCTTTAGGAACAAATTGAAGGATTTGTTGTCATGGTGATAAAGATCCTCGAAGTGAATAATAGGCAATAGGCTCGCCCCTTATTAGACGGGACTTAAACATAGCTGTTGACGTGTGGGTGTAATTTAGGTATACCTCTGTCTGATTACAGGCGTGAAATTATCACATTAGGCGGACTAGGCAGGTGACTGTAATGTCCATAAAATATATAACAACAAACTACCCGAATTAGTATAAAAAGAAGATAAAATAAACAAAATTATAAAAAAAAAACCAGCCAAGAGCGAGTCGGACTCGCGTACCGAGGGTTCCGTACAAACTTTTTAATGGACAAACTTAAATTTACTGTTCGATGCCTAGAAACGGCTATTGCACAAACCGCAAATAATAAGTTTGTAATAGTAAAAATACTTTTTTTTTGTCATTAAACTACATATTTACGGTTTTCATATTTTTCCCTTTACATGTGCTATAAGACCTTGCTTTGTGCCAAATTTCGTGATTCTATGTCAACGGGAACTACCATATAGGTTTTCGACCCAAAACCTATAGGGTACTTCCGGTTGACCTAGAAAAGTCCGAGAAATTAAAAGTTGAAAATTAAGGAACGATTTTGGTACTTACAAGTTTTCGCGAAAATCTAAATTTGCCCATATCTTTTTATCGTGTTGACTCAGGACCTTGATTTTACATCTAATAGGGACTAAAGACCTCAGTATCTGGTATAAATTTCAACTTGCTAGGTCCACCCGTTCCTGAGAAAATCGGTGGTGACAGACGGACAGACAGACAGACGGACAAGAAAGTGATTATAAGGGTTCCTTTTTCACTTTTTGAGGTACGGAACCCTAAAAAAACTAAAACAATTTTCAACAGAAAAATGCTATTATAGTATAAATGAATATTATTTAAACGATAAAGTATAAAGAAGCCTTTGTAGGTATAAAGAATCAAACCTAATTATGGTATTATTAGATTTAGTTTAGATAAAGTTTTGGCCTCTAACTTGCCACATAAGAACACATTGTGGAATGCAAATAAAGTTTGAGTACTGAGTAATGACACTTACAGGATGCTTAAGGACAATTGGGCCAGGATCTTCGCACAGTGAGTGTCTGAAGACGGGTATCAAATCAGCGGCAGGCCAAGGAAACGATGGAGTGACTGTCTTGACTCCTATTTACCGAATTAACCGTAAAAGGCGAAACGTAGAGCGCGTGCCCCAAAGATCAATTAACCAAAAATACAGTAAAGCTTTGTTTTTGTTTTCTGATGGGAAATCATCAAATGACTCCTCCCGCTCTGGGCATGCGTTCACAAACATATAAACTCACATACACGAACAACCGGACCCGGAACAACTACCTTTAGACCATACAAATATTTGTTCCGTGCGGCAATCGAACCCACGACGCGCAACGCAGCAGCCAATTGCTCAGCCGCTGCGCCAACCATCCATTCACACACTGCCACTGCTCTGCTCTGTCCATTGCCACTCTGGGCTTTACATTATCTAAAATCACCTGTACCTAAATAGCGTAATGTATAATTTATTAAACACCCAATTCTAAAACTTTCAACTATTTAAGACCAATATTAATAACTTTATCAAAATAGATTAATTAAAGGCCCATTAAATATTTCGTATACGTAAATATTTAATCCAGACTAAATACTTTGATATTTCGTGTAAATAGCTCGACCCAAAAGTTGCCACTTTAAGTGGTTGGAACTAAATTAATACATAAAACATTGAAAGGCCATTCACGTCGGCTTTGTTCAAATTTATTTGTATTGATAGATCAGTGACTTGTTTGTTACATGACTGCGGCGAAGCCCAAAAGAAGTGTTATGTGTTTGACCTGTATCCATGTATGTCAGTTTCTTTCTTCCCTCGTAACTCTTAAACGGATCAACCGATTTAGATAAATTATATGTCGTTAGATTCGTCATGGTGGCGTAAGTGTTCATGGTTACATTATAATCCAAATTAAAAAAAAAGTCTATCTGACCTCCACAACCCAGTTAGTACTGGGTTATACGACACCCCTTGGTAAAACTGGTCAGACTTTCGGGTCACTAACTACCTCTAACGGCTGTCAAAGACCGTAATGCTCACTGAGTTATGCTTCTGAAATATGACTTGTTGTGTCATTAAGCTTCTATAAGTTGCGAAGTCAAACCTTCAAAATCGAACATAAATGAGTATT
Organism: Xestia rhomboidea; assembly: GCA_963853795.1. Taxonomy (NCBI): domain Eukaryota; kingdom Metazoa; phylum Arthropoda; class Insecta; order Lepidoptera; family Noctuidae; genus Xestia; species Xestia rhomboidea. The sequence continues at coordinate 16,408,998 of OY970776.1, forward strand.
GGTACAAAGACAAATAAAATTGTTTCTTTTTCTTCGCCAAGAGTTTCACAGATATTGTCTTTTAGAATTTCTTAAGGATTTTTTAGTTTGGAGGGTAATTCCATTGACCTTTACCAGTTGGAACCTAAACACACAATCCATTTGTCTATACCACCCTACCTATCTTTTCTAACCCTTACCAGACTAAAGTCTGAACCCCAGTTCCACAAATAGGCAACTTCAAAGGGAGGGACACCAATTAACAACTTTCGTTCAATAATCAAATGGACCAATTAAAGCTCGGAGGTAGGGGTACCATTTCGTTTGATAGAAATCAGGACATTTGTTAAATCGTCCGGAGATTATGGTTTTGATTATTTCTATTTTCTAACATTCATTTTCCCTATAAACTTGAAGATTTTGATAATAAAATCAATCATCATATCTGTAAACCTACATTATGAGGAAATAAATTATTTCATTTCATTTCATCAACTTAAAGTGACCAATATTTAAATAGGTTACCATTATTATTTTTTACTGATTATTTAATTATTATATTTTAAAGTTATGTCTGTGAAAGCATAAAAAAAAGAAAAATAAAAAATTTTGAAAATTAAGGTACATTTTGGTACTTACAAGTTTTCACGAAAATCTAAATAAGCCCATATCTTTTTATCGTGTTGACTCAGGACCTTCATTTTTATACACCTAATAGGGACTATAGACTTCAGTATATGGAATTAATTTCAACTTGCTAGGTCCATCCGTTCCTGAGAAAATCGGTGGTGACAGACGGACAGACAGACGGACAAGAAAGTGATCTTATAGGGGTTACGTTTTTTCCTTTTAAGGTACCCTAAAAAAGATCTAGTTGGAAAGATCTAACAAATTAAAAATATCCAAACTCAGGCTTAAAAGTCAGACATATCCGGAAAAATCCTGACAGTTGGGAACCATACTGAAAGAGCCATAATTTTTGGGTAGGGCCACGAAAATGGCGATAACGGTAGCACAGTTGGGGACTATGACAGGCCAATTAGCGCGTCTTGATTTTCCTGTATGTCGGTTCGGTGAAGAGGAAAAAAACTTGGTGCTAATTGGGTATCGATATTGGTAGCGGTGTTCGTTTGATTGAGTGCTTTTGGTAACGATCGGTCTCATGAAAAGTAATTGGTTTTAATTTATTAACTTTTGTGCTCAAATAATGATTTGTTTTACGACCATGACTTATCATAAAACTATGTCAGATAGGTAACTGTACGTCTTTTTGGGAACAGGAAATACCTGGTTTTTATTTTATTCTATTTTGTTTTTAATTTAACTGATATTGCTGTAAGTAGGACAGCGATATCTGAAATAAGAATGCGATAGCGATATAAGAAAGCGTGTGAAAAATCAAGAATTTGTGTGGGAAATTTGTGTGTGAAATTCGGGGTTTAAAAGGTAAAATCGACTCCTCCTATTGTTGAAGTCGGTTGAAATGTAGCCTATGTTACTTGGGCCATAATAACCAATCGATTTCAACGCCTTATTCATAAAAGTCGAATTAATCGTTTAGGCGGTACGGGGAAACATACGTTAATACATACATACATACTTTTATCTTCGCCGTAGTCTGGTAAAAACTGATTTTGAAACACAATACGTAGGTTCATGTTCACAGTTGATATAAATATGAAGTTTTAAGTTAGAGGCGGGTTTCACAGACATACTCGTAAATAGTCACAAAAATATAAATTAACGAGGACAGGGCAAAAGGTTTAATAAGGAATATGCATGAAATACAAAACTCTTTTTATTTATGAAAAATGCCTTGTATTGGCGCTTATAAACATTGTGGTACACTTGTTTAAGTTTCCAATACATCACTTATTTTACAATTTACTGTTTTATATACTTAGCACGTTTTGGTGAAACGGAACGCACTGTCAAAACACACCGTCCTTGATAACGCCGGTATTGACGTCAAAGTTCATTGTGTCAAAAAAACACTTTTATTTGAAAAGTGCAATTTTTACTTGAATAAAGCTCATACAATTGGTAAAATTGTTTTATTAAGGCCAAAAAAATTAGATGTAAACAAGGCAGATTGTGGATAATGACGTCACATCATGGCAGCGACAGCTACGGACGTTTGAACTGTCGTAGAAAATTGCAGTTTAATATTATTTTTGTGCGACAAGCAGTAGTTGAAATTAACTTTTAATACTTTTCTTGGGTTGATAGTACTGTATTTTATTGATTTAAGTGAAGAAAAAATTACGTGCTTATTCCCTGTTACTAACCCGTCCCCGCCACCTTCAAGGCTTCATTTCAATAACATCTTACATGAGTAAGTTGCAAATTGCACGTCCTAACTTAGTACCTGGGTCTAAGTATAAGTATGAGATGCTACTGCTGTAGAACTTTGAACATAGAACTTATAGATAGATAGACTTTAATATTAGTTGTGTGCCATAGTTAGACTGACATTATTATGTCTAAGTATGGAATCGATTAGGACTTGGGCTTAAGATTTGGTACAGTGTGTTAAGACTGTCACGTTGGTCTTGCGGTCGCAAGCGCGACTGCTGTTGAGCATGAGGTCCTTGGTTCGATTCCCAGGTCAGGGAGTGTTGTTAGGTTTTTAGGGTTCCGTAGTCAACAAGAAATCCTTATACACTGACATGCAAAAATAAGTACTACACTTTTAAAATTTCAATTTTTCGTAAACTATCGAAGTCAGAGATTTAAAAAAAAATAATAAAAAACTTTATTAAGCAATTTTGTCAGCTTTCTTTGAAACTATAGACTAAATTAAAATATTTTTCGAGTCCTTTTTGTTTCGAAAGTATATCTTGTGTACTTAAAAAGTTATTGCAATTTTAAAAGTGTGATACTTATTTTTGCAGGCCAGTCCCGTCAGTGGTGTATTGACTACATTAACATTAAAAAGAATTCGTTTAATATACTACTAGACGAATAGACAATAACAATATTAGATTTTGTACAGAAACTAGTGAATTTGAACTCATTACAAATTACAGGCGAATGCTATCAGTGGGGAAGCGTCCTTAATGGATTCACCCGATACCTAATTCTTACGCGAAAAAAAATATATTGAGGTATTATTTTCCCAGAAAATGTACCTATAAAATATTCGTCACTCTATCAATATTCATTTTCCCAGAAAGCTATGTCAAACTTCAATGTTTTTGAAAACATCAACCTTGTCTCCGATAATGTTATAAATTGATGATAGCGTTTCGGAAGAAATATTATATTTTAAGTATTACTCAAATTACTTATCTAACAATATTGGCTCCAGTCGAACGGGAAAACAAATTGGTAGCATAATCAGCCTATAGTGTTCCCTTTCCCACTGCTGGGTCACAGGCCTCCTCTCTGTAACATGGAGTGGGCTGTTATCAAATCAAATCAAAGCATTTATTTCAAGAAGGCCAGTTACAGGCACTTTTGAATTGTCGAAACAAAGATGAACACTCACAAGACATAATGACTTGAGAAAGCACTGTAGTTGCCCATTCCCTAGCGTAGATCTCTATGGAGAAGAACGGGACACTCTTTTAAATCAAAAGATTGTTACAAAATCTTGGTAACATCATTCATGTTCAGATGGTATATTATGTGAGAACAATGTAGCAAAATGTGCACGTTAAAAGTATCTATAGTAAAAACAAAACAAAAAAATACAATTCAAAAACAAAATTATTCATTAAAATAAGTAAAAGCAAGTTTATGTAAGTAAGTAAGTATAAGTATGTATTTACAAACAAAAAGTATCTATGTAGTATATCAACTATCTGGTGTCCACGACACAAGCCTCGTTGCTTAGTGTAGTGTTAGTGTGGCACTAGATGGCGCTGTGCGATAATGTCCAGCGATATATTTTTTATTTTTATTTAAAATAAGCCATGGCAACTAAGAGATGACCAGTCATCACATAGTTTATGTACCAAGTATGGTATACTGAGTCGAAGGGATACTGACGCTCAAAAGGTTACAAATATTCAGGACATTATTCTGAACCCAAACATAGAAATTGTAATTTCAAAAAAATCCTACAAAAGTGCAAAACCAACAAGGTAGGTATGGAACAAATCATTTGGTGTACAAATTCAATAGTAAATAATACAAAAAAATAGTTTTGTGTCACATAACATAAAAAAACAGGCAAGTGCGAGTCGGACTCGCGCACGAAAGGTTCCGTAATATTATCTATACAGCATTAGACAAAACGGCAAAAAAACAGGTTTGTTGTATGGGAGCCCCCTTATATATTTATTTTATTCTGTTTTTAGTACCTATTTGTTGTTATAGTGGCAACAGAAATACACCATTGTCAAAATTTCAACTGTCTAGCTATCAAGGTTCATGAGATACGGGCTGGTGACGGACAGACGGACAGATGGACAGACGGACAGTGGAGCCTTAGTAATAGGGTCCCTAAAAACGATTACGACGACGAAATTATGGACTTGGAAATGGCGTACACTGTATACTGTCGAATACAATAAACCTTAAGTGATTCCAAGAAGTGACATTTTGAGTTCAGCTATTTCTACGCCATCTCCTGCGAGGTCTACCGCGTCGCTTTCTGTCTGTGTTAGGGCTCCATATCGTGGTTATTTTGGCCCACAGCTCGTCGGGCATTATACGGCAGACATGGCCAGAGCTGGATAAAACCAACGACCAGTGGTCCACATTGGCCCTGGATCGAAGAATTTGGAAGTCATGTGGAGAGGCCTCTGCCCAGCAGTGGGATAACAAAGGCTAACAGTAACTTCTATACACTGCGAGGTGGGCTAATGTAATTTAAAGAAAGCAACAGTGATTCCGTTAAACACAAAATCGATACTGAAACTCCCTTTGACTAAGCTATCACGCATAAAACTAATACTATTAAAACAAGTACAACAAAAAGTGACAATCCGGGTCACGACCCTAACCTTTTAGTATCGTGAAAATACCCACTTTTCGTTGGCCAAGCTAGTTTTGAATATTAAATACACGAATATTCGAATTTTCGAATACGTGTTGCGAATGCTAATCGAAAAATCGAATAGTTATGCGATATTCGATTTTGTGTTTGTTTTAATAATGCTTGTCATCGTTTTAGATTGTGGTCGGTTTTGCTCGAGGTTAGTTTTATTTTAAAAGGGGTTTGGAGTGGAAAATTTGGTAATCGTGTGCTGTTTTAGAAAGTATTGGTTGTTTGAAGAGTCTTACATATTTTGTTTAAATTTTGAATAGAACGCTTATTTGAAGGAGCTGTGTTGACACAATGAAAAACGACCACGAATTAACGAGTCCGTAGTTCGTAGGTTGACACGTAGGGGTACCCCCCTAGGTGTCAACCTTTACTTACTATAAATTATTTTAACGCCACTGCTTTCAAAACGGTGTAAGAAAACGTCACCGTCGTGAGAAAAAACGTCATGAATTCATGATTCTCTTGCCCTTATCTCAATTCATTTGGTGTCGGCGCAGCATGTCTTCTTCTTCCATACTTCTCTTATATTACTCGTTATCTCATCAGACACCTCCTTCCTTGCCATATCATCCAGGAAAAACAAGGATTGGCTGAGTAAAACTCATCCAGTTTACACAGTTCATCCATCGTTTCTTTGGTCTTCCTCTAGTCTTATAAATAAATAAATAATAAATAAAATAGTTTATTGGTAGAACAAGTTTAGGTTTTGACAGAATTTTGTGATTGGATCCTCCTTTTAGGCAGATAGTGCCTGTGTTAGGAGAGTCCGCTCTTCCATATCAAGTCGTGTTATACAAAAGCACAGCGTATTATTATTATACTAAAACTACTTAAATTAAGATTAAGATTAACTTACATTAAATAAAATGTGTGTATGAGGATATAAAGATAGTTTATTGTAGGTGAGCGTTTGTATCCATTCCATTATATTTTTTTTACTGTCATGGTAGTTTTTGGGATAAATATAGATGTATTTATTAATTTTGTTATATAGCGCTGCAGATCGTTTGATAATTATACCAATCCACATTCATAATAAAAACTTTCCTCACGACATTGTCCTCATTCCTCCGCATCACACGCCCATACCACGACAACCGATTACCTCACAACTTTTCAGTCACCGGCGCCACTTTCAGACTTCCTCATATGTAAAACAACGTCATAAATTAGAACCAAAAATTCAAATATTTGTGACGTCTACCATCTCGTCGTCCACCTCTCAAACTGTCGCTAAATATCATATCTCACGCGTATCATAATACACTAGTCCTGTAGTGGGGACGCTATAATATAATATGGTGGTTTCAGCGATTGTTAATCACGCGATCAAGAACGGATCACGTGTAGCAAAGTTAACGTAAAGTTGTAAATCAATACTTATATTGTAAAATAGTAAAATTTGTTTGCAAGTTTTTATATAGTCGGTAATCTTCGGAACTAATGATCCGATTCCGAAAATTGTTTCCGTATCGGAAAGCTACATCATCCCCGAGTGTCGTGGCTACATTTACAACGTTCCTAGAAGTTCAATTTTATTCATTTATATAGATAACGAGCACCAATTCAAAAAAACCACTCCAATTAACTGGAACCCACGTACACCACATCCATATTCAAAATCAAGCAGTCACGGTCAGAAATAACGAATAAAACATAAATGTTTATTGAGTCTCATGAAATGACACTGACACCTCCCGAAACACAAAGGTCGAACGTCAACCGTGACCTAAATCGATTCTCGGCTAATCGAATACGAGAGTAAAGATCACCGTACAGTTGTAAGCACTGCAGTGGGACAGGATCGCCTGGTTGACGGTGACCCGATGACCGTGCTGATGACTGTGCGATTACGGTGCTTCATCATCTGCCTTTTCCTAACTATGTTGGGGTCGGCTTCCAGTCTAACCGGAGCTGAATACCAGTATTTTACATAGCGCGACGGCCTATCTGACCTCCACAACCCAGTTAATACTGGGTAATACGATACCCCGTGGTAAGACTGGTTGTCAGACTTTTTCAGCCACTGACTACCTGTAACGACTGTCGAAGATCTACAAATGACAGCCGGGACCTACGGCTTAACGTGCTTTCCGAGGCACGGAGGAAACTCGGTATGTAATGTGTGGTCACTCATTCACAGACCAACCTAGGCAGGCACGGCTTAACCTAAAGATCGACTGTTATTATTTAGCCACGAACTGTAGTGCAAGTACGGTGATTATAACTGTACAATACAATAAACTATTGCTTGGCAGTAGGTAACTGTGTAAGCTACAACACTCTCAACAACAACACGTAAGTAATGCCTAAAGCGTTACGCAGAGCTATACCAAATAGTACGACTGTATATCGCTTGTCATGTTTAACTCCCACGTAAAATGGGGTGACCTTTTTTTTTTGGATGGGAAATCATAAAATGACTCCTACCGCTCTGGGCGGATTAGGAGGGAGTGTCAGACTTTTACTGACTAAAACCCATCCATGTTTCTTCATCGCTTTTTGTGTTCCGGGGCCACGGTATCTCTTTCGGACAGTCCCGCAGCCCCGGCAGGCATCGGCCCTTGCGGACCCCTTCCTTTTTGCTGACTCTTTTGAAGCGCGCGTGGAACATGAACGCGCCGTCGACACGGCCTGTCGTCATGAGACGGACGGACGGCGAGATTAATGGGGTGAGCGCGAGATTAATGGGGTGAGCCTACTGCCATCATCATCACCGTCCACAGTCCGACTTCACCTATTGCTGGGTAAAGGCCTCTCTTTGTACCAAACTTCATGTTCTTGTGCCAGCTTCACCCAGGATATAGCATCAACCGGGAACAAATCCAGCAGATTCCGTGGCTGCTACTGAGAAATTCCTGATAGAATAATCCAATTACACTTTTCTCGACCTGGCAATCCAACCCAGGATCTTATACTCCGCAGTTGCGCTTGCTCCCACTAAACCAACGAGGCATAACTGTACGTTGGCCTTTAAAACAGAATCTATGTCCGATATCAAGTGGAATCGATAAAAGTCAGCCGAACGATACGATTGCTCGATGTAGAATTGATAAAGAGGCCGCATAGTCGCTGATTTAGAAGTCTATTTTAACTTTTTTTCAATAGGTCTGTGTGTTTATGGTAAACGTTTTTTATTAGTAGAGATATGATTTGAAGAGCTTGTGTTAATAAGTTTTTTTGTGCAAATTGGATGTTTATTGACTGAGTGAAACAATTTTTTTGTAAAATTCTTCAATCCCCATAAAAAAAGCGAGGATACTTCGACCAGACGGGACGTGTTGTGTCTGGTGAGCTACTGCCCTACAGTTTGTTGTTTGTGAATGATATCTCGCAGGTCAATCTAGGGGGTTATCGTCTGCTTAACCGGACTATCCTGTAGGTGCCTTGAGTGTAAGGCCTCCAGCCTGGGCAACTGCCCTACAGTTGTTGTCAGGTTTATTTACATTATACTTAAAGTACTTACGGGATGATATCCGTAATTTTGCCTTCTGCAGCGTTGAAAAATCGGGAGCTCATAGTAACTAAGGAAAATCACGGATATCATCCCGTAACATATCATCCGTACTTTAAGTGTAGTAAAAAACCGTGAAAGTCTTAAACAGTGCATTATTTACATTATATTCTTAACTCGCGGAAACCTATGTTATTTATTTAACACTTCAAGCACAAAGTACAGAGGCGGACTTAATGCCGTAGGCGTATTGGCGTTTGGGTTTGTTGGCGTATTTCTATTTAGTATTATGATGTTAGTGCTCCATTTGCGTCATAGATGGCGCTGTAGTACTTTTTGTACTATGCCCCTACAAGTATTTAAAAAGATGAAGATTTAAGCTCTTAAAAATTAAATCTGACTTATTTAAACCTGTACATGAACTTCTAAAGGTTGCATTAGACACATTAGATAACCACGCTAAAGTTTCGTTTTAAAATTCATAAAGGTGAAAGCACCATGATAATCAGCGAAATCTAAATGTTCTTAGGTTCAGGTCAGTGTCAATTATGTTGATTAAAATATAAAATAAAATAAATATCGCTGGATAATACACACAGCGCCATCTAGTGCCACACTAAGCAACGAGGCTTGTGTCGTGGACACCAGATAGTTGACATACTACATACATACTTTTTTGTTTGTAATATGGCTTTTCTGAGTTTTATTAATGAAAATAACTAATACAACCCTCTTAGTTCATTTAATCCCATTGAATGACCATTTCATGAAAAAGTCATTCAATGGGATTAAATCTTTTCAAGGAAATCTTAAAAAGGCAATAACTAAAAGCAATATGCAAATGGATGGTCATTCGTTGCGCGAGGTTCTGTTACTGACCGAAAATTCATTTGTAAAACATATATTTGCTCGCGTGCCCTGATACGCCTTAGTAGCGACGCTTTTAATGGTGTAATTAATACAGTCTGTGTTTTTTCTTTCAAAATCAACGGGATTGATTCGGGCCCTACTCTCTAACGCTTCGTCCGTATATTCCGATCTATCCGTCTCTCTCGCGCACGTCTGCAGATGAGTGCGAGTGAGAGAGACGGATAGATTAAGTAGGGCCTCTGGCTAGGAATATTATTTTTTCAAAAATCCAATCATACAGTTTTAGATTTCATCAAAATCGGGCTCGAGACTCTTTTTATTTTTCTCTAATCCTCGTAGTTTCTGATTAATTTCACCATACACGCCTACTTGAAAAATTCACTCTGTAGGTTTAATTAATAAAACATTGTAGAACATTACGATACTTCGCAAACACCATGAATATCCCATACAGCCAATTTATAGCCCTATCAAGATAACTGCACGTCGATACATTCAAACTAAATGATCTGTAAACACATAAGCGTTACCGCTGCCCGAACGCGCGTCGCACGCACGTCTAGTGTGGCCCTAACTCTGGCTAATGATACGTGAAGGACGCAGCCAGTTAAATAAAAGTTAATTGGGATTGTTTATCTTGATGATAAGGGAGGATGTGGTAGCATAGAGGTCGAGGGAGTCGGTTACCGAGTATGGAGTTGCGGGTTCGAATCTAGCCAGTAGCGATGTCGATTTTCTCAGAGCAGTATAGAAAGTTTTTGGGATGAATGAAACTTAAAACATTGTGCTGATGGATGGATTGAATAGTACTGTGGTAGTGAAGGTGTTTAAAGTCAAAATCTTATACATGAAAAACAATCTTATACAAAAAAAAGTTGTGAAAAAGTTGGAACTTTGACCTCCAATATCTCCGAACTAAAAGGTTCCCAGGTATGGTCTAGAACAAAAAACTGATCGCAATGATAGGGAGAACAAGTGCCTTTCGGCTTCGTTAAGAGTCTTTTTACAGCCTTTATTTCAATGAAAATTAGCACTCAAGCAGTGCATGATCAAGCATTGCATGATCTAGATCTCTATACCTATAGTCATTAACAGAAATGTAAAATGTCATGAGGAAAGTTTTGTATGAATGAGGATGGGTATAAGAATAGAGGAAGACCAAAGAAACGATGGATGGACTGTGTGAAGAATGATATAGCTAGAAAGGAGGTGTCTGATGAGATGACGAGTAATAGAGAAGTATGGAAGACGAACACATGCTGCGCCGACATCAAATGAATTGGGATAAGGTCATAACAACATCAATATACATAATTATACTAATATATAACAAGGTTGACAATTTAGAACAGCGGCCCTACCATGACGTCTTAAAGCAGGATCGTTTTAATTGCGTGCGACTGAGGGAAAGAGATGGCGCTAGACGTCCTCTATAGCTCCGTTTCTTTCCCTCACTCGCACGCAATTAAAACGATCCTGCTTTAAGACGTCATGGTAGGCCCGCTGTGCCAATAAGTTTTGAAAACGAAAAAAAAATCATAGTAGGATGAAACCCATTGGAAAAGCAAGAAAATATGACAAAAATTAAAGGAAAAAAAAATAAAGCGCTTAGGTTTATTTCGATTTCCAGCAAAACTACAAGTCCTATGGAAAAAAGACACACTCAGACCGCCTGTAAATTATTTTTCCTTTCATTTTTATTTTATTCTCTTTCTTTTCCAATGGGTTTCATCCTACTATGATTTTTTTCGTTTTTTAACCATATTCAAAGGTATCTGCACTGGTCTAATTCTGATAGTGACGATCATGAAGAAGCACAGAAATAATGACATCGATATTTTTTTTTGATGTCGAAATATCAACAAAACCACAACGTACTTTTTCCTCACCAAATCCCTCAAAAATTCACATTTTATCTTGAAATTCCAAAACTAAATAGAAAATATGAACAGAACCACACAGTATTTATGATAGCCGTCAAACGTCGCCCTAAATAAAAGTTAATTGGAAAACCAAATAGCTGTCGTGAGCATGACAACCCAATGTTATTGGCACAGTTTAAATTAGCGAGCTTTTGTTTCCAAATATTGCTATGAATTTTCTAAAATCATATGAGTTTTTGTTTGAAAACAATAGAGAAAATTGTTTTTGGGCTCAACATGAGGGAATGTAAGAGCAGGAGCTCGTGGCTAAATAGTAACAGCCACTCAGGTAAGCCGGCAGGGCAGGGTTTAGGTTAAGCCGTGCTTACCTAGGTTGGTCTGTGGATGGGTGACCGTCCATTACACACCGAGTTTCCTCCGTGCTTCGGAAAGCACGTAAAGCAGTTGGTCCCGGCTGTCATTTGTACATCTGTGACAGTCGTTACAGGTAGTGGCCTAAAAAGTCTGACAACCAGTGTTGTATCGTATTACCCAGTACTAACTGGGTTGTCGAGGTCAGATAGGCAGTCGCTCCATGTAAAATACTGGTATTCAGCTGCGGTTAGACTGGAAGCCGACCCCAACATAGTTGGGAAAAGGCTGGTGAGATGGTAAGGGAATATAAGAAAAACAGAATGTACTGTACACCTGGTGCACGTCAAGCAATACATATCCAGTATAACATGGCCTCGTTTTCGTAACAGCACAATTAACGAAGCCGAAAGGCACTTGTTCTCCCCGTCATTGCGATCATTTTTTGTTTTCCAACTTTTTCACAAGTTTTTTTTTAAATAAAATGTTATAACTTTACCATTAATACCTCCAAGACCTCTGCACTATTCAACAATCAATTAACAACAGCGAATTTTTATAATCCATTTACGCAAAATCAACATGGCGTCCAAAGTAGCCACAAAAGACAAACAGTTCCCTTCATAATAACAATTATTATAATAAGGAAGAAACATAACACGAGCGTTTTCAGTCCCCAAAGTGTCTTGATGTTTAATTAATTTAATAAAATAATTTCATTTTCGACCCTCTGAGGCCGTTATTTGCATTTTAATTTTTCGTTTACGTAAACTTTTTTGTTAGGAAAATTGGTTTGGAAGCGGTCATCTGTTTCCGATATGATCACAATTGTGATGATAACAGCGTAAGCATTATCAGGCTATATCGTTTCCACAGCTGGGACACAGGCCTCCGACAAGATAGTTTATAATATAAACTATCGGGGTGCCAAATTTCATCCAAATCCGGTAAGCAGTTTTTGCGTGAAGAGTAACAAACATCCATCCATCTCATTTATCTTTATAAATTCATCGTCAGCTTGAAATCACTTTGCAATAATAATACATTAGATTTGATCACGTACTACACATACAAAGATAGTACACCGAATAAAATCGCTCAAATTAAAAACTCCAAAACGTAAAACGTGTTTTATTTCATAATTATGGCAAGGCAAAGCCAATGACACTTTAACCAACTTATCTGTGCAGGGGGAAAACTTAGAACTAAAATAAATGTACTAAGTTTGACATATCGATGCGTATTTTCTTGATAAGCAGTGCCACCGCGAACTGCCTACTGAACGTAGTGATACTGTACACGCGTGTTTCGGCGGCGACAGCGGGGACAACGAATGAAAGAAAATCTTAATTTTAAGAGCGGGACTAATATTATAGAAATAATATTAAATATAATGACATGGATAATATTAAACAACAATGAATAATTTTAAAGAAAACGACAAAAATAATAATTTTGTAAACTGATCCCGAGGGATCCAAATGAGCGGGATCAGTTGACTAAAGAGCCCTTGACACGACTCATGGCGACGCCGCGACGCGTCTTACGAAGCAACGGTACTCACGCGAGGACGCGCGCGTCTACGCGAGCCTACGCGAAAAATTAGGACATATATATGAGCATGCAAATATTGCTCGCGCGGTCTCGGGTATCCTCGAGGAATCCCGAGCTTGCATGAAGAAGCACGACCCAGTCACGAGCATGCGCGAGGCGATGTCGTGTGGCGTTTCGATATTCATACAATTTTCTACTATAGACAGTGGCAATAAGGTCCTATTTTCGACCCTAACCCAAGTCGCATCACCCGAATACGTGAACTGGACCTCACGGGCGACCTCTTTTCTTAACCAACACTTCTTTTTTACCCTCAATTGCTCAGCTTTAAGATAACAAGCTCCGAGCTATTTTGTCCATCGCCTTAAATGGGGTCTTCTATAAAATCTACTTACATGGAAAAAATACTTTTTGAAGGTCAAGGTCATTCAGACCGTCGTCTGGGCTCGCTAAGCCTCTTTGTATGCAGCCATCGGAGCAAAATGATTGATAAAGATAAGAGAATAACGCTCCAAGAAAAAAGTCCTGTCAATTTAATAAAAATCGGTCAAGTTGGTCTTCGCGTGAAACGATGGGTTCTGTAGTCGTGACGGGTTGATTGATTTAAAACTAGGAATATTTTGAATGAATACAGATTTTAACTTACCTACTCAAATCCTATTAAGTTACCCTGATTTTAATTTCGTGTATTAATGTGAAAAGTAGCTCTGCCCAGATAATACTGGATGAATTGAACATGTGAAATTGTGAAAACATCTCACCAAGCCTGACCAGATACAGTGCATAAAATGTTTATCCAGAGATAGCATACTATATGCAAACGAGGTACCACACCACAATATACAATGTTGAGCTCGGTTAAAAACAACGAAAATACAATTTTCGTCAAGTTTTAATGTGAACAACATTCTCATATGGCTACTTAAAAACTTTTTCTATTGCACTTGAGAAGTGTAACAAAAAACGAGTAACAAAGTACAAAACATTACGCCTGTAATCCCCAAAGGGTTGGGCAGAGGTGTCCCTAAAAGTACACCCACATTTCGCCAGTTTTGTCTATGTCCCATGTAATAGGCGGCGAGCCTATTGCCATCAACCGGGCATAAAACCAGACCCCGTGGCTAGAACTGGGAAATTCCTGATGGAAAAATCTAATGACAATTTACCCAACCCGGGAATCGAACCCCGGACCTCATGCTCAGCAGTCGCGCTTGCAACCACTAGCCCAATAAGGCAGTCATGTATAAAGTATTATACAGGGTGGAATTTTTCTATGCCACCTGGAGGGAAAGTACCTACTCGAAATACTGGAGATAGCAAATTTTACTCAAAGGAAACATTCCTTTATTTTTTAAAAGAAACATCTGCATTCACAGATTGTCGAAAATTCGCTTGCCACACTCGGGATCCAACCGACTAAGAAAAAATAACATCCTGATATTTTTTTTACATCAATCGATAGGGGCAATCATATAGACCAAATCTCTCTAAAAACAATCATGATCTGTCAAAGGACCGATTTGTTCGAGACACCATTGTTTAACTATTGTGTCTACTTTGTGGACAGATCAAGGAGTATACTAAATTAAATGAAGGGAAAATCATGAAATCTAAAGAACAGTTATAAATTCAATGGGATAAATTCAATAAGATATAGCACTTTAATTCATGGTTTTCCTATAAAGCCGGTTAAAATGTAGCCTATGTTACCCGGTAATATAATAACGAATTGATTGACACCTTATTCATCAAAATCGGATGAACAGTTTAGACAGTTTAGGAGGAACATACATACATACATACATACATACATAGACTGCTAAAATCATAACCCTTACTTTTTGCTTCGCCGTAGCCGGGTAAGAAGGAGAAGGAAAAGTCGTTCTGACGTTAAATGATGGTTACACATATATATTAACATAACATATGAGGTTCAAAAGAGGCCACCTTTACTCGTAAAAGGGGCCTAACATAATTAAGAACCTTTTCTATTTGAATACGGTTCCCTAAAATAATATTCGTAGGAATCAACTTATTTTGATAACGACCTTTTTGCTTAAATGAGGAATAAACGTTTAAGTCCCGTTCCTCCTCTGTTTTCTGTTTACGTTAAATAATGAACTTGTTAGAGAACAAAATAATTATTTATTGGAGTTTCTGTTTCGTGATTCTCGAAGTACAGAGGTCTTTGTATTGTTAATTGGTTCGGCATGTCTTTTGTTTTTAGTTATATGCCATGATTGGATGGTATTTAATTTTGTGTTTTTTTCTTGTTTCCATGCGTTTGAAAGGCATGTTTTAATCATTTAACAGCAGTGACTTCTTGTATAAGAGAAACTCTTGGCTGAATAATAACAACCGCTCGGTTCAATCTTCAGGTTAAGCCGCGTTTACCTAGGTTAGTTTGTGGATGGGTGACCACCCATTACATACAGAGTTTCCTCGTTGCCTCGGGAAGCACGTTAAGCCGTAGGTCCCGGCTTTCAATTGTAGATCGTTGACAGTCGTTACAGGTAATTAGTGGCCCGAAAGTCACAACCAATCTTACCAAGGGGTATTCTTATTATTTTCTTTATTGCACATAAAACGACAAATGTACATTTAATTTCAAAAATATAGCTTATGTACTGCCGGCCCTGGGTTAAGCTCGCCATTGTACAATAACGACAAAATCGCTAACTTTCGATCGCTAATAACTCACGAAAAAATTCGGTTGCGATAATGATGCTTGCGAGTAAAGCAAGTCTTTACATCCAAGATGCGTTTCTCGCAAGCATCATTATTGCAACCAAATTTATTCGTTAGTAATTAGCAACCGAAAGTTAGCGATTTCGTCGTTATCTCTGTCGAGAATTGTGTTTTTTACAGCAAACCTAATTTTGATAGCGAGATTTGCAGAAGAGGATAAACTTAATACGTGTGTGTATCGTATCGTATTACCTAAGGGGTAATAATAATATCCATCAGCAAGACTCTTGTATTCTTGTACTGATCATTCTCATTGTGTGTGCACAACGTGCGTGATGTTATGATTTTTATTCTCTGTAACAGCCTCTGAATGGGGGCTATCGTTTTTGAGTTCACCAGATGGCGCCACGGTCGAGTAAGGTCCTGTCAATCATTCTATTTTATACTTTAAAGTACCAATAACTTCATAAAAAGTTTATTTTATTACGTATAACAACATAGTGTAAACTTCAGAGACATATTACAACATTCTCCCTAAAATTAGCAAGCAATGAAACATTTAAAAATCATTCTACCTCCAAATACTAACAAATAAGATCTTAAGTTGCCACTTAAAATCTTCAAGTCATAATAAATCAGGAATGCCTCAATCTAGACCACAATCGCGAGTATATACGGGATAAAAAAAATACGCAACGCGCGGAAACCGTATGACATCTGACATTTCGAAAGACTACACGAACGCCTCTAGCGGGGAATTCATGCGCGATAGCCCCCATTGATCAAAAATAATCAGTTAAAGATAGAATATCCGGATTGTTTACAGTAATTATGGTAACATACGATTATCCCGTTGTGCAATCAATCCCATCCCTGACCGGTAATTTTATCTGTTAATCTAACAAACGGTGGGGCTGGCTTGTATTTATGCTTTTGCGGTTGCACAACGACATGCTTTGCTTGGCTTGGTAGTATAGATACAGGCCTACCTTAACGCTTCCCTCAGAGGCGGTAAGGTGGCGGGGTCTTGAGGGTGAGCGCTACAGTCGTGTAGATCCTCAAGGCAAGTCTGGTGTGTTCTCCTTCACGTGGTTGCCGCCCTGTTCTTGGTCTAGTTCCTTAAGAAATAGACGCAACGAAAACCACCAGGCGATATAAACACAGGGGTGGAGAGGTCATGCCCCTGGGTGTCCACCATCGAACAAGAGCAGATGTTGGATAGCAATGACCTCCCGCGTGTTTGTGCCGTGCGCGGGGACCCGTACGGAGGGATGAAGGAATCCTGGTGATTGAGTGGAGCAGGTTGCACACAACACATCTCTTTGGTCTGGATTTCCTCTCACACGGGTGTTAGTGGAGTAGCTACCTACTATCAATCGGCTGGGGCATCCCATAAGCGGGTTGTCAAGCGAGGGCCGGTTTTTTGGGGGGGGGCAGCCGGCGCGGCGTGGGGTTGTGGGATGAGTGGCGGCATAGTCTCGTGCCGTTCACAGTCCCGTAATCCTCCGTTGCGTGCGGGCTCGTCTACTTCTCAATAAGCTGGTCCTATACCGAAGGAGTAGCTCTGGCGACCACTCGTGGAACGAGGGGCGTCCCCGACTTGAGGGCTCCGTGGCGGGTGGAGAGCTCCGACGGTGAAGAATCTCAATCCTAACCCATGGACAATGAGACTAAAAATGTAACCAACACTCAGGCTGCGTCCTGTGATGCGCCTAACTCAGCAATCAACCAACCACCTAAAGCTGCGTCTCTTGATGCGCCAACCACATCTAAACCTAGAGGTGCGTCGCAAGATGCGCCTAAGCGTAAAACGCCTAAGGCTGCGTCATCTGATGCCCCTAGGCACCACAAACACAAACCGTCCGCTGCGTCCAAGGATGCGATGAGGAAGGCTGTCGCAAGGTATGCGCCAAACCAGGCTGCGTCGAAGGCAACGCCAACCCCATCTGCGTCCGGTGATGCGCGCTCTGACCCAACCTTGTCCGCAAGGCCTAGGGCAGCTCTCGCACATGGCGACTCAACGGTGGCTGGTGGCGTGGATGCGCTCACAAGGGCTGCGTCAGCGCCAGTAGCCCCGGAGAGGGACCTAACGAGTCTGACCGAAGCCATACCGGCAGGGACAGACAACACGACCGGGATCGACGTGTCGTCTCTTAGGGATGCCATTCAGTCTCCGGTCGAGCAAACCTGGACCACCGTACCTCACAAGGCAACGTCTTCCAAGAAGCGTCTGCCTGCACCGGTCAAGCCTGCGCAGCAAGACACTGTGGCGGCCACTGCCAGAGTGTCGGCAAGTACACCGACACCGGCAGGTGCGGCTACCACGGCAAACAAGAGCAAGCGCAGTGCCAGACCGAGGGGACGCAAAAAACCCAAAGCAACGAGCGGGGAACCTCCTGCTAGGGCGCAGAAGCGTGAGCGACCCGAGGAGACCGTCACACCGACTGGGAAAGGTAAGAGGAGCAAGCCCGCTCGCTCCCACATGGTTGACGGTTCCTTGGTGAGCTACGCCGAAGCGGCCGCGTCGTACAGGAATAACGAGCTGTGCGTCGCCGTCATGACGGAGCCCTTTGAGGACATGACGCAAGAACAGGCGGAGGGTATCCGCCTAAACATTGAAAAAGAGCTGCGGACGCTGCTTATGGCAGATCCCGACCCCTCCAACCCAACCATAAACACCGCGATCCACTTTCGAGGGAAGGCGCACTTCGCCGAAGGCGTTCTGAAAACCTGGTGCGAAGACGCTTTCACACTGGCCTGGCTCAAGCGGATCACCACCAATATGACGTCCCCGATACCAGGGACTTTTTTAACCGTTCGGCCCCAGGCCGAAATACCAAAAAAGGCGTTGTGTATGCTGTTTGTTCCGGAGAACACCGAAGACACTCCGGCACTACTTAAGCTTCTCACACGGCAAAATTCAAACCTAAAAATAAATACCTGGACCCTGACACACGAGAGGGTAAGACAGGAGCCCCCGGGTACCTGTCTCTTCTTCCGTGTGCCAGAGTCCATGGTCAAAACAATTAAAGACCAAAATAGGCGCGTGTACTACCTCATGGGCAGCATCTACATCCGATTCCTGGAGGAGGGTGTAGCCAGTGAGGGGGTCACCGCGCCTTCAACCGCAACGGCCGCCGCAGTGGCTGGACCGGAGCTTGATCCGCCACCACCTAGGCGGTCCTCGCCGCCACACGCGATGGAGACCGCAGAGGGGGTGAGGGAGCGGGCTTCTTCCCCGGCCGTGGAGGCCGTAATACCTATCGACCTACCCACACAGGATCCACCCTCACCCGGACTAACTTCGGACGAGGACTGCTTTCCGGCAGGGGAGGAGAGAGAGGACTATGACAGCAGCCTCTCCTCTTCTCCCATGCGGGACAACTAGGATCCTACAGACCAACCTCCAGCACAGCCAATCTGCGTCGGCTACCTTGCGCAGAGTGCTGGACAACCACCACCAAAACACCATCGCCCTTATCCAAGAGCCGTGGATTAGGGGCGGCAGAATATGTGGCCTTACGAACATCGGAGGTAAGTTGCTGCTAGACACCTCCGTAAGTAACCCACGAACGTGCATTTTTATCCCAAAACATATACCTAACCTATTAATTAACGAATTCTGTTCAAGAGACCTGACAGCAACGAGGCTCTGCAGGACAGAACAAGATCTCCCAGACATCGTCCTCGCCTCGGCCTACCTGCCAGGCGACGAAGACGTGCCGCTACCAGAGCTCGCCTCGCTGGTGGAGTACTGCGAAAGGGAGAAACTGGAACTAATCATCGCAACCGACTCCAACGCGCATCACACTCTCTGGGGTAATGTCAAAACCAACAACCGAGGTGAGGCAATGCTCGACTTTATTCTTAGCAATAATCTTGTATTACTCAACAAAGGTTCAGAACCTACTTTCATCAACGCACGATCACAAACAATAATAGACCTAACTCTATCAACTATAGGTATCTCCAACTCCATCCAGGACTGGCATGTGTCCAGCGAACTGTCATGTTCGGACCACAGATGGATTCGATACACCATCAACTTCAACCTACCGAAGCCACAACCAAGGAGGATCCCTCGAAACACAGACCAAACAAAGTTTATAAGGCTAGTCAAGGCAGAGTTTGGTAATTTACCCTCCCTTCCAGCTGATATACCCTTAATTAACTTAGATGAACACGTAAATAACCTCACATCAATCCTACTAACTAGTTTTGAGCAGTCTTGCCCACTCACTGTACCAAGGCAGGGGGCAAGGCAGTCGTGGTGGGGTCCAGAACTAGAAAGACACCGAAATAGGTTGCGTAGACTTTTTAACAGAGCCATGAACACACGGTCGCCAGGCGACTGGGACCGTTACAGAACTGGCCGTAAAACCTACAAAAAACTAATACGCCTCAGAGGTAAAAACGGCTGGAGGCGTTTTTGTACTAACATTGAGAACAGCAACCAGGCAATGAGGGTCAAAACATGTCTCGCCGCCGGGACTGATCTTTCAATAGGATGCCTTAAAAAACCAGACAATACCTTCACAATCAACGATGCGGAAACCAGTGAATTACTTCTCACCACCCACTTCCCAGGCTGCCAGATTGCGACCCAGCAGAGCTGGGCACCGTACAGTGAAAGGGCTACGAGCAACCTGGACTGGGAGGTGGCTTCAGAAGTAATAGACAAAGACAAATTAATATGGGCAATCAACACCTTCCTACCTTTCAAGGCAGCGGGGTTGGATGGTATTTTTCCGGCTCTACTTAGATGGAGCGGTGACTCGCTAGCCGAATACCTTGTCAAGATATTCCGTGCCTGTCTGGCCCACCGCTACATCCCTTTGAAATGGCGCGAAGTAAAAATAATCTTTATTCCAAAACCAGGTAGGAGCGATTATACTCAACCCAAGTCTTTCAGACCCATCAGCCTCACCTCGTTTTTCTTGAAGACACTAGAAAGACTGGGAGACAGAAGGATTAGGAACCAAATTTCGCTACTTAAACCGTTACACCCTAACCAACACGCCTACTGCGAAGGCAAGTCAACTGAATCCGCACTCCACTGCGTGGTCACACGCATAGGAAACGCTCTAAAAACCAAAAACCCAACACTGGGCGCCTTCATAGACATAGAGGGTGCTTTCGACAAAACGAACTTCGCCAGCATCAGCCAGGCACTAGTCGTGCACGGTGTGGCGCCAACGCTTACACAATGGATTCACAATATGCTAAAATATCGCGCTATTCAATTTACTGTAAACACTACCACACGAGGTATCGTTAGTAGGGGCTGCCCACAGGGTGGGGTGCTGTCACCACTACTGTGGAACCTAGTAGTAAATGAGCTCATTACAGAGCTCAATGCTAGCAGTCTATACTCGGTGGGTTATGCAGATGACATAGCAATTCTAATCACGGGGAAATTTGAAGGCGTCCTATGTGACC
This sequence comes from Xestia rhomboidea, assembly GCA_963853795.1. Lineage (NCBI taxonomy): Eukaryota > Metazoa > Arthropoda > Insecta > Lepidoptera > Noctuidae > Xestia > Xestia rhomboidea. The sequence continues at coordinate 16,430,212 of OY970776.1, forward strand.
TCATGAGGAAAGCCTTCAATATAATCGAGAATTGGTGTATTAAACACGAACTATCGGTTAACCCCACCAAAACAGAACTAATAATGTTTACAAACAAAAGAGTCCTTGGACCACACAAACTCCCTAAACTATTCAACACCGAACTAACACTCAAAGATGAAGTCAAGTACTTAGGAGTGATTCTCGATAGCAAATTGCTCTGGAATAGGCATCTTGACTACAAACTCAACAAAAGCACAATCGCGCTGTACCAATGCAAAAGAATGTTAGGAAAAACGTGGGGGCTGTCTCCAAAGATCACGCTATGGCTTTACACAGCGGTGATCAGACCAATGCTGACTTATGGCGCCTTGGTTTGGTGGACGAGAACTGAACTTGCGACCACCGCCTCTAGGCTTCAGCGGTTCCAAAGGCTAGCATGTTCCGCCATCACGGGCTGTACGAAAACAACCCCAACTGCGGCAATGGAGATAGCCCTACAACTAACCCCCCTTGAATTGTACATACAGCAGGACGCAGCATTAGCAGCCATCAGGCTGATGCACTTAGGCATATGGGGCAAGAACCACACCAGTCCCCACGCAGGCATCCTGGACCGGGTGATTGAGTATCAACCACTCATCGCTGCCCCGTGTGATAGGACACCTAATAAACCTATGTTCAACAAAAGATATAGCATACAAACAACAGAGGAATTAAGGGATCAGTCAGGAGCCAATGAAGTACGCATCTACACAGATGGCTCTAAAACCAAAAACGGCTCAGGGGCTGGCGTACACTCCCTTGACCTCAACTTTAACTTTCACTTACCACTAGGCGAACACAGCTCGATATTCCAATGCGAGTGCGTCGCCCTAACACAAGCTGCGACAGCCGTAAAGCGTCTAGGGGTTCACAATTACGCAATCAGATTCGTATCCGATAGCCTAGCTGTGCTTAAGGCCCTAGAAAACAAACAAACTAACAGTACATTAATATTTGAATGTCACCTCGCCCTGGAAAGTATATCGCTGTCTAACAGAATTACACTCCAGTGGATCAGAGGACACAGTGGGTCCCTAGGCAATGACGCCGCAGACGAACTTGCCAAGAGAGGCTCCGAGATGGCAGTGCTAGGCCCGTACCCACTCCTTCCCTTACCTTTCTCACAATTCCGTACATGGATTCGCCAAAGATCAACTGAACTCCATAACAACAAATGGTCACGGTCCACAGACTGCAGGCAGTCAAAAATGGCGATACCAAGTCTTCATCCGCGACTAACAAAACGACTGCTCAGCCTAAGTAGAAATAACCTCAGAATAATAATAGGGACAATAACGGGCCATTGTCCCCTAAACAAACATCTTTTCAACATAGGCGCCACGGACAGCCCACTCTGCAGGGGCTGCTTCGACGCCGAAGAATCGGCTGCCCACGTAATCCTGGAATGCGAGGCAGTGGCTACCCAACGCAAACAAATCCTCGGAACGGTGGGGTCGCTCCGCGAAGCCTGTGAAGCTGCCAGGAAACTTCTGTGCTTCTGGGCGGAGCTAGGCTGGCTAACTTAGCCAGGACACCTACGCACAACGGACCGATTAAGAGTCTAAGTGCGGAAAATGGAGTCCCTACTCTACTCTCTACTCTACTACTCTAACAAACGGTTTTATTATTGTGGCTAAGTGAAACACAATTTATTGTTATCCTATAATAAATTAACATATTATTCTATACCTATACATATTGTAAAGCTACTTTTGTTTGTTTGTTTAATTCCGTTTTTCTTTGAAATTACAGTTTTCATAATCGGTTTTGATTTGATTGTTTTCTGTAATGATTTAACTCCCATATTACAAAGAAACCTCGTTTTTTCACAACTATAAAACAAATCGAAGCAAGTATGTGATTTGTTAATTAATTAGCCAACCGAGCGATTCGCTTAGTTACTGAACAAATCATTGTTCGAAATTATCAATATAATATTTTCTTTGTTAGTTATCGAAAAATTATCCATGCTGATTCATAACTTGATGTCTTTAATATTTGACTAACAAACGACAATTTGATAACTAAAATTTAATGTTTATAATTATTCATTGATTATTCTTTTAAAAAAAAGTTGGTACTTTGACCTCTAATATAACTGTAACTAGAAGGTTCCCAGGTATGGTCCAGAACACAAAAGAGATCGCAATGAGGAGAATAACTGCCTTTCGGCTTCGTTTAGGGTCTGCTTACATTATTTATACGTAAGTCAGATCAGATAGCGTACCTCGACACCACTTTGCCGGCTGGCCAATATTTTACCACGGCCGCGGCATGAACTATTTCTATCTAAGATTCGTGCCTATCGAGTTCAAATATTTCAGAACGTTTCCTGGTTCTTTTTTTAAATTGGCTCAAGCTTCAAACGTTACCAGCCAGGATAGCTCTCCAAATTGTTCCTTTTTCAAGTTAAGTGAGTTTCATTTTATGAAAGGATACAGAGGGCAAATTAAACGATTTCAAAGCCATGTTTTAAAATGTTAATTAGACATTCTTGCTTTACTCTTTCAGATTTCGGCTACTAAACGAAATTTGTGATATTTAAGCTGATTTTTCGTGGTTTATTTTTAGAACGATGATCTTCGCCTTTTTTACTTGCCTTTAAAATCTAGAAAAAAGTTTTGAACTCAGTTTTATTGTTTTACCTTTTCTCATTGCTCAGTGAATTTTCAGAAATTTCTGAGAAGGGCTACTCCGAAATTTAATGAGATTTAAACATAACTGGCTTAATGTGGGTGTAGGTATTATAGGGTACACCGTTGCCTAACCTTTCAGGTATTGCAGGCGTGATATTAAGTTATATCTTACTCATATCATAAATGCGAAAGTTTGTGAGGATGGACACACGGATGGACGGATGTTTGTTATTCTTTCACGCGAAAACTACTGAACGGATTTGGATGAAATTCGGCACATAGATAGTTTATTAGCTGGATTAACATAAAGGGTGTAAAAAGAGTCTAAACGAAGCCGAAAGGCACTTGTTCTCCCCGTCATTGCGATCATTTTTTTGTTCTAGACCATACCTTTTAGTTACGGAGATATTGGGGTCAAAGTTCCAACTTTTTCAAAAGTTTTATGAAAACATGTTTTAAGTAGGTTTTTACTTTAAACACCTTCACGACCCCCGTACTATTCAATCCATCCATCAGCACAATGTTTTAAGTGCGTTACATTGAGTCTACCGTAAAAAGTGATTTTTCACCCTAAAAAAAGTCGTTTCCCAGCAATATTTTTTGCGTAAACTTACTTAGTATAATGTACAGAATGCTTGGTAGACGGCTTCGTGAAGAGTCTGTTTACACCGTGTATTGGATACTTTTTATCTCAGCAATATTATCCCGTGAGACTGTTACCGACCTTCGTGCGGGCGAAACCGCGGACACAAGCTAGTCACGTATAATTTTACGATAACAATAGAGATTTAATAATAATGGTTTGATTATGTATTGAAATTAACTTATTTTATTTTTGACATTTTATATTTTATTTGACAAAAAAATATTGTATTAATTTAATTTTTGTTGTTTAGTTTTAATAGTAGTGTGTGGTGTGTATTTGTCTCTGTAATAGTAGTGTGGGTGTCTTTGATTATTTGTTTTTTTTTTTATTAACTAAGTTGCGGATCGTTTTGTCTGATGCAAATAAATAAATTAAATTAAATTAAAATTAATAGGACTTGGACAACATGTAGCAGAACGGACTTTACAAAATATACTTACGTAATATAATTATATTTTCTTTAATATCTGCTTACGCTCTTCAAAGCAAATGATACGAAAACAAAGGCCATGTTATCGGGGAGCTCTCAAGCAAGTACTTGTTCCTTATTGCTCCAAGCGGCGCATATCATCTTAGGAAATCCGAAGGCGGATTGCTCGCCCTTAAGCTGCGTGTATACTGTAGAAGATCAGCAACGGAAAATAATGTAACGGGTAATTTTATGGTTGAATTTTTTAGGAAGATTGCTTATGTTACGTAACATAACATGACGCTTGTTATTCCCGAATGGCAGTACCAAGGTTACCGACGTAGCCCGAAGAATTGCCAAGTTTAAGTTGCAGTGGGCAGGGCACATTGCTCGCAGAACGGATGGCCGATGGGGCCGAAAAGTTCTGGAGTGGCGACCGCGAACCGGAAGACGTTGCGTTGGAAGACCTCCCACTAGGTGGACCGATGACCTGGTGAAGGTTGCGGGAATCCGCTGGATGCGAGTCGCACGGGACCGGTCAATGTGGCGACACTTGAGGGAGGCCTATGTCCAGCAGTGGACGTCTTTCGGCTGAAATGATGATGATGATGGTTAAGCAGTGGTGTCTAATAGTACATCCAGATTTCGCCAGTTATGTTTAAGTCCCATGTTATAGGGGTGAGCCTATTGCCATCAACCGAGGACAAATCCAGACTCCGTGGCTGCTAATGAGAAAATTTCTGATAGAAAAACCCAGTAAGTAACACTTTACCCGACTTTAGAATCGAACCCAGGCCCTCATGCTTTGCAGTCGGCGATCACTAAGCTTGTTGGTCTCGTGGCAGTCGTATTGTTTATGTTCTCGGCGACTATCTTTTTTAAAGTTAGGTAAGAGGCTTGTGTCCTGAAAAATCTAATTAGTCCGTCAGTTAGATTATCAAAAAATATTTGATCCGCATTTTTTCTTTTGTTACGTAAACCAAAATTAACGAAGATACGACGCTTTTAAAATTCTCAATACGACACGCCGTGCTATAATGTTTAGTGCGTTCTGACATCACGAACCTTGATGTATTTTATCTTTGTCAATATTCATTGATTTACAAAAACCAAAAATACGTGTCTATTATTTTCCAATGCTCTAACTGACGGACTAAATAGATAAGCAATTTATTGATGGTGGAAAGTTGGAAACTAGCCTAATCCATTTATGAGACTGTGAGTTCCATAAGTTAACAAAACTGTTTAGTGGTAATTACTAGACGACCCGAATAGCGCAGTGGTAGTGAGGCTGCCTTACGTTCTTAGGGTCCCGGGTTCGAATCCCATTTGGAGCAAATGTATGTGTGATGAGCATGGACATTTGTTTCCGAGTCATGGATGTTTATATGTATAATATGTATTTACAAACAAAAAGTATCCATGTAGTATATCAACTATCTGGTGTCCACGACACAAGCCTCGTTGCTTAGTGTGGCACTAGATGGCGCTGTGTGATAATGTCCAGCGATATTTATTTATTATTATTTATTAATTAGGTACGTAAATACATAGGTACTGTCAACTTAAAAGTTGTCTTTTAAGAATAAATATTATGGAGAATATACAAAGTAACCAGAATATCAAGTCAGAGAATTAAGAGATCTTGATTCTGTATTCGGGTTAATACTCTCCATAATATTTATTCATTCAGTGCTTTAGAGCAAAAACCTAGCATTTTGCGGGCTTAAAACACTGGTTTTCTTTTTATTACAGAAACTACTCCGATAAAATTCTTAAAACATATTTTTTTTGCAGAAAACAATTTTCGCAAATTAAAAGTTGCAGATTGCCGCCAGTGAACCAACCGCCTTATGCTCTTCACGGAAGAAGGAACCGATAAAGTCTTTTTTTTTCGCTTAAAATTGCAAGTCCGCCATTTTTTCGAAATAAGATTACAGATGAACGGAAATAATAAATCTTTGAACGTTGAATTGTAAAAATGACGGGTATCGAAGCTTTGTAATATTGTTTTCAGTTTCAATGCAAGGTTTAATATTGAAGGTGTTTTTTGGAACGTAGCTCCTTAACGTGGCTTACGGGGTAGTGCGATTTAGTAGAAATCGTCACGCGTCACGTAACGAAATGCCGTATGCTGTGTGTGTAGTAGTTTCGATACACGCACGCACGTGCGTGTATTTAGCCTACTACAAGAAGGGTAGGGTAGAAGGGGTTGAATGAGCGTGTCGTTTTCGTGGTTTTTGGGGTCGCTAATAATGAAAATGAGGTCAAAATGAAAATCCCGGATGGCGCCGACGAAAATTTTCGGTTTTTTTTTCGTGGGTGTCGTTTTCATGGTTTTTGGGGTTGGTGATAATGAAACTGACATTAAAATGAAAATCCAAGATGGCCCGACGAAAATTTTCAACTCCAATTGTAATTCGAAGTTGAAGAAAAAAACGTAAGGAACTTCTCGAAAGGGGGTCTACCGACCAAGCAGTTTTTTATTTTATAAATTCTTATTTTTATTTCATTTTATATTATGATAATGGATGGAACTAACCTCAGCAAGAAATGCTTAATCATAAAGATCGATTCGTTCAACTGTTATTATTAATCCACGAGCACTCTCACTTTTTCTTCAAACAACTTAAAACAGAACTTAAAATGTCACTTACAAGATATCTTCCGTGATTTACGTTAAGTTTGAGCTATCGATATGACATTTTAAGTTTAGTTACAAACCGTGAAAGCTTAAAACAGAACTTAAAACAGATTTTAAAATGTCGCCGGTTTCAAATCCGTGCTTACCAACAAAGACTCCGTATCTTACAGACTGAATTGAAATAAATCCTTCATTCCTATAGTAAGGATATCGCACGAGACATATTCGTAGTCTAAATCTAAAGCCGGCTTAATGTAGACTCAGATGCCTGGATGGCTTCCAAAGATTTGTACTAAAGAAAAGTTAAAAGATTTAGACTTTTTTTCTTTGACATTCAATCATGAGTAGTAATTGGATTTGGAAATAAAATTGTATTTTATGTTGTCACGACTGTTATAAAAATGTGACATTTAAACTTGAAGTTGTTTTAATTTTTGTGACTTAAAAAAAAACTAGTTGTTAATTGTGACCAAGTTTAAATTCGAAAAACCAGAAAACTGTTGTCATCGAAATTTTATTTTAATTATTAATATTTTTTAAAAGTGTGGAATTTTGCAATTTTTCCGAAGACCAAGTAAACAATGGCAATCAATCATATCTACAAACATTGTTAAAAATCTTGTTCATAAAGTAGAAATAAAATGATGTTTCATAACATTAAAACAAAGCATTATTATTTCAATTCTTCCTTCATCTCTCTATCGATTAAATACGCCACCCAACAAGAGCAGAGAGGCTGTGCCGTACGAACAAATTAAAAAGTATCTCACCAAAAGGACATCCTTAAGGTGTCTGAAACGGAGCCTTCTTGCAAATCCAATTAACTTCACTGCGGAGTATAGACCCGTCCTGTTATTACTTAGGGAACGGAACTCGGAGAAAGATCAGATGAACGTTATTTGCGTAGCTCAAAGTGAGTCGCTGAAGAAAGAAAAAATCTATAGTTTATTTGCTAAGTACAAATAAAATTTCGCCTGCTCTCAAGACCCCGCCAACCTCTTCGTGTTAGTGTTTTTTTTCCTTTTTTTCGTACAGTAACACACACAAAACATGCAAATGTCGAGTTGTCAAGATTTATTCCGTTAGGCTCGAGAATGAAAACACACTGGATACGATACACTGTTTCTATTAAACTAACAGATTACTTGAAATTACACTTTAAAGTGTAATTTCAAGTAATCTGTACCCGATTCATTGTGCCCCGTGTTAAGGTGTTAACACCTTAACACGGGGCACAATGAATCGGGTACAGTTTCAAGACGTCTCCTTTTCACCGCGATCAGACCCAGAATGTCGTGCTCGCTGCGTGCTGTAGAAGCACGTCATTGTGGGGTAGACTGGTAAGTAGGTCACGTGATGTCACCACTGGTGCGCTTGCGATGCATTCCCCGTCCGTACTCTTGACCGGATCCGACACATACAATATTATATGCAACAAAATCAGGGCCGTAAGAAAACAACAATTCAGAAAAATGTCGGCGCTTAAAATGAGTCACATCAATTATGTATTTTGCTTACCAAACTACAGCATACCTAAACGTGCGGTTAAACCGACCGGACTGGTCCTACTTGACACCCTACTTAGACAGACAATTTATTTATGTACACACAAAGGTTGCAGGGATCCGCTAGTTGCGAGACGCACGGGACCGGTCAATGTGGCGACACTTGGGTAAGGCCTAGTCCAGCGGTGGACGTCTTTCAGCTGAAATGATAATGATGACACATAAAATACTTAACAGGACATTAAATTAAGATAGAAGAGCACACAGGTACTACTTCTTTCATAAGAAATTGCTTTCCAGCAGACCTGCGACAGGTATGTATACACATGCATTGTGTAGAAAAGACAAAACTAATGAGTCCCATTGAAAGCTAGTTCAGTATAACGTAAATAATCCTCGACTTATTAGATTAGAGTAGCGTAATTTTGGTTACTCAAAGTAACCAAAATTACGCTACTCTCCATCTACCTTCATTATAAAATTGTCTTATTTGATCCCAAAACACGACAAGCCAATTACAAGTCAGTATATTATTACCTGCCTGTCTTCAACTCTAAACTCAATACGACACATCAAAAAGGAGGTGGAATCTTATGAACCTCTTTGGAACAATGTTGATTTCGTTCGAGACTTATTGTCTTTGCCGGACCACAGAGCCATGCTTTCATTTTTCAAAGGGACTCTGATTCAATATGGCGGACAATGGAGTCTGGTTTTGAAATAGAGGAGCGGGAAAAGCTGTGACTATTAGCAAAGAGGGCGTGATGGTGGACTGTTCGAAAGAGATACCGTGGCCCCGGAACACAAAGTGCGATGAAGGAACATGGATGGGTTTTAGTCAGTAAAAGTCTGACACTCCCTCCTGCTCCGCCCAGGGCGGGAGGAGTCATTTGAAAATTTCCCATCCGAAAATAAAAAGTGGTTTATACATAATCTAAACAGACTCTCCACGAAGCCGATAACCAAGCATTCTGTACATCAAACTAAGTAACCCTACCCAAAAATTATTGCTGGGAACTTACTTTTTTTTTTGGGGTGAAAAATCACGTTTTAAGGTAAAACTCAATGTAACGCACTCAAAACATTGTGCTGGTGGATGGATTGAATAGTGAATAGTCGTGGAGGTGTTTAAAGTAAAGTTGTTACATTTGAAACATGTATTTAAAAAAAAAAAGTGAAAATGTTGGAACTTTGACCCCCAACCTTTGCGTAAATAGAAGGTTCCCAGGTAAGGTCTAGAGCAAAAAATATCGCAATGAAGGGGAGAACAAATGCCGTTCGGCTTCGTTAAGAGTTTTTTTACACCCTTTTTTTAGCACGATGCCGATTGTAGTGAATTGTCGTAATAAGCCATATAGTTGTACCAGACGCCCCAGATAATATAGGGTACGTGCAAAGTACTTACGTACCTTCAAACGAATAATAATGGGAAGCACTCAACAGCTCGGAATCTTAGACCAGAATGATTGTCTTCTACAAATACTCAAGTCTAAGAACCTTCACCCATAAGCTGCTTACGAAATGTTTTTTTTTTGCAATCTTAATACATAATCAAACATATTATTACGAATAGATTACCTAAAAAACTTATTAGTAAGCTTTCTAGTACGTTTCAGTCGGTACCCAACAATTTAGCCATTAAGGGGGCTACAGGACCTAACGAGAGTTTTATAAAGCAAAAAAGCATATGATTCACTGCAATAAATAAAACCAGAAAAATATATGATATTCTTCAGGACATATGCTAGTATGATAGTGTTTTGAAAACATAATACAAGTAATTTTACTCGATAAAAAAAAACACGAACTTATCTCTAAAAAAATCTTTTAACTAGTAAAAACCATACTAAAATACATACGATCATTCTGATTTTTTGCCAAATAATTCTACAAGCAACATATTAACATGATAGCAAAAACCTCTTTCCACTCTTACAACCTCTCGCACTCATTCGGCCCGCAGTGACTGACGTAACAACCACTTTGTAGTGCAAGCTGATTAGAACTTTATTCCAACAGTATTTCAAACGAACTTTGAACCACTACAAATAGAGTTGCTAATTATTTAGCTCCTGTAGTCGCCTTAACCTAAGTTTGTTGACCTTGAAAAACTTTAGATATCTCAGTACACCAATTTCTTTAAAACAGACTTGTAAGTCTTTTGTCCGACACCCGTGCCTCAAAATATTATTAAAGGTCCAAACTTTAAAGTTTCAGTTTAAATTAATTTTCTTTTAATAAAATTCGTACTCCTCAGGGTCTGAAATTTAATTTCCTTTTTGTAACAATTTTAGAAGCAATATTATAGTGGCCAGTTATTTCTAAAATGTATTGTAACTGTCTAAAACGGGTTTAGTATCTCTTTTGCAAAAATTGCCCGAATTACTTCGTTCTCTTGTATTATTTTATGCTTTTAATTCAAATCTCTGAAGGAATGAGAAATCCAGGATTTCACATTGGATATATTTATTCAATACTCGCTATGCCCGCTGCGTCGCCCGCGTGCAGTTCATTAGTTGTCCCATGGGATCAGATTATCGGTATAAAAACTATCCAATGTGTTAATCTAGGTTACAGACTATGTAGAAGGATTAGTAGGATAGTAGGATTAGTAGGATAGTAGGATTAGTAGGATAGTAGGATAGTAGGATAGTAGGATAGTAGGATAGTAGGATAGTAGGATAGTAGGATAGTAGGATAGTAGGATTAGTAGGATTAGTAGAATAGTAGGATAGTAGGATTAGTAGGATTAGTAGGACAGTAGGATTAGTAGGATAGTAGGATTAGTAGGATAGTAGGATAGTAGGATAGTAGGATAGTAGGATAGTAGGATAGTAGGATAGTAGGATAGTAGGATAGTAGGATAGTAGGATAGTAGGATAGTAGGATATTAGGATTAGTAGGATAGTAGGATTAGTAGAATAGTAAGATAGTAGGATAGTAGGATAGTAGGATAGTAGGATAGTAGGATTTGTAGGATTTGTAGGATAGTAGGATTAGTAGGACAGTAGGATTAGTAGGATAGTAGGATAGTAGGATTAGTAAGATAGTAAGATAGTAGGATAGTAGGATTAGTAGGATAGTAGGATAGTAGGATAGTAGGATAGTAGGATAGTAGGATAGTAGGATAGTAGGATAGTAGGATTAGTAGGATAGTAGGATTAGTAGGATAGTAGGATTAGTAGGACAGTAGGATTAGTAGGATAGTAGGATAGTAGGATTAGTGGGATAGTAGGATAGAAGGATTAGTAGGATAGTAGGATTAGTAGGATAGTAGGATAGTAGAATTAGTAGGATAGTAGGATTAGTGGGATAGTAGGATTAGTAGGACTAGCGACCCGCCCGTGCTTCGCATCTGAGAAGTGCGGTTAACAAAAAAGAAAAAAAAACCAAGGACCTTAAGGGGTGGGTGAGTATTATACACCATATATACAACACCTTTCTGGTACACACTGTTTAAGGTTCAGTTTTCAGAGCTTTTTTTTTTATTCTGTCAACAGTGCTAGTCATTCTAAAATGAATTTAATTAACACCTTCAAACAAACAAAAAAAAAAACTTTATGAAAAAAAAACTAACGTCAATTGGAAACAAAGATTTGGGTATAGAATCTAGATCTGTTTCCATTTTACGATTGGTACGGAGAAATAGAATATCAGTTTTCAATGCAATGTATTTGGCATATCTTCTATTCTCTATCTAGCCTTTGCATGCAGAAAACAAAGATGCACCAGTAACGTTCATAGCTACCCATAGATAGATAGAAAATATTTTATTGTGAACCAAAATTGTAACACAGCTCTTTTACAATATTGTTCTATAATTATTACAGTGGCGGTTTTATCGCTGCTAGCGATAACTTCTTACGTGCCTATGTTAGTAGTGTACTGAAAATACGTATTTACACAAAATTTAAGAAATCATATTTAATTTTTTTTATTTTTTTTTTATATAATTACTATTTTCTATAATATAAATACAACACCTATGTAGGCACTAGACAGAATCAGAATGATAGTAATAGGTAATAGCAAAAATCTATACTCTATACCGACCCGATTGGCGCAGCGGTAGTGAGGCTGCCTTACGTTCTTAGGGTACCGGGTTCGAATCCTGGTAGAGGCAAATGTTTGTATGATGAGCATTAGCACTTGTTTCCGAGTCATGAATGTTTATATTTATAATAAGTATGTATTTACAAGAGAAAAGTATCTATGTAGTAGATCAAATAAGTGGTGTCCCCGACACAAGCCTCGTTGCTTAGTGTAGTGCACTAGATGGCGCTGTGTGTAATGTCCAACGATATTTATTTATTTGTAGGTACTCCAAAATCCAAACCCACACTCTCAGCAAATTTGTTACCAGCGCGCGCATTGTGAGGACTCAGAAACGTCCCAATTGGAACATCTTGTCTTCAGTCCGCGTCAAGCAGCACCCTGCTTGACGCGGACTGAAGACAAGATGTTCCAATTGGGACCTTGGGGATTGGGAATTGGTTGATGTGTGATGTGTTGTTGTGTGCGTAGGTCACCACCTACGCACTCTATAAGTAAAGCACTCACAGTAACCAGTAACTGCTGCATATCTTAGGTCTCCGCTGCAGCACCTCTACGAACATGTTGCTGGTCTATAAATACCAGCGCGACTAGATTTTAAATGTATCGGTAACTATGAACGTAATAATAATTATCTTGTGTATAATGCCATTGATACTAACATTATAAATGCGAAAGTAAATCCATCTGTCTGTAACGTTTTCACGCTTTAACGAAGTAGGGTATTTGGAAAAAATAGACAAAGAGACAGGCCATGACCTGCGATAGAGCATCGAATTTTATCCGGGTAGTGGATATGCTCCCGTGGGATAATTCCCGACCTTCACATCAAAGGATAAAGATCGTATAAATGTTCTGTTAAATTAGGTTACAAAATTTTCTCAAAGCACTTTGACCTTTCTGTTCCAAGGACGGGTGAATACACTAGGGACGTTTTAAGTTATATTTTTAGAACATAGGTAGACTAAGTACAGACCTCTGCACATCAAGCTCCTAAAATCTATCAAACTTTCATAGATTTTCAAAGTTGTTGTTCAAGGTTGTTGTTCCAGGTTGTTGTTCAAGGTTGATTGGGAAAGGGCTTGGAAGATTTTTGTATGAAGCCTAACTTCCGCCATTTTTTTTTATAGTTACGACCACCCAATAAACTAAATATATTCATCGATAGCTGATATCAATATAAACAAGTTTTGTTTCAGTCAAAATGTTCTAAAGTGTCACGTTTCCGAAATACGAGCTATCAAAGTTAAAGTCCATTTACTGATGACATTTCCAGCAGAACTTTGATATCTCGGAAACAATAAAAAAAAAACAAAATGGCGGTAGTTAGGTTGGCCATTTAATTCCCCTTTGACAGTTTTGGGTAGCCTGATGTGCTGTTGTCTGTACCTTTATAACATTGCACCCAGGAATAGATCATCATCATCATCAGCCTATAATGTTCCCACTGCTGGGACATGGCCTCCTCTCAATTAGAGGGAATGGGCTATAATCCACCACGCGGGCCCAGTGCGAATTGGTAGATGTCACATGTCTTCGAATTTTTGGTTCTAGGACGTGCCGGTTTCCTCACGATGTTTTCCTTCACCGTTTTGAGAGCAGTGGTGATGAAATAAATTACACAAAGTAATTCGCCTGTCTGGGTTCGAACCCACGACTTACTGTTCGTAAGTCGGGGCCGGCACCACTGTGCCACCGCTGCTCTCTCAGGAATAGATTAACTGGATTTAATCCATGATCAGTCTGAAACGTTTCTCTCAGTGAGAGGTAGATGGAGTGAGTGGGATCCACCACGCGGGTCCAGTGTGGATAGATTGACGTTACATGTCTTCGAATTTTTGGTTCGGTTTCCTAACGATGTTTACGTTTACTTAGCAATAGTAGGCCAGTCGCAACGGATTCCACTTACGAGTTGCTGGTAGTGGATTCGTACCCAGGGAGACGCTTTACTTTACAGGATGGACGGGACATTGACGCACAACGGGTCACGTGTTCAGTATATCATTTTGAAATTTTTCATCGGCAATTTAATTTAACCCCTGCACTGCAAACCGAGTCTTTAAACGAACACTGCATAAAAAACTTAAGTAAAAAGTTTAATATATTACTAATAACTAATACTTTAACTTTAAAGTTAAATATTCAACAAGATTTTATAAAAAAACGTGTTGAGGTGTTCCATCTAAAGTTTTCAAACGTTCTAGTAAAGTGCATTTATCTAAACGCTTGCAAATGTGTAAAATTGTTGAAGAATTTCACTAAAAAACCAGATGTAAAGCTGTGCTCTTTAACTTTATTTAAACAAATAAGTGTTTATGCTTAAGTCTTGAACACGTTCTCTTAAAGAAATTTTAAGTGCTAAAAAGTGTTTAGCTAAATTTACTTAATGTTGCACAGACATTTTGTAATAAATAATATCAGCCTATTACTGTCCCACTGCTGGGCAAAGGCGTCTTCTCATACAGAGAAGGCACGATCATTGATCACCACGCTTGCTCAAGACGGGTTGGCGATTTCAGACTTATATTAATTATAGGTCCAGGTTGCCTCACGATGTTTTCCTTCACCGATGTCTGTGATGTCCAAGATAAACTTAGAAAAGTACACATGAATTGAAAAAGTCACATTGGTATTTGCCCGGATTTGAACCCACAACCTCATAAATGGGAAGCGAAGCCTTAAACTCTGGGCCAACTCCACATTTTGTAATATTTAACTTAAAAACTTAAAATTAAAAAAATACTGTCATGACCCCTGTACTGGTTTAATGCATCCATCAGCACAATATTTTGAGTGCGTTAAATTAAGCGCTATCATAAATCGTGATTTTTTCACACAAATAAAAAAGTCGTTTCCCAGCATTCCCTTTTTGCGTAGAGTTACTTAGTAGCTTAGCTCGTACATCAACGAGCTTGGTTGACGGCTTCGTCCAAAAAGCGTCCGAACCTACATCTATGAACATGATGACGACGATGGAGCTGGTTTTTTTTTTTTTGAGTTAACCTGTATTTTCCCACTCCTAGGCAAAGGCCTCATTCCTTCTACTTCTTACAATGGTGTGTACTTCTCGCAAATTCGCGAGGAAGTCATCCAACGCGACCCGCCATCGCATTCTCCTCGGTCTGCCGCGACCCCGAACTTAGCAGCCTTAAAAATCTTGAAAGCTGAAAGGGGTCCTGGAACCTATCATTCAATAGCCGTTCTTACAGCTACCTCACTGAAAACTTATTCTGGGTAAAGAAAAATTAAAATAACGAAGAGTATTTTCTCCGCAATAAAATTTCTTTTATATTCAAACATTTTATGAGAGCTTTTCTTATTCAAAACCATTGAATGAACATAATCTATAGCGCCTTTTAAATTGCAATCCAATAGAGAATTAATCAAGGCGGAAGTAAAATCCAAAAATAAATATTATTTTAACTGTGAAGAAAATTCTATATCAAGCTGTTTGATATTCTTCATGAATGGGTAAATATAAAGGATTTTGTATAATGAGTATTGATGAGAAGGTACAGAATGGTCACCCATCTTGTACTGATTGCAGCACGAATAGTTTAACCCTAAGGATTTAAAGATACAATAATTCTTCATTGTCAGTATGGTAGCGCAGTGGCTGAGCGATTGGCTGCTGCGCTGCGTGTCGTGAGTTCAATTCCCACGTGGAACTAATTTAAATGTATGTATGTATGTATGGCCTACAGGTGGTTATTCCGCTGTTTGTGCCTATGAGTTTAAATGTTTGTAAACGTACCCTGTCTCAAAAAAAAAAATCTAAATTTCTCCTGTCTTGTGACAGGAGAAATTTCTAATGTGTGGTAAAGTTCAAAAAAATATGTATAGTAAATTTGTTTGTATTTGTATTACGGGACTACTGATGCCATTCCGAAAATTCTTTCAAAAACGGGAAGCTATATTATCCCCGAGTACTCCATTTAATTTCTGACTACATTTAAAACGTTCCCGTGTGTTAATTTCCATACATAACGCGAGCGAAACCGCGAGCAATAGCTAGTAATACCTATATACTTTCATTTTACCCTAGTAGGTACCCCTTTATTTATTTATTTTCGGATGGGAAATCATCAAATGACTCCTCCCGTTCTGGGCGGAGCCGGAGGGAGTGTCAGACTTTTACTGACTAAAACCCATCCATGTTCCTTCAACGCTCTTTGCGTTCCGGGGCAACGGTATCTCTTTCAAACAGTCCCGCAGCCCCGGCAGGGAGTAGGTACTCCCATTAATAACCTAGTAAGGTTATTATGTTATTAATATAAGGAAAAACCATAGCTGATTATTTTCATACAAATAGTAAAGATCAAGTCAAGAATTTTCGAACTTTTCGACGAATACATAACGGCAAACTACCTCTGATTGCTGCGATAATGAGTTACTATATATTGTTTATACTACACTTGCTTAGTAAGTGTACTAATACTACCCCACTAAAAGGCTTGAAAGCTGTTCATTAAACCTTCTCAAAAATCTAGGCAGTTATATTGTATGGAATTTATTTACTGCCCTGAAAATCAGGGTAGTAATCCATTACTAACGCGTTTTGTCTTTTTTTTAAGTCTTGATGACGTTGTAAGCAAGTGTAGTATAAAGCAGTATATATCACTCGAGGGTAAGTACCATCCCCGATGACGCTATCACCCTCTTACAGGAGAGTAGCAAAGACACCAGTACAGTACGTAGAAAATACAGATACAAAGCGGCAACATACCGACCTTGCCGCCGAGGTCCGGCGCGACGTCCCCGTTCAATCCCCCAACCCTTGCTTGAGCCAGCCCGCGATGCTGAGCCAGTAATGTTAAACGAGCCCCTAATGAATGCAACTCAGATCCAGCCAGTCCCTTTGCTGCTCCCCCCAGCGACGCCCTAAGCCGAGGTTCGTACCCCACCGGGGGTGTCCCAGGCGTGGTCGCTTAGTTTATAGTTATTATGCCCCTGGCTGGAAGCCTTAAATTCAAGGCATCCACAGGACTAGCCTGGTTAAGCAGTAGCCAGTCTCTCTAGACTGAACTGCGAGATGCCATACACAAAAAAAAAACGAGGGTAAGTACAGATTACTAAACTCGTGTGGTTCACGGCCCTCCGTTTCGCGTCGGGCCTCAAATGCACACTCGATTAGTAATCTGTGCCTTACTCCCCTTGGTAAATAAATAGCTATTGGGTCACACAAGCAGCAACAACTAGTAAAATAAACATTACTTTTGTTACTCCCGTAAAGAATAACAAAACACAAAGTTGTTTATTCTCACGAGAACAACACAACAATTCTTGGACACGTTTCAAAACTAAGGCAAGTTGTGCAAGTGTGGACTTAAAGTTCACAACAGAGTACTGTGGAGGTATATTGACATCTCAGTCCTTACTACGGCAGGTGCAGCCTCTTTGCTGGATCTTATCACAACTTAAAAAGAAAGAAAGAAAAAGCATTTATTAAACACTGTTATAAGCTTTCACGATTCATAACTATACTTAAAATGTCACTTACGGGATATCTTCTGTGATTAGGGGGGGGTGGGGGTTTCCACAAACCACGTATTTTATCAACAGACAAATATTACTTTCCAAGGCTGACAAGAGAAGCAATTGAAATAAGGAAACACAAAATTTTCAATCGAGAGAATGGCAAAATGGCTGAAAATGAAAATGATTGGCTTCAAATTGTCAAGTACGTGGAATCCAGTATTGAGTATGCTTAAAAGTAGCAGCCAGCAACATAATAAGACTCCACAAAACCTGGTGATACTGTGAGTGTGTTTTGCCGTGACTTAGTGTCGAGTTCCAGTAGTGACCGCGGTAGCAAAAGACAAAGAAATAGGGTAGACAGATTGGTCTGCTCCTAACAATTTTTTCCATCCACCCGCATTCTCCAGTTAACCCGCGATCATACGCTTGCAACAGCGTCGAAATATCGGGAGCTCAAAATTAAACAATAATCAGGGAAGATATCCCGTAAGTTACATTTTAAGTATAAGCATTTATTAGCCCGCACAAGACAAAACATACAAAATAAAATGGTGAACAGTACAACTAATAAAAATGAGACATAGGAAAAAAAAAAGAAACGAAATTGGTCCTGTACGAGGCCAAAAGGCCCCTATCTCAGCATGGTGCTGTTACATAAAAAAACGTCACAGCGCATATTCTATAGCTATGTATTCTAGCGCGTATTCCAAAGAGTAGATCGGACGATACGACTTTCGAAACAAAAGCCGTTAGAAACAGAGGCTGATAAAAATTTAAGTTAAAAGAACTTAGTCATTTAAAGATCTACGTTACAGGTAGTCAGTGGCCTGAAAGTCTGACAACAGGGTATCGTATTACCCAGTACTAACTGAGTTGTGGACGTCAGATAGGCAGTTGCTCCATGTAAAATACTGGTATTCAGCTGCATCCCTTAAGACTGGAAGCCGACCGCAACACGTATCTGCCTAGCCTTTTCCCAACCATGTTAGGATCGGCTTCCAATCTAACCAGATACAGCTGAATACCGGTGTTTTACATGGAGCAACTGCTTATCGACCTCCACAACCCAGTTAGTATTGGGGAATACGATACCCTTTAAAAAGACTCTGCGTCTACTGTTGTTTCGTTTTTGTTTAAAGGTCCATCACACATCCAAAAATTTAAACTTATATTGTCACTTGTAAGATATCTTCCGTGATTATTATTTGTTTTGAGCTCCCGAGATATTTCGAGATTTTCTGTTGCAAGCGCCATGATCACGGGTTGACTCCACAGCGTCGAAACATGGCGCTTGCAACAGCGTCGAAATATCTCGGGAGCTCAAAACAAATATAATCACGGAAGATATCCTGTAAGTGACAATATATGTTTAGTTTTAAACCGTGAAAACTTAAAACAGTATTCTAAGATTTGTACATCAAACAAGACACATCCTTATCAGAAATCCCCCATTCCTAAGAATATTAAACTAAGCACAATCATCGTCATACTGCTAATAAATTCACGATACGAGGATTTACGAGAGCAAGTATAATGAGCTCGTTCAATTTATGAGAAAATCAATATACATACACATACGAGTTTCTTTTCAGAGACTTGACAACGAAAAAGCTTTTGACTTGAAAAGAAATGAAGATTGTTAGGAGAATTTGTTAAAAGAAATGTGCGGATTGAGTAAAGGAAAAAAGTTAATCAGATTTTTTATGGATCGTATGTGAAGGGAAAAAATAAAAACAAGAGGATTTCAAGCCCTTAGAAAAGTCTTATCATAAACTAGTAGTTGCCCGCCAACATCGTCTGCGTGAAATTCTTATTAAATATTACTTCCGTATTTGAATTAAATAATATATAAAAATATTTTGTTAACAATTTCAGGGGTTTTATTTGCACGGACCCCTAGTTTTTTTTTTTGAAAATATACGCATATAGTTACTCCCTATAACATCAGCTATCTGCCAGTAAAAGTCTCGTCTAAATCAGTCCAGCCGTTTCGAAGATTAGCCGTAACAAACACAAAAATAAAATGTTTTTAGTCAAAAGTAATTAGATGCATTCAGTAAAAAGCTGTTAAAACACTGCTTTAAGCTTTCACGGCTTATAATCAAACTTACACTGTCAACGGGATTTCTTCCGTGATTATCAATTATCAAAACGCTGTTGAAAGCGCCATGATCGCGAATTTGACTGATCATGGCGCTTGAAATAGCGTCGAAATATCGAGAGCTATTCCGTAAGTGACAGTGTAGTTTCCAAACACACTCTTTAATTTTGTATGCAGTAAAACGGGGCTATTTGGGGTTTTTGGGGCTATTTGGTCCTATATAAACCAAAATGTTATTAGTTATTTCCATCAGGATTTTTTCAGTAGCAGCCAAACAAAGTGTTTCTAGACATTGTCAAATAACTTCTACTAACCAGACAGTTATCGATATTTTTGTTCAAAATTATGGGTCATCCCAAATTTTCCTCAAAACCCAAGTAGCCCTTTTTTACGGTATTTGAAAAGTTAGGTCATCAAAGATAAGGCCATGCATCGAGCTTTTGGTTATATCTCAGTCTCAGGAGTATAGTAGACCGACAACAATGTAAGAAAAGACTTATGAACGTGGACGAAGCAAAACTAGTTGGTTTGAATTGTGAAAGAGTTTGTTCGAGAAAGTTCTATTTCGTAGGATTGTATTCCCTAGAGCAGTGGTTCCCAACCTAAGGCCCGCAGACCACCGGAGGTTCGCAAGAGCCTCGAATAGGGTCCGCGAAAGTTTAAAACGTAATTTGTACTTTTTAACTTCTACAGAAGATGCAAGCTCAACCCAACCTAATTGAACCTATCAGAGGCGAAGTGGTAAATTTTTTTGAGAATCTACAGGCTTATTATTTCTTTTTCCATAAAAATGAATGATTGCAAAAAAATTCGAGCTCACTTCGAACGCTTTTGTATGCTTCATTATCTTAATTCTAAAAGTTTTCATCCCATTTTCCAATTTTTGCATTGTGTGAGTTAAAGATTCACCCCCCTAGATATAATCTTGTCGGTATCCATGTTTATCTAGGTCCTTATGGTCCCTGCTAACACTATAGACATCAAAGTGGTCCCTGGTCGAAGAAAGGTTGGGAACCACTGCCCTAGAGGTACGAGTATGCACGTTACTACGACTACGACTTTTCTTTATAAAGTTGACTATGTTTATTTGAAAACCATCTACGACACCACATCGGGATTTTTGACAGTCAGCCTCCTTAAAATATTGTAAACTAAACTACGTTAAGAATATACTATATATTGTACAAAAAAAAATGTAAACTTATGTAATTGTTAACAAAATGAAGCAATAAATATTATTCTATCTTTTTATAACATTCAGTCCAGCTCCGTACGTTGTGCATTACGTGTTAAATAAATATTGACTAGCATTGCTGTGTGCTCGTTTTAAAGTTATTTTTACATTTTTACGGCAATTTAATTTATCCTTGTATTTAACACTCAATTATGATTTCAGAACAGAAATTTTTAAACGCTTTTCAAATTATGTGAAAAGTAATTTATATCATCTTCCTGAAGCGTTAAATGTTGATTAAAAGTTTTATAGACATTCCGTCTTTTAGAATTTTTCTTCAACAAACAAACTAACATTTCCTTAATATCTGAATGTTGGCTGTCAAAAAAGTCAATTATAAGTTTTAATTGGCTACCAGCAATTTGCGAAAACGAGAATCTTTGCGTAAATACGGATTAGTACGACCAAAATAACTTTTAGTGGAAAGATAACAAAAATATAAAAATAATCTTGGATGTCTATAGTAACGTTGATGAGTTTTTTCAGTTAATAGAAAACATCGATGTTGTATGTGGAACTAGTATAAAAATAACATTCCTTTTATTTCTTGTGTACATTCTGCTATATATTGTAAGGTTAATTAGTCAAGTATACTATCTAGCATGCACCCATGAATATATATAAGTATTACTCTTAGTAAATATGGAAATAGTGGTTATTTTTATTATTCTAGTTAAATATTAAATCGATTATAAAATTGCATCGAATCGAATCGGACTTCACTATGGCCATACTTTGTATGACTTTTTGACATTTGAAAGCGAGGTAAAATGAAGCCATTCGATTTTGGACCGAACACTCATCCGAATTAAATCCGTTTATATCTTAGTAATTATCATTTTATTTGAAAGATAAAGAATAGATTCTTTAATATAATAAAATAACTTGTTTGCTTTTTAATAACGTTCTGTCTGAAGCTGTCGAAGTCCCTGTGCACCGCACATTTTTAGTAGCCACTCTCTTCAACTGATTTGATCTACTAATGCTTGCAACATTTTGTCAACAAAATCTCCTACACTCAGCACACGATAAAAAACTTGGAGTATGTCGGTGTTCCAATACTATTTATCGATATTTTTGAGGACTCAACATCGATGTTTACCTTACACCATCACACACACATGATGGAAAAGTAATCGGAACTATCAGCCTTCCCTAAGCGACACATTGTTATTTACCGACACAAACGCCAACGAAGTGGCGGGTACAGCTAGTCACACTAATCACACTTATATTATAAAGGCTTTGTATGTGTGTATGTTTGTTATTCTCTCACGCAAAAACTACTAAATGGATTTGAAATTTTGCGCACAGATAGTTCATGACCTGGATTAACACATATAATACTTTTTATCCCGGTTAGTACGATCCCGTGAAACAATTATTGAACTTTACGCAGGTGAAGCCGCTGTGTTCGTGTAAAACGTAAAACGATAAAATCAAATTAATATGATACAGTAGGAGAAATTTGAAATTAATCAATTGGTGTCTGATGGGATGACGAGACCGATGACCTGGTGAAGGTGGCGGGGACCCGCTAGATGTGAGTCGCACGGAACGGGTCTATGTGGCGACACTTAGGGGTGGCCTATGTCCAGCAGTGGACGTCTTACGGCTGAAATGATGATGATGAGATGACGAGTAATAGAGAAAAATGGAGGAAGAAGAAATACTGCGCCGACCCCCAAATGAAGGCTCTTAAGTTGGTATAAGGGCCCGCAGAATGACGATCTCACTGCAAACAAGTTTTAGACACTATTAATTGTTACTTCGTCGAAAACTTCACAACAACATCATCATCTTCATAGCCTTTTCCCAACTATGTTGGGATCGGCTTCCAGTCTAACCAGACGCAGCTGAATACCAGTATTTTACATGGAGCGACTGCCTATCTGACCTCCACAACCCAGTTAATACTGGGTAATACGATACCCCTTGGTAAGACTGGTTGTCAGACTTTTTGCAACTACCTGTAACGACTGTCAAAGATCTACAAATGACAGCTGGGAACAACTGCTTAACGTGCTTTCCGAGGCACGGAGAAAATATCGGTATGTAATGGGTGGTCACCCATCCACAGACCAACCTAGGCAAGCACGGCTTAGCCTAAAAATCGCCCGAAGCGGATGTTATTATTTAGCCACGAGATCCCCAAACGTCACAATACCAATAAGTTTAATTCTATTTATTCCCAATTATGGTTTCTTTACAATTAAATCACCCCCACCCATGTTTTCCAAAAACCCTCTTGTCAATTTTGACCTAAACGATAACGTAAATGAAAAAAAGGGGTGAATTAATCCCGAATACCAAGCTAAGTATCTAATTGAATAATTTCGTTGAAAATGAAGTTGAGGGGTGAATCGTCCTAGGAAAATTAAAAATACTGCTGACGATGCGAACGTGAAAAGTATGGAAAATGTAATTGTATGAAAATTTCCCTTTTTTTTTGTACGTTTCTGGCGTTTTCCCGGCTTATTTCCAAGGTCTGTTTTGATGGAGCGGACTGATTAAGCATTCATTAGTCAGCTAGGGAAAATTTTCTTTATGCACAAAATGAGGAGCTATTTTTTTTGGGATAATACTCTTGCAGTCGACGGATATTAGATTCTGTCAGTACCTACCATCACAGAACTAGCTTCAAGCTTTCTAAACTAGGTTTACTGACTGAGGTTTGCAGGCTGTCTTTTAATCATATTATTAACTAATGCATAAAAAGAGGCTTTGGTTTTTTTTCTATTTCAGTTTCTTACGTTGCTAAATAATAACAGCTGCTCGGGTCGACCTTTAGGTTAAGCTGTGCTTACCTAGGTTTATCTGTGGATGGGTGACCACCCATTATATACCGAGTTTCCTCCGTGCCTCGGAAAGCACGTTAAGCAGTTAGTCCCGGCTGTCATTTGTAGATCTTTGACAGTCGTTACAGGTAGTCAGTGACCCAAAAAGTCTGACAACCAGTCTTACCAAGGGGTATCGTATTACCCAGTACTAATTGGGTTGTGGATGTCAGATAGGCAGTCCCTTCATGTAAAATACTGGTATTCAGCTGCATCCGGTTAGACTGGAAGCCGACCCCAACATAGTTGGGGAAAGGTTAGGCAGATGATGAATTTCTTACGTTATAACATTACTTTACTGTTCAATGTACACTGTACTATTCAATGCATCCTCCAGCCCAATGCTTTTAGTGCGTTACATTGAGTCCTGCCGTAATAGTACATTATGATATAAGTGCGGTAAGTTGAAAATTACAGCCGAGGCGATATTGCTAGCCCGAGCCGTAGGCGAGGGCGATAAAAAAGCAGAGGCTGTAATTATCAAAGCGCACGGATGTCATACGACGTTTTATAACATATTTGCGAGGAAATAAATAAAACAAATAAAATGAATACAGCGAAAAGAAAAAGCGCGCGGAATAATTTTTACTTGTTCAAAAATTAGCGAGGCGCGCGCATCAGCGCTTTTTTTAAGGCAAAGACACAAAAAACAGCCAGTATTACTAATATAGTAAATTAATATTTTTGTGTTTTTGTTACAGATAAATGGTTGTAATTGATTGTCAAAATTAATTAAATTAAAGAATTAAATGTTTATTTATTATATTTCATCTCCCAAAGTAAATTTTATTCATAAAATGTTGACCACTTTTCTGACATAAAAACTCTTTGCTAAGATTTAAAAAAGTACAAACCGTGCATTTTACTTTACAGCACAAGTACGTAATGAGATACATTACGATATTGAAATTGGTGAAATAAGAGACCCTTTACGAGCAAATGTGTTATAAACACGATGTTTTTACCCCAAGAAAAAAAAGTTATTTCCCAGCAATTATGTTTGCTCAAAGTTACTTAGTTTGATGTACAGAATACTTGGTTGACGGCTTAATGATGAGTCTGTAGAACTCTTGAGCGTTATTAAAGTCAAAAATTCAAAAGATTCATTGAATAAGCTCCTGGCTGCATTCTCACCAAACAATGCATTACAAGCAAAAAACTTAACAAAAATAAAATGAAAACATACTCCAAAAATCAAAACCCTTATCTTCTAAATCTCCTTTCAAAGGATCAGATTTGATCCAGCGCTTACATCCGATTGAAGTTCACTCGACATGTATCATTTGATTCACTGAAGGGAAACGCGTCGACATAACATTTATATACGAATCTGTTATGTATGTTGTACGGTAGAAACGTCTATCAACCGCGATTGAAGTTACTCACAGGGCAGACAGAAGGTTTAACTCTCTCTGAGTCTGAGTAAGAGATCGAATGGGTCCCTTTTTATCAGAGAGAGAGGAACATATTACAGTCGCAGGAATTTAAAGATTTCCACAAAAAGTCGTTAATGTCAACCGTCGACCTACCTATATTCAAAATGGCAAGCTGTTATACAAAAACAAGTTACTCTGACGTCTTATATTACTGGCGAATGCTCTCGGTGAGGGAGCAGTCGAGGAGGGTATGTTCTTCTTTCTTTATCGTGTGGTTAGTGTCTAACCTGGTGTCAGAGTTTTTATGCCGCCCATGGGCCTCTGTCTTGGCTTTACATGCCGTCTAGAAATATCTCTCATGCAGGTTTCCTCACGATGTTTCCCTTCACCTCATCAAGTGGTAATTATACAATACGCACATAAATCCGGAAAATCAGAGGTACAGTCGTGGTCTATTCCGCCTGATCAGTTAAAAAAACTTTTCGCTTAACTCATGCGAAATCACGCCCCCTTAAAGTTTAGGCCTATTAGGAAAGCGTCAACTTTGGCGCGCAAAATAACAATAACTCTCGTTAGGCGTGCGTCGTCAATGCGCTCGGCCGATCGGTATCTTTTCATTAATTATTTCTATACAAAGTCAACGGGGCGGGGCTAGAGAGCGTTTCAATGTTGTAAGTGCAAGCAAAAATTTGCTTAGTGGTGATCAGGCGGGAGTGTCCTCGATAGTACGTGCCTTGGGTTCGAACTCGAGACCTATGACTTGGCACTCCGACGGTCACACCACTAGGCTATCACTACTTATAGGAGGGTATGTATTGGATGGTCACCCATCCACGAATCAACCGATTGAATAACTCTGATACGTTCATAGTATGGTACGGTGTAGTGGGCAGTCACCTTAAACAATTTCCTTTTCCTATTCAATCAAAAGCATTTTTAAATAATAAAGCAATATAGGAACCCACTTTACGAGCATCAAAAGAATCCTTCATAACAACAAAACCACATCTATGGCCGCTAAAAATAAAAATAAACTTAGCTTTAAAACTGAAAATATTGTCCGAGCTAATGGAGGCTTTGAAATAATGAACAGAACAGCTTATAATGGAGTCTTCTTGAGTTCCCTCGTCCTCTAAAGGACTCTTCATTATAAGTATTTAAAAAATGCAAGCGGTGTTGCAGGAAAGTTTTAATGAAATATTTTGGTGACAAAATTAAGTTAAGTATGAATGTAGATGGCTATAAGAGTAGAGGAAGACCAAAGAAGCGATGGATGGACTGTGTGAAGGATGATATGGCTAGAAAGGAGGTGACTGATGAGATGACGAGTAATAGAGAAGTATGGAAGAAGAAGACATGCTCCGCCGACCACAAATAAATAGGGAATATGCATGAAATACAAAACTCTTTTTATTTATGAAAAATGCCTTCTTTAAGTTTGTAATACATCACTTATTTTACAACTTACTGTTTTTTGTATCATGTTTTTGGTGAGACGGAATGCACTGTCAAAACACACCGTCCTCGATAACGCCGGTATTGACGTCGAAGTTCATTGTGTCAAAAAAAAACTTTTATTTGAAAAGTGCTAAAAGTTTCACTAAAATTTTATTATAATGTTGTTATTGCAATTTTTACTTGAATACAGCACATACAATTGGTAAAATTATTTTACTAAGGCCAAAAAATTTTGATGTAAACAAGGCAGATTGTAGATAATGACGTCACATCATGGCCGCGACAGCTACGTACGTTTGAACTGTCGTAAAAAATTGCAGGAGTTTAATATTATTTTTGTGCGACAAGCAGTAATTGAACTTAACTTTTAATACTTTTCTTGGGTTGATAGTACTGTATTTTATTGATTTAAGTAAAGAAAAAATTACGTGCAAATTCCCTATTGGGATAAGGGCAGGAAAATAAGAACGATGAATGAGTTCGTCATTATGTGCCATAGCATCTAACTCTGACTCAAACAACATCTCGACCCGATTTGAGGCTGGCGTACTGAGAAACGGGTCGTGAGTGTGCGTGCGGTGATGCAAAGATACTATGGCGCACACATACAAGCCGCGCGCGGTGCATTTGTATGAAGATATCCTACTTTCCCTTTTTTATACTATGTCATCATCATCACAGATTAATTAAGTCTACGCAATCATTCTTGCTTGGAGAAGACATTTTCTTTGGGGTGAAAAATCACGTTTTACGTGCGTTACATTGAGTCCTACCGACCCTATGTAACGCACTCAAAACATTGTGCTGATGGATGCATTGAATAGTACAGGGGTCAAGGAGGAATTTTAAGTAAAGTTAATAACATTTAAAACTTGTATTTAAAAAAAAAAAAACCTCTAAAAAGAAAATGCTAGCAGAACGCAACGTCCTTTTTATAAACTCGGTCAAAAAGGAATCAAATAAGCGCTGATCATTCACAAGAATAGACATAGTAAATTTAGAAGGTACTCGGCAATCCGTGACGACCAATCAATTTCAATCCGATTCAGATATCGGAGCTAGATGACAGATTGGATATTCTCTAGGCCCGCATTGATGATATGCTTTGATTGACCTACACACACGATGTTATTGCACGTCTGAATAATCGGATTTTTGCATAGGTTCATAATTGCCGTTGGTTCCGGCTGTCATTTGTAGATCTTTGACAGTCGTTACAAGTAGTCAGTGGGAGGAAATTCTGACAAACAGTCCTACCGTTGGGTACCGTATTACCCAGTATTAAGTTGTGGAGGTCGGATAGGCAGTCGCTCCATGTAAAATACTGATACTCAGAACGGTTAGACTGGGAGCAAACCCCAACATAGTTAGGAAAAGGCTAGGCAGATAACAATGACACATGTACTACCGTGGACACTTCCGCCTGATCACCACTAAGCTAATTTTTGCTTGCACTCGCAACATAGAAACACTCTCTAGCCCCGTCCCGTTGACTTTATATAGCAATAATGAATGAAAGACAAAACCGATCGGCCGAGCGCACTGACGACGCACGCCAATCGAGAGTTTTTGTTATTTTGTGATTCAAGCGAAACAAAAATTAACTGATCAGGTGGAAAAGACCACGACTGTACCTACTTATAGAAACAGAAATAACAGAACGCCGCCTGCTTAGATCCTCACATACTCCTTTCGCCTCGCCCACGTTCATACATCTAGTCATACACGCACTTCGGTTGCGAATACTAAGCACCTGACCTATATTAAGAATCTCATCAAAATCTTGTATTTCTTTCAAGGGTGTCTTCCCACCCGCTGACATCTTGTAAATTCATTTTGTTGGTCGCCTTTCACTCATTCTCTCAACATGACCAAACTATCTAAGCGTACACTTTTCAATTTTGTCACTAAATCTTCTTTTTACCCCGCAACGTTCTCGTCTCCGGTCAAAAATCAATGTATCATTCAATCATTTCATGATTTTAATACAGCGATGGGATGGAGCGATGTTAGTGAAATAATATATTTTGCAAACATAGTGGTAAAGCGTAATAAAGGACCTCCTGAAGCCGAGTTTCCTTTGTGCAGCTCTTCCGTGCAAGTTTACGCATCAACAATGAAAACTACCTGTGCATATACAGGCTAACCTACCGCTTGAATTCAGGTTTACGTATCCAGTACTAACCTGCACCCAACATAAGCCGGTTATAGACGATAGGTTATGCATGACAGTTTTAAATGTGAATAGAAAACCGAATTCCATAGATGATACATGCGCAACTGCAAGCCTGTCATTTGTCTCATTTGCAAGCATGCCATCACAATATAGTTGCTTTAGTGGGTTTATTACTTGTTATAAAATTGATAACTAATGAGAACTGTGACCTATGCATGTGACCTGCAACGCAAGCTCGGTTATGCCTGCACAACTGTACCGCGTAGACAATAACCAAGCGCAAAAATATCTATTTCGATTTATTCTCTAGGTTGCCCATTTGGGTTAAAGTAGAATTGTGTAATAGAACAGTAGAACGAATGGGAATTTTTGGTACCACACTTTGAATCGAAAGACTAGTGGTAAAAAAGTCCCGTTAATTCTACCGTAGAACTGCTTCGTAGAACTAGTGAGAATAATCCGCATGTACAGTCGTGGTCTTTTCCGCCTGATCAGTTAATTTTTTTTTTCGCTTAAATCATGCGGAGACGCCGAGCCACGCCCCCTTAAAGTTTAGGCCTATTAGGAAAACGTCAAATTTGCAAAATAACAATAAATCTCGTTTGGCGTGCGTCGTCAGTGCGCTCGGCCGATCGGTACCTTTTCATTCATTTTTTCTATACAAAGTCAACGGGGCGGAGCTAGAGAGCGTTTCTATGTTGTAAGTGTCAGTACAGGCTAAGATAACTGTTCACTTTTCTCCTGGACATAGTTACCTAGTTAGGACCTAGTTCATGCATACTTGTACAGTTTGACTGTACAGGCAAAATTTCATATTGCACCTACCGTCTATGGCCGGCTGCCACATGCTATATGCATATACCAGCTGACTGATCCCAACTCTAAACCCATAAAGGGAGAGTTCGGAACGATGCAGCCAAAGTTAAATCTCTTCAGCAGGGCAGATATTTCTAGCCGATTTCCTCGTAACTTCCAAAGCACTTTGTTTTGAATGTATGCGGTGGGTATTCTTGTGTTTTCTGAACGTTGTTTGATGTTCAAGCTGTTGGGTTTAGCTTTTTAGTTTGTAAAGTATGTGTGGTTTTAAGATTAACATAGAATGCTTAACATAAATGCTCCTTCTGTTGCTTGGCTGGCTTGAGAGTAAGATGCTTCTTCGTGTTTATGAAGTTAGTGCAAAAAATAAAGGAGAATGGTAATTTTTGTCAATCAACTGTGATCGCCTATTTGCTTGATAATTCATTGTCAACTAATTTTTCATAGGAACGTACTACATACCGGTTCAAGTAATAATAATCTCCTATATCCTAACTCATGTTATGGTCTACTTGTACGCTAGATTTTATTGAAATCCGTTTAGTTATAACCTTTTGAACGCCATTGTCACATATACGTGACAAGCAAGTGCGTGCCTCGTACGCCAAACGACACGAATATGTGACAAAATGGTAGGAGAAATTGTGGCTTGGCGTGGAGGGCACGCGCATGCGTTTATGCTCTGGCGTTCAAAAGGTTAAGGCGTGAAAAGGTTACAGACAGAGATGGAAACAGACTTATTTTCGCACTTTATAATATTAACATGGCCTACGAAAGTATAAAGCATTTTTATATAGAACTAGCACTTCTTCCGCGACTTTGTCCGCAAAAGTTGTGCTAGCTCGATTAATTTGCTTGATATAAATATAATTTATAGCCTCTGTTACTTCCCGATAATTTAGCTTTCTATAGGTGAAAATGGTTACAATCGGTCCAGTAGTTTCGGAGCTTATTCGGTACAAACAAACAAAAAAACCTTTCCTCTTTATAATATTACTTACTAGCACTTTGCCCGTGACTTCACTTTCGGATTTGGAAAAAACAGTGTTTTCAATGATAAGCAACTGTTTAGGAAGCGCAATGCAAATAACTCTGTTTTAAGGGGACTACAGGAGCTAAACGCGAGTTTTATAATGCAAAAAGCATATAATTCAATAAACAAACCTGAAAAATATATGATATTCTTCAGGATATATGCTAGTATGACAGTGTTTTGAAAACTTAATACAACTAATTTTACTCGATAAACAAATCCCAAACTTATCTCTAAAAAATTCTTTTAACGAGTAAAAACGATACTGAAATACATGCGATCATTAAGATTTTTTGGCAAATAATTCTACAAGCAACATATTAGCATGATAGTGTTTTATTTTTTTTAGTCCAATCAATAGATTTTTTGTAAATCGCAAAAAAATCACTCATTTTTCACTATTCGGCCCGCAGTGACTGACGTAACAACCACTTTGTAGTGCAAGCTGATTAGAACTTTATTCTAACAGTATTTCAAACGAAGTTTGAACCACCACAATTACGTGGAGTTGCTATTTTAGCCCCTGTAGTCGTCTTAAGAGGTATTTCTATTCGCCTGGCTTGACAAAAATTGTGACAGCTTGGCTAATATGCATGATATCAATATAATTTATAGCCTATATATAATGATCTGTCAAATGACCAATTTGTTCGAGACAACATTGTTTAACTATTGTGTTTACTTTGTGGACAGATCAAGGGATATAATATACAATGTAGCTTTCTTCTGGTAAAAGAATTTTTAAAATCGGTCGAGTAATTTTCGAGTTAAATCGTAAAAAACAAATACACAAAAAAAAAACAAAGAAACAAATCCTGCCTCTTTTTAATATTAGTTTAGATTAGAATATATTAGTACAGATGGAAGGGACTGCCACGCTGAAACGGTACAATAATTCTGGACCACCCCATACATTGAAATATTTAATCAGTTTTTGAAATCCCGGAGAAACATATTTGAGGGGAAGGGGTTCAGAATAATACTTTTAGTCGTGTCGGTGTCCCTCTCACCTTGCATAGTCACATTTAATTAAAAAAACTTTTTTGCAAAAAATAAAACCGACTTCAAAAAACAGAAAAGTAAAAAATAACTTTAACTTCGGAAGTCGGTGACTTGTTTGTTTGATTCTGTTTTTTTTTACCACCGACTTCTGAAGCTAAAGTTATTTTTCACTTTTTTGTTTTTTTTTGGTTTGTGTTTTTCTTTTTGTTTTTTTGTTTTTGAAGTCGGTTTTATTTTTTGCAAAAAAGTTTTTATTTTTTCCATTTTTAGTTGTAATATCCCATTGCTATGCATTTATTTTACATTGTTAACAATACATAACTATCATGGTAATAGGCATATCCTCATCATAAATGGAAACTAACATAACTGTCGAAAACTGGTTATACTGTACACATCTGCGTACCCCCTCAGAGCATACAAGCGGGATGTTACGTTATGATGTTGTGTAAACAATAAACATTCAAGCGATTGCAGCAATCACGACAGATTTGCTGTCTATTATGAAGAGATCCATTGTATATCTCCGAAGATCTGTATCAGATGTTCACAAAATTTAAATGGAACCACACGGGAAGCACTAGCTTTCAAATAAAAAAAAGAATCATCAAAATCGGTTCACCCAATTGAAAGTTCTGAGGTAACAAACATAAAAAAAACAATCGAATTGATAACCTCTTCCTTTTGGAAGTCGGTTAAAAATGACAAAGTGTCAATGACTCTTTCCAAAGCTAAATCCTTCATTTTAATACTACTTAGATACTTGAAGCTCAAAGCTGTACTCTAACAAATAATGAGACAAGCTCACAAAGCTTTCACGTACTTTCAGTGAGCACGTATTTAGCCAGACGTGACGAGTCCTAACATTTTAGTATTTTTACTAGAAGAGCAAAAGTAATATCCCCCTACTAACAACAAGCTGAGTTTTTTCTCAGTGGCAGTATTCGAAGGCATGAAAAACTTCAGGGGTCTGAAATAGACGTTTTAGTCATAACTGTTTATATTATAAACTTCGTTTCGGTCCGTAAAATGGTCGTAAAGTGACAATTCATACTATTAACGTGAGTCTATGACCATTTTAAGAATTATAACTCGAGTAATGCCCGACTCGTCACTGTTCCTACTCGTCATCAAAAAACAAAATATTCACAGCTGTTTAAAAAAATGTTTTATAGTACCGATTCGTCATCAAAGCTAAAGTATGATCAAATAAACAAACTATACAATTCATTTTTTACCGGACTGCCAAGGAAGGGTTATATTTTTATTACCTGCCGATATAATTTTTGTTTTAAAGTTAAATCATATTTCAAGTACGGAATATAATATACCTAACTATTAAACAGTATTATTGTAAGTCGGAAACTAGCATGCAAGAAAAAAAAGGCGGGTGCGTTCGTCGATATTTAAAAAAATAAAATATATCTTTTTTTACATCTGTCATCCGTGGAAAGTTTACAGCCAGCATGATATTTCCATTACGATTTTACGAGATATTTTTATTCGATTTATAACACCATACCTGCAAGTGAAAAGCAAATAATCAAGTAAATGCTGTATTTTGATACAACAATAAACTTTTTACGTGTCAAACGTAAAATGGAGCAATGATGATAATAAAAAAGAAATATTATTCTATATTTAATGGTGTTGTTTTTTCGATCGATGTGATGAAAAATCATGGACAATAAAGGAAAAAAAAATTAGAAAATATTGCTTTTCGTAAATGAGAGTTGTGGTAGTAAAATTTAAGTTAGTACCCAGTAATTCAATTGTTATCTCGTTCAATGTTTGTAGCAGCCGTAACATAATAAAACATCCCTCCCGAGTCCGGTATACTTAACCCATAGTAACACCCATACTTGGCCAGTTATGTTTAAGTCTCATGTCACAAAGAGCGAGCCCTTTATCCCCTATAGCCCCGAGCCATCATCACTAAGGCAAAAATCTAAAGCCCGAGCTGCTACTGGGAAATTCTTGATTAAGACCCCATTCAAAATTTGCCGAACCAGAGAATCGAACTCAAATCTTACGCAGCAGTAGTAGGAAATATCATACTTGCGACTACTAGGACAACGAAGGTAGTCCTTCATCACGATAACCATTTTACATTTGAAACCTATTTAACGGAGCCTAAGAATAAACTACTAAATTAAACCGCTTTGAAAAGTGCAGTTCATAGTTCTAAATTAACAAATAAAACCAAACATACATTACAAACATTACAAATCATTAATGCATTACCATACCACAGACAAACTATAATTACAGGCCTGTTTTGAATTTGCCCAGTCAACGTGGCAGTACGCGTCGATTCCTTTGTTATCCAAAATGGCTGACACCTGTCAAAGCCATTGGCGCCATTTCAATTGATTACTAAAAGCAGGAAAATCACGTCGAGCTCATTGTAATATTACAAAATGGTATTGGGAAATCAATTTACGTTAAATATAGTTCATTGTTGAAAAGTATTGTTGTGTTTTTTGTCATTTAAATTTTTAGAGAGCTTTCTGGAAGGATACTTGTGTTAAAATGCGTGAATTTATGAAGGTTAAAGATATTTCATACTATTTTTATCCATCTACTATTTATCCATCTTTTCCGTGACCTTAATCTCCATCCATCGACATTCATATCATCACTCTTTTAGTTCCTGCATCCCTGAGAGATATTTCTTGATGGCATGAAAAGCCAACTCAGAATAAAAGCAGTGCTCAGTGATAAAAGCATGCCCATCCATACAAAAGGGAAGGTCTACAAGATGGCAGTGAGACCAGGTATCTTGTACGGAGCAGAGTGCTGGCTTGTAAAAGAAACACACATCCAAAAGCTTCACACGACGGAAATGAAAATGCTAAGGTGGTCAGGAGGGGTTACAAGGCTAGATAAAGTAAGGAATGAGTACATTCGAGGCAGCTTTAAAGTAACCCCTATAGCCGAAAAGCTGAATGAAAGTCATTTTCGGTGGTATGGTCACGTAATGAGAAAAGACGAGGACTACATAGTTAAAAAAGCCTTAAATCTACCGGAGAAAAAGAGAGGTAGAGGTCGCCCTCCGTACACATGGTACACTAGTATGACCAGCCTCATAAATAAAGAAAAACTTCCCGACCCGACAACCCTAGACAGAACGTCATGGCGCAGGAAAATTAGGAGAGCCGACCCCACTTAATGTGGGATGGAGCAAAGAAGAAAAAGATGTAAAGCCAACTCAGAGGCCTATGGCATAACAACTTTGACACCAGGTTAGGCACAACAAGAGTCTTCTCTAACCACACAATAAATCGTGTGGTTAGGTAAGACTATTTTAGTCACATACGCTAGATCCCTCCTCATCACATGTCACTACCAAGACAGTCCCTCCTAAACAAATATAGGACCACATTGAACTCCTCAAAAGCAACTTACGAGTTACTACCGCCCACAAAAGCACTAACGGCCATTTTCAATAACTTACTAACAGGTAACGGAAGGTTGCTACCTCTAACTGTTTGACATTTATTTAGCTTACGGACCGTTAGAAACAAAACGTCTCAGAAAAGCTTTCTTTGATTTTTCTATGAATCAAGTGACCGGTGGGTGACGCGGATAGGATATTTCAAGCTAACTTTGTTTATAGAAACACCGATAGCTACGAGACGGGCATATTAACTAACAGTTATACGTAAGCAAGATGTGAAAACGGCCGTAAAACGTACATACCAACGATACGTCAGTACATTCAGTAGAAAGCTAAACAAAAGAGCGAACAAGCGGTGACACCTACACGCCATGTCGCCGACACAAACGGCACTGGTAGAAACTTAACTCAATGAACGCAAGCAGGTCACGGTGCTGGCTAACAAAGGGTGGAATGGCGAATTAAGGTGCAAGTTGGCAGCGGGCGACACGAAGCCACCGCGGACGACGTGTCGTCGCTTCATGTCGCCGCGACACGTCGCCGCCTCACCTCGCTGCAGTCATGATTTCATTTCATTGTCAGCGACACTACTGATCTGCGGTCGGACACTTGCGGCTGCCCCTCGCGTCGCTAGCTTCATGTCGCTTGTTCGGGGGGAATTTCATTAAAAATACATAGAAACCAGTAGTGTCGCTGCGACACGTCGTCTGCGGCGGCTTCGTGTCGCCCGCTGCCAACTTGCACGTTTATGGACTGTGCAAGGTTAGTTCTGAATTTCTGAAAATGGTGAGGCAGATGATGATAGGTCTGCTGAGCATGAGGTCATGGATTCGATTCCCGGGTTGGGCAAAATGTTATTGGGAAAAGATTTTTTAAAGTACACTCTACACACAATGCTATTCAACATTATCATCAATATAGTGCGAATATCTACTATTTATTCCAACATTTGACGACCCGAATGGCGCAGCGGTAGTGAGGCTGCCTTACGTTCTTAGGGTCCCGGGTACGAATCCCGGTAGGAGCAAAGGTTTGTGTGATGAGCACGGACATTTGTTTCCGAGTCATGGATGTTTATATATATAATAAGTATGTATTTACTAACAAAAAGTATCTATGTAGTATTTCAACTATCTGGTCCACGACACAAGCCTCGTTGGTTAGTGTGGCACTAGATGGCGCTATGTGTCAGCGATATATTTAATAATATATGATGGTACGTGTCACGGTTTTTTATCCTGTGTTATTGTGCGCCCGGGGCGCCTCCAGCGGCGGCCGGGACGTGAGGTTCTCTCCCTCTGCTCACATTACCTGACTGTCTAAATAGTCTGAAACGGCGCAGAACCTTGGATCTCGGCGGCGTTGACTAAGCCATTATACTAACATGGAGGATGTTCCTAGTGGGGTTCATCTCCTCATGAATAGCCGCTCAATACATCTGCTCATAGTCAGCAGGACTGATTGCAAGATTTAAGATAACGAGAAAAAAAACAAAAAACATGATTGCATAAAATCTCCACTCCGCTCCAGTATGCAGTCCTATTGGCTAAAATTTCTCCGTTTAGGCGATTCTCACACGACACCGTCTGTCCGCGCGGTCGGGTGGAGGAGGCGATGTGGATGTATGGGCAGAGCGCCACGCGGAGAAGCGGTGAGCGCCACTCGTCCGTCGGGCGGTGTCGTACGTTGGACATCAATGGATTTCATAAAAGCCAATGCGATGTGAGATCCGCTTCAACACGGCCGGTGTCATGTGATAACCGTCGAAGCCCTTACCTCGGAAAAAGACGTGCCTCAATCATCATTTTCCTGCCCGTATCCCAATTTATTTGGGATCGTCGCAACATGTCTCTTTTAGTCTCCATCTCATGCATCACCCCCTTTCTATCCATAATTATCATTTTACGAAGTCTATCTATAGTTTTTTTTTTCCCTACTGTTATAGTCATTCACATTAATACTCAAAAGTAGTATAAATCTAGAATATTGTTAGGCTTCAAAAGAAACCAGTGGATTAAGTAAGCAGTAAAAAAAACACACATCAAAAACTGCTTCGAATGAACCATAAATACATTCAAAATCAGAATCCCAGTCGGCCATATTTGTTTACGTAATGGGACAAGTAAAGAAAAATACACTTTATAGGTTACGCTATGTTTTCTTTTATCGACGC
Source organism: Xestia rhomboidea (assembly GCA_963853795.1). Taxonomy (NCBI): domain Eukaryota; kingdom Metazoa; phylum Arthropoda; class Insecta; order Lepidoptera; family Noctuidae; genus Xestia; species Xestia rhomboidea. The sequence goes on from OY970776.1 coordinate 16,467,213, forward strand.
TCTTGATAAATTATGTACATTTATCTCCCTGGAAGCGCCTTTCTTACATGCCCTACATTGAGGCTTTAAGCCGGTTTCTTCGCGTTATTTATATTTTTACTGACTTACAATAAGTTTTGCCTACAGTTTGCAAAATAGCTGGGTTATTTCACTGGCTTTTGCATATGTGTGGGATATTGTTAAGGCTTTTTGACTGCCTTATAATATTAGTTCTTGCAGATTCTTGTAAATATCGAAGTGTAATTTTTAGACAAGTAACTAACTATTATTACCATTCCAACGAGAAACAATACTTGTCTTGACCACATTTTTATTAAATCCAGAAATAAATCTACGGGTGCAGTTTCTAAATGTTCTGTCACTGATCATGACATAGCGATGGCTGCTACCAGCCTACAAAATAATAAATCTTACTCCATCAGACCAAAATGGAAAATAAAAATAGACGAGGAAGCCGTTGTCGCCGAGTTCAATAATATTTCATGGACTGAAGTCCTGAACCAGCACTGCACCAACTCCGCCGTTAATATTTTTATTGACATCATCACGACATCAATAAAAAAACACTCATGAAAAGTCAAAGTTGGCAGAAGTAATTATAACATCAGGCCCTGGATTACCCCAGGTTTAATAAGGTGCATGCGCCACCGCGACAAACTGCACCTAGCCTCACGTGCACACCAAGATGATCAAACGAAAAGATTAATTTACACGCGATACAGAAACTCTTGTAACAGTACATAAGTTTTGTACATAAGTTAAAAACCAGCTACCTAACCGAAACCTAATCGAAAATAGCCAAGCTGACCCGAAAAAACTTTGGAAGTCAATAAAATCTATATACAGCGATAACAAAAAGACGTCAAATGACTCATATAAATTAGTTACCGATGAGAACCCAACAGAATCACTTAACAAATGCAATACATACTTCACTGCACTGGGAAACAAACTGTCTGACATAATTCTCTCAAGACTCTCGGAAACACAAGTCTCTCTTGCCGATAAATATACCCCAAATATAACCTGTCCACACACATTCTTCTAACACCCCACAGACGAAACTGAAATAGAAAGCCTTATAACTCAACTCAACAATGACAGCGCTCCCGGGCCCGATAACCTCAATGCGAGACTAATAAAAAAAATCAAACCCGCCATTATTCATCCACTAACTCTTATATTTAACCTTAACTTAGAATCTGGAATATTCCCGGACCGATGGAAAGTTGCAGCTGTCAGCCCAATTCACAAAAGCGGTGCAACAGATATCCCCGATAACTATCGACCTATCGCCCTGTTGCCTATACTATCTAAGTTGCTCGAAAAAGTCGTAAACAAACGACTTACGAATTTTTTCGAGAAGCACAACATTATTTCCAATAAGCAGTTCGGATTTAGGAGGGGTAGGTCAACTGAAGATGCAGCCAGGCTTCTAACAAATATTGTGTCGTCAACTATCGATAAAGGAGAACGCACTATGTGTGCTTTCCTAGACCTGGCTAAAGCTTTCGACACTATTTCAATAGATCTCCTCCTAAAGAAGCTGGAAGCAGCAGGTATACGCGGTACTCCCCTAGATTGGCTTAAAAGCTATCTGTCCAATAGAAGGCAATTTGTTAAGCTCGGTGATATCTCTAGCAGCCTACTTCCTATCAACTATGGGATCCCGCAAGGTAGTACGCTTGGCCCGACGCTTTTCTTGCTTTATATGAATGATATATTGGATATTTCACTCACCAGCGCTGAAATAATAGCTTATGCAGATGATACAGCGGTCATATTTCATGGGAGAAATTGGGACCAGGTGTACAGCATTGCTGAAGAGGGACTCCTCACAATAACGAATGCTCTTGATATGAATTTACTAACCTTAAACGTTAAAAAGACCAAGATAATTACTTTCCACAAGACCAAGACATCAAGACCCCCCCAACATCTAACCCTCACAATTCATTCTTGCTCCCATAACCCTAATTCTCGAACTACGGGCTGTTCGTGCCCTGTGATTGAGCGTATACAATCCATGAAATATTTAGGAATTACTTTAGATGAGAACTTATCCTTTAAACCACAAATACACACACTATCCGGCAGAGTCAGGAAACTTATCTACATCATGAAAAAACTACGTGACTGCACACCCACTCCTCTACTGCGTACTGTTTACTTTGGTCTCTGCCAGTCCGTCCTCCAGTATGGTATCTCTGTCTGGGGTGGCGCAGGTAAGTCCACATTTATTGAAGCCGAGAGAGCACAAAGAGCGGTCCTTAAAGTTATGCTCAAAAAACCTTTACTATATTCAACTGACCATCTCTATAAAGATTTCCCGGTCCTCCGTGTCCGACAGCTTTTTATCCTAGATGCAATACTACAAATACACAAAAAATTAAAATCCAGACCAGACTACACAGAGATAATCTCCAAACGTATATTTAGCATACCCGTCCCCCAGGCAAACTCTCTTATGGCAAGACGCTCTCCAAACTATTTACATCCACGCATTTACAATGAAGCTGTTAAGAACTGCAACATAATAGACCTCAAAATATATCTGTGTAAAAAGATCATAAAGAACTGGCTTCTCACACTCTCCTACGACGAAACAGAAAGAATCATTTACAAATAGCTACTACACTAACTGATAGCACTCCTAATCTCACTCAGATACACACACAGGCACACACACACACACACACGCGCACGCACACATTTAAATCGAATCTTGTTTGTATGAACATTGTTACCAATTTATTGTTTTTTAATTATTCCTAATTTCGTTCTTATCATGTTTCACAAATTTTGTAAATAATCACATTTTGCATTTCAATGTTATTAATTATTATTTTTTATTATTTTTGTTTTGTAATCAAATTTTGCAAATCATCCCAATTATTTTTCTTGCGCTAGCAGAACATTGTAATTTTTTTTTTTTTAACTTGTGTTTTGTATGGGTCACCAAGATACAGGCTGTGCCTAGTTTGGGACCCGCTGTTAATACTGTCAGTATTCTGTTGCAAGTTAATAATAAATGAATTTGAATTTGAATTTGAATTATACCGCGAACGCGATCGGTTCCTGGCCGATCTCGTACGCCCGCCGTTTAGACGAGCTTTTCTTGTTTATGGTAACAGACCTACTGGGTGATTATTGTTCCTAGAGGTAGCTTAGTCATGTACCCGTCGTCGGTCTGCCGGACTATCACGACATCTTAAGGCTGCCAACAGACGGACTGCATCGCAGCAACCGCGCGCAGTCGATATATTAAACTGCATGCAGTTGTACGTTCAACTTCGTTCAGTCATGATATCAACTTCACGCGGTCGGCTGCAGTCGTGTACAGCAATCGCATACAGCTAGTGTGCAGTTGTAACTGCACACTTGCAGTTGCAAGTGCATGCGATTACAACTCAACGATATTATCATGACTAAACAAAGTCAAACGTACAACTGCATGCATTTGAATATGTCGACTGCGCGCGGATACTGCGATGCAGTCCGTCTGTTGGCAGCCATACCCCCGCACCGCACAGCTACCTCAAGCACCGTATCAATCAAGCGGTAGGTAGGAAGTAAGATACCCGTATAAAAGGCTTCTGTAAACAACCAACAACAATCTTTGACACTAGCCACAAACGGTTAGCACGTTGTTCAAATCAGTACATCATACCGAACCCCTCCACATACAAATTTTTCGTCGTCGGTACTTAAAAATAAAATCTGCTGTTTTCTACAAAAGTCGTGACCATTTGTGCGTCGATGTCACTTTCACTTTGTATAATGACTTCGCATGACATAAACTTATTTTACACATCACTAAAACAATGTTTTACAGAGTTTAAAATTAAAATTGCATTGTCTAGCGTAACTAATGTTTTTGGACTCACGTCTACAATTTTGCTTGGTCATCATGAACGGATCCAATCATGATGACCGTGTAAAATGAAAAGGCAGACGACTGACTTTCAGTCGCAATGTCACGATGCTAAAAGTCACCTTGCCGCTTTAATAATAGCAACTAAATTAGTGATTTTAGTAGCCAACGTTGAGGGAGCTCGTGGCTATATAATAACAGCCGCTCGGGTTGATCTTCAGGTTAAGCCGTGCTTGCTCAGGTTGGTCTGTAGATAGAAACACCCATTACATACCGAGTTTCCTCCGTACCTCGGAAAGCACGTTAAGCCATTGGCTAATATGTAAGTGGATGTAAAAAATTGTTAGGAGCAGACAAATCTGTCTACCCTCTTTCTTTTGCTTTTGCTACGCGCACTACTGGAACTCGACATTCACCCGCATTCTCCAGTTAACCCGCGATCATGGCGCTTGCAACAGCCTCGAAATATCGGGAGCGCAAAACAATGGATAATCACAGAAGAAATCCCGTAAGTGACATTTTAAGTATAGTTGTGAACCGTGAAAGCTTAAAACAGTGTTTGCCTGTAACTGGCCTACTTGAAATAAATGCTTTGATTTTAAGTCCTACCGTAAAACGTGAAAAAGTCTTATTTTTGCGTATAGTTACTTATGTACAGAATGCTTGATTGACGGCTAGGTGAAGGGTCTTGTTACAACCTGTAGACTTGCTTGTTTTTCCACCAAAATTAATAGTTGTTTCTCTTAGCTTATCGTAGTATGTTATTACTTTTTTTTCAACGTTGCAATGGGACAACAGGGGGCAACATTAGAAATATGTCCTGTATCGTGGGTGCGTTTACAACATTTAGACTCTCATAGACAAACAGCCAGACTTGGAACAACACTAACTGTAGGTCATACAAATATTTATTTCGTGTGGGGATCGAACCTGCGACACGCAGCGTAGCAGCCGATCGCCCAGTCACTGCGCCAAAAGTGTCGTCGATCTTATTACACCCCGTAACTACATCTGACATACTCTAATGAAGATGACGGCTTATTAAATAATATTCTTTTTACTTAAGACGATTAAAGGAGCTAAATTAGCAATTATATTTGTGGTGGTTCAAACCTCGTTTGAAAAACTGTTAGAATAAAATTCCAATCCGCTTGCACTACAAAGTTGTTGTTACGTCACTGCGGGGCGAATAGTGCGAAATGATTGTTTTTTGCGATTTACATAAAATCTATTGATTGGACTAAAAAAATAAAACACTATCATGCTAATATTTATGTTGCTTGTAGAATTATTTGCCAAAAAATCAGAATGATCGCGTTTTTATTTGTTAAAAGATTTTTTTTGAGATAAGTTTATGATTTTTTTCTATAGAGTAAAATTAGTTGTATTATGTTTTCAAAACACTATCATACTAGCATATATCCTGAAGAATATTATATATTTTTCTAATTTTGTTTATTGCAGTGAATCATAAGCTTTTTTGCATTATAAATATCGCGGTTAGCTCCTGTGGTCGCCTTATTAGAGAAATATAGAAAATAAGTAGATACGACATCTTTCATTCCAATAAACATAACAACTGCTACTTCTAATAATGTTAAAAATAAACACAACCTTACAAAATTAATTTGTATAAAACTATTTAAATATTATGTCAACCCTGCGCGTCGTCACCGTGACCCAACTTTAAATGGCGTCGAGTCACGCAAGTAAAGAATAGCCCAAAGCTAAATCGATACTCATTGTGCTACATATTTAATGTTATAACTTGTTAATCATTTTATTGGTTCTTTGGATTGTTTATTTAACTTCTAACCAGAAAGAGGTAGCCCCCGGCCACCGTAGGCGCGGGCCTGTAGACGGTGAGCTATGGACTAGCTCGCTGTCCGTCCGTCTCATGACGACAGGCCGTGTCGACGGCGCGTTCGTGTTCCACGCGCGCCACAAAGAGAGTCAGCAATAAGGAAGGGGTCCACAAGGGCCGATGCCTGCCGGGGCTGCGGGACTATTCGAAAGAGATACCGTGGCCCCGGAACACAAACGGCGATGAAGGAACATGGATGGATTTTAGTCAGTAAAAGTCTGACACTCCCTCCTGCTCCGCCCAGAGCGGGAGGAGTCATTTGATGATTTCCCATCCGAAAAAAAAAGGCTGGTCCAAGGAAGCCAGGGATAAGAGCATATGGAAATAATTGGGGGAGGCTTTTGCCCCAGCTGTGGGACAGGCTAAATAAAAAAAAACCTTCTTAAACCTACTGCATAGTCTGGCTTAACTGTATTGGGGTTAGCTTCTTGCCTCTTTTAATGCAGCTCATTATCATCTGCCTAGCCGTTCCCCATTGGGTCGGCTTCCATTCCAAACTGATGCAGATGAATACCAGTATCTACCACGTAGCGATTGCTTGCCTGATCTTGAAACCCCAGTAACTGTGTAAACCGATACCGCATGGTAACACTGGTAGTAAGACTTTCTGGCTTCTGATGTTCATAATCGACTGTCAAAGATATAAGAATGACAGCCAAAATTACCTGTTTAACGTGGTTTCCGAAGCACGGAGGAAGTCTTGGAATGTAACATAACATGACATCATAATATCACGCCTGTTATTCTCGAAGGGACAGACAGAGTTGCAGGGACTTAATAGTACACCCAAATTTCGCCAGTTTTAAATCCCATAGTTGTTGAGCCTATTCTTATCATCCAGGCTCAAATCCAGACTCCGTGTCTGAAAAATTCTTGCTGAAAAAACCAAATAACACTGCCCGATCTAGGAATCGAACCCAGGACCTCTTGCTCAAAATTGCACTGTGATTACTAGACCCAGCTGTCTTGGAATGTAATGTATGATCAATTGACACTCATCAGCGTACCGACCTCGGCTAGCGTTGCTTATCCGGGAAATCAACCCTTTGCAGCTGTTATTATTTAATCACGGGCCCTTCAAGCGTTGCTTACTATGTAATAGCAATTCATCATCATTCTCCAGATCTTATACCAATACATTTGTGGTCGGCGCAGCATGTCTTCTTCTTCCATACTTCTCTATTACTCGTCATCTCATCAGACACCTCTTTTCTTGCCATATCATTCTTTACACAGTCCATCCATCGTTTCTTCGGTCTTCCTCTACTCTTATACCCATCCACATTCAAAATCAAAACTTTCCTCACGACATTTCCCTCATTCCTCCGCATCACGTGTCCATACCACGACAACCGATTCCCACACAACTTTTCAGTCACCGGCGCCACTTTCAGACTTCCTCTTAAGTATTCATTTCTTATTTTATCAATTACAATGTAATAACAATTACCAGACTTAATTAAAACATCTGTATCTGTCAAAACCAATCAATTTACAAATACGTTTGAAATAACTATATTTAGCGCTAATTGTGTATAATAAACTGTCGAAGCCGGCCTAGTCTGTATTAACAATTATTATGTTTACCACTAATTGGATTTAGTGATCTGTCAATCAGGCTTTCAAAATAATATCGTAGGTTACAATATTACCTGAATGCTTAGATTAGGGGCGATAGATTCCAGAGCGTTTCACATACAAAATATCACGCCTGTAATCCCCGAAGGCTTAGATAGAGGTGTACTATTGTGGACAATCCCGCCTGATCACCACTAAGCTAATTTTTGCTTGCACTCGCAACATAGAAACGCTCTCTGGCCCCGCCCCGTTGACTTTGTATAGAAATAATGAATTAAAGACAATATCGATCGGCCGAGCGCACTGACGCCGCATGTCAAACGAGTGTTATTGTTATTTTGCTTGCCAAATTGACGATTTCCTAATAGGCCTAAACTTTAAGGGGGCGTGGCTGCCGCCTCCGCATGATTTATGCGAAAAAATGTTTAACTGATCAGGCGGAAAAGACCACGACTGTACCTAATGGTAGGTACAGGCACATTTCGCCAGTTACGTTTAAGTCCCAGTTTTAGAGGCGTGCCATCAGCCGTGCGCAACCTAGACTCCGTGGCTGATACTGAGAAATTATTGATGGAAAAACCCAATATCACTTTGCCCGACCTGAGAATCGAACCGAGGACCACATGCTCAGGAGTTGCGCTTGCAACCACTGGACCAACGGGGCAGAGAAAACGTTCCAAAGCGATTCGTTTCTCTGGAAATACTTTCAGTGTAAATGACATACACTTTTCAGTAGCTTATGTCCCTTACAATTCAACTCTTTCAACGTAATGGCCCAAATACACTTCAACCAATTTATCTGTGCAGGGGAGAAAACGCAGAACTAAAATAAATGTACCAATTTTGACGTGTTGATGTATTTTTTCTTGACAAGCAGCGCCACTTTGAACTGCATACTTAAAGTGGTCTTACTCTACGTACAAAGATGAGATCTCTCATAGTAAGCAGATACAACTAAGGTAACGAATATTTTCCAGGGGGTAGAGTGACATTTATAATACAGGGTGTATCCAGGATGTGAGACCCTTCACGAAGCCGTCAACCAAGCATACTGTACATCAAACCAAGTAACTCTACGCAAAAAATATTGCTGAGAAACGACTTTTTTTTGGGGTGAAAAATCACGTTTTACGGTAATTTCAATGTTACGTACTCAAAACATTGTGCTGATGGACGCATTTAATAGTAAACGGGTTATGGAGGTATTTAAAGCAAAGTTATGACCTTAAAAACTAGTATTTGAAAAAAAAGTTGTGAAAAAGTTGGAAGTTTGACCCCCACCCAATATCTCCGTAACTAGAAGGTCCCCAGATATGGTGTAGAACAAAAAAATGATCGCAATGACGAGGAGAACAAGTGCCTTTCGGCTTCGTTAAGAGGTGTTTTACACCCTTTATATTTCTAGTCGGGTTTTTTGATACTTTAAATTAAATGTTACATGTTCTTAACAATATACAGTTTAATGTTTTAAAGCAAGCGTGCCAGTCCTACGGTTGCCGTGACCCAGACGACTTTGAGCCGCGACGAGTCACGATACTCTGTAAAGAATAGCCTTCAAATTGGTACACAAATATAAGTAAACACTACTATTATGTTTTCAACTATTTTCATAATTATTGATTAAAGTATTTTGAATTCCTACTAATATTATACAGAGTGGAATTTTTCAATGCCACCTGGAGGGAAATTACTCGAAATACTGGAGACAGCTAATTTTACTCAAAGGAAACTTTATTTTTAAAAGAAACAAATCTGCATTCACCGATTTTCGAAAATGCGTTGCAGAACGGTATACAAAAAAAAACAGAATTATTAAAATTATTGAAATTTGTTTCAATTATTAAAATTATTGAAATTTTTGCATATACTTTGTCAGGTGTACGGAAAAGGACTTAGGGTGCCTTTTATGCCGAAATAAAAAAAAATGTTTCCGAGGAAAACAACAATAACGTTCTTATAATAATAGAGGCCACGTCACTTTCGAATCATGATTGAATTATATTATAGCAGAGTAGGTACAACCCGAATAGATTGTCAAATTGAAGTTGCTCATATCACGGGAACGTGACACTGTAGAACATTATATCTCATACAAAACTTGTTTGTATTAATACCAGTTATCGATTAATACTGGTTTTATGCATGGCCGCAACTTTGAAAATAAATTAAAATAGCGGAAGTTAGACCGGCCAAAAATGCAAACCTCTTTGTTAGCTTATTTACCAACGCAGTACCGGGACCTTCGACCCTTTGCCGTTACGGGAGCTGGTAATAGGCAAATAGAACCACTTTCCTTTAGTTTGGCTGTACGCCTGCACACTCAAGAATACGTAACTCAATTTTGATTGTGCACATACATAACCAATTTCATTCCGACACACAAATGGTTACCACTATACAGGATGTTAAAATAGTCGCGTGCCATAGGTTTTTTTTTTTTTTTTTTATGATGGGAAATCATCAAATGACTTCTCCCGCTCTGGGCGGAGCAGGAGGGAGTGTCAGACTTTTACTGACTAAAACCCATCCATGTTCCTTCCTCGCCCTTTTGGTTCCGGGGCCACGGTATCTCTTTCGAATAGTCCCGCAGCCCCGGCAGGCTTCGGTCCTTGCGGACCCCTTCCCTATTGCTGACTCTCTTTGAGGCGCGCGTGGAACACGAACGCGCCGTCGACACGGCCTGTCGTCTTGAGACGTACGGGCGGCGAGCTAGCCCATAGCTCCCCGTCCACAGGCCCGCGCCTACGGTGGCCGGAAGCCACCACGTGGCCCCCGACGCCCGGGGCGTCTCCCGCGGCGGCCGGGACGTGAGGATATCTCCCTCTCACCGCCACCTCCTTCGCTAGCATGACTGCTTCGCAGAAGGAGGTGACGGCGTCCCATTCCGTCTCGCTCCGGACCATGGCACGAACCAGGGCCGGGAGCGAGAGGTCGCCGCCGCCGATCGCCACCTCGAGGACACGGCGGTGCTCCACCCAAGCGGGGCACACCTCCACAGTGTGCTCCACCGTGTCCTCCGGCCTATCCTCACAGTGATAGCACCCGGGCGTTTCCTCCCACCCGATTCGGTGCAGGAACTTACCGAAACATCCGTGTCCGGTAAGAACCTGCGTCAGGCGGAAGGTGAGGACGCCGTGGCGTCTCTCCAGCCACTCCTCAAAGAGGGGACTTATCGCCACTATTGTGGCGTGCCCTGCACGGGGTTGCGATAGTCGCTCCCAGATCCCATGGCGGCAATCCGGCAAGGAGGTTTGCCGCCTCGCGGGAGATCGTGCGGTACCCCCGGACCAGCCTTACGGCTACCACCTTCTGGGGCACGTTCAAATGGTGGGCGGCACGCCGCTTCAATGAACGTGCCCACACCGGGGCCCCGTAAAGGGCCATGGACCGCACGACTCCCGCGTAGAGCCTCCGCGTGCCATAGCTTAGGGGTGAGTTCAGTATCGATAAAGGAACCCGTGAAAAATAAAAATAAAATCCAAAAAAACAAAAAATAATAAAAACAAAAAAAAAATATTGCAAGATCAACCTAATTTAGTACCTACTAACTTAAAATTGCAATCGTTTAGAATTAAAATTATTTTATATCGCTAATTGAAGTAAGTAGGTACTAAATTAAGTTGATCTTGCTATTATTTTGTTTTTTTTTTTAGAAAATATTTTTTTAATATTTTTGATTATTTTTCACAGGTTCCTTTATCGATACTGAACTCACCCCTAAGCAATGTTACGCGACTACTTTAACACCCTGTATATTCAGTACATCTCTCATATATACAAGATTCTGAACCTCCCACACAGACGTTTTCCATCGGTAATTTAAAAAAATAGTTTTCTGTTCCATACATTTTGACCGTGTAAGGCCTGAATTCTTGTCGCGCTGACGGTTGGTCACGCACAGTCGGTGGTGACGTCAGCGAGAACAAAATATGGCTGTCGGTTGCCGCTGACGTCAGCGTCGCTGTATGGTGCTATATAGAACACAACTCCTGCTATATAGAACAAAAAACGTCGTATTTAGCTAAAAACTCCAAACTAAAAGAACATAAATGGTAATGGATGGAGAGGGAGAGGATGACCGAGGAAACGATGGATGGATTATGTGAGAAATGATATGAAAGAGAAAGGAGTGAATGATAGCGTGACGGTTGACAGAGGAGAATGGAAGAAGAAAACGTTTTGCGCCGACTCCATGTAACATGGAACAAGGGCTGGAAGATAATAGCTAAAACTCCACATCTTCCAATAGATATTCAAATAGACGTTCGCCGCTTCCACCTCGCTGAAAAGCTAATATTTCTACAACAGCACAAGATCTAGCTAGCGACGACCCAACGTCAAAGTCTGACAACGACCCCGTTGTCTCGGGCCGCTGACTACCTGTCACGACTGTCAAAGATCAACAAATGGCAGCCGGGGCCAACGGCTTAACGTGCTTTCCGAGAGTCCGACCCAAATGGCGCAGCGGTAGAGAGGCTTTTTTTTTTTTTTTTCGGATGGGGAATCACCAAATGACTCCTCCCGCTCTGGGCGGAGCAGGAGGGAGTGTCTGACTTTTACTGACTAAAACCCATCCATGTTCCTTCATCGCCCTTTGTGTTCCGGGGCCACGGTATCTCTTTCGAATAGTCCCGCAGCCCCGGCAGGCTTCGGCCCTTGCAGACCCCTTCCCTATTGCTGACTATCTTTGAGGCGCGCGTGGAACACGAACGCGTCGTCGACACGGCCTGTCGTCATGAGACGGACGGACGGCGAGCTAGCCCATAGCTCCCCGTCCACAGGCAGCGGTAGAGAGGCTGCCTTACGTTCTTATTCCGGGTTCGAATATACCGGTAGTAGCAAATGTTTGTGTGATGAGCATGGACATTTGTTTCCGAGTCATGGATGTTTATTTATACAACATGTTACATAATTAACGCACATCCTGAAATTACTTTGTTCAGAATCGTTTACTGAATCGATTTCTATAATTTTTAATATAGGTAATTTTTTATCCCAAAAATAATTAAAGCTACGTAATTTATAGTCACACTACCCCTGTATAGTCCAAGCAAACTGAAATTGACCGTAACTCAAGGCAATAAGACTTTTAAAAGTGCAGTTTTATTTGTATTAATACAAATTCCGCCATTCAATACAAAATAAAGAAAAATGAACCTTGTTTCAAGTAAGTTAAAGTCGTTACAAATACAGTTAGGTAAACTTGGCGATTAAACCGCACGCACACTAAGCAGGCACTCGTTAAAGGACACAATAGATAAACCAACAAAATGCAAAATATGTTATACTTGTTTTCGTTCCCTTTCTCGTGGAAATTAAAAACCTGGGATAGAGCGAGATGACACCATGACACCGGAAGCGCCGCCGCCGGCGCCTGCGATCAAACCTAAACTAACTTAAATAAATGTAAACAAAATTTAGTCACGGGCGAACTTCCGTACAGTGTATGCAAATAGTTTTTCGCGCGCGATTTCTTTCCAATAATTGACACAAAATGTTCAGTGAAATGGTGACTAATGGTGAGGACTGTGGCACAGTGCAGTGTGGTGATAATGTGGTTCTAGCTGGCAGAACATTCAAGTCAACCAAAGGTATGGTACAAGAGTAGACCGCAGGGTAGGACTATGTTAGCTGCTACTTCGTGGCCACGTTCCGTCCGAACACAGCCATCGACAGGGGAGCCGATTGGCGTACACGTACTCGTTTTCAAAACGAAATATGGGATTAATTCGATGAGAATCCCCAATCAGCTGATTTTAGGACTTTTTTGTGGGGACGTATTAAATCGTTAGTTTATTTTAGTGCGACAACAAGACGTGCCGAGGATCTAAAAAATAGGATAGTGAACGCTTTTGATAAAAAATGACGAAGTGTTTTCTAAATTAAAACATCAATTAAGAAAACAGGCATTAAAATGTTTTGAACTTTTCTATTGAAGTTGAGTCGAGCGACGACGTTAACATCTGTCTCGAACGCGAGCGAATACCTACTAGGCTAGCAAGACTCACACAGTCGCATACGTAGGTATGAGACCTACGTCTGCGACTGTGTGCGTTCGTTGATTTGTACTGTGACTACAACATTCTTCCAGAATTAGGAAAACTAATTTATTAAATAATCATTGCCTAGACATCTTTAATTAAAAATTCAGTGCATGTATTATGATTATAACATAATAAACTAATTGGGGTGTCTGAGGGTGTGCGTTAATTACGTTACATGTTGTATAAGTAAGTACATATTCACAAACAAAAAAGTATCTATGTAGTATATCAACTGTCTGGTGTCCACGACACAAGCCTTGTTGCTTAGTGTGGTCTAAGATGGCGCTGTCTGTAGTGTCCAGCGATATTTATTATTTATTCTCGCCCTTATGTTCGATACAAGAGCAGATAATAATTCAAACTTCTAATATAACAGAAATGCCCCATTTTTAGCTATATTTTTCCCAATAAGTGATGTCCACTTTATTGGTGGAACTATATATAACCGTCTTCCTTATGGCGCATTATGTTTTACGATCTCTCTCTGTGCTAAACTTTATGCCCGCGTTATTATGGCGATGCTATGACCTTCTGACCACGTTCGTCATAATAAGGGTTATGTATGTATGTTTATTCATAATTTCTGTGAGGATCTGGATAGAGGATAAGTTTATTATCTACTATTATGTTCAAGTTATGTTATGATGTCAATAGGCTCGCCCCCTATTATACGGGACTTAAAACCTAAACGCCTAAACGTTCGAGGATTACACGCGTATTGTTAGGTTATGTTCAAGTCAAGATCTAAGTGTTTGGGTATCTTTTAATGGCAATTTATATTTGTTTTTTAATTTTTTTTTCTGATGACAAAACAATGAACTTTGTGGTTGCAGTTAAGATACATTTAAGCATTAGGGTGAGTTTTAGTTAGCAGGCGTTGTAAACGATGTTTATTTTGCAAAAAGATATTTAAAAACACTTTTAAAGAAAACACCAAACGTTAGTCATAACTTAGCATAAAGCAACGTTTTTTTTTTTTCAATCTTAACGAAAATATCATAATCACAACATTTGCCAACTAAATAATGATTTCTGTTAAGATACAGTGTGTTCATATGCACAACTTTCATCACTGGATCAACATCGTTATCGTGAAAATATTCACACCAATCTGAAACATGCTGTATATTAGCGGGTAGAAGACTAACAAGTTCCCACCCTCAAGTCTACTGTTTGGTACAAATAATTCACGTGGCATGTCATTAAAACAAAAAAGGTAATTTGCATTTATTTCAGGGAGAGAGTGGAATCATATTTTTTGCAAAATACATACAGGATAAAATAAATAAATAATTTAATTAAACTACAAAAAAACATACAAGAAAAAATTGTAAAAGTTATTTAAACAAATTAAAATAAAATAAATAAATATCGCTGGACATTACACACAGCACCATCTAGTGCCACACTAAGCAACGAGGCTTGTGTCGTGGACACCAGATAGTTGATATACTACATAGATACTTTTTGTTTGTAAATACATACTTATTATACATATAAACATCCATGACTCGGAAACAAATGTCCATGCTCATCACACAAACATTTGCTAATTACAAAAAAGCACACAGGAAAAAATAAATAAGTTATTTAAAAACAAATTACTCTTTTGAATACAGAATTCGAACTGGGATTATACATAAAACTGCACTGACTCGATAAATATGAAAGAATTCTGATAATATTTGCCAAAGATTTAAGTTTACAGTAGGTACTTCAGCTTTTATTGCATTGCCCTGATTCAGCATTCGCCCTGGTTTCAGAAAATTCATTATTTATTATAATAATTTGGGAAAAACTTGGCTCTTTTATCTTCAATTGGATCAAAAGAAACCATTCAATAAAGTTCATGTTCCTGGTAAAATAAAGCTACTCGGTTTATTTCGATAGGTGTTATGAAACATAACTACAGTGGACAAGTAGAAGCCGATATAGTTCTAATGTGTTCGCCACCCGTACTTCCTTAGTAATCCGTACTAATACTTAAACGAATGTGAAAGTCACTTGGACTAACTGTAAGCTTTCAACGACTTGAAGACTGAATGGATTCTGAAAAAAGGAACACACGTCGGCCATGACCTGAGTTAGGCCAGGTGTTTGTGTGACCTTTGGACTGCCAAGTCATAGGTTTCGAACCAAAAGACACGATTCTCTCTCGACCTCTGATTTTTCGGATTCATATAATGCGTATTGATTTATCACTTGCTTCGGTGAAGGAAAACATCGTGAGGAAACCAGCATCCCTGTGAGATATTTCTCGATGCCATGTATAGCCAAGTCAGAGGCCAATGTGTCGATGTAGCGTGCCTCAAAGAGAGTCAGCAAAAAGGAAGGGGTCCGCAAGGGTCGATGCCTGCCGGGGCTGCGGGACTGTTCGAAAGAGATACCGTGGCCCCGGAACACAAAGGGCGATGAAGGAACATGGAAGGATTTTAGTCAGTAAAAGGCTGACACTCCCTCCTGCTCCGCCCAGAGCGGGAGGAGTCATTTGATGATTTCCCATCCGAAAAAAAAAAATCAGACGCCAATGGGTGGAATAAAAACTCTGAGAACAGGCTAGGCACTAAAGAGAGAAAGAAAGGGAGCTATTATTAAATTAACCAAAAACTGTCAATGCCAAAACACGATCTAAAGCAAACAGATCAGTTAAATAGAACAGAGAACGCCATAAAAACCCAACAGCATCTTATTTTAACAATGTTCCAACTCAACCCTTAAAACGCAAACCCAAAACGCAGACTTGAAAACGTGAACGCAATAAAAAATAATCAGAAGCCAAATTAAAATGAATCAGAAGCCGAGGCGAGGTCTCACGGGCAGCGAGTAGAGGGAAGCATAATTGAATTATTTCGTTAACGTAATGAAACTGGATCCTGAGACATTCCGAGGGTAGATGCATAAAGAATTTTATCGCAACCGACGCGGGACGCAGATAAGTTTGAATCGCATTACTGGATGTGGCTTGCTGTAAAGGGTTGATTTTTTGTGGTAAACTGTGATTATTTATTTTACTAGTTCTGGACGCAGCTTCGTCATATTATTCCACGTCCCTCGACAATAGTGTAGCTCTCCATCACTGTTTTGTTTTTTATCGGATGAATTGTTTCGAAGACTCACTTCTACTTCCAAACTTAAGCATAGACTACCACTAGGGGATGAATGAATCTAGATCTGTGCCATCCTCCCCTATAAACGCCGACGCCGCGCGTTGGTTGTATAGGGGACGATGGCACTACTGTTCCCATCTGCCCCTATGTATGAATTATTTATAATGATGAGACTGCAATAAAAAAATTATCGCCACATTAACTTCACTGTCTTATCTATTTATGCCTAAATTTGGAAGGTGGGTGAAAAAAACATCATTATATTCACAAAATTTTGAGAGACAAACCGTTACAGCTCAATTGTCACGATGTTTTAAGGTGATATTTGGTTACACCTGACACTAGTGGATAAACTTACTTTATTAACTGGCAAACTACAGCTATTTTTGGAAAAATCTTTTACAAGATAAATCGTTGAAGTGCGTTGCGAAAGTCAGTTTCTAACCGACTTCAAAAAGGAGGAGTTCTCGTGACGGTGAAGCTTTACTTAATCGGTGCTTTTATCTATTTTTGAACAGCAGTATTACAACATCAAGACTTCACGAGAGGAGTCCCATGAAGCAACACAAGAACGTACGATAATATAGCAACTAAGTACCTTCTCAAACACGAAACAATATCACATGACAATGTAAACCTCAGAGCGTTTCGACGATAACAATTAAAATACCTTTGATTAACATTAATTACTACAATCAAAGGTATCGGATACGTCCCTAAATTAATTATCAGGAATATTACTGTGGTTTCGATAATATTACAAAGGAGGATTCTTGGAATTTAATGCTACCGACAACGCTCTCAACATAATTTTGGAGTTGAGCTGTAATGATAGCCTTGACTTATTTACGAGTGGGAGGCCGTAGGTTTATACCCAGGCAGGCGCGTTTATCATCTGCCTAGCCTTTTCCCAACTTTATTGGGGTCGGCTTCCAGTCCAACCTGATGCCGCTGACTACTAATATTTTACATGGAGCGACTGCCTATTTGACCTCCACAACCCAGTTCGTACTGATTAATACGGTACCCCTTGGTAAGACTGGTTGTTGGACTTTCGGTCTACTGACTTCATGTAACGACTGTCAAAAATCTGAATATGACAGCCGGGACCAACGTGCTTTCCGAGGCACGGAGAAAACTTGGCATGTAATAGGTGGTCACCCATCCACAGACTGACCTTGGCAAGCGCGGCTTAACCTTAAGTATCGACCCGTGCAGCTGTTATTATTTAGTCACAGAGCTCCTCTACCCCTGGTGATCCCACCATCCCCACTAAAAAATCTGTTTATTATATTTTTTATTTGAAAGATCATAATTATGAAAAATGGCACTAATACTTTTTTTTTTTCGGATGTGAAATCATCAAATGACTCCTCCCGCTCTGGGCGGAGCAGGAGGGAGTGTCAGACTTTTACTGACTAAAACCCATCCATGTTCCTTCATCGCCCTTTGTGTTCCGGGGCCACGGTATTTCTTTCGAATAGTCCCGCAGCCCCGGCAGGCTTCGGCCCTTGCGTACCCCTTCATACTAATACTTAGCTTAAGATATTCTGAAACACCAAAGGTAAATAAAAATAAGAAATTACGAAAAGTTTATTAGAATTTTGACATTGACATTTCATTATTTTCTCAGAAATATTATGAAAGACAAAAAGTTACAGCTCAATTCTCTCATGGTAATATCTGGTTTCATTTTACAGGAAGGTAATCCAAGTACCAACATTTTCTGACAAAATATAAAACACAGTAATAATATCGTATTATCTAATTATATCAAAATCAAACTGTACCTTTTTTTCTGATGGGAAATCATCAAATCTTCTCGCTCTGGGCGGAGCGGAAGGGAGTGACAGTCTTTTACTGACTAAAACCCATCTATGTTCCTTCTCTTTGTGTTCCAGGGCTGCGGTATCTCTGACTTAGCACACGAGGTTGTCGATATGTGGAACGTGGACGCTGCAATCATTGTACTGATAGTCGTTACGGTTAATGGACTAACAGCAAAGAGCTTCGATTTCGTAAGAAATTAAACTTAACAAGTTACTATTGGACTACACATAAATATTTAAATATGAGCAAATGCTCATAACTACAAAATTATATGAACTAACTCCTGGACTAGAAACGATGTGAGTAAAGCATCAGCAATTCTCTTTAGATTACAAAGATAATTACACTAATACTAGTAATAGTAACTTGGTAGGTTGCCTTAACTTACACTCACTAACTTAGGTGTACTTGATAAAGCAATATTAGTTTACACTTGATCCAGTATCTCTTTGATCAGCTGTTAATATGTTATATTATCTTACACAAAGTTAAATTGTTTCATATTAAAGTTCTTCATAGCTAGCTCTAGCATACTTGCTTAGTTCAGTCTAAGTCAATTACAAGAATCTTGAGCTATCTTGTGTCTATATGTCGGAGTTTTCAGAACTTTACTAAGTAAAAACACTGTTATCTAATAGGGATGATGACTGACTAAAAAAAACTCATATTGTTTATTCTGTCAGTTATATTATCGAAAAATATTGGATACGTGTTTTTTGTTTCATCAAATTAATAAAAATTGACGAAGATAAAACGTGTCAAAGATCATGAGTGGGGGCTTGCGACGTCACATTTGAGTAAAAAATGTACTCAAATTTCCGACGCATTGTATCGTCTTCATTTTTTGTTGACGTGAAAAAAGAAAAAAAAATACTCATGAACTAAATAAAAAACGGTGTCTCCTATCTGTAATAACCAAATCTCATTAGATCTGTCAGAATGTCAACGTCATCTAAATGTCACACCTACCTACATTTCACAAAAAAATAATAATGTTATTATTGAATCAGGAGACAAAAATAGAAACAAGGAATATTTTACTTAAAATGTCACTTAATTCAATCATGGCGCTTGCAAATAATCACGGAAGATTTCCCGTAAGTGACATTTTAAGTATACTTATAGTACTTACGGGATGATATCCGTGATTTTCTTTAGGTTCTATGGTTCTATTTTTTTTTTTATTCCCGCGATCATGATGCTTGCAACAGCGTCGAAATATCGGGAGCTCATAGAACCTAAAGAAAATCACGGATATCATCCCGTAAGTACTTTAAGTGTAGTGAAAAACCGTGAAAGTCTAAAACAGTGCATTTTAAGTATAGTTATGAACCTTGAAAGCTTAAAACAGTGAAGGAATATTTAATTAAATTTTGCACTCGTTTTTCTACTTAATTTGTTACTTTTCTCTGACATAACCCTACCAAGTGACACCTTCGCAAATGAATTGTGATTGTATATACAACATTACATGTTCACTAAATTCTTTGGAGACACATGCAACGATACACGATGCAGTAAAATCATCATAAAATCAGTCTCCTGTACTATAAACTGCTCAAATAACAACATCAAATATGAGCGGTGTGATTAAACCAGGTACGAAATAGATAAATCCAGAAGCCTAAATTCATGCAACGACTGAAAACCAGCGCATGCACCCAGAGGCGAATGTCATAACAATGGAGTCGACCTTTTGTACCTTATCTACATTGTGGTACTGCCTGCCTCAACTCGCGTAATTATAACTTGGAAACTACTAATGCGATCTATTTTAATAAATTATGGTTATTAACGGGGATTCTAGTGACGCTTCAGTGTGCTAAATTGGCTTGTTGGCAAACAGAATATTTTATAACTAGTGAATTACCATTCTCACTATTATTTTAATCAAAATGTATGTTGTTTAGTTTAGTCTGTACTGTTCGCTCGACAACGCAACGACTGTGTGAATAAATATCCCGATAAGTTTGGTTAACCTGGTATGGACTAATTACAGAAATAAATCGACCCGAATGGCGCAGCGGTAGTGAGGCTGCCTTACGTTCGTTGGGTCCCGGGGTCGAATCCCGGTAGGAGCAAATGTTTGTGTGATGAGCATGGACATTTGTTTCCGAGTCATGGATGTTTATATGTATACTAAGTATGTATTTACAAACAAAAAGTATCTATGTAGTATATCAACTATTTAGTGTCCACGACACAAGCCTCGTTGCTTAGTGTGGCGCTAGATGGCGCTGTGTGTAATGCCTAGCGATGTTTATATTTATATAGATTATTAACTTAATCTGTCTGAGTCCGGAGCTGCGTCGCATAATGTCCGATCCCGGTGACTGAACTTTTCAGAAAAATCAATACCTACTTCCAAAAAAAAACATTAAACATACGAACGGGTTCGTTTGAACGGACGCAATATCCTCTCTCACAAATTCATTCAAACATACATATAAAAACAAACAACCAACCACGCTCAACCTCATCATTCTACTCGGGGTCGGCGCAACACGTTTTCTTCTTCCATTCTCCCCTGTCAGACGTCACGGCATCATTTACTCCTTTCTCTTTCATATCAGTCTTCACACAATGCATCCATCTTATCTTTGGCCTTCCTCTCCCTCTCCATCCATCAACATTCATGTCTATCACTCATTTAATCACATGCGTTTCACCCCTCCTCATTACACGTCCATACCAAGACAAACTACGCTCATCCCCTGTCGAGCCACATCCAGCAACTCTATGCTGTATAATTTTATCGTGGTAAGTATGCCGCTCAAATTACAAGACGAACGTTGCAAATTGAAATGAGTCGACGAGCAACGCTTCAGAATTCCCATTTTTATATTTAGCTAGCCTACTATCTGTTTAAGTGCATAGCGATTTTATTTATGAATCATATCTAGGGGAGTTATGTTTGAGGTTTTTAGCTTTGGGCTTTTATTGGCTTAATGTTGAAAGCAGGAAATGAGAACTTCAAAGGTTCAAGGATATCTTGGTTAAAGATATTTTCTATAACACAGATGTTAACACAGGTATTCCACAACAACACAGTGTCTGGAAACAAGATGATAGCGTTCGTTCTGACTTTGAACACGCGCCAAAAGATCTATGTGAAAGTATACTTATGGTCAAAAACTATTTTGACTAGTAAAGACAAAATGTAACAAAAACATTGCGATCTAGGGCCTAAGCACACCGCTTATTTTAAACGCGCAGACGCGCAGATGACGTGCGTATACGCGTTTATAACGAGATTTGACACGGGGCGATCGTGAAACACGAGTCTACTGCGCGTATACGCGCAGATACAGATGCAGACGCGCTGTTGTCGCTGGTCAGGCTTTGGTCAGAGACTCCTCGTCTGTTGTACAATTTGTACGCGCTTCAAACGAGTTTCGACCGCGCTTCACGCACGCGTTTGTATCGCGTTTTACGCGCGTTTGAATCTATAAAAAAATCGTTTAAAATACGCCTTGTGCTAGGGCTCTAAGTCAGATAAAAAAATTGCAATCTTTTGTTTTGTTCTAGACCATGCCACAGGGTCAAAGTTTTAACTTTTTCACAAGTTTTTTTTAATACAAGTGTCTCATGTTATAACTTTATTTTAAATACCCCACGCCCTCTGTACTATTCAATGCATCCATCAGTCCTACCGTGAAACGTCATATTTCACCTTAAAAAACATCGATTCCCAGCAATAACTTTGCGAATAGTTATTGTACACAGAATGCTTGGTTGATGGCTTCGTTAACGGTCCGTTTACACCCTGTATTAAACCTTCACGTCTCCATAGACAACGGATTCAATTTACGTTTGTTTTTGCACTTAGTCTTTTCGTTAGAATTTTCCACTCGACCCTACCATGAAAATCGTATTCAATTTACGTACAAAAACACACTGTTTTTCCCTCCAAAAAATAACAGTTTCTCCAATCCCTGTTCCAGCAATAGGATCAATTCGAGGAATAAATTGGTCCTGACATCGAGCCCCCAATATCCGATTATTAGTCATCACTTCGCAAGAAGAAATGTAATAAATAAATAAAGTCTTTATTGATAACATTACTGGTTGGCCGGAGATAGGAAGAGACTATATAACTTAATAAGAGTGAGTCGTGCTTCTAAAAGAGCTGAAAGGAATAGGGAACTATTCGGAATCAAAGATTTTCGGGATTGTTTTAGGGTGAAAGCGAAATAAGGTTGGGTGAGTTCTTCTCTACTTCATATAATATCCCCTACCTAGGGGGCCTCTTGCCCCCTAGGTAGGGGGCCTAGACTAGGGGAGTCTGCTTACCCCTAGTCTTATGCTAACAATGTTGGAGTCGGCTTCTAGTTAACCCGGATGGAGGTAAATACCAGTATTTACTATGGTGGTAATGCCTATTTGAACTAAATAAATAAAAAAATGTATATCATTCAAAGATATTTTTCTAATAAAAAATAAAAACCTTTTTTGCAAAAAATTAAACCGAAAATTTGCGAAAAATAACTTTAGCTTCAGAAGTCGGTGAGTTCTGTGTGATTGATTCAGTTTCTTTGCCATCATCGATTTGAATCATCGAAATCAGTTCACAATTTGGCGAAAATGTCGCTGAACATACACACAAAAATACACACACCGCCGCCGTGTCCTCGAAGCGGCGATCGGCGGCGGCAACCTCTCGCTTCCGGCCCTGGTTCAATCCATGGTCTGGAGCGAGATGGAATGGGATGCCGTCACCTCCTTCTGCGAAGCAGTCATGCTAGCGAAGGAGGTGGCGGAACGTGAGAGGGACCTAGACCTTTAAGCTCACCAACAAACCCTCGCATTTTTAATGGTACTTTATCTTTATCGTGACACAGAAAATAATGTCCTAAGAAGAATCAGAATGTAAATGGCTGAACACTATCCCTTGAGATACAGGTTCCCGCCTAGTTCAGGGGGTAGGGTCAAAACTCTGTGAACCTCGTTATAACCACCACAAATAAAACAATTGTAAAATTTTTCATGTCGGTACCCACTAATTGTACTTAACTAATTAACTAAATTGTAACTTTTTATTGGTGAGAATTAGATATGAGCGCCGCGCCGCGGCGTGCCGCCGCCGCCGCTGCGAATTCATGTCGGCGCGTCGCCGCCGTGTGCAGCGAGCGGCGCGCCGTCGCGACGACTCGCAACTTGCTTTCGCACTCGCACAAACGGCCCCACCACATAAGTGCTGATTTACGGAGATACGCCGCGCTGTGCGGCGCGTCATGCGGCGCGTTGCGCGTTTTCCCATTTACGGAGAGGCGGTTTTATCTGCGATATATTTGTATTTGCGCGTGTAATGGCGGTGCACGCGGCCGGTAACGCTGCATTTCAGCAATCGCGCTTAAAATCGCTTCTCGAGCCGCGCCGCACAACGCACCGCGCGACGCGCCGCGTCTCCGTAATTAGTTAGCCTAGTCGCTTCGCCACACTCGTCGCTAACGCAGTCGAGTCGAATATTTTACTGAGTAAACGTGTATTCTTGTGTGGTGTTTACTACAAACAAAATATATGATACTACTTTAAATACTTGTATTTTCTGGTTTTTTTTTATAGTTTTTATTATATAGATAGATAGTGCTCTAATTAAAAAAACTCGGTTTCACTTCAACTCTTTTGAGTAAAAAATGATTGAAAAAAAAAATGAATTATTGTAAATGATTATTTTCAGTAAACGTAATCTCCAATTATTATTTAGAAGGCTGTAAACTTTTTTTTGTAACAACAATATGGTTTTCTTTGTTATTTTTAAGAAATCTCACCCTGATAAAAAAAAACAAAGGCCTACGGCCGGCCATGACGCGCCGCCGCGACGCCGCCGCCGCTGTGCAAATTTCCAGGCCACGCCGCCGCCGCGGAATTGTCCATCGGCGCTCATATCTAGCTGAGAATTAAACTATTTTTTTTTCCATCACAAAATGCATGGGTTTGTTGACGTATTTGTATGTCACAGCTTATGCTAATTTGTGCCTCAACCATGTGCCGACAATCCGACATTTGACCTAGCGTAATGGGTTATCCACTCTCGGTTAACCGCTTCATTAGTCAAATAGTTAAGTGGGTTCGGTTTTCGGGTTGGCCATAATATTATGAGAATATTTTGAATAATAGGTGTTTGTTTTAATGGGCGACTGATTCGTTGCTCTAGTAGTCGCAAGTGCGACTGTTGAGCATAAGGTCCTGGGTTCGATTCCCGGGTCGGGAAAAGTCTTTTTGGGTTTTTCCACCAGGAATTTCTCAATAGCAGCCACGAAGTTTGGATTTGCGTCCGGTTGATGGGGCTAGGTTCGCCCCCTGTTACATGGGACTTAAACATAACTGGCGAAATGTGGATGTACTATTAGGTACACCTCTGTCTAACCCTTCGGAGATTACAGGCGTGATGTTATGTTATGTGGTGGAACTAATCCTCAAAGACTGCGAATCAAAATTCGCTTTTAGTATACCCCTACTACATTAAGGATGTAAAAAAACTCTTGACGAAGCCGAAAGGCACTTGTTCTCCCCGTCATTGCAATCGTTTTTCTGTTCTAGACCATTCCTGGAAACCTTCTAGTTACAGAGATATTGGGAGTAAAGTTCCAACTTGTTCACAAGTTTTTATTTTAAATACATGTTTTTAATTATTGTAAGAACTTTTCTTTGAACACCTCCACGACCCCCACACTATTCAATCCATCCACCAGCACCATGTTTTGAGTGCGTTACATTGAGTTTTACCGTAAAACGTGATTTTTCACCCCAAAAAAAAACATTTCCCAGCAGTATTTTTTTGCGTAGGGTTACTTAGTCTGATGTACAGAATGCTTGGTTGACGGCTTCGTGAAGAATCTGTTTACACTCTGTATAAAGTTGACATTTTTACACGTAAGAGGTCGCCACAGTTCAACGGTCTTACGGCACGCGTTCGCACTGTTTGCTATGTACTCGTGTTATGCTAGCGCCATAATCAGGTCACGGCATACCCCAGCTTTGTGCCACTGTATGTGCTTGTGTTTGTGGGAATGATCTTGTTTTTACACGAGTATTGTAAAGTAGAGATTTACTAAGGATGTCTATGAGTGACGATTTACAGCCGTTTTCTATAACTTACTTACGTTTAACTGTTACTTAATGTGCCTACGTCTCGTATCTATCGGTGTTTCTATAAGCAATTTAGCTTGAAATATCCTATCCGCGTTACCTACCTGTCACTTGATTCATAGAAAAATCAAAGAAAGCTTTTCTGTGTGTACGTTTTGTTTCTAACCGTCCGTAAGCTAAATGTCAAACAGACAGAGATAGCAACCTTCCGTTACCTGCTAGTAAGTTATTGAAAAGGGCCCTTTATTTATGTCGATGTTCGTACAACGCACCTTTGGTAGAACAAGGAGGTGACTGCTGAGATGACGAGTAATAGAGAAGTATGGAAGAAGAAGACATGCTGCGCCGACCTAAAATAAATTGGGATAAGGGCAGGAGAATGATGCCCTATAAAAAAACCGGCCAAGTGCGAGTCGAACTCGCGCACCGAGTGTTCCGTATAAACTAGTAGATATTTTGTTATTAAACTACATATTTACGGTTTTCAGATTTTTCCTTTACATGTCCTGATCTTGCCAAATTTCATGATTCTAGGTCAACGTGAAGTATTATATATAGCTTTTGATTCCCTTGTAAAATCAGAAAATATGCTCTGCACAGACGGACAATAAAGTGATCCTATAAGGGTTCTGACTGAGGTACGGAACCCTAAAAACGTACGGAAGCCAAGACAGCATATATTTGGAATACATAAAAAATAAAATTAAATAAACAGTCATCATCATCATCATCATCGACGACCCGAATGGCGCAGCGGTACTGAGGCTGCCTTACGTTCTTAGGGTCCCGGGTTCGAATCCCGGTACGAGCAAATGTTTGTGTGATGAGCATGGACATTTGTTTCCGAGTCATGGATGTTTATATGTATAATAAGTATGTATTTACAAACAAAAAGTATCTATGTAGTATATCAACTATCTGGTGTCCACGACACAAGCCTCGTTGCTTAGTGTGGCACTAGATGGCGCTGTGTGTAATGTCCAGCGATATTTATTTATTATTATTATTATCATCAGCCTATTAATTTTCCCACTGCTGGGACACAGGCGGGCACAGGCATAAACAGTACTTGGATTATAATATAAACAACAGTGCTTGGATTCAGTCAAATATTTAATTCAATTAGTCATTAAAGCAGGAACTAAACAACCAGGGTTTTAATTACATATTACTGATTGTTACTGTATAACTATGCCGAAGCTAAATAAACAGTTATATTGTTACCAATTCAAGCTAGCTGCTAATTAAAATGGCGTAATCATACACCGTAATGTAATTTAACATTTAATTAATGTATGGGTAAAATTAATTGAAATATTGTTTCGATGCCGTGGATTAACTATCAGGAATAGATAATTAGTTTTTGGATATCCAATTCAAGAGGTTTCTATCGAATTATCTTAATAAATAACAAACATAACACCACGCCTGTAATTCCCAAAGGGTTAGGCAGAGGTCTACCTAATAGTAGGTACACCTACATTTCGCCAGTTATGTTTAAGTCCCATGTAATAGGGAGCGAACCTATTGCCATCAACCGGGCACAGATCCAGACTCCATGGCTGTTATTGAGTAACACCTGATGGAAAAACCCAAAAACACTCTGCCAGACCCGGGAATCGAACCCAGAACCTTATGCTCAGCAATTGCGTTTGCGACCACAATATATAGGAATGGAACGCGACGGATACATGAGATGTGTGAAAGGGACAGAAGTATAAGTGTGAGGGAGACAGGTGATGTATGCTAGAGATGACGTGAATGTTGAGGAAGAGAAAGGAACACAAAATAAATGGCAGAACGACGCTAAGGTGTAAAAGACGTAGGTTGTCTAAATTAGGTTAAATTTAAAATAAACAAAATAAGTATGAAAACTACGCAATTTCTTTGACTCAAGAACCTGATCCCACATATATATATCACTGTAGAATGAACAATTACGTCAGTGGTAATGTCATTCAAAAATATTTTCATTATTATACAATCCAATATACACACAACAGATTTCAAATAACAATGTAAATAAAAGAAAATACTTACAAGAATATGACGGTGATATTACATGTTATCTAGACTCGTAATGTGGTATGAATGTCGTCTCCTAATGTGACACTTGTCATGTTATGTCGACGCCGATGTGATATATGTCATATAAAGGTTAGTTGACATGCTAACGATACTTACAGGACGGACGGCATCAAAAGTAAATTAAAATAACGTGATTTTGTAACAAAAGCTACTGTTATGATTCTATATAACATATTTGCTCGTAAAGGGTCTCTTATTTCACCAATTTCAATATCGTATTGTATCTCATTACGTACTTGTGCGTTATTGTAATGTCAAACGCACGGTTTATCATTATGCTCCGTCTAAAACGAACGGTAAATTTTAAATCTTAACAAAGAGTTTTTATGTCAGAAATGTGGTCAACATTTTATGACTAAAATTAACTCTGGGAGATGAAATATAATAAATAAACATTTAATTCTTTAATTTAATTAATTTTGACAATAAATTACAACCATTTATCTGTAACAAAAACACAAAAACATTAATTTACTTTATTAGTAATACTGGCTGTTTTTTGTGTCTTTGCCTTAAAAAAAAGCGCTGATGCGCGCGCATCGCTAATTTGTGAACAACTAAAAATTATTCCGCGCGCTTTTTCTTTTCGCTGTATTGTTTTTATTTATTATATTTATTTCCTCGCAAATATGTTATAAAACGTCGTATCCAAGCGGGATTACTGATGATTTCGTTCTTACAAAAATATTTTAGCTATCGACCATGTACTGAAAGAAACACCTCTACTGAGTACCTAACATTACAGGTTCGCAGGTCAGCTGGACCTACAGCTTGCTGGCTACCTTTTCTTGAGCACAAAATTAATTAAATTAATTTAAAAAAATAACAGTTTTTATTTAAATGAAAAGAAGAATAAAAGAAAGAGAAAGAAAGAATTAGGGTTTGCTATCAAAATTAAACACGTATATAAATTTTAGTGTCCATGCTGTTAACCGTTGAGGAGTTACCTCGTGAGGAGACGATCCTGGTTGCAGGATTAAGTCATGTCTATCATAAAAATGTGTTGTCACCAGAACTAAAGGTGTATGCATTATTTCAGCAGAAGCAGTTAGGGGGGAACTGGTTTGAAATTCTGTTGTACCAACTAACTTACAAGTCAAGATAAATAAAAGCTTATAAGAATATAACTCGCACGGATATTCAAGGTGTATGAAAATAAGCAAATAAAACCCGTTATCTCTCACTTTTGCGCGTGAGTTATTCTTGAAAAGCTGTCTAGATAAGAACGGCAAGAAGCCTTTCTCGGTGCCTGAAGAACGAGGCATAAAAGGGTCGCCCAAATTCCCGACACTTGCTTCAAAGGCGTTACATCACAATGATTTTATACGAACGTGATTTAATGACAAGGTACGGATACCCGTTTTGAACGAGAGTATATCTAGAATATAAGTACAATTCGAAATATAAAAGGCTAAAGTCGTTGCTTCGTTTCATACCTTTATCGTACATTTAAGATTAGCTCAATCTAATAATGCGTATGCAACAAGGACGTATGGGAATGCATGCTACCATCAATTATTGAATGACTTTATCGTTAGAAATCTACACTAATATTATAAAGAGGAAAGATTTGTTTTTTTTTTATGTGTATGTTTGTAATAAATAAACTCAAAAACTACTGCGCCGATTTCAAAAATTCTTTCACCATTAGAAAGCTACATTTACCTTGAGTAACATAAGCTTATTTTATTCCCGTACTCCCACGGGAACGGGAACTACGCGGGAGAAACCACGTGACGTCCGCTAGTGTGAAATAAGTTTTTAAACTGACATGGCCACTAAATTAATACTAAAAAAAGGATATTTACTATGTTTACTGTTTGTTTTGAGTTCTCGATATTTTGGGCTGTTCCAAGTACCATGATCACGTATAAACTGAAGTTTATGCGGGAGGGTGTTTAATTGTTTATGAGCAGACAAATCGGTCTACCCTTTTTGTTGCTTGTACAGTTAACATGGTAAATATAACGTTTTCAGTGTTAAGGCGACTACAGGAGCTAAATTAGCAACTCTATTTGTGGTGGTTCAAACTTTGTTTGAAATACTGTTAGAATAAAGTTCTAATCAGCTTGCACTACAAAGTGGTTGTTACTTCAGTCACTGCGGGCCGAATGGTGCGAAATGAGTGGTTTTTTGCGATTTACAAAAAATCTATTGATTTGACTAAAAAAATAAAACACTGTCATGCTAATATGTTGCTTGTAGAATTATTTGCCAAAAAATCAGAATGATCGCATGTATTCTATTACGGTTTTTACTCGTTAAAATATTTTTTAGAGATAAGTTCGTGATTTTTTTTTATCGAGTAAAATTAGTTGAATTATGTTTTCAAAACACTATCATACTAGCATATAAATCCTGAAGAATATCATATATTTTTCTTCGGTGGTGTTTATTGCAGTGAAGGTTAAGGAATATAAATAATAATAAAAAAAAATATCAAAAATTAATTGAAACTCAAAAAAAATGTAGAACTTGAAAAACAGTGATGAAAACAGATAGTTTGCTATTAAAACATTAATTTGAATTTTTTTTAATATAAAATTTTAAAATAAACTAGATTATATTTCCTTTTCAATAAGACCATAATCTTATTAGTTTATTTACTATAGTCTAATTAGAAATTAATTGGAATTTGTATACTCACTGTTTATTTTGCCGCCTGCGCCTGCGCCGTTTTTTTTTAACACGGTTATTTACGTACTTACAACTTTATGAAGCCAGTTGTTTTTGTTTGTACAATTTAACAATATTCTCACTGTACTAATTAAGCACTATTTATCCGTTAACACACACGTTTTAATCACAATTAACACTTATTTCCTGTTTAAAAACCATCACTAAGGTAAATATACCTACCACTTTTTCGGAGGCGAAATAATCAATTTCGAGTTTCGAAAACTAGATTTCCTATAGCGTACTATTGTAGCACAGTTCTTCACGATTAATTTGATATATAACACTAACCGAATATAACAATATACTTAACAAAACAATTGAAATACGATATTCGCGATAACGAAACACGTTACGTAAAGGCGGAGTTTGTTTACACTAAACTTTTTATTAAATTATGACATTTGTCAATGGAATCGTGCTATGTCCTGTGGTACGTAGTTGAGAAATATTGTAGAGATGGGACGTAAACCATTCAATTCACTCCAATCCATAGACAACACGTTTAAATCGATATTTATCAAACTTAATTTTGGTTAAACGCTACTGGATAGTACTACTATCCACGCACAATTGTGGTTAAATGCGCATGGATAGTAGTAGTATCCAAACGCTGCTCAATGGAAAACTCGCGTTTAGCTCCTGTAGCCCTTAATAATAAATGTGAAATGTAGCTCGAAGGTACTAAAGAAATACATTCTAGATTGTAGTACAATACATAAAGTTTTTTGGTACCTATACCAAACTGTACTATACCTACCTAGTTATACTGATCATTCATGTTGTAGCATAGAATTGCCGTGTCTGGCATACTGCTGATAAACCCACGATGGTTTGTTTTTTATGTTTGTTATTTTTTCAAAACGGTTTAGAGGTTTTTTATCATAACGGTTAAGGGGTTCATGAAATAATGAAAAAAAAATACGAATAGATCGTTTTCATACACCTTTTTCATTTACGTAATACGTCTGTTAATTAATTAAAACACAATCTCGATTTTTTAACATGCTACTGTTGCTTACCAAGTATAACTGAATATTGTATATTGAAAAAAACGTACCTGATCCAAAGATTTTCTTGGATTGAGACCTGCGAACAAAAAGGAAAACTATTTTAAGATTTTTAAGGTTGGGAACCGTGTCGTATTGGGCATAACTCATTTGTGGGTTCCACTGTCAAATGGTAAAAAACTGAACCCTCAAAAAGCACTCAAAATCAAGGGTACTAATTTTAGAACACACACAATCACACATCTATTAACTATTCCAAAAATCTTTGTGATCGATAATGTTAAATTTTCCCAAAGCCATAATTCAAATCTTAAACAATAATTTCATCGGCGAACATCAAAAATGCTCAACACTCATTAAAACCACTAAATTAAGTACATACTTACCGTACCAAAGTGGCTCATTCTAATAAAAGTCAAGCATAATTACATTAATCAAAAGATGCTTAAATAAAGACTCTTTAATGCCGCAATCAAATTAGCGACTTTGTAATGGCTAAATCGCTGACGTGTACCGGCCCTTAGGCTACGTCACCAATGGAACTGAGTAGGGCGAGGATGTGTAGCGATGCTGTGAAACGGTGTTAAGGGTTCTTATGATATTTTTTTTAAAAAATATTACCCGTGCAGGGTAATAATTTGTCCTGTATAATACCTGTGTGTGTGTGTGTTTGTATAATTTGTGACTTTTTCGTCTTACCTACATGCAAGCAGTAAATTATAACTAACTAAATAATTTATGCTTTTGTTATTAGATACCCATGTTATTGTGTGTTAATATTATGTTATTATCATTTTAATCTACCTATATTTTAAAAGCTGTGGATGGAACGAAGTTCCTTTCGATTAATTAGTAAAGGAATTGTAGTAAAATTTTATTTTTTCATAACAAAACATTCAACCACGTGCTTCCCACCCCCTCACCCCACGCACGGGTCGACCTCACCTCTGCCGATTCGTGTCTCTAACTTGCGGACGCAATTAAATCCGTCGTTTATATTGATAAAAACTTATATTATTATTTGCGAAATACGGTATCACTATAAGCAGTGAAATGGATGGTGGCTTACTATAGCAAAAAGTGTCGTTACAACTTTTCGTCTTAATTTTTTCCATCTATTTCATTCCATCGTCATGGGGATAGGCCTTTGCCCAGCAGTGGGATGACGCAGGCTAACAATATCAGCTGATACTGAAAACCCAATCACCAATACTGATGTATTGGTGATATTTTTCCTCGCACACCACCTAGCTTTACACCGTTTCACAGCATCACCGCTTAGCTACATCAAACATCTGTGATGAAAACGCAGCCTTATAATCAAATATTTGCAAAAAGCCTAACGACTTGACGGGGGGACATTAGGAAGATCGGGCCGAAAAAACGGGACATTTTTCTGCCATTGAATGCCTTGACCTGCCCATGTTTCATACAAATTGTAGATAAGGTGTAGGGTGACTACGATTATGTACAAAAATATACTGTTCCTGAGATTTTTATTTCATTAAAGAGAAAGCGAAATTGAGTTGTCTTTGATTTTTCGTAACTAGCTAGATATTAGACGTCAGTTCTCTTTTACGTTACTTTGTTCGTGCTGCAAACACTTCTTAGGAAGCACGTACGTCTCCCTTACGAACCTCAGTCCCTTACAAAGAAGCGTCGTGCGTCGACAGAGTCTGTAAGACTAAACGCTGCAGGTTAGCGATGGTCAGTCGCCACTTCACTCACACCAGCTCCAAACTTTATAATGCTATAAATATAAAAATTAAAATATACCCAATGACTAGGAATGAACTGAAGAGAAATGTGACCAACTGGCTTAAGTGCTTGTCCTGTGATGAGACTGAGCAACTTGTGGTGTCATAAACGCGGTAGAAAAACACACACACACAAACAAACACACACACACACACACCAACACACACTCAAATACAACCTCATCCCCACCTCCACTCAACATAATACAACATAGTGTTCTTTATATTTTTTCTTTTTGTTCTATTTTAATTTATTTTGTCATCCTTAATTTAACTTCTCTTAGGTTAATCTGGAACAATGTCCATGATTGTATGTATTTTGAATTGGGCGTTGATAACTGCGCCACAGTACTTTACTTTTGTAGCTATCTTCGTTTTACCTGCGTAATCTGTAAACTTAAGTTGTTACTTTTATATTTTTCCACAAATCGACCTGATGCTTAATTACATCAAATCATCACACACACACACGGCCTCGTTGGTCTTGTGATCGCAAGCGCGACTGCTGAGCACAGTTCGACTCCTAGATCAGGAAATACATATTGGAAATTCTCAGTTGCTACGGAGTCTGGATTTGTGCCCGGTAGTTAGCAATAGGCTTGTACCCAACAAGGTGAAATGTGGGTGGACTATTAGGTACACCTCT
Organism: Xestia rhomboidea; assembly: GCA_963853795.1. NCBI lineage: Eukaryota > Metazoa > Arthropoda > Insecta > Lepidoptera > Noctuidae > Xestia > Xestia rhomboidea. The sequence goes on from OY970776.1 coordinate 16,500,779, forward strand.
GCCTTACCCTTTGAGGGTTACAGGTGTGATGTTATTTTTATATGTTATCACACACAAAACTAGTCAAGAGGTATCGTGTTACTCAGTTACTGGATTGTGGATGAGGCTTTTGGATGAGGCGTTTGTGAGTGAGGCTGCCTTACGATTGATTGTGATCATCCACTGATTGTGGATGAGGCGTTTGTGAGTGAGGCTGCCTTACGATTGATTGTGATCATCCACTGATTGTGGATGAGGCGTTTGTGAGTGAGGCTGCCTTACGTTCTTAGGGTCCCAGGTTCGAATCCCGGTAGGAGCAAATGTTTTGTGTGATGAGCATTGACATTTGTTTCCGAGTCATGCATGGAAACATATGTATAATAAGTATGTATGTACAAACAAAACGTATCTATATAGTATATCAACTATCTGGTGTCCACGACACAAGCCTCGTTACTTAGTGTGGCACTAGATGGCGCTGTGTGTAATATCCAGCGATATATATTTATTTATTGTAGAGGTCGGAGTCGCTCTGTATAAAAAACTATTATTCAACTGCATTTGGTTAAACTGAGAGCTAACCCCAACAAAGTTGGAAAAATGCCAGGAATATGAAAACACAAGACACACATCACTAATCAAAGCATGAAATGATACAATGTTCTTCTTTATCGTGTGGTTAGTGCCTAACCTGGTGTCAAAGTTTTAATGCCGCCCATGGGCCTCTGACTTGGCTTATCGTCGACAAATATCTCTCAGGCATGCTGGTTTTCTCACCATGTTTTTCTTCACCAAAATTAGTGATAACCACGTCATCATCATCATCATCATCAGCCTATTAATGTTCCCACTGCTGGGACAAACACGATAACCACGTGAATCCGAAAAGTCAGAGGAGCGTGTCTATTTTTTTTTGATGGGAAATCATCAAATGACTGCTCCCGCTCTGGGCGAAGCGGAAAGAAGTGGCAGACTTTTACTGACTAAAACCGATCCATGTTCCTTCATTACCCTTTGTTTCAGTTGTTTGTTGGGGCCACGGTATCTCTTTCGAAGAGTCCCGCAGCCCCGAGAGGTGCGTGTCTTGGGTTCGAACTTGAGATCTATGACTTGCCAGTCAAACGGTCACACCACCAGCTAGGCTAACACTGCTGTACAATAAGCTAACCTCTCTTATATCCAACATTACCAAACTTACTTAAGGCGACTACAGGAGCTAAATTAGCAACTCTATTTGTGGTGGTTCAAACTTCGTTTGAAATACCGTTAGAATCAAGTTTTAATCAGCTTGCACTACAAAGTGGTTGTTACGTCAGTCACTGCGGGCCGAATAGTACGAAATTAGTGGTTTTTTGCGATTTTCATAAAATCTATTGATTGGACTAAAAAAATAAAACACTATCATGCTAATATATTGCTTGTAGAATTATTTGCCAAATAATCAGTATGATCGCTTGTGTTTTAGTATGGTTTTTAATCGTTAAAAGATATTTTAAGAGATAAGTTTGTGTTTTTTTTATTGATTAAAATTAGTTGTATTAAGTTTTCCAAACACTATCATACTAGCATAAATATCCTGAAGAATATCATATATTTTTTCTGGTTTTAGTTTATTGCAGTGAATCATATGCTTTTTTGTATTATAAAACTCGCGTTTAATAATAATAATAATAATATAATATATCATTTAAATCATTCATTCATTTTTTTTCTTCATTTCATTATTATTATTTTTTTTTCATGTTTTTTTTTTTAGTTTAGCTCCTGTAGTCGCCTTAGCATATTTCACCTACATGATCACAAAAAAATTATTTATAACTCGAAACAAAAACTTTTTACACCAAATTCATGATATTGTTACGATAGGAGAAACACTTGAGTATTTCCTTGCCCTACATTTTCTTTTATTCGTACTTAACGTTTTGGTCCACTAAATATCTTATTTAATGTTTAGTAACGTTTCTTAATAACAAAATTCGTGAAAGCGACTCCAAAGCGTTTCTGGTTGAAAGCACCGGTGAAATTATGATTTTCAGAAACAGAATAAAAAAGTGTAAATTTTTATACTTTTTGTTGCTTTTTTATGGAGTTGCTAGTTCATACATATTGTATGTTCATAAAATGTATGCAATTATTTGATTTTATGTGAGTAATTGTACTGACATAAAAAAAAATAGTAGAGCTTTTGTTGAAAAATAAACTGAAATGTTGATTGTTTTTTTTTTCTATTTCAATTCTTTAATTAAATACCGTGAATTCGGGATTGGTTTAAAAACATAGCTGGATTTTAAAATGGGAAACGTAACCAAAGATGAAAGAAGTAGGTATTCAATTTGTATTTGCAATGTGCTGAAAATAAAATACAAAAAAGTCCAATTATAAAACAAAATTAAAATCCTACTTGCGAATAAACCACAACTTTCATTCGCAAGAACTTAAAACCAGTCGGTAATTTTGTGTGAGATAATGTAATTTATTCCAAACATGCACTAGAAGCTTTCAATACCGACGCTTTAGACGACCCAAATGGCGCAGCGGTAGTAAGGCTGCCTTACGTTCTTAGGGTCCCGGGTTCGAATCCCGGTAGGAGCAAATATTTTGTGTGATGAGCATTGACATTTGTTTCCGAGTCACGGATGTATAATAAGTATGTATTTACAAACAAAAAGTACATATGTAGTATATCAACTATCTGGTGTCCACGACACAAGCCTCGTTGCTTAGTGTGGCACAAGATGGCGCTGTCTGTAGTGTCCAGCGATATTTATTTATTTTATATTTATTTATTATATTGCATTGAAAAGAGAAAAATAAACAGATAATAATAATTTATAAGGTAAATTTGGACGTAGTTAAATGGACTGTAATAAAGCTTTGTTAAAACTAGATGGGCCCCGCGACTATCGCCCGCGTGTAATTATTATTATAAAAAAAAAATAAAAAAAAACTTAAATGGGCCTACTCTTAACTTCAATCTAGTCCTGAGGACAGACATGAGGCCGACGATGACTATTTAAAAATAAATTAAAGAAAAAAATAAATTTAAAAGAGCCGCTACAAAACTGCAATCCTACACGGTCCAAATGTATAATAATAAACACTTGTAACAACGTAAAATCGCGTAAGCGCGCCGCTCCGACTCGCTCCTAACTTACTTCGTCCATGCATCGCCCGCTCGAGCGGGGTTAAGCCCCCCCGCTCCCCGCCGCCGCCGCGCGCCGCGCGCGTCGGCAGTCGGCCTACCTCGTTACTAGAGAGTGCGCACGCTCAATTGCGCGGCGCCAGATACCTAAACCATTGTACGGGAGCCCTATACCGCGTTGGGTAGTATTATGATTGTGTATTGTGTGCCTTATTGAGTATTATACATTTAATACCATCCCCATTCGCTTCATTTCTCCGCCCGCAAAGCTACCGCCGTTATACGCTGTTTTTCTTTTTTATTTTTAATTTCCTATTAAAAATTTCTATGTAGCCGGATCAGAATGATGTAGATACTGAATGTGTGGTATCCGTTTTACCATTGGTGTCCCTTCCATCTTGTATTTGCCAACAAAAAGGGGTCCCTTAATAGACTGTCTCCATTTCTTTCAGCATGATGGTCACCGTACAAAACCAATGTATTGACGTCAAGACACAATAGCTAACGTGACTCCAAGTCAGCGTTTGAAGACAAATTCTACCTTCCATACTTTGTCTATTTGCGGTTATTTCACCTTCGATTTTGCAGAACCTACAATGACCTCTATTCTCGTTACCATAAGGTTGATATCACAGGTTAAATAATTGTGTAAACCCTACCTACGTCAGTCTATTGAATATAATGGCACAATGCCTATTGATAATGTTGAATAGAGAGTTTTAAAAGGTCATGAGATGTTGACATTGTGACCCGGTGTTTCCGATTTTTGCTACGGTGGAGAGTTGGATGTGAAAATGTCATGTCAGATAAAAAAACATGGCGTAGATAATGACCAAGGGTCAATATTGACAGAGGAAGGGCATTGACGGAGCCGCGGGAGACGCACCGGGCGTCGGGGGCCACCGTAGGCGAGGCCTGTGGACGCTATACGAGCTATGTGCTAGCTCGCCGTCCGTCCGTCTTATGACGACAGACCGTGTCGACGGCGGCCTCGGCGGCCTCCATCCACGCGCGCCTCAAAGAGAGTCAGCAAAAAGGAAGGGGTCGCTTGCCGGGGCTGCGGGACAGTTCGAAAGAGATACCGTGGCCCCGGAAAACAAATTGCGATGAAGGAACATGGATGGGTTTTAGTCAGTAAAAGTCTGACACTCCCTCCTGCTCCGCCCAGAGCGGGAGGAGTCATTTGACAGCAGGTAATACAGTAGGTGTAAGTGATTATTTTAGGACCTTGGTGACCAAGGACATCCAGGACATTTGCACAGGTAGTGCAAATGAGTGTTTAGTCCTTATTCAGGAACTTATCTATAACTAGCTCATGCCCGCGACTTCGCCCGCTACACACATTCAAACTTTCGCTTTTATAATAATTTAGTGTGATGTACCGCCATAGGGAGTGCACGGTGAAACCATCGCGTTCGTGATAATCGCGGGTTTATGACTAAATACTGTGATCTCTACTACTTTCGATAATAAGGTACATTTGGTGGTAGAAACTATCATGAAACTAATCATGATCTTTGACACGTTTTATCTTCATCAATTTTTATTAATTTGATAAAACAAAAATCACGTATTCAATATTTTTCGATAATCTAACTAACGGACTAAACAGAATCATATTTTTTTTAAGTCAGTCATCATCCCTATTGCTCACAAACCCGTAGTTTTAAAATCGAAAATGAAACAAAACAATGGCAGTAAGTACGAGAAAAATAGGTACTCTACCTAGCTTCATTAAACAAAACAAAATAATCCGGTAGACTATAACAGGCTGATTATAATTATCTAGAAAGAATCCATCCCACTAAAATAAAACGAGCTCTTTTTAATACAATATTTTCCACAAAATGAACACTTAATTAATACAGCATCCTGTATGAAATTGCTTCACGAGAGAAGCTATCCCAGCGAATGCATTGATCCGACAAATGAGCCTGTTTAACTACAAAATTATCTGGCGTGAAACAGGTTAGCCGGAAAATGATGGTATAGTCTGGCTTATAAGCTGTTATATAGGTATATGATATGATATGGTGTAGATGATATACAGGGTGTAAACAGACTCTTCACGAAGCCGTCAACCAAGCAACTCAAACAACAAACTAAGTAACTTTACGCAAAAATGATTGCTGGGAAACAACTTTTTTTTTTTGGTGAAAAGGCACGTTTTATGGCATGACTCAATGTAACGCACTCAAAACATTGTGCTTATGCATTTGGTAGTAATCAGGTTATGGAGGTATTTAAAGTAAAGTTATGACCTTAAAACTTGTATTTAAAAAAAAGTTGTGAAAAAGTTGGAACTTTGACCCCCAATATCTCCGTAACTAGTAGATTCACAGGTATGATCTAGAACAAAAAAAAATATCGCAATGACGGACGGGGAGGTTACGGGTCTATTTACACCCTTTCATTGATGATGTATTTTTTTTTATTAGAAGCTGAAAGGGAATTTAGTCATTTATTCGATACTATACTATAATATTAGTAGAGCTCGTGGCTAAATAATACAGCTGCTCGGGTCGATATTCAGGTTAAGCCGCGCTTACCTGGGTTGGTCCTTGGATGGGTGACACCCATTACATACCGAGTTTCCTAAGAACGCTAAGTCGTTGGTTCCGGCTGTTACTTACAGATCTTTGACAGTCATTACAGGTAGTCAGTGGCCCGTAAATCTGACAACCAGTCTTTCCAAGGGGTTTCGTATTGCCCAGTACTAACTGGGTTGTGGAAGTCAGATAGGCAGTCGCTCCATGTAAAATACTGTGGTTTCAGCTGCATCCGGTTTTAGTTGAGCAAATGCTAGGCAAATGATGATGATGATGTGTAATTATCGTTGTTTAATTAGTTCCAAAGCCAACGGAAGACCCTTTTTTATCTAACTTGACAAAATCTTCAAATTCAGACCATTACTGGATCCATTATAATATTATTGTAGAAAATTAAAAAGACTTTCATTCATTAAAAAACAAAACCGCGATGAAACGAACTAAAAAGCATGAAATATCGTTCCGTCTGAAATCATAGGCTGAAATTATTCCCTAGACTCAGACAATTCAGTGTAGCGTGAAAGAATTGGGTACGGAAACAGAGAAATACCATCTAATTCATTACTGGGTATTTAGATAAAAATAATTGGCATACTTATAACTGTGGCTAGGAAAATAGACAGCGCTGTATCCATCACTGTAATACCAACATTTGTCTTGGCGCTACTAATGGTAGAAAATATAAAAAATATTCAGTCTGTTTTTGTGCTGATATTATAGACTGCCGGAGGCTAGAAGGTTATTGAACCTTTACCAGTCCCTGAATCAGAAGTTTTCGATAACGAATCGCACACAAATCATTGGTTTTATGGCCTCGTGAAAATATGACGTGATTTTCCAGTGATATATTGTCATATTGAGGAGCTCGTGGCTTCTTAATAACAGCCGTTCGGGTCGATCTTTAAGGTAATGCCACGCTTGCTAAAGTCGGTACATGGATGGGTGCCCATTCACAACATCCTCTGTGCCTCGGAAAGCACGTTCACAGCTGTCAATTGTAGATCTTTGACAGTTGTTACAGGTAGTTAGTGGCCCGAAAGTCTGACAACCAGTCTTACCAAGGTACGCCTTGGTAAGACTGGTTGTCAGACTTTCGTGCCAACGATATAAGAAACATCATTAGTAATGATGTTTCTTTCAGGCTTGGGCTGTGTGGCTGTTATTACTTAGCAATGAGCTCCTCTGGCATAAGGAGGATACCTAAACGATTATTAATTTGTTTCCTTAAGGGGGAGCGCCAAGACAGCCTGCGAAATTCAGTTATAATCATTAAAATAGGTTGTATGGATGATTTTAATGATGACTTGCTTCTACCCACGGCTTCACCCGAGTGGAGTTAAGTAATTGTCCCACGGGATCGTACTACCAGGAATAAAAGTATCCTATGTCTAATCCCTAATCCAGGTTATAAACTTCTGTGTGCGAAATTTCATCCAAATCCGTTCAGTAGTTTTTGCGTCGAAGAGTAACAAACATACACACGTACAAACTTTCGCCTTTACAATATAGTGTGATAACTCAGTAAAGCCATATTTGTAACGGCCTCGAAACATACTTCGTTCAACATACAGCTTGACACTAGCCGGAAAATTGCAAAATACGTAAGAAAATTTAAATGGTATAACTTACTGAAAACAAAATATAGAAACTCATCTACACTAAAGAACAGGTCAGTATTTACAATTTTCAAAACATGACGAAAAATTTCAATTTTCTCCTACATTGTAAGCCACATTCAGTAGACATTATAACTCTGAAATATAGCCAAAAACTAGGTTAAAACATTTAGGCAGCGCTATGAAAGTAATCTTCCAAAATATTCATTCCTACATACATTACGTCAGTGTATTCCTGTTACTTATCTAGCAGTTATTTTTCCTTCCTAGTTGGCAATACTCCAACAGATATAAACGGTGGATGCATCAGCAAAAGAATATTTATCTACAGGAATAACTAGTTAGATTTTGTAAGAAGAAAAGTAGGAATTGGTAAAGAAGTTGTCGCCATATTGGCTAGTCAATTAAATTAAAATGTTTTAGTTTTACTTATCATCACGCCTACAATCCTCGAAGCTTCAGTCAAAGGTTAACCTTATAATAATATAAATGTAGTTCAGGTTTATCCTCTTCTGCCAATTTCGCAATCGAACTAAGATTTGCTGTAGGAAATCTGGGTTAAGCTCGCCGCGCCAATGTAGTACATCACTACATAGTATAAAACAAAGTCGCGTTCTCTGTCCCTATATCCCTATGTATGCTTATATCTTTAAAACTACGTAACGGATTTTGATGTGGGTTTTTTAATAGATTGAGTGATTCAAGAGGAAGGTGATAGTATATAATTTGTGCGGGCGAAGCCGCGGGCATCAGCTAGTAAGCTATATATTGCAATTTGTGTGGATTTCTTTTAATTTTGTGCAATAAGGAATAAGAATACACCTACATTTCGCCAGTAATGTTCAAGTCAAGGAATAAGGTACAAAACAAAAGCAAAATGGTATCTCTCTTATTAATTTTTTGTACTCTATCACAATGCTGTCCTATTTGACACAAAGGTGACTGGTAAAGAATGCCTTGTGGCATTAAGTCCGCCTATGTACCACTCTTGTACATGAAGTTTAAATAAATAAATAAGAGGGCGATCCCGTTGCCATTAACCGGGCTCAAATCAAGATTTTGTAGCTGATATTCCTGATGGAAAAACCCAATAGTACCTGGCCGAGGAATCGAACCCAGTGCTTATGATGATGCTTAGAAGTCGCACTAGGTAGCCTTTGTGCCTTCTCAAAATCCTCGACTTTATAACCGAAGCCCTTAAGAAATAAGCACCCCTATAATCGTGTATCATAACAGAATTATGATAAAGAAGGGAATATCCCCGCTAACAAATCCCCAGTGGGCATAGTGTTTCCACAGTAAGTCATCTCTGGCCATAATTTAGCACCGCCTACGCAGTTGCGATGACCCTTACTGTCTTAACGATCTATGTCTGTGTAATTTATATTTTCCACGTTTTAGTTTTTTTGAGAAAAATGGGGAATTATATGTGGGTAAAACTATCCAGATTTATCTTTTCGATTCGACGTCATAATTATGCTTAAGATTATTTGAAATGCGGCGATTATACGACGTGTATCCGGACGATATCGATAAACTTCGACCAGTCATTGTAGTCTTTGTACAACTTTTACTATGGGACCAAACCCTGAATCGCGAAAAAAATCAGCTGTTCCCTACAATTATGTTCGCATAACTCGTCAAAATGTACGGAACAGCTGATGTTTTTTTTTCGCGATTCAGGGTTTGGTTCCACAGTAAAAGTTGTTCATAATGATGAGTACAATGACCGGTTGAAATTTATCGATGTCGTCCCGAAACACGGTGTATACAGGGTTACCGGTAACTCGGCGCATTCTTTGCAGGACGTCATAGTGGGTTACAAAGCAACAAATTAACCCACCAAAAGTTCACTGCCAGCGTCTCTGTTTCTCCGATCATTATAATCCGGATCTCTTCAAAGCTCGAGTGAATCGGTTTCTTCTAGACAAGCGTGCTCCACCCTAGGCTGAATCATAGCTGCCAGGGCTGCGGGACTTGCCGGGGATGCGAGATGTGGGTGTACTGATATGTACACCTCTGCCTTACCCTTCGGGGTATACAGGCGTGATGAAGCCGAAAGGGTTCTCCCCGTTATTGCGATCATTTTTTGTTCTACACCATACCTAGGAACCTTCTAGTTACGGAGATATTGGGGGTCAAAGTCCCAACATTTTGACAACTTTTTTTGTGTTTTTAATGTAAGATTTTTACTTTAAACAGCTCCACGACCCCCGTACTGTTCAATCCATCCATCAGCACAATGTTTTGAGGGCGTTACATTGAGTTCTACCATAAAACATGATTTTTCACAACAAACAAAAAGTCGTTTCCCAGCAATATTTTTTGCGTAAAGTTACTTAGTTTCATGTACAGAATGCTTGGTTGGCGGCTTCGTGATGAGGTGGTTTACAGCCTGTATAAAATATGTGAAACGTGCCTACATGTAGGAAAATAAATCAATCTTATTGATGGATTTCCCTATATTTCCCGAAAGCTACTGGAAATCCAGTCTAAGTATGAGTCTGAAAGGAACAGGAAAAATAATATCATAATGTTTATTTAGAAATATTATATGTTTATATATTAGATTGAGGCAGACAATATTTGATGGAGCATTGAAAGGACTATCTTATTTGTTGTAACATTGAGCCGAATTATAGTGATCTATTTGACCATTGTAACACAATATTCCATTACATACAGAAACCTTAATGTTCTTAAAAATAATGTATTTTTTTTTGTATTAATGACTCCTCCGCTCTTATGTAACCGAAGAAACCTTGACCAGGGTGACACACTGTAACGAGGCTTTTTAGCTCGCCACATGGATGCATATTCTCGTCGTTTATTTTACTGTTTGGCTTGGGTGTGTTGCCTTATAAAAAATTCATTGTTTGGTTGACTTGGATTTGTGTAGTGGTCACACTGATTTTTTGCTGTCAAGTTCACTTTGACATTTCTCACTTTTCGACTCGTCAATTTTTGGGTTATGGCGAAATTGCAGCGCTCCTAAAATAAATCCAACAGAATACCTACCAGATGGGCGGCATCTAGTCCCAATTATGTGGTAGCCGATTGCCCTTGCTTGCATGGTTGGATAGCATATATTTTTGATGGATCTTTTAACTTGAACATATGTTTGCTTGGATTGCGTCGTCTACTGATGAACACATTTAAATATTTTGGAAGAAACGCCCCATGGCGTTTCTTCTTTTTCTTATATTTTTCTCCTTCAACTTAAATAATTGAACGCTCGCCTCTACCAAAGTTTATCATGGACGCCCTTGGCATCTCAGCGGAGGTCACCAAGATGAGCATGTTTTGACTCCTCGGGTTTAGTTTATTCGACGGAATTTAGTATGGTTTGTGGTACTTATTTTAGATTTTCAAAAGTGCAATAATGACAGGCCATAAAATAACAATTATTCTATCTTAGTTTTACACCTCTAGTTAGAACCATATCTGTTAATTTTAGAAAGGAATTTTCTGGTGTTTTTCTCCCAACCAGCAGCCTTCGGGTAATAAAATAGATCTGTAACTTTCATGGTCGATTTTTATTGATACCTTCCCGCTTGAAGATTAAAAGCCAGCACTCGCAGGTAAGTCTATCCTAGGCATAGTTTTGTGTGCACTCCTGGCGCCCGAATTTTCACTTTTACTTATTATTTTTATTTGGAGCACACATTTATAATATCATACAAAACCGCCTTTTTCTCTTTTTTTTTTATCATTACAACACAGGATGTCCTAGTTCAGGGGTCGAAACCAGATGGATGTAAAATGTTTATTGAAGTTGTAGAAATAAATTTACTATTCATTTCCTTTGTTTATTTATCTACACATTTTTAACTTTTTTAAATATTTCAAAAAAAAATCATTAAAAACATATATATAAAATAATAATATTACAGTAGTTACAGTGCCTTCATCTTGTTTTTTTTCAATCGATTTTACAAAACTACTACACAAATTATTGATCACCAATTACCATTCATCAATTAACGTCATTTGAACGCCAAAAGATTCGAGAACGCCATTTTCAAACATAATACACTTAACTACTACCAACTACACTAACCAACATCTGTTTAGGCGGAGAAAAACACAGAACCAAAATAAATGTTCCAAGTTTGACACATTATAATCGTTGCGTATTTTCTTGACAAGCATCGCTACCTTGAACTGCAGACTTAAAGTGTTCATACTGTAAATAAAACCATTGATCTTTTTTTATTTATTTTTTCGGAAGGGGAAATCATCAAAATGACCCTTCCCGCTCTGGGCGGAGCGGGAGGGAGTGTCAGACTATTACTGACTAAAACCCATCCATGTTCCTTCATCGCCTTTTGTGTTCCGGGGCCACGGTATCTCTTATCTCTCTCGGTTTTTGTCAGTAAAAGTCTGATACTCCCTCCTGCTCCGCCCAGAGCGGGAGGAGTCATTTGATGATTTCTCATCCAAAAAAAAAAAGGGTCCTTCGTTGCTGTGTGGACGTCTTTCGGCTGTAATGATGATGATGAGGTATGTGATCCTTTGCCCTGCAGCTGAAACATTTTAAGCTAGTTTTTTTTTCTAAGCATTTAAATCACACAACACAAAAAACCACGTCCAATAAGCCAGTTTTCAACCTAATCCATTTACTTCAGTAAATAGGGCAACGACCCTATAAATAAAACGCCAAGGCCTCCAAATGAAATATTTATAAAAAACCGTACTTTTTGATAAATGTCGGTGTAACATGAAAATTTTAACATTTTAAATAATTATGTTTTCCGATTACGGATTTTTGGTTGTTTTTGTGATAAATTGAGCTTTCAAGACATTTACGTTAACATACACCACAAATCTTTTTGAGCCTGATGTGCAGAGTAAATTATCATAATCATTTATTCATCTGCGAATATGGGTACAAAATAAAAGGTCTTATCTTAAATAAACAATAGTATCCATTAGCCATTTGACGACCCGAATGGCGCAGCGGTAGTGAGCCTGCCTTACGTTCTTAGGGTTCCGGGTTCGAATCCCGGTTGGAGCAAATGTTTGTGTGATGAGCATGGACATTTGTTTCCGAGTCATGGATGTTTATATGCATAATAAGTATGTATTTACAAACAAAAAAAAGTATCTATGTAGTATATCAACTATCTGGTGTCCACGACACAAGCCTCGTTGCTTAGTGTGGCACTAGGTGGCGCTGTGTGTAATGTCCAGAGATATTTATTTATTTTTATTTTTTTATATCCTACCATAAGGCATGCAAATTTACATACATTATATAAGTTTGTCCTGTAAATATTCAGTGACAGAGAAATATCTTTTTTTTGTAACAGTGTTTTGACATTGTTTTTAAATATATTTTTTTCATTGTTTTTAAATACATCCCTCTTTTTATTTTTCTGTGTCTTTGGCTATTTGGGTACAACCCTTTTGGTAAGAGTTCGGGACCCCTGGTCGTGTTCTGTTGTTCGGAACCTAGTCTGTTGCCACAATGGCCTAGTTTTGATGCGACATGCGGCAGAAGTGGCCTGCCCAGTTCCATTTTAATTTTTAACACCACAAATCACTTAATGCAGTTAGCGCTAAACTAATTCAAAACATGTTTTTTTTTTGGGTTCTGTACCTCAAAAGGTAAAAAATGGAACCGTTATAAGATCGCTTTCTTGTCCGTCTGTCCGTCTGTCACTACCGATTTTCTCAGGAACGGGTGGACCTAGCAAGTTGAAATTTATACCAGATGCTGAAATCTATAGTCCCTATTAGGTGTATAAAAATCAAGGTCCTGAGTCAACACGATAAAAAGATATGGGCAAATTTAGATTTTCGCGAAAACTTGTAAGTACCAAAGTTTACCTTAATTTTCAATTTTTTTTATTTTTCGAACTTTTCCCTTTACTTGTGCAGTAAGACCTTGCTTTTAACCAAAATTGACAATTCTAGGTCAAACGAAAGTACCCTATAGGTTTTGGGTCGAAAATCTATATGGTAGTTCCCGTTGACCTAGAATCACGAAATTTGGCAAAAAGCAAGGTCCTTACATCACGTTTAATAACAAAAAAAAAGCAATTTCACTATTACAAACATATCATTTGCGGTTGGGGCCGTTTCTAGGGATCGAACAGCAAAGTTAAGTTTGTCCTTTAAAAAGTTTGTACGGAACCCTCGGTGCGCGAGTCCGACGCGCTCTTGGCTGGTTTTTTTAAGGTGACATATACTAAGATGTTGTATCATACATATTATATGAACGAAGTTTTAACGGTGCAACCAGGCCTGTTGGGCTGTGTCATCCCATAGCTGGGTAAAAGTGTCTCCCTATGACTTGCAAGTCTACCGGACTACTAGTCGTTGGTTTTGTCTAGCTTGTCCCGCTATCTTCTACGAGGTCTTAACATTCGGTCTTATTATTTTATTCCTTTAAAAAAAAAGTAGCCCCATTCTAGGAATTTCTCTTGTATCGTGGGTGCGTTTACAAACATATAAACTTACATACACAAACATCCAGACCCGGAACAACTAACTGGAGGCCATACAAATATTTGTACCGTGCGGGGATCGAACCCGCGACACGCAGCGCAGCAGCCAATCGCTCAGCCACTGCTCCAACTGTGATGACGAAAATTCGTTGAACTTATGTCTCTTCCGTAGAACGTTTATAAATAATACCTAAGTATTTCTTTGTGTATGCATTTAATAAATAATTCATGTGTGCAATTTGAAAAACGTTGAAAGGTAAACACTAACAAAGAAAATAACGGAACCACATAACATTATGTAAAAACCGAAAATAATTAACAACAAAACACAGACGCAAAATTAAAAGCAGAACTAACTATACCATTACGCGGACAAAGTATCGCGGAACATTTTCGGAATAGTATTCAGAGTGGTATATGAAATGCATTTAGTTCGCTTTGTTTGCATGTAAGAGGATACGCTTGCATTCCGCACTCACATGAGTATGTATGAAGTACATTGTTTACAATAAAATGGGTTTTATTTTGGAAATAATTATGTTGTTATTATCTATATATATAAAAGGCAAAAGTGATTGACTGATGTATCAACGCACAGGCCAAACCCTTAGGGCTAGAATTTTAAAATTTCGCACACGTATTCCTCTTATGCCGCTCTTATAACCGCTTGACGATTTCTCGAAACACTAGGTGCCCATGGCCCTAGTGTTTCAACCCCAAACGGCTCAAACACATAACTACCAATTAAATTATTGTATTTGTGCCATTAAAATTGTGTTGGAAATTAGTGCCACATTTATGGCCTACATTCTAAGACAAAACTCAGTAATTAATCTAGATCCAAACCTAGACTAGAGTCTCCAGATACCTACTAACATATTACTCATTGTGTTAGCCTTTATTGAGGCAATACGATTTATTACTCGAAATGAGATAATTTGGGTTATTAATGTTACTCAATAGCCACAACACAATAATATATACTCGTATAATTTGTTAGAGAAACAAATGCTCGATAACAGCTGGTATATTATATACTTCGGTACATCATCAATTGCTTTTAAGCCGGGTAATACATTAGTATTGATCTTATTGTACTTAAGTACAATAAAATAATACAGAGCGTATGGACAGCCCTTCACAGACTGATATCAGACTGAATAGGGATGTTGACTGACTAAAAAAAATATGATTCTGTTTAGTCCGTCAGTTACATTATCGAAAAATATTGGATACGTGTTTTTTGTTTTATCAAATTAATAAAAATTGGCGAAGATAAAACGTGTCAATCGTGTGATCATGAGTGAGGGCTTGTGACGTCACATTTGAGTAAAAAATGTACTCAAATGTCACACGAGTTATCGCCACACTGTATCGTCTTAATTTTTTGTTTACGTGAAAAAGGAAAAAATATGTGTCCAATATTTTTTGGAAATCTATCTGACGGACTAATTATATTTTTTTGTCATCTACCCTATTCAGTACATCATACTAAGATGACCGGTACAAGACATTATTTCAGGAACGGTATGGGAGGCCATGACGATGAGGTTGGCACAAACAAAGAGAGGCCTATACCCAGCAGTGGGTGAAGACGGGCTGTAGATGATGATGGGAGGCCAATAATTTGTTTCATTTCTTCATACACAATCCGTTACCGCGGCTAAACGCACGTACCGAACGGCAAGCGCGACGACGAGTTCGATGAACCGAAGTGAAAAGCTGATTTCAGCGTCGTTCTTTAGAGTTTTAAAAATCCAATTTTTTTTTTCGCCGTATTATTTACATAAATAGAGTGCTGCGTATAGAGAATGTACATTTACATTGACATAATGGAATAGTAACTATTTTTAAAATTATTTAAAAAATGTAAACTCCAGAAAAATTCTGGTGGAATATGATTGAGAATATGGAGCTGAATGTATCCTGTCAGTTTGTGGAGGGCTGTCCTTTATACCCTGTATATGAACGTTGACCACTTTTGAAATTGATCACACTAAATTCGTTACTTGTCAATTGTTGTAATAAACTTACTCGTTGGTTCAGTGGTCGCAAGCACTACTGCTGAAGACCAGATTCTGAGTTCGATTTCAGGCCGGACAAACTGTCATTGGAATTTCAAATCATTTTTTATTTTTTACATCTTTTGCTCAGTGAAGTTACAGCACTGATGACAATATTTGTGTCACTTGTTTAATTTGTTTTTTTTTTTATTATTTACAAAATTTTCCTACCTTTGTACTGATTCTTTTTTTACCTATTATTTGTGAATGAGTGAACATTGTAGGCTTTTCCCAGATGCTTGTTAAATTTTGTTAAGTCTGTTTTACGCTTTTTGTATTGTAAGCAACGACCTATTGTCGGGCCTACGCTGTCCCCCCATACTTATGTACTAATGCTGTAACAAAATAATATTGTAATACCAAATGATTTGAAAAGAGTAACCATGGAGTTTCTTGCCGGTTCTTCTCCATGGAAACGGCCAACGCGAACCGTGCACCTTTTTCGACGTTTTATAAGTGCCCATCTAGGCCTATGTGAAATAAAATATTTTGTTTTGTTTTGTTTCGTTTTGTATTTTCTCGGAATTTCTCAATGGCAGCCCGAAGTTTTGGTTTGTGCCCGGCTGATGGCTCGACTTCGTTTTCAGACTGACGAATTGTGGGTGTGCTATGTATGGATCAACTCTACTTTTTTTTCTTTCATTTTACGGTTAGTTTTTGTCAGTTTGTGTAGTACTTGTAGTAAACACGGTCTAAGCTTCCACATTCAGGCTTATGTAACCGAAGAAACCTTGACACACACCCCTGTCACACAGGATGTCCTAGTTCAGGGGTCGAAACCACATTGATGTAAAATGTTTATTGAAGTTGTAGAAATAAATTTACTATTCTCTTCCTTTGTTTATTTATCTACACATTTTAACTTTTTTAGATATTTCAAAAAAAAAAAAACATATATAAAATAAAAATATTACAGTAGTTAACTACGATGAAAAAAAAAAAATGAAGGCACTGGCCTTCATCTTGTTTTTATTTTCATCGATTTTACAAAACAACTACACAAATTATTGATCACCAATTACCATTCATCAATTAACGTCATTTGAACGCCAAAAGATTCGAGAACGCCAGTTTCAAACATAATACACTTAACTACTACTAACTATACTAACCCACATCTGTCTAAGCGGGTAAAAACACAGAACCAAAATAAACGTTCCAAGTTTGACATATTATTATCAATGCGTATTTTCTTGACAAGCATCGCTACCTTGAACTGCAAACTTAAAGTGGTCAGTCATACTCTAAATACAACCCTCGATCTTTTTTTTTTCGGAAGGGGAAATCATCAAAATGACCCCCTCCCGCTCTGGGCGGAGCGGAAGGGAGTGTCAGACTTTTACTGACTAAAACCCATCCATGTTCCTTCATCGCCCTTTGTGTTCCGGGGCCATGGCACTTTCGAACAGTCCCGCAGCCCCGGCAGGCATTAAACAGTATTTATAAACAACATTTGTAGGAACACTAGCTTATCCCCGCGGCTTCGCCCGTGTCGAGTTCGATATAATTGTTCCACGGGATCATCCTATTAGGGTGATAAGTATTCTTTGTTAATCCAGGTTATAAATTATCTGTGTGCAAAATTTCATACAAATCCGTTTAGTAGTTTTTGCGTGAGAGAATAACAAACAAACACACACACATAAAACTTTTGCTTTTATAATATTAGTGTGATGTGATACTTTTTACAATAAGGTTTCGTAACGAAAATATCATAACCATAAACTCCAGTCTTAACTTCAAGGAAATCGATACTCGAAGCCTCGAACTTCAAAAAGGTCAAACATAACGACGTGTCCTAACTATAGAAGTTATTAGGCGGCGCCTTCCTTAGCGAAACTTTAATATGACTCTAATATCGTGTTAGGTTAAACTTAGTTTGTAATAGCTTTGACTCTTGGTTTGCGAGGTAGACGCGCTGCCGTTTTGATTGCAGGAATGCTTAGCGTTTGATGAAATTGATCACCGTGATTGGGTCAGTTAAATAGTTTCATATACGTACACCTTTTATTAATTCATCACTGGCATTATTTATAAACTACAAATAGATCTAAAATAATATTAACAATATGTACAAGTTTTAAAATGGGAAAAGAAATTCATGACAAAATATAGGACACAATCATGTTCAGAGTTTCGGGACTTTTAGCCTACGGCGACTACAGGAGCTAAATTAGCAACTCTAATTGTGGTGGTTCAAACTTCGTTTGAAATACTGTTAGAATAAAGTTCTAATCAGCTTGCACTACACGGTGGTTGTTACGTCAGGCACTGCGGGCCGAATAGTGCGAAATTTGTATTTTTTAGCGATTTACAAAAAATCTATTGATTTGACTAAAAAAATAAAAATCAAAAATCAAAAAATCAAAAATCATTTATTTGCGTAAATAAGGTACAGGAGGATCTTAAAGATAAAATTGATATTTCTCTTATTCTGCCATTAATTTCGGCGTGCAAAATTTACATAATATAGTTAGTAACAAAAAAAAATTAATTAATTTGAATCATGCATGCAGTTTGTAAATTGTATTAAATTCATTCAATTGTATTAAATTAAAAAATAAATCAAATTAATTAGCATTTTATAATTATAATTCAGGATTTACAATTTATAATCTAGGAACTCAAGTACACTATAGAAGCATTTATCTATTAAGATTTTTGTAAGAATACGCTTAAATTTAAAAAATGGGAGTGTCGTTAGGGTGCTTGGAATTTTGTTATACAATTTTATACACATTATATAACTGTTGTTCGATGTGAGTGTGAGATTCGTCTTGGGTTTATATAACTTGTTGGTATTATGAGATCGAGGTGCATAGTAGCTTGTCGCTTGCTGAAAAAGACTCTTATGCTTAAAAACAAATATACAAGATTCCAAGATATAAATGCACGGTAAGGTAAGTATCTTATGTTTTCTAAAGAATGGGCGACAAGAATCTATCTATCTATCTATAAAACACTATCATGCTAATATGTTGCTTGTAGAATTATTTGCCAAAAAATCAGAATGGCTCGTATGTATTTGAGTATGATTTTCACTCGTTAATGGAATTTTTAGAGATAAGTTCATGATTTTTTTTATCGAGTAAAATTAGTTGTATTATGTTTTCAAAACACTGTCATACTAGCATATATCCTAAAAAATATCATATATTTTTCTGTTTTTTTTTTATTGCAGTGAATCATATGCTTTTTTGCATTATAAAACTTGCGTTTAGCTCCTGTAGTCCCTTAACTCCGAATATTTAATGCATTTAATAGGGAATGTGTGATTAAAACGCTGAATAAACCAATAAACAGTAAGTTTTTTTATTTAGACATACATTGCTTTCACGACCGAATTCATTTTGCACCATAGTGCGTTTACCGCCCCCAATATAACAGATCACGAACTCTGCTCCACCATTCAAGATCTCATTTTGTCAGCAAGGAAACATAGATAGCACTTAATTCTGCAATATTCAACAACAAAGCGAGTTACTACACTATCACAGTTTTAACACTACTATATATTCAACAAACTGCAGTACTAATCTTAAATCTTCGCTGTTATTTAATACAACGACGCTTGCCTCCCGCTCTTCAAATATAAAGTTATGTTTAGATGGCTATAGTATATAAGCGAGTACTGCCTGTGAGTTACTGTCAATTGACTGGAATTGTGATTGTCTATTCGCATTTAAAGGTGTGTTCACATGGTGATTGTGTTTGCGTAAGTAGTAATTGTGACAGTTACTTTTAATTTTACTAAGTAGAATGGTGATTGCGTATTGTCTACGTTTCAACAGAGATTCCAGTGGTGGACCAGTATTTATAAAGACCGCAATATATGATAATACGAGTTGTGGTCGCTTTTTTACGCTTTACAAATTTAATGTCCTCAAAACGGCCTAAATCAGGGGGTCTAAAATGGCCACTTTAGCAGAATCTAAATATGAATCACGTTAAAAGTTTTAAATGAATAAAATGGACTTCATTCAGGTCATAACCTTATAGTCCATTTTAAGATTTTTTTTTTTTTTATTTGTATTCATATTATGATTCTGATAAAGCGTAACCGATTACGTATAATTTAAACATACCTTGTTACGATAATTGATAACTGTAGCGTTACGAGACTAATTAAACATGAAACCTTTAGTTATGTAACGATGTATGTCACCTACACCAATTAATTTAGATGGATTAATACTTTTTCCACCAAAATTGATGTTTGAGCTCCAGTGCTATGATAATGCCCATATAATCTTGCTCAATTTGGCAAAAAAAAAAGAATTGTGAATTGACTGGAATTGTGATTGTCTCTTCGCATTTAAAGGTGTGTTCACATGGTAATAGTGTTTGAGCAAGAATATTCTTTATCATGTACGCCATACAAATTTCAATTTACATAAGAGAAAACATTTCACATAGGGAGACACAATGAGTGATCTTATCGTTAAAAGCGATCTTTTCAAGACAACTTTTGCATGGATTAGACTTAGAGGAAGAGAGAGAAACAATACTGCGTGGAATATGGATACAAGTAAGCGAGGCAGAAGTCTCTTCTCTTACAAAGAATCCATGAGCATTGATCATCACGCCTTAAATGTCATGATTTCATTAAACAGCCATTCAGTAGAGTTGAGGAGCTCGTGGCTAAATAATAACAGCCGCTCGGGTCGATCTTTAAGTTAAGCCGTGCCTAGGTTGGTCTGTGGATGAGTGACCACCCTTACATACCAAGTTTCCTCCGTTCCTCGGAAAGCACGTTTTGCCGTAGTGCCCGGCTGTCATTTGTAGATCTTTGACAGTCGATACAAGTAGTCAGTGGCCCAAAAAGTCTGACAACCAGTCTTACCAAGGGGTATCGTATTACCCAGTACTAACTGGGTTGTGGAGGTCAGATAGGCAGTCGCTCCATGTAAAATACTGGTATTCAGCTACATCCGGTTAAACTGGACGCCGACCCCAACATAGCCGGGAAATAGCTAGGCTGATGATGATGAGCCATTCAGTAGGGTAATTTCAACACAAACAGTTTCAGGTTTAAAAACTTGTTACACTCTGGTAAATGTATATTTTTGATTGAGAAATTTCTCAGTAGCCGCCTCGGAGTCAGATTTGTGCCCGGTTGAGGGCTTTCCCCCAATTACATAGGACTTAAATATAATTGGCGATATATATTACAAAAAATAATAAATAAAATTCGCGGACTACACTGGCGCTTTCTCCGTACATTCAAAGTATCTTGTTACATCAACAGTATATTTAAATAAATAAATATCGCTGGACATTGCACATACCGCCATCTAGTGCCACACTAAGCAACGGGGCTTATGTCGTGGGCACCTGATAGTTGATATACCAGATATATCAGGGTGGAATTTTTCAAGGCCATCTAGACAAGCCTGCTGGGCCTGTGTCCCAGCAGTGGGAACGTTAATAGGCTGATGATGATGATGATGACCTGGACAAGCGAATTTTCGAAAATCTGCAGAATGCAGATTTGTTTCTTTTTAAAAATAAAGGAATGTTTCCTTTGAGTAAAATTTACTGTCTCCAGTATTTAGAGTACTTTCCCTCCAGGTGGCATTGAAACATTCCACCCTGTATAGTACTACAGTCTAGTTTTTCTGTGTCCCGAATATTCTATTCAAACAAAATACTATTAACATTGTGTCGTAGCTGACACTCCGCAACTTCCGCTGTCAGAAACTAAAGTTGGGTTCAAACGTTGACAGTAATTTCGCGGGTAGCGGATGTAACTTCATCTTGTCAATTGGGGTGAACATGTTACGTTTAACTTGCAACATGTGCTTCCTGACAGGAATAACGTTAATAGTGAGTTTGGCAGAGTGTTCCGGTATGGTGAAGTGGTTACCAGGGTTTTTCACGAAGGTGTTCTTTTAAACCGCAACCACAAACCGTTACCCTATCAAAATAGCAGGCCGCAGTGATACGATTAGTTTGACAACTTTAAGTTTGCAGTTCAAAGAAAGAAAGGTGGCGCTGTTTGTCAAGAAAAAATGCATCGATATGCCAAAATAAGTTCATTTATTTTAGTTCTGTGTTTTCCCACCTGAAAAAATAAGTTGGTTGAAGTAGTTTATATGTTACTTTATGCGACGGGTGACAATATCACTGACTCTTTAAAAAAATATCTCAAGGAGCAGTCATTGATTAAGAAGAGCAAAGTGGGAAAAGAACCATGTGTTGGATTTAGTAAATAGCCACCCATCCCCGGGCTGACCCCGGCTAGTCAACGGGAATTTCAAATGCTCATACAAGGTGCAAATGCTTCATGCTGCATACATAGCAATAATAATTTATCTACCGATATCATTCATAAATCTCACAAGCCATTACCTCATAAACCTGAGGAAATACAATACTATCACTACACATTTCAAAACTGTCTCCAGAATTGACAACCCGACGCCCTCCCTCACCTTGTTACAAAAGATCCTACAGAGAATTTGGTAGCGTAATCGAAAAATTAAATTAAATTATCCCTACTGGTAGTCAAGGTCTCGTCTTGTCACAAAGAAGATTGTATAGTTATACAGAATAGGAACAGAAGGTCGGATGTGTACGCACGCAAACATATACACCTAGTGACTGGCATTTGTTTGAAATATTGGTATGGGTTTAGCGCACTTCCTCCCGCGTTCACAAATCATCTTATTCGCAGTCGGTCCCATTCGCAGTTGGTCCCATTGGCAGTTGGTCCCATTCGCAGTTCGTCCCATGGAATTCGTTTTTAAGGAAGAAGTTGGTTAATTTATGTCCAAAAGTATGTGTAGTTAAATCAGAAAAGGTATGCGCTTCGGTAATCTTCGTAGTTCCGAATTATTACGAACATTGCGCTACCCACAGAGGCAGGGAAGGGTGTTTGCGTTGCGATGCCAGCAGGGCTATTGCGTATCTTTCTGATATCCAGTGACTATCAAGCTTCGGTTGCACACCGAACTTAGATGACAACCGTGAATGTCATAATATTGGTATTACGTATCATACTGAGTGGATATCACTTTACGGTGACTAACAGTGTCATACATAATACGAAACTAACCTTTTGACCGTTAATTGATAGACACTGAGCTCAGTTACCTACTATCATTTCGAGCTGTCGACAGAGATACGTAATAGCCCTACAGAGCGGCACCGCTCAGTTGTTTATTCTGATGATGATGATGATTGACGCGACGCACTGAGTGCATAGGCTCTAACTCCCTAGAGAGGAAAGCTTAAAAGTTTTTCACTTCTATCATTGAGTTTGTTTTACTGGCTCTGATCACTGCATAAAGTTTTAACATGGTAGGTAACAAAACATAAGCGAGTACTTCTATGATTGTAATGGCTAATATTAGATCACTTCATCGTGTGTTAGTATTTGCCACGGCACATACTTTACCTGGGAAATCTGTCGCGTCTATGTATGTATGTGGACGCCTGAGTTCGTTTGTTGTAAGAAGTTGACCTTCTTATACCTATCTAATTTGTGTCGAATAACAGGAAAAAATAGAGAATGTTTTTATTTTGAATTCACGTGGAGGGGAGAGAGAATCTAGAGCGTGTTTTGTTTTTTTAAGGTTACCTTACAAAACGGCAAAACAGAACCCTTAGAGATTCGTCCTGTCTGTCTGTCCGTCCGTATGTCACAGTCATTTTAATCCGAAACTGTTGCCACCACACAATCGTTAAGTGCCTTCTATGAACCGCTAAACAAGAGGGAATTATGAAAAAAAATTGGGGTGGACCTTCATTCAATGTAACTGAAGGTTGAAAATTCAGTTTCTACGTATGGGGTGTCTGTCAACTGCTCTTGAAAAATGACATTGAGATTCCTAAAATTGATATTCACTTCTAATATTGTGCCCTCAAATATTTAAATTAGGAAGACTAAATTCAAATTATATAAAAAAACACATGTGTTTTTTAATTTATTTAAATTTAATTCTGAACAAATGTGGGTATGTAGAACCTAAAAAGAACTTTCACCGCTAATTTGTTCGAATAAGATTTGATATTTTTTCAGATATGGCTTTCTTACTGCAGCAGTAGGTTTCTTTGTTTTTCATAAATATACTATAAAAATCAAATTAAGTTTTGCTGTTGAGTGTAAATTGATAAATGTATGAGCGTTAAAAATATTGTTTGGTTCTACAAAACTGTTCAAGCGCGGGTCGAACTCGCACTTGACTGATTTTTATGTAGATTTGTTAGTTTAGGTAAGTTAGAAATTGTGGAAAATTTTGTTTTAATCTCAGTGGGATTATGTTGGAAGGCTACTCGTGTCGTAAATTATCTAGACATTTAGTAATAACTTGTAACACATGCAGAGCAAGGTATGACGTTCTTTTCAAATATCAACACATTACAGACATAACATTACGCCTGTTTTCCCCGAGGAAGAGGAGGCAGAGGAGTACCTCCTACATACAAACTTTAAAACATAAAAATACTAACAATAGGCATGACGACAGTATCAAAAAATTGCAAATCTATTTAGTCCGTCATTTAGAGTATTGAACATTAATGGACACGTATTCTTTGTTTTTGTAAATCTTCATTGATTTACAAAAACAAAGAATACGTATTTACAAAGATAAAACGCATCAAAACTCGAGAGTGGGGGCTCGTGACGTCAGAACTAGCTAAAAATTATACCATGGCGTGACGTATTGAGAATTTTAAAAGAGTCGTATATTCGTCAATGTTGGTTTACGTAACAAAAGAAAAAACACGGGTCAAATACTTTTTGATAATCTATCTGACGGACTAATTAGATTTTTTTGTCGTCTCGTCTATTATCGAACTTCACGCGGGCGAAGCCGCGGGCAGAAGCCAGTAGTATTAATAAAAGTATAGGTGGTTTTCTTTTATTTTAAAGCCGCCGCGGGAGACGCCCCGTCGTGGCCCCCGGCCACCGTAGGCGCGGGCTTGTGGACGGGGAGCTATAGGCTAACTCGCCGTCCGTCCGTCTCATGACGACAGGCCGCGTCGACGGCGCGTTCGTGTTCCACGCGCACCTCAAAGAGAGTCCAAAACAAAGGGAGAGTGAAAAACGAAGGGGTCCGCAAGGGCCGATGCCTGCCGGGGCTGCGGGAGTTCGAAAGAGATACCGTGGCCCTGGAACACAAAGCACGATGAAGGAACATGGATGGGTTTGATTTCCCATCCGGAAAAAATGTCTCATTATATAATTATGGCTGATACTTGCAATTTTACCCTACAATTTACTGAATACAAAATCTTAAAAGCCCGTTATATTTCCATGTATATTGGCAACCGCTGCTAACCTTAATATTGCCCGTGTTCATTAGTCGCGGTGCCTCTTGTGGTTCAGTGGCTTGTAAAGTGTTCCTACTAATAAGAAAGTAGCTGCTATCAATTTATATTGCACACCATCAGTGGCTACCGGGTTCCCTACTTGAAATCGAATGACGTTAGATCGAATAACACATGCTCCTTGCACGAAAACGTTAACTCGATAGTACTTGAAATCGATAAATTATGAACTCGATAGTTCACTACCTCGATGCATCAAAATCTCGAATAACTATAAGCTCGAATCATCGGCAGGGCGAAGGCTCATCATTCGATTCATCAAAATCTCGAAACATCTAATCGATTTACAGAATAGTTATAGGGATTTATACATAAATAAATACATGCTCCGAAATATAAATCAACTATATTCATGAAAATAATGATAGTAACAAAATAACATTACAAATACTTAGTAATTTTACCAATTATGTACGAAGTAAAGTTATTTAGGTACAAAAGGAACCCGTGGCTACCTACACTTATGTACCTATAGGGAACTATTTATGACGAAAAGTTGCGTATATTTAAGTAATATAGAAAAGTAAAGTTTGCAAAGGCATAAGTAATTTAGTTTTTTTTTTTTATCCTTTTTGTTGAAATCACAGTTAGGAAAATTCATATAATTGGAGATTATGTAATAGGCGAGACGACAAAAAAATCTAATTAGTCCGTCACTTATATTATCAAAAAATATTTGACCAGTGTTTTTTCTTTTGTTACGTAAACCAAAATTGACGAAGATAAAAAAAAAAAAATCTCAATACGTCACGCCTAGGTATAATTTTTAGCTAGTTCTGACGTCACGAGCCCCCACTCCCGAGTTTTGATGCGTTTTATCTTTTGTCGATTTTCATTGATTTACAAAAACAAAAAATACGTGTCCATTAATTTCCAATACTCTAACTGACGGACTAAATAGATTTGCAATTTTTTGATACTGTCGTTATGCCTCCTCGATTAGTCATATTATGAACTATTTAAAGATGGGTGAGGCAATGGTTTACCTAATACACCCACATTTTGCCTATTAAATTGCAGTCCCATGTAATGGGGGCGACCTTATTGCCATCAACCGGGCACAAATGAAGACTCCATGGCTGCTACTGAGAAATTCCTGAGAGAAAAACCCAATGACACTTTGCCCGACCTAGAAAACAAACCCACGACCTTATACTCAATAATAGTATTATAATAGTACATTATGATATAAGTGCGGTAAGTGGAAAATTACAGCCGAGGCGATATTGCTAGCCCGAGCCGTAGGTGAGGGCTATAAAAAAGCAGAGGCTGTAATTATCAAATTTAAGAATTAAATGTCTATTTATTATATTTCATCTTCCAAAGTTAATTTTATTAATAAAATGTTGACAGCTTTTCTGACATAAAAACTCTTTGCTAAGATTTAAAAAAGTATAAACCGTGCATTTTACTTTACAGCACAAGTACGTAATGAGATACATTACGATATTGAAATTGGTGAAATAAAAGACCCTTTACGAGCAAATGTGTTATAAAAACACTTTTTAGAACTCTCCAAACTATTAGTAACTAAATAGTAGGTATATACGGATAAGGAAGATAAATAGTGCCAAGTAACAAGATATTAATAATCCATTACTCGTGGATAATGCGATATTAATACCGACAGGAGCTCGACGCTTGCATAATAAGTTTCAAGTTGCTTATTAAGAAGCCCCGACTTGGCCCACGGCCTAAAGGTTTTAATCTATGGCGATTTGAGATAAAACTCGGTGTCAGGCCACTTTTTCTGTAGTTATAAGAGCTAATTGATTCTGTTAACTGGGTGAGTTGTCCTTTTTCAGCTGATTACGAAAGGGTAGTATTTAAACGAGTGACTCTTAATTAAGGTTTTAAGGTGAAAGCGTCAGGCTAGACCGCGAAATTCAAATTTTCTTACGATTTTTGCAATTTGCAGACCAGTGCTAGGTTGTATGTTGATTAAAATATTGTTCGCGACTGTAAGACGTATGTAGTTACAGAATTATAATGATCAAAATCATCAATACAACCCTCCGAGTTCATAAAGGTCGAGGAATGATTTTGACCTTGAAAAAGTCCCCCACACTATTCAATTCATCCACCAGTACTATGTTTTGAGTGCGTTACTTTGAGTTTTACCGTAAAACGTGATTTTTCACCCCAAAAAAGAAGTAATTTTTGCTGGGAAATTACTTTTTTTAAACTAAATATAGTTTGATGTACTGAATGCTTGGTTAACGGCTTCGCTTCGCTGTTTACACCCTGTATATTATCCTACAGAATTAACAAATAAGTCCGGCCTTTATAAAATTAAACACAATAATTCGTCCATTTCTCGTCCCAATTATTGGCATTTAATCTTCTCCCCAACTCCTCCTTCAGAATTCATTCAAAATACTTAAGAACATAAGTAGAAAATTTCTATACATACATTATACGATTCCCTTTTGCAAATCACCATGAAAAAGTCCTCGAATTTATTCTGAGCCGCCATCCATTGGGACACTGAGGACCTTTAGATTGCTCTGTTTTTACGAAAACTGGTCAAGTGCGAGTCGGACTTGCACACAATGGGTTCCGTTACCATTGTGCAATATTTAACCCTAAAAACGCCGAAAGCAGCAATTACTTGTATGAGGACCGCCATTAGAAAGAAAGAAAGAAAGAAAAAACTTTATTCATCGCAGAAACAACAAACATAAAAACAAATAATAAACAATTAATTTATTGTTTGCTGTTATAGCCGCTATAATAATGCACACTTTGTTTAAATTTCAAGTGTCTGCCTATAACGGTTTAAGGGGACTATAACAGGAGCTAAACGCGAGTTTTAAAATGCAAAAAAGCATATGATTCACTACAATAAACACAACCAGAAAAATATATGATATTCTTCAGGATATATGCTAGTATGATAGTGTTTTGAAAACATAAAACAACGAATATTACTCGATAAAAAAAATCACGAAATTATCTCTAAAAATTTCTCATAACGAGTAAAACCATACTCAAATACATGCGATCATTTTGATTTTTTGGCAAATAATAATTCTGCAAGCAACATAATAGCATGATAAAGTTTTGTTTTTTAGTCCAATCAATAGATTTTTTGTAAATAACAAAAAACCACTCATTTCGCACTGTTCGGCCCACAGTGACCGACGTAACAACCACTTTGTAGTGCAAGCTGATTAGAACAATAATCTAACAGTATTTCAAACGAAGTTTTAACCACCGCAAATAGAGTTGCTAATAGCAGATACCCCAGCCATAGATACAGAGGACCCTGTGACAGAGGAATATACAGCGGAACTTTTAGTTAGAGGGTTTTGTTTGCACTCACAGCGGTTATTCACAGAGCGCTATTTACCCGACTGCAAGGAAAGGGTTATTTGCACGATATTATACGGCAAAGAGTAAGGACAATTCGACACTAACCTAAAGTTCGTAATTGTGTATAGAAATGCCATGTCGTCTCAAAATTATAACAAAAAAAACTAACTAATGCACGCGGCTTCGCGGTTTGGTATCGGTCTCACGGGATCATACTTCCGGGATAAAATGCATTCTATATGTTAATCCAGGTTGTAAACTAATTGTGTGCCAAATATCCAAATCAAATTTGGCAGTAGTTTGTAAAGGGTAACAAACAAATCACCATCCATCCATTCTAACGAGCTTTCATATTTATAAAATAGCTAGTATTAGTACGTCAGTTAAAAGCAGTGATAGCTTAATGGTGTGACCGTCGCACTGCCAAGTCATCAGTCTCGACTTCAAACCCGAAGCACGCACCTCTAATTTTACGGATTCGTGTATTTTATAATTGTCACTTGCTTAGGTGAAGGAAAACATCGTGAGGAAACCCGCATACCTGAGAGATATTTCTTGATGGCATGTAAAGCCAAGTCAGAGGCCCATGGGCAGCATAAATAATTAAATATTGCTGGACATTACACACAGCGCCATCTAGTGCCGCACTAAGCATCGAGGCTTTTGTCGTGGTCACCAAATAGTTGTTATACTACATAGATACTTTTTGTTTGCAAATACATACTTATTATACATATAAACATCCATGACTCGGAAACAAATGTCCATGCTCATCACACAAACATTTGCTCCTACCGGGATTCGAACCCGGGACTCTAAGAACGCAAGGCAGCGTCACTACCACTGATCCATTCGGGTCGCCAATAAAAACTTTAGGCACTAACGAAATGATAAAGAAAGAAGTAAGTTAGTATTAGTATTGATAAAGTATAGTATGATAAGATAAGGTACAGATCAACGCCATGTGAACGGGTCTTTTGGGTCGGGAACCCTAATAATAAAGCAGAACAGATTGTACCATCCCAAGGTACCTATAACCCGGACCATTTTTTATTCGCAATTACCTGCTTACTTGATGACCCTCATAAAATATAGGGTCGGCACGCCATTTTAAATGTGAAAGTGATATGTTTATTTCTTTAGATAAATAGTTGTCAGTTTTTATTAGGTATTTCAGGTTTTTTTAGAGATCATGACTGACGGAGGCTTATTTTTATTAAGGTAGCCTCTTTATGTCTTTTTGTGGAGTAAAGCCAAATGAGATATATAAATAAAATAAAATGAAATAATAAGGATGAGTGAAAGGTTTTAGTAGATTTGTAGCAAATATAATTTATTAATGTACTACCGTGGACACTCCCGCCTGATCACCACTAAGCTAATTTTTGCTTGCACTCGCAACATAGAAACGCTCTGTAGCCCCGCTCCGTTGACTTTGTATAGAAATAATGAATGAAAGACAATACCGATCGGCCGAGCGCACTGACGACGCACGCCAAACGAGAGTTATTGTTATTTTGGGCGCCAAATTGACGCTTTCCTAATAGGCCCTAATAGGCGGAAAAATGCAAATTAGTTTAGACTATACACCGGTCGAGGTGGCCCAGAAGCAAACAATACTGTAATTATTGCAATTTAAAAGCCTGGCTTGAACGTGCTCAAAACATAAGGAGTTTGTAAGAATCACAGCAGGTGGCATTCTATAGATTTTGCTTAACCCCATGGCAAAAAGCGCTAGTTTATGTATGTCTAGCGGCACTACAAAAAGTACTACAGCGTCATGACACAAAGGAAAAAGTAACATCTGAATCATCCGCGACATTAAAGCATATTAAAAAACCCCCAAAACAACTATCGGGCTGTAGCCCATCAGACACAACACCCGTCTGGTCGGAGGATCCTCCCTTTTCTATGGGGGTTGAAGAACTTTACACCCTGTTCTTTACACCCCTATATCAATATATGCGAAAACCATGGCATCTACCAACATAGGACTTAAAAAAGGTACTTATTTGCCTTATAGTGCCACAAAAGTAAACTCATACATAATTCACAATTCTCCTTTAAATTAATTTAGTAATGAATTCATGAATGACTTTAACAACAAATCGAAACTTTAGAACACTACAAAATTAATTACAAAACACTAATTAGAAGGCTCTTCATTTGCATCCGAATAATTAGTAGCACATCGGGCATTCCACTTTTAAATAATAAATTATCCGACTACCCTCCAATCTGCCTAAATTAGACAACCACATCGAAATCTGATCGATTCCCATTATTTCGTTCATTCGTTCAAATATTCGTTCGGTCTCGAACGAATGTTATTTCTCTAGGGTAAGTTTTTATTTTATTTTAATATTTATTACTTTTTGATACCATTTGTATGTTACAGTAATTTCGTGAGCAGTGTCAATATTTGTCAATAACAATTGTGAAGGTGATGTGAAATTCTGTGAGTGATTGAATCGTAATAAATTCAGTTGGGACTTCAATCTAGTTGTATTGTTAATATGTTCTAGTAATTTTCCGGAATATTTTTTTCATGCCTATGAAAAAAGGATAACGACTGATTTCACCTTAGGGTATTGGCAATCAGTTTTGTTTGTTGAATGATGATGAGGAGGATCTGAAGGTCATTGGGGCAGTTTATAAGGATCTGATTTTAAAAAAAGGAACGTTCATTACTCTTGTTTATAATATCACGCCTGTAAACTCCGAAGGTTATGCAGTACACCTGTACGTACCTAAATAGTACCTTTTTTTTTCCGATGGGAAATCATCAAATGACTACTCCCGCTCTGGGCGGTGCAGGAGGGAGTGTCAGACTTTTACTGACTAAAACCCATCCATGTTCCTTCATCGCCCTTTGTGTTCCGGGGCCACGGTATCTCTTTCGAATAGTCCCGCAGCCCCGGCAGGACCTAAATAGTACCTACACCCACATTTTGCTAGATATATGTTTAAGTCCCATGTAAAAGGGGCGACCTTATTGCCATCAACCAGGCGCAATTCCATACTCTGTGGCTGCTACTAAGAATTTCCTGGTGGTAAAACCCAATACCACTTTGCCCGACCTTAGAATCGAACCCAGGACCTCAACTTTAGCAGTTGCGCTTACGACCAACGAGGTAGTCGAGGTATTAGGTACACTTGTTCACAGTTACTAAAAAGATAATTCATATTTATTCTGTTTTTAGAATTTACGATCCGAATGGCGCAGCGGTAGTGAGGCTGCCTTACGTTCTTAGGGTCCCGGGTTCGAATCCCGGTAGGAGCAAATGTTTGTGTGATGAGCATGGACATTTGTTTCAGAGTTATGGATGTTTATATGTATAATAAGTATGTGTTTACAAACAAAAAAGTATCTATGTAGTATATCAACTATCTTGTGTCCACGACACAAGCCTCGTTGCTTAGTGTGGCACTAGATGGCGCTGTGTGTATTGTCCAGCGATATTTATTTAATTACGTCATGTTACACACTCTTGTGTGTAACAGCTAATTGCTAGCATCACAGGTTTCAAACATGTCTGCCCACAACTTTACTAACGCAATGAAAGTTGGTAAACTATCAAAATGTAAGTTATATCAAGTGGGTTATACAATTCCTCTGAGAGCTTTCAGCAGATGGTTTGACTGGTTCACTAACGGTTCACTTAAACTCTGTTGACAAATTAGTTAAGAACTTTGCGTTATTCGGTTTTTCAGTATCAGCCACGGAGTCTGGGTTTGTGCCTGATTGATGCCAATAGGCTCGCCCCCAATTACATGGGACTTTAAAACATAACAGACAAAATGTGGGTGTACTATTAAGCACACCTCTGTCTATCCCTTCGGAGATTACAAGCATGACATTATGTGTTTACATATGTTTTATAATATTCAAAATTAGGTAAATAGCTTGCAAGAAGTAAAGCTCATTTGTGGTTATTTCATAAGCTTTGTTCTTGAATAGAAATAATTTCATCGTGTCGGTTATTAAGGCATGTCCTCACCAGAGTATGGTTACTGAACAAAAGCAGACTTTATAAGAGAAATCGATTGATTTGAGATGAATGGAATTTTTCTTGTCGATCGTTATTAGATTTATGAATAAGTTTTCGGCCTTTGGTGTATGCTAAGTATTTTTCTTTTTTATGTTTTCCTACGTTTTTATGAATATTGAATGTTTTTAATGGATTTTTAGAAAAATATCGCTTTATTTTTATTATTTTATTTTTAACGACTCAAATAGCGCAGCGGTAGTGAGGCTGCCTTACGTTCTTAGGGT
Source organism: Xestia rhomboidea (assembly GCA_963853795.1). NCBI lineage: Eukaryota > Metazoa > Arthropoda > Insecta > Lepidoptera > Noctuidae > Xestia > Xestia rhomboidea. The sequence goes on from OY970776.1 coordinate 16,533,507, forward strand.
CCCGGGTTCGAATCCCGGTAGGAGCAAATGTTAGTGTGATGAGCATCGACATTTATTTCCGAGTCAACTATCTGATGTCCACGACACAAGCCTCGTTGCTTAGTATGGCACTAGAAGGCGCTGTGTGTAATTTCCAGCGATATTTATTTTATTTATTTACATTTCGATGAAAATTCTCATGAAAAACTCGCGCTGGTGTTGTCCCTAGCAACCAGTGTATTCAATTAAACACCCGAAGCCGATCTGCATTCGTCTTGTCATTCACCATCATTCCCATCTTCCTGCCCTTGTTACATGTTACTCGGGGTCGGCGCAACACGTCTTCTTCTTCCATTCTCCCCTGTCAACCGTCACGCTATCATTTTCACCTTTTTCCTTCATATCATTCCTCACACAATCCATCCATCGTGTCCTTAGTCTTCCTCTTCCTCTCCATCCATGTGCTTATAACTAGACAAAACCGTCCGCTGTACTGAGACAGATTGTATCCACGCAATATAAGATGGCGGAAAGCGGAGGACAAGGTACTACAGCGCAGTCAGACGGAAGCCTAGCCAATGTGCCCCTCGTGATGGATAAAAAGTTTAGGCTGCAGGACGAGCTGTTCCGGCGCTTCCATTGTCAAGTTCAAGTGAAGTGTGAATAAGTGAACTGCTACTAAGATAGTTTTAAGTCTATTTATGAATACAAGTTTTGTATTTACTTTTTATATAATGTGTAAATACACCCTTAACTAAGCCGAAACTCACTTGTTCTCCCCGTCATTGCGATCATTTTTTTGTTCTGGACCATACTTCGGGAATCTACTAGTTACGGAGTTATTGGAGGTCAAAGTTTCAACTTTTTCACAAGTTTTTTTTCAAATACTAGTTTTCAAGTCATATTTTTACTTTAAATACCTCCATAACCAGTTTACTATTAAATGCTTAGTGCTTTACATTGAGGTTTACCGTAAAAAGTGATTTTTCACCCAAAAAAAAAGTTGTTACCCAGCAATAATTTTTGCGTAGACTTACTTAGTTTGATGTACAGAACGCTTTGTGGACGGCTTCGTGGAGGGTCTGTTTACACCCTGTATATTATGTTGGTTTATATAAGACATATTTGTATGGGCCATTGTAGCGTGAAATAATTTATGTTATTAACTCCAGCAGTAAATGATAAGCTGATTTAATAAATTGATTGAAAGTGGGGCAGCCCCAAACGAACAATTCTAAATCCCCCCTTCCCCCACAAACAAACATTTGACTAGCTATAGCTACTTCAGCTAGCTACTTTAGCTAGCTACTACTAGCTACTCTAGCTACCAACAACTTTTTATCAAGCAAAATGCACTTTTCCCAATTCCGTATCATTAAAAGACATTGTATCTCGCAGTTATAAAGCATCATTAAAGCAAGTTTAGCTGTTAACAGTTGAAAGTAAACAAGACAGTTGATTACGACTGTTCGCGGCTTCAAATGATCAAAGTTGTAAATAAGTTGAGAAGTCGAGACTTTTCTGCGGTTCATTTCGATGTTTTGTTGTGTATATTTTTTTTTATTGTAATTTTTGTGTATTCGTAAAGATATTATTTTACGGCACGAGTAATTCTTTTTACTGACTTGACCCACTTATGCAAACAATTCCGGAAGACATTTTCAGTTTAATCCAAAAAAATTGAAAGAAATCCCTAATCTATGTTTTAATAATTCGTCTGCTCGCTTATATAAATCAGTAGTTAAAACGTCAAAAAGAAGGTCAATTCTCTTTTATCGTGAATTACAATTACGAAATATCACAAATGCAAAAATGCAGTCTCGCAATCGTCCAGTACCTAGATCGCAAATAATTGTAATAACGCTGCCAACTGTATAATAGTAATTAGTAGCCTACTTTTATTCTCCGTTTGACATAATTATTTCCCACCTAAAATAACTCGCTTGTCGTGTAGCTTCACAAAAACTAAAAATGAAATAATTTTAATTGGTAACACAATCGGTCTCATTAGCTGGATGGTCCCAGATGGTCCAGGCCCCTTATTCACAACGCTTCGATTCGATTTTCGATTCCGAAAGTCGTATGTCTATCTTTTTTTGATATTACGAACTCGAGCGAGATAGACATACGACTTTCCGAATCGAAAATCAAATCGAAGCGTTGTGAATAGCTATGCAGATATCCCATATTCCCGTTCACCTGCACTCTTGATGATTTTGAACAACGAATCTGTCGTCTCAACCTACGTGTCCATCTAACCAAGACCCAGGGTCTCTGTGGGTCCTGGGTTAAGTCAAAGTCAAAGCCAAATTATTTATTTGCAATAAATGTGGTACAAAAGATGGTAAAAATAATATGTAGAGCAAGAGTGTCATTGACACATTTCGCCATAAAATTGACATGCAAACATTAAAGTATTAGACGCTAATTTTAAAATACATTAATTAAATGTAAAACAAGCCTTAAATTAGGTAACTAAGACCAGTGAGTTTTAAAGTTACTCAACACAAAACAAATAAAGAAATTGGTAACAGAAGGCAAATAAGATATTTTTTAATATACAAACAAACACAACAACTTATCATTGTAATTTATGTAATTCTCTACAAATTCCACAATACATTCCGGTAATGGTAAGATTGACAAGGTCTTAACAGTATCTATAGTAAAATTGTCCCGTCTACACGAAAAGAAGTAAAGGTCATACCAATGTTTGCCTAAACAATTATTTTTAAAGTTCCAAACAAAAGAAAATCGGATCCTTGACTCTCTTCGTTTTTATTAAGAATCTGTTTTTTTTTCTTGCGAGAATTTTCATCCAAGCAAATGAGTTTACATTTAACGTGCAATATTCGCTCTTATGCACAGACTAGTGTCCGACTGATGCTTCGGCTTTAGCTTCGGCGTCGGCCACCTTCGGCAAAAAAAAACATTTTTTTCCAAACCTTCAGCTTCGACCAAAGAGCCAAAGTTATGGCCGAAAGCGAAGATTTCTAGCAAGCGCCGAACTTGCACGATCTTCTACGAATGCGTGAGACAGTAATGGAAGAGGCCACACGTGCATGTCAGGTACTATCGAGGACACTCCCGCCTGATCACCACTAAGCTAATTTTTGCTTGCACTTAAAACATAGAAACGCTCTCTATCCCCGCCCCGTTGACTTTATAATAAATAATTAATGAAAAAAATACCGATCGGCGACACATGCCAAACGAGAGTTATTGTTATTTTGCGCGCCAAAGTTAACGCTTTCCTAATATGCCTCACGTTTAAGGTGGAGTGGCTCGGCGCCTCCGCATGATTTAAGCGAAAAAAAAATTAACTGATCAGGCGGAAAAGACCACGACTGTACTCGTATCACACATTTCGAAATATTAATATTAATGTCACCAGTTGCAAGGTAATTCTATTCATCTCGTTAAGTTGTTTATAATAAAGTCAACATAAACGTTTACTATTAAAGTATTATCAAAATCATTATAATTATTTTCTTTTAGCCAATCTAGAAAGTTATGGCGAAAACCGATAAGTCAGCTTCGGCTTCGGTTTCGGCCAGAAATCTACTTTCGGCCCTACACTAGCACAAACACAAGTACACAACCTTACTTTTCCTCAAGCCCTGATTACCATTCAAATATCACCCCGATATCAACAACAAGCCACCAACGATATCATACTTATCGATACCAAAACGGTACCAAACAGCACTTATTGGTACCAAACGGAAATTTTAAGTAGAGACGAGACGATACTCGATACCGTATTGATAGTAAAATATCGATACGTACTCCGTCTCAAGGAAAAAGTAATTACGTTCCTTCTTCATTTTGTAGCTGTTCTTCAACTATAATTGTCCAAACAAATGTTCTTCAGGACAGATTCAGCATACGGAGCAACGGTACCACGTTTGATCAATACCTACTTGTTCCTGTAGTCCAAAGTATCAGTACCAAAAATACTTGTAAACTTAATCACTTACAGAAAATGAATAATTGCAGAATAATAGATAATCCCGGACGATATCACGTAAGTGACCGTGTAGCTTTAGTAATAAACCGTGAAAGCTTAAAACAGTGTTTAAACTTGTTATCGAGAGAAAAGTATTGAGTAAGTACCTACGTGAATTCACTGGTATCGTCTCATCCCTACATTTAAGTATCGAAAGAAACGAGAAAAGCAAGCCTTGCATACAATACAATAGTATCTACTTTTCATATTAAAATTCATGAAGAGATTTGAGCGAGAACAACAACAAGCTACGAATATAACTTCGCTAATCTTTTTCCTGTTTCGGGGTAGGCAGGGCTCTGTTGTTATTCTAAGTTTGATAAAATATATCGATCAGGGTATCATGTTTTGCATGAGAAAATAATACCGCGTCCAAAGGATGGAGTGAAGTGCTTCAATTTTAAACAGATAAAGAGGCAGAAGTTTTCACTTTTGCAGATACTATGACTGCCTCGCAATCAGTAGCAGCCGTGGAGTCAGGATTTGTGGCCGGTTGATGGCAATAGGCTCGCCCCCTATTGCATGGGGCTTTTTTTTTTTTTTGGATGTGAAAAACCCATCCATGTTCCTTCATCGCCCTTTGTGTTCCGGGGCCACGGTATCTCTTTCGAATAGTCCCGCAGCCCCGGCAGGCTTCGGCCCTTGCGGACCCCTTCCTTGTTGCTGACTCTCTTTGAGGCACGTGTGGAACACGAACGCGCCGTCGACACGGCCTGTCGTCATGAGACGGACGGACGGCGAGCTAGCCCATAGCTCCCCGTCCACAGGCCTGCGCCTACGGTCGCCGGAAGTCACCACGTGGCCTCCGACGCCCGAGGCGTCTCCCGCGGCGGCCAGGACGTAAGGATCTCTCCCTCTCACGTTCCGCCACCTCCTTTGCTAGCATGACTGCTTCGCAGAAGGAGGTGACGGCGTCCCATTCCGTCTCGATCCGGACCATGGATTGAACCAGGGCCGGAAGCGAGAGATCGCCGCCGCCGATCGCCGCTTCGAGGACACGGCGGTGCATTGCATGGGGCTGAAACATAACTGGCGAAATAAGGATACAATTCTACCTAACCCTTCGGGGATTACAGGCGTGTTGCATGAATCCAATTAAAAAAATTCTTTCACTTATGGGAAGCAGAAAGTAATGTATTATCTCCAAGAGTCATAAACTATACAGGGTGTAAACCACCTCATCACGAAGCCGTCAACCAAGCATTCTGTACATCACACTAAGTAACTTTACGCAAAAATTATTGCTGTGAAACTACTTTTTTTTTTGGGGTGAAAAAACATGTTTTGTGGTAAAACTCAACGCACTCAAAACATTGTGCTGATGAATGGATTGAATAGTACGGGGGTCGTGGAGGTGTTTAAAGTAAACATCTTACATTAAAAACTTGTATTAAAAAAAAATATTCAAAGAGTTGTAACTTTGACCCCCAATATCTCTGTAACTAGAAGGTTCCCAGGTATGGTGTAGAACAAAAAAATGATCGTAATCGTTTTCATGAATCGTTTTTTTTTTATTTGAAACGTTCCTGTTGCATAATTTTCGACCATAACGCGAGCGAAACTGCAAGAAAAAGCTATGTTAGTGATAAGTTGGTTGGTAAAATAGATCCAAAAGTACCGTAAATACACTCGAGAGCAATGAATCCGGGTCACTTAAAGAATCCTAAAAATCTCGGAAACTAAAAATGCTAGGTTAATGCAATAAATTATATTTAATAGACAATGTAATACTCCTTAAATGAAGGTATTAAAACTTCTTAGTTATTGTATAGTTATATCATAAAAAAATCAAATTTGAAAAAGGGCCACTTTCGAAGATGGAACTACGAAATTACAGCATTTGGTTTTGCTTTTGTTTGTAATCTGTCATTTATGTGGGTACATAAACCATGTTGATAGTGCTCTATATTCATTATTCAAGCTGAAATTATGTCGCTTACGCCTGAAGAATGCACCAGAATACTTACAATGCTGGAAACCTGCCGGAGTCAGCGCGATACAGCCAGGACTGTCGGTGTGTCGCTGTCAACAGTACAAAGAGTTCTCCGACGTTACGAAGAAACTGGTTCTAACCTACGCAGACCAGGAACGGGCAGAACCAGGTGTACCACAGCACGAGAAGACCGATACTTGGTGAACACCATGCTTCGAAATCGCTTTCTCACAGGAACTGAACTCACAAATCAGTTTCGACGCCTCGGAGGAAGTAACCCAAGTGCATGGACAGTAAGACGTCGGCTTGCTGAATCTAACTTAAAACCCCTTAGACCTGCAAACGGCCCTAAACTGGAGCGTGGGCATCGTATTTCAAGACTAAGATATGCCCAGAGCCACGTAAATTGGAGTATTGAAGATTGGTCAAAAGTTATGTTCTCCGACGAATCAAAATTTATGCTCTACAAGCACGATGGAAGACACAGAGTGTATCGAAGACCAGGGGAAAGATTCAAGCAAGCATGCATCGAAGAAAAAGTAGCCTACGGTGGTGGGTCTGTACTTGTGTGGGCCGGAATTTCTTCTGAAAGTCGCACAGACCTGGTGATCATAGAAAACGGCTCTTTAACTAGCGTAAGATATGTGGAAGAAATCCTCAATGATCACGTTGGTCCATTTATGGTCAATTTAGGTGAGGATGCTATATTTATGCATGACAATGCCCGACCTCATACAGGTAGGATTGTGAATGACTACCTTCAAGAGATGAACATTACTCGTATGGAGTGGCCAGCGCGCAGCCCGGATATCAACCCGATCGAGCATGCTTGGGACGAGCTAGGCAGATGCGTAAAACAACGAAACCCTCCCCCAATCACGCTTCGTGAGCTCAAAATTGCTCTCACAGAGGAATGGGAGAATATTCCCCAAAATCGTATAAGGAACTTGGTGTACAGCATGCCAAACCGCGTAAACGCAGTAATGGAAGCACGAGGAGGCAATACGAAGTATTAAAATTCAAGAAAATCGTAATAAAGTTCAAAAATTTCATGTTTCCTATTTTTGTTTTAAGGAGAGATCAGCCGTTTTTTTCTTTATGTAATTTTGTGTTAATAAAATGTATGGTGACTCATATTTTTTTTACTTTCATTTAAGGAGTATTACATTGTCTATTAAATACAATTTATTGCATTAACCTATCATTTTTAGTTTCCGAGATTTTTAACATTCTTTAAGTGACCCGGATTCATTGCTCTCGAGTGTATATACGAAACTCACACATCAGATTTTTCGGATTCACGTGCTTATAATATATAATAAATCACTTGCTGCGGTGAAGAAAAACATCGTGAGAAAACCAGCATGCCTGAGAGATATTTCTCGACGGCATGTAAAGCCAAGTCAGAGGCCCACGGGCGGCATAAAAACTCTGAAACTAGGTTAGGCACTAACCACACGAAAAAGAAAGATTCTAAACTTGCGTGTAATCTTCATTAGGTATCTTTGTGACCCACCTATGTCCTAAATCTTATTTAGGTAGCTGCCCCAAAAACTGGCCTAGCGACAAAATGGACGTGTTACATCAATATCCTAACACGTAGGGCCAATTGCCCCTCAGTTGACTTACTTGCCTCATTTCCTTAAGGAAGGGAGGACATCCGACTATTGTTCAGCTACCCTTCGTAGTACTCCGACGATTTGCTATAAGTCTTATTGATTGGCTTTTTTGTGAAGATTTTATTTTACTAGAGAATGGTGGACGCCATTGTTGAGAGATTTTTTTATAAAGTGACTTTTTCTTTTCGTTTTTCTTGACTTCTAACAAGCGCCTTATAGTCCTTTAAGATAGACAATGGACTTCAATGGTTCAGTCAGTCCTATTAGATAGACTGTAGTTTCCGTTTGTATGTATGTACGAGTACGTATGAAAGTCTCACGTAGCTAATAGGGACGAGCCTATTACCATTAACCAAGCACATATTTAGGCTTTAGTCGGCGTTAATTTCTACTCTTGTTCTTCATTCATTGACGGCCCGAATAGCGCAGCGGTAGTGAGGCTGCCTTACGTTCTTAGGGTCCCGGGTTCGAATCCCGGTAGGAGCAAATGTTTGTGTGATGAGCATGGATATTTATTTCCTAGTCATGGATGTTTATATGTATAATAAGTATGCATTTACAAACAAAAAGTATATATGTAGTATATCAACTATCTAGTTTTCACGACACAAGCCTCGTAGCTTAGTGTGGCACTAGATGGTGCTGTGTGTATTGTCCAGCGATATTTATTCATTATAATCTCTGCGTTTAGTTTTTAGAGGAGCTCGTGGCTAAATAATAACAGCCCTTCGGATCAATCTTCAGGTTAAGCCGCGCTTGGCTAGGTCAGTCTGAGGATGGGACCCATTACGTACCGAGTTTCCTCCGTGCCTCGGAAAGCACGTTAAGGCGTTGGCCCCGGTACATATTTATAGATCTTTGAAAGCCCGAAAGTTTGACAACCAGTGTTACCAAAAGGTATCGTATTACCCTGTAGTACTAATAGGCTAGTTTCCACCATCAATAAATTGCAAATCTATTTAGTCCGCCAGTTAGAGTATTGGAAAATAATGGACACGTATTTTTTGAATTTGTAAATCAATGAATACTGACAAAGACAAAACGCATCAAAACTCGGGAGTGGGGGCTCGTGACGACACAACGCACTAAACATTATAGCACGGCGTGACGTATTGAGAATTTTAAAAGCGTCGTATCTTCCTCAATTTTGATTTACGTAACAAAAGAAAAAATACGTGTTAAATATTTTTTGATAATCTAACAGACGGACTAATTAGATTTTTACAGGACACACGCCTATTGGGTTGTGGAGGTCAGCAGGGCTATTACGTATATTTCTGATATCCAGTGACTATCAAGCTTCGGTTGCACACCGAACTTTGATAACAACCGTGAATGTCATAATATTGGTATTACGTATCACACTGAGTGGATATCACTTTACAGTGACAAACAGGGCATACAAAATACGAAACTAACCTTTTGACAGTTAATTGATGAACACTTAGCCCAGTTACTATCATTTCGAGCTGTCAACAGAGATACGTAATAGCCCTACTGATAGATTCGATAGATGATGATGACGTTTTTTTACTGGCCTCGCTTGGTGGAGGTTGTCACTCTCCCTCTCACACCGAAGAGGCCTGTGTCCCAACGATGGGAACGTAATAAGGTTGTTTATGCAAATGTTTTCCCACGCTCGATTAAGTTTGAACCAACCTCGCAACAAATCGAATTTATTAAAAAGATAAAAAGGCGACGCAGAAACAAAAAACGATATCAAAACGGCTATTAAACAAAATTTTCGAGAAGCAATACATTGAGTTCTTATCCTTATTTGTGCTATAAATGATCGTAAGTTTGGGCCCAAAGGACTCGTTAGAGCAATTTGTTTAAACATGTTCCTTACAAGAGTTTGGGAACGGGCCCCAACGGAGCTATTGGGGACATTAAAATTACTTATCTTTCAGCAAGGTCCCTGGAGTTGGGAGTCAAAGATCTTTTAATGGCTAGGTTCTAAGATTTGCTTACTAAGTAGGTAATTAGTATTAATGTGTGACACTTATGTAACTTAAGCCTTTAAGCTACGCTATTTTTTTGTTTTTATGCCCAAGATAAGAATTGCCTGTATTGTTTCTTGAAAAACTTCGAGGAATTCTTTTTTCAGTTACATTAAGCAATTTCATACTTAGACAAAGAATTGTAAAGACAATAAGAAAAGGTGTAAAAGTAAAAAATGTATGCAGCACCTCATTTAAATAAATAAATAAATATCGCTGGACATTACACACACCGCCATCTAGTGCCACACTAAGCAACGAGGCTTGTGTCGTAGAAACTAGATAGTTGATATACTACAAAGATACTTTTTTAAATATAAACATCCGTGACTCTGAAACAAATGTCCATGCTCATCACACAAACATTTGCACCTACCGGGATTAGAACCCGGGGCCCTAAGAACGTAAGGCAGCCTCACTACCGTTGCGCCATTCGGGTCGTCAATCCAATCAGCTGCTTAAAAGCTAAAATCATATTTAAGAAGTTTTGGAAATACGAAACGCTTTGGATCATCTTATTAAGGTGCTCTGTACAGCATTAAGACATCATAATGATTTCTTTATGTATAGTTCACTTGGTTGTAAAAATACCCTTAACGAAGTCGAAAGACAAAGTTTGCACGGTCATTGTGATATTTTTTTGTACTTGACCTAACCTGGGAACCTTCTAGTTACGGAGATGTTGCAGGTCAAAGATCCAACATTTTCACTAGTTTTTTTGTTCAATATAAGTTTTTATGTATGTTACTTTACTTTAAACACCTTAATGACCCTGGTACTATTCAATCCATCCATCAGCACAATGTTTTGAGTGCGATACATTGAGTCCTACCGTACAACGTGATTTTTCACCCCGAAAAAAGTCGTTTCCCAGAAATAGTTTTTGCGTAAAGTAACTTAATTCGATGTACAGAATGCATGGATTCGATGTACACATTGTATTCTTGAACAAAAAAAACTAAACATTAGCGGTGCTCTCAAACTAGATCTCGTATGAATGGCGACAGCAGCTTCAGGCTACACATACTAGTCGAGCTTTGCTTTGACTTGGCAGCGGTGAATGGACCGACAGTTGACTGTCTCTAATGTACGCTTTAAAGATGCGTAGTGTTTCGTATTAGTAAGTGGCTTTAGACACTACTGATGTTCTAAACTATCTCTTTGGTAACCGCATCTGTATGTACAGGTTTAGTTTTGTATACAGGGTTATTAACTACCTCATACAGGTAGCTTCTTTACATCACATTTGATAACATTTGTGCACGCCCGCACCGATACATGACAAATACCTTTTTTTTTTTTTTTTTTTTTCGGATGGGAAATCATCAAATGACTTCTCCCGCTCTGGGCTGAGCAGGAGGGAGTGTCAGACTTTTACTGACTAAAACCCATCCATGTTCCTTCATCGCCCTTTGTGTTCCGGGGCCACGGTATCTCTTTCGAATAGTCCCGCAGCCCCGGCAGGCTTCGGCCCTTGCGGACCCCTTCACTGATGCTGACTCTCTTTGAGGCGCGCGTGGAACACGAACGCGCCGTCGACACGGCACATGACAAATACCTTGTGTGCCAACATTCATAAAAAAAAATACAATAAATGGACAGAAATAAAAATGTAACTCCAACCGCTTTAACCATAGGTGGGACAATTTAGAATACTCCAGAAGTTATTTATAGGTGCCCTTAAAATTGTTGCTTATCCCATTATCTGTCCACGAAGTAGACACAATAGTTAAACAATGGCGTCTCGACCAAATTGGTCATTTGACAGATCATGATTTAAATGGAATACCTGTAAAATTCAACGTTTACCTTAGTCAAAGTTCTTTCACTAAAAACCCGAAAGTATTAAGGTAAGATAAAATCCAGATTATACGCATCGCCTACAACAGGACGCTAAAAGAGCCTCTATCATAAATTATCGCTGAAATGGGTACACAATGGAACATTGATAAACCCACACTGCCATACCTTGGAGGTGGGCCAAAAAAAGTTTAGGAATATGAGACGGCTGCCAACAAGCTCTTTCTACGAACAATTTTATGATACGCACGGAATAAGTAACTGCATGTAAGTTGGGAATGCATTAAAACAAAATACTAATGCGATATTTGTATGTATTTTGTGAAGCGTGGAGGAGTTCGTGGTTATATAATAATAGCCGCTCGGTTCAATCTTCGGGTTAAGCCGCACCTGCCAAAGATGATCCGTGGATGGGTGACCACTCATTATACACAGAGTTTCCTCCATGCCTCGCATAACACGTTAAAGCCGTTGGTCCCGGCTGTCATTTGTAGATCTTTGACAGTCGTTACAGGTAGTCAGTGGCCCGAAAGTCTGACAACCAGTCTTACCAAGGGGCATCGTGTTACCCAGTACTAAAAGGGTTGCGGAGGTCAGATAGGCAGTCGCTTCGTGTCAAATACTAGTATTCAGTTGCATCCGGTGAGACTGAAGCCGACCCCAACATAGTTGGGAAAAGTCTAGGAAGATATGTATTATACTGTGATATTTAATTAGGATGTATTAACCTGAGTTAAAAAAAGAAATTGTCTTTAAAAAGACTAATGCTGTATGAAAACTTCAGGGCTTAGACAAAGTGATATTTTTTAGCGATTATGATGGTGAAAAAAGTTTAGACGTAAGGTAAAAGGACTGACTATATGAGCTACTGAAGTCACAGAAATAAGAAACTGAGAACTCTAAACGGTCGAAGAAGTCTGATTAAAAACTGCTTCCTTGTCTTCTAAGTAACTGAGATAACGTTATTATTTATCCGCCTGTCTTTCTTGATGTGAAAAAGACAAGGCCTGGTAACAAAAGAAAAAAAAACTCTTGAAAAAAAACCATCTCATTTTAAATCTGCATTTTGTATTTAGAATACAATTCGCTCTATTTTTTTTTCCCCAAAAACAAAAACAAGGTTGACTAACAAAAAAGGTTGTATTATTAAAAAAAGGCGGTGTATTCTTCAAAAGAGTCTCGAACCTTCGTTTGCAGAAACATCGTGAACTAGACTAGGGACGTTATGTGAGCATCCTCGCTGTGCCTCTTTTGTGTTAGAAGCCTATTCACTGCAAACGTGTGTTTTTACCCAACGTCGAGGCAAGTAGATAAGGTAGTTGTGTGTTTACAGGCAGTCGAAAGGTCGAGACATGTTTAAAGACTGTCAAAATGAAGAGAATAGGGCCCTGATTCTTGAAAGTGTTGACATAATGTGTGGGCGTATTGTAAAGAAACCTTCTGGAAAGATTTTTTAACGTTTATCGGGTATGTATTTTCAAAATTGGTGTGATGAAGTTTATAGTCATTTTGTTTTGAACTGAGTATTTCGAGTAGAGTCTATTTGGTATTAAGCGTCTTAAAATAGTTTAATAGTGTGTATCCGAGTTGATTTAAAAAACTGGCCATGTGTGAATTAGACTCACGCATGAAGAATTTCGTACCATTGTAGTAAGAAAGCTAAAATTGATTAAATTGTTTTTTTAATTTATGTTTATTATTTAATTTTGTTATTCGGTATAGCGGCAACAGAAATAAACATTGTTTTAAGCTTTCACTGTTCATAACTATACTTAAAATGTCACTTAGAGGATATCGGGAGCTCAAAAATAAAACACTGACAAACAGACGAACGGACGGAAAGACAGACGGACAGCGGAGGCTTAGTAATAGGGTCCCGTTGGTTACCCTTCTTGTACGGAACCCTAAAAACAATCCTAAGTTAACTAACTACCAAAGCATACTTAATTACACTACAAACAGGCCCTGAAAGTCTGACAAACCACACTGACCTGCAAAAATAAGTACTACACTTTTAAAATTTCAATTTTTCCTAAACTATAGAAGTTAGTGGGTTACTAAAAAAACGTTATAAAGCAATTTTTATCAGTTTTCTTTGAAACTATAGACAAAATTAAACAGATTTTCGAGTCCTTTTTGTTACGAAAGTATATCTTGTGTATTTAAAAAAGTTATTGCAATTTTAAAAGTGTGATACTTATTTTTGCAGGCCAGTGTATGTTACCAAGAGATATCGTGTTACTTCATACTTTTTCGTTTGTGTAGTGCCTAACTTGGTATCAGAGTTTTTATCGGCCGACCATGGGCTATATGACTTGGCTTTACATGTAAGCAGCCATGCTGGTATGGTTTCCTCACGATGTTTTCTTTCACCGAAGCAAGTGATTATTATACATTCTCTGTTATTACTACTATGTTATTAAGTAAAATGAGTGTTATCTTTCTTGCTGATAACGTTTCCGCGATACAGTCGTACCTAGACTCTAGTTGTGTAAGACAATGGCGGTGGTACACTATCTCGTTCTTGACGGAAACATCTCTTTGTGTTGGCTGTTATCAAGCAGTGTGTATCAATACACACTGTTGATAGTTATGTTACCGGCAAAGCGTATAAATCAGTCAGTCTATGGAATACCTAGTCATTCTATACATTGCCGACCTTTTAGGTAATGTATAATAGTAAATTATGATATAAGTGCGGTAAGTTGAAAATTACAGCCAAGCCGATATTGCTAGCCCGAGCCGTAGGCGAGGGCTATAAGAAAGCCAAACAAATAAAAACAATACAGCGAAAGCGCGCGGAATAATTTTTACTTGTTCACAAATTAGCGATGCGCGCGCATCAGCGCTTTTTTTAAGGCAAAGACACAAAAAACAGCCAGTATTACTAATAAAGTAAATTAATATTTTTGTATTTTGTTACGGTTGTAATTTATTGTCAAAATTAATTGAATTAAAGAATTAAATGTTTATTTGTTATATTTTATCTCCCAAAGTTAATTTTATTCATAAAATGTTGACCACTTTTCCGACATAAAAAGTCTTTGCTAAGATTTATTAAAGTACCGTTCGGTTTAGACGGAGCATCTTGATAAACCGTGCGTTTTACTTTACAATAACGCACAAGTACCTACGTAATGAGATACATTACGATATTGAAATTGTTGAAATAACATACCCTTTACGAGCAAATGTGTTATAAAATATTTTATCTATCGCCCGCCCGTGCGTAAGACGGCCGTTATGTTTTAAAGTAGTTTTTTTTTTATTTTATTTTCATATCTGTAATTAGTTTAGTTTTTACGGTAACACAAATTTAGACTCCGTGAGAGCTACTGAGAAATTCCTGATGGAAAAACCCAATAACACTTTGCCCGACTTGGGAATCGAACCCAGACGCCCGGGTCGTTCCATTGCGGAGATCGACCGGAGGACACGGTGGAGCACACTGTGGATGTGTGCCCCGCCTGGGCGGAGCACCGCTGTGTCCTCGAAGCGGCGATCGGCGGCGGCGACCTCTCGCTCCCGGCCCTGGTGCAATCCATGGTCCGGAGCGAGACGGAATGGGACGCCGTCACCTCCTTCTGCGAAGCAGTCATGCTAGCGAAGGAGGTGGCGGAACGGGACAGGGAGAGATCCACACGTCCCGGCCGCCGCGGGAGACGCCCCGGGCGTCGGGGGCCACGTGGTGGCTTCCGGCCACCGTAGGCGTGGGCCTGTGGACGGGGAGCTAAGGGCTAGCTCGCCGTCCGTCCATCTCATGACGACAGGCCGTGTCGACGGCGGGTTCGTGTTCCACGCGCGCCTCAAAGAGAGTCAGCAACTATGAAGGGGTCCGCAAGGGCCGAAGCCTGCCGAGGCTGCGGGACTATTCGAAAGAGATACCGTGGCCCCGGAACATAAAGGGCGATGAAGGAACATGGATGGGTTTTAGTCAGTAAAAGTCTGACACTCTCTCCTGCTCCGCCCAGAGCGGGAGGAGCCATTTGATGATTTCTCATCCGAAAAAAAATAAAAAAGGACCTCTTGCTCAGCAGTTGTGACAACAAAATCAATGAAACATACAATTATTATAAAATAATCCACAATTACTATTCACCACATTATTCCCGCTGAAGTAACCAGCATTACTGGATACGAATCTTCAACTCAGCACCCAATGTTATTGGATCCACCTCGAATCTATCAATTACTTTGTTAATTGACATCTGGCAGGCGTAACCTCCTGAATACAAACATATCGAGTTCCGATCGATAGTATTCACTTATTTATGTACCTAGCTCCTTATTATCAGTAACAGGGTTGTAAACTTGAGGAGACGTAAGTTAGGATGGGTATGTATTATTGATAAGGTTATTCGCTTGTATTTCTTATACGGGTGCGCAGAATTTTGTATGCCTAGTACAATATTTGACAATAGGATCATAATCTGCCTAGCATTTTTTTTCGACGACCCGAATGGCGCAGCGGTAGAAAGGCTGCCTTACGTTCTTAGGGTCCCGGGTTCGAATCCCGGTAGGAGCAAATGTTTCTGTGATGAGCATGGACATTTGTTTCCGAGTCATGGATGTTTATATGTATAATCAGTATATTATATTATATTATTTACAAACAAAAAAGTATCTATGTAGTATATCAACTATCTGGTGTCCACGACACAAGCCTCGTTGCTTGTTGTGGCACTAGATGGCGCTGTGTGTAATGTCCAGCGATATTTATTATTCTTATTTTCCCAATTATACAGGGTGTAAACCACCTCATCACGAAGCCGTCAACCAAGCATTCTGTACATCAAACTAAGTAACTTTACGCAAAAATTATTGCTGGGAAACAACTTTTTTTTTGGGCTGAAAAATCATGTTTTGTGGTAGAACTCAATGTAATGCACTCAAAACATTGTGCTGATGGATGGATTTAATAGTACGGGGGTCGTGGAGGTGTTTATTAAAAATCTTACATAAAAAAATGTATGTAGAAAAAAAGTTCAAAAAGTTGGAACTTTGACCCCCAATATCTCCGTAACTAGAAGGTTCCCAGGTATGGAGTAGAACAAAAAATGATCGCAATGATGAGAAGAACAAGTGCCTTTCGGCTTCGTTAAGAGGTGTTTTACACCCTTTATTAGGGATGGCTTTCAGTGTTCCCAGATGCAGCCGAATACCAGTATTTTACATGGAGCGACTGCCTATCTGACCTCCAGAACCCAGTTAGTACCGGGTAATACGACACCCCTATTGTTAACACTGGTTGTCAGACTATCGGGCTACTGACTAACTGTAATGACTGTCAAAGATCTACATATGTCAGCCAGGACCAACGGCTTAACGTGCTTTCCGAGGCACGGAGGAAACTGGTATGTGATGGGTGGTCACCCATCCACAGACCAATTTAGACAAGCACGGCTTAACCTAAAGGTTGACCCGAGCGGCTGTTATTATTGAAAAATAGCAGCGAATTGAGCAGTGGTGGCCCAGTGGTGGCGGCCCCGACTTACGAACAGTAAGTCGTGAGTTCAAGCCCAGATAGGCGCATTACTTTGTGTAATTTATTTCATTACCGCTGCTCTCAAAATGGTGAGGAAACCGGCATGTCCTAGAATCAAAAATTCGAACACATGTGAGTTCTACCAATCCGCGCTGGGCCGCATGGTGGACTATAGCCCATTCCCTCTCATAGACAGGAGGCCGTGTCCCAGCAGTGGGAACATTATATGATGATGATGATGAGGATAATTAGTCTATAACGCTACCACTACTGAGACACAGGCCTCCTCTCTATGAGAGGAAGTAGACCATTAATCATCACGCGAGCCCAGTGCTGGTGGATGTCATGCTAGTTTCCTCACGTCACATCACCGAAGTAGTGAAAGCAATGATGATGAAATTAATTGCACATAGATAGGTTCACCCACGCCCTATAACCCGTGAATAGGAGCCGATGCCACTGCTCTTTAGTTAAGAAAACAGCTCAATTATAAATCAGACGGATTGACAACGACCTCCTTTTGAAATCTGTACAAAATATCGTGAAATACGCCACGGACGAAAGGCGAAACTCCTTAATAATTTATCGAAAATCGGAATTTTACATAATCCCAGAGCTTTCCTGTTCAGAACGTGGAACAACTCCGAAACGAGCACAAAAAGCTTCCATTTTGAAAACACTAAATTACGTTTTCCAATAATATATTCTGATAAACGTCTTAGCGACGCTGAGTGATACTTTAGACGGTCCATTTATCAATAAAAAGTGCTGGGATTTAGGCAAACTTAAAAGGGAAGGGCCTTTAACATGATAAGAGCTGACTGGTCTATAATGGCCTTTTTGTTGGTGACCGCTACGATTAAATCGCGCAACTTTTCAGCACAAATTGCGTTTGGTTCTGTTGTATGGGTGGATTTTTCCGGCTGAGTGTGTATTGGTTGGTTTTCTACTCATGGACGTTTACTTTGTTAGATTACAATACACTAATATAATATTCATGTAAACGAAAGGTTTTTTTAAGTGATTTAGATTTATTAAAAACTTTATGTTTAACCCCCGACGCAGAAACGACGGGTGTGATAAGTTTGTCAATATCAACTTGCACGTGCACTTGTTGGTATCTTCTTTTATTCATTCGTTTTTTATTTATATGCATTAAAACTGACCTCGGTGTGGCCATCGACGACACCGTTAAAGTGGCAAAGTATTGGAAAAATAACATACCATCACACTGTAATATGAAGGATTAGGCAGATTGTCATAAAACAGTCACAAATCCAGGCTATGTGGCTGCTACTGAGAAATACTGGATGGAAAATCCCAATAACACTTTTGCTCAACCTGGGAATCGAACCAAGGATCTCATACTCGGTAGTCGTGCTAGCGACCACTAGAAAGAAAGAAAGAAAAAGTATTTATTAATCTCACACAGGACATAATAGAAACAAAAATATAGAATTAGGTTTGACACAATTTTTTTTACTAAGTAAACATGAGAAACATAACGAACTATTAAATTTGATTAGTCCTGTGCAAGGTCAAAAGGCTCCTATCTCAGCAAGGTGCTGTGACATTAAAAAAAAAAGTCACAGCGCTGGTATTCTGATAGGACCCAAAGTAGCGTGTATAAATATGCTTATGCTCGCCGGTTTGCCCGCGTGAAGGCCGGTAACTGTCCCAAGGAATCATACCACCGGGATAAAAAGTTCCCATACATTATTCCAGGTTATAAACTATCTATGTACCAAATTTCATCCAAATCCGTTCAGTAGATTTTGCTCAAAAGAGTAACAAACATCCATCCATTCATCCATCCCCACAAACTTTCGCATCTATTATATTAGTAAGAAGTAAGAGATTTGCATATAAAAGGAAGAAGAAGTGATAATTAGTTCTTATTAATTACTTCTTGTTAACTAAACAAAACATCAATCGACATATTCAACTTAACCTCCTTTAATTTCCCCCATACGACAAGCTATTCCTTGCTAATTACCAGGCCTTTGTTCGTAAATCTCCGAAGTTACGTCACAAACAAGATCAGTGCAGAAGAACCGTTCCATAAACCAAGCCAGGAGAAGGTATGGGGAACTCATGGTACATTAAGGATGATGACTGACAAAAAAAATATGATTCTGTTTAGTCCGTCAGTTAGAGTATCGAAAAATATTGAATACGTGTTTTTTGTTTTATCAAATTAATAATAATTAACGAAGATAATACGTGTCAAAGATCATGAGTGGGGGCTTGTGTCGTCACATTTGAGTTAAAAAATGTACTCAAGTGTGACATCACACGAGTTTGCGACGCACTGTATCGTCTTCATTTTTTGTTTACGTTAAAAAAGAAAAAATATGTGTCCAATATTTTTTGGAAATCTATCTGACGGACTAATTAGTAGATTTTGTCATCTACGTTAGTACACTTGTCACATCACACCACGCCTGCAATTCCCAAAGGGTTAGGCAGAGGTGTGCCTAAGAGTGCACCCACATTTCGCAAGTTACGTTTTAAGTTCCATGTAATATGCTTACGCTTAAATTGCTGATGAATGGAAGACGATAATGTTGGAATGTTTGTGGTTCTGCGAGAAGACCGAATAAAAGGATTAGGTATTTAATTTTGTGTTAATGGTTTTAAATACTGTACTAAATAAATAAATAATAGTAATAGGGGGAGTCTTTTACCATAAAAAAATCCAGACCCTGTGACTGCTAATTTGTGATGGAAAAAACCAACAAAATTTGGCCCGATCCCCGAATCGAACCCAGGACCTCGCGCTCAGCAGTTGCGATTGCGATCACTGGACCAAGGAGAGTCTCCATATTATGAGGTTTCTATGTATTGTGTGCGTGCGTTTTCGATCATTGTAAGACGCTAACTACAACCTTCTGTGCCCATTCATCTTGTGGTTCTATATCTCCGTGTCAATAAAGCGCTCAATTCTCCATTATTTGACAAGTCACCGCACTTGTTTGGCGTATATATCTTCAAACATGACTGTTTGACGAGGAACCCACTTTGACAATGTAAAATAGAAGGTGTGTGAAATGTGTTTCGTGTTTGAGTTTCTGAGTAATATTCTGGAGTTTTATTCTGTGTCGCCGGGAATTCTGGCAGCATAAGTCGGAAATGATACGTACTTTTGAGATGAAGCAGAATACAACAGATGTAATTTTCATTTTATTTCATTTTTGTAAGTTGTGCCATTTTGCCAAATTGGTAGGGCAATTGGTAGGGTGTATTGCAAGGGTGCAAATTCCTTTTTATAATCCAGGATATAAGGAATATTGGCGTGCAAAGAATAAAGGCTACGCAATCTGAGGACCGCACTTAGAGCTCATGTACATTCGAAAAGATTGTCTCAAAAGTTAAATATCGTTCAAATTGATATAAATGGCAATCACAGCATATCTTTTTATTAATATTGTTTCACATACCTACTTCATTGATGAACGCTTCTGAAATCAGGCAGACTCCATTATGGCGATTTTCTTTGTTCCATGAATTCAGTGTAATGATTACACATTGCATGCATAACACACCAGCGTAAAAAAAATCGCAGGTAGCAAAAACCATATCGCACACTTTGTAGCAATGGATTACAAGTTTCCTTCAATATATGTAGATTGAATAAAAATAACGCAATCGGAGTGCCAATTCTGTATTATGTTTGAAAAAACATTCATCAATTTCCCTTATTTTCAAACTGGTTTTTCTCAGAATCGAAACTCAAATCTCCCATTCGAAGACAGTCCTCAAAATCCATCACAAGAACTTTCAGCAGAAATAATTAAGAAGAATCGTCGAGTTCTGAACGCGCCTCTCCACTGGAGGGGTTTAAACTTGAGAACGGAAACAAGAGATATGAAAGTAGAAATAAAATGCGACCGGCTTTTGTTTCGACGAAGGCTTTTATTGATTTATTGACAGTTCGAAAATGGTTTTTAAAGATGGTGGCAATCGGCTTTTGTTAGTATATTGTTACGAGCTAGTAAAGAGTTTTTAAAGAAAGCGATTACATAACTTTGTAACAAGAATTGAAGGAAGCACAGCGAGGGCATAGACAAAGTAACAACCTATTGGTGATAGCGCTGATGTAAAAGCCGAAATTTAATAATGGATTAGCTACCGACAAGGTGTGTGGACCTAAGACAATGCTCAATGCTCACTCATCACCTGGCTAGACTTTTACAAACTATTTTGGGGTCGGCTTCCACTCTAACTGGATGCAAATGAATTCTAGTATTTTACATAGCAAACACTAGCGAATATCTGTCTGACCTTCACAATCCAGCACTATATCAATATCAGATTTTCGGGACTCTTATAAGACTATAACCGTTTAATTGTTCAGTTCGAAGAACCTTCCCAGTATAAATCAGTACCAAAAAAAACTCGATCTCTAAGTGGAAACCTCTGTAAAAACACCTCCGTGGAGGAAATCAAATAAATTAACAAAGAAGAAAGTTAAAAAAAAACTCGATATCGGTAAAACGGCAAGGAACGGGAAAATATCACCTGACCTTATTTCGAAATCGGTTCAAGACCAAAGTTCTTAATTTACACAATCGTTTAACGCTAGGTAGACAAGGCTGATTTAATTTCACCCTTTTAGGGTCTTACTTGAGTCTTTTTGCACTAATTACTTTGGACTGAAGTAATAATTATGCCTAAAATAAAAGTATTCATACTGAACATCATCACTTGCATAGTTTTTTCCCAACATGGTCCTTCGAGCCGGATTGAACTGTGTTATTCGTACTCTGAACATGGTCTATCTATATCTAATTTATCAAGATCTCTTTAGCCGTTTATTCTTATTTCATAAAAGAAGCCTTAAAAACTTTCAGCTTAACATATTAGCTGGGTATAATCCGAATCATTCTACACGACCTGCTTAGCATTTTTCTTTATCGTGTGTGGCCTCTAACTTGCCTTTACATGCCATCGAGAAATGTCTCTCAGGCATGCTGGTTTCCACACGATCTTTTCCTTCACCGAAGCAAATCATCTGGGGTTGACTTCCAGTTTTACCGGATGCAGGTGAATACCAGTAAATTACTTGGAGCGTCTGCCTATCTGACTTCCACAACCCAGTTAGTACTGGGTAATACGATAGCTGGTAAGACTAGTTGTCTGACATTCGGTCCACCTGTTACGACGGTCAAAGATCTACAAATGACAGCGGGGCCAGCGGCTTAACGTGCTTTCCGAGGCATGGAGGAAACTCGGTCACCCATCCTCAGACCGACCTTGGCAAATGCAGCTTAGCCACGAGCTCCTCGATTCAAATTCAATAGAAAACCAAAACTAATTCTACTACTAAACCAACCAATCGATACTACCTGACCTTATAAGTACAAATAAACGTACTAAACCAAATACAATTCCCCCAATCATAATGCCATAATGTATCCGTTTTTAGACCGCATTCCTAATACCGACCGGCGGGGTAATAATTAAACAGGCAGTGGGACTAGTTACATAAATAAGTAATGGCCGCGATAGGCTTTTGTTTAGCTTCGCCACTGGAGATTTGTTGGTGTCTGCTGGTATTAATGATTCAAATATCGGAGAAGGTTTGTATAGGCGAGACGACAAAAAATCGAATTAGTCCGTCAGTTAGATAATCAAAAAATATTTGACCCGTGTTTTTTCTTTTGTTACGTAAACCAAAGTTGACGAAGAGATGACGCTTTTGAAATTCTCAATACGTCACGCCTAGGTATAATTTTTAACTAGTTCTGACGTCACGAGCCCCCTCTCCCGAGTTTTGATGCGTTTTATCTTTGTCAATATTCATTTATTTACAAAAACAAAAAATACGTGTCCATTATTTTCCAATACTCTAGGTGACGGACTAAATAGATTTGCAATTTTTTGATAGTGTCGTCATGCCTATTGGATGGTGGGATAAGACAATGGATAAGAAGCTGGGTGTTTAGTGTTTTGGAATGTATGTTAACGGTAGTATGTATTAATAGATTCGTCCCAAAAATCGTAATACAATACAAAAAAAATAAAAATTGAATTGTCTGTTTGAAATTTCGAAATAACAGATTTTTACTGAATGCATACAAAAAAGAAACTGTCTGTGTCTGTCTGTTTGTTCCGGCTAATCTCCAAAACGGCTGGACCGATTTTGACGGGACTTTTACTGGCAGATATTTTTTTTTAGAAAGATAAAAGAGAAAGATTTTGTACAGAACCCTAATCGGTTCTGAACAACATCCGATTCAAATAGGGACATATTTTTTTTAACGCGGTAGTAATGTTTAAAATTGATTCATTTGATGACATTGGTACTGGTTTAGCAATAGGCTCGTCCCCTATTTCATGGAACTTAAACTTAACCGGAGAAATGTTGGTGATTAGGTACACCTCTGCCCATTCCTTCGAAGATTACAGGCGCGATGTTACGTTCTGGTTTGATTTATTATTATTAGAATTAGTTCGTTTGTACGAGCATGTTTTTGATGCAGTCCTTTTTATTTTTTTCAGTTTTTCATTAATTCCAATTGCTTTCTTACAGTTGCATTTGATACGTAGATTTCATGTTACTTCTTATGTTGTTACTTGTTATGTTGTTGTTGTTATGTTGTTCTTATGTTGTTTCGTTCCGTACCCGAAGGAGACCTGTCAGCGGGCTGTATCGGTAACAGGTTGACACTTTAAATTTTCACAGAATGTGTTTTCTTTTACCGCTTTAACAACAAATAATAATTTAAAAATTAAAGTGGGCTACTATGATGCTACGGAACCCTTCATGCGCGAGTCCAACACGCACTTGGCCAGTTTTCTATCTCAATAAATAATACTGCAGCGATAAAAATTTTGTAATACTAAAAGTAAATATTCTGAAATACGGCAATCCTGCTTACAACAGAATTCCGATTCGGATGCTAGATAAATGTTTGGGCATCGAAGGCGTATATCTGAGCCTCCTCTGAGCGCATAAAATGTAAACAAAGAAGGTCTAATTCGTTGCCTTGTTGTTTCTGGTTTATTCCCGTTGACCCCACCGCCTGTGGCCCCACTGGTGTATTTTTGAGTAATATTTTATTACTCAAAAAATACGGTGGGGCCAACGGGAACAATTTTTTTTTTATCTCACTGTGTGGTGGGGCCAACGGGAATACCCCGTTTTCTCGAACGCAAGCGCAACTGCCGCGATAGTTTCTAACGTCGATCAATTTGTCAGTAGCACCCTGAAGCCTGCTGACTGTCTCGTTGGTCTAGTGATCGCAATTTTTAGGGTTCTGTACCCAAAGGGTAAAAACGGAACCCTATTACTAAGACTCCACTGTCCGTCTGTCTGGCTGTCGCCAATCTGTATCTCATGAACCGTGATAGTTAGACAGATGAAATTTTCACAGATGATGTATTTCTGTTGCCGCTATAAGAACAAATAATTAAAAAATATAAATAAAATATATACAATAGTACGGAGCCCTTCATACGCGAGTTCGACTCGCACTTGGCCGGTTTTTTTTGGGTTCTATAAACGCATGTTCTATCGCCGATGAGAAGAAGAAAGAAGAAGAAGCCGATTAATAATTATTTTGTAAATTATTTCGTAAACTACTTGTCCTTCTGTTTTCTCTTGTTTTATGCTCTTAGGGAGTTGTTTGGAGAACAACACTGGTAAGTTTTCCTCGGAATAGTTTAGTTACAAGTGTTGGGAATTCCTTTGCCGCTCCGAACCCGTAATTTAGTAATGTCCGTTTGAAAGGAGCGTGTTTAGTGATAATACAATATTGGCTGGAAGATAGGCTCGCCCCCTTAGGCCCCTTTCTCACTGTGTCATGACGACAGATGATCGTGTAGTTTTAAGTGTCGTGCCTTGTGTATTTAAATGGAGGTGTTCACATATAGGACGACGCGAGTACTGTCGTCCATGAGTTTTGCCACCTAAAAACTAATAACCAACGATAAATTAATCGTTACGATATAGTGGGAACGAGGCCTTACAAATAAAATGAAATGTGAGTGCACTAATGGGTACAACTCTGCCTAACCATTTGGAGGAATACACGGGTGATATTATGTGCTGTGCTGTGTGTGTGTACAGTGTATTTTTTTTTCTTTACTCGTTTTTTAAATAAACTTTATCCCACTCTACGTAGTTTCTCCTGTATCGTGGGTTCGTTTACACACATTTACCCTCACACACACTAACAGCCAGACCCGGAACAACTATCTGTAGGCCATACAAATATTTGTTCCGTGCGGAAATCGATCCCGGGACACGCAGCGCAGTAGCCAATCGCTTCAACGTGGCAATGCTGCCAAACTTCTGGGCACGTTCCCGGAAGACAGCGATGCGGAGGAGTACCTTGACGCCTAAGTGTACTTGTCATCGCTGTAAACATAATATGTAGGCCTTTAAGTCTTCATTTTTAGGGATCCGTACCTAAAGGGTAAAAACGGGACCCTATTAATAAGACTCCGCTGTCCGTCTGTCTGTCTGTCACTAGGCTGTATCTCATGAACCGTGCGAGCTAGACAGTTGAAATGTTCACAGATGATGTAATTCTGTTGCCACTATAACAACAAATACTACACCGCCTCGCCGAGCACCTTACGGGGACGGGGCCGGACCTTGCGGAACACCAGTTTGGTTTCAGCAAGGGGCGCTCTACGGTGGACGCCATCATGCGCGTGAGAGCCCTCACGACGGGGGATGCGGTGTCCCGGGGTGGGGTTGTCTTGGTGGTGTCTCTCGACATCGCCAACGCCTTCAGCTCCATGCCCTCGAGCTGCATAAGGGAGGCACTCCGGTATCACCGGGTGCCGACCTACCTCCGTCGTGTGGTCGAGGACTACCTGACGGACAGAGCCGTCATCTACCCCGGTTGCAGCGGAGAATGGAACCGGCGAGAGATGTCGTGCGGTGTTCCGCAGGGATCGGTTATAGGCCCGTCCTTGTGGAACATCGGTTACGACTGGGTGCTGCGCGCCGACCTCCCTAGCGGCGTCAGCGTTGTCTGCTATGCAGACGACACGCTGGTGCTGGCACACCCAGGTCGCACGAGGCGGCGGCCGAAATAATGACACGCGGGGTTGCGATAGTCGTTGAGAGGATCCGGCAACTGGGTCTCGAGGTGGCATTGCACAAGTCCGAGGCCATGTGCTTTCATGGGCCTCGGAATGCGCCAGCTCCGGGAACAGCAGTGACGGCGGGAGGGGTATACATCGGCTTCGAGTTGACGTTGAAGTACCTAGGTCTCGCCCTCGACAGCCGGTGGAACTTCGCGGAGAATTTCCCACGTTTGGCCCTCAAACTGGAGCGGACAGGGGCTGCCTTCAGGCGGCTCCTGCCCAACCTCGGGGGGCCAAACGCCTCCTGCCGGAGGCTCTACGCGGGAGTCGTACGGTCGGTCCATGGCCCTTTACGGGGCCCCGGTGTGGGCGCGTTCATTGAGGCAGCGAGCTGCCAACCATTTGAACGCGCCCCAAAAGGTGGTGGCCCTAAGGCTGATCCGGGGGTACCGCACGATCTCCCGCGAGGCGGCGAGCCTCCTTGCCGGATTGCTGCCATGGGATCTGGAGGCGATAGTCCTCGCGCGCCTACACGAGTGGCGCGCGGAGGCGCTACGCCGGGGGGAAACTCCGCTGCCGCGGCAAATTGTCGCTCAGCGGACGGACTTGCGGCGGGATCTCATGGCGACATGGAGAGAGCGACAACCCCGTGCAGGGCACGCCACGTTAGTGGCGGTACACGCGGACACGGATGTTTCGGTAAGTTCCTGCACCGAATCGGGCGGGAGGAGACGCCCGGGTGTTTCCATTGTGAGGATCGACCGGAGGACACGGTGGAGCACACGGTGGAGGTGTGCCCTGCTTGGGTGGAGCACCGCCGTGTCCTCGAGGTGGCGTTCGGCGGCGGCGACCTCTCGCTTCCGGCCCTGGTTCGTGCCATGGTCCGGAGCGAGACGGAATGGGACGCCGTCACCTCCTTCTGCGAAGCAGTCATGCTAGCGAAGGAGGTGGCGGAACGTGAGAGGGAGATATCCTCACGTCGGCCGCCGCAGGAGACGCCCCGGGCGTCGGGGGCCACGTGGTGGCTTTCGGCCACCGTAGGCGCGGGCCTGTGGACGGGGAGCTATGGGCTAGCTCGCCGTCCGTCCGTCTCATGATGACAGGCCGTGTCGACGGCGCGTTCGTGTTCCACGCGCGCCTCAAAGAGAGTCAGCAATAGGGAAGGGGTCCGCAAGGGCCGAAGCCTGCCGGGGCTGCGGGACTATTCGAAAGAGACACCGTGGCCCCGGAACACAAAGGGCGATGAAGGAACATGGATGGGTTTTAGTCAGTAAAAGTCTGACACTCCCTCCTGCTCCGCCCAGAGCGGGAAAAGTCATTTGATGACTTCCCATACTAAAAAAAAAAAAAAAGGGGGCTCCCATGCAACAAACGTGATTTTTTTCCGTTCCGTTTTGTCTTGTGTTGTATAGATAATGGTACGAAACCCTTCGTGCGCGAGTCCGACTCACACTTGGCAGGTGTTTAATTATTATTTAAGATCTATTTTAAGTTTGTATGTAAGGAAAAATTCAAGAATGTCTTAATGAATCTTATTCTATGAGTAATTTGTAATAATCGTATCAGATCAAATTAAGAATATTGTCTAAAATAGGTATCATCGTTTGAGAGCGACATACCAGAGCCAGTTCGTAGTACAAGCCTTAGCGCTATTCATGGAAATTTTGCGATTCCGCCGCGTTATTGGAATAGTTTGACGGCTGTACATAATATACAGTATATAGATGACTTGATGCTGGTGGCGTGGACATAATACATAGATATGTTAAATAATCTGGGAAGGATTATTATTGTAACATGTGGTAATGATGTACCTACTATTTTAACTTGTAACGTACCTGTCGTGAAATTATTAAAAAAAGGACACGATAGAGTTGCAATGAGCTTAGTATTTAATATGCATTCGAAAAGAAGCGAAAATAATGTCATGTTCCCGCTATACGGGACTTCATCATGGTATTATCTCTTGTTTGGGTATATAACCTTCTCGTTACGGGAGTGTTTTTCGTTCCACAAGAAAAAGGAAAAGCACACGAGATAGCCGTGCATTCGATCTGCGATAACGATATTGAAATAAATAAATGTCGCTGGACATTACACACAGCGCCATCTTGTGCCAAACTAAACAACAAAGCTTGTGTCGTGGACACCAGAAGTTGATATACTACATAGATACTTTTTATTTGTAAATACATACTTATTATACATATAAACATCCATGACTCGGAAACAAATGTCCATGCTCATCACACAAACATTTGCTCTTACCGGGACCCTAAGAACGTAAGGCAGCCTCACTAACGCTGCGCCATTCGGGTCGTCAAAAAGACTAAAGTAGCTTATAGCCGCGGCTTCGCCCGCGAGTAGTTCGGGAATCGCCCACGGGATCGTACTTCCGGGATAAAAAGTAGCCCACGTGCTATTCCAGACTAAACTCTGTCTCTGTGCCTTTCAGCCAGAGCCGTTCAGCCGGTCTAGCGTTATTGAGTAACATACATCCATCCATCTAAACTTTCGCATTCATAATAGTAAGTAAGAAGTAAGATGAATTAGATTTAAATAAATTAAAGAAAATCCTTTACCTTTATCCCTGAAGCGCAAACTCATCGACATGTGCATTCTGCCCATTCTAACCTATGGTGCTCAAACTTGGTCCTTGACGGAAGCGCAGAAGTCCAAACTCAAGGTTTGCCAAAGGGCGATGGAGCGTAGCGTGTTAGGAATTAAGCTCAACGACAGAATTCGTAATACCACAATACGCTCCAAAACTGGAATCGCTAATGTGGGGAACAAGACTGCTGGAATCATTCCCCCTGCGTCGAGTCCCTTTACGTCGACTCATGATTTTTCTTGGTTTTGATGAACTGTCTTTTGTTTCGCCTCGACATAGCTGTCACAGAGTACAGTCACATTAAAAACGAAATACAGCTTTTTAATTATTAAAGTTATTTTGCTCATCCGGTGATCCGTATTTTAAATACTTAATACATTGATAACCCACCAAAAAGTACCAGGCTAGCATAAGTTCAAGGAGTTGTGTATTTTATTTTCCGGTTATCTGAGTAGGTGAGTAGGTGTCACAGTTAACTTGTGTTTGAAATACCATAGTCAATTCCTGCTTGCCTAGTAGTTTTGTTGGCTGGATCGCTGCACGAATAGACTTGTTCAATAAAAAAATACATCATTTTTTAAATGTAATTTAAATCTTTATCATAAATTATATTAATGATAGAAGCGAAAAACCCTTAATTCTTTTTATTTTAATTATTATAGTCAATTTAGAAGTGGGAGCGGGCCATGTCTGTAGAATGCATCCAAACCGATGGGCCAGAGTGTCGTAATGGTCTAATTGAAATAAATTATTTGAGTTTGAGTTTGAGAGTCGTCACGCAGCGGGTGCCAGAAGACGGGCGTCGTCGCCGGAGGCGTTTATGAGAGACTGGCCAGAGAAAATTTCACGGAGAGAAGAGCGGAAGGCTATGGGGAGGTCTTTGCCCAGCAGTGGGACAATATAGGCTAAGTAAAAAAAAAAACTGTGTAATCATCCGAAAATGCTTTCACATACTACAGTCAAAAACGTATAAGCGTGGACGAAGCAAAACGAGGATCTAGGAATCGTAGTAGGCGACGTTTTGTAGTTTCTGTCAGACTTGACCTGCCAACTTTGCTGGGGTGGGCTTCCATTCCAACCCGATGCAGCTGAATACCAGTATTTTACATGAAGCGACTGCCTATCTGACCTCCACAACCCGGTTAGTGCTGGGTGATAAGAAACCCCTTGATAAGACTGGTTACCAGGATTTCGGGCCGCTGACTCCTTGCAACAACTGACAAAGTTGTGCAAATGACAACCGGGACCAACGGCTTAGTGCTTTCCGAGGCACGGAGGAAACTCAGAATGTCGTGGGTGGTCACTCATCCACGAACCAACCAAGGCTATCGCGGTTCAACCTAAAAATCAACCCGAGCGGCAGTTATTCTTTAGCCACGATCTTCTCTTTGTATACCTGAATGTATGATAGCAAAAACTCCGTAAACAAAAACAATAACACATCTACCGTAACAATTTCATACTACCACTAATATTGTAAATACGAAAGTAAGTTTGTTTGTTACCTTTTCAAGCCTAAACCACTGAACCGATCATCCTGAAATTTTGCATATTTACGTAGTCAGGTGTACAGAAACGGACATAGGGCTTTCAGGGGACTACAGGCGCTAAACGCGAGTTTTATAATGCAAAAAAGCATATTATGATTCACTGCAATAAACAAAACCAGAAAAAAATATGATATTCTTCAGGATATATTATGCTAGTATGATAGTGTTTTGAAAATATAATACAACAAATTTTACTCGATTAAAAAATCACGAACTTATCTCTAAAAATTTCTTTTTACGAGTAAATACCATACTCAAATACATGCGATAAGTCTGATTTTTTGGCAAATAATTCTACAAGCAACATATTAGCATGATAATGTTTTATTTTTT
Source organism: Xestia rhomboidea (assembly GCA_963853795.1). Taxonomy (NCBI): domain Eukaryota; kingdom Metazoa; phylum Arthropoda; class Insecta; order Lepidoptera; family Noctuidae; genus Xestia; species Xestia rhomboidea. The sequence goes on from OY970776.1 coordinate 16,563,871, forward strand.
TAGTCCAATCAATGGATTTTTTGTAAATCGCAAAAAAACCACTCATTTCGCACTATTCGGCCCGCAGTGACTGACGTAACAACCACTTTGTAGTGCAAGCTGATTAGAACTTTATTCTAACAGTATTTCAAACGAAGTTCGAACCACCACAAATAGAGTTGCTAATTTAGCTCCTGTAGTCGCCTTCATCCCGAAAAAAAGTACTGTTCCCGAGGAAAACAACAATAACGTTCTCATGATAATAGATGGTGCCACGTGTCTTTCGAATCGTGATTGAATTATATTATTAAAGAAACTTTAGTAGTGTGTTAAGATTTAAATTGTCAAATTCTAAAATAATGCGAGAAGCTAGTTTAATATAAATACTCCACACAAATGACACACTCTAAGTTCCCCGTATCATCCATTTATTTCATCCACCCCGGTAGCGCTGACAATGTTATACCAACATAATGTCGATGATTTATTTGACGGTGACGGAAGACTATAGGCACTTCGTGTTACAGGTAAGGTATTATTGACTAATGTGGCTGAGATTGGCGTTTATTTATTGATTATAAACATAACATCACGCCTGTAATTCCTGAAAGGTTAGGTAGAAGTGTACCTAATAGTACACCCACATTTCGCCAGTTATGTTTAAGTCTAAAGAATAATAAGTATGTATTTACTAACAAAAAAGTATCTATGTAGTATATCAACTATCTGGTGTCCACGACACAAGGCTCGTTGCTTAGTGTGGCACAAGATGGCGCTGTGTGTAGTGTCCAGCGATATTTTTTTTATTTTAAAAGGGGGCGAGCCTATTGCCATCAACCGGGCACAAATCCAGGCACCGTAGTTTATACTGAGAAATTCCTGACGGAAAAACCCAATATTCCTTTGCCCGACCTTGGGAATCGAACCTAGGACCGCTCAGCACTTATTTTTGTGGTTATTATAAGGTCGGTGGTTAATTGACTTCTAAAAGCAATGTTAATGATTTAAATTGTAATTGTCATCATCATCATCATCATTTCAGCCGAAAGAAGTCCACTGCTGGACATAGGCCTTCCCCAAGTGTCGCCACATTGACCGGTCCCGTGCGACTCGCATCCAGCGGATTCCCGCAACCTTCACCAGGTCATCGGTCCACCTAGTGGAAGGCCTTCCAACGCAACGTCTTCCGGTTCGCGGTCGCCACTCCAGAACTTTTCGGCCCCATCGGCCATCCGTTCTGCGAGCAATGTCCTGCCCACTGCCACTTAAGTTTGGCAATTCTTCGGGCTACGTCGGTAACCTTGGTTCTCTTGCGGATGTCTTCGTTTCTGATTCGATCGCGCAAGGAAACTCCGGGCATAGGTAGCCCTCTCCATTGCACTTATTTAAATTGTATTCGTAATTATGTCATTATAGTTGCGTTCACAATTCAGTAATTTGTGGACGATTATTTAATGGCCATTTAATCTTGTGGTCAATAATTTTATTATTTAATTTTTTGACTGCCTCCTCGGTCTGGTGATTGCCAGATTTTCTGCTGAACATGAGGTCCTGGATTCGATTCCCAGATCAGAAAATTGGGTATTCCCTTGAGAAATTTCTCAGTAACAGCTCGAAGTAAGGATTCCGATCCGGTTGATGGTAAAGGCTCGACCCCAAGAAGTCACGTAACGCCATTCTTAAATAAGCACTCTATCCTCAAGATGAAGTCGCGGCGTAAGTTGCACTTGGCATGCATGCTTTTTGGGGTTATAAAATACAGGCAGCCGACCTACCTATACAATAAACTGAGCTGTAGCTGTAGGCTTAGCCAAGTTGACAATCTACAATCGTTAACGCTAATAGAAAACTAACCAAATGTATGGGAATGACATCTATCATCGTTAAGTCACGTGGTCAAAACAAACGAATGGAAATTTTAAAGTTTAGTCAAAACTGTAAGATGGCTACGATTTATATGGGATGTTGGGATCACGATTGTAGAAACGAATACATTTCATTCTATCATCTTGATCGATGTAAACTTGTCTACGAAAGTTTATATTCGTTTGTTTTGACCACGTGACTTAACGTTTACGATTGTAGAAAGAGAATCGATACGAATCGTTTGTAACTTGGCTAGGCCTGCTGGATCGCTAGCAGAAGAGAATGCGCGACTAGGCAGTGCTCGCAGCAACTCTCCACTCAATCGCACAAGACAGCTGCTTTCTGGGGAAGTATTAGATACGCCGCATCCAAATGCTGGAACAATATTCCCCCACCGATAAGAAATCTTAAATGTCTTGGTACCTTCAGAGTTCGACTGCGGCAGTTTCTTATTGAATCCCAATAAAAACTGGGTATTATTGTTTCGAACACGTCCATTATATAACTAGCTATTGTTTTCTTCCCGAGTCAACCTGTCCATCTGTAGCGTAACTCGTGGTCACAAACCTGTGAACAAGGGGGTACTTAGTAATTGCAATGTTTGTGGATCTTTTTGTTGGCCAATAATTTTAATTATAATACCTTCGCATGAACCCATATTTATCTATTGTAAACATATTTAGTCTAGTCAAATCGTTTATCCTTATTCACACCTACGCTACTACCATATTAGTATTATAAGATTATTCATTTATATATATGCACTATACATATTATAATAATTTAACTTATTAAGTACCCAAGTATTAAAACACACATCAACGAGCAAGAACGTTTCCAACACAGCAAGTAAACTTACTGTAAAATACTTAATTTAAGTTGTATACTTACATAATTTCACCCCGCGCATGAATAACACTTTATCACAAAACCAATTTATCTCGTCTGCTCGACGTCCGTGTGTCACTACAGGGATCCAGCAGAATATCAGCGTCAGGTGCATGCCTGACACATGCTGAGCTGGACTCCCATTTGGTGCAACCTTGAGACGCACACCGCACTTTGTATATGATCGTTATTTTATTTGAAGTATGTCATAATGTTACCGTACTTATTTCGTAAATATGTTCTTCTTTTTGTATGTTGGCATCTTGTTTTTTATCATGTATCATTTAATTGTACTTCTGTGTGTTGTGCTGTGTCTTTTGTGTGCACTAAATAAATGGTTTATCTATCTATCTATCTACCCCTAACTACATGGGACAGGACATAAAACAGAACTACGTGAAATATTTATCTATTTATTATATTTAGTCTAGCATAAGCCATTAACACTAAATTAAATAATCCTTTTACTCGGTCTTCTCACAGAACCACAAACATTCTAACATTTTCGTATTCCATTCATTAGCAAACAAGTCCAATCAAGGCCGAAGCCTGCCGGGGCTGCGGGACTATTCGAAAGAGATACCGTGGCCCCGGAACACAAAGGGCAATGAAGGAACATGGATGGGTTTTAGTCGGTAAAAGTCTGACACTCCCTCCTGCTCCGCCCAGAGCGGGAGGAGTTATTTGACGATTTCCTATCCGAAAAAAAAAAGGGTTGGTCTCCATGAGCGTGTGTACGATAGGTACACTTTCTGCCTGACCTTACTTCCGGGCAATGTAGCCGTGATAGTATTTTATATCAATCATCATCATCATCAGCCTATTAGTGTTCCCACTGCTGGGACACAGGCCTCCTCTCTATGAGAGGGAATGGGCTATAATCCACCACGCGGGCCCAGTGCGGATTGGTAGATGTCGCATGTCTTCGAATTTTTATATCAATACAAAACCTAAAAGGCCAAAAACAAGGAATACAATTAATAATTATTCCTCTAATTGCAAACGCTCATTTGTAATAATGAATGAAGAATAAACAAATGAGAAGTACTAACATCTGAAAACACTTAGTACTTCGTAGCCTACATAATAAGTATGTTTGTTTGTAGAGCAATAGAAAAGTAGTACGTAACTAGGGTTACCATACGTTGTGATTTGTCCGGACATGTCCCGGATTTTGAATCCCCGTCTGACATGGTCCAGCCTGTCAGTTGTCGAGTCTTTTCTGTCAAAGGTTCAATTAAGCCGGTGTGGGCAAATTGTGACTCTGGAAAACGGACTTTAGATAGTGTTTACTGAAATATCTGTCAAAGTCTTGACACTCGTCTACTTTGACTGGTATTTGTGGAGATTCTTTAGTGACTCTGCCCTGGAGTGTGTTTGTGGTGTTGCCCCACAAACGATGGGACACTTGATATCGTATCCTGCCTGTCCCTGACAAGAGCTGATGGACGCTACTATAAGAGCCAAACTCGACGCCAAAGTTTGGACTGCCTGAATTGAAATTGTCATCGATACGCTAAGAAAAAGACCGTACTTTGACAGATATTTCAGTCCGTATTGGGTCCGCTTGACAGCAATGTTGCAGTTTGCGGACCAGCTGCAAATACAATACAGTGAAAAATACTTCAGTACATTATCTGTTAATGTTTGGTGACCGCAGTACATTAAAGGGGTGTTTTTTTTTCGAATTTCTGAACAACGAAATAGGCAGTCTTTTTTTAATGTCCGGTTTTTTATCGAGACTTTTGAAATTTTGGCATGGCAACCCTACACGTAACGTACTCATGGGTACAAAGCGTTGGCACGTTGCCAACTCGCCGCTACCTGGGTTATAACAGCTCGTACTCATATCTTTACGCCTTTTTTTCTTACAGGGTGAGCAGAATAAGTTGTCTTTAATTATGAGAAGAACGTGTTTTTGTAGAGTAACTTTGCTATTCTACAGCGGAGAGGGCAATTTTTCCGAGAGAATGTTTTTTCACGACGGAAAATCTGTTAAAGTCATATCACGTTCCATGTGGCTTCCACCATTTCTGAACTGCATTAGATATATCATCATCTGCCTAGCCTTTTCCCAACTATGTTGAGGTCGGCCTCCAGTCTAATCGGATGCAACTGAATACCAGTATTTTACATAGAGCGACTGCCTATCTGACCTCCACAACCCAGTTAGTACTGGGTAATACGATACCTCTTGGTAAGACCGGTTGTCAGACTTTTTGGGCCACTGATTTACTGTAACGACTGTCAAAGATCTAACCTGAAGTAATCTCTACTTGAAAGTATAAAAATATGTAGTTCTTTCGCTATGAAAATGTATAGCAACTATTGTTTGTTCTTTTCGGGCTATTTCAGAGTTCATCACATGATAAAATTATTCACATCACCATCATTATTTCAGCCGAAAGACGTACACTGCTGGACATAGGCCGCCCCCAAGTGTCGCCACAAATTGTTCACATTAACATCTATTTGAGTATCTTGAATGACAGCTCCAACTCCATGAAACTTTTCCTATCAATTCAAAGTATTTATTGTAGAGATTTACTCCCGAAAATCAAAGATAAACATCCTCACACAGAACACTATAACCACTAACCCAAATAGTAATTGGTGTTACGCCAAAGTAATTTAATTCCCTTATCGGCCGCTGTTATCAGTAGCTTATCCTTAAGGCGAGCAATTCGAACGAGTGCTTCTTTCGTAGTTTCGTCCCTAGCGAGAATCTTGTGGGAGATTGTAACCTCTTTGTAATAGTAATTAGTTTGTGATTGTTATGTGTTTCGGTATTATTTTTATGACTAAGGGCCGATTTCACAATGTCCGAATAGCTAAATTACCGAATAAATTTTAAAAATGGAACAGAATTTGCATGAAATTATCTGCCAAGTAAGTTAACGGGAACTGAATCGTAGGTGGTGCAACAGGCCCTTAGTATAAGACACGCTGACTGGCTTGTCTATTGGAATCCCCAAAAGGTTAGGAAGAGGTGTAAGTACTAAATAGTAGCACTGTCAGTTGGGACTGGTCATCTCTTAGCTGCCACGGTTCATTTTAATTACTTTATTTTTAAATTGTTGATCTAATCTTTTACTCTGGACGCTCTTAATGTGCACGTATTTCTACATTGTTCTCACATATATGTTTAATCACAAAATTAATGATGTTACCAAGATTTTGTAACAACATTTTGATTTAAAAGAGTGTCCATGGAGTTTCTTGCCCGTTCTTCTCCATAGAGATCTACGCTAGGGAATGGGCAACTACAGTACTTTCTCAAGTTATTATGCCTTGTGACTGGGACTGTAGCTTTGTTTTTTTTTTGTATTTTTGACATTCAAAAGTGCCGTAATTGCCTAATTGAAATAAATGCTTTGAGTTTGAGTTACACCTCCATTTCGCCAGTTATGTTTAAGTCTAGTGTAATAAAGGGCGAGCTTAGTCTAGCATCTTAAAACTACTTAAGCACTTAGGTACCAGTTGTTAGTCCATTACTTATGAATGCACATAAACTTTGTCCTGGCCCTGACAGCTAAACTCGACTAGAATTTATTACAGAATATTATGTTACTTTACCAAATAACTTTCTCCCTTTTTTTCCTTATGGCATATATACGTTCACATATCCGTTATTACGTGTGGTACTTCGAGGCTTTCTTTTAGAAATAACAGATTGTTATTTTTACTATCGGCCATTGTAATTTTGGAAACTTGGGTCAGACTGGTGGTCTTAAATTAAAAGGTTTAACGCGTTTTTAATTGTTGTTGGATGTTAAACAATACCTACTTTGTGGTTAGAGGTCACCACCGCCCACGAGACGTGCAATCGGGATCGCAAATGCGTTGCAATTCCAGTGACATTTAATATCAATGTTTGGACTACTTCTATAGACTGTAGGTATGGATTGCATTGAGAAAATCCACCCTGTAGAAGTATAGACAGAAGGGTAGATGCCTGCCGGGGCGGCGGGACTGTTCGAAAGAGATACCGTGGCCCGGGAACACAAAGGGCGATGAAGGAACATGGGTGGATTTTAGTCAGTAAAAATCTGACACTCCCTCCTGCTCCGCCCAGAGTGGGCGGAGTTATTTGATGATTTCCAATCCGCAAAACAAAACTGTATGGAATGAGTTAGTATGAGTACTGATCGTCTCATAGCCTTCAAAACCTGAACACCATATTGCTGTTTGGTGGCAGAGATCAACAGTAACACCGTCGTGTCGTTGGCTTTTTCGGGGATCTGGGGTGGATGGACTGATCGATTTCCCCGCTCGTACGCAATATACGCCCTTTGGACTTGCAGTTGATGATACGGACAACAGCGCGTTATACCATACAATTGGTGGCAGAAATTGATAGGGCAGCAACATAAAAATGTCGATTAAGTTTAACATGGTAACCGTGTATTCGTCCATGACGCTTTGTAACCAAATTACATAATTGCCTTGAATAATTTGCCCATTGTAACTCGTTACTCTAGAACTAGTCTAGCGAGCAATGGCTCTAGAAATTAGATTACTTACTTTAAGTGAGTGTTTTAGTTTTTTTAAGTGTGCAGTTCGAGGTGGCGCTACTTGTCAAAGAGAGAATGCATCGATTTGTCGAACTTGGTACATTCATTTTTTGTCCGTGTTTTCCCACCTGCACAGATAAGTTAGTTGAAGAGAATTTGTTCTTGTTTAATAGTACATTATTGCAAAGGCCGTGAAATAGGCAATTGAAGGTCGAGTATGAGTTTGAAGGCCGAGCCAGGCGAGGACTTCACCAATACGAGACAGGCAAATAACAAATCAAGACGAATTTTCAGCTTTGCCGGCAATTTTCTATTTATCATCTACGCCGAAAGGCAAACGCATTTATGGCCATACAGATACGTGAACGGAATTTGTACTAAGCAAAGAGACTTACTTTGGTATGCCAAGAATGATAAAAGAGATCCAATCAAAGAGTATTTAATAACCCCAGCACGCCGTTTCATACAACATTGCGGGAGCGTTGTAATGTTCCAAATTTAAACAACGCTCCTGCTATGCATTTGATTTTCTTTGTCCGTAAATTCAATAATTCGCGTGTTTGTGACAATATTTCCATGCATGTTTGAGAAAATGTAATTATTGACAAGAGACCTAACGACAATTAAAATTCAACAGACATTCAGAGAGTCGCGTAGCATGATCACCGTAGAAACGGGTTTTCACCAAAAAGGCTGTTAGTATATAGGAATCGTGTATCAACGGCCTTTAAAGTAAAACCGCTCAATGAAAGACCTGAAAACCTACCTCGCGATCGATTGGTCTACATAGTTGAGGAAGTTTCGCTCTTAAGGAGTTTGTATACAGCCTTAATTACTTGGTACCTATTCCTTTTGAACTTCTTAAGGAAAAGTTGTCGATATAATTTTTAATCGAAAGTTTTGATTAGGTATTTGCGTTTTTTTAGTGTTTGCTTGGATAGTTCCTAGTAAAAGGCAACAACGATTAGGTACCTACTTAAGCCTTGTCTGCGAATAAATAAAAATAATAAGAATTCATAACATAACATTATGCCTGTAATCCCTGAAGGGATAGGCACGGGTGTTTCTAATACTCCTAGATTTCGCCAACACACACAACATTTTAGACCAACGAGGCAAATTAAAAGAGATGAAAGAATTCAGACAATTATTATAATTGTTAGGACGCGATACGATACGACACAGGTCAAAAGTTTCGATCGAAGGCACGTTAACATAAAACAAAACTGAATTTTATTATTCTAAAATACCTATATTTTTTTCTTAAATGTCAATATCATTTTCACGATATGCTAGCTGATTTATGAAGTTTAACACATCATAAAATAAACAGAGGCCAACTCAGTATTACCCATACAAAAATATTCCTTATTGCCTTATTCCTCAAAAGTTCTCTAAAATCCAAACTAAAGCCCGACCAACATGGGCCATCGTGTAACCGTAAATCTAAACAAAAGCCCGACCGGCATGGGCCATCGTGTAACTGGGATCTATCAGATCCGTCAGTCACTTCAAGTTTCCGAATAGAACGCAACATAAACCAATTCGTCGGTTCCGAATACAAATTTGAATTTGGAACGAACGCTTTGTAGTGTTAGAAAGTTTTTCGTTCAAAAATATTGATGGCGGCGCTCTAAATTCAAATGTATACGTTACGTTCACACGTACATTGTATTTTATTTTTCTATTATAAAGTTTGTATGCCCGTACGTTAGTAGTTTTGTATAGTTTGATAGTAATTTCTAAACATAATCGTTTAGAGTTTATTATCAAACACTGACGACAATAAGCTTTAAGCCAACTAGATATTTCCTACGAGTTTGTTTCTCACAAAAACTTCAAAAGTCATTGGACTGGCTTAGACGTTCAGTTGTGAAAAATCTTTTCTTTACATTCGTAAAATTATATCGTTTTCGAGTATTTTCATCTCATCTCAAGATAATTTACATAAATGATAAATTTTAAATTAAACGCTTATTTTTTAAACTACCGCGTTTATGTTAGAAACAGAAAACAAATACCTTTACGGTGGCCATTTTGTCTTTTAAGTTATGGCAAGCAAACGCAAAATATCATAACAAACAAAATTAATAATAGATTTACAACCGAAAAGGCAATCTAAAAAGGAAAGACGACATTTTGAAAACCACAAAAGCTAATCCAAACGCCAAAATATCGCATTCAGTAAACGGTAAATTTCAAATTTTAAATTCCGAAGCTCGAATTTTAGAATTCGGATTTAGAATGGAAGCGTTTAACTCATTGGTTCCACGTTTCCGAACGGTTTCGGTTATGACCTGGGAGGTTTATCTTTAGAACTCCTATCCAAATGAAATTGATGGTTTAAACAGGATGCATCTCCGGCAAAACCAAAAAGGCATACGCGTTTTTTTTTGTGTTTGGTAAATCAAGCATTCTCAGACTACATTGTCAAATTCCACCTGATGTAAGACCTCCTTTAACAGGTAGTCTTCATAGGTGTAAGTAGGCAGATTTGTAGACACCCATACTTCGTTGGTAATGGTATAAATGTGATATAAGGATGCGAAGCTATTGGCATTAACCTTGCAAGACGAGGCTCCAAGCTGCTACTGCAAAATTAGTACACGCATAACGTAACATAACATAAAATCAAATCAAAAAAAACGCCTGTACTCCCCGAATTGTTAGGCAGAGGTGTGCAAAATAATACACTCGAGTTCGATTCCCGGGTCTGGCAAAGTTTTTTACTTCAGGAATTTATTAGTAGCTGCCACGGAGTCTGGATTTATGCCCGGGTGATGGCAATAGGCCCACCCCTTAATACATGGGACTAAAAGATTACTGTCGAAATGTGGGTCGTAATCACAGATATATTATATGCGTAGATAAAGCAAGAGCACCTATTTCGCGTGCCCAGCCTAAGCATTTTATGCTTAACGAGGCTACTGTCGCAGTAAACTAATTTGTTTAAAACAACAACGTTACAAATCAAGAACATTTCAAGAACAAAAACGTAATCTATTTTCCATAGTAATTTGTTTGTATAGTAACTAAATGGCATGCTGGTTTTAAGGTGGACAAGTACATTTCTGCCTAACTCTTCAGGAATTACAAGCGTAACGTGTAAGTGGCCATCTCCTATTCAAAGCTCAAACGCATCAGTTTCCTGTTTCAAGTTCCCCTTTGACAGACAAAAGTCCCGGACCAATGATCGGGCAGGAAACAAAAAAAAAAGTGGTTGGCATTTTGAACTTGGAACCCCGAGGCCGATCGGTTCCGAATCGTCGGAGGTTTTTAATCGAAATGTGATTGGTGAGGGGTATTGCAGCTGGATTTGCTAGTTTCCAAGAATTATTCGCGTCGGGATTAATGGAGTCTTGTGTTTTGTGTATTTTACTTTGAGTGGTTGAAGAGTTGTAGAATATAAGGATGTTTACCCTTTAGTTTTTAAAGCTATGATCCCCATGCCTCAAAAGATGATTCGGATTATTATGTATCTCTCTTCTAACTGCAGCAGCAAAAAAATGTTAGAAAACAATAAGTAATAATTGCAAGATTACAAAGCAAAGCACCAAAGCGAACAATGAAATTCCACAATAACTTAATGCATTTAGTGCTAAACTAATTATAAACATCGTTTTGTTCCTATCAAACTGGATCTGGTTTGTTTTTATTTGGGACAAGCCCGCCACATTATTCCCAAAATCACTGTAACTCCTGAAAGCCAGAATCAATAGTGGCGATCACCAGAAAAGCGCCGAGGCAATGAAGCTCGACTAAGCCCCAGAGAAGCAATTTGACTGTCTTGGACACAACGAAATTAATCAGAAAAGAATAGCGAGAAGTAGGAAAAACATATTATCGCACTACGATTAGGTTCAACATGCAATGTATTTTACGCACGTGCGTTTTCTTAATTTTTCCGCACGTGTGCGGGATTCCACAGGTAACGTATACTAATACGAAGTTGGAATCGGTTCAATGCCTTATAGTCGGAGGTGAATGTTTTTTTTTTTTTTAATTTCGGCAAAGCAATGTCGGTCTTTACGGCGTAAATATTATTTGAATATTCAAATTGTGTTTATAAATAGAATATCATAGATAGACATGATTATTTAAAATTAATATGTACTTTAATATTTATTCGTGTTCTAAATTCAAAAATACATTAAAAAAAAACTATTTTTTTAATAGTAGGTTGTTTAACGGCTTCATACCTTTGCTTTCCTTCAACCTGGCGAAAGCAAAGCGTGGAAAAAAAAGGAAAAAAAATCAAAGTCTCCTAATAATTCATGCCAAAAATATTTTTGATTCTTTTATTTTGTTTCTTCAAAAGTGTATTGAATTTGTTATTGCATTTCTCGGCTTAATAACACCCTCGCCTACGGCTCGTGTGTTAATTCCGCCTCGAATGCAATAACAAACTTTCTCCACTTGTATCAAAATGTACTATTTCCACTTCCCTCCATATTAGCAGGAGACAGAACGAAACAAGGCCAATAGGCACAAAGAGCCGTTTACAACTGGGATAAGCCCAGTGGTTTAGCACGACGGATAAATATTATCATTAATATTAATGGGTCCTAAGGTGAGAGCTGTTATATTTACGAATTGCAGATAAAAGAGGCAGCTGCTGTAATTAAAATTTTAAGCGTTAAACACGTTTTAAATAGATTCAATTTTGCAAAATAACACGCATTTCATGGTGCTTATAACACTAGCAGTCATCTAATTTGGTTCCAAGTCTACACTATTTGACAGACAGACGACTTTGTCGCAGCGCACAATTTGTAACAACACAATATTTCTCCGAGACGTGTCACAGCATCGAGTGATAGCTACTTGAAAGAAATACGGGGAAACTTTTTGACAAACAACCGAACCGTACATTGTTACTGGCCAGAAATAAAGTATTTTCATAGTATTATGGCTTACATCTTCGACAGTTTTTATAGTTTGTTAGCCCAGAACTTCGCAACTTCCACCTCGTCATTCGGTGGCAGCGCCGAGGTCACTACGACTGCATGTTTTTAGGCTAAGAGGGCAGGATAGGAGTTGGAGCATAGATAAGTTGTATACAAAGTGTAAACGGACCCTTCACGAAACCAGCAACCAAACATTCTCTGCATCAAAGTAACTCTACGCAAAAAATATTGCTGCGGGCAATGACTTTTTCTTGTAGTAAAAAACACGTTTTACGGTAGATTGACGACTCCCTTTCATAATTTCTGTAACCGGCGCCGCTTTCAGACTTCCTCTTATGTACTCATTACTTTGGATGCTGCTAAATGCACCTGCATTTGACATGAAGCCTTTCTGATTCATCATCATTCATTTCAGCCGAAAGACGTCCACTGCTGGACATAAGCCTCCCAAAGTGTCGCCACATTGACCGGTCCTGGGCGACTCGCATCCAGTGGATTCCCGCAACCTTCACGGACATCGGTCCACCTAGTGGAGACCTTCCAACGCTTTTTCTGATTACTAGTACCCAATTACTGGGTAACACGACATGCCTTGATAAGGCTGGTCGTCAGACATTCAAGCTTCACAATACCCCCATGTGTAAAGTGATGGCCTGAAACACAGGTTTGCATAAACCTAGATCGGACAGACCAAACATTTGAAATCAACATTATCATTACTTTCATTTATGAGTTTTAGGTTCAACATATCGATCCTGACATTAGAATTAGATCTAATTATATTGTACCTTTTTTTACAAATAAATAATTTGTATTTAAATTTTGCAACTGTTAAATATATTTTAGCTATAGTTTACATACTAATTATACCATTGTTTGAGAAATAATACTACTTCGCTCAAATGTACACATTTTGTAACCCTTTTTTACCCGACTACGGCGAAGCCCAAAGGAAGGTTTTATTTTTTATTTTAGCAGTCTATATATGTATGTATGTTTGTATTTAAGTATGTTCCTCTGTAGCGCCTAAACTATTTATCCGATTTTGATAAAAAAGGTATCTATCGATTCGTTATTATAGCCAGGGTAACATAGGCTACATTTTAACCGAAATCATTAAGCAGTCGGGTTTTAGTTTTAGATATTACTAAAACTTGTTTTATAAATAAATTATTCTTCTTCTTATTCATGATCTTTATCGTAATCTGTAGTACTATAAAAATAATCCTATACATCAATAGACATCTGTTGATGTTCTCATACGTGTGTGGGTATGTATGAAATCCGTCCATACCGGGCAATCCGTGACGATGAATATATACATTATAGTTAGACTATTGGACAGATCTGAGCGACATCAATGTACAGGGTGTAGCGATTACAGCAGCTGGGTTGTGGGAGTAATTGGTTGGATAACGTATCACATATCTGAAATTGGAAGACAGGGAGGGCTCGGTTAGGTAACTGTGCCAAATAGTATCAGCACTACCGGTAATCATTTCCCGGTCGAGATGGTAAAGAGTGATTTTAACAGCGCCCTGTATATTCTTCATCCAACGTATGGTTGAATCTCACTGCATGTCAAATGGGGTACTTTCACAACCTATGGTACTTTCGAACTTGACATAAATCAATCGCACATTTTTGACATCGTTTTCAGTAAGACCAATGGTGACAGTTAAATACAGTAGGGCCAATTTAATAGACCACATTTGACATCTGTCAGTTTAGTACTACTACATTTTAAAGTTACATTATTTTGTCATATTACATTAAATATGTAATCGTGATTGAAAAAAAATAAGCTAGCTATCGCGCATGAATTCGCCGCTAAAGGCGTTCGTGTAGAGTAAGGTCTTCCGAAATGTCAGATGTCACAGCGTTCGCGTGTTGCGTGATTTTTTTATCACGTATTTACTAATAATAATTACGATTGTGTTCTAGACTAAGCCATTCCTGATTAATTATGACTTGAAGATTTTAAGTAGCAACTTAAGATCTTATTTGTTAGTACTTGGAGGTAGAACGATTTTTAAATGTTTCATGCTTACTAATTTTAGGGAGAATATTGTAAATATGTATCTGAAGTTTACACTATGTTGTTATACGTAATAAAATAAACTTTTTATGGAGTTATTGGTACTTTAAAGTTTAAAATAGAATGATTGACAGGAGCGACAGTGGCGCCTTCTGGTGAGCTCAAAAACGATAGCCCACAGTGTGCAGTTGTAACTTCGAAGAAATAAATAATATTTTATGCCAGCCGTTACAAGATTACGTTGTTGTATTTTGATGAAGTGTCAAAGTGGTCTATTAAATTGGCCCTACGTTTCATCCTAACCGAAATTTTAATTTACTGGAATTTTTTACCAATTGTGCAAAGGAATTACGAGCACGATATACAAGGTGGAAGGGACATCGACATACAAACAATTACCACGGTCGTATTCATTACATCATTCCGAACGGGGGTTCGAACAAATATTAGAAGTGCAAAAACCAAAAAAAAAAATTATATGTGGGCAACATAGAATTTTTTCGAACAGAACACGATTGAAATTGAGCCGTTCGGGGTTGTAACACTAGGGCCATGGGATCTGAGTGCCCACCAAGTATTTCGGGACATCGCCTAGCGGTTGGTCGATGCTTCTCGTGACCAGAGGGCTGGCCTATATCTTGGCCAAAGAAAATTGCCATACAACGTGGTAATGCTGCCAGCCTTCTGGGCACTTTCCCCGTTGACAGCGATGTGGACGAACTTTATGACGCCCTTTAATTCTTCTCTGCTTTTTTTATATTTTTATAATTATTTTAAAGTATATTTAGTCAATAATGTGTATATTGTAAAAACGCTTTGATTTTAAAGTGACGTATTAAGACATTGTAATATTTAGCGTTGGGCTATTCTATCAAGCGTTCAAACGTCAAACCACAACTTACGTCACGGTCTGTATACAACGCAGATTCCATGACCCACTTCCCTAAGTTCGGTCATGTAACACTACTTACCGCTACAGAGGATTAGGAAGTATATACTTTACGTTATCTAATGGCATATCGGTGGGACTCAATATCGGTTATATTAAAAGCAAGATGGGATGAAAGCTTCTACACATAAGCCAGTCAATGTTCATTGCTTCTTCTAGCATAGTGATGTTAGATGCTTGTATTTACGATACGATTCTTTATAATTCGGTTTTCCAAATATACATCGTACTTATCAATCCTTTTATAAATGTTGATGGATGGAGAGGGAGAGGAAGACCAAAGAAACGACGGATGGGTTGTGTGAGGAATTGTATGAAAGAAAAAATAGCGCGATATCTACTTGGGAAAGCATACTACAGTACTTTAGAATTCTTAAATGACAAAGTCTAATATTTATGTGCAATTTATAATTAGATTACAGGACAAATTAATTTAAATTTGTAATTTAATGCCTAAATTTAATTATTAGTTAATTTAATATCGTTTTTTATCCTTGTTTAAATACCTTTTAATGACTTTTCTTACCCATGTATATATTCGTTATGCCCCAAAGGCCGAACGTGATGGATCGTTTTGTTTATGAACAACTTGCATATCTTGTATATATGTATACTCATGTTTCTACAAATAAATGTCTTGTCTTGTTGACAGAAGAGGGTGGATGAAAAAATACTTGTTGCGTCGACCCCAAGTAACGTGGGACAAGAGCCGGAATATGATGATGATGATGATGATGATGATTACTTTTTAATCCATTAAAAAGTAATCATCACCCCACAATGTCGTGGCGATTAATTTATCGTTGGTTTTTAGTTGGCAAAACTCGTGGACGACAGTAATCGCGTCGTCCTATGTGTACACCTCCATTTAAATACACAAGCCCCGACACTTAAAACTACACGATTATCTATTGTCACGACGTAGTTGGAACGGGCCTAAGAGTCTAGAAAAAATTCCAGTTTCACCCCATTTGTTTTTTAATAATTTTGTGTCCTCATTTAGTATTATTTTGGATTTACTGATTCATTTATTCCAATACCGGTACTTTTGAATCGATCCAAACACTTTTCGTATTCGTTTGCATCGATACGAAATAACAGAGTATCGCTTCCTGTTGTATCGATACAGTAAATTATCGGATCGAGGCGTGCATCACTATGTATGCCGATGAGCTATAAAACGGGGTTACTACATAACACACTCACAATCGCAATGCTATTCAGTTGGACAAAGTAAACAATGCTCATTGCGTTATTTACGTTGTCGAACAAATTCATTTGTAAAGACATACAATTTAAATGATATATTATAAGGTTTCGAGATTTGATTCGTCTTTATAAATAACATGTAAAAAATACCTCGATTCAAATTAAATAAAATGTACTAAAATAAAGAAACTTCTATGGTAACACAGAGGAGCGGGCTGCGCCACTCCGGTCGCTTCTCGGGTAGTGACGTCATAAAAAAACAATTGACGATCGAATTTACTAACGCCGATGGTGGTGTGATGGTGGTGTTGTCATAAATTTTAAAAAGGTGTTAGATTTTGGGGAAATAGTGGTAAAAACCAGGGTTCATTTTTAAAATTCTTTATTAAGTTTACTTTCATGAAAATGTTTTTTTAACATTTGTATGAAGCAATTAATATTGATTTTTCTTCGGATTGTAATAAAAAAGGTGTAGCCATCCATGATCGGTGAAAAACCAAAGAAACGATGGATGGATTGTGTGAACAAAATGTGGCTAAAAACAAGGTGACTGCTGAGGTGAGAAATAAATTGAGAAGTGTGGAAGAAGAAAACATGCTGTGTTGACCTCAAATAAAATGGTTTAAAGGCCATAAATGAATGAATGATCATAATTTCCATGAGTTTTGATAAGAACTGCAGTTTTGAATGTAAATTAATTATTGTAAACCAGAGCTTACCTTTCTCTTTTTGCTTATACTCATAAAGGTACTACGTAAATTCTGAATTAAACCGGTTACCATGACCTGAAATTTGAATATTCTGATAGTTACCATCATAATTACCAGTACATGTATAATTTTGTACAGTCGAGGACTTTAATTGATGAGCCACTTGCCACATTCATCAACGCTTGCTAGCAGTCTGCCAGTAAATGAGCTGCTGATAGACGGATTAGACGCGTTATGTTGCCCATCTTGACAAATCGAAGACAAAAAATGGCCTTATCGAGAATTTAAAAAAAATTTACAGCAGTGACAGCAAATTCATCGATCATCAAGCGGACAGACGGACAGGCAGACAGACTGACAGATGGTCGGACAGACATCAGACAGACGGTCAGACAGACATCAGACAGACGGTAAGACAGACGGTCAGACAGACAGACAGACAGACATCAGACAGACAGACAGACAGACGGACAGACGGTTTGGTTTTTTGCTCTTGTCAAAGTCAGTTGTTCTGCGGCAGCCATTATGTGACTTAGCAGGGAGATAAAGGAGGGTCAACAGTCCTCTAACTTAAGCAGAGCCTTGATGGACTGATTAGCGTTAACAGACGTTTATGAATAATGTTTTTTAGCATCGGGCCTTCAAGGAGCCTTCAAGGAGGCTCTAAGATTTTATGAATAAGGCTGATTGACTCTACATACCTATACGTGAATATAATTTTCATTTACCGTCCCGTCCTAGTTAATCCTATGTCGGTCAAAATGAGTGACGGTGGTTATTATAATAACACTAGACGTGTCTACAGTTTCGCTAAGGTTTCATTGGTCATTTTATGGTGTTAAATTTATAAACTTTTTTTTTTTCGGATGGGAAATCATCAAATGACTTCTCCCGCTCTGGCTGGAGCAGCAGGGAGTGTCAGACTTTTACTGACTAAAACCCATCCATGTTCCTTCATCATACCGTGACACCACCTTCACCGTGGTCTACCTTGGCGGCCATTTCCTTCATCAGGTGTCCAGTGATGAGTTGTATTATTATTTATTGCGTTAAGAAGTAGCTGATACGTTTACCACAGAAAAGCTGATTTTTGGAGCGCGAGCTTAAACAGTCCAAAATATTAGTGTGCATAGTAAATATAAAGGCTTATACCAGCGCATATTATAAATATCGATTATCATTAACACTCCAAAACGGGATAATTACCGTGTTTATTATTTAAAGTGCCGAAAAAAGTAATCATTCCCTCTATGTCGATTCTCCTTATGTCGATTCCCGCTATGTCGATTCTCTTCATGTCGATTCTCTTCATGTCGATTCTCTTCATGTCGATTCCCACTTCGAGGACAGAACACGTCGGGAACAGAATCAAGTTGTGAATGACAGTGGTAGCGGTGCCAAGCGCGCAAAACGTATCACAAATCCCACAATAACCTCAGTTTATCCGTGATCATGACGCTTGCAACAGTGCCCAAATATTGGGAAATAAATAATTATAAATAACTAGCTTATGCCCGCGGCTTCGCCCGCGTGGATTTCGGTAATTTTCCCATGGGATAAAAAGTATGGCGATTCCCGCTATATCGATTCTCTTTGTGTCGATTCCCGCTATGTCGATTCGCGAAACAAATGACATCAGTTTTAGTTCGCGAGCGGACACAGTGAGATTCGTGTGTGTGAACAGAATCAAGTTGTGAATGACAGTAGTAGCGGTGCCAAGCGTACAAAACGCATCAGAAATCCGTTTATCCGTGATCATAGCGCTTGCAACAGTGCCCAAATATCGGGAACTCAATAATTATAAATAACTAGCTTAAGCCCGTGGCTTTGCTCGCGTGGATTTCGGTAATTGTCCCATAGGATCGTAGGTACTACCTGGATAAAAAGTATCCTATGTGTCCAATCCAGGTTATAAACTATCTGTGTGCCAAACATACAAATCCGTTCCGTAGTTTTTGCGTGAAAGAGGAACAAACATCCATCCATTGATCCATCCTCACAAACTTTCGCATTTATAAATAAATAAATATCGCTGGACATTACATATAGCGCCATGCCACGCCGTGGACACCGGATAGTTGATATGCTACATAGATACTTTTTGTTTGTAAATACATACGTATTATACATATAAACATCCATGACTCGGAAACAAATGTCCATGCTCATCACATTAAACATTTGCTCCTATCGGGATTCGAACCCAGGACCCTAAGAACGTAAGGCAACCTCAGTACCGCTGCGCCATTCGGGTCGTCCATTTATAATATTAGTAGGATATGAATTAGGCTAACAATGGTAAAAGTCCCATTTTAAGTGTTATCCCATGATCTGTCCACGAAGTAGACACAATGGCGTCTCGACCAAATTGGTCATTTGACAGATCATGATTTAATGACAATGGTAGTGCCCATATCTATTGAAAACTTGTATTAACATCGATGCTCATGTCACTCTAGTTAATGTTTGTACTATCGTGTTTATGTTATATCTGCGATGAGGTTATTAAACCGTTCCTATGACTTTGTCAGCTCATAATGTTGATTTTTGTGGTTTCAGTTAGTACTGGGCAATAAAGGGATATCCCCTTGGTAAGACTGGTTATCAGACTTTCGGGCTACCTGTAACGTCTGTCAAACATCTGCAAATGAAAGTCGGGACCAACGGTCAACGTGCTTAAACTCAGTATGTAATGAGTGGTCAACAATTCACAGGGCAAGTGCGGCTTAACCTAGAGATTGACCTGAGCGGCTGTTATTATATAGCCAGGAGCTCCACAACAAGAAAAAACAAGAAAATCTCTAACAAAATTAAAATATTAATCGCACAAATGGCACAGACTTGTGTCTACCTACTTGTGAACTAACTCGAAGCTTCGGGCTCGCCAAACTGTAACCAACAAGTACCGCCAGCATACAAACGAATACATTAGTAACATCGTCACGTTCGCTGCAATATTGTGAATTAGCTGTTTTTGTGACGGTACAAGAAGTGGGCCAGATGCTTATTAAAGTTATGACTAGACTTAATAACATCGTCCCTCGTAAGACAAAAAGTGGTATCTCAAACAAGAACTTGTGTGGGATAATACTAGACAAAAACCCGACTACAAAAAAAAATTAAGCTCTAATTAAATTCGGGGTACACAAGGTAAAATCGACTCCTCCTTTTGTTGAAGTCTAGTCTTTGGTTAAAATTTTGCATATGTTACCTGTACCATAATAACGAATCGATTGACACCTTAATCATAAAAATCGGATGAAGAGTTTAGGCGCTACGGAGGAACATACGTAAATACAAACATACATACATAGACTGCCAAAATCATAACCATTCGTTTTGTAGTAGTCGGGAAGAAAGCTGTAAATTATGTTTCTAGGGTTCCACCTGTACTTTTATGGGGCCAACGGGGACCTATTTACTAAGTCTCCGCTGTCTGCCCGTCCATCCTACTGTCAAAAGGCTGTATCTTTTGAACGTGTTTTTTTTAATGTTAAATATTGTATGTCGGTACGGGACAATTCGAGGGCGAGACTGACTCACACTTGGCTGTTATTTTACATCTGACAGCTTGAAAATAACTCGCATCAAATGGTTCAATTAAAATAACCGGATCTTTTTGCATACTGAAAAAAAGATAAATGTAAATAAACATAGATTTGTTCAGTTTCTGCTCTTTGGCATACACAGGCAAAATATGACTAGTATGATTTAAAAAGTAGCGTTGGATTTTGTAGGTTTAGTAGTAGGGTTTTAACAAGTATACAGCTGCATCCGGTAAGACTGGGAGCCGACTTCGACATAGTTGGGAAAAGGCTATGCAGATGATAATAACGTGAGTACAGCAGTCATTGTGCCGATAGTCGTGTCGGCCAATGGCTTAATAGCCAAGAGCCTCGACCAACATCTTAGGAGGCTCTCGCTTGGCAGCTGGATCAAGGGCTTGATACAGAAAGCAGTACTTCTGGACACGGCACGTATTGTTAGGAGGTTCCTCTCTCAAGAGCCCTGACCACCGGCAGCTCGGACCTTGTTCCCAGCGCTGGTGGGCTACAATTTTTTTATACTTTTAAATGTTTTTTTATAGAGTTTTACATAGAAATATTTAAAAATGTCAAAAATATGTGAGATAATGAATAAAGGAAATAATAATAGTTTATTTCAAAATGGGATTGCAAAGTTTACAAATGTTGCATTTATACAATTTTTAGGTCCAACTATACAATAAAGACGGGTGTAGTACTGTTCTCCTAGATAGGCTAAAATTTAGCCTGTGTTAAGGAGAGGCAGTGCCGACAGTACAGATGATAAGAAGTAGGGTTTTTACAAGAATTAGCGTTTTGGATATTAGTTTGTATGGACATTTTATGAAACTACATATTTAATTAACAGAATTAATAAAAAAATTAAATAAACTAAAATAAATAAACTAACAACAAACTATAAAAGGGCATCGAAAAACTCCTCCTCAACGCTGTCAGCTGGTAACGTGCCCAAGAGACTGGCGGCGTTGCCACGTTGTATGGCAACACTTAGCCTCTAACCAAGGTAAAGGCCAGCCCTTGGGTGACGGGAAGCGTATGTATTATTTTATATAGTTACTTTTGAAACAATTCTTGTCAGTCAAATATCTATTGTATATAAGGTTTACCATACATTAGTTAGAAGGT
The DNA here is from genome assembly GCA_963853795.1 of Xestia rhomboidea. NCBI lineage: Eukaryota > Metazoa > Arthropoda > Insecta > Lepidoptera > Noctuidae > Xestia > Xestia rhomboidea. Next base: position 16,585,601 of record OY970776.1, read on the forward strand.
TTCAAAAGATAATTAAATTCAGTTTCATAGTAGCACTCAACAGTCAAATCCATTTATCAAGTTTTCAACCACAAACTCACATAGATTATCGAGATGTAGATAATCCTATTATAAAGGCCTTTCATCAAAATGATTTTAGATACTTTTCAGTAAGTTAATTATTTGAATTAATGATGATATAATGTTCTGATTTAAAAGACACACTTTATTGAAATCACTGTTAAGAATCTCTTAAATCTATCACGCTTTGTAACCCCAGAAGGGTTAGGCAGAGGTGTAACTAACAAGTACACCCACATTTCAAGTCCTATTTAATAGGGGGCGAGCCTATTGTCATCGACCAAGCACAGAAACAGACTCTGTGGCTGTTACTGAGAAATTCCTGATGGAAAAACCCAATAACACTTTGCCCGACCCGGGAATCGAACCCAGGACTTCATGCTCAGAAGTCGTGATTGCGATCACTGGACCATCGAGGCAGTCTGATACTTGTAACGAGACAACTGACCTGATTCTATGTTCCCTCAAGCATATTGCTCGGTCATATAATTAGTATGCGAATTGCATGACTGCAGTTGCACCACGTTTTACTTGAGAGGGTACGAACAGTATAACAAAAAAACCGGCTACTTTTTGTGTTTAGTTTTCAGGAATAACTCGTGCGTTAAAAGGAACTTTTTTTATTCAGATTCAGAATTATTTTCAATTCTGGGTTAAGCTCGCCTCTGTACATACGCTATATATTATTGCAGTTTATATGTATATTTGTTATTTTGTGCGCAATAAAGAATAAGCATTATACTGGACGTTTTAATTCCTGCGTCTTTGAATTTTGAATTATCAGCACGCTTTGTTTTTAGAATGCAGAGTGAATACGTTTAATGTAAAACCTTGTTAAATTGGAAAATTCAAGGAATTATTCTATTTCGAGCTTTATAAGGAACACTTACATGGATAAAACTAAAATGCATCAAGTTATTAGGTACACATACTCCGGCACTCAAGTCTTTCAAATTGGCAGAGCCATTCTTCATGAGACGACAGAAATATTACTACATTGTACTAGAGATAGTACTGCACAAATAAACTACCTATTGTAGTCTTGTACCCATAAAACACACTAAACAATGTGTCGAGTAAGTTTTAAAACACTTAAATACCTAACAAGCTCCAACTATTCAACATTTAATCAGACTTATCGAGACAAAACGGCAACATTCCAAGAAATTCTCAACTCAGACTAAAAGCTTAAACTATTCGTTAAAATAAATAAATTCCAACACAAGTGCGATAAGAGAGAGATAAAAGTGACGTTTTAAAAGATAAAAAGAATTAATTAACACAATTTTAGCGTCGACTTGAATCATTTGGCACAGTTTTAAGTCTTAGTTTGGGCTATGGAGTGAATTTATAACGGGTTACACAAGGTTGTTGCTGTTTCAATTATTTTAAAAGGTTGGAACTGAAATTACTTTTTCAATACACTTCCTCGAAAACTGGTTCATATAGCACTATGATTAGGTTCACAATGCAATGTATTTCAAAGGCGTGCGATTTTTCATTTACCAACACGTGTGCGGGAATGAAAATTGCCACAGATAACTTATACTTAGACTTAGTCCAAGTTAATTCAATGCCTCTATTCTCAACCGTCTCGCGCCAGTTTCGTTTTGGCACCTGCCGGTTCCAAGTGCCGAAGTCTTCTCGAACTTTAATGTTTCTATTCGTTTGTTTCGACCACGTGACTTAACGTTGAAATGATGTCATTCCCATACATTTGGTTAGTTTTCTATGCGTTAACGATTGTAGATTGTCAACTTGGCTAAGCCCCATGGTCCCTTGTTACTGAAGTCAGGACAACACGATTTTTTCTTCTATTCTCCCCTGTCAGCACCATTCATTCGACACTCACACTCCCATATTTTCCAAGAAACAGATATTATTTATGAAAATATCTCATAACAGGTGTTATTTTGCTGACGCTACGACTATCAAAGTACAGTGAAGTGACAAATGTGGCGGTTTTCAGCCACAACTTGCACGCGATTCAGTTCATTGTGAGAATCTTATTAACTATATTATACACCCAGACATAAGATTAAGGTTTTTTAGAAGAATATAATAATTAGAATATCAGATCAAACACTAGCTTTTGCCCGAAGCTTCGCTCGTATTCATCATTGGCCTAGCCTTTTCCCAACTATGTGAGGGTAGGATTACAGTCAAACCTGATACAGCTCAATACCTGTATTTTACATGGAGCGACTGCCTAACTGACCTCCGTAACCCAGTTAGTACTGGGTAATACGATGCCTCTTGGTAAGACTGGTTGTCGGACTTTTGGGCCACTGACAACCGGTAACGACTATCAAAATCAAAATATTTTATTTCACATAGGCCTAGATGGGCACTTATAAAACGTTGAAAAAGGTGAACGGTTCGCGCTGGTCGTTTCCATGGAGAAGAACCGCAAGAAACTCCATGGTTACTCTTTTCAAATCATTTGGTATTACAATATTATTTTGTTACAGCATTAGTACATAAGTATGGGAGGACAGCGTAGGCCCGACAATAGGTCGTTGCTTACAATACAAAAAGCGTAAAACAGAAAAATATTTAACAAAAGTTAACAAGCAACTGGGAATCTACAAAGCCTACAATGTTCACTCATTCACAAATAATAGGAAAAAAGAGGCTTTAAACAAAGGTAAGAAAACTGTGTAAATAAAAAAAAAAAAAACAAAAGAATAGATCAAAGATCAATAAATGACAGCCGGGACCAACGCGTGCTTTCTGAGCCACGGAGGAAACTCGGTATGTAATGGGTGAATTTTCGGAATCCGATCAGTAGTTCCGAAGACTTGAAAACTTTACGACTTTAAAATATTAGTACAGATACCTGAATTAAGGTTTGTGAGTACGGACTAACTGTAGACGTGCCTACTGAAATGGACACCTCCATACAAATACTGCTGAAATATCTATCAGTATCAGCAGGTATGCAAAATTTTCGATACCGCAGTTTGACCGAGCCATATTCTGTACAAACGTGTGTGTTCTGTATTTAAAATCATTTTACTTTGTCCTCCTGTGCGAGACAAATAAATACTTTTTCTTTCTTTTTTTAATATTCAGATCGAACCTCACTCAAATGACCGCACACAATTTTTTGAAATTAGAAGCAAGCTTATTATTTTAAAAGTAAATAATCACGGATCTTCCTCTTAACACCGTTCTAATTTCGAAGTGTTGTTTCGACAAGACGTAATGGAAAAATTAAAAAACTGCCTAGAATATAGACATTATTTTGTAAAAATTGTTAGAAGAATTTCAACGAAATGTCAAAAGGTTGTTTCCAACTTTCCGTGACATTATTTTATACAAGAAATGCTATTAGTTAGTCTTTGACCCGTTGATTAATCTTTTGTCCTACTTTTTCTTTAACACTCTTTTTTATAACTAAGAAATAATTTTGAACTTTCTTGTTATGTCTGACAACCAGAAAGAAATGTTATTTCTTAAGAAATGTTCACAAAGAAGTTAAGAAAAGAAATCTAGCGCAGAAATCTCTAGTTGGTAATCTTAAGGTTATTAATTTAATAAGTATGTAAATAGTCTTTAATATGGCCTGCTACGATCCTTACATACAACTCCTTTTGCTTCGTCTGAGTTCATACATCTGGTCATACACGTACGCCGGTTGCGAGTAGTCACTACGCACCTGACATTTCTGAAGAACGTCTCCATTAAGGTGGAAGCTCCACGGTAGCCCGCGAAATTTAAATTTTCTTACGTTTTTTGCAATTTGCAGGTCAATGCCAGGTTGTATGTAGTTACAGAATTATTAACTATTTCATGAAAAAGTCATTCTTGGCAGTTACATGAACTGAATATGAATGTTTGATGATTTTAATGTTTATAATTCTTTAACTACATACGTCTTACAGCCGCGAATCGTATTTTAATCAACATACAACCTGACACTGGCCTGCGAATTGCAAAAAACGTAAGAAAATTTGAATTTCGCGGGCTACCCTGGAGCATTCACCTTAAGATCAGTATATTATGTCTTTGTAGGGTGACCCCTCCCGTATGGTAATTTGACAATAACTGGTGTGGTGGCATTAGTATAATATTGAAAATATTACCATAGCTCATTGTTACAGAAGATGCCTTTCAATAATAATATACATAAATTATATTCATTTACCAATATTCCACATGAAATTCAGATGAAACTCAGGCCCATGTTATTAAATCATTCTCATTTGAGAGCTCTCCCTCAAATGTCATTTGATATCTCCAGGGACTGGGACTGACTTCAAAATAAACATGAAAAAGTAATTCAATAACGTCAATTGAATAAAATTCAAATTACATTTATAATTCTGACAGACTTTTTCGCGCGCAGACGCCATTTTGACAACGAACTATAGACGTTCATTTGTTTCTTTTTCTTACCATAGAGTGTTACAAACTTACAACCGACCTTATTAAGCCACTCCGCCTCTAACCTTATCACTAACGAAGCAAACAAAACTCTGGTATTAGCCAGAAACTTTGTGAGAAACTCATTAGTACACAAGTTTAATGTTTCGCCACGTCGATTAATTCGGCTGAGATCAGATTGAAGCTACTTGCTTAATTCTTAACAAATCATTGATTGGAAACTATTAATAAATAATGTCTAAAAAAAAATACTTTTACAATTTTTGAAGAAGTTAATGAGGATATTGTTCCAAATAAGTGTAATATTGTTTGTTTTTTTTGTGGATTAGTGCCATTTTTTGCAATTGACACTCCCTATAACAGAGGGCTTACCTACACGTATCTGGGAAATGACGATATATTGTAATCTATTCAAAATTATTCTTATATATCAAAATTACATAACCCACGGCTTAGTATGTTTTATTCAGACTTCACCTAGTACGATTCCCTTTTTTCGGATGGGAAATCATCAAATGACTCCTCCCGCTTTCGGCGGAGCGAGAGGGAGTGTCAGACTTGAACTGACTAAAACCCATCCATGTCCAGCCCTTTGTGTTCCGGGGCCACGGTACCTCTTTCGAACAGTCCCGCAGTCGCGGCAGGCATCGGCCCTTGCGCACCCCTTCCCTTCTACTGACATCTCTTTGAGGCGCGCGTGGAACACGAACGCGCAGTCGACACGGCCTGTCGTCATAAGACGGACGGACGGCGAGCTAGCCCATAGCTCACGGTCCACAGGCCCGCGCCTACGGTGGCGGTGCGTCTCCCACGGCGGCTGGGACGTGAGGTTCTCTCCCTCTCTCGTTCCGCCACCTCCTTTGCTAGCCCTCATGTAAGAAATTCTATGCGTTCTTCATATCATTATCATTCTCCTGCCCTTATCCCAATTTATTTGGGATCGAAGCGGAAGAAGAAGACATGCTTCTTCATCCATACATCATTATTACTCATCACCTCCTTTCTATCTTTCACACAGTCCGTCCATCGTTTCTTGGTCTTCCACAACTCTTATAGCCATCTATCTACATTCACATTCATGTGTTTATTTATCTAAAACTGTAATGACATGTTTACCTAACCGACATATGTATTTTAAATTGAATTATTGTTTTTCTTAATGTAATCTATTGACATGCCACCTTAATTGTAATTGCTTGTTTATGCTTGTTCTATGTCTTGTCCTTGTTAATTTTGTCCGCCATTTTGTACGCCATATATTGGCAAAACATAGTGCATACATTTTAGACGATATACTATCTGTAACCATATCTACATTCATACTCAAAACTTTCCTCACGACATTTTCCTCATGCCTCCGCATCACATGTGCATACCACGACAACCGATTACCACACAACTTTTCAGTCACCGGCGCCACTTTCAGACTTCCTCTGATGTACTTATTCCTTATTGTATCCATTCGCGTTACAACACACATAATCGAACGTAATAATATAAATACATCAATAAATAACATCGGCATGTACTAGAACGTTCGTTAATTCAATTAGCCAGAGCCCTGATATATACGTTACTTTCATTTATCTTTACTTACACTGCTGGCGAAATTACTTACGTTGATATACTTAGTAATGTATCTAGGTCTTATGAGTTATAGGTGTGCCGTATTAGCTACAGCAGCCGAAATCAAATGATAAAAAAAAAACCTAAATTTCTATTATCTTTATTTTATATCTATTACGATTTTTTCTTCTTTCTCGATGTTTACAAAATTAATGACTCATTTACAGCTAAACATAACCCTCGTCGTTGAAGACATCCGCAAGAGAACCAAGGTTACCGATGTAGCCCGAAGAATTGCCAAACTTAAGTGGCAGTGGGCAGGTCACATTGCTCGCAGAACGGATGGCCGATGGGGCCGAAAAGTTCTGGAGTGGCGACCGCGAACCGGAAGACGTTGCGTTGGAAGGCCTCCCACTAGGTGGACCGATGACCTGGTGAAGGTTGCGGGAGTCCGCTGGATGCGAGTCACACGGGACCGGTCAATGTGGCGACACTTGGGGGAGGCCTATGTCCTGCAGTGGACGTCTTTCGGCTGAAATGATGATGATGATGATAACCCTCGTTCTGGCGTAGTCGGGTAAAAACGGTTACGTGTGATAATGGTGCTGATTTGAATAATCGACATACTGATCATATACTGTGTAGTCAATCTGAAGAGAGAAAGAAAATAGAGGTGATCCATCCATCGCACACACACATTGAGCACAGTTAATGTAACAATATCACGCCTGTAATACCCAAAGGGTTAGACAGAGGTGTACCTAACAGTACGCCCACATTACGCCAGTTATGTTTAAGTCCCATGTAAATAATAAATAAATATCGCTGGACATTACACACAGCGCCATCTAGTGCCACACTAAGCAACGAGGCTTGTGTCGTGGACACCAGATAGTTGATATACTACATACTTAGATACATTTTGTTTGTAAATACATACTTATTATACATATAAACATCCATGACTCGGAAACAAAAGTCCATGCTCATCACACAAACATGTGCTCCTACCGGGATCCGAACCCGGGATCCCATGAACGTAAGGCAGCCTCACTACCGCTGCGCCATTTGGGTCGTCTAAATGTAAGAGGAGGCGAGCTAAAAACTAATTCATGTTCAAGTATTTTAGTCAATTTTGTAAACTCCTTATTCATCTGATAATTTTATAGTTAGACAAAAACCATAATGTTGTTAAAAAAGTACAAGCCTACCCACTTTCACAACTCCCGCTAAATATCAACGTAGAAGTTGTAACGAGTGACTCACACAGTCACACATGAGACCAGGGGTTGACAACTCTACCGCAAAATGTTGAAGTTTCAGCTTCACGGGACTCTCAACTAGAACTAAGTTTTAAGTAATCTGGCGCTTGCGTGACAGTATATACCTGTTGACGTTATGGGGTCAATGTACTGTAAGTGTTGTCTCAGGGATATCTGAGTAGGGGTGTTGAGTGATGCATGTTTGTGGGCCCATTTTGGCCCTAAGTAGCGTTTTATGAGACGTAAGATGAGGCTGGCTTTATAAAACTAGAAAGTGTACCTACGTAGATATAAGATTACATCACTAAGATCCAAGATAGACGAGAGATAAGATGTCTCTAGGACACAGACAAAGTGACATTATATAAGCGAAAACGATGATAAAAAGGAAAAAATTCTTCATAATGTTGCAAGTCGTAGTCATCATTATCATCTGCCTAGCCTATTCTCAACTATGTTGGGGTCGGCTTCCAGTCTATCCGGATGCAGCTGAATGAATGCTGCCTATCTGACCTCCACAACCCAGTTAATGCTGGGTAATACAATACCTCTTAGGAGACTGGTTGTCAGATTTTCGGGCCACTAACTACCTGTTAAGACTGTCAAAGATCTACAATTCTCAGCCGGGACCAAAGGCTAAACGTGCTTTTTGAAGCACGGAGAAATCTCATAATCATAATCATAATTTTTATTTACCAAAAGAATAAGAATCTTACAAACAAAAATTAACACTAGTACTTATTTGCTATGAAGATTAGACACCCAATTAGTTAATCAGTAGGTACACAATAATAAATTGTGGTTGTTACGAAACCGAATACATACTGACCCCCGTACTAGTTATAAACTGTATTACGGTGGGACAGGCTTCCTCGTTCTCAGTTATCTATTTATTATAATTGCCGATTTGAGAGAAAATAATTAGGATTATCTACTTTTTAAATATTACAAATCAAAACTGTGGGAGAAAACTCAGTATGGATGGTCACCCATCTACGGACCAACCTAGGCAAGCGCGGCTTAACCTAAACGGCCCAAGCAGCTGTTATTATATAGCCATGAGCTACTCAAATAAAAATAGGAATGTAAAACCTGACTGAATTAATGTGATTGTCACGTTTTGTCTTGAGACGTCTTGACATCTTTTTTTGTTTTTTTTTTAATTTTTAGATATTCTCAACCTTTGTTTTAGTTTTCGTACATTGTTGTTAGTGAACAAAATGAATATGTTTTGTCCACTGTAGTTTCTGGTCCTTTAAAACATTGCTCTTCAAAAGAAAACATTTCACCCATTAATTTCTTTGTCCCAACAAATTATAAGATAAAGTAACAAGTTGTATTCAGCGCACGCAAGTTGTCTTGTTACAACATAACCTAATTATTACACAAAGACTTTGTTTGTTTTAAACAAGACCTAACAAAATTGAGTTCTTATGAATTAACTCTGAAAAACTAACACGTGTTGAAAGAAAATACAGAAGGCCAGTATACAGTGGTGACAGTATTTTACAAGTTTGTGAATATACCTATAACCTGTTGTAAGAACATTACCGAAAAACTGTAGCCTCATCCTTCCATACCATTTTATGTCAAAGTATGAGGTCACAACTGCCTCGTTAGTCTAGTAGTTACAAGGGAGAATGCTGAACATAAGGTCCTCGGTTCGATCGCCAGGTCGGCCAAATTGTTATTTCATTTTTTTATCAGCAATTTCTCAGTAGCAGTTCTGATAAAGTGAGAGTGTTCAATAATTTATTTAGTTAAACATAAAACTTGAGCATTTTGAGCATTTATTGCAATTAGAAAATTTCGGGCACTTTTGAATGTCAAAACAGTCACAAGGCATAATAACTTGTGAAAGTACTGTAGTTGTGTAAATATGTAAGCAAAATTAAAAATATTTTAAATTATCATGTAACCAAAATTAAAAATATTGTACACCATAAAGGTATGTTACAGCGATCTTTTATAATAATCATAAGAACTGATATTTCACCTGTGACAAACAATAAATGAATTTAAATTTGTCAATTCCAATGCGTAGATCTCTATGGCAAGAAACTCCATAGACACTCTTTTAAATCAAAATATTGTTACAAAATCTTGGTGTACCATAGTGATAGAAAGGCGGAATTATTGCCAGGATTAATTTTCAATTATTTGTATTAAAAATACAGAAGTCGCGCAATACAAACGTGTTACCAATGTTTTACTTTATGTGACCTAAAATAAATCCTAATAAGTACCGAAAAAAAAAACAGCATTTCAAAGTCACCGATGCCAACCCAGTATTTGCATTTATAAATTCGTGTTCAATTTTCCAAAGAAGTCTATTTTTATTTTCCAGAATGACATTAAGTCTACCTCTCACATTAATCTATTGACTGGCATAAATAACGGCAAAAAAAACAATTTTAAAAGTACCATTCATCATTTCATTAGTCCACAAAAATCGCGATATATTTAGCTCGAAGCATTATTTGAATAATGATAAATAATGAGCAGTTGGAGTATCAATTAATCAAGCTGTCTCGCAAATATTACAGGTGTGCTATGCATTAGGTATGCAAATTGTTATTTATTATTTTAACGTGTTCTTGGCAGGATCGAGCTTGAGTGTTGTTAAAAATGTATAAAGAATTTATTCACTGAATACATCAAGTTTGCTGTTTAAAAAGAAGAGAAGCTCCTGCAACAGCCTCTCGGATCGATCTTCAGGTTGAGCCGCGCCTGCCTAGGTTGATCTGTGCATGGGTGACCACCAATTACATACTGAGTTTCCTCCGTGACTCGGAAAGTACGTTAAACCGTTGGTCTCGGCTGTCATTTGTAGATCTTTGACAGTCGTTACAGGTAGTCAGCGGCCCGAAAGTATGACAACCTGTCTTACCAAGGGGTATCGTATTACCCAGTACTAACTGGATTGTGGAGGTCAGATAAGAAGTCGCTCTATGTAAAATACTGGTATTCAGCTGCACTCGGTTAGACTGGAAGGCGGAAAAGGCTAGTCTAGATAGGCTAGCTGATGATAGGCTACATGATGTTTGAAAATAAGATATTGTAGTGGCAATTTTTTTAAAGAGTAGCCGAGAGTAATCGTGGTGATCAATGCTCGTGCCTTCTCTGTCTGAGAAGAAGCCTTTTCCCTGCAGTGGGACAGTAATAGGCTGGTATTATTTTGTGTTTAAATAGTTGGGTCACGTCAAGTGAACGGCGAGGTCAGTATGAGATTGTGTGTTGATAAAATATAATTCGCCATCGTAACCAAGATTTATAACCATTAAAATCATCAATACAACCCTTTAAGTTCATTTGACCCCATTGAATGACTTTTTCATGAAATAGTTGTTGTTTGGGATATTGCCGAGGGTTGTATTGACGATTTTAAAGGTCATAATTCTGTACTACATGTGTTACGGTCGCGAATCATATTTTGTACAACATACAGTCTGACGCTGACCTGCAAATTGCAAAAACGTAAGAAAGTTACGTCTTATGAAATAAGCAGTACCTTTGTGCTCATCTATCTCAATGTAATGTCCTGTTAAGTATTTTGTGTGTACATAAATAAATAAATAAAGTTTGAATTTCACTGGCGAACCTAGCGCTTTCCACTTACGGCCATTTTCAATAACTTACTAACAGGTATCAGGGTAGGTTGATATCTCTGTCTGTTTGACATTTAGCTTACCGACGGTTAGAAACAGAACGTCACAGAAAAGCTTTCTTTGATTTTTCTATGAATCAAGTGACAGGTAGATGACGCGGATAGGATATTACAAGATAACTTTGTTAATAGAAACAACGATAGCTACGGTCGTCGGCATATTAACCAACAGTTATACGTAAGTTATAGAAAACGGCTGTTAATAATAACAGGTTGTCAGAAACACAAAAACAAATCGTTTAAATCATCTTTTGTCACCGGAATTATTATGATTGGCATTCGGTTTACGTAAAGTTAATATGATGTAGCCTAATTTAGTGTAACCGGAAGCCGATATCTATAAGGTAGTAAACAAACCTGTCATTAAAAAAATAGATATATATATCACTGGACATTACACACAGCGCCATCTAGTGCCACACTTAGCAACGAGGCTTGTGTCGTGGACACTAGATAGTTGATATACTACATAGATACTTTTTGTTTGTAAATACATATTTATTATACATATAACATCCATGACTCGAAAACAAATGTCCATGCTCATCACACAAATATTTGCTCCTACCGGGATTCGAACCCATTAAAAAGCTTTGACAGATAAGAATGTAACTTTAAAGGGCTTTTTTTGTAGTAAAAGTTTTTCAACCTCCGTCTTATTCCGGGGAAGTCAACCCCGCTACGTAATTTGCTGTTGACACAAATAATGTCGTGACCCTGGCGTGAACTACTCCGATAACTTGATAAAAGAAGAAATCGTACTATTTTCAGCTAAATGTATGAATGTATAGTCCGCGCGCGAGCTCCGAGGAATCGGTGGCTTACTTATATCATCGGATAATACCCTCATAGAATGATTAGTACCCCGCGCGAACTACATTATGAAATCATTCTATGAGCGTATTATGTATTTGAAATAAAACCACCGATGATTTAAGTAAGACACCGATTCATCGGAGCTCGCGTGCGGACTGTACAAACTACGCCAAAACGTAGTACTAGTGAGAACAAAAACCCTATGACTTTTAAATTAGAATTGTGTAATAGAACAGTAGAACAAGAATTTTGTTCCCATTTCTACGATTTTGTACCACCTCAAAACGTAGGACTTGTGGGAAAAAGTATTCCCATTAGTTCTATCGTAGAACTGCTTAGTAGAACTAAAGAGAATGAACCATCATTTCAACACATTTTCACTCTACTAGCACCAATTATGTAACAAGCATAATCCTAACTAATCCTAAACCTAACTTAATATTATATATGCGAAAGTAAGTTTGTTTGTAACCTTTTTAAGCCTAAACCACTGAACCGATCATCCTAAAATTTTGCATACACGTTGTCAGGTGTACAGAAACGGACATAGGGTACCTTTCATCCCGAAAAAAACTACTGTTCCCGAGGAAAACAACAATAACGTTCTTATGATAATAGATGGCGACACGTGTCTGTCGAATCATGGTTGAATTATATGATTACAAGCAGAGTACAACCCGAATTGATTGTCAAATTCTAAATTAAGGCGAGCGAAGCCGCCGGCAAAAGCTAGTAATATATATCTTCAGAAACGCCTAATAGGCATATACTACTAAACTAATAGCCCCTTTCAGAGCTCCAAGCGATTATAACCCACAGCCGTTACGATTTGACCCGTCGTAGCACTTTCGTAGACGTGCTACGAAAGCGTAGCGCTACGTTATCGCTACGTCAATTTAGTAGGCATGTGATTGCTACGATTTGAAAATCGGTTCGCCAATTCCAGCTGAATGAAATATGTTATTTCTTTTTGACATTTACGATATTGAGATTGGAGCTAGATTTCAGATATTTTAGTACGAAAATTGGTCTCAGTTTTATCCGACTGCGGCGAAGCTTAAAATGAGGTTATAATAATATGTTTTTAACAATGGCTTCATAAGTACAAGATATTTTGAATAACTAACACGTACTTTCGTTTAGAGGATACGACGTTTTTTTTATTATAATAGCATTTATTTGGTGTTAGTAGCAATGGTCTTAATAACGGTTCATTAGTGTTAGTAGACAAAACATGATTTATTCTGTGTCCATCTATCATGAAACTATATCATAACTTTGAAAAATTAAAATAGGAAAAAAGTGGCTTTGAATATACTAACGTCTAGTATATTTTTTAAGTAGATGTACTTAATTAAATTCTTAAATTCATGGATTTACTGAAAGACAATGCACAGTCACTCCCTGGGTCTAAAAACATGAAATTTTGCACTAGATTTTTTGATAACATTAATACCCTACTTAAAACTTTTAAAGCTTTATTTGGTTTTAAAACCTTATATACCATACGAACAAACTTTCAACCAGTTTTCTGATTAAATCTCAAAAACGTAGCAATAATACATTTAAACAACTTACCCGACATAACGGAGACAAATGATGTGTTAATGTATTCACCACAGAGCGACTGCTCCACATTAATTCACGTTTGGCTCCCAAAGGCTAACATGGCGTGATGGCGGTTATTAATTACTGAAACTCGTTATCTTACAGCTTCAGGACTTGGGAGATAATGTTTTGAAAGAAACAAAGATTTTTCATGAATATTAGGGTACTTTATTATAATAACAATAAACAATTAAAACGGCGTAAACCTATGTTTTGTACATTTTTTTTTATTATGTTTTTAAAAAATATGTAAATATATAAAGAATGTGTTTATAAATGAATAAAAAAATATGTTTTATTCTGACCAATCAAATGACCGTCACTTGTTAGTAACATTATCTTAAAACCAAGTTAGTCAGGAAACAAAATCTTAAACAACATGCAGCCTGATATGCAGGCTCCTACAATTTTGGTCTTACTAACACCTACCTAACATAACATCATCAAGCCTGTAGTCCCTGAAGGGTTAGGCAGAGGTGTACCTAATACTAAACCCATATTTCGCCAATTATGTTTTAAGTCCCATGTTATGGGGGGCGAGCCTATTGCTATCAACCGGGCGCAAATCCAGACTCCGTGGCTGCTACTGAGAAATTCCTGATGGAAAAACCCAATAACACTTTGACGGACCTGGGAATCGAACCCAAGATCTAATGTTTAACCAAAGAGATTTAAAAGAATTAGATATAGAGCGGACATTAGGTTTTTTTTTTTTTATTAGCCTATTCTGTCCCACAGCTGGGCAAAGGCCTCCTAAAATAATGTCATACAAAAATGTTGATCCCGAACATTTTCGATTTTGACACACGAATGCTACCTGACAAGCGGGCGTATGACACTAGACAACTTTTACTATTACTAAGTAGTAACAAATATTTGGATTACGATATTGTTCGTTTTGTCCCGTATATCGCTCGTAAATATTTGAATGTCTTTGTGCACAACAGTCGTTCTTGCGACTAACAAGGCAGTGATGACCTAAGTGATCCCATTATTTTGGTCTAGCGATTGTGGAACCATTCTTTGGAAGAAAACTGCTCACTACTTCCAAGTCTAGGAAGATGTTAGAAATAAAGAATAATGTGAATATGATAGCTGTCTGTGTAGATATGATTTGTGATAAAAAAAGGATCACTTTTTGACTGAAGTAGACCCCAACGTAGTAATTTTATAATTTAGTATAGAGGAGGATTTAATGCCATTATGTGTAAGGCTAGGCAGATGATGATGATAGCGTAACATATCAAAGGGACATACAAACACGAAATGAATATGTAATACCGTACATGTCTGTGTTACTGTAATACAAGGTAGCGAGTGAGCCACAAGGGAGGTGCCATATATCGGGAGATTAATCTTAATTTGTATTGTCATGTGTGTAGCGGGTGGATAAGCAGAGTACATGGTCTTGTAACGTGGGTATACATATATGTTTTGTTGATTAACATGATATAAATTGCCTCTTCATCTGCCCAGCCTTTTTCTAAGCATGTGGGGGTTGGGTTCCAATCTTAACAAGTATTTTACGTAGGATCTGAGCGCTACAACTCAGTTGCTGGGTTATCTGAAACCCTTGTCAAGACTGGTTACTAAATAAAATGACAGAAATATCAATTAAAATACTAGCCTACAAAATAAACGTGTACGTTCCCACTGCAAGTTATAAGCTATCCTTTTATACAGAAACGGTACTAGAATTTATCACCAGGCTAACTTAATATTATCATCTGTTGGGGTCGGCTTCCATTCTAACCGGATGCAGCTGAATACCAGTATTTTACATAGAGCGGCTGCCTATCTGACCTCTACAATAAAATTAGTACTGGGTAATACGATAATTCTAGGGGCCTTTTGGCCACGTACAGAACCCATATTATGTGGTTTAATTTTAATATTTTAGTTTTAATTTTTTGGCAGTTGGTTTTTTTAATTTTAGTTTTGTTTTAATTTTTAATTTTTTATGTTTTATTGTTGGTCCTGTGTGAGTCCAATAAATACTTTTTCTTTTTTCTCTAACTAAATATAATCTGACCGAAATAAAACACTTGAAATATTGCTATCAAGCGGGTAAGGAAACGAAAGGTTGCTGATTTTCAACCTCATTTGAATAAATTAGTTTAAATTGCATTGAAACTGTTACTTTTCAATTTGAAGATAAGGAACGAGTCCTACATGAAATTATTTTCTCGTAGATGGGATTATACGAGAGTTTTTTTATAAGGTTTTAAGTAGACATCACAGATTTTTCGTCAAATTAAATATCTTCTTAACTTCTGATCTTACTGAAATTGCCAACAGTAAGCAAATCTAGTTCCTATCCTATATGAGAGCTTTAAACCAAATTGGTTAAAATTAAAATGAATACAGCATTTATACCGACCCAAACCACCAATCACTTTAGTATCTCATTCATACACGAACGAAATACACACAAATGTACATACCCACTTATATATTTATACCTATGTACTGCCTACAAAACGGTCGAGGTTCCGGCCAAAGAATTTATTAAATATAATGTTGGTACAACAGTAACAGTGACGCTGTTATGGGGGAAATAATTGTACTCATCAAAATACACGGGTTCTGTAATGTTACTGCCATTGAAAACTTGTTGTTAAAACGTTTTCGTCGGCACATTTTGTCGAGGTAACGGAATCTATGTTTCAACGTATCTTTGGTGTTTGAAAACTTGATATTAAGTTGAACACGCATTTGTATGTGACCTTTTAGGAGGTTAATTTTGTGTTCAATTCAAGCATTAAAGAAGATTCCATTTTCAAAAGATTTTTTTTTAAAGGTTAAAAAATATTTTTTTAAAGTTTTATTTGCATTACAGAAGATTCCATTTTCAAAAGATGTTTTTTCTTTTCTTTTATTGATGACAGGTTAGGCATTCTATCGCATTTCTCATTCTAGGCCTAGATAGATAATCTGTAGAATGACACAAATGGCTCGAAGAGTCTTCTTCAATGAAAAAGCGATTTAGTCATTGGTTACAAAAGTCGTTTTTGCGTTGATGAAGAAAACGGTTTGTCGGTGGCGTTACGTTCATCATCAACGGCTAATCTGAAACTGTTTAAACGTGATAATGATATTGCTCTCTTAAGTTATCCTGTAGAAGCAAACTGGCTTCAAGTAAAACGTTGGTCCTAGCACTTCGCAGAAATCAGAACCAAAATCATCAAGTACGTAACAAGCTGGTTAAAAGGCAACACATTTTTTTAGTTCAATTATTTTGTTATGACATCAATCAGTAGACGGCAACACGCTAACTTCAACTACTCTTGCGGAGTCGTTTTGTAATACCAACTAAATAAAACCACACAATAAAGTTAGACTAGGAACGTATACAGTGAATTTTATTTTGCATGTCAAGACTATAATTATTTGGCAGACTCTCTTGAATAAGAAACCCATCTCATGCAATCAAATTAAAATCTCTTCGCTTCTAAGAAGAAGCCTTTCTTTAATTATGTATTTCGCGTAGGAAAAGCATCCACCAATTAATTACCCACGGTTTTAACTTAATACTTTTCTATCATCAAGTTTCTTTTACTCAAATATCGTTTACGTCTCGTTTGTCAATTTACAAGTCCTTGCATTCCAAGTAGTTTGTTTTCAGTTTAAACGTCTAAAAAGGTGCATTTAGC
Organism: Xestia rhomboidea; assembly: GCA_963853795.1. Lineage (NCBI taxonomy): Eukaryota > Metazoa > Arthropoda > Insecta > Lepidoptera > Noctuidae > Xestia > Xestia rhomboidea. The sequence continues at coordinate 16,602,622 of OY970776.1, forward strand.
ACTGGCCATAGATAAACGAAAAAAAAAAGTCTATTCTTTCTTTTTAATTTTGTTATCTCAGACAAAGGAGGTTTAATTCTCATTTAAAAATGGAATTAAAACTTTTATTTTAGTGTGAGATTAAATTCGCGGGCTATGTGATGCCGCAATTAATTTCATACCAATGAAATATTAATAACAAAACTAATGTCCTCACGAACTTGCCCCTAATTTCGTCTAGATAACGCCTTAATCGTGAAGGAACATCGCTCAGACAGTTTCGCAAATCGCCAGTCATCGCACTTGACACTTTCTATTAATTACTTTTCCGAACAAAAAAACCTTTTTATTTTTCTTTTTTCACCAGCCTTTGAAAAGCGCGAAGGTTTTAATCAAAGTGCTCTTTTATATTTTATGCAAATGTTAAAAGATAATAAAAGGTTATTCTCGTGTTATTATCGTTGGTTTTTAAAGGTTAGTGTTAATATTATTGAGGAATAAAATGTAATTGCACTGCCTCTCTCTTCTAATTAAAGATTAAATTGTGTGAGAGCCGCTCGTTATAAACTGTATCATCATAATGACAACAGTGAGTTAAAATTGTTTATTTGTCACTTGTATTTTTTTTTTAATCAAATATACACTACTAATAATTTGTATTACGATTAACGCCATATTTTAAAAACATTACCATGCCTAACACACATTTCTCTTCAGTCACAACTTTTATAAAACAATTAACATAACACAGAAAACCTAAAAATGTCGTGTTCAGACATTCATGTCGACTTTTCGTTTTATATTTAAATCACTGTGTACCTTAACATTCCTGACATAACTAAACGGTAAAAATGACCTTGCCTTACCTGCTAAAGCCGTAACAACACGATTGAGCCACACACTAAACTTTACACACAAAAAAAATAGTTTTACCACAAAAGAGTATTCACTATCCAAGTATCTAACACAGAATTAAAAAGTTTAAAATACAATCACAACCACTTTTTTTTTTTTTAATCCATACACTTACTACTCACACACAAACACTTCGATTTTCGAAATAGTCGGGTTTTCACGCGACGCGGCACACGTTCGCTCTGTCAGCGTAAAGGCGGTACACTGGCTGAAATACACGAAGTTTGCCGACAGACAGGGGTGGTGCTTTCTCTTTCTCGCGCGAAGGAACTCGGGGGGGTTGAAGAATTTCGCAATTAAAAATCGTTAATAAACACGATTATATGACGTAGAGATAAAGTGAGGAGTGAGAATGTGTTACACATAGATACGGGATGAGTTAGCGAGGTCTGTTCCCTGTTTATTTTATTTATTTCAAACCTTTTTCGTGTGAATTATATTCGTTTGTGCGAACCGTGGCTTGTTATAGTTTGTTGCTTGTTTCGGGGAAGTATGCGTGGTGTGTTCTGTGTTCAGTGTTTCTCTGTTTAGATGTGGAACAGAATTTAAATAATAAAACTGAGGAAATTGGTAGTGTTGTAAAGCTGCTTGTGTTGTGATAGAGCTGTCCCGGAACATTTTACCGCTAAGAAGCATTGCTGTGTTCCCTTTAAAAGGTATTTGTGTACCTATTGGAAATGTTTCTCTAAGTTAGCCAACGCATCGACTACTAAAGTGGCCTAGGTGTTGCAGAATTGACACAAAACGGCAATTCTCGTATTTTTAACCCTAGAATCAAACCATATTCGACTTTTCTTACCCATGGGTAACACAAATAATATAAGATAGACGTACCTTCAGGATGGGGCCATGCCATTTATCATTTGGTGAATAATTTTAGTCAAAGTAGGCCAGTTTTTTTTGTACTTCTAATTAGGTTTAAATACAAAATCTTCAAATAATTAAGTCTTATGTCCACTCGAACCCACATGTTTGTCCCTATGGAGTAAAAACGTGTTTCCATGCATTTTTATCTTGAATGTAATTAACCTAAATCAACCCAGAATCGAAGCTTGAGGAATTGTGATTTCAGACCCTAATGGGTTTATACCGTTCACCAGAACTTTTTAACCTGTTTTTTTTGTACTTCCAAATTAGGTTTAACAACAAAATCTTCAAATAATTAAGTCTTATCTCCACTCGAACCCATATTTTTGCCCCTATGGAGTGAAGTAAAACCAGCTTCTTTTCATGCATTTTTATCTTGAATATAATTAACCTAAATAGACCCAGAATCGAACCTTGAGGAACGCTCATTGTGATTTCAGGCCCTAATGAGTTTATACCGTTGACCAGAACTTTTTAACCTGTCTATCTTTCTGTTATGATTTTAGTAAATCAGGAGTCTGTGTATCTAATTTCATAGCGCTTCAGTATCACCAGATGTGTATCATGGTTTACGCAAGCGAATGCATTTGAAAGTTCGCAAAAAATTCCAATGGCGTCTTGTGCTTCTTCGCAAGCCTTAAAAATCTTCTTTTGTAGAGTGAAATCGGCGTCAGTTGTACAGCGCCTTTTGGAGAAACCGTACTGTTGTTCATGAAATAAAGCGACGTAACATTTAACTGAGCATTAACTTTACAAACACATTATTGAAATCTGTATAAATTGACACAGACCTATAATTGTTAGGTTCATTTTGGGTCTTTGCCCTTGGCAAAACCTCAAATATACTTTTCGTTTTATTATTTTTGTAATCAGACGAAAAACATCTATAATCTCTAATTACATAAAGGTCAGTGTCCTTCGTCTGACATCCATCAAATAAGTAAATGTTTCTTCAACACATAAACTAAGTTGACTCATAAGTTACAACGCTTTCGACTTTCATGTAAACTCGACATGTCGACGATTTTCAACTTGGGTATTAACTTAAGCAATATCTTCTTATTAGTTTACTTGAATATAAATATAAAAGGTCTTATAGACAGCTTTAAGTGTGATGCAATTTATTAAAGTGCTTTTTAGACAAATCTTTTGCTAACATCTTGTACAAAGTAATATTAATATTGGTGATTTAAAAGATTGCTTTCTATTTCGTTGGTAAGTAAGCGGGTAGTTCGTATCGATTAGGTAAGTAATTTTAACAGTAGATAATAGTACTTTCGTAGTTATTGTATCATTGAATTTAAATGACAAACGGTCAGCTTTATTTTCTGTGGGGTAGGGTTCACTCATCTCTGATGAGTCTGTCAAACTTACATGGATCTTTATCTATACTCCTACTATCGAGGACATTCCCGCCTGATAACCACTTTTTTTTTCTTTTTTTTTTTTCGGATGGGAAATCATCAAATGACTTCTCCCGCTCTGGGCGGAGCAGGAGGGAGTGTCAGACTTTTACTGACTAAAACCCATCCATGTTCCTTCCTCGCCCTTTGTGTTCCGGGGCCACGGTATCTCTTTCGAATAGTCCCGCAGCCCCGGAGTCCCGCAGCCCCGGGCCTGATCACCACTAAGCTAATTTTAGCTTGCACTTACAACTTGACTTGGTTGACTTTGTATAGAAATTATGAATTAAAAGATACCGATCGGCCGAGCGCACTGACGACACACGCCAAACGACGAGTGCTTCTTATTTTTTTGCGCCAAAGCTGACGCTTTCCTAATAGGTCTCAACTTTAAGGGGGCGTGGCTCGGCGCCTCCGCATGATTTAAGCGAAAAAAATTCTTACTGATCAGGCGGAAAGACGAAGGAAACTCGCCACGTTTGTATGACAGTACAAATTGAATGAATGCGAAAATCCCAGTTTGGCCAGCATATTCTATTGTGTAAAGCAGTCTAACCACGTTAGATCGTCCCAGCGAGAGTGTTGCCCGTTCGAAAACGCGTGTGATTTGAATAATCCGTGGCGACAAGCTAAGTTACTTAAAATTGGAGTGCTCACACTTGATGCATGTTTTTTTTTGTTGATGCTGTTTATGTGGCTTACACATATGTATTATATAGCTATTTTATAGATAGGTATTAGAATGGATGTAGTGTACTGTTAAAATGTTGTAAGGCAAGTTTCGATTATGAATGTGGATTAATTTTTCGTGTTTGTCTGTTTGACTGATTCGTTTTTCTGGACTATCATTTACGGAATTTACTGCGAAAGTCAAACAGTTTTATTATACTTAAATAGGTCCATTATCTGCCCAGCTTTTACTCAACTATGTTGGGGTCGGCTTCCAGTCTAACCAGATACAAGTGAATACATGCATTTCACATGCAGGGACTGCCTATCTGTTCTGGGTAATACGATACCCCTTGATGAGACTGGTTGTCAGACTTTCAGGCCACTGACTACGACTGCCAAAGATCCATATATGACAGCCGGGACCAACAGCTAAAAGTGCTTTTCGAGGCACGGAGTAAACTCGGTATGTAATGGGTGGTCACCCATCCACTGACCCACCTAGGTAAGCACGGCTTCACCTAGAGATCGACCCGAGCGGCTGTTGTTATTTATAACTATAACAAAAAAAATCTCGATGGTATGTCGTAGTAAAAACGTGTGAAGCATAAGTTTCATTTTTTATTTTTTACATTTTTTGCTCAGAATAGTTACAGCACTGATGACAATATTTGTGTCACTTGTTTAATTTGTTTTTTTTTTATTATTTACAAAATTTTCCTACCTTTGTACTGATTCTTTTTTTACCTATTACTTGTGAATGAGTGAACATTTTAGGCTTTTCCCAGATGCTTGTTAAATTTTGTTAAGTCTGTTTTACAACGCAACGACCTATTGTCGGGCCTACGCTGTCGGGGCCATACTTATGTACTAATGCTGTAACAAAATAATATTGTAATACCAAATGATTTGAAAAGAGTAACCATGGAGTTTCTTGCCGGTTCTTCTCCATGGAAACGACCAACGCGAACCGTGCACCTTTTTCGACGTTTTATAAGTGCCCATCTAGGCCTATGTGAAATAAAATATTTTGATTTTGATTTTTCACGAGATAAAAAAATAACGAAAACTGACAAGCACCAAGCAAGCAAAAAGATACTTAACTTCCAAGTCTAAACACAGCAAAGCTGCTCAGTGTCAGAACATGACATTGAAAGTTCATATGAATAAACCCCGTTTTTCCCTACAAAAATAACTAAGATTTTACTATGATGGTCACGTCACACATTTCCCGTCTACATACCAAATTGACGGTAATTTTATCTATACAGCAATTTCTCAGCAAACTTTCATAAAATTGGCGTCTTTTTGACGTTCAGATGTCATCGATAAAAGTGACATTTGAAATCGAAATGGTCGTTGTGAATTAGAGAATTCATTTTTGTTGGTGACGCACGTATTGAGCGACTAATAAAAGTTTGAAATGGTTTTATTTTTAGTGTTGACGTGTAATTGACGAAATTGAAATAATAAACTGTATTTTTTTCAATTCATTTGATCCAAATCAACTTAGTGAACAGTGTTTTTTCATATATTATTTTGTTTACCAAAACACAAAAATTTTGGTGATTGCATTTTGTTTTTTTGCTAACGACAGACCCGGTTTTATATCCGTGACAAGCTTTCGTCATCGTAAACATCATGTTATGTTGTAGGATTAATTATGCAACATGTTTTTGATGCAAACGTACGGTTCAACACACAAACAGTATTTACAACATGTTTTTATGTTGATGTTTTGTCAGTGTGAAACAACAGTTTAGTCGTGTTTTATGACAAGCGTGTGAGAGAAGGATTTAATATTAATTAAATGGTTTATTTGATGTGGACAACAAACATGCTAATTTTTGTGTCAATGCTAGCTGTTGCCTGTGATTTCTCTTACTTTCTTAGAAACAATTTTATGTACTGAAATTTCATTGTATTAAAATCCGATTAGCTGCTTAAATACTCCTTGTATCGTGTTGAAGGCTCCTTATATTGTTGTTTGTTTTGTGTTATCACTTCATATTGTGTGCAGTAGTGATAGCCTAGTGGTGTGAACGTCGGACTGCCAAGTCATAGCTCTCAAGTTCGAACCCAAGACACGCACCTCAGATTTTTCGGATTCATGTGCGTATATTGTATAATTATCACTTGCTTCGGTGAAGGAACGCAACAGGAAACTAGTATGCCTGAGAGATATTTCTCGACGGCATGTCAGTGACCCATGGGCGGCATAATTACTGACACGAGGTTAGGCACTAATCAAACGAAAAAAAAAATGTGTAAAGATAGTTATAGGCAGCCCAAACACACACACACACAGTCTAGCAAGTAGGACATGTTCTGATCAGATTAAACTGTCTGCAAAGTAGCAAAAAATAAACATATAAACATTTTCTCCTTGTTTACGAACTCTTTGCCGTCTTTTGCATTTCCCACTGAGTTACTCTAAGTGTAGGTACATGGAAAATTAGATGTTACGAATGTCCATGCAGTTGATATACATAACTTAGATGCTTCTTACAACCCCGGTAGCGGATTGTAAGCCAGTGACCACACAGATGCTCAATTTAAGCTTTAAAATCCCGCTTCATTATTTAAGTGTCTTAATGTATGAATCTTAAAATACGAGGCGGGATTTCAGAAGTTGAAGGGAAAACATCATTATCTGCCCAGCCTTTTCACAACTATGTTATGATTGGCTTCCAGTCAAACCGGATGCAGCTAAATACCAGTTTTATATACGGAGTGACTGCGGATCTGCACTCCACAACCTAGTTATTGTACAACATTAGATCTTTTAGAAAGACTGGTTGTCAGACCTTCGGGCCTCTAGCTACCCGTAACGACCTTCAAAGACCCATGAATGACAACCGAGAGCAGCTGCTGAACATGATTTGTATGAAGGGTAAACATTCAGTCTAGTTTTGATTGAAGCTACATTATCTTACAAGATCTTCCAGTGACTGCATATGATTACCGATGCGACCTCGTGGCTAAATGCACTAAAGGAAGGTAATGACCTTCTCATACATTTACTAGTTCTACAACAAACTGGCAGAGGTGTGCAGGAATTAGTTGAAAGTGTATAACGTCTAAATATAAAAAAATGACTATGTCCCTGTGTGTTATTTGACATTGTGCGAAAATGGTATTTTGCCATAAGGCATTTTGCGAAAATGACATTTTGCAAAAATAGCATTTTGCTAATGTGACGTTTTGCGATGTGGCGTTTTCGGAATTTGAGAATGTGACATTTTACGAAATTTCAATTTTTCATTTTGCAAATGTGACATTGTGCGCCTAATCCATTGGAAGATACATTCGCAGCGTATGTACAGGCAAGTTCATAATCATTATTTATTTTTCATCTTTTTTCTAAGTTTAGCAAATATTCAAAATATATGTTTCTATTGTGTGCTTAGCAGTATAAATAGTCGTACTAAGTAAAATGCTGGCATTCAGCTGCATTTGGTTAGACTGGAAACCGATCCCAACATAGTTTAGAAACGGTTAAGCAGATGATGATTAGCACTAAAATTGTGTATTGATTCACTGTTTTAGACTTTCACGGTTTTTCACTACACTTAAAGTACTTACGGGATGATATCCGTGATTTTTTTTCGATCGATGAGCTCCCGATATTTCGACGCTGTTGCAAGCATCATGATCGCGGGAATACGGGAAAATATCGGGAGCTCTTCGATCGAAAAGAAAATCACGGATATCATCCCGTAAGTACTTTAAGTGTGTATTGATTGTTATTTTACGGAGGAGCTCGTGGCTAAATAATAACAGCCGCTCGGCTTGCTTGCCTACATACCGAGTTTCCTCCGTGCCGCGGAAAGCATGTTAAGCTGTTGGTCCCGGCTGTCATTTGTAGATCTTTGACAGTCGTTACAGGTAGTCAGTGGCCCGAAAAGTCTGACAACCAGTCGTACCAAGGGGTATCGTATTACCCAGTACTAACTGGGTTATGGAGGTCAGATAGGCAGTCGCTCCATGTAAAATACTAGTATTCAGCTGCATTCGGTTAGACTGGAATCCGACCCCAACATAGTTGGGAAAAGGCTAGGCAGATGATGATTATTATTTTTCGGGGTGATGTTAAAAAGCTGACTGCCGCGACAGGAGTTTCTAAAACCACTCTTGTCATTATCATCAGTCTGTTTTTTATTATAAGCCTAGGCCTCGCTCCCCCCCTTCCACTTTTCGCGATCCATTTGTAGGCCAATCTTTGAAAAAAGAGTCCAGCTCAGTCAATCAGTTTCTTAGAGAGTTTCTCTCATCCCGCTCATTTTACGTTGCCTGAGCACATTCTATCTTGCCTTTTCCAATTCACCTGTACGGCCAGTATTGATTCTACCGAAATAACGAACCTTTTATAAACTTCCCTGCGGTCGAAAAATAATCATGAGGCTTATAAAATAATCATGGAGCAATATGCCCGACACCATACAACATTATTTTTAGGTCGTTCTGGAACCGAAAGCCTTAGACTCGGCCATCGAACTCGGAACGATTGGAACTGTTTTTTTTTTTCAAAAAATAACAACACAAAAAAAAATAAAAAATAAAAATATTTAATTTTTTGTGTTTTTTTTTAAAAAGAATCACGAAAAATGTATTACAGTTTTTGTTATTGTTTTTTTTTTTAAATAAACATCCCAATCTTTTTCTGTTCGATGATCGAGTTAATGGTTTTCGGTTCCCAGTTCCAGAACGACCTAAAATTAACCGTGTATTCACAGCCTTACCCACTTTTGCATGTCTGTAGCGTAATAGTGACTGTGAAAATAGTGAGAATCCGTCACGTCCCCGTGACATGGCGACGCGTTCCACATAAATTATGGACACTCTACTACCTTTGGCAGCCGAACAAGTAAGAATATTATCGGGGAGAGACTTCGAAGCTTTTTCAAAGTAGTGCATTACTTTGAAAATCTCAAAAGTGTATTTTTGCGACTTGCTATTTTTAGAATTCGGACGGAAAACTTCAGCAGATGATGTTATTTTGGGAGTTAAAAGTACAAGCATGTTAGGTAAGCCTAATCCCCGTTTAACTATGTATCAACGTGCCGATCGACGACCGCGACGACCCAAATGGCGCAGCGGTAGTGAGGCTGCCTTACATTCTTAGGGTCCCGAGTTTGAATCCCGGTAGGAGCAAATGTTTGTGTGATGAGCATGGACATTTTGTTTCCGAGTCATGGATGTTTATATGTATAATAAGTATGTATTTACAAACAAAAAGTATCTATGTAGTATATCAACTATCTGGTGTCCACGACACAAGCCTTGCTCAGTGTGGCATTAGATGGCGCTGTGTGTCCAGTGATATTTATTTATTTATAGACACATTCATAGTACACTGTTTTAGACTTTCACGGTTTTTCACTACACTTAAAGTACTTACGGGATGATATCCGTGATTTTCCTTAGGTTCTATGAGCTCCCGATATTTCGACGCTGTTGCAAGCATCATGATCGCGGGAATACTGAAGAAGTATGCGGGTATCACGGATATCATCCCGAAAGTACTTTAAATACATATATAGTACACTGTACAGGGGTCATGGAGATATTTAACCGAATATAAAATACAGATCCAGGCCTAGTTTGGGGGTTCGGGCCCGTGGACGGGGAGCTATGAAAAAGTAAAGTTACCCCGAATCCCAAGCGGCGCCGCACCGCGAGGGGATGTATGGCTGACGGGTGTTCCAGAGAACGAATCAGTCGCTAGTGCGCTTCTCGCCAGGGTACCTGCAGACCCCCTGGCGAGTAACAAATACTAAAATCTGCCCTTCTAGGTACAGGGGTCTCTGCCTAGATTGAGCCTATTTCCCCCATAATCGTGGGTACAAAAATGGAAAAGTCAACAAAAAAAAACCAACAACCAACCGCCGGCAACGGCAAAGAAGAGAAGAAAATGTGAGCGCGGGAGGCTCAGAGAGCTCCCGCTGCGTGAGGACCGGGACTGCTGCGGAGAACAGAGAGTTCTTCCGCAAGCGGTCCAGGAAGGAGGACGACCAAGTGTCGTCATCGGAGGGAGAGTTGGCCTCGGCCCGGAAGATCCCCACGAAGAGGGGCGCCACCCGGGCATTGCTCTTGGGTCTGGCGAAGAGGCGGGTGAACCTGGCAGCTCCGAGGCGGAGCGTAAGGCCAGGTTCGCAAAGGAGGTGGAAGCCGCGATAAGGGGAGTGGCTTTGAAACAGAAGACCTCTTCTAAACTCAAGGCCATACCCGGGGCTTCCGCCTCCATTATGGCGGCTGCGGAGGCCAATTTTGGGGGACCTCCTCCTCCTCCTCCTCCTCCTCCTCCGATAGACGGAGAGGAGGTGGCCAAATTGCGGGTTGAGGTGGCCCGCCTGACGGCCGCCACGGAGGCTCTCCGAAAGGAGAACGCTAGGCTCCAAGCAGACTTGGCCCTACCCCCCTACCTATTCCGACCACCGGTACATCCGGTTCGACGTCTCCACCCAGACCTCAAGCGCGCCGGTCCAACAGGCCCCGAGTGGTCCGCGTTGGGCGCTGAAGCAGCTGGACCGGGAGCTCCTCCTGGAAGCCTCGATCGTGCAGGCCTGGGTGACATCACCGGACAGGCCTGCCGACGTTAACAATGAGGCAGGGTGGTTCCAGGAGGCCATGTCCGACATCTGTGACGTGGCAATGCCCCGAGTCCGGCCAGGAAGCGCCCGGCGTCAGGTGTACTGGTGGTCGCGTGAGCTGACGTCTTTACGAGAGGCGTGCGTGGCTGCGCGACACCTGTACGCCAGGCACCGCAGGCTCCGCATTCGCCCACCGAATGCGGAAGCCATTGAGGCGGAGCTTTATGAGGGCTACAGAGCGGCGAAGACCGCCCTCCGTGAGGCTGTCCTGCGGGCCAGGGATCTGGCCCGCGGTGAGATGCTGGGGACTCTCGACAGAGATCCGTGGGGGCGCCCTTACAAGATGGTGCGGGATAAACTCCGCACCTGGGCCCCCCCGCTGACGCAGAGTCTCCGGCCTCAGCTCGTGGAGGACGTGGTGAGCGCTCTGTTCCCCTCGCGAGGGGAACACCCGCCCCCGCCTATGGCTCCGCCGGCTGCGGTGCCGGAAGCGGACCACGAAAGTGACGACGACGACGCTCCGGAAGTGACCGGGGTAGAACTGAGAGTGGCGGTACGCAGGCTCAGTGCCAAAAATACCGCCCCGGGACCCGACGGCTTGCCTGGCAAAGCCTGGGTCCTGGCCTCGGAGGCTCTCGGTCCCCGACTGGAGGGGTTCTTAAGCGCATGCTTGGAGAGGGGCCAGTTCCCGCTTCGCTGGAAGACGGGGAAGCTGGACCTCATCCGGAAGCCGGGGCGCCCGGCGGACTCTCCGTCCGCCTACCGGCCCGTGGTGCTGCTCGACGAGGTGGGCAAGCTCTTTGAAAGAGTCATTGCAAACCGCCTCGCCGAGCACCTTGCAGGGATGGGGCCGGACCTTGCGGAACACCAATATGGTTTCCGCAAGGGGCGCTCTACCGTGGACGCCATCATGTGCGTGAGAGCCCTCACGACGAGGGATGCGGTGTCCAGGGGTGGGGTTGTCTTCGCGGTGTCTCTCGACATCGCCAACGCCTTCAACTCCATACCCTGGAGCTGCATAAGGGAGGCACTCCGGTATCACCGGGTGCCGACCTACCTTCGTCGTGTGGTCGGGGACTACCTGACGGATAGGGCCGTCATTTACCCCGGTCGCAGCGGAGACTGGAACCGGCGAGAGATGTCGTGCGGTGTTCCACAGGGATCGGTTCTAGGGCCGTCCTTGTGGAATATCGGGTACGACTGGGTGCTGCGCGCCGACCTCCCTAGCGGTGTCAGCGTAGTCTGCTACGCTGACGACACGCTGGTGCTGGCACAGGGGAGGTCGCACGAGGCGGTGACCGAAGTTATGACACGCGGGGTTGCTATAGTCGTTGAGAGGATCCGGCAACTGGGTCTCGAGGTGGCATTGCACAAGTCCGAGGCCATGTGCTTTCATAAGCCTCGGAATGCGCCACCTTCGGGATCCTCAGTGATGGCAGGAGGGGTTTCCATCGGCGTCGAGTCGACGCTGAAGTACCTGAGACTTGTCCTCGACAGCCGGTGGAACTTCGTGGAGCAGTTCCGACGTTTGGCCCCCAAACTGGAGCGAACAGGGGCTGCCTTCAGGCGGCTCCTGCCCAACCTGGGGGGGCCAAACGCCTCCTGCCGGAGGCTCTACGCGGGAGTCGTGCGGTCCATGGCCCTTTACGGGGCCCCGGTGTGGGCGCGTTCATTGAGGCGGCGTGCCGCCCACCATTTGAACGCGCCCCAGAAGGTGGTAGCCGTAAGGCTGGTCCGGGGGTACCGCACGATCTCCCGCGAGGCGGCGAACCTCCTTGCCGGATTGCCGCCATGGGATCTGGAGGCAATAGTCCTCGCGCGCCTACACGAGTGGCGCGCGGAGGCGCTACGCCGGGGGGAATCCCCGCTGCCGCGGCAAATTGTCGCTCAGCGGACGGACTTCCGGCGGGATCTCATGGCGACATGAAGAGAGCGACTATCGCAACCCCGTGCAGGGCACGCCACAATAGTGGCGATAAGTCCCCTCTTTGAGGAGTGGCTGGAGAGACGCCACGGCGTCCTCACCTTCCGCCTGACGCAGGTTCTTACCGGACACGGTTGTTTCGGTAAGTTCCTGCACCGAATCGGGCGGGAGGAAACGCCCGGGTGCTACCATTGCGAGGATCGACCGGAGGACACGGTGGAGCACACTGTGGAGGTGTGCCCCGCTTGGGTGGAACACCGCCGTGTCCTCGAGGTGGCGATCGGCGGCGGTGACCTCTCGCTTCCGGCCCTGGTTCGTGCCATGGTCCGGAGCGAGACGGAATGGGACGCCGTCACCTCCTTCTGCGAAGCATGCCATGCTAGCGAAGGAGGTGACGGAACGCCCCGGGCGTCGGGGGCCACGTGGTGGCATCCGGCCACCGTAGGCGCGGGCCTGTGGACGGGGAGCTATGGGCTAGCTCGCCGTCCGTACGTCTCATGACGACAGGCCGTGTCGACGGCGCGTTCGTGTTCCACGCGCGTCTCAAAGAGAGTCAGCAATAGGGAAGGGGTCCGCAAGGACCGAAGCCTGCCGGGGCTGCGGGACTATTCGAAAGAGATACTGTGGCCCCGGAACACAAAGGGCGAGGAAGGAACATGGATGGGTTTTAGTCAGTAAAAGTCTGACACTCCCTCCCGCTCCGCCCAGAGCGGGAGAAGTCATTTGATGATTTCCCATCCAAAAAAAAAAAAAAAAGGCCTTGTTTGGGGGTTCGGGCCCGTAGACGGGGAGCTATGGGCTAGCTCGCCGTCCTTCCGTCTCATAACGACAGGCCGTGGTGATGGCGCGTTCGTGTTCCACGCGCGCCTCAAAGAGAGTCAGCAATAATGAAGGGGTCCGCAAGGGCCGAAGCCTGCCGGGGCTGCGGGACTATTCGAAAGAGATACCGTGGCCCCGGAACACAAAGGGCGATGAAGGAACATGGATGGGTTTTAGTCAGTAAAAGTCTGACACTCCCTCCTGCTCAGCCCAGAGCGGGAGGAGTTATTTGACGATTTCCCATCCCAAAAAAAAAAAAAAAGGCCTAGTTTGGGGGTTAGGATCAGATTTGTGGAAATACACTCGTGTGCTTTCTTATTGTGATTGGCTTCAACATGTTTTTTAAGTGTCAAATAAATATTTTTATTTATTTAAAGTTAAAACATATAATACTTGTATTTGACCTTCAATATCTCCGTAACTAGAAGGGTCCCAGGTATGGTCTGCAAGAAAGAAAAAAATGATCGCAATGACGGAGAGAACAAATTTCTTTCGGCTTCGTTAAGGGTATTTACACACATTTTAGGATAATGGTTCCTAAATACGTCATTTTTGCTTATAGGAATTCCCATCGAGCACTCAGCTTGTCTTTTCCTATTGTTCTTTGCATAGAACAACAACGAGTGACGTTATAATCTTGCTTCCTATCCTCAACATAGCTACCACAGTCTGTTCAAAATCCCATTTTGTTATTCTGTTGAAACACTGCGCCAACCGCACGCCAGCAATAATGAAGATACATACATATCTATGCGTTTATAATTGACGTGTGGTTTGTCTGGTTATGTACGGAAATAAATACCTATAGACAGGTTTTCAGGCTTTTAATTAGAGTGCCTCAAATTCGGATCAAATGAGAGGGCGCGTAGCTAAATAATAACCGCCGCACGAGTCGATCGTGGGTTGGGCTAAGTTTGCCAATCCATGATATCCGCGAAGCATGTCGTGCAGATAGTCCCGGCTGTCTATTGTAAGTCTTTGACAATCGTTACAGGCAGTCAGTGACCCGAAGGCTGGACAACCTAAGGATCCCGATTTATGGGCAGTTACTCCATGTAAAATACAGATATTCTATTGCATCCGTTAACTTCAAGCAAACCCTAACTTACCTGAAAAAATCGCTATACTTTTATTGTGCAAACAGCCAGTCTGTGGAATTCACTGTTATATTAATCTAGAATATCTAAGAAGTTCGGCTTCTTTCTTTATCGTGTGGTTAGTGCCTAACCTGGTGTCAGAGTTTTTAAGCCGCCCATGGGCTTCTGACTTGGCTTAACATGCCGTCGAGAAATATCTCTCAGGCATGCTGGTTTCCTCACGATGTTTTTTCTTCACCGAAGCAAGTGATAATTATACAATACGCACATGAATCCGAAAATTCAGAGGTGCGTGCCTTGGGTTCGAACTTGAGACCTATGACTTGGCAGTCCGACGGTCACACCACTAGGCTATCACTGCTTATTTGGGCTAGGCTATTGCTGCTAGAAGTTCGGCTGAATCGGTTACTTCTAGGCAACCGTGCTCCACCTCAAGTGTCACTATCGCTTCACATCAGGCGAGGTGATGCTAAACGTAAGCCTATAGTGCTAGGTGATAGATTTGTGTTACAAGAGCCAGTGGCCTCTCCCAGGAGGAGATGATGAAAGACTAATTAACATTTTTCATCAGCAGTATCAGAGGCGAAAAGCATTGCCAAACTAAACTGGTAGTGGGCAGGGCACATTGCTCGCATAACAATGGAATATGGCCGATGGGGCCGAAAAGTTCTGGAGTGGCGAACGTGAAACGGAAGACGTTGCGTTGGAAGGCCTCCCACTAGGTGGTCCGATGACCTGGTGAAGGTTGCGAGTCGCACGGGACCGGTCAATATGGCGACACTTGGTGGAGGCCTATGTCCAGCAGTTGACGTCTTTCGGCTGAAATGATGACGATGATGATGTATCAGAGGCCAAATGTGTTATTGACATTATTGTTCCCTTCATATTTGTGGAGTAAATACTTATCCATAGATAGCAGAGTAATAACTCAACATGACACGACGTTTTAGTGTATCATAAATATCACGACATAAGAAATAAAGAATAAGCATAAAGAAATATAATATAATATCAGATAATGACACGAACTTGGCCCATTTTGCGTCGCATCCATGAAGTGCGGGAGTCATCACATTTATCATTCGGTGCAGGGATCGTAAACCTTTTTATGTAGCAGCATTTGTAATTTCTTCCAGTTCTTTTTTTTTTAATCTTGCCATGATGTGCCTACATAGTATTTAAGGTCACAAAAAAGTGAAAGAGTACCTACGTCTAAACTGACTGCCTTGTTAGGCCAACGAGGCAGTCAGTTGGTGGTCACATGCACGACTGCGGAGCATGGATATCAGGACACTTGCGCGGAAGACATTCTAATTAGACACTTGCGTGAACCCACTTGCGCGAAAATA
The DNA here is from genome assembly GCA_963853795.1 of Xestia rhomboidea. Lineage (NCBI taxonomy): Eukaryota > Metazoa > Arthropoda > Insecta > Lepidoptera > Noctuidae > Xestia > Xestia rhomboidea. The sequence continues at coordinate 16,618,237 of OY970776.1, forward strand.
CATAATTATGCGCGCATGGCCTTATGCGCGAACGGACTTTTGCGCGCTTGGACACTTGCGTGAATGGACTTTTGCGCGATTGGACTTTTGCTCGCCAAGACTCTTGCGCGAATGGACTTTTGCGCGAACGTAAATATGCGCGTATGAACACTTGCGCAAGTGTCTTTCGCGCAAAAGTCCCAAATCCCTGAGCATGAGGTCGAGCAAAGTATTATTAGGTTTTTCGATCAGGAACTTTTCAGTAGCAGCCACGGAGTCTGGATATGTGCCCTGTTGATGGCAATAGGCTCGCCCCTATTACATGGGACTTAAACATAACTGGTGAAATGCGGGTGTACTATTAGGTACACCTCTGCCAATCCCCACTCCGATCCAGCCTGTCCCCTTGCTGTCCTCTCCCAGCGACGCCCTAAGCCGAGGCCCGTACCCCGCAGGGGGTGCCCTTAGCGTGTAGTCGCTTAGTTTGTAAGTTTTTTGCCCTGGCTGGAGGCCTTACACTGAAGGCACCCACAGGAAAGTCCGGTTAAGCAGACGACAACCTCTCTGGTTGAACTGCGAATGCCATTTCGAAAAAAAAAAAAAAAAAAACACCTCTCCCAATCCTTTAGGTGATTACAGGCGTGATGTTGTGAACGTCTAAAATCACCGATTATACCTTCTCTGAAGTACAACCCTGGTTGATACCAGTGTGTTCCTGAGCTTAATACAAATATAACTGACAATGCGACATATTTTCCCGACAGATGCTGTTTAATACAGCACGAAAACTTTGCAAAAGATTTTCAAGTTTTGGAATGGTTGGATTGTCGCCTGTCGGGTTTTATTAAACACATCTCATTTTTAATAAGAAAATCGATGGTTAGGTCCGTATCAATAATAATCAATCATCTTAATTACACAAAAAAGTAGTTACAAAATTCTGTGAAGTCCCTGAATCGTAAGCTAAGTGTTACACCGCCGATAAGTAGTACAAATGAAAAAAAAAATATTATAAAAATCAATCAATCATTTAGTTTGAGCAACATAGGTATGGTTCCAGATAATATATTGTCTAAAATAAATGCACTTTGTTTTGTCAATATGTGGCGAACAAAATGGCGGACAAAATTTACATAAAAGTAGTTAAAAGTATTTTTTTTTTGCAACGATTTATTTCTGTCGTCAGTTCCATGGAACTACTGGGAGTAAAAAAGACCCAGTAGTCCCATAATGGAACTACTGACTTCACTTTAGGTTCGCCATCCCTGGAGCAGTAGGTAGATATATTTTTATTTTTCTCTTACGACGTCTGTCGCAAGAGAGGATAATGCATAAAATATTATTGCTATCGCTTCCATTTTGGACGGAGTTGGGGAAATATGGCGTGTCCGTATTGATATTGTAGTCTGTTGTGGTACTGAGATTAGGCGACTTATTTCTGTCGATAGGTGTTGTAAGTACAGATTACGGTATTGCTGGTATTAGGGTCACGAGTTTCGGAAGTACGTCAATATTTGGTTTTCCCGAATCGGTAGCGGTTGGTTATTTTCACTTTGTGATGCTTTTAGCTGAGATCGATAGTTTGCTTCAATGATTCTTAGCAATAAAAACAGTAAACTCATGCGTTTTACTATGGAAGCCACACAAAGCTTTTTATGTTTTTTTTTTTTGTGCTAAAGTAAATAAGGTCTCTTCTCTGTATGAGAAGAGGCCTTTGCCCAGCAGTGGGACAGTAATAGGCTGGTATTATTATTATTATTAAAGTAAATACATGTATGTTTATTTATACTAAACGCTCCTACCGGCTTGGCAAATAGACTTAAGACACTAAACAAGACCTGATATTCAATCTCAGTAGAGCTATTACTAAAACCATAGTTTTTCTACACTAATATTATAAAGAGGAAAGATTTGTATTTTTGTGTGTGTATGTTTGTAATAAATAAACTCAAAAACTACTGCGCCGATTTCAAAAATTCTTTCACCATTAGAAAGCCACGTCTTTATTGAGTAACTTAGGCTATATTTTATCCCGTTACTCCCACGGGAACGGGAACTATGCGGGTGAAGCCGCGTGACGTCCGCTAGTCTACAATGTTTTGACTTGACCCGTAAATGTAAGCCCCGTTCCCACTATACCGTGACGATTAATTTATCGTTGGTTTTTAGTTGGAAAAACTCGTGGACGACAGTAATTGTGTCGTCCTATATGTGAACACCTCCATTTAAATACACAAGCCACGACACTTAAAACTACACGATTATCTGTCGTCACGACAAAGTGGGAACGGTGCCTAACGACTGTTTCTTCAGCAGATTTATGAAAATATGGTGTACACCTGTAGCCAATTATTGCTACTTACATATTTTAAATAAAGGGTGTAAAACACCTCTTAACAAAACAAAGGTACTTGTTCTCCTCGTCATTGCAATCATTGTTTTGTTCTACACCATACCTGGGAACCTTCCAGTTACGGAGATATTGGGGGTCAAAGTTCAAACCTTTTTACAGGCGTTTTTTTTTTTAATACAAGTTTTTAATGTAAGATTGTTACTTTAAACACCTCCACGACCCCCGTACTATTCAATCCATCCATCAGCACAATGTGTTGAGTGCGTTATATTGAGTTCTACCACAAAACATGATTTTTCACCCCAAAAAAAAAAGTAGTTTCCCAGCAATTATTTTTGCGTAAAGTTACTTAGTTTGATGTACAGAATGCTTGGTTGACGGCTTCGTGATGAGGTTGTTTACACCCTGTATGTACGTGGTTTATTTTCTTTTTTTTTTTATTTGATTAAATTCATATTTAAATAGTAGTAACTCTAAACTTAATCGGTACTAAACGGTCACAGTTTAATGAACTTAAGAACTTACAATAGAAAACACTAAAGATACATAAAAAAATTGTTAACCATAATTCGGGTTCGACAACCTCGTAGGTACGTTCATTGGAGCCCTTAACCGTTTAACCGACCAACCCTTCTGCTGTTCATAATTCCCTTTTTAATATATTTATAAGGGATAGCTTGAGCCGCAATCTGTTTCCAGAAATTGGAATATTTTTTACCGAGCTTTGCCTGTTTACAAATTTATTTTAGCGGAGAAACAAATAGAATTCAGAATCTCTTTTCAAACATTTAAGGTTCAATTCTTGCTGTTCCGACTGTTTTGGTAATGTTGTAAGGCTTGGAGCAGGAATGTGTGTTGCGTTACGTTAGGTATATAACAGATGCCGATAGGGTATGTACTCAAATGTATTGTTTGTATTATTTATGATACGTTTGTATACTTTTTCCGGGGTCAGTGTGTCAATGGATGTAATAACGTGGTATACCTATACATATTATGTATATTGGTTTACATATACCCAGGGGCTTGCTATGATGGTGAAGGCAACATGAAATATGGGAATGTCTATTTCCTTTCATGAGGGTTTATTAGAGCAGCGGTGGCCCAGCGGTGGCGGCCCCGACTTACGAACAATAAGTCGTGGGTTCGAACCCAGACAGGCGCATTACTTTGTGTAATTTATTTCATCACCACTGCTCTCAAAACGGTGAAGGAAAACATCGTGAGGAAACCGGCATGTCCTAGAACCAAAAAATTCGAAGACATGTGATATCTCATCTCATCATCACCAACCCGCACTGGGCCCGCGTGGTGGATTATAGCCCATTCCCTCTCATAGAGAGGAGGCCTGTGTCCCAGCAGTGGGAACATTAATAGGCTGATGATGATGATTAGAGAAATGAATAAATAAATAAAAATAAATAAATATCGCTGGACATTACACACAGCGCCATCTAGTGCCACACTAAGCAACGAGGCTTGTGTCGTGGACACCAGATAGTTGATATACTACATAGATACTTTTTGTTTGTAAATACATACTTATTATACATATAAACATCCATGACTCGGAAACAAATGTCCATGCTCATCACACAAACATTTGCTCCTACCGGGATTCGAACCCGGGACCCTAAGAACGTAAGGCAGCCTCACTACCGCTGCGCTATTCGGGTCGGGTAGGTTTGGCTTCTGCGATACTGGTCGCATTTCATATAATATCGAGCTTATGTATATTTATTACATTCATCCTTGCACCCATGGGGGTAGGCAGGAACCACAGAACGCCACCTGCTACGATGCATACATACTCCTTTTGCATCGCCCATGTTATTATTATTTATACATTTTCCTTGGAGTGCTCTACCCATAAGCCTAAATAATATCACGCCTGTAAACCCCGAAAGGATAGGCAGAAGTGTATCTAATAGTACACCCACATTTCGCCAGTTATGTTGTTAAGTCCCATATAGTAGGGGCGAGCCTATTGCCATCAACCGGGCCCAGATCTAGACTCTGCTACTGATAGATGCTTGATGGAAAAACCCAATAACACTTTACCCGAACTGGGAATCTAACCCAGGACCGCATGCTCAGCAATCGCGCTTACGACGTGCTTAATTGATACTAAACCTGAACTATAACTTTGATCGACGAGTTCCTATTATTATTTTTGAGTAACTATTTCATCTGCCTAGCCTTTTCCCAACTATGTTGGGGTCGGCTTCCAGTCTAACCGGATGCAGCTGAATACCAGTATTTTACATGGAGCGACTGCCTATCTGACCTCCACAACCCAGTTAGTACTGGGTAATACGATACCCCTTGGGGCCCTTGGTACACTGATTGACAGACTTTCTGGCCACTGACTACTTGTAACGACTGTCAAAGGTCTACAAATAACAGCCGGGACCAACGGCTTCATGTACTTTCCGAAGCATGGAAGAAAGTTGGTATGTAATGGGTGGTTACTTATCCATGAACCAACCTAGAAAAGCTCGGCTTAACATAGAGATCGACCCGAGCGGCCGTTATTATTAATCCATGAGCTCCTCCGTTTTTTTATCGTAACTATTTATATCAATTAATCATAGTGAACGACGTAGCCCTCAGAATTGCCAAACTTAAGTGGCAGTGGGCAGGGCACATTGCTCGCAGAACGGATGGCCGATGGGGCCGAAAAGTTCTGGAGTGGCGACTGCGAACCGGAAGACGTTGCCTTGGAAGACCTCCCACTAGGTGGACCGATGACCTGGTAAAGGCTGCGGGAATTCGCTGGATGCGAGTCGCACGGGACCGGTCAATGTGACGACACGCGCGGGGAGGCCTATGTCCAGCAGAGGACGTCTTGCGGCTGATATGATGATGATGATCATATATCATATATATCACAGTAAAAAATTAAAATGCCAGTACCAATGTTAGTTTTAACTGTATTGTTTGTGCACATAGGTATATCCTCTTCTGCAAATCTCGCAACAGAAATAAGGTTTGCTGTAAGAAAACCCAATTCTGGGTTAAGCTCGCCGTTGTTCATGAGCAATATAATATATTTGAATTTTTTTTTGTGTGCAATAAAGAATATGAATATGAATGCCCTCCGTCCTTTGCAAATCATGAAATTACTGAAACACAATATACCTAACACAAAAAATAAAAATACAATTATGAATGCCAGTTTTTATTTACTGAACAGTTCTAACAATACTTTATTTGGCGAACAGGCTCCCCGTACCGAAATAATATGGCTTCTATAATCTAATAACTTCGGAAACAATACAGGCTACGAATTTAATATAATTTCGAATGCCTTGGGACTTGAAATAAAATATAATAATGTTGTAGAACTCGGCACTATGAATAATTTATTTTGGAAATACCTTTTGTACTTTTATTGATGCTTTTTAAGGTTGACTGGTATTTTATGTCTCAGTTTTAGTTCGAAATTCGAATTTGTGTATTGTAAGTGAAAATTAAAAAGAGCATGATTAGATGGTTTGGTCAAATGGAGAGGATAAGTGAAAGGCGACTAACAAAGAGGTATTAACAAGGCAGATTTGAGTGCCAACGCCGGCAGGGGATGCCCTAGAAGGACATACACTGACCTTATTGGTGAGGTTCTTTGGCAACGCCGGGAGGGGACGCCTTAGAAGGACACACACTGACCTTATTGGTGAGGTTCTTTGGCAACGCCGGGAGGGGACGCCTTAGAAGGACACACACTGACCTTATTGGTGAGGTTCTTTGGCAACGCCGGGAGGGGACGCCTTAGAAGGACATACACTGACCTTATTGGTGAGGTTCTTTGGCAACGCCGGGAGGGGACGCCTTAGAAGGACATACACTGACCTTATTGGTGAGGTTCTTTGGCAACGCCGGGAGGGGACGCCTTAGAAGGACACACACTGACCTTATTGGTGAGGTTCTTTGGCAACGCCGGGAGGGGACGCCTTAGAAGGACATACACTGACCTTATTGGTGAGGTTCTTTGGCAACGCCGGGAGGGGACGCCTTAGAAGGACATACACTGACCTTATTGGTGAGGTTCTTTGGCAACGCCGAGAGGGGACGCCTTAGAAGGACATACACTGACCTTATTGGTGAGGTTCTTTGGCAACGCCGGGAGGGGACGCCTTAGAAGGACACACACTGACCTTATTGGTGAGGTTCTTTGGCAACGCCGGGAGGGGACGCCTTAGAAGGACATACACTGACCTTATTGGTGAGGTTCTTAAGAAAGTTCAGGTGCGTAGTACTCGCTCCGTGCGTGTATGACCAGATATATGAACGTGGACGAGGCAAAAGGAGTATGTCAGGTTAAGCAGGTAGCGTTCTGTGGTTTCTGCCTACTTCCATGGCAAAAAGGCGTGAATTTATGTAAGTCATACTAATATTATAAAGGTGAAACTTTGTATATGTGTGTGTATGTGTGTTACGCATTGTTACTCTTGCACCCAAAAACTACTGAATAGATTTGGATGGAATTTAGCACACAGAGTGTTATAACCTGGATTAACAGATAGGATAGTTTTCATCCCAGTATCCCGTGGGATAATTATCGAACTCAAAGCGAACGAAGCTGCGGGCTTATGTTAGTTTAAAATAAATACGCCAACAGTACATGTCTACATCAAACATGTGTAGGTATGAATGTATAGGTTAAGACTCTTATGTAGATGCCAATTACAGGAGTAACAACATTCCATCTCATCACGATCTTTCATCAAATGAAAACTTTCTCAAAAGCCAATACATAATCAAAATCCTAATTTCCTCACCTAACACTAAAAATAAAAGCCTCCTTTAGCCCTACTCGTCCCGCGGTAATCACATCGAGAATCAGAAATTTTCAGCCATTTTTTTTTAAGTTGGCTCCTACCGACTGCGCGTGACGATTGCCAATTAACGGGTACAATTAGGGCGGTCCTTGTGATTGATTTTTGGCGTTTCGAGAGTGGTGAAAGGTCTTTGGACGTTTAACAAGTACATAATTACAGGTATTTATTTTTTAAATGCGTAACACCCGGCTTCGGGAAGGAAAATTCCCATAATCTGCCTAGCCTTTTTTAACTACGTTCGGGTCGGCTTCTAGTCAAACCGGATTCAGCTGAATACCAGTATTTTACATGGAGCGACTGTCGGTCTGACCTGCACAATCTAGTTAGTACTGGGTAATACGATACCCCTTGGTAAAACTGGCTCTCAGTCTTTCACTTTTTTGTTATTTATCGCGTGGTTAGTGCCTAGCTTAAGGCTTTCACTGACTAAATTTTACAACTGTCAAAGATCTACAAATGACAGCCGGAACAAACGGTTTAAGGTAAGCATCGGACGCATCGCATCAAACGGAATGTAGTATTCTTTGTATAGAAATGAACACAAGTGCGTCCACTGATCCGCACCGAACGGATCGCTCGAATCTGTTCAACAAAATTACGATTCGTTTGATGCGATGCGTCCGATGCGTACAATGTGGACAGGTGGACGATTACCCTCAACGAACTTTCAGAGGCACGTGGTTTTATGTTATATTAACACTATAATAATATGGATTGATTTCCTTGGAGTCAGCATCGAATACCAACGTGTCACGAATTGTATAAAGAGAGAACATAACTACCCTTCAAATGATTCACGTCAGTTTCTTTATCAGAATATCAGAGTTGTGACTTTTTTTTTTTTAATGTTACAGCACCATGCTGAGGTAGGAGCCTTTTGGCTTCGTACAGGACCAATTTCGTTTCTTTTTTATTTTATTATTTTTCAGTCTATGTTTAATTTTTAACAGTTATAATAATTACAACTTAACCATTTTTTATTTTTGTATGTTTTGTCTTGGCGGGCTAATAAATGATTTTTCTTTCTTTCTATTTATTTATGTAAACTTCTTAAGCAAGAGTGGTACATAGGCGGACGTAATGTCAAAAGACATTCTCTACCAGTCAACCTTTGGGTCAAATAGGACAGAATTGTAATAGAGTACAAAAAAATAAACTTACTCCTATAAAAGCTTATAAAAGGCATGAGTTTTCCGTTTTTATGTACATTACGTTTACCCATAACGCAATTTAGTCACCAACATTACCCTCTCACCGCATGAACCTATAAACTAAAGATGCAACGCCAGATTATCCTTACGTTACGAGTGGCTCAGGCCAACACGAGCACCCTCGAGCGTGCTCGAGCCACTCGAACCACTCCAGCAACCTCCGCCCCAATCTTTACGATTAATTGAGAGAGGCTAACGAAAACCTTGCTAAATTGCCTGTGGGGAATTGGAACGGTATGTATGGTGTGGACGCTTTGGTATTGAGAACATTGATTTTGAAGATAGAAATAATTGGCAGGTGAACTTGAGGTACTGGGTTCGATTCCCGTGTCAGGCAAAGTGTTATTGGGTTTTTCCATCAGGCATTTCTCAGGAGCGGCCACGGAGTCTGGATTTGAGCCCGATTGATGGCAATAGGCCAACAACTTAAACATGTTTGGCGAAAATTACCATCAAATGGGCACAAATGCCACGGACCTCAGGTTCCGTAGTCGGATATCAACGGGACAGTAAACAAAACAGGCATGAAGTTAAAACTGTCTCCAAAATAGTAAAATATAATAATAATAATAACTTTATTAGGAAAATACAAGTTTGACGCATATTAAAATACACAACAGTCACAAAGGTAGGTACAGAAAAATTTGCAAACAGAAGTAGTGTGCGAGAGATGAGTACAGTACAGTCAATACAAAATTTGAGCCCTGACTCCTAAACTAGGAAGATCCTGTATCTTAGGAGGCAGTGTCTTCGCATAAATAGTGGACTAGCAAATTATGAGCGTACTAGCATAATCTCGTAGTCACATACAATTTAAAGACTAAAAGGTAAGGTAAGAGATTTATCTATAAAAATTATACTTAGTATTATAATTAGGTAAACAATAATATGTGTGACGTGTATTTGTGTGGGGAGTCGTGTCATGTGCAAGTGTTGTGTGTGTGTATGTGTAAGGAAGAGGGGTGAGTGGAGTGGTGAGGGGTGGTGTAGTGAGGTGTGATGTGATGTGGTGTGAGGTGATGTGATGTGGTTTAGTGTGGTGTGGTGTGGTGTGGTGTGGTGTGGTGAGGTGTGGTGTGGTGTGTTGTGAGGGTGTGTGAGGTGTGTTGAGTGAGTGGAATTAGTGCAGGCAGCTTCCTTCTTTGTGATGTGATAGATACAGTGATTTAGGAGATCCAGGCAAGTAGACTTTCAGTTGTCTCGCAGTCTTGATCTTTCAACCACTCCTCAATTCTAGCTTTAGCCTTATAAGTATCCAACTGAATTATGTTTTTTTTTAATATCTAACACTAGCGGACGTCACGCGGTTTCACCCGCGTAGTTCCTGTTCCCGTGGGAGTACGGGGATAAAATATAGCCTATGTTACTCAGTAAAGTTATTGTTGGTCTTGTCTACATATTATATTAAATCAGGTCTATTATGCGTTACGGTAACGTCATTCTGTATGGGTATTTCCCACATGATTTTAGCCTGTTCATTTTCTTTAACCTGCGGTTGTGTTAGTGATTCTTTCCACCAAAGACTCGACATCTCGATATTGTGCTTTTTTGCCCGACACCAGTGGACATACTGAACTAAGTTATTATGTCTCTTGACATAATACGTGCCCGCTAACTTTTCGCACCCCGAGATAATGTGTTGCGCCGTTTCGTCTCTGTTGGCGCATAGGCGACATTTACCGTTTATGTCTACCTTTAAAATGTCGCGCTGATGCTGACGCGTGCCGTGTCGACGGCGCGTTCGTGTTCCACGCGCGCCTCAAAGAGAGTCAGCAACTGTGAAGGGGTCCACAAGGGCCGAAGCCTGCCGGGGCTGCGGGACTATTCGAAAGAGATACCGTGGCCCCGGAACACAAAGGGCGAGGAAGGAACATGGATGGGTTTTAGTCAGTAAAAGTCTGACACTCCCTCCTGCTCCGCCCAGAGAGGGAGAAGTCATTTGATGATTTCCCATCCTAAAAAAAAAAAATGCTGACGCGTCATAACAGCCTGGTCCTGCATGGCGAATATTGCTGATTCATGGAGGGTGATATTTGTTGTTTCTTTATCCATTTAAATGAATTTTCTTTATCTATATTAGCTTGGTCCAAAACTGCTCTAGGAAACTGTCCCTGTAATTGTTTATTTCACCACTTATTATCCTGTTTCTTGACTATTGCGTGTTTGATTTCTTTGTCTGTATATATGTTATTTATATTTCTTGTGCTTCTTTTATTATTGAATATTTATCCCTGTTTTTATCATGTTGAATTATTACTTTTATTAAATCGTCATTCGCTCATTCTAGATAATGTTTATATTTGAGTGTCTGTGTTTTATACATATTTTCTATATTTATTAACCCCCTCTTTTATTGGTAAGTACAATCTTTCTACATCTGCTTTTTGCTTTTGTGCTTTTTTAATTGCTAACAATTTCCTAGTTTTTATATCTATTGCTTTTAAATCACTATTCTTATAATTTATAATTCTAAATGAGTACAGTAGGACTGGTATGGCATAGGTATAATCCCTTTTATGATATTTTGCGCGCTTAAATGTGTGTTAAGTATCTTTTTAGTTCTCTTCAAATATTATTTTGTAACCTGTTCCCTAATCTGACTATATTCTATCTTACCTGATTCGTGTATTCCTAAATATTTATATGTTCTATCTATTCCTAGCTGTTCAAATGCATCTCCGCTTAGAAGTATATGTCCTTCACCTATAGTATTATTCCTGTGTCCTGATCTAATGTGTATTGTAGTACATTGTACACGTGTAGATTATTATTATATTATATATGTTATTATTATATATATTATATAGTGTAGACAAAAATTTCACAAGTTACTCCTCGACAACTAACAAGTTTCCTTTATTTCTTAAGAAACATGGCTTCTGAGCACCTTGTTACCAGCGGGTTTCGAGAGGCGATTGATCGGATCGTGTTACTGTACTCGAGTTCTAGCACTTCTGTATATTTCTAGCCAAAGATTATTAGGGTACGGTCAGAATGAGAGCAATATCTGGAGAGCTATAATATTGCTCTCACCTACTATTATACAAGTTGTAAACGGACCTTTCACGAAATCAAGCATTCTGTACATCAAACTAAGTAACTCTAGGCAAAAATTATTGCTAGTGAACGACTTTTTGTTTTGGGTGAATTATCACGTTTTACGGTAGGACTCCATGTAACGTTCTCAAAACTTTGTGCTGATGGATGCATTGTATGAAACGCACGATGTGGAGGTATTTAAAGCAAATTAACAACATCAAAAACTTGTAATTTAAAAAAAAAAAACTTGTGAAAAAGTTGGAACTTTGACCCCCAATATCTCCGTAACAAGAAGGTTCTCAGATGGTATATGACGGGGAGAACAAGTGCTTTTCGGCTTCGTATACAAGGGTACACCCTTTATCCTACTAAGTCGTTAATAAACTAGTACCTATTTAATAGTTCAAGAAGAACTAAACTGCAGTTTCTATTTACGAGATTACTGCGAAATGGCATGATAATAGCTAAGTATTAGTTCACATTGCGATCTATTGAAATCCAAGCTTAAGAGGCCAATTACATTTCGACCGCAATTTTTGCGTTAAATGGCCAACTTTGGCGTCCTTATTCTAAGAAACTGAAAGACTTCGACAACGTTCATTTAATAAGAAGTGAACAACCGCAGTTCAACAATTTTTTGATAGGCCTCTTAACTAATTTAATTTGGTAGTAGTTAACAGAAAGCAGTGATAGCCTAGTGGTGTGACCGTCGGACTGTCAAGTCATAGGTCTCAAGTTCGAACCCAAGACACGCACCTCAGATACTTCAGATTCATGTGCGTATTGTATAATTATCACTTGCTTCGGTGAAGGAAAACATCGTGAGGAAACCAGCATTCCTGAGAGACATTTCTTAACGGCATGTAAAGCTAAGTCAGAAACCCATGGACCCAAAAACTCTGGCTCTAGGTTTCGCTCGTGTGCCACAAATGGGAACATTGTAGACCTATTTTACCTCTACCAAGGAGAATAATATTCTTCTATGTTTGTTTATACTATTACTATCGATTCTCTTACAAATAACACTACCCTTATCTGCTAATCTAAAATAAATAACCCTTCTGTACCCTCTTCAACAGGGCTGCTTTTATTAAGGACCATATAGTATGGGTGAGGACGCTGAAAGAATAATATGTAGTATATAGATCACGGCATAACTATGTGTAAGTGTTGGAGGGTTGTAAAAAATTGTGAATTTTGGAGTCTACATACGTAGTATTAATTGGTTATCAGTTTTATCCTTGGTTTGGTTCAATCCAAAAGTTTTCCACTTTTGTCGCGAACTCGTAGCTGTGCTACGCCGTAGCTTATTGCTACGCCGTAGCCGGACACGTAGGCGATAGCTGCGTTTGAACCGCTATGTCCTAAAACCAACTCATCATCTGCCTAGCCTTTTCCCAACTACGTTCAGTTCGACTTCCAATCTTACCGGATGCAGCCAAATACCAGTATTTTACATGGAGCGACTGCCTATCTGTCCTTCACAACGCAGTTAGTACTGGGTAACATGATACCTCTTGGTAAGACTGGTTGTCAGACTTTCAGGACTACCTGTAACCACTGTCAAATATCTACAAAAGACAGCCGGAACCAACGGCTTAACGTGCTTTCCAAGGCACGGAGTTAACGCGGTGTGTAATGGGTGGTCACCCATCCAAGGACCAACCTAGCCAAGCACGGCTTAACCTAAAGATCGTCCCGAGTGACTGTTATTATTTAGCCACAACCTCATCAATCCTAGAACCAACTATGAAATAGAATAAGCCATATGGATATCAGCCAGCTCGCGCTGGACCCGGGTGGCGAATAATAGTTCGCCTGTCACAGACAGGCCTGGTGTCTCAACTGTGGCATTACAGGCTGATTATGTACAGCAAAGCAGCTAAGTGACATGCGGAAACCGACCTGCATAGCTATTCACAAACGCGTCGATCCGATTTCGATTCGACAAGTCGTATGTCTATCTTTTTTGGCATTACAAAAGCGAGCGAGATAGACATACGACTACCTGACATTGGTTGAAATCCACATCGTGGCTCTCGTCTCTCCTGTAATTGGTTGAATCTTGCACATCTCCTCTCCGCTCCGCTCCGCTCAGCTCAGGCCTTACACAGTTACGTAAAGTCCCGTCTTAAAACAGGCGAAATAAAAAATCGTTAAAAGAAACTTCGATCGACAAAACGGGCATAAGAATACAGTTTAATTTAGTCAATACCGAGATTCGCTAGCAGCCCTAGAGCTCAAGGAAATGTCTGGAGGACACCTAAACGGCGTTTAGTCCCAGTTTATCGCCGTGACGTGATAATGGCCCTCCCTGACGTTTATTTAGCCCATATTTCATTCGCTTCAGTTACTGCGCGATCCGAGGATATTTGCAGAACTTATAATTAAATGTTTTTGTTTTTAAAGGAGCTTGGGTAGCAGTGGAACTCGGAACAGTGGAAAGTTTTGGTACGGAATCACCTTTGCTCAGATTGTGCAAGCTTTTCTTATTTCTTAATCTTGAAGTAAATCAAACGATTATAAAGGGTGTAACAGATTCTTAACGAAGCTGAACGGCACTTGTTCTCCCCGTCTTTGCGATCATTTTTTTTTTGTTTTAGACTCTGCCTAGGAACTTTCTTTATTACGGAGATATTGGCGGTCAAAGTTCCAACTTTTCCACAAGTTTTTTAAATACTTTTTAAATGTAAGATTTTTACTTTAAAAACCTCCACGACCCCTATACTGTTCAATCCATCCACCAGCACAATGTTTTGAGTGCGGTACATTGAGTTTTACCTTAAAACGTGATTTTTCACGGAAAAAAAAGTCGTTTCCCAGCAATAATTTTTGCTTAAAGTTACTTAGTATGATGTACAGAATGCTTGGTGGACGGCTTCGTGATGAATCTGTTTACACCCAGTATACAGGGTGGAAGGCACATAGTTTTTTTTTTTTGTTTGAATTTAGATTGGTTTGCTGATTACGCGCAAACGCTTACGCGTCGATGTATTCCACTGTGTATATCACGTAACCTTTCCAATCTAGAAATTTCTTGGGCTCGTTTCCCAGGTCGTGCAAAGTGATATTAGGTTTTTCCATTAGGAATTCTCAAAAGTACGCAGTTTGGATTGGCTCCTCCATATGCATGAAACTTAAACATAAGCAGGCGGAATATGGGAGTTCTGCAGATACACCTAGCTGTGCTTCAGCCTTCAAGGCATACAGGCCTTTTTTTTTTTTTTTAGGATGGGAAATCATCAAATAACTCCTCCCGCTCTGGGCGGAGCAGGAGGGAGTGTCAGACTTTTACTGACTAAAACCCATCCATGTTCCTTCCTCGCCCTTTGTGTTCCGGGGCCACGGTATCTCTTTCGAATAGTCCCGCAGCCCCGGCAGGCTTCGGCCCTTGCGGGCCTTTCCCTATTGCTGACTCTCTTTGAGGCGCGCGTGGAACACGAATGCACCGTCGACACGGCCTGTCGTCATGAGACGCGGCGAGCTAGCCCATAGCTCCCCGTCCACAGGCCCGCGCCTACGGTGGCCGGACGCCACCACGTGGGCCCGACGCCCGGGGCGTCTCCCGCGGCGGCCGGGACGTGAGGATCACTCCCTCTCACGTTCCGCCACCTCCTTCGCTAGCATGACTGCTTCGCAGAAGGAGGTGACGGCGTCCCATTCCGTCTCGCTCCGGACCATGGCTTGGACCAGGGCCGGAAGCGAGAGGTCGCCGCCGCCGATCGCCACCTCGAGGACACGGCGGTGCTCCACCCAAGCGGGGCACACCTCTACAGTGTGCTCCACCGTGTCCTCCGGTCGATCCTCACAATGGAAACACCCGGGCGTCTCCTCCCGCCCGATTCGGTGCAGGAACTTACCGAAGCATCCGTGTCCGGTAAGAACCTGCGTCAGGGGGAAGGTGAGGACGCCGC
Source organism: Xestia rhomboidea (assembly GCA_963853795.1). NCBI lineage: Eukaryota > Metazoa > Arthropoda > Insecta > Lepidoptera > Noctuidae > Xestia > Xestia rhomboidea. The sequence continues at coordinate 16,633,571 of OY970776.1, forward strand.
GGCGTCTCTCCAGCCACTCCTCAAAGAGGGGACTTACCGCCACTATTGTGGCGTGCCCTAAGGTATACAGGCCAGACTCTAGAGTCAGTGTTTTCATGGGTCCCATTGGCCTCTGACTTGACTTTATATGCCGTCAAGAAATATCTCTCAGGCATGCTGGTTTCCTCACCATGTTTTCCTTCAGCGAAGCAAGTGATAACTTGTTCGCAATACGCACATGAATCCTAAAAATCAAAGGTGCGTGCCCTGGTTTCGAACTCGAGACCTGTGACTGGCAGTCCGATGGTCACACCACTGACTGCTATCTCTGCTATCAACTGGTAAAAGTAACTCTCCGAATTAGTACCAATAAATTTCATAATCGACCTGTAGTTAAAATTCGTGGTTTCACACATAAATATATTACAAAAACTCCATATTTAAAACAGACTAAAAGCAGCCATAAATACAAGTACCTACGGGAACGAGCCGGGATCGGGAGCGAGGATCGCACTAACTCGTTTTCTCACTTAATTATCACCGTCGGTGTGGAATTATAAACAGCCCATTGTTTTATTTTGGATAAAGATTCTAATTTTAAACGTTGGAAGGAGTTTTCGTTGATGAAACCTTCTTTTGAACTATATTCTAAAATAATACTCTGTAATGAATCTCGATTTGAATTTGGAATTTTTATTTCTGGAACATAATATTTAATAACAAGAACTAGTTTAGATTCTCAATAACAATTTCCATAGACACCTTTTTAATTGGGGACGAATTTACAAAAATCCTTCTATTATAGAATAATGCTCAAAGTTCACATACAATACATAAGTGCCTCTCCTCGTTTTATTTGACATGCGTGTATGATTAATTTGTGTTTTAATGTGTACTATTTTAATTTATATTTAATTTAATTCAATTGTATTGTATGTGTCATTTTATTTTTATTGATTATGTTATTTTAATGTACATGTGTTTTTAAATTTTTATTTACTGTATTGAATTATGGACCATGTCTGAAATAAATGAATTTATTATTTTTATATTAGTTACCCTTGGTCATCGTTGGTCTTGTTGCATGTTGCATGAGGTCCTGGGTTCAATTCCGTTTTCGGGCAAAGTGTTATTGAGTTTTTCCATCAGAGATTTCTCACTAGCAGCCACGGAGTCTGGATTTGTGGCCGGTTGATGGCAAAAGGCTTGTCCCTTTACAAAGGACTTAAACATAACTGGCGAAATGTGGGTGTACTATTAGTTTCACGTCTGCCTAACTGTTCGGGGTTTATGTTAAGTAACATGGGCAACTACAGTACTTTCACAGTTTTTATACCTTATTCATATTCTTTATTGCACACAAAATTAAAAAATATACACACAAAATTCAAATATATAGCTTATGTACAACGGCGAGCTTAACCCAGAATTGGGTTTTCTTACAGCAAACCTTATTTCTGTTGCGAGATTTGCAGAAGAGGATATACCTATGTGCACAAACAATACAGTTATAAACTTAAATTAACTTATTTTATACACTAAACTAATACATACAATATAATATACGTAATACATATTTATGTATAGATACAATTACTTAAAAAACACTATTTACAAACTATTATCATGTTGACAGGAAATGTTCTTTTATTCTTACCTTGTGACTGGGACTGTAGCGACATATAATTTTCATCTTTGTTTCGACAATTCAAAAGTGCCTGTAACTGGCCTACTTGGAATAAATGCTTTTGATTGGATTTGATTTGATTTGTAACTCTAGCGCTAAATTTTCTTTAGGAGACCCAGCAAGTTAAGCCATGCAACAGTGAATGAATGAATTAACTAGATTGTTTCGTATCTTGCGACTACCCTTAACCCTTGATCTGTCCACGAAGTAGACAAAATAGTTAAACAATGGTGTCTCGAACAAATCGGTCCTTTGACAGATCATGATTTATAGATTAGAAGCCTAGATTGTGTCCGAGAAGAAGGTTAAATAAAAAATATTTTAGTAAACATGCCAAACCCCTACAAATAACCTAGAAAACAAGTAAATAAATAACCTAGGATTCAAAGATAACACAATCTTATGCCTGCTCAATTATGTAGATGTAGAAGTATTCCATTCTACAAAAGAACACTTTTTATAAAAAGCCTCTAGGACTCTTGTAGTCAGCAAACACTTCGCTTCAGACTGTAAACACTACAAACTATAACAAGTAGCAATTTCCACTCGAAGGCAATTCTTTAGAACCGGCCATAGTCGAAATTGAAACGTCCTTAACTCTTGGCCACAAACTACGCGCTCGATCTATACGCGTCTTGCGGTAGGGACTGAACCAGTGAACGAAGTGGTTCAGGACACGACACAAGTACCTAACTGCGACGCGACTTACGAAGCGACCATACTAATACATAAGGAAACAAATGGCTTGCGCCTTGTGTCGCTTGAGGCTAATTGCATCTCAATTCGCATCGCCCGGGGCATTAGGCCCGGAATCTACCAAAACGGAGACCAACGAAATGAACGAATGGAGACGAGAGGAGCTAGCGTGTATCCACCGACGCTGTGCGGAGATACGTAACTACTGGCTAGACTGGAGTAGAGATGTATGTACAGTCGTGGTCTTTTCTGCCTGATCAGTTAAAAAAATTCGCGTAAATCATGCGGAGGCGCCGAGCTACGCCCCTTAAAGTTTAGATCTATTAGGAAAGCGTCAATTTGGCGCGCAAAATAACAATAACTCTCGTTTGGCGTGCGTCGTCAGTGCGCTCGGCCGATCGGTATTGTCTTTCATTCATTATTTCTATACAAAGTCAACGGGGTGGGGCTAGAGATCGTTTCTATTTTGCAAGTGCAATCAAAAATTTAGCTTAGTGGTGATCTGGCGGGAGTGTTCACGATAGTACAGTCTACTCACGCCCAGTTTAGCGACCGCCGTACGTCACTCACGTCCCTTCTCATTTACGCTGTGCGCTGTTGTCTGCTTGGCCTAAGCAAAATAAGAGACATCTCCTCTCCGCTCTGCTCAACCATTTCCACTAAAGGTCATGGCACACTATACCGGCATCGCAACGGCACCGCTCCAACCCAGCAATTGTCATTCAAGTTAGAGCATTAAATCGTGTGTCGTTTAATATATTTCATAATGTCAATATGAAAACAAAACCCACGGCGCGCAGGCAGCGCGCTTGCCGCTATCATACAACTCGACTGCCACTATCATACAACTCGACTCGCAGCCCGCGCGCTGCTAGAAAGCGCTTCGCATGCCTACAGCGCGCCGACTCCGAATCGCCAGCGAAACAACGTCGATCACAAATGACATATAACAATTGTTTTCGCGGTGATAGCAAGCTTACACCACGCGGCCAGCGCGCGGACTACGAGCTTGCACCTCGCAGACGCCGCATAGCTGTTAGCGCGCTGGCGGCTAGCCGTAGCCTAAGTTAGAGGCGACGCCGTGCTGCAGCTGTGCAGTTGCGGTGCCGGTATACTGTGCCATGAGAAGTGTAAAATAACGAAATCCCATTGGTGGTTTACAGCACATCTCTTCTCTCGTCTCGTGATTTTCATTTGTTTTTTCTGCTGTCGCTGCCGCAACACGCGTGACCAGTGTCTGTCGTGGTCAAGGGCTGAGAACTCGTCATAGTTGAAATTGAAACGTCTTTGAGTGCGTTTCGTTCCACCTCGCAATCGTCACAATGTCATAGGTAACATAAACCTTTTGATTGCTTCTCTCCGACTCCCGTAAATTTTATGTTCAGCTCGAAATGTACGGGGTAACACCGTGCAGTATGAATAAGACGAGCTGCATGGAGAGGAGTCAGGAGTGTGGTATAAACGTATAAAAGTAAATTAAAATCCATGGCATCGTTGGCCTAGTGGTCGCAAACGTGACTCACTGCTGAGCAAGAGGTCTTGGGTTCGATTCCAGGGTCGGGTAAAGTGTCATTGGGTTTTCCATTGGGAATTTCTGGGGTGAATGTGGGAGGTGGTGGAGTATGGTGTGCTGCGGTGCGATGCGGTGGGAAATTCTGAAACCTGTTACTGAATGCCACGTGAAAGACAAAAAGAATTTGCGTCGTCATAATAGGGTAGATGACAAAAAAATCTAATTAGTCCGTCAAATAGATTTCCAAAAAATATAGGACACATATTTTTTTCTTTTTTCACGTAAACAAAAAATTAAGACGAAAACTCGTGTGACGTCACTTTTGAGTACATTTTTACTCAAATGTGACGTCACAAGTCCCCACTCATGATCTTTGGCACGTGTTATCTTTATTAATTTTTATTAATTTGATAAAAAAAAAAACATGTATCCAATATTTTTCAATAATCTAACTGACGGACGAAACAGATTCTTATTTTTTTTAGTCAGTCATCATCCCTATTATGGTACAGGTACATGCCGTTTCTTGTGGGTCTTAAACCTAACTACCCAGAGACTTAGATACTTGCATTTATATCTGATCCGCGAGATGGGGACGAGGGGTCTGATCTACGTGGTCAATCTCTTGGATACTTGCAAATTATCTTCATCAAACCAATCTTTACGCCAAATACTCATCGATCGACAACGCTCTTCCCATGACTATTCAGTTCCATATAAAATTTACACCGTCTCTTCCACACGTTGTCTTATTCATACACTACAGTTTAAACCTAAAGTTAGATCTTAAAGTCGGATCAAAAGTGAATTGAACACTCACAGTTAACGATGCAGAGTTAAATAACATCTTGTTGTAAGCTATTGACGAATTTTACGACAGCAGAGATGGATATGTTTATGTTAAGTACTTTCGAGCTTATGGTAAAGTCTTTGTCTGCAAACAAACTTCAATCCCCCGTTGACCCCTTAAGGATAGAGTTACAAAAACCCCTTCCTTGTTACACCCTTAGCTAGGGAACATTATCACCTTAATAAACAATGAAACACCCCTTCTTATTAAACCGCGGAGTAAAGTTACAACTAGTAAACTATCTAGTTTTTTTAAAAGATTTTTGACGTTTAAAATTGACATAATTTTGGCAGTCCCTCCATGTAAAATACTGGTATTCAGCTGCATCTGGTTAGACTGGGAAACGACTCCAACGTAGTCGGGAAAAGGCTAGGCAGATGATGAACTGCCTATCTGTCCTCCATCATAACTAAGTTACTGAGTACCTTATACCTCTTGGTAAGACTGGTTGTCATACTTTCGCGATACTGACTAACCTTTGCCAAAAAAGTTAAAGTCAAAGCCTGTAATACAGTTAGTATTACTATACATGTTTACAAAGTTTGATTTAAATTGAAATATCACTCGGTATTTTATTGCAGCGGCGGTAGCAGCGGTGGCCCAGTGGTGGCGGCCCCGACTTACGAACAATAAGTCGTGGGTTCGAACCCAGGCAGGCGCATTACTTTGTGTAATTTATTTCATCACCGCTGCTCTCAAAACGGTGACGGAAAACATCGTGAGGAAACCGGCATGTCCTAGAACCAAAAAATTCGAAGACGTGACATCTACCAATCCGCACTGGGCTCGCGTGGTGGATTATTAGCCCATTCCCTCTTATAGAGAGGAGACCTGTGTCCCAGCAGTGGGAAAATTAATAGGCTGATGATGATGATGATTTTATTGTAACAAAAAATCTACAAATGACAGCCGGGACCAACCTCATCAATACCTGTGATTTATTACTAAAGATAACATCAAATACAAACCTTTTCAAATCCCTGAACGCGTCCAACAGCCCGTAACACCAAAGTATTGACTACCTCAAGGAAATACCCCGTATACTCGTACGTACGCCATTATTAATTCAGAGCGCCGTCCTACATCCAATAAGGAAGGCTATAACTCAGCTAGACAAAATTAAATTTGCAGGCAACCGCTCTCAAAAAGCCAAGGCGTATGCGGCGGGGTCTTGCTGTAATTGTTAGTTGCATTGTCAGGATAGGTTTAAAGTTTAAGGTCTAGTAGAGCTTAGTGGGAAGAAGCACGTACAGTATTTCAAGTTACCACAAACTGTCAAATTTCTCCAAATGATTTTAAAACATAAAACGTTGACGGTTAAGTTCAAAATCGAATGAGGAAAGTTGACAGTTTGTAGTAACTTGTAAATGTACTATTGGTCCGCACAAAGAGAGATCTTTTGAAATACTATTTTGAGTAATGTTTTCTTGAATTAAGGAACAATAGCCACAGACCGTGCAACCTCAGCTGGAGTAGTAAAAAACTACTTGTGTTTTGTTTTCTTTCGGCACTTTTTTTCATTAACAAAAACAAGGGGATCCGCAAAAATCAGATGCTGCGATGCTATTGGTCGATGAGCGTAAATAAGCACTTCTATAGCAGCCGGATGCTACTAGCAAAAATAGTCGTATTGGTGGTGAGAATAATTTCGAGTCAACTGTACCTACGCGAATAAAGGAAGCATTTCAAGCCGTGGACTCATTGTGGACAGACTGCTGACACCGGAGACTACCAGATACTTTATCACTTTGTATGTGAGGGTCCCGTGTCTCCTCGAGGTGGCGATCGGCGGCGGCGACCTCTCGCTTCCGGCCCTGGTTCGTGCCATGGTTGCCTGGTTATTGCTTAGGGACGTACGGTGAAAACACTTAAAGTGATTTTCCTTTATTGCTTTGAGCTCCTGATATTTCGACGCGAAGCATCATGATCACGGGAATACTGAAGAGGTATGCGCGTGGGACGAAAATTATTTATTATGAGCAGACCAGCAGTAGGCAGTGAAAACCCGTAATTCTAAAACAGTGCATACGCTGAAAAATGGTCAATCATTAGTGAGCCCGATAGTTCCCACAGTACTTACCTGAAGCCACTACAGCTTTGGCTTGGGAATGGCACCACGTCTATGATGCCTCTGGAATTGCAAAGGTTCATAACCGGTGGTGACCTCAAACTCACCATCAGGTGGCCGTTGAATGTCATCAAATACATAAGTTTATTCGTTACTTGACTACAATCAAGACCTACAATCTATGGGTAAGGTCACTGACTGTAGTTAAAAGAAGTAGTAAGATAGACAGAAGATACTTACTTAATTATTTTTTACGACACTCACAAGGTACGGTTAATCGTATATCAGCGTGTGCACTTGCACTACGAAAATTAAATGACCCTTACTTCTTCTTCAAAACGTGTCAATGTCAAACACTGTTTTAAGCTTTCACGGTTCTTATCTATACTTAAAATGTCACATACGGGATATCTTCCGTGATTATTCATTGTTTTCGAGTTCCCGATATAACATAATAAGAACTTCACAAAACCTGGTGATACTGTGAGTGTGTTTTGCCGTGACTTAGTATCGAGTTCCAGTAGTGCGCGTAGCAAAAGACAAAGAAAGAGGGTGGACAGATTTGTCTGCTCCTAATTTTTTCCATCCACCCGCGTTCTCCAGTTAACCCGCGATCATGGCGCTTGCAACAGCGTCGAAATATCGGGAACTCAAAAACAATGAATAATCACGGAAGATATCCCGTAAGTGACATTTAAAGTGTCGATGTCAATTTAAATTGAGTCAGCCAATAATCTGGCGACGAGTTTGGCACTTTCAGTAGGTAGCGTCCATCAGCTTCTGTGATGTGCAAGCAACAGGACTGGCAGGACACGATATCAAGTGTCTCATCGTTTGTCAGGCAATCACACTGTTACGACATGAGCTCTGTCAATGTCAAATATTATAAAGATACCCCAGTTAACTACAATTTGAAAACCAACCGAATCCCCGCTGAGAATACTGCGACCAAACTCAAAATAAATAGTCTTTCTCGCACACTATTATCACAATGTAAAAACTTTAATAGACTCAGCCATTATAGTTTTATTTTGTCCATAAAATAAAATCTGTCAAAAGCACTAATAAAGTTTGGCGCCATTGAGCTCCATTTTATTTTAATTGGGCGTTTAAACTTTGTTTTAGGGTAGGTCACTTCGGAATGACCTAGCAAGTAGGTAGTTGAGAAGATTTATACAGCGACTGGTTTCTTCTCGAAAGTAAAAAGTCTGCATCTTACACTGTTTACAGCTTTCACGGTTCATAACTAAACTTAAAATGTCACTTACGGGATATCTTCCGTGATTATTTACGGGATATATCTCGTAAGTGACATTTTAAGTATAGTCTTCATCTTATTCATCATTCCATTAATGGTTGCAAATACAATACGTCTCCAAGCTATAATATGGTCTTCTGCAGTTTCCACTGCTCAGATAAGCTGCCTCCAACAACCTTCTTGATTGCATCTGACCATGTTGGCAACATGGTCAGATGCGATCAACATGATTTTGCCCGTGCTCTGCCTTGACCGCGTTTGTGTTCCATCTGGCTCAGTATAATAAGACAATGTTTATGTGAACACAAATAATACCTATGTCCGATAGTCTTGTGATCCCGTATTTTCACTAGTTCCTTAGTTACTTGGCAAAAACATAATCAGCCTTTAAGCGTGCTGCCGAGCGCATCGTCGATGCTGTTGCATGAGATAGCACTCGATCCCGCTCTCTTTGTCGCTCTAGCAAATGACGGATCTTAGCGATGGAAAAGGATAGGTGCATGGAAAATTGAGATTCCGTGCTGATCGATGAGGCGGAACGGTAACGTTCCCGCTGCTGGGACACAGGCCTCCTCTATATGAGAGAGCGGGTTGTAATGACCTACGCGGCCACAGTGTGGGTTATTAGATAAGACAATTAGGTACCTACCTAAAGTGTAAATAGACCTTTAACGAAGCCGAAAGTCACTTGTTTTCCCCGTCATTGCGATCATTTTATTGTTCTAGAACCTTCTAGTTAGTAGGACAAGGTGGTAGTTATATTGAGGGTCAAAGTTCGAACTTTTTTACAAGTTTTTTTTTAAACATGATTTTAATGGAAGATTTTTACCTAAAAACACCTCCATGACCCCCGTACCATTCAATATCCATCCATCAGCACAATGTTCAGACAATGTCAGTGTGGAGCCCCTCTGCAGGATATGCCTCACCTCCTTTCTTGCCCATCCTGCACAGCCACCTGCACCTTCCAGGATTTAAACGAAGCCAACGACAGGGCTGTGCAGGTGGCAACATACTGGTCGGGCATTATTTGAGTCTATCGACACGCAAAGAAGAAGAAGAAGCACAATGTTTTAAGTGCGTTACATTGAGTTTTCACCCCAAAAAAAAAAGTAATTTCCCAGCAATCATTTTTTCGTATAGTTACTTAGTTTGATGTACAGAATGCTTGGTTGACGGCTTCGTGAAGGGTCTCTTTACACCTTGTATGTCTTCCAGTTTTTTATAGGCCCTGCTGGTTTCCTCGCGACGTCTTCGTTTGCTATTCTGAGAGATTGCGGTGGTGAAAATAAACTCCACAAAATAAAGTAAGTACTTATCTACCGAGGATCCATCATCTTCATTCTCCTGCCCTTATCTCAACTGATTTTGAGTCGACGCATCTCTTCTTCTTCCGTACTTCTCTATTACTCGAACATGAACAAAAACTTCGAGGCCATTACCCCTGTCATAATACGAATTCGATAATGATGCTCAGAATTGGCTAGTTCCGATAATCCCTCTTTGTCTCATTCTGCGAATCCATTATTTTAGATAGATTTAGATCGCATACGTAACGTAGTGCTCTTGGAATTAGACACCTACTTAGGTAGCTATAGTACCGTCTGTTATACCTAGGTAAACAGTTGCGTTTTCACAAACTACATAGGAATGTAGGAGATGCTGAGACCCGCTTGCAGAGATTACCTACCGGTACCCGGTACCTACTACCCGTCAACGACACCTCGACAAATCATCAGGCGCCGCGCTAGTTTCTTTTTTACCGGGCATTGGCGGCGTGCACTTAGAATTTTTCTCACAATGTCACAATGAAGTTAAATTTTTATTTATTGTCAATTTTGCATTTTTCTTCACCTATATATATTTTTTCAAGTATAATTTAAATATTCTAATTATTTGTTCACTAACACGAACGCTACCGATTTACAACATATTTGTCTCTCTCATTTTAGTTTTAAATACTTACTACTACTTTTTAGTGATTTGTGAATTGTGATGCAAACGGCCAATAAGTGCCATGTCGTTTGAAGAATTCAGAGGACTCTGTATGCCTATGTAATTACCCAACTACTTTTCATAACGGAGAATTAAAGTTCATCTATTTACTTACGTAGTAGTACGGGTAGAGCTGTGGTTTTCCATTATTGGACAAAACCAGACATATTAATCAACTAAGAGCCATTGACACGCGGTGGTTTAATGAAATGGACAAAATTCTATCAAAACTAAATAAGTAGGTCATTTTAAATTCTATGAATTCCGCGCTAAAATAGCCAGGGTTCTTTTCAATGCCCACATGTGAATACAAAGCGTGTAATTAACTGATTGAATGTAGTTTCCTATATTATTGGGGTAGTTTAACAAAGAAACTCTCTTTGAGCCGTACACACTCGCGGCAAAATAATACGGGTCGATGGCGAAACTCCCTGTAACTAACAAATCCATGATAGTAACTTTATTATAACAGAGATATCGTATCATTCGTATCCTTCACGATCTACAACGTAATTAAAAAAGGTTTAAAAAAACCTCGAATTTGTGAGTTTACTATTCCTGCTCAAATAGAGACAAAATTAAACCTTGGGTCCTTCGCCCACTGCGACTTTTTGTAGCTTTTATCTCTTGGCCCTTGGCCTTTTGTAGACTTTTTATAGTTAGTTTACGAATCGCGTGTTAGACGCAAAAGCGCGACTAGCGACTGAAGCGCGACAGCATCGTGATAGTAGCGATGCAGGAACTTGATTACGTGGGCGAAGGTACACAGTCAGCCACAGCACCGCTATTATAAGTCGCCATGGGCCGCACTTAGTGACGACCCACTAGGTGTCAACCGCAATGCAAATGGCCAAAGGCGACGATGGACTATCAGCCATTCGGCAATAAAAACACGGAATTAGAAATTGAAATGTATTTAAATTTCATAATCATCATTGGCTGAATGAAAAGTTACATTCTAGAAATATCTTGTTTTACAATAGGCTTGTATCATGAAAAAATCTAATAGTCCGTCAGTTAGATTATCAAAAAATATTTGACACGTATTTTTTCTTTTGTTCCGTAGACCAAAATTGACGAAGATACGACGCTTTTAAAATTCTCAAAACGTCACGCCGTGCTATAATTTTTAGTGCGTTGTGTTGTATAATCTTTGTCAATATTCATTGATGTACAAAAACAAAAAATACTTGTCTATTATTTTCCAATACTGTAACTGACCGAGTAAATAGATTTGCAATTTATTGATTGTGGAAACTAGCCTAATAATACTAATTGTTACACAAAGTTCAAAATGCACATCTGTTAACCCTTATGCCGTCCACAATAATATATTTACGTTGTAGTACATAAATATTAGCCGGGCGTATCATACGCGGTCATACGCCTGCCATCCTGAACCGTGGATTGGCCAAGAAGTTCGTTACTAATCGAAACCTCATGAATTTAGTTAAATTACGTAAACTCTTTATAAGATGAAACTTGACACTTTCTTAAAAAATTAAAAAAAACTATAACTCTGAAAATAAAAATCATATAAACTTTTCTTAAAAAATTAAAAAAAACTATAACTCTGAAAATAAAAATCATATAAACTAAGTTCTGTTACAAATAATAACTTTTCTGAACTAAATGTTATACTATAAAAAAACTCTTTGACCTCAAGAAATGGTTTAGTTAGAGGGCCAAGTAGGTACTTCAAAGTGAAAAAGCCATGTATGATATTTTTATCTTGGCTCATAATTAGTCAGTAATTCGTTTTTCTTAGCTTCTAAATTGATTAAGTTTATCTTAGAGAATACAACAGCCATTTTAAATAAAGTATCATTGTGACACAAGAAAGATGCATTGCACCACAAAAGCAAAAAAAATCTAAGTGTGTCTTATAATGATATGAATGTATAACATTCACACGAACAATTAGAATTTCTATGAATATTATACCTTGAATCATTAATGTTATCAACAACGTAATATGTAATTAATAAACAAGGTGGAAGGGACACCAATGCTAAAACGGTTACCAGAATTCTAGAAATCTAGAAATTTTTCACTGGTAATATAAAAAAATAAATCAGCTGTTGTATACATTTTGACCATGTAGATCAGTGATTCCCAAAGTGGTCCAGAGGGGTCCACGGGAGACTAGACGGCAAATTTGATTTGACGTCTATTTTTGAAGAGTGGAACTCTTCAAAAATAGACCTCTGTATATCTCCGAAGATCAGCATCTTCACAAAATTTAAATGGAACCACACGGGAAGCAAATAAAAAAAGAACCATCAAAATCGGTTCACCCAATCGAAAGTTCTTAGGTAACAAAAAAAAACAGTTGAATTGAGAACCTCCTTCTTTTTAATGAAGTCGGTTGATAAGTATTTCGAAGCTATAAGATTCCAATAAACAAATCTTAGGAGCTACGGTTCTCATGCAATCCTAACAGATAGGGCGAAAAAAATTGCTTTTCTTTTTGGGTCCATGGGTTTAAAAAATGCAGCAGGAGGGGTCCACCGAAACCAGAAAATTTTGAAAGTAGTCTACCAGAAAAAACAGTTTGGAACCTCTGATGTAGATACTGCAGTTTTGGAAACAGCTGACTTTTTTTTTAATAACTGACACAAAAATTATATTCAGAGGGACTCAGAATATACTGAATGTGTGGTAACTGTTTTAGAGTAAGTGTGGGTTTCCACTCTGTATAAGAGAATACTTAGTCACTTTTAAGTAAACTACACAATGAATAATATTATTTATATATCATTTTTTGTTTCTTTTTGCTTTCATTGCTACCATTTTAAAGTTATTATGTTCATTCATATCTGTCTTCCATTAATTTTAGTCTTAGATATAGATTTTCTATGTTAATCATTGGTTGACATTAGCGATTCCTGTCTCCTCTACTACACTACATTAACATAATATCATCATGTCTCCTCTTCAATTTCATTGTAAATGAGAAAGTAATACAAAATTTTTAATAAAAAGTTTCTCTTAAACATTTTAAAACGCCAAGTATCTGATAGGAAGATCCAAGCTCATATTTCTAAAGAATAATCCGTTCATACCCACTCTTGACGTGTAATATCTCCGCAGTACTTCTCTCACTTCTGCAACAGTTATAGCTGGAACACCCTCGTAACCTGATTTGATGTAAACAGCATTGTTCAAACTGACGGGGTTGCAAAAATGTCCACCTTCAAACTTGCTGAATGGGTCTCCACTCTTTTTCTTGGCATCCTGTCTTACTAGAAAAACTCCGTCTACTATCTCCGCAACGGTTTCGTATGCAACAAAGCACAACACTTCTAAAGCAGCCTGGGTGATCTTGAATTCTTTTACGGGGTTCAGCCAGCGTTCCAGTTTAACAAAGCCCTTGCCAATACCATAACCGGAACGAAAGGATGCACATCTAGCTTTATGGTATGCTTCATACTTCTCAAAAGTCATAGACTCAGTGATTTTAGCGGCTCGTACCTTCCGTATGTAATCAATAGAATCAAATTTAATTTTACTTACTTCATCATACTCATCAAATTCCTTGATGTAGTCTATATGGTTCCTTCGCTTCTTTGTTGTGGGGTCTTTTTCATCTTCCATCAATCCTGCGAGCAAAGACTCACCAGTTGTACCAATATTCAAGATACACTTCTTGTCAATTTGATCCAATTTCAATTGATAGTCGTGAAGGCGTTTTAGTTTCTTAATATTCTTTCGCATCAAGAAAATAATATCGTAGTTAGTTATCGCTCTACCGGCTCGTATGGTGCAGTGTTGATGGGCCTCCTGTATCATGAATTTGAGTTGTTGTTGAACAATGCTTTCGACCAACACAACGGTAGCCGCATTTGGATTCGGATTATCGCCAAATCCGTGCATCATGCCTGATATCTCCTTCTGAAAGTTTGTTGATTCGGCGCCGTCCATGCTGAAGTAATTCACCATGGTTTAAGTTTTTTAAACTTTCAGTTTTTACCAAATAAAATTAACGCACTTTGAAAACAAGAACTCTGTTTACAAACTGTCAATTTTGATTTTGACAGATCCTCCTTTTCGATTCAATCCATTCATTCTAGAGTAGCGCTCTAAAGATTTAGTCATGGTTGTTTGGTAAACTACTGTTTTGAATGACTGAAAACAACAAATACATGCAGCCATTGTGTTCATTTATAATAACAATGATTTATAATAATTGGTTCTTGAATTTCAATTTTATAGTTCGTCATTGCACAGCGACAACAATAACTAAACGTTTTCAAATCAGCTGATTGTCAACTGTCAACGTCAAATTATGTACGAAACCCAAGAAATCGAAGAGAACTATTTTGTTGACTGAAAAGTTTGCCAAAATCATTTGATTAGAACTGCTGTATACATATCGTGACCTCACTGAATGTTTCACATTATTACCATAATCATTTCAAGGTCTTTCAATTTGGGTCGAGCATAAATTAAACTCAAAATGATGAGTGTAAGAAATCTAATAATACACCAAACAGTAAAACAAACTTTATTCAGACAAATTCGCCTTTCATCATGTTGGTCTTGTGGCAAGGATGTTCTAAGAAAAGAACCTGGTTTATTCTGTGGAAATTGCAATGCCTTACAACAGCCAACCAAAGGAGAGAATTATTTCAATATTATGGGAGTCAGTGAATCTTACGACCTGGATGAGACGGAACTAGCGAACAAATACAAGGAATTACAGAAATACTTACATCCTGATAAGTTTGCTAACAGGTAAAAAAAAGACCAATTTATTTAGTTATCAATCCAACCCCAACCCACCCCGCCAACCCGTCTTGAGCAAGCGTGGTGATCAATGCTCGTACCTTCTTTGTTGAAAAGCAGTGGGACAGTAATATATTGTTTTTTATATTATTATTTAGTTCTTCTTCTTCTTATCGTGTGGTAAGTGCCTAACCTGGTGTCAGAGTTTTTAAGCCGCCCTTAGGCCTCTAACTTGGCTTAACATGCCGTCGAGAAATATCTCTCAGGCATGCTTCCTCACTATGTTTTTCCTTTACCAAAGCAAGTGATAATTATACAATACGCACATAAATCCGAAAAATCAGAGGTGCTTGCCTTGGGTTCGAACTCGAGACCTATGACTTGGCAGTCCGACGGTCACACCACTAGGCTACTACTACCATTATTTAGTTATCATAGAGATTAGAGACTTTCTCATTTAAATGTACAGTCATCACAGTGTGGTAGACAAGTTAAGTGTTTGTTCATTTCAGCCCGGAATCACCTACTGATCGGTATAGGCCTCCCCTTTTTCTGCCATTTTATTCAGTTCTGTGTGTCCCTCATCCATCTATTGCCATAGTTTGACGATACATCAACCCAAGATGCATAGTTCAAGAAATTAAAAGTGTAAATTTATCAGTTATTATAATTGCAATATGTTTCTTTTCATTTGCTGCTTCAGAGACAAGAAGGAACAAGACATCTCAGCGCAATATTCATCACTGGTGAATGAGGCTTACAAAACATTATTGAAACCATTAGCTAGAGGTAAGAAACCAGCATTTAATAATTTTATTAGGTATAAATCTATCTATCTATCTAGGATCTGTCAAATGACTAACTTGGTCGAGACGCCATTGTTTAACTATTGTTTTTTTTTTATTATTATTATTGTTTAATCACGGATATCATCCCGTAAGTACTTTAAGTGTAGTGAAAAACCGTGAAAGTCTAAAACAGTGAATATGATTATTTTTAGCATTTCAAGAACTTATAGAACAAAAGCTGTAACTGAATGTGTCTTGCGTTCATAATGTAACACCACTTATTAATTTATTTTTATCATCACATAGACAAATTATCTCACGCCTTTTCCAATGTGGGTAGGCATAAACTACAGAACCCCCTCTGGTATGGTCCTTATTACAAACATACTCCTTCTGCCTCGTCCACGTTTATGAATGATCTAATCTTTTATTAATTATTTTTCAGGAATATACATGCTGCAACTTAGAGGCAAAGACATCCCTGAAAAAACAGAAGTAGACGAAAAGTTCCTAATGCAAATAATGGAGAAGAATGAAGAAGTAGAGAATGCAGCTACAGAAAAAGCAATTATGGAATTAAATGCAGAGAACAAAGCTAAAATCAAAAGTTTACAAAAGCAAGTTTCTATCGCGTTTTTTGATGGAGACATGAAAAGAGTAATAAAATTATTAGGTGTTATGAAATATTATACAAGCATAGACAATCAAATACAATCAACTATACGAAGCAAAGGAATAATTCGATAAAGCACAGTTTCCCAATATATCTTGACATGTCAGGGTGGCGCTGTTTCCTTAGAGATATGTCATTGATGTGTCAAATTTAGTACATTTGAATTTAGTTCCGTTTTTCGCCACCTTAACGTTTTTGTTTATTTTTATGTATTTTTAGATTTTGTTAGTAAGACGATGTTAAAGATATTATAATACGATTTGTTATTACAATCTTTTCAAAAGTTTGATTTCTGAGTCCATCATTTCACCATAATATGAAGTCCATTGGTTTGATTAATACAATGATATTAATTCTTTGGAGAAAGTTGTTCAGTTTGATGATGATTTACCACATTCGTAAATAACATAAAATCACGCCTGTGCCTTATCCTTTTAGTACCTTTTTTTTTTTTTTTTTCGGATGGGAAATCATCAAATTACTCCTCCCGCTCTGGGCGGAGCAGGATCGAGGGAGTGTCAGACTTTTACTGACTAAAACCCACACCTATCCCCACCCCATCCCCATCCTTTTAGTACCTAAACCCACATTTCGCCAGTTATGTTAAAGTACCAAGTATTAGTGGGCGATCCTAATGCCATCTCCCGGGCTCAAATCTAGACTTCGTGGCTGCTACGAAGTAATTCCTGATAGAAAAACTCAATAACAATTTGCCCGACCCGGGAATCAAACCCAGGACCTCACGCTCAGCAGTCGCGGTTGCGCGTTTAAACCAACGAGGCAGTCGACACCAACAACTTAGCATGCAACTACCTACGATAAGTTCAAACTAACTATAGGGTCAGTGAACCATTTAAGGCTCCCACACACGGGCGAGTTTTTGCGTTTCTGCGTTTTCGCGTTTCTGCGTCCCGCGATATTGTTTTTATATTTGTACATTATGTATTGGGACGCATGCGATCCCACACACTGCCGCGATAATAATGCCGGGACGCTTGCGTTTCTGCGTCCTGCGATATGAGTAGAATATCGCGCGATAATAACGCGCCTGTGTGTAAGGAATAGGGACGCATTATCGCAATATCGCAGGACGCAGAAACGCGCCTGTGTGTGGAAGCCTTTATACTTGCCTAAAAATAGACTTACCTACTTATTTACTAAACCTATCCTCGTGGTAGGTACAGTCGTGGTCCTTTCCGCCTGATCAGTTAAAAAATTTTTCGCTTAAATCATGCGGAGGCGCCGAGCCCCGTCCCCTTAAAGTTTAGGCCTATTAGGAAAGCGTCAATTTGGCGCACAAAATAACAATAACTCTCGTTTGGCGTGCGTCGTCAGTGCGCTTGGCCGTTCGGTATTGTCTCTCATTCATTATTTCTATACAAAGTCAACGGGACGGGGCTAGAGAGCGTTTCTATGTTGCAAGTGCAAGCAAAAATTAGCTTAGTGGTGATCAGGCGGGAGTGTCCACGATAGTACATATACTGCACAAAAAGTTGGCACCTACCCACCTCAACTCATTAAGTTCAGCTCGTTTTCATTAAAACTAGGCAACAACTAAACGAATCCCGAAATAAAATTGCTATTAGATTTTCTACAGTCGGCGCAGCGTCGAGAGTTCAAGTTCCAACAACGCAATAATATCGCAAGTGTTAGTGGAGGGAAAAAACCCGGTAAATTAAAATAGGTACTATTTAAAAATCAATTAATCACAACTTTTAATAACATGCTTGTATCACTTTTTGCTACGATCGCCTATAAACGACTAAAACAAATTGTTTAATGATAAATTTTCTAATAGAGTTTCTACTGACTGCTCTCCAAATGATTGATGTTCGTAATGTACCGAGAGAGTATTTGCATTTCACATGTAACGTGGGCAATCTTGATACTTGACTTTCTTTTACAAAGCTTGAAAGCTACATAATTTATGTTCAGACTTAATACTTGCCATTAGCGTGTTTGAGCAACATTTTTTTTTACTTTGCCCCACTATTTGATTTTCTCCTGTATCGTGGCATCGTGGGTGTGTTTACAAACATATGAAATGACATACTTACACGAACAACCAGACCCGGAACAATAACCTGTAGGCCGTAATAAATATAAGTTCCCTGCAGGAAGCGAACTTGCGACACGCTTTTGATATTTACGTATGTCTGGTTTTAGTAAATACTGTTATTAAAAACCCATATTGTTCCACTGCAAGGCAACGGCCTCCACTCTCTGTTGACTTCTCATGTTGTAAGGCGATCAAGCGTGTACCACTCTTACAAATAGTGGCTGATGATGAAATTTGTTGTAGGTAACAGTTTGTGCGTCCAGAATACAGAATGTACCAAACTTTAGAAAAAGCTGGTGAATCTATATTTGTAGATCATGCTGCAAATAAGTTTAGAAGAGTAGCAATCGTATTTTGTAAAAATAGTAATATGAGGTGAACCGAAAAATTGTGTGAAAAACCAGTAACAGGTACAGTATACCTAGTTACAACAAACAGAACAGCGCGAAAACGAGGTTATTAAATCCGAGTATCAAGATCACTCATCGTAGTATACGCTCACCATAATTCATGTTCAGTGAGTATCCTCCCGAGAGTCCACATCGTCTCGTGTTTGCAACGGATCAGTATCAAATAGTGGCTCTATGCGGGTAAAGTGACATTGTGCTTAAAGTATCAAAACATTGCGAAAATGCGATATTATTGTTGTATCGTCATATTAGTGGGCCTGTGCTTTTTACAAGGTAAGTAGGAATTTTGAAAGCTTTTCTACACTAGTATTAGTATGAAATGTAAAGTTTGGATGTAGGTGGTAGGTAATGTCCGAATCTACTCAACAGATTTTAGAGCTACGCTCTTACCAAATGCCATAGGGTATTTCTTCTTAGTCGAGCTACACGATAACTAAACAATGCTTGCACTGCACGGGCTGGACAGGTCCACTCAAATCAGTGTGGTTAATTCTTCAAAAGACCATCTCAGACAGTTCAGCTCTGCATAGTCCTCATGTGAGTTGACCAAGATTATGTCCAGACCATAAAAGAGACTATGACCTCTGAGTCGTGTGAGTGAGTTTCGTCTGTTTCTTCTTAGGGCTTCATCTAGTTTTAAAAAAGACGAATTGTGGAATTGTTTGTAAAAACCTATTCGCAAAATACTACCTAAACATCATTTGACACGGAGGAAGTTACTGGCAGAAACTACCTAGTTAATAATTAAGTAGGTATGTGGTAATGGTTTTAAGTAACTCTTGGCTAAAATCCACTTGCCGGGCAAGAATCAGCTTTCCTACTGTTGGAACACAGGCCTCCTTTGTGTTAGAATCATCTGTATAAGGTAGGTAATAACTAAAAAGACGCAAGTCCAGCCGTTAACCGAGTAGATACTATACCCATCATCATAGATGCATATAGCCTTTTTCTAACTAAGTATGTTATAATCGGTTTCCAGTCTAAAATTATGCAGCTGACTTCCACAACACAGTTACTTACTGTGTAATACGATACCCCATTGAGCTATTACTACTACGTATAGAGAAGACAGCGCGAACAAAATCTGTGCTCCGTTCAACTGCGGTCGGCCGGCCGCAGTTCACTCAGTCGCTTGCTCGCCACGGGGTTAGCCGCCCCCCGCGCGCCCCACAATGCCGCGCTTGTTGCACTGATTTTGTTCGCGCTGTCTTCTCTATAAGTAGTAGTAATAGGTCATTGCGATACCCCTGGGTAAGCCTCAATCGGCTGTATTACCACAGGTATTACTATACTTAAGGCCAGTAGTGGGTAAAGACGACTCGTGCATGATGAGTTGATGACGGGTTTAATGCGACCGACAACTCAGGTCATACATAGTTAGGCAGGTTAAACACCGAAACCAACGTTTATTATATATAATTTATTAATAGAACGACTTGGTGGACACGGTGGCTGAGCCTTTGACTTCCCATACAAGCATTGCTAGGGCTAATTACTGTGCCTACAGATGGTAGGTAACATAGTAATATAGGTGGTATAATCACGAGAACCAGTTGTACTCGACCTCGACCACTTTTTAACCTTTATACAGGGTGTAAACCACCTCATCACGAAGCCGTCAACCAAGCATTCTGTACATCAAACTAAGTAACTTTACGCAAAAATTATTGCTAGGAAACGATTTTTTTTTTGGGGTGAAAAATCATGTTTTGTGGTAGAACTAAATGTAACGCACTCAACACATTGTGCTGATGGATGGATTGAATAGTAAGGGGGTCGTGGAGGTGTTTAAAGTAAAAATCTTACATTAAAAATTTGTAAGTAAGTAGGTATTTTAAAAAAAAGTTGTCAAAAAGTTGGAACTTTGCCCCCCAATATATCCGTAACTAGAAGGTTCCCAGGTATAGTGTAGAACAAAAAAATGATTGCAATGACGAGGATAACAAGTGCCTTTCGGCTTCGTTAAGAGGTGTTTTACACCCTTTATAGTAACCAGGGGCATTTAAGGGTGAAAAGAGAGCGGTAGTACCTCACTTTGCAATTTCCCAAAAAGATTTAGGTATGTGTAAAAGAGGTAGGTACCTAGACATGCAGTAATCTCCTTCTTTTAATCTTCTATGTAGGCATAAATTATCTATACCTACAACACAAGACAAAACGGTAAAAAAAACACGTTTGTTTAAGGGAACCCCCCCTTAAATAAATATAATATTCTGTTTTTAGTATTTTTTGTTATAGCGGCAACAGAAATACATCATCTGTGAAAATTTCAACTGTCTTGCTCTTACGGTTCATGAGATACAGCCTGGTGACAGACAGACGGACGGACAGCGGAGTCTTAGTAATAGGGTCCCGTTTTTACCCTTTGGGTACGGAACCCTAAAAACACCTACACTATGTTCGTACACGCTAATCTCCGAAACCACCCAACCGATTTCAATGTTGTGAATGTGTATGGTTGATTCCAGCTTGAAAGATAGGATAGTGGTATCATCATCTTCCGGCCCTTGTCTCATTCTTTTTGGCGTCGGCGCAACACGTTTTCTTCTTCCATTCTGCCCTGCATCACGGCATCATTATAGGTACTCCTTATTTTATTTTGTAAGATCTACAATAAATGGGTGAGCAATGAAAAGCACTCGAAGATAATCTCAAAGTCTGAAGAAAGCTTACAACTTTCTCGATTTACTGTTATAGCACACTGAAATTAACAACCTCTGATGTTATTAACGACTTGGAAACTCGTGTACGTAATTTTATCACCTAAGTTATGGTTACGTAGAAGTCTACGCCGCCGGTTGCTTATAATAAGAAATTAAGTATACCTAGGTAGCTATTAAGAATTTATGGTACTTACTGCTTACCTAACTACCTATAACGGATGTAAACAACCTCATTACGAAGCCGTCAATATCAAACTAAGTAACTTTAAGCAAAAATTATTGCTGGGAAACGACTTTTTTTTATTGGGGTGAAAAATCATGTTTTGTGGTAGAACTCAATGAAACGCACTCAAAACATTGTGCTGATGGGTTGAATAGTACGGGGGTCGTGGAGGTGTTAAAAGTAAAGATCTTACATTAAAAACTTGTATTTAAAAATTAACTTTCAAAAAGTTGGAACTTTTATCCCCAATATCTCCGTAACTAGAAGGTTCCCAGGTATGGTGTAGACCAAAAAAATGATCGCAATGACGGGGAGAACAAGTGCCTTTCGGCTTCGTTAAGAGGTTCTTTACACCCTTTATATACAAAGTGTAAACGGACCCTTCACGAAGCCGTCAAACAAGCATTCATTACATCAAACAAAGTAACTACGCAATTTTATTGCTGGGAAACGAATCTTTTTTTTGGGATACAATGAGCCGGCAATATTAGCCGTAGAACCGATGACCGTTGGGGTAAACGTCGTGTTCTTGAGTGGAGACCGCGAATCAGCAAGCGTACCTACCTAATGTCGGACGCCCTCAGGCTTGGTGGAGCAATGATTTCCACAGAGTGGGTAGTAGCTGCTGGATAAGAGTTGCTGAGAATCGTCAAGCTAGCTGGCGTGCAATTTGAGAGGATTATGTCCAGCAGTGGACTACTATAGGCTGATGGTGTTAGGGTCCGACCGAAGCTTCGGCTTCGGCTTCAGCCACCTTTGGCCAAAATCAGGCGTGATTGCGTGAAACAACCTGTTTCTAAATCTAAATGCAAATAATAGTTATTTGTGCAACAAGAGAGCAAAGTGGGTTTTTGCTGCGAGTGTTGATTTTGAATCCCGAGTAAGCGAAGGATTCTATAGTTGAATCACGAGCGTAGCGAGTGATTCTAGGTTAGAATCCTGAGCGTAGCGAGGGATTCAAAGACACGAGATGCAAATAACTTTGGTCTCGTGTAACACATACAACTTTTCACCTCAGCAGCGAGAACATATACCTAAATAAAAAAAAAAACAACATGGTAAAAATTAAACCACCATACGTATATTTTAAACAATATCAAAAATCTTATGGTCTCTACTATAAGCTTACAGATTTGAGATTTATTTCGGATAAAATCCTCAATATATCCTTCCGCGACGGTATTCAACTTCCAACCACCGTGTCGTTTTATTCTAATCATTGCTAGCGTAAGAGAGAATAAAACAATAATAATTTGAATCCCGCTATTTATTTTAAATGCGTTCTGAAACTACACTCGCGGTATTCTGTCTCAAAGTATTGAGACATACCACCATATTATTTATAGTTTTAACAATCTTTATTATAAGATAGTTAAAACTATAAATACATAAGTAGATACATGATTAACTTCGTAGTTTTTTCTTCAAAATTCTTCATTTTGATTTAATTATAAAAAATATAATTCGATTAATCGAAATATATCAATTTTTCATTTAAAACCTAAACACGTGATTCAAAACATTACGGTTATCGATTTGCAATATCGGTATACGAACGATTTATTGTTTGTTTCTGTTTTTTTTTTATAATCGAATTTCGAATCGACTGGTTTCTAGGTATCTCTCGCTTTTTTCGTATCGAAGTGAAACTGACAGAACGAAGTGATGTTGAAATCTTTCGAATTTTGTGAGTAGACCTGCACGGTTCTCGGTATTTAAAAAAAAAAATTAAAAAGTTACTTTGTCTCACGCTCGCAGCAAAATCGAATTTTGCTCACTGTCTGTAAACAGCAAAACCTGCTTGTTTGAGGTGCTGAGGTGAAAAATATATTAACTTAAATATCCTATTTTTCAGCGCGCGCCCAGTTTTACAACTACAACATACTAACCCGAGTGATCCAAGGCATCCCGACAAACATCGACCGCTACCCAATAGTTACCCAACTCCTGCTCGACGCGTGGGGGAACCAAGACTACGTGCAGCACTGCGCAGGAATCATTCTGACGTCACGACATGTACTGTCGGCGGCGCACTGCTTTCAATATAATGAAAATACTGGCAGGAAGTAAGAGATGCTTCTGGTGTTTAATTTCTTATTTTCAGCTTTTTTGGTCAGTTTTTATAAAGAGCTGGTTACCTATATTAGAGTTATGAAGGGTCTAGATTAAACTTGTGGTTTTCTCTCTCATGATTTCATAGACCAGCAGGGCTATTACGTAACTTTGATGACAACCGTAAATGTCATAATATTGGTATTACGTATCACACTGAGAGGATATCACTTTACGGTGACTAACAGGGTCATACATAATACGAAACTAACCTTTTGACAGTTAATTGATGGACACTGAGCGCAGTTACTATCGACATAGATACGTGATAGCCCTACTGAAAATCTAATACAAGATTTGAAAGCTGACAAGCAAAAGAGTGCTTAATGAATACGTTGTCACACCTGGATAGTTCAAGCTCTGAAAGATAGTCCTATACATTCCTCATTTGTTTTAATAATTACGTTTACCTATTTATTACAGTTACACTAATCCAAAGTATTGGAAGGTTCGCGTTGGATCAACATACCGCACTGGGGGAGGGGTGCTCCACAATTTGAAAACCATAATACCGCATAAAAACTTCGATAATTACTTTTACACGCACGACATAGCCGTTGTCGTGGTTTCAAGGCAATTCTCGTTCAACAGTAATGTGAGACAAGGGACGATTATTAAGCAAGGTGTAGAAATCAAGCCTGATTCTCTTTGCACCCTGGTTGGATGGGGAGTTTTGGAGGTTCGTATTTTATTTTTATATTTATTCCAAATGCAGCAAAAGCTATATTATACAACGTAACTTAATGATGAGCATCAATATTTTAAATGCATCAGTTACAATTTTTAATGCATCAGTTGCTTCCTACAAGTCTTCAACTACTAAGACTGAAGAGGGCCAATCCATTTCATCAGAAATTCGTAAGATACGGGATGGGCTTACTACCTACCTTACAATTATTTAATTATTATTTCTACTATAGGCGACTAGCAGCAACGGTACTGAGACTTCCGGAGCGAGCCCCGAACGTCAGGTGTGTTAAACAGGTCAACTACGCATAGATAAGCTTTTCTAGGCTTTTTTCACCTAGTAAGAATGCATCCTTTCACATCATGGGGAAACCTTGTTAAATCATGGTTTATCGTCAATATTAAAAAACGTTAGAGGCGTTGCCCATAACGTTTAGGAAAACGCCAAGAAAACTGCCGAGCACAAGCATAACAAAAATATCTCAGCCTCTATTGTACCCAGTGCTGGGACACAGGCCTCCACTCTATGGAAAGGAGTTTGGCTTTTCACGTAACAATGATTATAAAATAACCAAATAATTTTGTTCTAGCCTGACGGCCCACAGCCGGAACAACTACAGCACACCAATCTTTACACGGTAGACCAAAAGATATGCGTCATGCGATACAATACTATAGGTGCAGTGATTCAAGACTCCATGATGTGTGCAGGGCGAGTGGATGCTGGGGGCCCAGATGGATGCTTCGGAGATTCTGGAGGACCTCTGTTATACAAAGGGCTGGTTGTAGGCATCGTTTCCTTCGGATATTCCTGTGGACATCGCTACTTTCCTGGTGTTTACACGAAAGTTTCGCATTACACAAACTGGGTTTTAAAAACTGTTAAGAATAATAAATGAGTTTTTTGTTTTTAATTGTTTATTAATTTAAATGTTATGCCTTTCTGCTAAACCCCGAGGTGGTTGCTTTATTATGATACATTATATCGTTGTCTCGGAAGTGGATTCTGATCTTTTAATTAAGCAACTGAGCGCACTGTTACCGCAACTTGTAATGTATTTTTGTACAATAGAATCGAATTTAATGCTAAAATACTAAAAACTAATGATACTCCTTTGTTTGAGTATTGCAACACTGTGGCAGCACCACAAGCAAAAGCAAAGAGCAAACTGACAGTGTCACTCACTGTGTCAGTGTCACTGTCACATTGTTTTCTTCGCAGTCCTGAAGGGTTATCGATTTTTCCTTCTATCGAATAATTTAACGTAAATACGTTAAATATTGCAAAACCAACAATCTCATAAAACATATAATGTGCAAAAAAGGTGTTGTGCCATTTGTGAAAGACTTTTACTACGATCCTTTCAAGTGGTGAGTAAAATCGGTAAATTGTTAACCTCTTTTGAAAATGTGGTATTCCGCGCTTTTTGGTTTTGTAACATAAAAGATTGCGTAAATTCCGTCAATTACTTCATGATTAATCATTGCAGTACGTATAGTTGTTGCGTAAGTTACGTTTTACCAATACAAAATGTACTCTTTTGATTGAGCACACTGAAGTTGACAAGATAATTAAAACACAATTGAAAAGTGATTACTTATGTATAATTATGTACATACCTAGTACAATTATTATAATAAAAGTCAGGTAGAATTGAAGACTCTTCAGTGCTACCTTACTTAGAGGCCCAGGGCACCAAATCCAAACTATTATATTATAATGTAGCTATGCAGCAGTGGTTTCACCTGCACATGGTTTTACTCAGCTCCAAAGACTCAAGAATTGACCTATCGCAATATACAAAAATATTTTTTTTAATCCAACTGGTTTCCAAAGATAAGTGTGTTTATAAAAACTTCACATTTATTGTTTTAATTTAAATGCAAAAGGAACTGTTGGTTGCTTTTTGTTAGCTGAAAGGATTTCAATGAAATTTAGCACACAATACATGTACAGCATGGCCTGTGTTAAGACAGAGGATACTTTATATCCTGGTAACACATTCCCATATGATAATTTCTGACTAAAATCAAATCAAAAGCTAACTCTTGAAATATGCCACTTGGTAATATCGTAAAAAATTACATAAACAAAGATCATCACTGCATTGGTTGTTAAGTTAACATATACTATTTAGGAATAATAATTATGTAGTTATAGAAGCAAACCAGATAATATTGCCAGGAATTATCCACAAAATTATAAAATACCCATGGCAACATTAAAAAAAAAAGCATTTGTAGCAATAATGAAACAAGAAATCCACATGAATACTATTTATTTTTAGTTAATCTGACATCAAGTTCAACCAGCAAAGTTTATCATTTATTGATACACTTATCTGTCACTGTTCTTTAAACAAACTTACAAAACTGTCATAAGAATGTAGTGGTAGCAAAAGAAATTCAATGTTCTATTACTTAGATGCTTGTATCATATATAAACGTATGAGCTTTATAAAAAGATGGGTGAGTCAGACTGAACACGCAAGGCCATTATCTAACAGTGGATAGGTATTTCGGATAGGCTTTGTTGATTGAAGAACACTACAGAAATTGCATAACCAATAATAAAACTTTACCTACATTTCAAAAACACCAAAAGATAAAAGAAAATATACAATGTAACAAGTTTTTGTTTGTAGTATTTAATGTATGGTTTTATGCCACTGTGATAGTTTTATTAATATAAACAGTAAAAGAACACTTAATGTTCAAAGTCAATTTCAAACCAATAACATAGCAAACACCATTACTATATTGCAATAAAAAAAAAACAAGTTATGGTAACTTTTTTTTTTATCTGTACCTAATGTTTACTTTTTTTTTTAATCTGCAGGTCACTAGTGAAGAGCGTGGGTATATTCGCAGTCGGCGTAGTGATCGCGAGCGAGTGTGCCGGCCTAGAAATAATGCCCGCGATGCCACAATAAACACAACATAATTCCGATAAATTTTATTCTTATAAGTTTTAAAAATGTTAAATTATTTAATGTTGTTTTCGCTCCTTGGAGTCAGTGTTTGTCAACAAAAGAAGCCGAATATTGTCTTGATATTGACGGATGATCAAGATGTAGTGTTGGGCGGAATGGTTAGTAGTGCAGTGTTAGTGATGTGCAAATAAATAATTAGGAAAAACGTGTTGTTTTATTTGTTTCTTATTTCAGACACCAATGAAGAACGTGCAACGGTTCATCGGGGACGAAGGAGTCACTTTCACTAATTCGGTGAGTTTGATGAGAAATTTTAAAACTAAAACCACCATAGTGCACGACATAACATAACATCACGCCTGTAATGCTCGAAAGGCTAGGCACAAGCCTACAATCTGAGAAATGTTCAACCACATTTCAGCATCAACTTGTCATAAATCCCGACTTCTGGGCTGCTGGTAAAAAATTCACAAAAATCTTATTTGCACTTAATTTAATTATGACAATCACATTCTAGTGTTTATTGTTTGGCACGACTTGTTGTACATCAATTACTATAAAATTAGGAACAATAGACATATTCATAATTATCAAGACATTTACGAATAATACCATAGAGCTATGTACAGCTTTATTAATCGATACCTCCATATTATTATGTTTATCGAGTAAACATACATGAAGAAACAGCTGTTGACGATAGGTTATGGGGGTCACCTAACTTGAGACATTTCAGGTAGTTGACCCCACTTGAATAAACTTAAGTATAGGTACTAGGTACCTACCTACTTAGTTATTTATTTCTAATCTTAATGTGAATCGAGACAAAACTTTAAAAAGGATTTTAACGTTCGAGTTAATATTATGACGAAATGAAATTAATTTTATTTTTGCAAGTAGGTTTTTACAAACACTTTAACACGTCATTTTTTTAAAACTAGATGGGGCCGGTGTTTCGTACCTGACTACTCTGAGAAGAAACAGCCGAAACAAACTCAAAGGTCACAGCTCTTTTGAAGTCCAGACATAATATTGCTCAATTCACATGAGGACTATGCAGATTAGTGTCTGAGATGGTCTTTAGAAGAAAGAACCACACAGATTTGAGTGGATTTGTGCCCGGTTGATTGATGGCAATAGGCTCGTTGGGTGCACTACTTATTAGACTATTAGTACACCTCTGCCTAGCCCTTCTGGGATTACGGGCGTGATGTTATTCGAAATGGTATGTTGCCAATCAGGCCTTTAGCAGAATCTTATTATGAATCACGTTAAAAAAATTAAATTCTTAAAAATGGACTTTATAGCATAAGTTCCATTTTAAGAATTTTAATTTTTTTTAGTACTTAAATAAAATAGAGTAAGTTCTTGTTGGTAACATAAAGTTCAACGTTTAAAATCGGTTTTGTCTACATCCAACCCTGCGTGGTTCACGCCGTTTTACCCGGTATACCTACCTAAAATCTTTGTATTGAGCCTGTTTCTTTCTTATCAATGGTCGATTTTTGGTCTCAAACTATTTTCGTGATACTTCTGATTCTGATAAACACAACAACGCCTGTAATACCCGAAGAGTTGAGGTTGAGGCAGGGGTGTGCCTTTAATACAGGTACCTACCTCTACATTTCTGCCAGTTACGGCTACCGCACACTATAGACAGACAATTTACCCTACTAGTGCGAGCGAGACAGACAGTTACCCGACTAGTGCGAGCGAGACAGACTATGTATTCTCGCTCGCACTAGTAGGGTAATTGTCTGTTTAAGACAGTCTTGTCTATAATGTGCGGTAGCCCTATATTTTTATTCTCATGTAATTGGTAGGGTAGGACTCAGGCACGTATCCAGGGGAGGGGGATAGTTGGGATTTATCCCCCCCCTCCCCCGATATCTGACTAAAAATAAACTGGATCATAAACTACGGTAGGTACCTACTTTAAGTTATTAAAAATTATAGTACAGCGATTTTTTACATAGTTCACATGGTTGTTTCAATAAATAAATATCGATGGACATTACACACATCGCCATCTAGTGCCACACTACGCAACGAGGCTTGTGTCGTGGACACCAGATAGTTGATATACTACATAGATACTTTTTGTTTGCAAATACATACTTATTATACATATAAACATCCATGACTCCGAAACATTTGCTCGTACCGGGATTCGAACCCGAGACCCTAAGAACGTAAGGCAGCCTCACTACCGCTGCGCCATTCAGGTCGCCAATGTTTGGCCCCCCGAACCAAAAGTTTGGATACGTGCTTGGTAGGACTTACTTAGGAGGCTAGTCTAATCAACATCAACCGGTAGGACCTACCTACCCACTCAACCGCCCCTGGCTGCTTTAGCAGCCAGTTGCCGATTTGCCAAATGTCCCTGGCTGCTAAAGCAGCCAGTAGCGCCTTCGTCCAACAAATGCAATAAAAATTTATTAAACTGCTATTTCTAGAGCTTATTCCTCTTGTAGCATTCTCTATACTATATTCCTCAACGTTCGGACCAACAATAGCAACACTATTCCATCGACAAATCTCAAAATAAAAGTAAAAACTGTAGTGTAAACAAACTCCGCCATTTCTGACGTATGGCGTCGTATTTCAATTGTTCTGTTATGTATATTGTTGTTTTCGGATAGTGTTATATATCAAATTAATCGTGAAAATCTGTGCTACTATATTATCTTAAAGGAAATCTAGTTTTCGAATCTCAAAGTTGAGTATTTCGCCTCCGAAAGGTGGTAGGTTTAAATACCTATAGTGATTGTGTTTATACAAGAAATAAGTGTTTTTGTGATTAAAACGTGTGTGTTAACGGAAAAACAGTGCATAATTAGTATTGTGAACATATTATTAAATTGTATATACAAAAACAAGTGGCTTCGTAAAGTTATAGGTACGTAAATAACCGTGTTCAAAAACAGTCGTTGGCGCAGGCCGCGTCAAAATAAACAGTGAGTATTCAAATTCTAATTTAATTCTAACTAGACTATCGTAAATAAACTAATAAGATTATGGTCTTATTGGAAAGGAAATATAATCTAGTTTATTTTAAAATTATTTTAATTGAAATTTAATATTTAGAAAAATTCAAATTAATGTTTTAATAGCGAAATATCTGTTTTCATCACTGTTTTTCAAGTTCTACATTTTTTTTGAGTTTCAAATTAATATCAGTTTTTTTTTTTTTTTAATATATAGATTCCATAACTATTCAGCTATTCACTGTAAATTTTATTTAGCTATAACTCTTGTAGTTTGCGATTGTTTATCTAAAGTGTCAAATTACATGCGAATATTTCGCAATTTTTTGCACCCTGGACGGTTTGGTGCAAAAAAGTCGCGCGCGGGGCGGGTGAGTGGCTACGGACTCAAGTTGCTGATCGAAAAATCTAATAACAATTTTTTCTGAATTTTTGGCTGTCTGTTCCGGCTTTTCTTCGAAACGCCTGAACCGATTTTGACGGGACTGTTATTGGAAACGGTAACTATGAACGTGACATATCTTATGACGTAGGTATACAGCCGTGGTCTTTTCCGCCTGATCAGTTAAAAAAAATCGTTTAAATCATGCGGAGGCGCCGAGCCTCAATCAAGGGCGTCAATTTGGCGCGCAAAATAACAATAACTATCGTTTGGCGTGCGTCGTCAGTGCGCTCGGCCGATCAGTATTGTCTTTCATTCATCATTTTTATACAAAGTCAACTGGGTGGGGCTAGAGAGCGTTTCTATGTTGCGAGTGCAAGCAAAAAATAGCTTAGTGGTGATCAGGCGGGAGTGTCCACGATAGTACATTCATTGATGACATCATTGAACTGATCCAATTGTTGGTATCCACGGGTTTTCAAACTCACCCGGTGCTCTATCGGTGCACCTCGGTGCTAGCACCGGATGCGCTAAGAATAATAAGATCGCCGTGCGTGCACAAATGTGCGGTTTCAATAAGACTGGTTGAGTATTAGTTCCACATCATAAAATGAATACTGCGACCTTGAATGGTCCAGACTACTTAACTAACTACATAATTACCAATTGGTCACGCATATCGAGATTGGATAACGGAAGTTTTACAGATTTTTATTAGCGTAGATCTGGGTTTAGGTAGTACGTGGCTGCGTTTTGGAGGCTCCTTTTGGACTAATCCTGTCCCATTCTTTGCCAGTTTGCCATTTAGCCGATTTCGGCCACAGCGACTGCATTCGATGGCTTTCTAGGGTGGTTTTCGAGAGATTTGGTGTGCTGTTCTTTCATGTGCTCTCAAGTGGCGAGCATATCCGGTATATTGTTAGTGGGTTAAAAGCTATAGGTAGGTACCTACTATTTAAGGAAGACAGAAATCTTTATTATTTTTAAATTTGCCTACGCCCTTGATTGTATCATTATACAGGATGTAAAAGGACCTTTCACGTAGCTGTCAACCAAGCATCCGTATCGAGCTGAGCAAGAAACTACCTACGCCAAAAATATTGCAAGGAAAAAGTTTTATTTTGGGTGTGCAATATCATGCTTTACGTTAGCTCTCAATGTAATGCACGCAAAAAATTGTGATAATGGATGCATTTAATAGTACCTACTTACAGGGATCATGGATGTATTAACTCTCTTCTGGAAAGGATCATCCACAGAAATCTCCTAAACTACCTGGACAAATATAAAATCATTGCTGAAAACCAGTACGGCTTTAGAAAGGGGGTATCGACGGAAGACGCGGTATTAACCCTACTGGACTCTCTAGTTAATAAAATTGACTGTAAACAAAAATGTGTCGGCATATTCTTGGACCTCTCTAAGGCCTTTGACACCGTCTCTGTCCCTCTCTTACTCAGAAAATTGGAACAGATAGGAATACGTGGCCCAGCTCTAAAACTACTTAAAGATTTTCTATCGGACCGGACCCAGTGCGTCAAAATAGGCGAGTACATCAGTAGCGAACAACTACTAGATTTCGGTGTGCCACAAGGAAGTCTACTCAGCCCTCTCCTCTTCCTAATCTATGTTAACGAACTCTGCCAACTAACCCTCCCTTCTACTCACATTATAGCATACGCCGATGATACCGTCTTACTGTCCAGCGGACACGATTGGGAAGCGGCAAGGGAGGCCGCTGAAAAGTCCTTGACCCAAGTTATGATCTGGTTGGGCAACAACAGTTTAACCCTGAACGTCAGCAAAACAAGCTTTATAACCTTCGGTTCCAGACCCTCTACCCTTCCATCGGACCTCTCTATACAAATCAAAGCCCATGTTTGTGTCGAGCGCGACCCTAAAAAACTATGTTCATGCCAGTCTGTGACGAGAGCCTCCTCCGTCAAGTACCTCGGCCTATACCTGGATTCCAGTCTCAGCTGGAAGACCCACATCGAATCTTTGTCTGCGCGAACTAGAAAACTCATATACGTGTTCAAAAAGTTAAAAACATCGGCCCATAAAGATATCCTAAAAATGGTATACACCGCTTTATGTGAATCAACACTATGTTACTGTATCGTTGCGTGGGGTGGTGCCGCTAAAACAATTCTCATACCAGCTGAAAGAGCCCAGCGTGCAGTAATCAAAGTCTTATTAAATAAACCATTTAGGTATCCCACTCAGCAAGTTTATTCAGATTTTAAGGTACTGACAGTCCGTCAAATGTTTATGCTTCGTGCGCTCACACGAACACATAAAATCTCCCCTCCCAATAGATCTAAAAGCCCCACGCTCAGAAGAAGACCTAAACCCGTTTGTCCCAAAGTTAACACAAATACCACCTTTGCACGTCGGCATAATCGCTATTTAAGCACTTCACTATACAACAAACTGAACAACACATTGAACTTTCATTGTTTAAACAAACACCAATGTAAACAAAAAATAAAAAAATATCTGCTCACCCTAAACTACAACGACTCGGAAGAATTAGTCAAACCATAAATCAAAAATTCAGGCACCCACTCACTCTTACACACCTTCACTCACCTATACACATCCACACTCATACTTGCACAGCCACAATCACACAACACACACACCCGGCGTCTCTATAGATACTCCCTTTCCCCTGTTATTAATTAATTCACTTAAACGCCATTTCTTTTTTTTACCCTACGTCACTTTTTCAAATTTTTTTTTATTTTTTTTTGGATCCTAGATATAAAATTGTACTAGTCCAGTTTATTTTTACCTTAGTGCACATTATTAAATTGAAAGCGACTATTATATTATCCATAATGGACGGATGGATGACCCCTATAACACAGGTTTTACCTAGCATAGGGGTCGTTGATCTTTTATTTACTTTTTGTACGCTTAAATTAAGTCTCACCCTCATATCTGTGTACATTTTTTTTTTTTTTTTTTTTTTTTTTTTTTTTTTTTTTTTTTTTTGTGTTAAATAAATTATTATTATTATTATATTATTATTATTATTAACAATAAGTTGAATAAGTTGAATAAGTTGAAGATGTATAACATTTAACATTTCTGAAAACGTTGGAACTAACTACCTACCTATTTTATAGTTGGTGCCAATTAAGATCGCAATTGCGGTCATTGCTTTTCCTTAGTATCTCTTCCTACGAAACAAAACAAATGAACCATGTATCGTTTTTCATTAGAAAAAATGTTGAAGATCACGATAGATGACGATTCAAGACTTCAACAGGCTTATTTTTGGGTTTCAAAGTTAAGAACTTTAATAAATGTAGGTGGGTCAATGACCGCTTTTGCGATCTTAACTGGCATCAACTATAACAAATAAACATTCTGATTCCGAACTTTGGGAATGATTGGAAGAACAAGTTCCTCGCGGCTTCGTTCAGGGTGTTTTATACCTGCTATAATTATTATTTAACAAATAGACCGCATTGTTAAATCATCAAAAAAGTTCACTCACCAATAAGGCCGAAACCTCACCGTTTCAGTACGTAACCTCCCCGATATGCTGCCCAAGCCGCGCCAGCCTCCTCACGGGACTGTATCAGCATAACCACTTCACTATCAACAACAGCTTGCAAGGTGGCTGCTACGGAACCTACTGGCGAAAAACCTTACAGAATAACACCTTTGCAACGGCGCTGAAGGATGCGGGGTACAAGACTTTTTATGCTGGGAAGTATTTGAATGAGGTGAGTTTTTTTTTTTTCTATATGGCATCTCAGTTCAACCTGAGTGGTTGTCATCTGCTTAACCGGACAATCCTGTGGGTGCCTTAAGTGTAAGGCCTCCAGCCAGGGTAAAAAGCTTACAAACTTAACGACTAAACGCTAAGAGCAGCCCCTGCGGGGTACGGGCCTCGGCTTAAGGCGTCGCTGGGAGAGGACAGTGAATGAGGTGAGTACCTAATGCACACAGTTAGGGCTATCGCACACTATAGACAAGACAGACAATTATTACCCTACTAGATCAGAAGTTCTAGTATATAAATAGACTGTATCCTTCTGGATACAGTCTATTTGTACCACTTTATTCAGTCAAATATTTGATCATGGTCAGCCATCTTTTAACTAATGGCGCCGTTTTCTATAAGTACCTAGGTAATAGCCTAATAAGCAGTATAGCCTAGTGGTGTGACGTCCGTCGGACTGCCAAGTCATAGGTCTCGAGTTCAAACCCAAGGCTCGCACCTCTGATATTTCGGATTCATGTGCATATTGTATAATTCTGACTTGCTTCGGTGAAGGAAAACATCGTGAGGAAACCAGCATGCCTGTGAGGTATTTCTCGACGGCAAGTTAAGCCAAGTCAGAGGCCCATGGGCAGCTTAAAAACTCTGACACCAGGTTAAACAATGTTCTTAATCAATACGGATTTGAAGGCCATTTATAAGTTTCCACAGATAAACACTACCTCGATCAAAACAAAAAATACAACAAAAAAAGGTAGGTACAAATTATAACATAAATCGCTGCCTTTATTTTTATCCGACTGCGGTGGAGCACAAAAGGAGTTTAGTGTTTTTAACGAACTAACACTTCTTTACCAATAACATAACACCACGCCTGTGATCCCGAAGGGTTAGGCAGAGGTGTACCTAATACCCACATTTCGCCAGTTATGTAATGAGTCTTATTTAATAGGAGACCGGCCTATTGTCATCAGACGGGCACAAATCCAAACTCCGTGGCTGCTACTGAGAAATTTCTGATAACACTTTGCCCAACCTGGGAATCGAACCCAGGACCTCATGCTCAGCAGCCGCTATTGCGACCAACAAGGCAGACTGGTCTTTACCAACATGGAAGTAAAAAACTTTTTTGCAAAAAAATAAAACAGACTTAAAAAAAACACAAAAAAGTGAAAAACAACTATAGCTTCAGAAGCCGGTGACAAAAACACCAAATCAATCAAACAAAGGTCAAGGCTTCAGAAGTCGATGACAATGACTCTACTAATGCGAGCGAGAATACATAGTCTGTCTCGCTCGCACTAGTAGGGTAATTGTCTGTCTATAGACAGTCTTGTCTATAGTCTGCGGTAGCCCTTTGTCTTATCCATAAAGTTGTTTCCATCCAACGGTTTTCTGGAAGATATCGTTATCAGCCATTAGACCGCAGTTGTATCCATAGGATTAATTAGCAATATTGTAAAATAGCTGTGTAATAAATTTTCTTGTACAATGAGAAGTATGATCTTGACGATCCGAATGGCACAGCGGTAGTGAGGCCGTCTTACGTTCTTAGGGTCCCGGGTTCGAATCCCGATAGGAGCAAATGTTTGTGTGATGAGCATTGACATTTGTTTCCGAGTCATGGTATATGTATAATAAGTATGTATGTATTTACAAACAAAAAAGTGGTGTCCACGACACAAGCCTCGTTGCTTTATGTGGCAGTGGCACTAGATGGCGCTGTGTGTAATGTCCAGCGATATTTATTATTATTGATTTATCTATCTATTTCCAGTATGGTGCCAAAGACGCAGGTGGTCCAGAGTTGGTGCCTCCCGGCTGGACCGAGTGGCATGGCCTGGTCGGCAACTCGGTGTACTATAACTACACTATCTCTAACAACGGTGTGCCCACTGCTTCAAGTGATCAGTATCTTACTGATGTTATTGTACGTATACTCGCTTACCTTGACAAATGTCCTGCGACACGTGTCACCCACCAGCGACAACGGGTGAAGTGGTGCGATGTTGCCGGACTTAAGTAGCTCGACATTTATTTATTTATTAAAATCTCCCTTACAACTTACAGGAATGTTCCTAATGCGATAGCTCGGTCTCAAATTAAATTTACTTATTTACAATTTAAAACTATGATAAAAACAAAAAACTAGAACTAGGTAAAAATATCAACATCTAATAACCCTAATTGCGCAGGTCAATAGTGTTTTAGCATGTCTGGCAACATCGCGCGACACGTGTCGCCACACAGACTTATGTCGCGCGATGTCGCCAGATATGTCAAGCGAAATCGCCTGGCCACGCTTAACATGTCGTGGGACATTTTTGTCCCCTAGTGTATTCTATATATAGATATAAAGACGGGTGATTAAGGGTTGAATCTCACCGAGAATGCTATCACAAGTGTCAGCATCACGACGCGCTCGTCATCACGGATCGGATCAGTAATCACGGAGAAATCGGTGCACTACATTTAAAAAAAAAGATGATGGCGAATACATATTTTCCTCCATTTTTAAAGTCTGTTAAAACTACTGCTTATACAAGACTGGTTGCCAGACTTTTGGGCTTTAAACTACTCATTACGACTGTCAAAGATCTACAAATGACAGCCGGAACCACGTGCTTTCTGAGACACTGAGGGAGAGGCCTCGATACGTAAACGATGCTCACATCCAAAACTCGCAAAACAAACTGCAAACTGGTCTGGCAAATGGTGCTTAACGTTCAATCGACCGGGGTGGCTCTTATTACTTAGCCAGAAACCCCTTCATACTTAGTCCCGTATATATTTAATATAACTCAATAGCAAATAGTTATCTATTTTTATTAAAACAAACACACGATTATAATTACAATTATAATCTGTGGTGATAACCTCTACCGTCCGGTTTTATAGAGATTAGGTTATTCAACTTAAATAATGTTAGGATTGTTTATTTTTAAACCATAAGCGTATATAAATAAAGCTTCAAATCTAATTCATAGCAATAAATAAAAATACGGCTCAAACTCTAAGGGCTACCGCAGACTATAGACAAGACTGTCTTTAGACAGACTATTTCCCTACTAGTGCGAGCGAGAGATAAAAAGTCTGTCTCGCTCGCACTAGTAGGGAAATAGTCTGTCTAAAGACAGTCTTGTCTATAGTGTGCGGTGGCCCTAACACCCGTATCTATAACCAAGTCACGGTAATATTATAATACAGTCCAACTTCAACTTCATACAAACGTACGAAACGCGAGCTATACCTACGCGCCTCGATGTCGGGGTGCGCTCGGGGCGCAGACAGACAGTCACGGCTGTACCGCAGTGTCGAACGGACGGTGTGTTGTTTTTTTAACAATAACCGCGCGATTTTTTCTCTAAAAATCAGTTAATATGACGAGTAGGAAATATTGTGCTGTTTTTGGTTGTATGAATTCGTCAATAACGCATCCAGACATAAGTTTTTTTTTTATTACAAAGTATTTCATTTATTTATATAAAAAGGATAATTTACAATCACAAAACTAAATAGAAACAGAAAGTAGGCAAATGTAATTAAAATGCTGGAGACGGGCAGCCCTAACGCATGTTTAAGTACCGCTTGGCTGTAGGCATTTATTTCTATCATGCGGCCGAGTTACACTACTGTATTATAATATTACCGTGACCAAGTCAAAGGGATTACTTAGATTGAGTAAGTCATTATTTATGATACGATTTTATCCTATTGTTTAGTAATTGCTTGAAGTTTTGCTTTCTTTAACGGTTCGTAGGTACTACGTTTAAATTCTTGCCTATTGCCTAAGTAATTACTTAAACTCGAGTACCTACTTAATTACTTGAACTTGAGTGTATAACTCTACGCCAATTAAAACATCAGTGTCGGGTACCGGTATCGGGTTAATTTTTAAGGTTAGCTGAAAAACCGTAGAGTAAACGTTAACCCGTATTACGAACATAAAGATAATCAGCCTTTAATGGGTAATCAAACATATGGTTTATAGGTTTACCTGGTAAGTCTTGTAACTCGATTAATCGGTCTCCGCTGGAAATATGCATAAGCTCTACGCGCGCACGGCTTTTTTGGATGGTTATTTGAACTAAAGTCTTCAAATTAACCTTGTAATTTGGTACAATCTATCAAAATAATAAATAAAAATAATCTAATAAATTTGACTAAAATTATCTACATGCTGTACATACAGGGATTTTATGTACGAGTGTATATATTTTACCGACTTCCAAAGGAGGAGGTTATCAATTCGTCTGTTTTTTTTTGTGTATGTTCAGCGATATTTTCGCCAATTGTGAACCGATTTTGATGATCCTTCTTTTGTTTGGAAGAATATTATTACGCGGTGGTCCCGTTTGGGGAAGAACTGATGCTGATCTTCAGAGATATACAACGGAACTCTTCAATAATAGACAGCAAATCTGTCGTGATTGCTGCAATCGCTTGAATGTTTGTTGTTTACACAACATCATAACGTAACATCACGCTTGTATGCTCTGAGGGGGTATGCAGATGTGTACAGTACAACAAGATTTCGACAGTTACGTTATACGTATGTTAGTTTCCATTTGATTGGGCATAAAATAAATGTAAAATATTTATATAGGATATTACAACTAAAAATGGAAAAAAAAAACTTTTTGCAAAAAAATAAAACCGACCTTCAAAAAGGTAAAAAATAACTTTAGCTTCATAAGTCGATGGCAAAAAAAACTGAATCAAACAAACAAGTCACCGACTTCTGAAGCTAAGAAAAAGAAGAACGTAACATAAACAACTATTGAAGTTCAATTTCGTTCCAGCGCGAGCTCGGTGTGAGCTACATAGAAAACCAAACGGAACAAGAACCCTTCCTCATGGTGTTGGCTCCACCGGCCCCTCACCAGCCGGCTACCCCGGCGCCGCGACATGACAGCGCCTTCAGCAACGTGACGGCTGTCAGGCATCCTAACTTCAATGTTACTGCGGGGGTGCGCCATTTTACTATTATTATCAGCTATTTGTGTCTCACTGCAGGGCAAAGGCCTTCCTTTCCTCCTTCCACTTATCCCTGGACCCATTTGTGGCCAGCTTAGTTCCATTTGAGCTTGGCAGCCGTGTGACCTACATCGGCAATTTGAGTTTTGGAACGCAGTATCGAGTTCCTTACACGATCAGTAAGTTTCACTCCAAGAATACTGCGCTCCATTGCTATCGGTGACCTCAGAAAAGACGGCGGTACAGTGGTCAAATGCTGCCGTGCACACTTGCGCAGCGAGCCTCAGGGGAGACCTCTCTCACTAGCTGCATCATGTATCTGGCCAATGGATCTTCTGATCGTCGCTGACAGACCCCGAGTGCAGACTTTTGACGGTTGGTTAGTGACCTTGTCTGCGCTCTATAGGTGAGAGTAGGATGAATGCATATATCCATGAGTTTTCTCTATAGAGCATTACTCACAACTCGGAAAGTAGGTTTGAAGTTGCCTGAGTCGTGGGTTGAAAGATTTTGAAACTTTTCAGCCATATGAAGAATCGTTTTCAACCGACAGCTGTCAAATTTCATTAATTTCAGTTCATTTTTCTATTGAACCATGTTCCAACTATCTATACAGCCACGATGTAAAATTGAAATAACATAAAGTTAAGTAAGTAGTTAAGTATTAAAGAATATATATTTCTTAAATAACTTTATTATAATTAAGTTTCAACTATTTATTTAACATAGCAGATTTGGGCAAAATAATTACCATTTTTTCGATGATGAAAATGAAAAATAGGTAATGGCCGATGGATGCCGGATGGTGGTTATGGTATAGCTGGCCGGCCACAGAAAAAAAAACAAAATAGGCGGGACAGCGGCAATCCGATCTTCATTTCTTTTTTCGAGTTGACTCATCAAATCAAATCATTTATTTCTTTGCAAACATGGGTTGTAATTGGTACATAGAGGTTTTCTTATATAATACTAGCTGTTGCCCGCGGCTTCGCCCGCGTAAAGTTCGGTTACTGTCCCACTGGATCAAAATAAAGGGGTAAATAGTATCCTACATGTTAATCAATCATTGTCACAATCACTGTCACAGTCACTGTCACAATCACCATCTTCTGGATCTCAAAATAAATGCCATATTCGTAATCAGCACCCCTGGTTATCTCGGTCTCGAAACCTATATTCATTTTTAGACATTTCAACCCCATCGCACCCCAACAGGGGATGATGGTATTTCAGGACTGCCATATTCAATCTTAAAATCGTTGTTTTTGTAATACACCTGACCCGATACACCATACAAACTATACCCATGTTGATTTACAAACTTTGTCACCCCATTTCCCCCTCTTAGGGGTTGAATTCTGAAAAAACCTGAAACCCGTTTCTAATCATTTATCAATAGGAGCCCTCCTGTGAAGTTTCGAATGAAATAGTCTAACTAATCTTGTTTCCCAATACAAACTTTGGAGCCCCGTTTATCCCCCTTAGGGGGTGAAATTTGAAAAATCCTTTCTTAATGCACCCGTAGACCACATAAGGAACCTACTTGCCAAATTTGGAATCTGTAGACCCAGCGGTTTGGGCTGTGCGTTGATATGTCACCCAGTCAGTCAGTCAGTCAGTCAGTTTATCATTTTATATATATAGAAGATAGTCCTCCATATTCTACCGTCGCATAGGCATGCAAATAATATTCTATTCTAAAATCAAGGAATTGTATTGATTGATACCGAATAAATTTAGATGTCAAATCATTAGAATTACAACACGAAATACAAACACAAAATTAAATGTCGGTAGTAAAAAGTAGTAGTGTTTTTATTTTTACTTTCCTTGTATTCGTAATGAAAAGCACAGTGTTTACGTCGGGTTAAAGACTTATTTAGTCCCTCGAACTATTAGCGCCCTCGCTGCGCTCGGGCACCAAACCCCGTCTCGGGACTAAATAAGTTACATTCACCCCTAGGGTAACAATGTACTATTTCCTTTATTGGCCATTACACTGTACATACTTTGGTCATACCCTTAATCTCTCCTCTTCATTTCGAAGCAATGGTTTGCCGTTTTCAGGACAAACACTGGCTCATGCGCATGCCGCCCTCCCCGCTCCCCGCGGCGCTGCTCCCCGAGCTGGACCGCGTGTTCCGCCTGCGCTGGCAGAGTCTGCTGGCGGTGGACGAGATGGTGGCGGATGTAGTGGCCACACTCGACAGGATGGCCTTGTTGGCTAACACCTATGTCTTGTTTACTTCTGATAACGGATATCATGTGGGTAAGTTATTGACAGATTCCATACTTCACTGAAAGTACTTAGATACGGAATAATTTCCGTGATTTTCTACGCTGTTGCAAGCATCATGATCGCGGGTATTCCCGCTATCATGATGCTTGCAACAGCGTCGAAATATCGGGAGCTCATAGAAACAAAGCGCATAATGGTGCAGGAATGACTTTGACCTTGAAAAAGTAATTCCTGCACCTTTATGCGCTTGGAGAGTTGTATTGATGATTTTGATGATTATAATTCTGTAACTACATACGTCTTACAGTCGCGAATCATATTTTAATCCATCCAACAACCTGACACTGACCTGCAAATTGCAAAAACGTAAGAAAATTTAAATTTCGCGGGCTACCGTGGAGCTTCCACCTTAAAGGTGAAACATACAGGCTGCTGAGGCTGCTCCCAGCCATTTTCCCGAGAGATGGCGTTGAAGTCAAAATTTTTAGTTTATTTGGTGTTTTGTGTAATTAGAAAATTATTAAGTCGTAGGAGTAGCGGCCGCAGTTATCGGACATTACGCTTTATAGAACTGGGTCATATCATTGCCACAAAATCCACTCAATTCGACACAAAGCTGCATTTTAACATCTGCCATTCAATATAGTGTCGTTTATACACACAGACGTGAGTGAGTACCTAATTCCTACATTTACGAAGATTTAACACTAGATGGCGTGAATGGAAAAGCAAGTCTTTCATTTTTTTTTGTGTAGTTGAAAACCGTGAAAGTCTAAAGCAGTGCAGATTCCATAATAGTACATTATGATATAAGTGCGGTAAGTTGAAAATTACAGCCGAGGCGATAAAGCTAGCCCGAGCCGTAGGCGAGGGCGATAAAAAAGCAGAGGCTGTAATTATCAAAGCGCACGTATGTCATACGACGTTTTATAACATATTTGCGAGGAAATAATTAAAACAAATAAAAACAATCCAGCGAAAGAAAAAGCGCGTGGAATAATTTTTACTTGTTCACAAATTAGCGAGGCGCGCGCTTCAGCGCTTTTTTTTAAGGCAAAGACACAAAAAACAGCCAGTATTACTAATAAAGTAAATTAATATTTTTGTGTTTTTTTACAGATAAATGGTTGTAATTTATTGTCAAAATTAATTAAATTAAAGAATTAAATGTTTATTTATTATATTTCATCTCCCAAAGTTAATTTTATTCATTAAATGTTGACCACTTTTCTGACATAAAAACTCTTTGCTAAGATTTAACCTTTTGACCGCCACATGCAGTCGTGTATAGACGACAAACCAAAATGTGCCTAGCACGCCACGGTCGCGACTGCGTGACAGAATTTTAAACGTAAATAAATGTCATAAAACAGCATTGTTTTGTTTATTTCCCATGTTAATTATGTACCTTGACTCTTCTTAATTTAATTGAAGTGAATTGCTTTCGTTAGATTCCATCTTTAGTAACATAAGATGACAAAAAAGAAAACCAGTCATAAAGTTCGAAAAACATAGTGCCCTCGACGCCACAGTCACCATAACAGGACACGTAGTGATGCAGGTAGCAGTCAATGTAACAAGAATGTCGACCTCGCCGGCAACCTACGTTATATTTAATTGACTCTGAATTTTGCACTAGTAAATAAATAAAACAAGTGCTCTTGAACTCTTATGTTTGAGAAATC
This sequence comes from Xestia rhomboidea, assembly GCA_963853795.1. Taxonomy (NCBI): domain Eukaryota; kingdom Metazoa; phylum Arthropoda; class Insecta; order Lepidoptera; family Noctuidae; genus Xestia; species Xestia rhomboidea. The sequence continues at coordinate 16,676,902 of OY970776.1, forward strand.
AAGAAAATTTTATAATACTAAACTATGCTCTTTATAAAAGTCGAGTGTTAGTTGATTATCGATTAATTGTAATGACTGTAATGCCCATCTCTATCACACTGTCGTATTGTTTGTGCCGGGGACGCCACAGTCGTCTATGTTTGACAGTCCCATGACGTCAACGCGGTTTTTTATTAACTAGAGTAGTTCCTTTGCTGTTTAAATATTATTAGTAATGGATGCGGTCATCCATTATTAACCTATTATTTAACCGTTTACGTCGGATTAATCCGACAAATATTTTCGGGTCCATGACGATTTCGTCAGGGTCGTATATTTACGACCACAGCTCGTTTAATGTACTTTTTTATTTAATTACATAATGATGCCTTAGAGCATTTTCCTGTTAGAATACTAACTACAAAAGTCAGCGATGCAAAATATGTGCAGCAAAATAAAAACGGTCTGACACTCGTTTATGTGCCAAAAATGCGGAGTTTAACTGTGCGTAGATCCATATTTTTGCGTTTAGTCTATTATAACCAATACTCAATACTCAATACTCAATACTTTATTGCATTCCATAATGTGTACATATAACAGTTGGTATGTTAAAAACATAGAATCAATTATGGACCCTGTCGGGCACAGCAAAGCCACCAACCATTGAAACAAAATACCTATTATTGTTTCGATATTATTACTAAATATCGGTTGCGCACCTCTAGTGCAGAGGCGAGCAAATTAAAAAAGCCGTGCCAGCTACGCCACTGTCATCATAAGATGACAAGAAAGTTAACTTGGTTTTATCGATTGTTATTTTGAATTGTGGATTTAACGCCGAAACTGTGACACATATCATATATCATTATTATTTCTGTCATAAAAGACAAAGCGGGATGAAAAAAAAAACTCCTGTATTATATTGTTCCGGTATAGACCTTTTATTAAAAACATACTCTAGGTTAAAAAATAAATAGTTAGTGCTTTATCGATATAATTTCGAACTCACTACTATTTTGTTGGTATTAAAGGATGAATTCTTAGCTTGGCGCCGAGGGCACGCTTTTTCGTTTTTGACGTGGCGGTCAAAAGGTTAAAAAAGTATAAACCGTGCATTTTACTTTACAGCACAATTACGATATTGAAATTGGTGAAATAAGATACCCTTTACGAGCAAATGTGTTATAAATATCTTTACATAGTTAAAACAAAGTCGCTCCCGCTGTCTGTTCACTTGGATCTTTTAAACTACGCAAGGGATTTTAATGGAGTTTTCAGTAATAGATAGCGATTCTATGTACATCGTATTTTTTATTTATCTTATTTTAATTTTGAATGAATTTTAAATTTTATCTTTGAGTCTGATTATTTTAATAACTGATTATTTAATTGATTTTAATAATTGATGGTTTTTTGTTTTTTTGTGATAATTTATTTTATTTTTAATACAAATTTTAATTTCACTGTATGGATCATGTTATCTGAATTAAATGAATTTTATTTTATTTATTTATTTATACACTGCACCCATGTGAAGCCGGGGTGGGTCGCTGGTAATATCATAAAGCTGAAATTTGAAGTACTTGTTCGAATTCACAAAATCTTTTAGTGTTGGAGGAGCGGAGTATCAATGAAAAATGTTCATGAAATTAAAATGCTTGATTTTTGTGCCCAAATTACCACCATTTCCCTAAAATCTAATAAACTTTTAAAACGAGAACACCATCTTCGGCATTGTTATGTTCGATCGTCTATATTTATGACGTCACTACCCAGAAGCGACCGGAGTGTCACCGCTCGCGCCCCTGTGTTGCCATATAAGTTTCATCTTTCACAGTTACGTCATTAGTGTTAAGTAAATGGTCACGGCGGACTAAGTACCTTTCGGCTCCGTTAATGGTATTTGTATACCCAATATAAGTTACTGTAGTGTTATTTTGCCTCTGATTTAGCATCACTGACAAAATCACAGTAATCTTTATTCTATTTGCAATAAGATTGATTTTCTTACTATTCTTGGTTACCAGGTCAATTCTCCCAAGCCTACGACAAGCGCCAGCCGTACGAGTCTGACATCAAGGTGCCCCTCCTCATCAAGGGTCCAGGCATAAAGCCCAACTCCTCGCGCTCGGAGCCAGTGCTGAACATAGACCTGGCTCCCACTATCATGCAGTTGGCTGGCCTGAAGCCGAGTGAGCATATGGATGGGAGAGCTATTGATTTGGAGAAGCAAGATGAAGGTGTTGTTGCAGAAAGGTTTGGACTTTAGATCAGTTTATACAGCATACGCATACGTTCACGTAGCCCGAAGAATTGCCAAACTTAAGTGGCAGTGGGCAGGGCACATTGCTCGCAGAACGGATGGCCGATGGGGCTAAAAGTTCTGGAGTGGGGACCGCGAACCTGAAGACGTTGCGTTGGAAGGCCTCCTACTAGGTGGAGGTGACCTGGTGAAGGTGGAGGGGATCTGCTGGACGCGAGTCGCACGGGACCGGTCAATGTGACGACACGCGCGGGGAGGCCTATGTCCTGCAGTGGACGTCTTGCGGCTGAAATGATGATGATGATGATGATACAGCATGTATCAGAAAGCGATGATTCCCGATGTTAGGGTTCCGTAAATCAAAATTTTCAATTGTAAAGGTCCATCTATTGAGTAAAAGTGCTTTATCTTATTGAATTTATAACTTTAGATTTCATGGTTTTCCCTTCATTTAATTCATCATGTTTGTTAGAGAGATTTGATTCTTATGATTGACCCTATCGATTGATGCCATTAAAGTACAGGGTGTTATTTTTTCGGTTTTAGCCGTTTCGATTACCGAGTGTGGGAAGTGAATCCTCGAAAATCGGTGAATGCAGATTTGTTTTTTTTTTTTTAAATAAAGGAATGTTTTCTTTGAGTAATATTTGCTATCTCCAGTATTTAGAGTACTTTGCCTCCAGGTGGCGTTGTAAAAATCCACAATATATTTTTTATATTGATTGGGCCTATTTCTGACTTCCATCTTGTCCTCAATACTGTAAATTGATTTTATTCTAGGTATATGCTGGTGGAATACCACGGCGAAGGACGAGATGGTTCCGTAGACGAGAACTGTCCATGGAAGTATGACGGCGAACAATTAGCTGTGAGTATATTCTTTTTTGTTTAACTTGCAATGTTTGTAGGTTTGATTGTCAAATCTTGCAACTGAATTTTAAAACAGTTATCCCCAATTGATTGAGCCGAAATTGTGCATACACGTTTAGTGTCAATGACAATGCATGGTCAGCTAAGTGACGTCATTCTAAATCCAACATGGCGGACTAGTTATTTTTATGAACCCCCATGATAAGAGTATCAATAAAATTAAAAGGGTTTGCAGATCAGAATATAAAAAAGTTACTTACATAACACCTTTCAAAAGAATAAGAATAATTTATTGTTTGGAAAAGTACATTCAATGCACTGATTCCTGAAACTCACACTAGGATTCCCTGTGTCGTGAGTTCCAGGCTCCTTCGTTCCGTTTACATTTTATTGAAATACAAATAGTAGTATCCGCACAATAAATTTCTAAATCTAATCTAATCTAATAGTAATCTAAACATAAGGAAAACAGTTATTGGTTACTTAAGATATTATGTATATTTGTATGAATGTAGTGTGTGCGTGTGTGTGTGTGTGTGTGTTGGGGGGGAATTAAGAGTTATGTTGGTGTTGGTTTGACACTGTGTCTGAGTGAATGCCTTATACTTGTTGTATATGGAAGTTTGTGATTTATAGTTGTGAATATATTATTGTAAATACATATATAAATGCCTAGCCTGCTAGGTACCTATCAAGGTGAGCCAAGAGCATTTTTTAGGATAAGATGCTTTCGGATAAAAAGCTTGTGTTTAAAAATATCTTTTACTATCAGCTGTGGTGGAGGTTATTAGAATAATTTTATTGGACGTTCTGATTAGCAAGTTTTATGCAACACTTGCTGCAAAGAAAACACTCTGCTTTCGTCTGTAAAAATATGAAAATGTCTTTGTAACATTAAATAAATATCTTGTAATTTCCAGGAATGCTACCCTCAATACGACTGCAAGTGCCAGGACTCTCGCAACAACACGTATGGTTGTCTCCGACACTTCGCCCCTAATATCAACAAGAAGTACTGCGAGTTTTCTGATAGAGAGGTAAGATTTATTTGCTTTTACCCGTCAAGCTATTGCCGATTTTAACGATTATATTTACTGTAGTTTCGAGTATAACAACAAAATTAATTACATTTTTAAATACCTATTAAAATATCAAAAACAATAAATACAATAGTACATTTTGATACAAGTGGAGAAAGTTTGTTATTTCATCCGAGGCGGAATTAACTCCCGAGCCGTAGGCGAGGGTGTTTTTGAGCCGAGAACTGCAATAATAAATGTCCACGTGTATCAAACGACGTTTTTCAATACACTTTTGAAGAAATAAAATAAAATAACGAAAAAAAAACAATCACCGCCGACTATAGACGTTGCACCAATTTGTACTAAGTATAGGTATAGTTTTACCTGAGGCAATTTCCCAACACCCGCGTGCTGTGCCGTGCGGGAGTGGCTCACTCGGCACGCGGCACAGCACAAGGTGATGGGAAATGAAAACAATCCACGTGTGTGAAATACATGGCATGTTGAACCTAATCGTAGTGGGATAAGGACCTGTTTTCGAGGAAGTGTATTGAAAAAATAGTAACCTACCAGCATCGGGAACAGGGTCCGAGCTACCGGTGGTCAGGGTTCTTGAGAGGAGCTTTCTGAATCAAGCCCTTAATCCAGCTGCCAAGCGAGAGCCTCCTAAGATGTTGGTCGAGGCTCTTGGCTATTAAGCCATTGGCCGACACGACTATCGGCACAATGACTGCTGTACTCACGTCCCACATGTCGACAACCTCGCGAGCCTGATGCTTGAATTGTTTATCTTTCTCTGCTTTCACGAGGTTCTAGTTACGTTCCAATCGGATCTTTTACCGCAATGTGAAGCTTATTGGTAATAATAATAAGGACTAATGTAATGGTACACCCACATTTCGCCAGTTATGTGTAAGTCCATGCCTATTGCCATACAGCCTATTACTAGCTGACGCGATAGCTCATGGCTTCATCCTACCCGGACAGACAAAGAGATAGAGACAAAAAAAAACGAATTAACCACGAATACTGAAACGTCACTCAAAATTTAAGTAGCACTTTTATTTAACAGATACTCAAAAGTGACGTTTAGCCATACGAAATTTAAAGTTTAGGAGCTGCTCAAATGTTAAGCAGCCCTTAAATTTTGAGTGACGTTTCAGTATTCGGCGGTTAGTCAGTCAGTTAGATTATCAAAAAATATTTGGCCCGTATTTTTTATTTTTTTACGTAGGTATACCAAAATTGACGAAGATACGACGCTTTTAAAATTCACAATACGTCACGACGTGGTATTTTAGTGCGTTCTGACGTCACGAGCCCACACTCCAGAGTTTTGATGCGATTTATCTTTGTCAATATTCATTGATTTGCAATTTATTGATGGTGTAAACTAGCCTATTAACGTGTGCATCTGGATTGAGAGCCCATTTTTTTTTAATCTTTGAGAAACGAAATAAGACTAGGGAATTTAGTTAAAATAATAAAAACTTAAAGCAATAGGCCATGAATTTCTTAGACGTGAATTAAAATAGTTATGATCAAATAACTTGGGCCCTCAATCCCTTGCGTAAAGTGGCATAGTCGAAATCTCAAAAAGTACTATCTCTGATTTTTATTTAAGAATTTAGTTAAGAATTTCTTAAATATTAAAAGAAATTCCCAAATCTGTAGATTATCATGTTTTCTTTCCAGAACTTCGTAGAGATGTACGACCTAAGTCGCGACCCCTTCGAGCTGACGAACGCAGTGCGCAGCGTAATGCCGGCTGTCAAACAATGGTACAGCTTCTTACTGTCCCGGATGCGCAACTGTGTCGGCGTTGTCAACTGCGACTATCCTATGAACTTCCTCTTGGACATAGATTAATATGGATGCTACATAGGTCCCTCTCGTAGACTGTTGAAGGGACCACGGGCTATAAAATGATTTTCGCGGTGGCCTGTATTGTGTTTTAAATTGAAATACCACTGTTTACCTTTAACAACACGAATAATTTCGATATTTTGTTGACATTAATTAAATATTGAATCACAATCAAAAAAGTTCTTTTTATAAGTAACAAGATGTTTTTTTTTGTAGAAATAACCTTATGAACGCCATTGTCACATATGCGTGACAAGCAAGTGCGTGCCTCGTACGCCAAACGACACGAATATATGACAAAATGGTAGGTGAAATTATGGCTTGGCGTGGAAAGCATGCGCATGCGTTTAGCTCTGGCGTTCAAAAGGTTAATATCCCAAGTAAAAACTTTTTTTTTTTTTCTTTCTATCCACATGCAAAATAATACTGATCATCTGCCTAGCTTTCCATATTAGAGTCGGCTTCCAGTCTAACCCGATGCAGCTAAATACCAATATTTTACATGGAGTGAGACTGCCTACAAGACCTCCCACAAAATCCCGTACTACCCAGTTAGTTCTGGGTAATACGATACCCCTTGGTAAGACTAATTTGTCAGACTTTCGCGCCACTGACTACCAAAGATCAGCAAATAACAGCCGGCACCAAAAAGCGCTCTCACTCAGTAATGAGTGGCCATCCATCCACAGACCAACCTAAGCAAGCGCGGCTTAACCTAAAGATTGATCTGAGCGGCTGTATTATTCAGCCACAAGCTCCTCAATGTTAATATTGAAATAAAAATGACATGTTTAAAACAATTTTTATTACAAATCAATCAACTTTTTATAAATAGTAACCTAGTATACAATAACATCATATCAAAAATCACAGACTGGTGAATTAAATGGCAGCTTAGTGTAATATCATCAAGAACACACCTGAAAAGGAGGAAAAAGAACTTTATTCCCGTGGTATTAAGACACCCTATCTGCACTAAAGTATAGACTGGACAAGTGGGGCATTCAGCATAGCTATTCACAAACGCGTCGATCCGATTTCGATTCGACAAGTCGTATGTCTATCTTTTTTTGGCATTACGAAAGCGAGCGAGATAGACATACCACTTTTCGAATCGAGGTGTTTGTGATTTCAGAAAATAAGTTCCTGCCAACACTTCACTAACTCCATAGAGGAACGTATAATGTTATAGACTAGGGAGATCCCTTGACTGCCAGATTAGAAAGCCACGTCTTTACTGAGTAACATAGGCTATATTTTATCCCCGTACTCCCACGGGAACGGGAACTACGCGGGCGTCCGCTAGTAGTGAATATAGATGTAGTTAATTTTAAATAACTAATGTTCAATTACAATGTATCATACATTAAAGGTGTCTTTTTTTTTCCGGATGGGAAATCATCAAATGACTCCTCCCGCTCTGGGCGGAGCAGGAGGGAGTGTCAGACTTTTACTGACTAAAACCCATCATGTTCCTTCCTCGCCCTTTGTGTTCCGGGGCCACGGTATCTCTTTCGAATAGTCTCGCAGCCCCGGCAGGCTTTGTTCCGGGGCCACGGTATCACATTAAAGGTGTCTGGCGGTGGGTTTACACCACACAAAGTGTCTGGCAGTGGAGGAGATAAATCATAGTACTAACTCGTCTGCAACATCAAAAATCACGCTTTATACTATGACGTTACTACTTAATAGAACTACTAATTTGAACTCAATTTATACGTACATGGAGTTGGTATTAAGTGGACGAGACCTCACATCTAGTTCAGGTAACGGCGGGCACTTGCTGTTGGTTCGGTATGCTGAAGTAGTCCGTCACTTTACTCTGGCTCTGGATTTCCTCCTTGTGGACCAGCGGACATGGGAAATATTTCTGTAAAAAACAACAGTTTTGGCTGAACGCTCCAGGCCACATACAGGTCGAAAGTTTTTGAGCAGTGGACATTTATACTGTGTTCTAAAAGTATTTTATGAAAATCTAAAGAAATTTGGTCAGCAAACGTACTTTTGGATGCCAACTTGCCACCCACAAATACGTTTGATTATTAAAAAATTTTTCCCACAATTCTGATTGTAAATATTTGAATTGAGGTTTTTTATATAACCTCAATTTTCTTGGACGATAATGACGACAATTATGACAACAGGTATTGTTCAAACAGAAATTGTTGGAAAAATATGTCTGAATGTGTTACTAGTTCCCTTCAACGACAGATTGTGTAAGAACATAAGCGGAACCCAAACAATAACAAGTAGTTTTAAAACTATAACCAGACTAATAAATGAAGTCGGTTACAATTTAGCCTTTGTTAACCAGGCCATGATAGCGAATTGATTGACACCTTATTCACCAAAATCGGATAAATAGTTTAGGCGCTACGGAGGAGCATACTTAAATACAAACTTACATACATACATATGATTGCTAAAATCATAACCCTTCCTTTTGGCTTTGCCGTAGTCGGATAAAAAGTATTTGAAGGCCTTACATCAAAAATACTTTTTGGACAGATTATACAGTTTCAACACGAATTAGGATGATTTAGAAACTAAACGTTACCTGCACCGCTCGCACGCCCCCGGATATATCGACAGTAGGCACTACTTGCTTCGGCCTCAGGTACTTCACGAACCGGATGAGCTCCGAGAAGCTTGAGTGTTCGCTATACGGGATGCCTGTAGGTATTGAAAAAAAAATCGTCTTATTCATTATCAGTCTAGCCTTTTCCCAAGTATGTTGGAGTCGGCTTCCCGTCTAACCAGAAGCAGCTGAATACCAGTATTTTGCATAGAGCGACTGCCTATCTGACCTCCACAACCCAGTTAGTACTGGGTAATACGATAACCCTTCGTAAGACTGGTTGTCAGACTTTCGGGCCAACTGTAACGACTGTTAAAGATCTACAAATAGCAGACGGAACCAACGGCTTAACGTGCTATCCAAGGCACAGAGCAAACTCGATATCGGGACCAATCTAGGCGAACGCGGCTTAACCTGAAGTTCGACGTTACTATTTATCCCCGAGCTCCGTTTAAGCGACCATATCATGAGTATTTGCCCGACTGATGAGATTACGCCGATTGCATAGACAAAAAGGCATTATACCATCGACAATAACGATGGAAAATGTCAAAAATGTATTAGACTGACATAAGCCACCGAAAGACCCTTGGGCGTTTGAAGGCTTTGACCAATCGGACCCCACGGCCCCAGAGTTTCAACCCCAAACGGCTCGAAAATATAGTTTCCACTAAGAAGTAAATATTACTTTACGGCAGTAAAGTAACGCCCCATGAGGTTATCTACAGCCACAGCACCGGCTGGCGCAAGAGTATCGACACATGTTGCGTCCCACACTAAAAGCCTACCCATCTTCCAAGGAAACAAAGACCATGCCGTCCGATCTTAAATATAATCAAATAATGAACATTACCGTGTATGGTGACCATGTTTTTCTCTATACTAGTCGTCTTCCCATTCTCCCAGCCGCTCGGCTTGAACGCCACGATCTCGGAGAACGCACCTTTCAGACTGTCCAGGTAGGTGCGAAGTTTCTGATCAACAAAGTGAATATTTACATCTATAATATGAAAATGAATCGCAAAATGTGTTGGTAAGCGCATAACTCAACAACGCCTGGACCAATTTGGCCAATTCTTTTTTTGAAATGTTCGTTGAAGTTCAAAGATGGTTTTTACGGCGAGAAAAATTCGAATAATTGCCGGAAAAACCCTAAAAACAGCCCTTTTCCTTTCTTTTCCCTTTTCTTAACTAAAACGAGCTTTATTGCTATTGTATAAAGTTCATAATATAGTGACGGTTCTGTTCAGGAGAATTTTTTGCCCCGACTATAAAATATGTAGGAACAAAAAAATGACACATTACAAATCATTTTGATAGGCTATATTTGGCAGTACGAAGTCTGCTGGGTCAGCTAGTTGGTAATACAAGACAGTGATCATTTGAAGGTGTGTTGAGACCAATAGTGGGCAAATGGCAACGTGGGACCGTTACAAATAGGCCATCAATGCAGGTCGTGGGTCCGTTCGAATCTGCATGATTGCACCAGGCAATGCGGTTTACTTTCCGTACTTTATTTTATTACCACGGGAGTCAAAACACGGAAGAAACCATCGTGAGAAAACTGACATATGCAGGAACGCACAGGACCAAAATCGATACCCCTTGTTTTTAATCACTCTAGTGAATTTAATTAGTTTCTACAAGGTATAAACGGACCCTTCACAAAGACGTCAACCAAGAATTATGTACGTCAAAATAAGTAACCCTGCTCAAAAATTATTGCTGAGAAACGACTTTTTTGTGGCGGCGAAAAATCACGGACTCAATGTTACGCACTCGTATAGTTGTGCTCGTACCTCGTGCGTGAGGTCCCGCATAGGCACGACGTGCAGCTGGCACGAGTGCGGCGGAGCTGTGCCCTCCAGTATGCTGTGTGTGTATAGTTGTGCACGTACTTGTGCGTGAGGTCCCGCATAGGCACGACGTGCAGCTGGCACGAGTGCGGCGGAGCTGTGCCCTCCAGTATGCTGTGTGTGTATAGTTGTGCACGTACTTGTGCGTGAGGTCCCGCATAGGCACGACGTGCAGCTGGCACGAGTGCGGCGGAGCTGTGCCCTCCAGTATGCTGTGTGTGTATAGTTGTGCACGTACTTGTGCGTGAGGTCCCGCATAGGCACGACGTGCAGCTGGCACGAGTGCGGCGGAGCTGTGCCCTCCAGTATGCTGTGTGTGTATAGTTGTGCACGTACCTCGTGCGTGAGGTCCCGCATGGGCACGACGTGCAGCTGGCACGTGTGCGGCGGAGCTGTGCCCTCCAGTATGCTGTGTGTGTATAGTTGTGCACGTACCTCGTGCGTGAGGTCCCGCATGGGCACGACGTGCAGCTGGCACGAGTGCGGCGGAGCTGTGCCCTCCAGTATGCTGTGTGTGTATAGTTGTGCACGTACCTCGTGCGTGAGGTCCCGCATGGGCACGACGTGCAGCTGGCACGAGTGCGGCGGAGCTGTGCCCTCCAGTATGCTGTGTGTGTATAGTTGTGCACGTACCTCGTGCGTGAGGTCCCGCATGGGCACGACGTGCAGCTGGCACGAGTGCGGCGGAGCTGTGCCCTCCAGTATGCTGTGTGTGTATAGTTGTGCACGTACCTCGTGCGTGAGGTCCCGCATGGGCACGACGTGCAGCTGGCACGAGTGCGGCGGAGCTGTGCCCTCCAGTATGCTGTGTGTGTATAGTTGTGCACGTACCTCGTGCGTGAGGTCCCGCACGTACCTCGTGCGTGAGGTCCCGCACGTACCTCGTGCGTGAGGTCCCGCATGGGCACGACGTGCAGCTGGCACGAGTGCGGCGGAGCTGTGCCCTCCAGTATGCTGTGTGTGTATAGTTGTGCACGTACCTCGTGCGTGAGGTCCCGCATGGGCACGACGTGCAGCTGGCACGAGTGCGGCGGAGCTGTGCCCTCCAGTATGCTGTGTGTGTATAGTTGTGCACGTACCTCGTGCGTGAGGTCCCGCATGGGCACGACGTGCAGCTGGCACGAGTGCGGCGGAGCTGTGCCCTCCAGTATGCTGTGTGTGTATAGTTGTGCACGTACCTCGTGCGTGAGGTCCCGCACGTACCTCGTGCGTGAGGTCCCGCACGTACCTCGTGCGTGAGGTCCCGCATGGGCACGACGTGCAGCTGGCACGAGTGCGGCGGAGCTGTGCCCTCCAGTATGCAGTGTGTGTATAGTTGTGCACGTACCTCGTGCGTGAGGTCCCGCATAGGCACGACGTGCAGCTGGCACGAGTGCGGCGGAGCTGTGCCCTCCAGTATGCTGTGTGTGTATAGTTGTGCACGTACCTCGTGCGTGAGGTCCCGCATAGGCACGACGTGCAGCTGGCACGAGTGCGGCGGAGCTGTGCCCTCCAGTATGCTGTGTGTGTATAGTTGTGCACGTACCTCGTGCGTGAGGTCCCGCATGGGCACGACGTGCAGCTGGCACGAGTGCGGCGGCGCGTGTCCGAAGCTGCGCCCCTCCACGGCCTGCAGCACGCGATCCTTCTCGGGACACGCCCAGACCGTGCAGCCCACGCGTCTGGACATGCCCAGGAAGAACTTCTCTTTGCCTAGAGACCGGAATTATGAAGTTCAAGCGAATTTCACCAACATAACAACACAATGAACACAAATTTGCATTGTGACATTACAGCGCCTTTAATGGAATCGTGTCGGAATAGCCGACCATCCATACCGTCATTTTTATTTTGACAGTGTGGGTAATGCATACATACTACGCCGACCCCAAATGAATTGAGATAAGGGCAAGACAATGATGATGATGGGTAATTTAATAATGGACAGGCGTTTTTTATGGTATTCCGAACCTACTTCATTCTTTGTCTAGTGCCATCCCTAGACTGTGTACAGTGTGTATAGTGCATACTCACCGATGGTATAAGTGCCGCACACAATAAGTACCGACGAGAACTTCTTCCCGACTTTCTCGAGCGCCACTTTCTTCTGTCGCAATATGTACAGTGCCATCTCTAAACTTTGCTCTTGAGTCGGGAAGTCATAGCGTGGGTTACAATATCTAAATGAGAAAAATAAACTTTAGCTAGGTGAATTTAGTATTCTTACTGTTCTTCAATAAGACCAAGAATACTCTAACGATAAAACTAAGTAACTCCTGGCCTGGACACAGCTCGTATTAGGAGGTTCCTCTATCTGGAGCCCTGACTGCCGCGTAGCTTGGACCCTGTTCCCGATACCGGTGGGCTACTATTTTATATACATATTTTTTAAATTCATATAAAAATGTAACTAACTTGTGAAGAACTAAATAAAGGAAATAATAAACTAAGTAATACCATGTGAGGAATCAATCAGCGAATCTTGAATGAAAATCGTTGTCCAGTCTCTGATAAGCAAAGCAACTAAATCAATTCGATTGGGATCAAATCGACCCTTTAAAATCCAATTAAGCAGAGAATCAGCAGTTATATTCGCATAGCGTATCATCCCGATACTGAAAACGACTATAAAAATATGATTTAAAACACTCACGTGGTATCCAAGTAAATGGTATGTATGTCCTTATTCCAAAATATAGGATAGGACTCCATGATGGGCGAGGCTCTGAAGTCCCCTGTATGCAACATCGTCTTGCCGTTAGGCAGCGTGAAAAGCAGCATTATGGCTCCGGGACAGCTACAACATAACGTCACGCCTGTAATCCCTGAAGGCTTAGGCAGAAGTGTACCTACAGCACACCCACATTTCTCCAGCATGTTTAAGTCCTAATAGGGGGTGAGCCTTTTGCCATCAATCGGGCACTTCGGGAATCGTGATTCAAGTACAATGTGTTTGCGAGGTAAGCTGTCCGGAAAGCACGATTGACTTATAAAGGACGGATTAAAGTGCCCGTTTTATCACACCTATTGATAAAGTTAATAGAGACGTGCAGTCAAACAATTAGATTTGGAACTATAGTTGCTGCCAGTTAAGATGACAATAGCGGTCATTGACCCACCTACATTTATTAAAGTTCTTAACTTTGAAAACCAAAAATAAGCCTATTCAAGTCTTGAATCATCAACATCTTCATCATTTTTTCTATTGAAAAACGAAACATCGTTCATTTGTTTTGGTGCGTACGAAGAGATATTAGAGAAAGGGCAATGACCGCTATTGTCATCTTATCTGGCAGCAACTATAGTTGCCTGTACAACTAATATGAACGAATGTTGCGTTTCGCAAATATGTTTCTTTTAATCTGTGTTCTGTCTGTGCAATAGCATAGATTTATCTGTTATACAATTGTACATGTTTTCTCAAATAAAAAAATGAAATTTTGTTGCGTAAACCTCGTTCAGCGACTGTTTCCTAAAAACGAGTTTTTTTTTTGTTGCGATAGTATACGGTAGGTGTTCACACAGGTGTCGGTACAATAGGGATAGGGGTATTCGGTAGGATAGACGTAAAAAAAAACGAATTAGTCCGTCAGAAAGATTTCCAAAAAATATTGGATACATATTTTTTCACGTAAACATAAAATGAAGACAGATACAGTGCGTCGAAAACTCGTGTGACGTCACATTTGAGTACATGTTTTACTCAAGTGTGACGTCACAAGCCCCCACTCATGATCTTTGACACGTTTTATCTTTGTAAATTTTATTAATTTGACAAAACAACAAACACGTATCCTATATTTTTCAATAATCTAACTGGCGGACTAAACAGAATCATATTTTTTTAGTCAGTCATCATCCCTATTCGATGTGGGAGTCGCAATATCCAAACCGAAATTATTGACGTCTTTATCGCGTTTATTGCATGGATAAAGCAGTTTCTGACCGGCTAAGCCGATAGGCCGAAGTGTGATCACAAGGGGCTGACTTAATTACACAGTTAGGGAATTATCCTAATTCAAAATTGGGCGCGATGGTGGCGTCCTCAATCACCTTTTAGGACAAATGTTTAAGCTACTAATCAACACTTACTGGTTAGCCTCCACTGCTGTGACTTCCACATTGTCAATCCGAATGGTCTCGTCTATCTTAATCATGTGGATGCTCTTGGGAGCCACGCCGAGCCGAGATATACACAGGTCCGCTGCAATATAACAGGAATATTTGAACACTTGGGGGACAGTTTCTCGAATTTGGGGAGAGTTCTTTGCATTTGGCAACGAGTCCTTACATTTGAGGAGAGTTGCTTGAATTCAGGAACAAGTCCTTGCATTTGGGGAGAGTTCCTTGCGTTTGGGGACAAGTCCTTGCATTTGAGGACGAATCTTTTCGGTGCGATTCCCCCAAAATTGTGCGTAACTTTGTTCGCGCACAGTGCAACACATTTTTAAACGAACATGACATGTTCGTTTCGTCATGGCGATATCACGGTCGTTTTTGACATATTCTGTTTTTTTATTAAGCGTGCGATGTGAGTACGAGAGCCCATGACCAAAATGTTTGCCTCATCGTTTCGTATACAATCGACAGATTTGGTTATTCTGATTCCAAAAAAGACTGACTGCATTTTCAAATATTACGTAATTTTTTACCGAATCCGTCTGATTATCAGAACGTAGTTAGCAATAGATTTCAAATACCTATTATAAATTTTATCTGACAACATGTACTAAGCAATGATTTAAACACGAAAAAACCTACGGCCCTGCCTGGACTGCTACAACATAATGCTAAATAAGTGCGAATGAGATGAGCAGTCCGGGAGAGTAAAGCACAATGCAGATAATTTTCAGGATAATTAAACAATCGATAAACCCACACCACCATAATATTATATACCGTGTACATTTAACAAAACAACAAAAAATAAATCTCAAAACAAAAAGCTCACCAGTAATTTTCGAACAGAACAAGAATTTATTGAAGCCTTTCTTCAACCCCGAATAGTGGTCCGAATGGAAATGTGTCAGGAAGTAATGTTTCACATTCGGAATGTCCCCGTAAGAGAACGCGTCCACGGCAAAGTGAGTGCCTGCAAACAATTTTGAGCTTTAAATCAATTAAGAACAAAATCAAAAGTCATTTACTCACTTATGGATGCGAATCCAGTCATCAGCACTTTCTGAACGTCAAATCTACTTAAGACAGTCTCTCAAGACCCTTCACAATGTCCTACACATGATTGATTTAATATCTAGCGATAACACACTCTCTCTCTGACATCAACTTTATTCGTTAATTTAATTCATTGTTATATTTAATTTTTATTTTATTTTGTTTTGTGAGTTTGACATTAATTAATTTGATCTAACATTTATTTGTTTATTTTATTTTAATTATTTGTGTCATTGATTTAACTTTTCTTTTTTGTTATCATATAATCAGCTGAATGTAAAAATGTGTGTTTTGTTTAATAATCTCAAATATGGGTCAAGGACCTGAATTAAATGAATTTTATTTTTTTTATTTTTTTATAAAAGGATTCTAGATTGCGCAACGATGCTTTGAACATAATAAATTATGGGCTGGCGACCGCAACTACACATTCAAAATGCATTTTTTAATAATAATTAGGCAAACTTGCAAAGCGAACAATGTTGGGAAAATTTGAGGATCCTCTAAGGTAACTTCTACATTAAAACATTCTTTAAACTGAATGTCCAGTCGGATTTGAAATGTTATCTAAGGCAGGTGTCAATTGACAGAAAAAGCGGGAATACACGTACGCTCATACCGAACAAATACTTTACCAATGTTTGGCTGTTCAATTCGAAATTCAGAACGACTGTTATTGGTAACTAAGTAGACACACACAATAAACCAATGCACGATTCACTACAAAAAACTTATGGATAGGCAACATACCTGCGACGATCTTATGAGGCGGTATATTCTTGCATGTGACCGATCTCTTCGTGGACACCGACTTGGGCGGCACCCCGAAATGTATAGACTCGGGTCCAGGACTGTGGCAGCTCGGGTAGTCTATTTTCCCGCGCGGCGATGAGCCTGAAGTCTTAACCTCCGAACTGGGCAGTGATTCTTTCCTTGGAGAATACACCCGACTCGATCTATTTGACGAGTCATTTTCACCCCTTGGAGTCCCTTTGTGAGGCAACTTACGACTTCTTTCGCTTTTAATAGGGTCAGCAATACCCGAATTCTTACTCATGACCTCCACATCACCATCTTTATTCACTCGAGGCTTCGCGTCAGACACAGGGTCAGCTAGACTTCTTCCTTCCGAAACTTTGAGGTTTAAAACATTCGTACGTTTCGGGAAGAAACTGTCAATAGATTTCTGCCTTAGGCTGTCACGCAGAATTCCATTGTTGACTTTTAAACCTACCACTGAGTTTCTCTTACGATCGGTTTTGAATTTACCCTTGTCCAAAATTTTCCCTTTCACTATTTTATAATTTGGTGGTTGAACGATGACATGGGATATCTTCTCAAGTGCACTTGTGTTTAAAATTAGAACTTTGTCTTCTGTTGTCTCTGTGGATGACGGTTTTTTCTTTTTAATTTCCAAGTTGACAGTGACGGCGGACCTCTTTAGAGTATTATTAGAAAGGAGTTCGTTCATGTTTTCGTCGAGATCGCTCTCTTCCGTGCTTGCTTGAGAGCCTTCGACGATTTCGCAATCGACCAACGTGTTGTCGTTGCTTTGTGAGAATTTTATCCTCTGGATGGCACTCTTTTTCGAATTAATATCTACACTTTGGCAGTTATGGATGCCGAAAGATAGCGAGATTGTAGCTCTATCGGTAACATTCTGTGTAACTGTAGTTTCACTCTTAGACTCTACATTTTGGTCCAATTCTGTGTGAGATGACACAGAAATCAAAGGTTTGGCTCTATTCTTTTCTTTGGCTCTATTAGAAAGTTTGGTTGTGGTTGGCACAACATCAACCACACTGAGTGAGCAAGAATCAAAATGATTTGCTTCACTCTGAAGATCATCAATTGCTGAGAAACCTAGGCTATCTCTGTCAACAGCTGGTTTTATTTTTGTTGTATTCTTGGTAACATTTCCTTGAAATATCAAGTTTTGTACATTTGGCGAATTTTCCTTGTTTATTGGGTGAATCTGTAAAGGCCATTAAAAGATTTTTACTTTAACCCCGGACGCAAAAAGAGGGGTGTATAAGTTTGACCGCTATGTGTGTTGTCTCTGTGTGAGTGTGTGTGTCTGTGTGGTTTTTAGATGAAAGCTAGTTTCTTGGCAATGGTTCTTAGACATGTATGTTTAAGGTGGGTATAAAAAATCGAATATTTTTAAATATACCCAAGTGAGGTATCTAATGAAAGGGCATGATGTGTATACTAGTAACACCTATATTTGAATAAATTATAGAAAAAGATGGAATGGATGGCACTTTATCATTTGCTCGTTAAAATTGTGCTACAGTGTCGCGGCGGGGTACTGCGTACTGTATTTTATACAGCTCATTAAACTTGGTTCATAAATGAAATATTCTTTGTTTCACTCATAAACCAAGTGAGGCACAGCTCTTCTTTTTAAAGTAAAGCTGGCCTTTTCTTTACTCAATTAAGAGAAAAGTGGCCTTGGCCTCATCTTCCATTAAATAGTTTATAATTTAGCTAACTAAACTGATTTATAATTTTATTTAGCTAACTTAATTGATTTATAATTTAACTAACTTAAAATGATTTATAATTTAGCTAAGTAAAATGATTTATAATTTAATTAACTAAATTGATTTATAATTTAGCTAACTAAATTGATTTATAGTATAACAAGCTAAATTATTACACACTTACCCGTTGTTTTGGTTTCAGTTTCAATCCATTACTCCTTCTCAATGACAGGGAAGAACGACTTACAAAAGAGTTCTGTGAAATAATCAATTAAACAACACTTATTGTGAAGTTACCTAAGAGTTTATACCTAAGAATTAAGTTTTCAGGAGGATTTGTTTATCAAGATGTGGCTGCTACTGAGATATCCCTGATAGAAAAACTCAATAAGACGTTGCCTGATCCGGGACTCGAACCCAGGACTTCATGCTGGCAGTCGCGTTGCAACCATTACACCAATGTGATAGTCAAGTCAAGTGAATGAGATTATAAAGTTTTGAATATTTGCAATTTACATCCCTAATTTACCATTACCGACAACCCCAATGGCGCAGCGGTAGTGAGGCTGCCTTACGTTCCTAGGGTCCCGGGTTCGAATCCCGGTTGGAGCAAATGTTTGTGTGATGAGCATGGACATTTGTTTCCGAGTCATGGATGTTTATATGTATAATAAGTATGTATTTACAAACAAAAAGTATCTATGTAGTATATCAACTATCTGGTGTCCACGACACAAGCCTCGTTGCTTAGTGTGGCACCAGATGGCGCTGTGTGTTAATGTCCAGCGATATTTGTTTTATATTTATTACTATTTATTTTTGGGCTTACCATACCCATATTTTCTACTAGCTGACCCGCGCAACTTCGTCTGCGTTACGTAAGAGAGAGAGAGGCTTAGAGAGAGTGTGAGTCAACCTAAAAAAAATGCAGATAATATGCTTTAGCGGACTTTTTAAGAGGAACAATCCCGTCATACATGTATGATTGTTGAGTAACTTTAACCGTTTACGCAGCGCACGGAAAGGAAGCTCTCAAAAGCAATAATTTTTCGCTGTATTTGCAACAATTTTCATTGATGCTCCGCTCCTATTGATTGTAGCGTGATGTTATATAACGTATAGCCTTCCTCGATAAATGGGCTATCCAACACTAAAATATGCTTTTAACTGGAATCAGTAGTTCCTAAAATTAGCGCGTTCAACCAACCAAACAAACAAACTTTTCTCCTTTATAATAAGTATAGATTCAAGTAGGTAACAAATTAATTTCTCGGATTTATATGCAATCATCGTTAAAATATTGTACTATGTTTTTCCAATTTGGGGCTTCCCTCTTCATCCTTAGACACTCGATGACAGTCATACTCCAGCTAGGTCGAAAGTTCTCATCAAGGTGCATGAATTGAGCCCAAACACGATATAGCTTTTTTTTTTCGGATGGGAAATCATCAAATGACTCCTCCCGGAGCAGGAGGAAGTGTCAGACTTTTACTGACTAAAACCCATCCATGTTCCTTCATCGCCCTTTGTGTTCCGGGGCCACGGTATCTCTTTCGAATAGTCCCGCAGCCCCGGCAGGCATCGGCCCTTGCGGACCCCTTCTTTTTCACTGACTCTCTTTGAGGCGCGCGTAGAACACGAACGCGCCGTCGACACGGCCTGTCGTCATGAGACGGACGGACGGCGAGCTAGCCCATAGCTACCCGTCCACAGGCCCGCGCCTACGTTGGCCGGGGGCCAATACGTGGCTCCCGACGCCCGGGGTGTCTCCCGCTGTGGCCGGGACGTAAGGATCTTTCCCTCTCACGTTCCGCCACCTCCTTCGCTAGCATGACTACTTCGCAGAAGGAGGTGACGGCATCCCATTCCGTCTCGCTCCGGACCATGTATTGAACCAGGGCTGGGAGAGAGAGGTCGCCGCCGCCGATCGCCGCTTCGAGGACACGGCGGTGCTCCGCCCAAGTGGGGCACACCTCCACAGTGTGCTCCAGCGTAGCCTCCAGTCGATCCTCACAATGGAAGAACCCGGGCGTCTCCTCCCGCCCGAAAACACGATATGAGGCCAATAACAATTTAGCTGTAAATATAATCTACGTAAACTGCGTATGGATTATTGATTATTGCGAATAGCATAGCACAGTTCTAGCACGGCAAGAACACGTGGATTTATCAGGCTTCTGGTGTTCGCTATACTTCTTTTTGGAGAAATCATCCTCTTCATCATACTCCTGCCCGTATCCCAATTTATTTGGGGGTAGCATGATTGTATTCTTCTTCCTTATGTACTACTCTATTAATTTTTGGAAAAATATTTCACGAAAAAAATAAGAAATGCACACAACTTAAATACAAAATGAAATATAGGAAATATCACAGCATCAAAAAAAAAAATTAAACAAATCACAAAAAGTGAAATAATGTTGGAGGGTTTGAACCTGCAACCCCGTAGTTTACAGAGCGGTCATGAAACCGCAAGGCTATTTACTTCGTTGACATAAGCCACAAACAGCCGTTCTCATGTACTTACGTCATGACTGAAACGTCAAACAATTGAAGTATACGGAAATAATGCAAAATTGCCTACCCCCTTAAGGAAGTAGCGTGATAATATATAGTTTAAATATTGAAGAGAAGCCTATGCAGTAATTTAGACGTGATGCGCGCACAAACATTTCGTACCAACTACTTAAACCAAGGAAAGCTGATTTTCTTGAGTTCCGCTATTTTGTGCGTATTCACCTCAAAAATCAAATTTCAAGAAAACTGAGAAATTATATTTACCTCTATTAGATATGGAGTATATGTAGCAACTTTAAAAGGTTACACTTCATTGGTTTTGATTGTATAGGTGTTTGAAGTTTATTAATTTTAAACACAAAACCCTCTTTTTTGCGCCTCTGGATGAGATTTAAAAAAAATGCTAAGACAGGTATTTCTTTATTTTTATTAATAAATATTTATTCTGAGTTTCATGATTCTAGAACAATCTAAATTTTTTTTTTCATACAAACTTTACACCCCCTTTTCACCCCCTTTTTTTAAAAAAATCCAAAATTTCTATAGCCTATATGTTATTCTGAATGTATTTAAACAGATTTGTGAACATTTCAACAAAATCGGTTCAGCAGTTTTTACGTGATGCGCGTACAAACAAACAAACAAACAAACAAAATTTTCTTAAATGGTTTTAATATGTTCAGTTACTTATTTCAAGTCACCCTGGCTGGTTTTTTTTTTTTAATCTTCAATGAACAGATTTTTTGGTCCCAACGATTTTATTATATGTATAGATTTACTTCCAAGAGTAGGTATGTGACCCAAAACTCTTCACAGACACCATGGTCATAAGATATAATCAGTCGTTTTAGTGCTATGGGAATGTAGTGAAGCTAAGAATCACCTGGAATTACTTACTGAAGACTTTCTACTGAATAATGCAGTGCCACCAGCATCACCCCGAGCATGCAGTGATGACAACATCAAAACATGGGGTGCCATCCTATAAGAGGTGGATACAGCTAGGCCAGGTTCCCATGACAATGAGCTTTACAACTAAAGCTAGCATGTGTTACATGTTAATCATCATTCTCTTGCCTTTGTCCTAATTTTTGTAGTTGGTGCAGCATTTCTTCTTCTGTACTTCTCTATAAGTGGTCATAGATTGTGGATAGAATACAACAGGGTAGATGACACACCAATCAATTGAGATACTTTTTAAGAGCTGTCAAAATGCGGTTCTTTCATAGTTTTTGTATGGCAATAGCAAACTGTGACGTCACTGTTTGGTCAACTTAATGACTCAACTATTTATTGATTTCAAAGCAAATAAAAATCGAATTTGGCAATTAATTGAAAATAAATCAGGTTTTCAGTTGTCAGTGTTTTGTCTTGGAATTATTGCTTAATGGTGTCATCTACCCTACTCAAGAAGGTGTCTGTTGTGTTGATGGGTGGATGGGTTGTGAAGGATGATATGGCTTTCGAAGGTGTCTGGTGGGTATGGAAGAAGACTACATGCTGCAATGGCCCCAAATAAATTAGGATAAGTGCAAGAGAATGATGATGATCATACTTCACATAGTCCATTTAAGCTCTGTCATACAGCTTGAGTTACATTATAATTTTATTGTGTAGGTATTGTAAGTCACAATTTCGTAATTTTCGAAGTATTTAAAATACACGTATTCTTGTTCTGATTACATTTTCATGAGAACCAGGCCTTATATTTGTTGGGATTTTGATACCGTTTTTGGATATTTCATGACACCAGGCACTAGTTTTTGATCCCTTGTTCTTGCTTCATAAAAATATCATGTTTAATTTTACCTGTCGTCGTCTTCTTTACCATAATATGAGAACCAAAGCCAACACTGCTTTATTGAACTGCGATCCATGACAATATGTTTGCCCTCTTCCTCTTAAAAATCGTGCGAGATAATTAAGAGTTCAAGGGCTTTTTTGAGCACGTAAACGAAATGAAGATTCAAAGATTGGTTACAATTTTTATTCATATCCTAACTTTTTCTACGTTCCAGCCAGAATTTTGTCTATTCATAGAGAACTTTAAAAATAAATCAACGAATGTAAACACATGTAAACATTGATTCCTTTACCTGCGTTAGAGAGAAATCACCATCACCTTTTCTCGCAACTCTTGGGTTCAAAAGAGATGGAATGTAATCGTTAATATCATCCATCACCAATCTTCCATGTCAATGCAAACAATAACTTGTAAGTAATAAACAATTTAATCTGGTTTGTAAATCACGAAATGGTATTCAGAGCTTCGTGTTTATATTTACCTACTTGTACTTGTTTGTTGCAAAATTACAAACATGTACTGACCTGACACGCAACGTCAAAATCATTGAGCTATTTCAGTCAAAATTGAATTTCTAAATTCTAGTGTCAAGCAGGGTTGTGCTTCTGTTCCGTTTAGTGAACTATTTTGGTGAAATAAAATATGTGAAGATTTTGTGGTCAAGGCATAAAGGAAAAAGCTCTGTAGTTGGCAAAGAGAGAATCTTCGACTAAAACTTTTATTTTTTTGGGAGACGAGGATGCATAAAGAGCATTGCATTTTTTTTTGTATTGCCTTTAGAGTTTAAAATTACAGCATGCATCCTATTGCTACAAGCGTTTGACCGTCACGGGACGCCCGACAGATGTAAACCAGTTACTATTCTATTAGAATTTCTAGATAACAAAAAACCTATAAACTACCTGTAATTCGTTACCTGTAATCTATATCTCGTTAGATGTTCTTTTTGGAGTCAACTATAGAATAAATATTTCATTAAAGTATTTTCTTTTATCGAACACATCTGATACGACCTTTCGAACACGGAATATGTAGATCAACAATCGTTCCAAAACTAACTATATGCTAATGGAAAAAGGTTGATTTTTCGTGGCATAAAGGAGGCATCACGCCATGACAGCAGATAAGCCATCTTCCGTCACGTCAGTTTTACTGCTTATTCAAAAAGAAAACCTCTCATTATGGATAGCGACGAAATAACTAATGTGACAAGTGGTCATCACATCCAAACATTTGGGTCCCTGCAAAATCTATGTCGAAACCAAGCAGTACTAATAATTTAAAATCGATACTTCCTCCAGAAAAATTAAAGTCGCCTACAATATATACAGTGTACTCTGTGGTGGCCTATTTTCTATTATCAGGCCGCATACTGCACTAATGTTGTCTATGAAAACAACACACGTCAGTGCTTGGAATAATATTACCATATAAAATATATTACATTTAAAACTGGGTAAATAAAAGTGGAAAAAAATAAATGTTTTACTTATTAAACAATGGCAGCAACAAGCTTGTAATGTTTAGATCAACGGGAGAAGTAGTTTTATTTAACACCTTCAATCCAACCCAATTTTAAATAAGGTATTTGAAAGTTAAAGTTCGAGTTTTACTCGCAGGGAGAGTTAAACTCCCAAAAGTGGGAGATTTTCTTTTCTTCAGTATTGGCAACAATTTTTCTAAACTTCAACATTTTGCTTTTTACGGAAGGATACACTGTGAGAAATAATTATATTGTTTCTACTAAAATAAATACAAATTGAATGAAAAAAAGACTGAGAATCGTTAACCAAAAAGTTTTTGATTTACTGCGAATGTGAGTATATTTTGAATACAATTTTTAAATGTTATGTTAGGTTAGATGTTACCTTTAATTTCCGCTGACTGTCCCTAAACATTTTTCCGATATTTTAAAATTTACGCTTAATTTACTAGGGGCTGAAAATGGCTTTTTTATTTTGATATGCTAGAAAATGCCCTCTATGTATGGAATCAATGTTTCTCAATATACGAAGATGTTACGCTCGAGTGAACGTAAATAATCAATAACTTTGTGTCGAGGGTAATTTTCGCCGTTTCATGCAAATATTTACGTGCAAACTTATCATTAATTTGATTTTAAATAACATATCAGTGCGTTTTCACCATTATATCATACTTACCTAAACTTTTTGTATTTTCTAATTGTTTATATCACTTGATATTGAATTTTTAGTTAAATTATTCTAGAAATACGGGATATCTTATCATTTCATTCTACTTAATCATCATACTTAATACAGAACATAATATTCTGGGACCATCCATGTCAAAGTTCAAAGTCAGCATTGTTTAGTTCTATAATGTATTTTATTTCCATTACATACCTACATAATCATTTTAAGTTAAGTATTTCTTTCTGATCATTAATTTTTGTATTTATTCTAGTTAATTTTTTTTTCCCCAATAATTCATCGTGTTTAAATTTACTTTTTTATTGAGTAACTAATAGTAGCTATTTCAATATTTATATGTACTTACATTTTAATACAGTGTATTATGAATAATTATGAGTGATTTATTATATATATTTACAATACAACATGTATTTATTACATCAACAATTTCTCCACAATTCTGCAAGGCAAGAAGACAAGGGATAACATTAAAGTGTAGAAGACACAACACAAAATATACTTAAAACAGGAATAATATAAATATATTGAATATGGCGGGTACAAGGCGTGCTCGTAATAACGCCAATTCAGTGGTCATACCCCGTCAGAACTCTGTGTCTGACAATGGAAGGACCCGTCAGAACCTTAGTCCTGAGGCATTAGCAGCTATGAATAAGGAACAGCTCCGGGCCGAATGCAGGAAACGGGGGCAGCGCGCTACAGGCAACAAAAATGAGCTGGTATAAAGCTGTTTGCGTTTGTGTCTGTGCTTCATTTTACTTTTTTTTTGCCGGTTGTAATGTGATGCTTTAATTTTTTAATTTTAGTAGATTAATAGTGATGTGATCGATGTTTTGCTCTAAAATTCGTTTTATTTTTAATAAATGTTATTGCACTAATTTTTTATCATAGTTGTAAATATATATAATAAAAATTAGTAACAATTTAAATTGTTGCATCATTTATTTTGCTTAGCAGTTCTTTTTTTTTGCGTTTTTGTAATATTTGCACTTTTTCTTTCATCTCTAGTATTTTATTATTTATTTTGTGTATTATATTATGTGTAGGTAGAATTCATTCGAATTTTAACTTATTTAATTAAATATGTATGTGTTCTGAAATAAATGTTTCGGCACTTACAGAGGTACTTGCATGTTCGGTGTAAAAAAAGTATGTTAACAATAGCTTTACTATTATTTTACGGGAAGGACATAATTTAAACACATTGTCTGTCATTGTCGTTAAGGGCGATGACACACATTACACGAGAACATCACGCCACGCGCCATCCGGGTGGCGCGAGCGCCATCGCCACATCTAATAATCCGTAGTTCCGGTAATCGTGTTCGATTTTATGTCTATGTAGTATGTAATTGAAACATAGACAAACTCACGCCTTTTTACCTTGGGTAAGGCAGAAACTACAGAACGCCACGCTACCTGCTACGTGTTCCTTTTGCTACGTCTACGTTCATATCTTCATCTTAACTATTGTCTTTGAATTTCAAAATAACAATGATCAGGAAAGATTTAATGAATAAATAAATTTAACTGCACACATATACTTTGCTGTTTATCGTTCGGGAAAGTCTCTAAGGCCTGCTATTCGGAGTCGCGTATTATTATTTTAAAGATATCGAGAACACAACCCAAGCATATTTTCCTTTCTGGGTAAATCGATAGAACTTATAATAAAAATGTAATAAGTATTCTAAAATTTACACAGTTTAAATCACACACTACTTTTGTAATTATAGCTGAACATAATTTTTTTCTGCATTTTCGCCTGCGTCGGTGTCGGAAATTGACCCCGGGGAACGCGCTTCCGGGATAAAAAGTTCTAAACAAGGTGTTGGACTTTCTTTGTGCCAAATATCCTCGCATTCCGTTCAGCCTTTAAGCGTGAAAAGGTAATGGACATAATTAATGTCGCGTTTCATCATTCTCCTGCCCTTATCCCTATTTAGGGTTCTTACAGACGAGCGGCACGTTGCCAACTGCAGATAAACTGCAGCCGTAGCCACCTATCGACGGCTGTCGTCGTCACCTGTCGACGGCTGCCGTCGACGCTTTCAGTTGTGGCTTTGGCGGCTGCCGTCGACACACATTTACGCGGCATGCCACAACTGCAAGCGTCGACGGCAGCCGTCGACAGGTGGCGACGGCTGCAGTTAATCTGCCGTTGGCAACGTGCCGCTCGTCTGTAAAAACCCTTTATTTGGTGGTCGGCGCAGCCTGTGCCGCGCCGCAAGAGATCTTTATAATTGGCAATTACTTCCTTTAAGCAGATTTTCAGAAAAATTGACAACAACAGCTGTCATTTTGGCTAGACTTCTCTGGCACGCAGAACAATCAACATAGTCGTCAATAATTTTGGATGTGACTTTACAAAATAATTAATCATTCACTACAGTGCAGTTACGTCATTTTATTTCCGTATTGAAAAGATAAACACTAGTACAGTCACTCATACATGTATCGACTAGTCTTACGCAAGAATTTACACAATGCCTATTTCACATTTCAAGTAAAATTATTATATTTTGTACCTATTTCACTTAGGTACAAGTGTACAAGCGCCGCTTGCTGAAGTCCATTAGAAATACAACGAAAATATTAAAAGCCTTGACGGTCTGGCCGAAAAAGTTGACTACACTCAAGTGTATTATGGCTTGTCTCTGATTTTTAAAAAAGAAACTAAACAGACTGAATAAATAATGACGTATTTATCGATAGATGATAAGTATCGTATATTCTCAATTCAAATACCACTTAGAATTTATAGCGATCGATTACCAGCACCAAAATAAATCGTTTGATGTTGCTATACGTAAATTTAACCGCGTAAACTCGCGAAAGATAGGGAACAGATTTCCGTCTCCTCTGCCAAGATTGTGTTGTCTATACCTATTATTTTGAGCGATTTATAAAAAAAAACTAATTACTAAGAAATTCATGTCAAAGACCTTTAATCTAATAATGTTTCTGCTATCAGCTACAAATATTTATTTAAACTTTGATTACACTGAAACTCATTAATATTCCAAGAATTTAATTAAAGCGCTAGGGTAACAATTCATTTTTTTTCTTTAGAATCAAATCTGGGCTCTTGACCCTGAAAATAATTACTAGAATACATTCTTCATTTATGGACCTGAAATCAGCCATTTATTGGAAACCTTGAAACCGTCATAAGTTCTTCACGCTGCTGCACGCTTCTTCACAACCACCTTCTTCACAACCACTTAGGGTCACACCCGTGTGAACTGACCCTTATTCCTCGGATTTGATCCTGTCTTGAATCTCGATGTCCGATACTGTTTATATGCGAATGAGAAATTAGCTTGTCCTATTCATAATTTTAGAAATACTTAAATTAACATTACGTGGGGTTTAATCCAACACTTGAGTGTACCCGATAAAGATATCTGACACGCCCTCCTGCTCCGCCCAGAGCGGGAGAAGTCATTTGATGATTTCCCATCCTAAAAAAAAAAAAAAAGGAAGAATTTACGAAGTTAAAGGATATTCTTTCGATATGACAAAAATAAGGAGAAATAACGCCCCATAATGAGTAACGACGCGCGCTGAACCAATTGATTGTCTGAACGGAGCCCAAGTTTCAGTTATTCAATTGACCGCTAAATTGACGACGGAAACAATACATAAAGCAAATTGTTGGACACAGTTACGAAACGAACGGATACGTGAAGACATACATTATATCACGCCTAATAATACAGAAGGGTTAGGCATAGGTGTACCTACAGTACAAAGTCACATGTAGTAGGGGCGAGCCTATTGCCATCAACTGCCTGGCACAGGGTCAGACTCCGTGGCTGCTACTGAGAAAATCCTAATGGAAAAACCCAATAACACTTTTCCCGACCCGGGAATCGAATACAAGACCTCGTGCTGCAGTCTCGCTTGCGATCACTAAACCAATGAGGCAGTCACGTAGAAAGTTTCTGTTTACTCAGTTTCGAGCTGATGCGCTCCAAGTTCAAACGAAGCTGAATAAATCATCACTACATAGGTAGTATAAAACAAAGTCGCTTTCTCTGTCCCTATATCCCTATGTATGCTTAAATCTTTAAAACTACGCAACGGATTTTGATGCGGGTCTTTTTAATAGATAGAGTAATTCAAGAGGAATGTTTTAGTATATAATTTGCGGGCGGGCGAAGCCGCGGGCATCAGCTAGTAAGGAAATAAAACCTTCTCTCATGAGATATCGTCATTATTTCGAAATCACCCACTGATGGGTATTCGATTCCTTTTCTTTTGCCATAGGTACTTCCCGGTTCCGTGCGTCCAGGGCCGGCAGTCTCGACATAAATAGCGACAAAATCGCAAACTTTCGATCGCAGATTGCTAACGAATAAATTCGGTTGCCATAACGATGCTTGCGGGAAACTCAAAAAGTCTCTATTTTCAAGATGGTTTTCTCGCAAGCATCATTATTGCAACCGAATTTATTCGTTCGGCCCAGTGCGTCCCTCAAGTGTTTCCCGCGTCTGACGATATCGTCAAGACAACGCGCTTAGTTCTGGACGATCCTGAGTTTTTGTTACAATAACTAATTTATTTTACTTTATGTTATTAGCTTATTATGAGTTGCGCCCGGATGATGGCAATAGGGTCGCCCCGTATTAAATATCTAGCGAAATATGTGTATACTGATGAGGTACACCTCGACGAGAATAGGCCAAAAAAAACCTATTATTATTACTAATGAATTAACTCTACCCTTGGGGGTTTACAGCCGTAATGTTATGTTATGTTTAAATCATTGGTAAGAAATGCTAATTAATACAAAACTTTAAATGCTTCATAAGTTTATGCTAACGTAAACTAAAAATTAAATTAAACAAATCGAATTGCTCACCACAGCGTTACTAAGTCATCGTTTCAGCAAAAAATGTACCTACCTAGTTATCTGATATTGTAAATCAAATAACTACTTAAATTGCGAAACCGATCAAAGACAGTTAACAAATCGACATTTTTCACAGCTTTTTAACCGACTTGTTCAAAAAGGAGGTAGTTCTCAATTCTTCTGTATTTTTTTAAGTATGGTAGCTTACTTGTCTTTAACATTTCTTGCTTCATTTTCGTCACCGTATCTAGTTTTTTTTTTTTTAAGCCATCTATGTGTCCCACTGCTGGGCAAAGGCAAAGGCCTCCCCTTTATCCCACCAAACCTCTCTGTTCTTTGCCATTTCTGGCCACGCTTGCCCCGTGAACATGATCAGATCGTCACACCACCTTCGCCGCGGTCGACCTCGTCGGCGATTTGGAATAGGCTAGTTTCCACCATCAATAAATTGCAATTATCTATTTAGTCCGTCAGTTGAGTATTAGAAAATAATGGACACGTATTTTTTGTTTTTGTAAATCAATGTATATTGACAAAGACAAAACGCATCAAAACTCGGAAGTGGGGGCTCGTGACGTCCGGGGCTGCGGGACTATTCGAAAGAGATACCGTGGCCCCGGAACACAAAGGGCGAGGAAGGAACATGGATGGGTTTTAGTCAGTAAAAGTCTGACACTCCCTCCTGCTCCGCCCAGAGCGGGAGAAGTCATTTGATGATTTCCCATTCTAAAAAAAAAAAAAAAAAAGGGGCTCGTGACGTCACAGCGCACTAAAAATTATAGCAAGGCGTGACGTATTGAGAATTTTAAAAGCGTCGTATCTTCGTCAATTTTGGTTTACGTAACAAAAGAAAAAATACGTGTCAAATATTTTTGGATAATCTAACTGACGGACTAATTAGATTTTTTCCCGGGGGACTACATTTATGTCAGGTTGATGGCCGTAGACTCGCCCCCTAACACATCTAAGAACTTAAACATATGGCGAAATGTTGATGTAGTCTACTACTCTGTGATTGTCAAGAATACAATTGTGTACCCGCACCCCAGCCAGAAATGTCGAGGAGGAACACCTCGTGGTAGTAGTCAGTAGGAGTCTGACTGGCCCCACCGCGTCCTAACCTAACGCGGAGGACATCCATTGAGGATTTCCAAACGGAAAAAAAAACTAGGCGAGATTTTGTTATAATTATGTATCTATTCGCTAACTTTGCTAATATTCGCGAAAATAAATAAATATCGCTGGACATTACACACAGCGCTGTCTAGTGCCACACTAAGCATCGAGGCTTGTGTCGGGTATCCACGACACAGATAGATAATATACTACATAGATACTTTTGGTTTGTACATACATAAATTATTATCTTTATGTTGCTACGCTACTGCCAGACGCTGTCATCTCGGATGTTAGTGTATGAGGAATCGCTTTCAGCCAAGCTTAAATAAAATAAACAAACAAAGATTCAGCGATTTTCCACGACACTATAAATTTGCATTATCATTCCTCAATGTACTAAATCAATAACAAAACAACGATACAACGAATACGGGTCAGCGGACCTGCGCGAACGCAAACGATGATCACGCCACGCTCGTTTATTTCCGGAAACTAATTAACGCACTTAATTTTTTAACTCTAATTTCAAGGGCGTAAGGTCCATTATCAATGTTACAATATTTCAGTGCAGTCTTCGTTCTTTGTTACAATTTGAAAGTAAATATTCATGTATGTAATAACTTTTTTTGTTTGTAATAGAGGTGCTATGTCATTGGATTAAAGTAGAATATCCTTTGGCTGTAATTTTTGGAGGACAGCCATGAGAGCATAAAGACAGTCTTATAGACACGTAGACGCCACGTTTATTAATTACTTTTTTTAAACCGAATTTATATTTCATAGAACAAAGTACTTTCCTGGTAAGTAAAAAAAACTCTCATTGTATTTTATAATTCTATTTTATTAATTAATTAGCACTTAGTTTATTATTTGCTATGCATATAAATAAAACGTAACATTATTTATAACTGAGATTAAATCCTCCATTGTTTCAATCAGTTGAATCAGTCTCCTTCGTGCTGGCACAACGACCGCACATCTGACGATAAAAGTAAAAGTTCTTGATTTAAAATATCGGTTGGCGGGAAAAGTTTATACAGCGTAATTAGGTCATTGTAGTTTTTTTTACTTTTGAAATAAAACTGTGTTTTTTTTAATAAAATACTTGATGGTATTTTTGTATTTATTGCGCGTGCACGATTTAAATTACGGAACTTCTTACGACTGTGATTTGATGGAGTTACTCGAACGACAGTGAAATGAGAGAGAGAGTGTTCGTCGAAAGAAAGTGAAATTCGATTCGGCGGTGGCGTGATGTCAGACATTTCACTTACGACGTCGTAATAAACCAGTTATCCACACAGTTATACAATACATATTTAAATAATACACGTTTTTTAAATAAATATTTTATCGGATCGCTCGTGTTTGTGATAAAAAATAAACAGTTTACTGTACACGTGTGTACTTTGTTCTAAGTTTGAATTACCTACAAAGGAGATCAAAATAGGTGAGTATAGTTAGGACACATAAGATTCGATGTTTAAAATATTGTCAGATAAAACCGTAGCCGTGAAGAACACTTTATCATTATGATTGACTCGAAGGGCGCACTGTTTCCGTGAGCACACGCCAAGCCAATAGAATTATCGTAAAGGAGTTATGCGGGTTATTGTGATGTTTTTTTTTATGTTTTCCATGGGAATCCGCTTAATTTGTTCTCTAAATAAATTTTCCATTTACAATAAGGTGATTAAACTTTTTAAAATTGTGTTTTCCGTGGTAACTGTTTAAAATGCAAAGGTTAAAAATATATCGTACTAAAATATCTCTACCTACAGATCCTTTGAACCAAGTGTCTGCAAACCAAAGACAAAAAAAAAGGCCGCACGTCGCCACAAGCTGCCAAAATTTCTCATTCGATTTTGAACTTAACCATACATTTTATGGTTGATTCATTGGTAATCAAACTTGATGTTCTGGCGACTGTAGGTACAAATCTCGTAAACTTCTCATATAAGTATTTTAATTTGACTCGTCCAACATTCCTGGCTGCTTACAACAATGGGGATGCTTTTTAAAGGTTAGCAAAACTACAAACCGTCTATAAACCACAAACCGACCACGTGTAGCGTGTAGAGTAATTTAAATACTACGCGTTTCTTAGTAGATAACGTAAATACGCACATCTTGCGTGGGATTCCCAATTCCGGACGGATCGACATAAATAAATATTAAATTAAAGATAAGTACTGTTATCTTACGTTTTCCGCGTGTGATAAAGAATAGTGATCAAACTGTATCTTGAATGTAAGCAGCAGGAAAACTGGTCTTTGTTGTCGCTTCGACACAAGGTCGACTGTTGCTAGGGACGCAATCTCTATTTCTATATTATATTCTGCGAGATCTCGCATATTTAAGGAATAACTATTTTAAAAGTGTAAATTATGTTCATTTCTGTTACAATTTTATAACTGAACGAAAAAGGACTACTTACTCGAAATTTTCTACAAAAAATTGCAATGAAATACCTGAAATCGAGAATTTTCGGCCTATGACATCTTTGAGACACGCACGATTTACGTCAATTGGTTTTGCTCAACGAATACAAAAAAAAACTGCAATTCGTCATTGCTCAAAACATGTCTTTACTAATATTACTACTTATACTGCTATATGTATTTTATTGATAAATTGAACCTGCCTGACTGATGAAATCATGTTGAATATGTAAAACAAATCGTGCTCCTAAGTCCACTTGGACCAATTTTATTGTCAGTCCACTGCATGTCGATGGTTGTCGGAAAACGACAAGATGCATTAAAAAATAAAAAAAATACATACACACGAACATATTATAACCTCCTCCTTTTTTTGAAGTCGGTTAAAAAAAATCATCTTGCGAGATCGCGCATATTTTTGGGCCGAGATCTCGGTATTGCGAGATGTCGTTATACCGGGAAAGTATTCCCTTAATGTTGCTAAGGCCAAAGATAACACTCGACCAAACTTTATGTCAACCATAGCCAATGTAATTCTGCTAAAGGAAAATCATGGCCCTCGGAATACAGTACCTACTTGGTGATCACAGTGAAAACAAAGGTTAAAAGTTGCAGCGTTTTCCTCAAGCTAAATAAATGAAAATCGGGAAAAACGTCACTTTTCTGAAAACTTCTTGTATAAATTATCATAATTGAATAAATAAACATGTTACAATATTTTATGTTCGGTTCATAGTCTAAAATATATGACAGGGACGCTGTTTAAAACTGAAGGGTTTGTTTATCATCTCGCGCTAAATATACTGCTCATACCGGACACTGCCAAACCAGAAGTTTTACTAAAGACCAGAATAAGAAAAACGTCTGGGCCCTATTCTTCGCCACTCCAGATTAATTCCAAGCTTAATTCAAGGAGTAATTTGCTGTTGCTAAGTCACTCATAATCAAAAATCACTCACATACACAGTTCATCAGAAATCCTAACACGATGTACGTAATTGCAAGTGTAAACGAACTCCAGAAATGAGTTTAACTTGATTTAACTTGATTACTAAGAACAAGCAGTATACTCAGCCTATAACTACGTTCCCACTGCTGGGACACAGGTCACACAGGCCTCGTCTCAGCTGTGCTCCACCACGCGGGTCCTATGCGGGTTGGTAGACTGATGTCACATGGTCCTAGAACCACGATGTTTTCCTCCGCAGTTGTTCCATGTAAAAAACTGGTATTCAGCTCATTAGCTGCATCTGGTTAGTCGACTGGAAGCCGACCCCAACATAGCTTGGACTAGGCTGGGCAGATGATGTTTTCATGAACCATATCGTAATCCACAAATGTGTTTACGTACGTCACTAATTCGATTACCAAGAACAAAGTCAACCGAACTCGATTCGATGCTTCGTATCGAATTGCGCACGCGCAGTTAATGTTGTAAACACAACTCTATCTTGATTATTACCCAAGATTAATCACGAACAACATGTATGTGTACAATGAACATCTATTTTGTTCAAATTCATTGGTTGTTTTGTTATCTTTTAAAGTTATTGGGTTACTGGATGAGAGAGTGTCACAATTGATTTTTGTAACATTCTGGTGCTTTCTGGATTCACACAAATAAAGCTTGGTCTGCCAACGAGCTATGGAGCGAAGTATACTGATTGTCAAACTTACGGACCGCATCAAAAACTCCATACTTCGCTCCAAAACCCAAATAACTGGTGCTGGCCTTACAGCTGCTAAGTACAAGTGGAACTGGGCTGGTCACGTCTGCCGCATGGCGGAGTAGCAATGGGCAAAAATTACCACTCAGTGGATACCTACCAAGTAGCAGGAGGCCCAGAAGGAGATGGCGGGATAAGCTAGATTCTTTCGCAAAGGATTGGCCTACAATCGCACTAGATTGCGAAACGTGGAAGGAGGGAAGGGAGGCCTTTGCCAGTGCCAGTGGGACAATATAGGCCTATAATAAATCAGTTTATCAATGAATATCGATTGGGACTTAACACGTTAATAGATAAAATATTTGTAATGCAATCACAATATTTGCTTATCGTATTATCACTTATCAGTACAGAAGGCATGTACATACAGTCATACTTTTATCTATTCTGTGGTACAGTCACTTACCTTATCTATGTTGACCTAGTGATAGTGACGGCTTTAGACCATGATCCCGAGAACAGACGGAAAAAGATAATGGTTCAAAAACTGATTCTCCTGCCCTTTTTTTTCGGATGGGAAATAATCAAATGACTCCTCCCGCTCTGGGTGGAGCACAAGGGAGTGTCAGACTTTTACTGACTAAAACCCATCCATGTTCCTTCATCGCCCTTTGTGTTCCGGGGCTACGGTATCTCTTTCGAACAGTCCCGCAGCCCCGGATCATTGTCCTGCCCTTATCTCAATTTATTTGAGGTCGGCGCTGCATGTCTTCTTCTTCCATACTTCTGTATGACTCGTCATTTCAGCAGTCACGTCTTTTCTAGTATTCGTATTTGTATTTTTGTGTGTGTGTATGTTTGTAATGAATAAACTCAATAACTCCTACGCCGATTTCATTCTTTCACCATTAGAAAGCCACGTCTTTACTGAGTAACATAGGCTATATTTTATCCCCGTACTCCCACGGGAACCGCGTGACGTCCGCTAGTCTCTTACAACGGATTTAATTTTTATCATAATTAGAATTTAGTAGAGTGAATCTGATTATCACGGTGGTCTACTTTCGTACCCACTTCTAAAATTATTATGAATACAAACGGTACATTCGAAAACAAAATTATAAGTACCAAAATATTCCAAATCAGTCCCAAGATGATATTAGAATTAACGCACACTTTCTGCGACGACTCATCCCAGTCGTCCGCAGTGTTTTTGAAAAACACATTTGTCCTTCCTTTATAGGTATGTACAAACGTAAAGACGACTATATTGGGAATTATAGGGAAATTGGGGATTTCTTTGTGTGAGTCAGTTGAGGAAAATAAGCCAAAAAAAAATGTTCCTCGTAACAAGAACGTCATGCTTGTCAGTTTGTGTGAATAGATGTCTGAAAGTATTATATTAGAACGTTACTTTCCCATTTAGTTCGTACTTGTACATCTTATAGTAAAGCGGCCTAAATAGGAAGGCACCCGGTTGAATAAGCTTGGTGAAAGTGTCAAATTATCAATATTCTTAACCGTGGACAGTTCACGTCATTTTCTTTTTTCAAACAATATTTTTTTGTACCTCATCTCAATTTACGAATTATTTGAGTCCGGTATACTAACTTGTGTTTTCATCATCATCATCAGCCTACACCAGTCCACTGTTGACATAGGCCTCCTCAATGGCACGTCACTCAATTCGATTCTCGGCAACTCTCATTCAGTTGCTACCAGCCACCCTGCGAAGACCGTCGCTCCACAGAGCCTGAGGGCGTCCCACCTTACTATTGCTGATTCGCGGTCTCCACTCAAGAACACGTCTACCCCAACGTTTATCGGTTATACGGCCGGCCCATTGCCACTTCAGCTTACTTATTCTGTGAGCTATGTCGACAATTCTGGTTCTTTGCTGGATCTCCTCGTTACTTGTATTTTATATCTGCAAATCTGACATTTATTGCCTTTGTTTATTTATTGAAAATAGCAAATGATCGTGTGACGAATGTGACAGTTCAAGGATTCCAGCGAAAACGGTCATTAGGCAAATCACTTAAAGTGTTTGCTAGCCTTCAAAGAAAACAGTTGCTAACATTCTTAGCATAGTGATGGATTTATAACTGAGCGTTTATGCTTCAACTTCTTAGCTTGTTGATGCCAATCTACACTGACTAAGACCAAACTTTAGCCACGAAATTGGAGTAGTTCAAATTAGTAGTAATCAGCCGATTCCGTTCCCACTGCTGGGACACAGGCGTCCTCTCCATGAGAGGGAATGGGTTATAATCTACCACGCGGGCCCAGTACGAGTTGGTAGATGTCTCAAAACGGTGAAGGAAAACATCGTGAGAAAACCGGCATGTCCGAGAACCAAATTCAAATTAAGTGAACAGAATTTTCAATAATCTCTCTTGTTGTTATGGTATCACACCTACCTACAACAACAAACAATCCGTGCCAGAATCAGTGTTTTGTCTGGTAAACAAACAAAGCTGTAGAGCCGATCAATCAATTCGCTTTATACCGGGATTCATACTTCATCATATTATGGTGAATGTAGAACTATCCGGGAACCTGAAGCGTCAAACGCGCTATTGTGTCTTTAAATCGATAACAAAATCTAAGGGGCTAAGTGAATACAAAAAAAATGCCTAAGAGTTTGTTTGTTTGGACGCGGTAATATCTGGAAGTACCAGCTCAATTTGAAAAGAAAAATTTAGAGAGGTTATTTAAAATAATGTTACACTAAGGGATAGACGGCCAATGGAACCGCGGGCTTCGGGGCACAGCTAGTTGTTGATATACATTTATTAATTCAACTTACATTACAACTATCATTACAAGTAATCTTAAACCTAATTCGATAGTGCAACTAGAAATACTAAATTTAAAGTGATACTTACATTCATATTCCATAAACAATTCGTTTCCGACTGATGTTCTAATCATTTAAATAAACATCAAACTGAAATTGATTACCGAATGAAAAGAACTACACACTTCTGTATTGATAAAGTTATAAAAATGTTTGAAGTTGTAGCGGAAATGAACAATATTTGCGAATTTTAAAGTCATTTTTCCAATATTTTTGTTTAAATTTCTGGAAATAAAACAGCAGAGCAGGATATGCGCATCATTATATGTACCGTAAAACGGGGCTATTTGGGTTTTGGGGGCTATTTGGGACGACCCAGAATTTTGAACAAAATATCGATAACTGTCGGTTGGTGTACGGTAGAAGTTGTTTTATAAACTCTAGCAACACTTTGATTGGCTGCTACTGAGAAATTCCTGATGGAAAAATCCAATAACATTTTGGTAGGTATATATTGTACCAAGTAGCCCCCAAAAACCCAAATAGCCCCGTTTTACTGTATATGTTTTATTTATTTATAAGCTTGTACAGTGTGTGGAGTGCTTGTTCACTTGTTGTTCATAGGCGGAATAATGCCACAAAGCATCTCTCTTCTCTACCGGCTAGTGTCCCTGTCCATACAAGGTGTTAACAGACGAAGCCGTCAACCATGCATTCTGTACATCAAACTAAGTAACTTTACGCAAAAATATTGCTGTAAAACGACTTTCTTATATTTGGTGTGAAAAATCCCGTTTTACGGACTCAATGTAACGCACTCAAAACATTATGCTGATGGATGGATTGAATAGTACGGGGATCGCGGAGGTGTATAAAGTAAAAATCTTACAATTAAAACATGTATTTAAAAAAAAACTTGTGGAAAAGTTGGAACTTTGACCCCCAATATTTCCGTAACTAGAAGGTTCCCAGGTATGGTCTGTAACAAAAAAAAATATCGCAATGACGGGGGCCTTTCGGCTTCGTTAAGGGCTAGGTACAAGATACTCGTCATCTCATGTTCAATCACCAACTAGCCTATAACTAGCCTATACATATACGTACGCCTAGCTAGCTATATTACGTGTACGGTGTAGACTGGCATTCCCCTTTATTGCATCGGTGTATCTGGACTGGACAGGACGTGTAATAGTCATCTCCCAGCTAGCGGATTAATTTTATTGTAAGTGATTGATTGTTATTGAGGATCAAAAAATCTAAACTACGTTCAAGAGCATGTCGTCATTGCTGTGGAATATTGACAGTGACAGTTCTTTAACACGGTTTAGATTCGGCGGTCGCGTTCAGGGGGCCTTAAATGGCCGCTGTTGTAGAAATTGTTCCATAAATCATTTTATTAGGCCATTATAATTCTGCTAATGTGGCCATTTTAAGCCCCCAGTTCGATTGTTGAAATTCTGCCTCAGCCTTTTAAATTTTTACTACTGACCGAAATTTTTGAGCTAATATTTTAAAGTAGGTAAAGAACTTTTAAAATTGATTATTTAGTGAATGCCTTGATTTCTAGAACTAATTAAGTATGAAAAAAATACTAAGTAATACCTACATTATTTTGGTTAGTATTCATTATGAGCTGACGTTAATTCTTTTTCATGTGAGCGTTATTAATATTTGTTTTTTTTTTTAAATTACTTATATGATTTTTTAACATTTTTGTTTTGCATCATTCAGCTTCGCATGCTCTGTGCACTTGGAAACTATTTCCTTTATCGTCCAGTCGTTCTAAATCCTTCGTTATCACTCAAAATAATATCGAAATAAAATTTACAACGTTCCGTACAAGAGTTGAAATTTCATCAGTCCAAAAACATTTGGCAAGTTGTTGCTTAATGTTAGTGAAAACGCGCATTGTTTCCCTAGTATCGTTTACGAATTCCCCGTGCTCGTTTAATCGAATTCCAATCAAACCTTATGTGATTGTGATGTTATTTGACGTAATTCGTGAATGTGTAAAAGCTTAATTTAGACTAGAAAACTGTTGTTTGCTTGTTCACTTTCGGTTGGGCACGGTTTGTGAAACAAAAAAAGAAGACCTGAAACAATTTCAATACATAAATTCGGCTTTCTTTCTCCTCGTGCCGATCGATAAATTCCGTTCGGCATCTTTAATTGCTGAGTTATGTTTGGGTCGGCACGACACGATCCAAACATCTTTATTTAATTAATTAAATTCGGTTTTTTCCGCCGCACACTGCCGAATAGCGCCGACTCAAACTTACAACACCCCTCTTCTATATACAAGTTTCTAGATCAGTTTTAATAACGACTAAAAACTAACCTACTTCACACTCATTGTTGACGCAACAACCACGTTTTAGTTGACAACTCCAATTTCATACGTGATCGCTTCAGCGACGGGCACTAATGAACTTAAGTATTAATAGAATAGATCGTCTGTCACCAAGGTCTAATATAACCTTAAATTAATGTAAGTTAATAATGGATATTGATATTGTTATGTTCTAAGAAACTATATAAGAAAGCCAGTACTAACTGGGTTGTGGAGGTCAGATAGGCAGTCGCTCCATGTAAAGTACTGGTATTCAGCTGCATCCGGTTAGACTGGAAGCCGACTCCAACATAGTTGGGAAAAGGCTAGGCAGATGATGATGCCCCATGAAACACACAATTATAGGAAACCAAACCTAAGTATTGACGACCCGAATGGTACAGGGGTAGTGAGGCTGCCTTACGTTCTTAGGGTCCCGGGTTCGAATCCCGGTTAGAGCAAATGTTTGTGTGATCAGCATGGACATGTGTTTCCGAGTCATGGATGTTATAATTATAATATACATACAAATAATAATAATTATATATATGTATACACACTTATAATACATAATTATGTATAATAAGTATGTATTTACAAACAAAATGTGTCTATGTAGTATATCAACTATCTGGTGTTATCAAGCCTCGTTGCTTAGTGTGGCTCTAGATGGCGCTGTGTGTAATGTCGAGCGATATTTATTTATTTAATTAACATAAAGTTAGTTATATGTGTATGTTATATAGTGGTATAAAGGTTAGTTATGCTTGTTTGTTCGAAGGATCCGGCAGATATCGCATTTCTCTAGTCATTTTTAATCTCCCTGTAATAGTGATTGAATCGAAAAACCCAATAACGCCTTGCCGATTATAGAGTTCAACCCAGAGTCGGAACTCCAATGAGGCAGTCAGTTCAGACCTTTTGTCCAATACAAAGCTGGATAAACTGGATTGAGGAACTCGTGGGTACTTAAATTATTATAGACGCACTGGTTGATCTTCAAGGTTTACCTGTGCTTGCCTTTGACGGTTCGTAGATGGGTGACCATCATTACATAGGTACTGAATTTTCCTCCTTTATGCATATATAATTAGCCTGTTATGTTCCCACTGCTGGCCTAATCTCTACGAGAAGGCGAGGCTCCACCACGCGGCCCCAGTGCGTGTTGCTAGATGTCTCACAAACTTTGAAATGTTGCTTCTAGGGCATTCCGTTTTCTATACGATGTTTTCCTTTAGTAATTAAGTTATTAATTAAGTATGCACAAGCACATGCTACAATTTAATTCGGTTCTACAAACATTGGATATTGAACTGCAAATCTGCCACTCCAAAACAAATCATCACCATGACTTGAGATATTCATTTGTATCTCACTCTATGATTCATGAATCTGATAATATTGTGCGTTTTACCTACATCTTTTTTTACTTTTTATATTGGTTCACCAAGGTACGCTAGGCTGTGCCTAGTTTGGGCCCCAGACGCCCACGGACGCCCACTTTGTTCATTGTATTTTATTTGTGTGTGCGTCAATAAATTATTACAAAATAAAAACACAAGATGAGATTACAAAAGTTATTTGCCAGTGACCCCTTACTACTAGACAGTTACTTAATCTGTATCTTAAGGCTCAGGATACGATTCCCAGTCTATTTAGTACCTAGAATACTTAGTTAAAACTACGTTTATGAATAGGTACCTCAGAAACTGGACATTACCTAGGTATTAGTCATTAAAACTCCTATTAAATAACAATGCACAGTTTATGTTCACGCGCATAGTAACTACGGCCATGTAATGAAGCGGTTTCCGCTGTTCATGGTGTGACGATGATAACGAGTGGAAGTGTGGATAAGAACTCAATCTGGCTGTAATATAAAAAGATTTGTTGAATTATGGAGACCTATTTATAATTGGCGAGACGACAAAAAAATCTAATTAGTCCGTCAGTTAGATTATCAAAAAATATTTGAACCGTGTTTTTTCTTTTGTTACGTAAACCAAAATTGACGAAGATATGACGCTTTTAATATTCTCAATACGTCACGCCTAGGTATAATTTTTAGCTAGTTCTGACGTCACGAGCCCCCACTCCCGAGTTTTTGCGTTTTATCTTTTGTCAACATTCATTGATTTACAAAAACAAAAAATACGTTTCCATTAATTTCCAATACTCTAACTGACGGACTAAATAGATTTGCAATTTTTTGATACTGTCGTCATGCCTAGAATAGCTAGAGGTCTTTATTTGGCGTCCATAGGATTGCCCGTTTAAGCAGCTGATAACCTTTAAGGTGGACTAGCCCTCGCCGTCGAGGCCCGTCGCGACGCCCCGTTACGAACCCTCCTCGTCCCTTGCTCGTGCCAGCTCGCGTTGCTGAGCCTGTAGTCCAAAGTCAGTCCCTAAATAATGACACCACTCCGATCCAGCCTGTTCCCTTGCTGTCCTCTCCCAGCGACGCCCTAAGCCGAGGCCCGCACCCCGCAGGGGGTGCCCTTAGCGTGTAGTCGCTTAGTTTGTAAGTTTTTTGCCCTGGCCTGGCCTGGCCTTACACTTAAGGCACCCACAGGAAAGTCCGGTTAAGCAGACGACAACCTCTCTGGTTGAACTGCGAGATGCCATTTCGAAAAAAAAAAAAAAGGTGGACTAGCATGATGTCATTAAAAAAAATACTA
Organism: Xestia rhomboidea; assembly: GCA_963853795.1. NCBI lineage: Eukaryota > Metazoa > Arthropoda > Insecta > Lepidoptera > Noctuidae > Xestia > Xestia rhomboidea. The sequence goes on from OY970776.1 coordinate 16,719,369, forward strand.
CATCGAAACCTAAAATTTGGATTCTCAACTCTTCATTGATCCGGGATTTGTTTTAGTTTTGGGTACGTTCGGGGATTCGAGACTCGAGAGGTCTGGAGTTTCACCCAGAAGTTACAAGCTACGGCCTTGGCTTCGGCTTCGGGTTCCCAGTCCAAACACTCACCAAAACACGCTTTTTTATAACAAACTCCTTTAATTTCTACACTTGTCACTTCGTACTACGTTTCGTTTACCATTTTAGTTAATTCCAAACCATGCCAGACTGGCTACAATCTACAGGATGAAAGTGGAATCATGATTCATTGCGAGAAACCCGCCTAATTGCATATAGCACTCTTAATTGTCTATTGTGTCGTGTGACAAGATTAGCTGCGTATTTTCGCTGTCCAGAAGACAGATTTGTGAACAAACCATCGAGATCACATTGTTAGACCAAAGGAAAGTTCTACATATTTGATAGTTAAGTGTTTTATGCAATTAAGCTGCAGATTTATAAATCGACGGTGGAAATTGGGTAGATGACAAAAAAAAAAACGAATTAGTCCGTCAGATAGATTTCCAAAAAATATTGGACACATTTTGTCTTTTTTCACGTACTTACCTAAATAAAAAATGAAGACAATAGATACAGTGCGTCGAAAACTCGTGTGACGTCACATTTCAGTACATTTTTGACTCAAATGTGACGTCACAAGCCCCCACTCATGATCTTTGACACATTTTATCGTCGTCAATTTTTATTAATTTGATAAAACAAAAAACACGTATCCAATATCTTTCGATAATCTAACTGACGGACTAAACATAATCATTATATGTTTTTAGTCAGTCATCATCCCTAGTTGAGATGTCGTCGTTACCGATATGCATGTCTCTTACGGCATTTGAAATTTTCACCGTCGCAATGGTCATTTTCGTCGCCACTTTTATCCTGTTGACTATTAACTGCTGCAATAATTAATGTTGGCTCCTGTTGTTGTTCAGCTCGCCCGTCTCGGGTACTACAAACTGGCGGCGGCGGTGCAAGCGGACACCGAGCAGCGCCCGCGCAACGGACTCCACCACCCACACCCTAAGGAGATCAGGTACAGCATTTTAGACCTTATCCACCAGTTACTGAAGAAGACCGTAATTGCGTTACAATCTTTCATCATAATCCGAAAGTTTTTGGACGATATTCCTAATCCACTGCTTCATGTTTGAAGAATTTATCGGCTCGAAAACGTATGCACGAATGTACGCGAGTATAATAACGCAATAAAAAAAATAATTTAAAAAATTAAAAAACCCGGCTGCTTAAAAATAGCTAATAACTTAAAATAAAAACTGAAAAGAAAAAAAACAAGTTCAGGAAACAGGACAAATTGACTGCAACAGTCGGGACCCATATTGGTTGTAATGATTTTAGTCTAGATTATTTAATGGGTCCCGACTGTTGCAGTCAATTTGTCCTGTTTCCTAAACCTGTTTTTTTCTTTTCAGTTTTTATTTAAAGTTATTAGTTATTTTTAAGCAGTCGGGTTTTTTTAATTTTTTTAATTATTATTTTTTATTTCACACTTTTTAGTTACTTACATATACCATTTTAAAATCCTCATGATGAGCCCTTTATCGAGCCGTCCAGGCTGCAGAGCGTGCCAAACATTTGAAATCCGCCATTTTGTTTTTATTTTTATTTTCATATACCCGGTGTCACTCTCACAGTAAATACGAATCTAACGAGATCTCTCAAGCTAAAATCCATCGAGCCGTTCAAGCTGCAGAGCGTGCCAAACATTTGAATTTGCCGCCAAAAATCCACCATTTTGGTTTTTTTTTATTTTGATATACCCAGTGTCACTCTCACAGTAAATACAAATCTAACGACACCTTTCAAGCTAAAATCTATAGAGCCGTTCAAGCTGCAGAGCGTGCCAAACATTTGAATTTGCCGTCACAACTCCGCCATTTTGTTTTTTTTTTTTTATATAACCAGTGTCACTCTCACAGTAAATACAAATCTAACGACACCTCTCAAGCTAAAATCCATCGAGCCGTTCAGGCCACAGAGCGTGCCCGACAATTATACATACATACTCTCGATAAACATAACCCTCCTTCTGGCGCAGTCGGGTAATAAGATGTTGAGTTGTCAAAAATAGGATGGCGAATTTGAGTGTTTTGTTGCAATATTAGAGTTGAACCTCAAGAAACAGAGCGTGCTGACTGCTGCCTTGTCAGCCATCGTCTTTGTGCGTTAGCGGTGTTACGGTTATAAGCGACAGAAAAATATAGGAATATGGAAACGTGCGATTCCATGCTTTTAGATGAGGCGAATTCCTTACCCCGCGGTTCAAGCCTGAGGGTTTAAGTCATTCAGAATTGTAAGTCTTGATTCAGGTAAACTTGTTAAATTTTACCCAATACAAGTGTTCATATTTCACTGAAGGTAAACTAGTTTAGACACTATAAATAATAGTGATGATGACTGACTAAAAAAAATAGATAAAAATAGATTCTGTTTAGTCCGTCAGTTAGATTATCGCAAAATATTGGATACGTGTTTTTTGTTTTATTAAATTAAAAAAATTGACGAAGATAAAACGTGTCAAAGACCATTAGTGGGGGCTGGGCTGGGCTTGTGACGTGTCAAAAATATACTCAAATGTGACGTCACAGGATTTTTCGACGCACTGTCTTCATTTTTTTTTACGTGAAAAAATGAAAAAATATGTGTCCAAGTTTTTTTGGAAATCTATCTGACGGACTTTTTGTCATCTACCCTACTAGCATGTGGACAAGGGCCCAAGTAATTATGTTTTAATACTTCACACGCGCTTCCAAGGAAGGTTGTCCTGACATACTCGTAAGTAGGTAAGGGTGACATCCTATTTATAGGTCACCACTACTCAATATTAGATGCATCAATAACTACGCTTCGACTTCGTTAGCCTACTCTAATAAATTAGAAGGTTCTAGTACGATAAGGGGGATGACATTGAAAATGTATTACAGAATTACTTTTTAGTCAATATTATGTCTTTGTTTGTGTTGAAAATAGTTCAATTGCTTTTGGTAATCCTGGACGGGTTATGCAAAGATTTTCTGTAGTAGGTACACCCGCGTTCGGCCAGTGATGTTCAAATTCCAAAAGTAATAGGGGCAAGCCTATTCCCATCAACCGGGCACCAGTTCAGACTCCGTGCTGCTCGCAACTTCGGCCCATTTTGGCTTAAGTCGAAGGTGGCCGATTCCGAAACCGAGACAAGCAATATCCCAATTTGTGTGATAGAACAGTTCTTGGCGCTGAGTTCAACTAACCTAAACAGTGGTCTCTATGGTCGTCCTCACATTAAATACGATAATATAGTTTAGTAGTAATATAGTTTAGTTTACTTTACTATTTTATGTAAACAGTTTGCAAGGTTCCGAAGCATCCCTTGCCGTTTATTTATTTTGTTTTAGCTTTGTTGTTTATTTAGCTTTCATGGAACATCTAATATTAGTTCATGGATAATCGATTGTCTGTTGGCGAAAATAGGCTATTTACCTACGTTAGACGTCCTAACCTTGTGTCGAATGATAGTCTGTAGTTGCCAAAGAGGTGTATTCACATGCACAGTATCAGATTTCTACTACTACGTACTCAAAGCCTCAAAGCCTCTGCCTAACTCTTCGGAGATTACAGGCGTGATGTTATGTAATTCTAACATTACAACTAAAGTTCAACAACCCAGTCACACGAACCAAACTAGTTTCAAAATCCAGCCTTCGAAACGCTTAGATTTCTAATTCCACCGCTCAGTACCTAGTGTCTTAGCCTAGTTACAAATTACGCTAGTCATTATAATAGAGAAAGTACATAAGTACAGTTTTTTGAGATTAGCAGTGTGGATAGTGGCGAATGGCCAGTGGCTGTGGATGGGCCATCGTCGTGCTTTCTATGAATTAGCGTGAAGAGCGGCGCATGACAGTTTATTGATGAAAGAGTCGACTATACTGTACAGAGCCTGTAGGTAGCGACAGGCCTGTCTTGGTAAGCAGGTTTTTTTTATGCAATAGGGTAGATGACAAAAGAAATCTAATTAGTCCGTCAGATAGATTTCCAAAAAATATCGGACTCATATTTTTTTCTTTTTCACGTAGACATGAGTACATTTTTTAAGTCCTTGACGCCTTTTATCTTCGTCAATTTCTTAATTGTATAAAACAAAACTTGTCAAACAAAACTTGAAGTATTTATCCAATATTTTTCGATAATCTAACTGACGGACTGTTAGTTCGTCAGTTAGATTCATCATATTTTTTTTAGTCAGGAATTATCCCTATTTCTTCATCACACCTTGAAAGTCTAGGAAATGATGAAGGGCGCGCTTCTCGGCAACTGGGTTGTGGAGTTGAATCTGGAACCTGACAGAAAAATATTGGCAGAAGGCCAGGAGTTTGATGCACCGTTTTTGATTCTCAACTTTGAAGCTGAAGGGCGTTTGGGGTCTTTACCTATTTAAATATCGAATTTAGTTTTTTTTTTTAATTTTATCACTTTAAAGGTTTCGAAGCTTGTATATGACTGTTATAAGTACCGCTTCTTCTACGTCCGATAAACAATTTAGCATAATCAGCCTATAATGTGCCCACTGCTGGGACACAGGCGTCCTCTCTATGAGAGGGAATGGGCGATAATCCACCACGCGGGCCCAGTGCGGGCTAATTGGTAGATGTCACATGTCTTCGAATTTTTGGTTCTAGAACATGCCGGTTTCCTCACGATGTTTACCTTCAGTGTTTTGAGAGCAGTGGTGATGAAATAAATCCCACAAAGTTATGCGCCTACGAACCCACGACTTGCTATTCGTAAGTCGGGGCCGCCACCACTGGGCCAACGTTGCTCTCCAAACAATTTAACGTCGTCGAAAATATGGTTAACCAAGTGGTTTTCACTGGCATTCTGTTTTCACAAATTGGCGTAACCTTTTCGTAAGGTTACCGGTAGTCTTCTTTTATGTAACCACCCAAGTCTGTGTAATAATAACCGGAGACGTGACATTTATTAATACGCCGTACCCAATCGATTTACTTATTTTTTGGGTCTTCAGATAAAACTGGATTGACTCCCGAACAAGGTTGGCCAACAATCAAAAGATGAATAAGACTATTTATGGTTTATTCACGGATATTTCAGTATAGGCGTTCTCTTTTTGGCCACAATATCTTTACATAGTATAAAATAATGTCGCTCCCACTGTCTGTAAGCTTGTGTTTTAAACTACACAACGGATTTTAATGCAGTTTTCAGCAATAGATAGAGTGATTAAAGAGGAAGGTTTATTATGTATAAGCTACATTGCACCCGTGCGAAGCCAGGGCGGGTCGCTAGTTTTAGTATAAATTAGTAGTCAGCGATGTGTTCTGTCAGTGATGTTCAAATACTGTCAGTTTTCTCTTTGCTACTGACGACTTCGCTAGGGCAATCTATTGAGATACCACCAGGATATCATTTCTCATATTGCAAAGACATTTATAAAAACATGCTTAGGACACACTAAAAAAGGCGAAGAATATTATAATCTTCTATAAACCAACTGGCTGCGGACGTTTAAAGAGTAACCTGTCAAACTTGGTATTTATGGTTTGTAGCTGCACTACAAAAAGTACTAAAACAACATAGTACAAAAAGCACTAAAACAACATAGTACAAAAAGCACTAAAACAACATAGTACAAAAAGCACTACAGCGCCATCTGTGACACAAATGAAGAACTATAAATAAACCAACTGGTGGCGGACGTTTAAAGTGTAACGTATCAAACTTGATATTGATATTTATGGTCTGTAGCGGCACTACAAAAAGTACTACAGAAACATAAAACAAAAAGCACTACAGCGCCATCTGTGACACAAATGAAGAACTAACACCAAAATTCTGAATCGCGCTACTAAAGTTATCCGCGACTTAAAACTACACTGACCTGCAAAAATAAGTACTACACTTTTAAATTTCAATGTTTCCTAAACTATAGAAGTTAGTGATTTAAAATAAAAAAAAACGTTATAAAGCAATTTTATTAGCTTTCTTTGAAACTATAGACAAAATTAAACTATTTTTCGAGTCCTTTTTCTTTCGAAAGTATATCTTGTGTACTTAAAAAGTTACATATTTTTGCAGGCCAGTTTATATAAGATAATGCCGACAACAAGTGTCGGGCAGTAGCCCACTATAGACACAACACTCGTCTGGTCGGAGGATCCTCCATTTTCTATTGGGGATGTAGAACGTACCCTGTTCTCCATATCCCTATAGGTATATGGCCTCAATGACACATGTGATCACAGGTTTCCTTATAGTCTCTCAATAATTATTATGTTACCTATATCTGTTTATACTACACTTGCTTAGTAAGTGTACCAATACTACCCCACTAAAAGGCTTGAAAGCTGTTCATTAAACCTTCTCAAAAATCTAGGCAGTTATATTGTATGGAATTTCATTACCGCCCTGAAAATCAGGGTATATAGTAATCCATGACTAACGCGTTTCTTTTTAAAAGTATTGATGACGTTGTAAGCAAGTATAGTATAAATAAAGCAGTATATATCACTCGAGGGTAAGTACAGATTACTAAACTCGTGTGATTCACGGCCCACCGCTTCGCGTCGGGCCTCAAATGCACACTCGATTAGTAATCTGTGCCTTACTCCCCTTGGTGAATAAATAGCTATTATCTTATTGTTATGTTATTTGTTACAGCAGGAGCAAACCCACAATCATGGACAGTGACAGTCTGGTGCTATGGAGGCGGCCCCTCACCACGATGGAATACTTCTTCAAAGAACTGATCATATTGATCTCCACAGGAGTACAGAGGTAAATCAGTACTACAGGGTGATTGGTAATTCGGGCCTGTGCACGGTGAGCTATGGGCTAGCTTGCCGTCCGTCCGTCTTATGATGACAAGCCGGGTCGACGGCGCGTTCGAACTGATGCCTGCCGGGGCTGCGGGACTGTTCTAAAGAGGTACCGCGGCCCTGGAACACAGGGCTAAGAAGGAACATGGATGGGTTTTAGTCAGTAAAAGTCTGACACTCCCTGCCGCTCCGCCCAGAGCAGGAAATCATCAAATGATCCCCCATTTGATGATTTCCCATCCGGAAAAAAGGGTGATTTATAATTTGGTGCATTCCTTAAAATACTACTTACTAGACCTACTTTGCAACATTTTTGACCCCGATAACTTGGGGTTCAAACTTGGTTGTTTTTGTAATACTTAACGAACTTTAAAGTTTTTTTTGGAATTTTTCACCTCTACCATAAATTGCTGATTGTGAGAAATCTACACCGTTCAGTATGTTAAACTGATACTTTTCTGATAGCTCATGAACGATTGTATCCTTCGAAAACCAATTTAAAAAAAAATACCTGTCATATACAGCACTCGACCTCGTAATGCTTTGCAAAAACTGATAAAAAAAATTGATTCCGGTAACAGCTTGAAACTATCTATCCAAACTTCATTCAGGAATCCTGAATCAGGATGAAACTCCATTGACAACTAGATCTTCTCGTTTTGTGAAGTGCAAGTGACATTCAACCTTAGGCCGACAAACCTAACCTGTAACCTTGTTGACTATACAGAGTTCTATAAACTCAAAGTTAGTTTTAGTATAATTTGATTGTGTTTTGTTTCAGGTTATTAGCATACAAATTGTTGGTGCTGACGATATTTATAGCAACATTAGGCACAGTTATATCTTACTACGTTAGTGGCCCACAGCAGCCTTATGTACAGGTAAATATTGATTTTTGTTTTCGCACCTAATTATGACTTTTATTTAGAAAATCATTCCAAATAAGATACTCCAGTAGATTAGGCTTATTAATAGACCTTTTCACGAACTCCAAGCGATATATAAATAAAGGGTGGAAGGGACACCAAGTAGGTCACCTTTGTGTTTTTTTTTAAATACCTCCATGGCCCTGTACTAGGATTCATCCATCAGCATAATGATTTGAGTGCGTTACATTGAGTCCTACTATTAAAAGTGTTTTTTCACCCCAAAGTCGTCGTTTCTCAGCAAGATTTTTTTCATTACTCATGCTTGGAAAGTAGGTCTGAAGTTGCCTGTGGAGCGGGTTGAAAGTAATACTTTTCAGCCCTAGGGAGAATCGTTTTCAACTGACAGCTGTCAATTGTAAAAAAAATAGTTTTTTTTTTTTTTATTGAACCATGTTCCAACTTTCTATACAGCCACGATGTAAAATTGAAATAACATTAAGTCCGTAACCGTTAACCGTTATTTCGGTCGGTAATCGAGAGGTTAATTAAAGAATATATATTTTTTAAATAAGTTTTCAAAACACTTCCTCGAAAAAGGGCCCTTATCGCACTACGATTAGGTTCAACATGCCATTTATTTCACACACGTGGATTGTTTTCATTTTCCATTACCGCGTGCTGTGCCGCGTGCAGAAAGGAGCCAATTTCGCACGCGGCACAGCACGCGGGTGTTGGAAAATTGCCACAGATAAAACTATACCTATACTTAGTATAAATTGGTGCAATGCCTATAGTCGGCGGTGATTGTTTTTTTTCGTTCTTTTATTTAATTTCTTCAAAAGTGTATTGAAAAACGTCGTTTGATACACGTGGACATTTGTTATTGCAGTTCTCGGCTCAAAAACACCCTCGCCTACGGCTCGGGAGTTAATTCCGCCTCGGATGCAATAACAAACTTTCTCCACTTGTATCAAAATGTACTATTATAATGATTAAGTTTCAACTATTTCTTTAAAATAACATAGATTTGGGCAAAATATTTACCATTTTTTCGATGATGAAAATGAAAAATAGGTAATGGCTAAATAGCTGGCCGGCCACAGAAAAAAAAAAGCAAAATAGGCGGGAAAGCGGCAATCCGATCTTCATTTGTTTTTTCGAGTTGATTCATGTTTTTATTTTTACTTTCCTTGTATTCGTAATGAAAAGCACAGTGTTTACCTCGGGTTAAAGACTTATTTAGTCCCTCGGACTATTAGCGCCCTCGCTGCGCTCGGGCACCAAACCCCGTTTCGGGACTAAATAAGTTACTTACACCTCTAGGGTAACAATGTTCTATTGCATAGACTTACTTAGTTTGGCGTACGAATGCTTGGTTGACGGCTTCGTGAACGGTCGGTTTCCACCTTGTAAAATGTTTCCCTTTCTTGTGTCTCCAGGTAGTAATAGCCAGTTTAGCATGGTGGGGTTGGTGGGTGGTGCTGGGCGTGTGCAGCTCCGTGGGTCTGGGCACGGGCCTGCACACGTTCCTGCTGTACCTGGGCCCGCACATCGCGCGCGTCACGCTCGCCGCCTACGAGTGCGGCGCGCTCAACTTCCCCGAGCCGCCTTATCCCAATGAGTGAGTACTCTTGAGCTTTATTGACTTTGTGGGAAGTAAAGCTGCATTAATGATGTCACTTTATTATTAGTTTCATATAAACCCTTACTAAAGTTGACTATGATGTCCGTGAAACATTGATATAACTTGAATATGATCAAATATTGGACAGGACGATGCCTTTAAACAGCTGTTCAAAGTTGAGCTAAATATTTTTATAAATATTGAATATTATGTCCAACATAGAACCAGAACTTAAATTGCTGACGTGGCTCATAAAGCTGCCAAACTAAAATATGACTGGGTAGGCCATGTCTGCAAAGCTGTGGGCCCGCATATCATAAAACTGGAGCTCTGAAACAGCTAGACGGGGTCGCGGCAGATCGAGGAGAAGATAGCAGGACGCCTTCGATGACTTTCTCGTTATTTTGGCGAGAAGAGTCACAACATAGAGAAAACTGAAAGGAATGGGGGGGGGGGGAGCCTTTGCGCAGAAAAAAAGAAGCAACATTGGCCTAAATTTAATACTCAACATAGCCCAAGTCAGAGTACAGGCTTATGCTATTTTGAGCTGTTCGTAAAGTATAGACCAAAGTTCAGGTTTATCTCCTTATTCCATTGACCAAGGTGGAGCATAATATCGTTTTCTCTTTCCAGTATAATATGTCCAGCGCAAATCGACCCAAACAACGTGGTGACGATATGGAACATAATGTCGAAGGTGCGCATCGAGTCCATGATGTGGGGCATAGGAACCGCCCTGGGGGAACTGCCGCCATACTTCATGGCACGCGCCGCCAGGCTCTCGGGCGGGGGAGTGGCGGAACTGGCGGCTAGCGATGACTCCAGGACTGGCAGGTGAGATCTCTTCGTTGTTAGTAGGCGTAGAAACCGCCCTAGGGGAGCTGCCGGCATACTTCGCGCCGCCAGTCTGACAACCAGTCTTACCAAGGGGTATCGTATTACCCAGTACTAACTAGGTTGTGGCGGTCAGATAGGCAGTCGCTCCATGTAAAATACTGGTATTCAGCTGCATCCGGTTAGACTGGAAGCCGACCCCAACATAGTTGGGAAAAGGCTATGCAGATGATGGTTATCATTATGAAAGGATAAATCTTTTGTAAGGCAGTCACAAGAATAAATTAAAAAACTAGATGGGTCTTTGAACTTATCAGAAAACTGCTCTAGAACTTGTATGGTCGACCAAGCTATTTGGTTTACATTTTACAATGTAATTTGCATGTTAAAATGTAAACCAAATAGCTTGGTCGACCGTACAACAACAGCTTACAATTTTTTTGCTATCAATTTAACGCGTCAAGTTTTTTAAGCAGGTAATCGTGATCATTTCAAATATGAAAATTAATCATTTAGTTTTTGTTGTTTGAAGCTATGATGTATGATGTGCGTACTAGTTAGTTTTTATAAATATTTTTTAAACGTTATATATTTTATTAGTACGTGCTAACGTGCTTAGTAACATTTATAGATCTCGAGAATAGGCTTTGTAAGGTTAATGCACCCTTTAAACTCGCTACCATCAACTTCCCGCCTTTATCCCATGTTATTTGAGGTTGACGCAACACGTCACGCTATCATTGAATCTTTTTTCCTTCATATCATTCCTCACACAATCCATGCATCGTTTCTTTGGTCTTCGTCTCCCGCTCCATCCATCAACATGTATACTCATCACTCTTTTAGTTACATACGTTTCATCCCTCTTAATCACAAACTCTAAAACAGTTGCGAGTTTAGAGTTTTTGATTAAGAGGGATGAAACGCTTAAATGACATAATCATTTTTATACTCATCATCATCAGCCTATTAATGTTCCCACTGCTGGGACACAGGCCTCCTCTCTAAGAGAGGGAATGGGCTATAATCCACCACGCGGGCCCAGTGCGGATTGGTAGATGTCACATGTCTTCGAATTTTTTTGTTCTAGGACATGCCGGTTTCCTCACGATGTTTTCCTTCACCGTTTTAAGAGCAGTGGCGACACAAAGTAATGCGCCTGTCTGGGTTCGAACCCACAACTTACTGTTCTTAAGTCGGGGCCGCCACCACTAGGCCACCGCTGCTCTCAATACTAACCAATAATAAATAATAATAAATAAATAAAAATATATAATAATAAATAATTTATCTACTTTTATAAAAATATTTTTGTTAATATTACTTCTTCTGAGAAATAATATTACTAAATGTAAATGTTACAGTCAAAACTCTTAAATCAAAATCAAAATCAAGGTATTTATTTCAAGTAGGCCAGTTACAGGCACTTTTGAATTGTCGAAACAAAGATGAAAATTAAATGTAGCTACAGTCCCAGTCACAAGGCATAAAAACTGTGAAAGTACTGTAGTTGCCCATTCCCTAGCGTAGATCTCTATGGAGAAGAACGGGCAAGAAACTCCATGGACACTCTTTTAAATCAGAATAATGTTACAAAATCTTGGTTACATCATTCATGTTGAGATGGTATATTCTGTGAGAACAATGTAGCAAGATGTGCACGTTAAAAGTGTCCACAGTAAAACAAAACAGAAAAAAAAACAATTCAAAAACTAAAATAATTCATTAAAATAAGCCATGGCAACTGAGAGATGACCAGTCACAACTGACAGCGCCCGTTCACGGACATGACGCATAGATCAGCACCATTCAACTCAACCATTTTGAAGGGAACTAAATGATCCGACACATGCGCCACCATCAGCGAGACTTTTGTGTGAGCATGACATATTCTCAACCGCCAGGGCACATTCAAGTCAAGAAAAGACGTAGGTTTCCAGCGACTGATAGTATTCTAGTACATAGCACTCACACAATATGGGCAATGCGATTATATAATACTAAAGAGATTGAATCTATACAATGCAAAGATAGTTGTACAATCTTCAGCAGCTCCAACAATACAATTAGTGCTATCCATTTATGCGCCCCTGTCCTTGTGGAGCAGGACCGGCATTGAGCCAAGCATTTTTATCAGCGATATAATCGTCCAATTTGTAATATGCTTGCTTACTCAATGTGCGTTTAATGCATGTTTTAAATTTTGTTTCATTCAGTTCAAGAATGCTTTGTGGAATTTTATTATTGCATTTCAAACAGTACCCCATGAAAGAAGAGTCTACTTTAGCGAGTCTGAAGCCTGGCTGAACTAATTGGTCCCTATTTCTAGTACTGTAATTGTGTCTGTCACCTCTTTTACCAAAATGATGTAGATTTTTCCTCACGTACATTATGTTTTCGTAGATGTATTGACAATGTACCGTCATGATGTTAATTTCCTTAAACAGTTCCCTCAGAGAATCGCGCCTACGAAGATTGTAGATGGCTCTTTTTTGCAGAATAAATATAGATTCAATGTCTGCAGCCCGTCCCCATAATAAAATGCCATAAGACATTATACTATGAAAGTAACTAAAATAGACCAATCTAGCAGTATCTACACTCGAGAGCAATGAATCCGGGTCACTTAAAGAATCCTAAAAATCTCGGAAACTAAAAATGCTAGGTTAATGCAATAAATTATATTTAATAGACAATGTAATACTCCTTAAATGAAGGTATTAAAACTTCTTAGTTATTGTATAGTTATATCATAAAAAAATCAAATTTGAAAAAGGGCCACCTTCGAAGATGGAACTACGAAATTACAGCATTTGGTTTTGCTTTTGTTTGTAATCTGTCATTTATTTGGGTACATAAACCATGTTGATAGTGCTCTATATTCATTATTCAAGCTGAAATTATGTCGCTTACGCCTGAAGAATGCACCAGAATACTTACAATGCTGGAAACCGGCCGGAGTCAGCGCGATACAGCCAGGACTGTCGGTGTGTCGCTGTCAACAGTACAAAGAGTTCTCCGACGTTACGAAGAAACTGGTTCTAACCTACGCAGACCAGGAACGGGCAGAACCAGGTGTACCACAGCACGAGAAGACCGATACTTGGTGAACACCATGCTTCGAAATCGCTTTCTCACAGGAACTGAACTCACAAATCAGTTTCGACGCCTCGGAGGAAGTAACCCAAGTGCATGGACAGTAAGACGTCGGCTTGCTGAATCTAACTTAAAACCCCTTAGACCTGCAAACGGCCCTAAACTGGAGCGTGGGTATTTCAAGACTAAGATATGCCCAGAGCCACGTAAATTGCAGTATTGAAGATTGGTCAAAAGTTATGTTCTCCGACGAATCAAAATTTATGCTCTACAAGCACGATGGAAGACACAGAGTGTATCGAAGACCAGGGGAAAGATTCAAGCAAGCATGCATCGAAGAAAAAGTAGCCTACGGTGGTGGGTCTGTACTTGTGTGGGCCGGAATTTCTTCTGAAAGTCGCACAGAGCTGGTGATCATAGAAAACGGCTCTTTAACTAGCGTAAGATATGTGGAAGAAATCCTCAATGATCACGTTGGTCCATTTATGGTCAATTTAGGTGAGGATGCTATATTTATGCATGACAATGCCCGACCTCATACAGGTAGGATTGTGAATGACTACCTTCAAGAGATGAACATTACTCGTATGGAGTGGCCAGCGCGCAGCCCGGATATCAACCCGATCGAGCATGCTTGGGACGAGCTAGGCAGATGCGTAAAACAACGAAACCCTCCCCCAATCACGCTTCGTGAGCTCAAAATTGCTCTCACAGAGGAATGGGAGAATATTCCCCGAAATCGTATAAGGAACTTGGTGTACAGCATGCCAAACCGCGTAAACGCAGTAATGGAAGCACGAGGAGGCAATACGAAGTATTAAATTTCAAGAAAATCGTAATAAAGTTCAAATTTCATGTTTCCTATTTTTGTTTTAAGGAGAGATCAGCAGTTTTTTTCTTTATGTAATTTTGTGTTAATAAAATGTATGGTGACTCATATTTTTTTTACTTTCATTTAAGGAGTATTACATTGTCTATTAAATACAATTTATTGCATTAACCTATCATTTTTAGTTTCCGAGATTTTTAACATTCTTTAAGTGACCCGGATTCATTGCTCTCGAGTGTACATCAGTAAATTGACGGATTTTTCTAATAGCATATGCTGCTGAACTTAGCCGCCCCGCCAGAGATGTTAAATGAGAACCCCATTGAAGCCTTGAATCAAGCGTAATCCCCAGGAAAACCGTTTTATCTACGAATTCAAGTTTCTCTTTATTCAATACTATATCACAATCGCTACTTTTGACATTCGGTAAAGCAAATCTTATGCATTTCGTTTTTTTTTCATTGAGTACCAAATTGTTTGCTGTGAACCAATTATGGACTTGAAGTAGGGCATTATTCACGTCGTCTAGATTTTGGGCTCGTCTATTTATCTTAAAAATTAGGGAAGTGTCATCGGCAAATAACACCATATTTTGAGGTTGGTTTTTCAGTAAATACGGTAGATCATTTATATATACTAAGAAGAGGAAAGGACCCAATATTGAGCCTTGCGGAACCCCCATTTTGACTTTTAAACCCTGTGAATTAACACCATTTATTTGAACATATTGTTGTCTATCACTCAAATAAGATTTTACCAAACTAAGTGCAAGTTTACCTAGTCCGTAATGCTCAAGTTTCAAAAGTAATGTGTCGTGATTTACACAATCAAATGCTTTGGAGAGGTCACAAAATATTCCTACAGCGTCTTGGGACTCTTCCCACGCCGCAAATATGTGCTTTAGTAAAGTTACACCAGCGTCAGTTGTACAACGTCCCTTAGTGAAACGATACTGTTGATCGTGTAAGATTCTGTTGGTGTTAAAATGATGGAGCATTTAATTAAGCATTACCTTTTCGAACACCTTGCTAAAAACTGGCAACACGGATACAGGCCTATAATTACTAGTATCTTTACTATCCCCGGATTTGAAAAGAGGTATGACTACTGTATTTCATTAAATCAGGGAAAACTCCTTGGTCTACGCACAAATTAAAAATTAAAGCTAAGTTAATAGACATTCCCCATAGATCTTCGGTCAGTTTGATTTTTATTTGCCGGAAAGCTTTAATAACTATCATAGGGTTTATGTGTTCACATTTAAATTCAGCCTGGCATCCAGACTTAATCAGTCAAAACCACTTTTGACTGGTGCCAGTCAAACTCCTTAGGAAGTTAAAAATATGTTGTTTTATAATGCTTCAATTGTAATTACCTAGTCCTAGAATTACATGATGTTTTTTAAAGGGTCACAAAAAAAACCCAATAAGTTTCTAAGTAAATGTTAGTTATTGTTAAAATAGTTTTAACCGGTAAAAAGTAGTTTTGGCAAGTATTCACCGGTCAAAAGTAGTTTTGACTGTGACATAAACACTATTTGTAAACATATATTTAAATAAATTATTCTTAAACTGTATTTATGTTAGAATTCGACCCACAAAACATACTACATAATTATAACCTTCAACATGTAATCTCCAGGGCAAAACAAATGGTACAAAACCTAGTCCAGAAGGTGGGCTTCGCGGGCATCCTGGCGTGCGCGTCGGTCCCCAACCCGCTGTTCGACCTGGCCGGCCTCACGTGCGGACACTTCCTCGTGCCCTTCTGGACCTTCTTCGGCGCCACCGTGCTCGGCAAGGCCGTCATCAAGATGCATATACAGAAGATGTTTGTTATCATCGCGTTTAACGAGACTTTGGTCGGGTGAGTCCCACTTTTTTAACTTATATTTTTTTAAGATCTATGCCTAAAACCTGTTTAACTTAATTAGTTTCGGAAATTCCGATCATTTGTTCAGAATTTGCGAAGCTAGAGACGCTGGATTTTGTGGAAAAAAATACTTCTGTTTCCCACAAAAGTGCAATACCTGCACGATTAAAATGTATGAAACAGCAGATTTTTTTTGTTAACAACCGATGAAATATTTTACGAACACGTGGTAACTGTTCTGCGTGGATGTCTCGTCCACCCTGTGCCATACCGAGCAGATCAATTTCTATGTATGTGTGTGTGTAAGTAATGTGGTACTCCGCCTCTGATCTTTGTGCTTGAATAAATAAAATAAAAAATAAATAAATTGTATCGCTGGACATTACACACAGCGCCATCTAGTGCCACACTAAGCAACGAGGCCTGTGTCGTGGGCACCAGTTAGTTGATATACTACATAGATACTTTTTGTTTGTAAATACATACTTATTATACATATAAAAACATCCATGACTCGGAAACAAATGTCCATGCTCATCACACAAACATTTTCTCCTACCGGGATTCGAACCCGGGACCCTAAGAACGTAAGGCAGCCTCACTACCGCTGCACCATTCGGATCGTCGTAAATAAATATAATGTAACTAACCTACATTATTTTCTTTCAGCCAAGTCCTTTCCTGGGTAGAAAGGATACCGTACATCGGGCCAAAACTAGAAGCTCCTTTACTAGAATTCCTCCGGAATCAAAAGGCCAACCTGCACAAAAACGACGCAGCCCCCGCGGAGAACCAAGGCTCGGTGCTATCCAGTTTGTTGGAGAAGTTCGTGCTTGCGATGGTTGTGTACTTCGTGGTGTCGATAGTGAATGCGCTTGCGCAGAACTACAGCAAGCGACTTGGCAAGAAGAAGGGGAAGAAACGGGAATAGGATCTGCGTTCGCTGGGCGACGCGTTAGTTGCTATCGGTATGTGTTTCTTATTT
Source organism: Xestia rhomboidea (assembly GCA_963853795.1). NCBI lineage: Eukaryota > Metazoa > Arthropoda > Insecta > Lepidoptera > Noctuidae > Xestia > Xestia rhomboidea. Next base: position 16,736,363 of record OY970776.1, read on the forward strand.
AGTTATTTTAAAGCTCGCACTATTATAACAATAAAAGGTCGATATTTAGGTTGAGCCGTGCTTGCCTAGGTTGGTCTGTGGATGGGTGACCACCCTTATATACCGAGTTTCCTCCGTGCCTCGGAAAGCACGTTAAGCAGTTGGTCCCGGCTGTCATTTGTAGATCTTTGACAGTCGTTAAAGGTAGTCAGTGGCCCGAAAAGTCTGACAACCAGTCTTACCAAGTGGTATTGTATTACCCAGTACTAACTGGGTTGTGGAGGTCAGATAGGCAGTCGCTCCGTGTATAATACTGGTATTCAGCTGCATCCGGTTAGACTGGAAGCCGACCCCAACATAGTTGGGAAAAGGCGAGGCAGATGATTAATATAATAATAATAATACCAGCCCATTACTGTCTCACTGCTGGGCAAACTCTTCTACTCATGCAGTGAAGGCACGAGTTGACGGTTTCAGACTTATATTGATTAGTCCAGGGTTCCTCACGATGTTTTCCTTCACCAATGTGAGTGATATACAAGATAAACTTAGTAAGTATATGTGAATTGAAAGAGTCCCTTAGGTTAGGCTTCTCCCAGGCTGTGTTTTTTTAAGTCTAGCACTATTTTAAAAGTTTGTCCAAATGATCGATGTAGTCAGATTGGCGACCATCGACTATACATTAATGGTTTAACAGTAGCCCATCAACGCTTAACAAAATAATGATAATTTCCACTACAATGTTCCAGCGCCTGCAGACATGCGCCGGCGCCGGTAGTGGCGCGCGTGTTGCAGCCGCGCGCTGCAGCAACGTGTGCGCGGTCCGCGAGCAGCTCCTCGTGTAGCGCCGCGTGTAGCGCCGCACCGCAACACCTACCGATACCTGATGTCCTCATGTTTGACTAAAACAGGGTGAATACAGACGCTGATATCAATCAAGACAAAACCTTGAAAAGAATTTTGACGTTGAATTCATCTGGTATTTTAACAACAAGGTCTCCAAATAAATAAGTCATCATCTGCCCGATCTTTTCCCAACCATGTTGGGGTCGACTCCCAGTCTAACCCGATGCAGCTGAATACCAGTATTTTACATGGAGCAACTGCCGGTCTGACCTCCACAACCCAGTTAGTACTGGGCAATATGATATCCCTTAGTAAGACTAGTTGTCAGAGTTCTTCTAAATAAATCTGTATCATTAAATTAATAGAGTTCTGGTTGGTAATGTATCATATAAATTCAAAATAAACATCCTTTTCAAAGTTTTATCTTGATTCATGTCTGCGGCTCTGATCATCACGTTTTACCCGGTTATTGTATTGTACATACTAGAAACATTTTAAGGATTTCGGTTTTCCCATATGGCTACGGGACCTTAAAAATATGCTTGAGTATCCCGCGAAATGACTGGGCATTTTGTGGGATATTCGATAGTAACACGTTCTTCCTAAAAAAAAAACCATAGACATTCGCCATAGGCAATATTATTCAAAAAAGGTTTTATGCCGTACCAAAGAGTTACGTCACCATTAGAAAAGGACGGTGGATACATGATTAGGCAATAATTTAGGTGTACATACTAGGCTATGTATATATAAGGTGCGTTACTATCGAATGATTTTCACAAAATTCACGATGTAAACATTGTAATATTATTAGCAGAGGTGTTGCTTTAATATGGACAGTTTTTAGTGTCATTAAAGAATAATAATTAATGGTCAGGCTATTAGTAATAATAGGTGTATTGGAAACCTTTCGAATGGAACAATTCAATGAAAGGTTTCCAAAAAATCTCATCAATACATAAACAATCTTCTTACATTCATAAGTAAAAACAGCTATCGCCCGACCAATAGCTCTTGCCTTTACAACAATAATGTATATAATTTATGTAGCGATAATATATAAAACTTGAAACATAACTGGCGAAGTGTGGGTTATAGGCGTGGTGTTATGTTATGTAATATATAAATGACTATAATAGCTAATATATAACACCAATGCACTACTGTGCTTGTAACTGAACTTATGAATACTCAAACCAAACTTATCAATAGGCGAGACGACAAAAAAAAATCTAATTAGTCCGTCACTTAGATTATCAAAAAATATTTGACCCGTGTTTTTTCTTTTGTTACGTAAACCAAAATTGACGAAGATACGACGCTTTTAAAATTCTCAATACGTCACGCCATGGTATAATTTTTAGCTAGTTATGAAGTCACGAGCCCCCACTCCCGAGTTTTGATGCGTTTTATCTTTGTCAATATTCATTAATTTACAAAAACAAAAAATACGTGTCCATTAATTTCCAATACTCTAACTGACGGACTAAATAGATTTGCAATATTTTGATACTGTCGTCATGCCTATTGTACAGTAAGACATTAGCTGGCCCGTTGGTGGCCGACGGGGTCATGCTACGGACGGGAAGGGGGCGATGTCTCACCATAACATCATAGAGTAAAAATAAGGTATATAACAGCCGAGATGATAACATTCGTTTGAGTATTCGTAGGATAGAATAATGAGTGACTAGATGTAGCTAAGGTGCTCAATACAGCCCTTAATAATTGTTGGGCTCACTAGATTACTGGAAAAAAAAACGAGTAAGCAAACTATAGTCTTTTTTTTTCAGTTTATATAGAACTTCCATACATACCTGTGTTGTGTGACATTATGAAATGTCTGACTAATTCATCAATTTTTAAGTTGTTAGCAAAATAAGCTAATACATATAGCTATACATTTAAAATTATTCGTGAAAGATTTGCGTAAAAAACTTATGATGGGCGTTTTTATTTATTGTTGATTGAATCCATAGTACAGTCGTACTTAAAATATTGGTTAATTTACGTTCAAATCTAAAAGGTCGTCATCATCATACAAAAATACCAAAATATGTGTTAAGTATTTATGATTTCATGTGATTATATCGATTCCAAAAAAATAACGTTTGGTGCTGTTCCTAATTTAATGTCTCCCGTTATTTTTAATAAGGTTTTTACCTAGTCCGTGGTAGATATTACGTTATAACGTTTATTATTTATTTGTTCACATACATTATTTTATCAGTTATTGCTTAGTATTTACGCTATGGCGGGGTTAGCTAGATATTGTATGATAGTGTTGTTTAGTATTTTGACGAATATATTGAAGTTTTGCGATAAATTGATGATTACAAAAGAAATTTATCAGCCGTTATTATTATCAGTAACACTTGAAACTTGATATTTACCATATATTATTTATATTGAGTTCCCGAGTTCATCCGTGATGAAGTTCATCAGTTCCCGAGTTCATCACATCCGCTTGCAACAGTGCCGAAATATTAGGAACTCAATATGAAGAATAAATAAACATGGTAAATATCCCGTTTAATGTGTTAATAATAATGTTAGTGGCCGTGTCAGTTTAAAACATTTTACGTTATTATATTTATAAATACATTTTTTTTTTTCACTGAAGAACTGGATATCTAGCTCCATACTATAATATCCTAAGAATCCTCAACTCATATTTTTAACCAATTATTTAAAACAAAACCTCCTTTATATTTACATAATATCTAGTTAACTTAGCCCCAATTATTAATCTTAAGAATTTACGATTGAAAGACATTTTTGTATCTCGTGTTTATAAATGATGATTAATGATAAGTAGTTAAATAATGTCCAGTATTAAAATTAAGGATTTTTTAATTATTAATAGGAATGAATTCATCAAGTAAGTTTGTCAGAGGTTGCATTCCTTCTATAATAGACAGTTTTAAAATTACAGTTTGATGTAAATGTTTTGAAATTAAAATGATAATATAATGATTGTAAAAGGACCCTTAACGAAGCCGAAAGGCACTTGTTCTCTTCGTCATTGTGATATTTTTTTTGTTCTAGACCATACCAGCAGGGCTATTACGTATCTTTCTGATATCCAGTGACTATCAAGCTTCGGTTGTACACCGAACTTTGATGACGACCGTGAATGTCATAATATTGGTATTACGTATAACACTGAGTGGATATCACTTTACGGTGACTAACAGGGCATACAAAATACGAAACTAACCTTTTGACAGTTAATTGATGGACACTGAGCCCAGTTACTATCATTTCGAGCTGTCAACAGAGATACGTAATAGCCCTACTGGGGTACCTTCTTAGTTATTGGAGGTTTTGACCTCCAATAACTAAGAAGTTCCAATATTTTTTTTACAAGTTTTTAATGTTGTTAAATTACTTTAAATACCTCCACGACACCCGTACTATTGCATGCAGCACAATGTTTTGAGAGCGTTACTAAATCTCACCGTAAAACGTGATTATTCACTCCCAAAAAAAAAGTCGTTTCCCTGCAATAATTTTGTGCGTAGAGTTACTTGTTTTGATGTACAGAACGCTTGGTTGACGGTTTCGTAAAGGGTCTGTTTACACCCTATAGTTGATATTGGGTTTGTGAAATGCTAATTATGATATTCAACTCCTAATTTCATTTTCTAGAAAATCTCATGTAAAACTCTTGACATTTTCCTGAATCTTCAATTTTCTAATTCTTAAGTATTGTGTTCTGTTTATCATTTACTCAATTTTTTATATAGAAATGGGTAGCAGATATACCTATTACTAATACTCATTTTAATCTTCTTTAGAAGCATGCAATACGTGCTGTGTTTAAAGACAATGTATGAGGGAAACTTTCTCAAAATATTAACACAAAAATAATTTGCATTTCATTAAAACTTAGATAATAACATTGTGGGTAATTTTATGAATTAAAAATAGCAGTGTGCAAATCTATCTAATGTCTATTCTATATCTGTAGTTTTTGTGGATTAGGTAAATGTAGGTCTCAAATTCTGCTAAGTTTTTATTAGAACTAAATTTTAGAAGTTTAGTTTTTATTAATTTTACTTTGTTAGTTCACGCTGTGGTTCTAGTACACGCAAACAGTAGGTTTTCAAGATTTATGCAATTTTTTGTAGACACATTAATAAAATTAAAATTAGCGTATATTAATTCTATTTTGCGTACTAAGATGCTATACTCGTAGTCGAATTCTGGGCCGACCCAATTTCGACACACTAAGAATATTGTCTGTACATATAAGTCGCCAATGCGGGCCGATAATCTATGCATATTTACGCACTAGTGTCATAATCTCTTTCAGTAATCATGGATCACAACGTTTTAAAAATAGGCAAACACACGTGCTTTTTACGTTAAATTATGTAACCAACCATGGTGCCAAATACAGAGTATTTATGTCATTTAAGTCAATATTATCATCAAGCTTGTATTCGTTTCTTCGGTAGCAGAAATCGACATCTTTCTTAGTGATTAGATTTTAGCAGAATTTGAACCTAAAACTAAACTGTAGTGACATTCATTTAAAATTGTTCTTATTTTAATAGCTTATTTTAAAATCTACATTCTTTTAAAGTATGCTTTATGCTACATTCCACATTATTCTAGTTCTTTTAACCTTTGTTAACGAACAAAATTTAATTTTGTGAACTTTCTGGTTTTCTAAAAATCTGTCGGAAAATTGGCTGTAAACAGGGTAGGCTTGAATGAGCCGGTTTTAAAAATATAAAGTTAAATCAAAAGTATTTATTCAAACTTTTCTTGGAAATTAAATTCAGTATAAAATCTCTTTGGTGATACCGAATCACTGCCATAGTTACACAAAAAATGTTGCAAAAACATAATTATGTATTTTTTTTTGTAAGCAGTGATTAAAACAGGATTGTTTTTATAAGTTGAATGTAATAATAATGTTTTATTTGTCCTGAAATTGTATATAAGAGAATGTATTCGTATTTATCGTAGTTTGTACAGTCATGTGGAGTGGTACATTAGTACAAAATATTGCTTATTTTTTTTGTAAGTTTGAGGTTTCATACTCACAAAGCAATAAATGAATGTTCACGAAACGCTGGGTTTCATTTTGATACTATTTACTTCAGCTGCATCCGGCTAGACTGCGAGCCGACCCCAACAGAAAAAAGCTGACAGTTGGGATGGATAACCTTATCCTTTTTTAATTACAAGCATAACATAATATCACACCTTTAATTCCCGAATGATTAGGCAGAAGTATACCTAATAGTACACCCACATTTCGCCATTTATATTTAAGTGCCATGTTGCTATTGCCACCAACTGGGCAGAAATCCAGACTCCGTGGCTGCTACTGAAAAATTCTTGATGGAAAAATCTAACAGCACTGTGCCCGATCCCGAAATCCGAAAAACCCCAAAATCCCGGAATCCGATTCGGTCCGTGTGATTCCGAATTAGTTGTCAAATGTAATAAATTCTCCAATAGCCCGTTTTCCTACCTCTTGACCACGACCTTCTTTAGCGACCGACGTCTTATTTCAGCGATTGTGGTGAAAAAAGAAATGAATAAAATAAGGCTCCATCATAGGAACAGGGGCGTCCCTCAACTCTTGCATGTAATATTACGATGCTGAGACTGTTACGACATGCATTCAAAAGTTTAAAGTGGGATTTAGTGCACAGCGCTGTTAGATGTGGTGCAACCCTAACTCACACTTTGTCACGAGAAAGTTGAGCACGGTTTCGCACGATAAGAGCAAACGAAGCGAGTCCCCCTACACAAGATAAGCAAACGGAGTTAATAGTACCCTGTTCCACGATGAGGAAATTACAATCATGCTTCAAATTCGACCATCGTAAATTTAAATCTGGAACAAGATTTAAAAAAAAAATAGCTGTCAAATATATTGTCTTTGTCAATGTCAAATTGTCAACTAATTTAGAGGTTAGCTGGTTTCAAAAATATATTTTTATTTTCATTCTAACTGTAATACTGTATAAATATTGTCGCAATGTTGCGGCGGTTAGCTTGTAATATAGTTCAATCTCGTGGTATCAAGCACACAGTGAATGTAAAATGGGTACGGCCAGAATACGTGCCTTCTTACAAACCAGAGAAGTCTGGAGACTTGGAAGGCCTGCCTCCCATTCCTGAGAGCGCTATTGGCAAGGAATATGCTCAAACTGAGGAAATTAAAGAGTAAGTTAATAGAAAAACTGAAGTTACATGATAAGAAATTATTACACTTATAGTACTTACGGGATGATATCCGTGATTTTGTGAAAAACCGTGAAAGTCTAAAACAGTGCGGAAGAAATTATTATTATTCATTTTCATTAAAAAAAAAACAACACTGGAGTACTTATGGGAAATTACGTTTCAATCAAAATATACAATACGAATATAGAGTTATCCACTCTATATTCTATTCCTTTTAATCAATACTTTACTTTACCTTTCAGTGCATCAGAAGCAGTGAAAAAGATATTCTCTGTGGGCCACCTGGGTCGCAAGGAGTATAATCGTTTAGTCAAACAGGAGTTGATTGATCGAGTGCGGAGACATGAGTACGATCATGGCACTGCTGAAAACAAAAGTATGTTTTTGTTTTGCAAGCCTGAGAGTGTCCCACTGCTGGGCAAAAGCAGATATATAAAAATAATACATTTCACCCGTTTTTTTTTATGTAATTCTCATAACAAAAAATACATTAGTGATGTAAAAACGGCTGGAAAAAACTGGATGTACACCGCCCAAGACAAACAAAAATGGAAAGAGATGAAGGAGGCTTTTTACCCTACATGGGCCATACAATAATATATTTTATATCTTAAGTTAATTTCTTTTTAGTAATCAAGTATGTTTTTTTAGTATAGATATATAAAATAGTTGAAAAAAATCATCATGTTCACAATAAGTTCTATATTATATTATAGCTAGCCTGTATTGTCCCACTGCTGGGCAAAGGCTAAATAAAAAAGCTATGGGTCAAAATCTTCAAATTAACTATTTTTGTTTTCAGTTGCATTCCTCACGGGACAGATACGGTATCTACAAGACACCATGGATAAGTTCCCTAGAAATAAGAAAATGAAGGTAAAATAATATTATTCACGCTTTTTAATAATTATATTTGCCCTGGCAGTCTTGGATGTACTGCTTTTTTCTACCTATACCAATATTCCTCTGCAATACAAAATTTGATGGGAACTAACGTAGAATAAAAAAAAATTGTGAAAACGAAAATTCTATCATCTCTTTGATATTTTCTTTTAGCAACTGGTGCAAGAACGCATTGACAGGAGGAAGAAGCTATTGAAGTTCTTGAGACAATATGACTACAAGAAGTTCGAGTGGCTCTTAGAGAAACTCAATATTGAATACAAAGGCCACCCAGAGTAAGTGAATTGTAATATTAACCTTTTGAACACCAGAGCATAAACGCATGCGCGTGTCCTCCACGCCAAGTCACAATTTCACCTACCATTTTGTCACATATTTGTGTCGTTTGGCGTACGAGGCACGCACTTGCTTGTCACGTATAAGTGACAATGGCGTTCAAAAGGTTAATTGTTGTAGTGTTTTTTAATTTTGTGTATATTTTTTTTTATTTATTGAGCAATAATGAATAAGAATATTTGATTGATAATGACGGTTTATTATTATCATATAAAAATACTAGCTGTTGCCCGCGGCTTCGCCCGCGTGAAGTTCGGTTACTGTCCCACTTTATCAAAATAAAGGGATAAATAGTATTCTACATGTTAATCAATCACTATCACTGTCACAATTACTGTCACAATCACTGTCACTGTCACAATCACTGTCACTGTCACAATCACTGTCACTGTCACAATCACTGTCACTGTCACAATCATTACCATCGTTATCATCGTAATCACAATCATCACAATAAATCTAAAATAACCCTGTATAGAAGTTAAATCCACCATCTTATTGATTTTAAAATAAATGCCATATTCGTAATCAGCACCCTTAATAATCTCGGTTTCGACACCCAAATTGATTTTTAGACATTTCAACCCCATTGCACCCCAATAGGGGATGGTGGTATTTCAGGTCCACATTTTCAGTCTTTAAATCGTTGTTTTTGTAATACACCATACAAACTATACCAATGTTGATTTTCAGACTTTGTCACCCCATTTCCTCCTCTTAGGGGTTAAATTCTGAAAAAACCCGAACCCCCTTTTTATACTTATTTACCAATAGGAGCACTCCTGCGAAGTATCGAATAAAATAGTCTAACTAATCTTGTTTCCCCATACAAACTTTGGAACCCCGTTTATCCCCCTTAGGGGATGAAATTTGAAAAATCTTTTCTTAGTGCACCCCTAGACCACTAAGGAACCTACTTGCTAAATTTGGATTCTGTAGACCCAGCGGTTTAGGCTGTGCATTGATTTTTATACTTTGTCACCCCATTTCCCCCTCTTAGGGGTTAAATTCTGAAAAAACCCGAACCGTCTTTTTATACTTATTTACCAATAGGAGCACTCCTGCGAAGTTTCGAATAAAATAGTCTTAACTAATCTTGTTTCCCCATACAAACTTTGGAGCCCTGTTTAACCCCCTTAAGGGGTGAGTTTTGAAAAATACTTTCTTAGTGCACCCCTAGACCACATAAGGAACCTACTTGCCAAATTTGGAAGCTGTAGACCCAGCGGTTTGGGCTGTGCGTTGATAGATGAGTCAGTCAGTCAGTCAGTTTCTTCTTTTATATATTTAGATAATGTTTGATCATCATCGTGTTTAATTTCATTTTAATAATACGTAATATTTTTTGTGACTACACTACACTATTTGTATATTTACAGATCTTTCCACAAGCTATCCCGCATGGAATCACTTCGCAAGCTCACAGAGCTGCACTGTGACGATATTCGCAACAAGAAACTGTCGGAGTACAGAAACTTGCTTGAAAGTCAACAAGGGCCATACTTACAGCAGAAACTAGATGCTTTGACGTTAATACGGAGTGAACAAATTGAACTACAGCTGCCAATCACAGTTACTGAACAAGATATTAAGAAAGTGCAACAACAGTATGATGACTGGAAGATTAAAGATGATATCAAACAACAGGCCAAAAAGAAGAAGAAGAATATTGTGTTGGAATTAAATTGATTTTTGTAAATTATATTAGTTAGTGGAAAGATTATTTTTGTTTAATTTTTATTAACGTTTAGCCAGGTACCAAATCGGTTGAGGCGTTTAGAAGTTGTGGTGGAATAAAGCAACACACAAACATACTACATGAAACCCTGAAAACATAAAACTCCTTTTTTGGGCAGTTGTGTAAAAAATACAAAACAGCTAGTTTAAAACTATTTTATTTAATAAGTAATTAAGTACAAATTACATACAAATCTTTTGCCTAAAAATATTCATATAAAAGTATGAAGCGTATTGTCAAAATCAGACGCAATTTGGACGGAGTATATTTTACATAAACATTGACATTTTGAGTATATATAGCGATTTAATATTAAAATATTGGAATGAAATACTTAATATTAGGGAAGACGAAACTTATTCCTATAATTTACATAGAATATGGCTTTAGGCTAAGATTTAGGCGATGGACCATAGTACAGGCAGATCGAAGTAACTTGGCTAATTGTTAATAGTCGCTCTTTGCTATTGGTAAACAGTTCGCGCTCTTTGCTATTGGTAAACAGTTCGTTACGGACCTCTAAAATGTTATTTTACTATGACATTGAGCCTAAAAAAAATATCACTTAAGATGTTACTAATAATTAAAAAAACCTGCCTGTATGAAAATCGTCATACAGTTATCTGTCAATGGTCGATCAAGATTGAACGGCACTAGAGAATGAAGTGAGATTCTTTTCCTCCTATCGCTCCGTGAGCTCTTCTGTTGTAAGCACTTTCCCACGGGGAACGTACGAGCGTTGACGCGCGTATAAGCTCGTACAAGCGCGAGTCACGTTGTCATTTTACTTAAACGAACTCGGACACGTCGGAACAAGCGCGTGTACGCGCGTTCGAGTTTTGAAGTGTGTCGCGCTTGTAACCCGGTACAAGATTTTGCCGCTACACAATATGCTAGTCTGAAGCCGCTCTTAGCGTGTAGCTCGTGCTAAGCGATTAGAATGCGTGTGATAGGGAATCGGCTATCTCTCAGTTAACAGAAAACTGCATGACACAATTGGCACTGCTGCACTAGCACCATTAGTTAGGTCGGCGTACAGCTCACAGTGACGTAGTGTGCGGCGCGCGCGCGTAGGCGGTGGGGATGAAGCCGGAGCGGCGGCACTTGGGGGCGTGCGCCCACAGCCAGCCCTCCACCGTCTGCTGCGTCAGGTCGGCGTACACCCACTCGCCGCGCTTCACGGACAAGTCGTCCGGGGCTTGCGCCTGCGCCAAACAAACAAGATTTTTTTATATGTCATTGTATCAGGCCCGAAGGCACCTTAGAAGCCGATTCCTGCCGGCTTCCCTTCGAGAACAAGGCACTCTATGTAGTGTCTACTGTAGTCACATAGGATATTAGTTACACATCTGTGGGTACACAGTCGGTATCACAGTACAGACATTCAATACATTATAAGATTGAAAACATTACAAAAATGCCAACCTTTTTCATGTCAACAAAGAAAGCAACAGTAGCTGATAACGAAAATAGAATACGGGTTGATGAAAAATAAATAAATAAAATAAATTTCGCTGGACATTACACACAGGGCCATCTAGTGCCACACTAAGCAACGAGGCTTGTGTCGTGGACACCAGATAGTGTTGAAATACTACATAAATACTTTTTGTTTGTAAATTATACTTATTATACAACAAACATCCATGACTCGGAAACAAATGTCCATGCTCATCACACAAACATTTGCTCCTACTAGGGTCCCGCCCTAAGAACGTAAGACAGCCTCACTACCGCTGCGCCATTCGGGTCGTCAAAAAAATTACTATTCTCATTTTTTTTTCTTTGGCTTCCCTTCCACAAATTTGACTCTTCGCCACTGCAAGTGTAGTGTATGTAAATATCTTACTATAGATAAATAACAATATTGTGAGAAGATTGAGAGGTTTCTTTGAACGCACACGTGGCTAGGTTTTATGTGGGATAGTCAGTTCCCCCCTCAGTTCGCGCGACCGTCTCTCGCTGTGGCACGTCTGCAGACACGACTGGGTGGCGTGAACAGGGGGTCTAAAATGTCCGCTTTAGCAGAATCCTAATATGAATCACGGAAAAATTTAAATTCGTAAAATGGACTTTATTTTCATAACCATAAGGTCCATTTTACGAATGTTAATTTTTTAACGTGATTCATATTTAGATTCTGCTAATGCGGCCATTTTAGAACCCCAGTTCTCCAAGCAAACACAAACGCACCCACACATAAGCAAGCTGCGTGCGCGCGCTTGGCCTACACTGGCCACCAAACGACGGGCAAATGATGATACGCGTGAAGTGATGTCGACTTACCTTATAATCGTAGAGCATGACTAGTTCGGTGCCGTGGTATCGTCCGTCGCTGTCCTGTGGCTGCGCGTTGTTCAGCTTGTTGTTCAACAACGAGTTGCTGGGATTCGTTGGCGGCGGTGATAGGATAGGCTGTGTGTTGTCTTGTTGACTTGCTGAAAGAGAATATTTAAGATTGAGTTAAAGAAACAATTCTAAGTTCAGTTGGTAGTAAACACAACAGATTCAATGAGTGTACAAGGTGTAAACGGATTCTTCACGAAGTCGTCAACCAAGCATTCTGTACATCAAACTAAGTAACTCTTCGCAAAAATTATTGCTGGGAAACGAGTTTTTTGTCTGGGGTGAAAAATCAATTTTACGGTAGAACTTAATGTAACGCACTCAAAATATTGTTTTGGTGGATGTATTTAATAGAACGGGTGTCGTGGAGGTATTTAAATAAAAGTCACAACATTAAAAACTTGTATTAAAAAAAAAAAACTTGGAACTTTAACCCTAATTATGTCCATAACTAGACGGTTAGGAACCTTCTAGTTATGGACATATTTACAGATAAGGTCTAGATCAAAAACTAATCGGAATGACGGGGAGTACAAGTGCCTTTTGGCTTCGTTAAGGGTAATTTACACTCTTTTAATAATTACCTTGAACAACTGCAGGGTACACAAAGCCAGAAGGTATGAAGCCTTCCTGCCCATCACTGCGCACAATCCAGTACCAGTCTGGGTCTTCTCTATTTAGAACTGAAACACACAAAATAAACTTAAATTAATACACCAGTATTACTAATGCTGCCATTTTTAAATACATACATATAGCCTATGAAGTAAGTATAGACATTAAAATGCTTTTTTTAAGACTTAGGGCATAACTAAATTGAGTTGTGGTCATTTTTAGTTTATTGTCTTTAACCAGCTCTTCTTCTCAGCTATAGCAATTGGATGCGAAGGGCGAGCGTTTCGTTTGTGTAAGATTGACGTTAAAAAACTGCAGATTTACAATCTTAAATTTGAATATGACTGACCGGTGACAAAATTGCGCGCGGTGACGATAAACAGCACTACGTAACGTCCGGAGACATGCTTGCTGAACGGACACGCTACGGACACACTCACCGGTGACAAACTCGCCGCGTTCCACGTCCACGTCGTTCTCGTCGCGCGCGGTGAAGGTGTACAGCACCACGTACCGTCCGGAGGGATCTTTGCTGAACGGACACGCCTCTCCCTCGCTACCTAGCTCGGAGTGCCCGTCGTTTGTTACGCCGTCCGATACTGATAACCTGGGAAGAGACAAAAATAGAAAGTTGAGTAAACAAAGACAGAACTTAAATGTGTGAACCTACACTTGAACCCAGTAAGTGCCCCCAGTGGTAAAAATCATCAAAAAATCAAAGCATTTATTTCAAGTAGGCCAGTTACAGGCACTTTTGAATTGTCGAAACAAAGATGAAAATTAAATGTAGCTACAGTCCCAGTCACAAGGCATAAAAACTGTGAAAGTACTGTAGTTGCCCATTCCGTAACGTAGATCTCTATGGAGAAGAACGGGCAAGAAACTCCATGGACACTTTAAAATCAGAATAGGTATTTTTACAAAACCTTGGTTACATCATTCATGTTGAGATGGTACATTATGTGAGAACATTGTAGCAAGATGTGCAGGAAGGTGTGCAGTAGGAATGATATGTGCAAAAGTACTGTACTAAACTACCGGTGTTTATTATTGTTCAGCTTAATTAGTTGTTGCTTTATTGTTTAGCTTTGTTGTTGTAATCATTATTAAGATGGCTGACCCGCTAGGTAAGCCTGGTGGAAATGATATAATAATGGGTGGGATTATACATAAATGGTATAATTATGGGTGCATTCCCATCCCACTGAGTTAGAGACGAGTAGACCGGGGAGGAGGGAATACATAAGTCACAGATGAGACGTCAGTCACGATGTGGATATTTTAATCAATGTGATAGTGAGCCGATTCTAGTCTTCTGCACCTCTATGAGTCTTACAGTAGTACAGTACTCACTGTGAAACATCTCGATGCGCCAGATCAGCGGGAGACCGACTCCGGGGCAGCTTCTTCTTGAGGTCGTGATGCTCGCAGGGCGCGCAGTACGAGTGCGGGATGAAGCCCTCGCGCCGGGACTCCGCCACGATCACGTACACCCAATCGTTCTCTCTGTACAGTACGTTTACTATTTGGCCGCGTTTTACCTGGAATATCAAGTACTGTTGTTAATTACTGAGCAGTTAACTTCGAGCTTACTTTGTTTCCTTATCTGGTGCCGCTCCCTCACACACATTGATACATACAGATACGTCTTTACCACAAAGACCATAAACACCATCTCCACAAGTGAGAAAGAAGAATGTAGAGTGTGTCTATTGATTTGTTGGGTGCCGAGGATGAGACCTTGAGTTCGCAAATTGTTATTGGATGTTTCCATGAGGAATTTCTCAGTAGCACCCGCGGAGTCTGGATTCGTGCTTGATTGATAGCAATAAGCTCGCCCCCTATTACATGGGGCTTAAACTTAGTTGGCGAAATAAGAGTGTATTATTAGGTACAACTCTGCCTAAACCTTCGAAGTTTACAGGGGAGATGATGTTATAGTTTATTAAGGTTTTGTAGATCAATTTCCAAATTATTACGGTTCTAAAATGGACAAACCTGGTAAAAAACAGTTGCACATAGCACATAGATACAGATTTACATAAATCATGAACTGTCAAATGACCAATTTGTTCGAGACGCCATTGTTTAACAATTGTGTCTACTTCGTGGACAGGGGATAATATATACACATCAAGGGATAATATTCTGTTTCAACTTATTTATAAAAAACATTGCCAAATTAACAAAAAGTGGTCTAACCTCTAACTCATCATCAACGCAAGGAGCAAAATCATGCAGCACCACCATCTTTGAGTCAGGACTGAGACCGTGCTCCTTCTCAATACCGACCCTCACCAGGGTCTCTATGCTGGCCGAGCCTGTGATACGTCCCATGCCAGGGCTTAGCCCTGAGCCGGGACGTGATAACTCTTTGTCTGAGTCACCGCTGCTTGCTGGAAAGAAATTGATTGATGTATGTACTATATAAAGTTCGTTTTATCTTATATTTTTAGGATCTAAGACATGTTGGTTTCTTCGTTGACATAATAGGCGAGAGGACAAAAAAATCTAATTAGTCCGTCAGTTCGTTTATCAAAAAATATTTGACCCGTGTTTTTTCTTTTGTTACGTGAACCAAAATTGACCAAGATACGACGCTTTTAAAATTCTCAATACGTCACGCCTGGGTATAATTTTTAGCTAGTTCTGACGTCACGAGCCCCCACTCCCGAGTTTTGATGCGTTTTATTGTTTGTTAATATTCATCGATTTACAAAAACAAAAAATATGTATCCATTAATTTCCAATACTCTAACTGACTGACTAAATAGATTTGCAATTTTTTGATACTGTCGTCATGCCTATTAATAACCATAAGAAAAGCACCACTGCATGGATCAGTTTTCACTTTATTTGATGTGAATATTAATGATAAATACATGAATTCATGATTATTGTTGTTGTTGTCTAGCCAACCAAGTTTTGCTATCTACTAATTCCATGCTACTTTGCATGCAAATCAAATAGTTTATTCATAGACAGATTTAAGAGAAACTTAGCTTATCTAGAAGATGTCGCTTTCAATGGTAAGACCACCATTGTGATAAAAAAAAATAGCAATTTTGAAAAAGAGCACTGCAACACTTGTGGAGTGCAACAATATTCTTTCTATTTACTTTGTGCTTGAATAAAATATGATTAATTTTGTACTAATTAATTTTTGTACTTGTGAAACATATACAAAACAAAATTAATTTTGACTGATCAGACTAGAAAAATGTAAGTCAAGACTGTGAGTCATAAAACAATGATTGTGTTCGGTGCAATCAATCTCGCGTGTCTGAAAAATCAATTAGCTGCTGAATTTTAAGTTATGCAATTTATTTAATTCATCACTATACTGATTTTACATAACAAGGAAGTGTATTAATAATTAAGAACTGTTTTGAAAGCTAAGTTTGATAAATTTGAATATTTTATCCTATAAATTATGTTAGTACCTAAAGTTTAAAAAATTGTGGTCAGAATCACACATTCAAAAACTTTTGCATCTATGGTCATTCAACTTTTTTTTGTCTATCTAGCCATTACAGTACCACCTAAATTAAGTTCTCACGGTCAAGGGTGTTGGGCATACAGGTTGTCAGGTGAAACAGGATGAAATTACTAGTTTTATATATTTATAATTATATAGAAAGTCTGAGGTCATTGACTTGAAAAGTTCCCAATGAAAGCTCGATACTTACATTTCTTCTTCTTCCCCCTTCTAATTCTAACTGGACACAGAAACGCCATACTGTAATTAACTTAAATTAACACATAACAAACAAAATTAGGTTAAATTCAACAAGTTAAAGTCACTACTTTGAATAAAATACGATTTTCTCACGATTTCCTACATGTCAAAAAAGTTCACAAAACAACTTTTTTTTATACGTTTCGTTACTGCTTTCGGGTTGTGCGTTTCGTTTTTCGCAAATATTATCTGATTTCATATTTATGTTTGACTCTAAAATGTTATTTATTGTATTTAATTTATTTGATTTAACTTATTGTAATGCGTGTAAATACCTATTTATTACACCTACCCATGTCACAGCATGGTTGTCAACATGACTTTTTAACTGACTTCAAAATGGAGGAGGTTCTCAATTCGACTGAATCTTCTTTTCTTTGTAAAGTTACTCTGCTGTGTTTGTTTTGGTTTTTTCATAAACATTCCTGTTTGTATGGAAGATTACTTATATTTTTCTTTTAAATACACACCGCAAAAGGTATATAAAGACAAATTAAAAAGCGATCATTTTCGAAAATGTTTATTTCACAGTATTAGGTAGGTACACGATATAAAGACAGTCGTTAGCTTAATTTCTAAACTTCAAAGATACATTTTGGCACATGCAAATTGAAACAGCAAAGTACAAAAATACACAGAAATTACTTTCAACAACTTTTAACTTTTACTAAAACGGATTCAAACTTAATTAGGTTTAACGTACTTACTTACATCATTTATTTAAATTGTTATACGTTCATTGATATTAAATTAAACAACTTTAATTAATTATTTGTTTAGTTGGAATGATAATTTAGTTTAGGTATATCGGTATGTACATAATATCCATTTTTCTTTCAGAACAGGAGTCGATTTTATTTGAACAATCACTTTTACTAATGTTTTTTTTTTGTAAATACAATAATTTATCGTCTTAGCTAACTAAATATAATCTTGATACAACTTTAACAATTTTCACAGACCCAATAACAGTTAAGGAAGCAAAAGAGCACTCTGACTCATTGTCAATTTGTCATGGTAAACAGAACCTTCAGATTCTAGTTTTTTTTTCAAATACCAGTGTTTTTCTCTATATTTTTTCAGTAGGTATACCTATATTTTTATTTACAAGTTTATCAAGCACTCTTTTGCTTTGAAGCTCACTTCATTTTATTATTAATATATCTTTTTTCCCAATAACTTTTCCATTATTTTGGGGCTTTGTTTACTACATAATTATTTAAAACTAGTAAGAATTTGTGTGTTCACATAGCTTCAAAAATATAATTTTATTTTCAATAAGTAAGTGATGAACCTTGGTTGATTATACCTACCTACATAATAAATGAAATTAATTTTGAAAAGATTAAGTAATTGGCCATAACTACTTATTTTAAAGCTGACTGTACCAACGTAAAAAGCTAAAAAGTAAAAATAAACCAGGCATAAGCATAAATAATTTAATATACAAGTAACTGATTGATGATTTTTAACGTACCTACTATTTACATGCAAAATAAAACTTAACATATTTTATGAACTATAGGTGTTGCGTATCAGTTAACGAATGCCACGACTCGTGGCGGTGGTCGGGAAACTTTATACAATCCATCCAATGTTTCAATCTCCTTCCTTTTGAACTCGCTCCCAAAACTAGGCTGCCTAAAAAGTCGTTGGGTTTGCCATAGTCCTTATCCCAAACTGTCAATGTCAGATTTTGGCGGGAAAGTTCGGTTGGGCGAGTTTCGAAAAGAAATTCTTCGTTCCACACTGGGTTTAGATTTCGCCATTTTATCGATGTTTTGTGCTTCTTGTGGTAAGGGTCGGGATCCAAATGCCTGAGAAGAAAGAACAGTTAGAATTATCATAATAAGCACCACCGGTATAATATTGTTAGACATTTGTAGATCCAGATACAGTCGTTACAGGTAGCTAGTCAGTGGCCCAAAAGTCTGACAACCAGTGTTACCAAAGGGATATCGTATTACCCAGTACTAACTGGGTTGTGGAGGTCAGATAGGCAGTCGCTCCATGTAAAATACTGGTATTCAGTTTTATCCGGTTAGACTGGACGACGACCCAAACATAGTTGATGATGATGTCTTATCTTATGATGCTGATTTTCAGCCTATTTTAAATAGATTTGATTTCGATTCGAAATTCCTTTAAAAATACCATGTAAAAAGTCTATTCAAAGTTACACGGCCAACACCGAAACTTACAATTTAACAAACGGATCGGAATATCCATTACTATCCCGCGGTGGCAGGTCAGCTCCTCTACACATAGTCACGACCAGTGCCCTTCTCCTGGTACTGTAGCACAACGCCAGGAGAACCCTGGGGCCAGTGGGCTCTGAGCCTGAAGACCCTGAGAGGGCTAGCCGTAGCTGTGCGGGGGACTTCGTGCATTCCCGGAGCGCCACCGTCGCTGAGCCCATCTCGTCGCAGCCGTATCTGGGGATTGAAAGATAGTTTTTAAACTTATGCGTATTGTTTTATTTTTTATCCCTCGATTAGTTACAGGTATTACGGGGGAGGAGGTACCCCGGATAGTTTTTTCTCATTCACTTTGCCATTGTTTAACGGTGCTTCCAATGCTCATTAATAAAGTGCAAATAGTCCCCAGTAAAGGCTCGGTCAAACAGATTCGGACGAATTGCGGACGCGGCTCCGGACATGGACACCTCCATAATTATAAATACATACTCAAGTATTTGTTAGTGTCTGTGTTCAGTCACGTTCGTAAATTGTCCGTTATATGATCCGTTATGTAATATCATCGACCCATAAAACCGTCTCGGACGGACAGACGTTACCAAAATTATAAGGGTTTCGTTTAGACCAGTGATTCCCAAAGTGGTCCAGGTGGACCCCCAGGGTCCACGGGAGACCGGAAATGCAGCAGGTCCACCAAACCAGAAAATTTTGAAAGTGGTCTACCAGAAAAAAAAAGTTTGGGAACCTCTGGTTTAAACCATTTGGCTGCAGAACTCTAAAACATAAGTGCAAGAGTGAAAGAGCAATCAATTTCTATGTTATCGAATCAAAAAGTTGGTTAAAAAAATGAAACCCTCGTAATATTTGGATTATTACCATGTTCAGACTCCGGCACATCAACCTAACCGAAACTGTCAAATTTTCCTAATCAACCTTGACCTTACCTAACCTTAGCGATAAGGTTGAAAATCTATTAAAGAAATGGCAGATCGTAGTAGCTTGATGTGTTGGGACTGTACCTAGATTATTTTCCTCAAGTGTTTGCTAAACACGTGTTCGAGTTTCGCAAAGTGGAAAAGTTAAGCGTTCTGGTTGACCTAGTTTTCGACGCATCGGTCGGGGGCTGTGAGAGGATTACTTTATAAGGGGTGTAAAAGGCACTTGTTCTCCCCGTCATTGCGATCATTTTTTTGTTCCACACCATACCTGGGAACCTTCTAGTTACGGAGATATGTCAAAGTTCCAACTTTTTGACAAGTTTTTTTTAAATGTTAGATTTTTACTTTAAACACCTCCACGACCGTACTATTCAAACCATCCATCAGCACAATGTTTTGAGTGCGTTACATTGTGTTCTACCACAAAACATGATTTTTCACCCAAAAAAAAAAGTCGTTTCCCAGCAATATTTTTGTGTAAAGTTACCTAATTTGATGTACCTACAGATTTACAGAATGCTTGTTTGGCGGCTTCATGATGAGGTGTTTACACCCTGTCTTACTTGTTGTACTTAATAATATGTATAACATTCGATTTGTAAGCATGGTCAGGAGACGATGCATTTGTTTGTCTTTTTGGAGAGGTCAGTATGAAAAAGGTTAGTGATAAAATAAATGGCAAGTATTTATTATACAATAATTTATTAATATTGGTAACTTGCTTTAAAAAAAAACGGTTTTTATTTTTTAAATGTTGGATTATAATTAGGTCCTAACAAATAACTAAAAACTAACTAAACTAAAAAAAACTAAACTAACTATACTAGTCTTCAGCCACAATCAGTAATTTAATGGTTACTTAAGCGGCTCCTTAGTGAAAATTTAAAAAAGTTCACTCTCAGCCCTGTTTCATCACCACTACGATTAAGTTCCCGTTAACTTACTGGCAGATACTTTCATAAAATTTCTGTTCCATGTTTAAAATTCGGTAAGTAGTGGCTATTCGGACATTGTGAAATGGGCCCTTAATAAAATTATCGGCTTAATTATGTACATCCTGACAACTCTGTCATTTTAATCAATTAAAATTTAAAGAATAGGTTGGGTTTCATTATAGGTACTTAGCACTACGCAGTACCTACGCATTCAGTTAAATGTCACTTCGTGTTGGTGATTTGAAAACAGTAATAAGGCATTCTGGTGCCTCTTAGTTGGTGATGGAAACGGGTAGTAGTAGGTGTTTAGTTAGGTGTCACTTAGTGTTGGTGAAAACGGGCGGACTGTACGGATTGGCGGGAAGAGTGTAAACCAAACTAAACCAGATGAATTTGTTGCAGATACCTTGTGACTTGCCGAAAAAGTGTTCAGTATTTATAACCGAACCGTGATCGGAGGATCGATCCTATTTGGCCACGTGACATTCCACACACGTTCCAGTAACAAAGTTTTGCGAGCCAAACAAGTTTAAGACAGTTCTGTTGTCTGTACGTAAGAGTTAAGTTGATACATATCTACTACCCACGCTTTATCTGCTTTCTTTGTATTTCCAACCACTTACGTATACTTGAAGGAAAATAAGACCTTGTAGGTACTTGACATGTATTATAGCTAACTTTAAACACTGTTTTAAGCTTTCACGGTTCATAACTATACTTAAAATGTCACTTACGGGATATCTTCCGTGATTTTTTATTGTTTTTGAGCAATTGAAATAAGGAAATACAAAAAAAAATCAATCGAGAGCATGGCTTCAAATTGTCAAGTACGTGGAATCCAGTATTGAGTATGCTCAAAAGTAGCAGCCAGCAACATAATAAGAACTTCACAAAACCTGGTGATACTGTGAGTGTGTTTTGCCGTGACTTAGTATCGAGTTCCAGTGGTGCGCGTAGCAAAAGACAAAGAAAGAGGGTAGACAGATTTGTCTGCTCCTAACAATTTTTTCCATCCACCCACATTCTCCATTTGACCCGCGATCATGGCGCTTGCAACAGCGTCGAAATATCGGGAGCTCAAAAACAATAAATAATCACAGAAGATATCCCGTAAGTGACATTTTAAGTATAGCTAACTTTGTATGCTAAAGAAGCAGGCATACAAGCGTATGAGTACGAAAATGGTGGTAATGTTCTCCATAGGTACATTTAAAATAAGTAGGTATGTATCTAAGTATTTTCGATTTAATTTAATTTCAAACAAAAAAAAAATGTCCTCACATTTGACCTATAGGTACGTATTGTTATTGGTTATGCTACTGTTTTAGGCTTATTTTAGCTACGCACGTTTTAACAGTGCTTTTACATTACCTTCGTTCCTTAATGTCAGTTTTCACGAAGACTAGGCGACACCTAACAAATGAATGTTCTAAATATGATTCCATTTTTGGTACCCATTTCAACCTTGACATTGACCGGGGCGTTTAAGATCTAACAAAGCGTTTGATTTGAAAGCTTGTAATTAGGCGCCATTAAGGGGACTACAGGAGCTAAACTCGAGTTTTATAATGCAAAAAAGCATATGAGTCACTGCAATAAACATAACCAGAAAAATGTATGATATTCTTCAGGATATATGTTAGTCTTCATCATCATCAGCCTATTAATGTTCCCACTGCTGGGACACAGGCCTCCTCTCTAAGAGAGGGAATGGGCTATAATCTACTACGCGGGCCCAGTGCGGATTGGTAGATGTCACATGTCTTCGAATGTTTTGGTTCTAGGACATGCCGGTTTCCTCACGATGTTTTCCTTCACCGTTTTGAGAGCAGTGGTGATGAAATAAATTACACAAAGTAATGCGCCTGCCTGGGTTCGAACCCACGACTTACTGTTCGTAAGTCGGGGCCGCCACCACTGGGCCACCGCTGCTCTCAATACTATGTATATATATGTTAGTATGATAGTGTTTTGAAAACATAATACAACAAATTTTACTCGTTAAAAGAAATTTTTTGAGATAAGTTTGTAAACTTATCTCAAAAAATTTCTTTTAACGAGTAAAAACCATACTAAAATACATGCGATCATTCTGATTTTTTGGCAAACATGTTAACATATTAGCATCATAGTGTTTTATTTTTTTAGTCCAATCAATATATTAATGTAAATCGTAAAAAACCACTCATTTCGCACTGAGTGACTGACGTAACAACCACTTTGACTTTGTAGTGCAAGTTGATTAGAACTTTATTCTAACAGTATTTCAAACGAAGTTTGAACCACCACAAATAGAGTTGCTAATTTAGTTCCTGTAGTCGTCTTAAGACTAAGCCGTTTTAGTAAAAAACGACCCTAAAACCAATAAGATAAGTAAGAAGATCGATGGTCCTACCTGTCATCATCAAACAGTACGATCTCCAAAGACTTGACGGCGAGGTCTGACTCCGTGAGGCCGAAGAAGTGCAGCGTCTCGTTGAACTCCGGGTTCTTGGTCTTGTGAACTGTCTTCGTCCGTAGTCTGTTGGAGTAGGACCCCTCTGGAAAAGTAAGAGAAAAGTTTTGTTATTAATGAAAGGTTTGACAAGCAAAATCTTAGCTTTGGTAACAACGTGCTGAGTTGCCAGGCATAAATATGTTGGTGGAATGCAGTTGATTGTAAACTATAGAAACGTTTTAAGAGATGGTAAGCCATTACGTTTCCAAGTGTTCTGAAAACGAAAACACGTTTTAAATATCGTAAAAAGTCCAGAATCTAGAGATCATGTGCCAAGGATTTTGTGATGTAGGTAGAGATCTTCTTTATCTTCTTAGATAGGTCGTGTCGAATAGCATTTAATAAAAAGTTTGTTAAGTTATAACTTAGTTTTTTCAGAAGTTGTTTTAAGTTGTGTTTAATCAATTGTCGGTACTGCTTTTTTATTCAGAGTAAAGCCCTTCCTGGGTAGGTCCTTCAGGATACATAATCCTGCACATGACACAATCCGTTTTACAAAACTGAGGGCATTGGGAACTCTAGCTTAGACAAGGTGGCAATCGGTTTCAAAGCGTTTCGACTTCCAATAGAATCGACATAATCTTTTCGGTAGCTAAATCAATCCAATGCATTTTTGTCCTTACCTCTAGGCAAAACCTCTAATCTACAAAAGGGATCCGACAGCCCCGTCATATCCATTCCGATGAGTCCCCTCGCCCTAAGCACCGTCACGGCCAACGACGAGGTCGCATTCTCATACGCCAGCTTGATCTCCAACGTCCCAAATCCAGCATCAGGTATCGTAGGAGGCCTTTCAACCTGTGTGGTGGGCTTCGTCTTCTCTTTCCTTATGCTGCGAAGGCTGTAGGCGCTGCCTTTACTGCCCGTCCGTTTGAGGGCAGCTAAGGGACGCTGGGTGAGACTGTCCTGCCTGTGGAGACTGAGGCCGCTGAAGCCGTGGGATAGAATGTCTGTTTCGCTCCAGTCGATGTATGGGTCCTGGAAACGAGAGAAGAGTATCAATGTAGCTGGGATTGTAAATTATGGTTGTGTAGGAATTTAATGATTTTAAGTATTCTTTGAGTTATTTTAGTACAGCATAGTCATGTCTGTACGTATGTTGTATTTTCAACACCCTGTTTTTACTTCGTCCTATGTTTTGGAAATAAAAACTTTGAACTTAAGTAGGTACCTAGATTGCGGACCAATAGTCCAAATCTTAAGGTGGATGCACCAACCAGCCCGCGAAATTCAAATTTTCTTACGTTTTTTGCAATTTGCAGGCCAGTGCTAGGTTGTATGTTGATTAAAATATTGTTCGCGACTGTAAGACGTGTGTAGTTATAGAATTATAATCATCAAAATCATCAATACAACCCTTCAAGCGCATAAAGGTGCAGGAATGACTTTGACCTTGAAAAAGTAATGCCTGCACCTTTATGAGTTTTGCGGGCTACCCTGGAGCATCCACCTTAAGCCAAAGTCAGGCAGGGGGAAAGTAGATAGGTACCTAAGTTATGTATTCAAAAATACTAAATTAGTAAAAAGTCTCTACTGTGAGTCAGTTCAACATTTCTTTCGCAACCTAGCAACAAATATATGTCAATCTGAAGGTCTTTCAACTCCATGAATAATAAAACTTCTTCAAATAAAGCTGAATGAGCGCCTCAATACAATTCCGCTTGGCTGCATAACCTGATTTGCATATAAAATGTACTGAGAGACTTTACAGCCGTTTTCCTACTAGATTAAAGCGCTTTCATCGCTGGTTTTGCATATTCCACGGATAACTTACGTGGGGGCTGATATGGAAGATCGTAAATAACATGTGTTTTAATGGCGGCTGGTAATATCAATCGATTTTCAGTGACACGATAACTGGGATATCGAACAACCTCCATGATTAAAGTTTATTGTTCAAGTTTGGTTTCATTTTGAAAACTCGTTCAATTAGATACGGTAGGCCGCACGTAAACGGTAACAAAACCAGTATACGCTGATCTCCTATTCCATTTAAACTGTGTTCTTTGCTAGGTCAGCTCAAGGTCATAATGTTACCACTGTGGAACGGTCTATTGTACATAGGTAGACCTTAAAAAAAATAATTAAAAAACCCGACTGCGTAAAAAATAACTAATACTTAACTCTAAATAAAACTGAAAAGAAAAAAACAAGTTTAGGAAACAGGACACATTTACTGCAACAGTCGGGACCCATATTGGATGATGTAATGATTTGAGTCTAGATTAATTAATGGGTCCCGACTGTTGCAGTCAATATGTTCTGTTTCCTGAACTTGATTTTTTCTTTTCAGTTTTATTTAGAGTTACTAGTTATTTTATACGCAGTCGGGTTTTAATTTTTTTAAATAATTTTTTAAATTTTACACTTTTTAGTTACTTAGATATACCATTTTAAAATCCTCATGATGGGCCCTTTATCGAGCCGTTCAGGCTGCAGAACATTTGAATTTGGCGCCAAAAATCCGCCATTTTGTTTTCTTTTTATTTTGATATACCCAGTGTCACTCTCACAGTAAATACGAATCTAACGATACCTCTCAAGCTAAAATCCACCGAGCCGTTCAGGCCACAGAGCGTGCCAAACAATTATACATAATACATACATACATACATGTATACATACATACTCTCGAAAAACATAACCCTCCTTCTGGCGCAGTCGGGTATTAATCGGTAAAACCACTCAGGGTTGCGGAGGTCAGATGGCAAATACAACAGGACCAAACCAGACGAAGCAATGACATTAACATCTCGTGTGTTTCCTCTAAGGATTAGACAGAGTGAGTTTCGGCAGGTATCCCATGTAACGAAGGCAAGAGGGCGTAACGCAGATCTAGACTGGAGACTGAGAAGTTCCAGCAAATAAACCCAAGACCCAATAACACTTTGAACGACCTAGCATAATAAGTGCTAGGCGAGTTATCAGTGAAGGCGTTGACGTGTCGGTAGACCTCCCGCTAGGTGGACCGATGACCTGGTGAAGGTTGCGGGGATCCGCTGGATGCGAGTCGCACGGGACCGGGCAATGTGGCGACACTTGGGGGAGGCCTATGTCCAGCAGTGGACGTCTTTCGGCTGATATGATGATGATGATGAATTATCAGTGTCTATTCCAAGGATCACGAGCCAATTGCAGCCGTAAAAGGAAACGAGCGATAAAGGAAAACCTCTTATGACGCCAATCGCAGACGTAGAGAGTCCAGAAAACGATATTAAATTACCCGTTAACAGCTTTAAGTGCGCAATAAAAATGCTGACTGCATGCAGGCTACTAACGCCAAGAAGCTCGATATTTGAATTTTGCAGGAGCAAGGGGGTATTGAAGAATAGGTATAGTGAAGTTCTTCATCCATAATATAAATTTTAGTTATAGGCTGATTTATAATGGTTGTGTTAAAATACCCTTAACCAAGCCAAAAGTCATTAATTTGTTCTCCGCATCATTGCGATATTTTATTTGTTCTGGACTATACCTTTTTCTTTCTTTATCGTGTGGTGTTAGTGCCTAACCTGGTGTCAGAGTTTTTAAGCCACCCATGGGCCTCTGACTTGGCTTAACATGCCGTCGAGAAATATCTCTCAGGTATACTGGTTTCCTCACCATGTTTTCCTTCACCGAAGCAAGTGATAATTATACAATACGCACATGAATCCGAAAATTCAGAGGTTGGGTTAGGGCCTTGGGTTCGAACTCGAGACCTATGACTTGGCAGTCCGATGGTCACACCACTAGGCTATCACTGCTGGACTATACCTGGGAACCTTCTACTTATAAAGATATTGGAGGTCAAAGACAAAAAAAAACCGTCCAAGTGCGAGTTGGACTCGCGCACCGAGGGTTCCGTACAAACTTTTTAAAGGACAAACTTAACTTTGCTGTTCGATCCCGTGAAACGGCTATTGCACCAACCTCAAGTAATAAGTTTGTAATAGTAAAATCGCTTTTATTTTGTAATTAAACTACATATTTACGGTTTTCAGATTGTTCCCTTTACATGTGCTGTAAGACAGTGCTTCTCGCCAAATTTCGTGATTCTAGGTCAACGGGAACTACCATATTATAGGTTTTCGACCCAAAACCTATAGGGTACTTCCGGTTGACCTAGAATTGTCAATTTTGGTTAAAAGCAAGGTCTTACAGCACAAGTAAAGGGAAAATTCTAAGTTTTCGCGAAAATTTAAATTTGCCCATATTTTTTTATCGTGTTGACTCAGGGCCTTGATTTTTATACACCTAATAGGGACTTCAACTCGCTAGATCCACCCGTTCCTGAGAAAATCGGTGGTGACACACGGACAGACAGACGGACAAGAGAGTGATCTTATCAGGGTTCCTTTTTTTACCTTTTGAGGTACGGAGTAACGGAACCCTAAAATACAAGTTTTAATCGACAAGTTGCATTGAACTTATGTTAAAATAATGTGCCTGCCTCGTTGGCTGAGTGGTCGTAAGCGCGACTGTTGAGCATGCGGTCCTGGGTTCGATTCCCAGATCGGGTAAAGTATTATTGGGTTTTTCCATCAGGAAATATCTCAGTAGCAGCCACGAAGACTGGATTTCTGCCCGTTTGATGGCAATAGGCTCGCCCTCTATTACATGGGACTAAGACATAACTAGACTAAGACACTACTTGACGACCCGAATGGCGCAGCAGTACTGAGGCTGCCTTACGTTCTTTGGGTCCCGGGTTCGAATCCCGGTAGGAGCAAATGTTTGTGTGATGAGTATGGACATTTGTTTCCGAGTCATGGATGTTTATATGTACAATGTATAATAAGTATGTATTTACAAACAAAAAGTATCTATGTAGTATATCAACTATCTGGTGTCCACGACACAAGCCTCGTTGCTTAGTGTGGCACTAGATGGCGCTGTGTGTAATGTCCAGCGATATTTATTTATATTTTATTTATTTACATAACTGGAGGAATGTGGACTATCTACTATAATTAGGTACACCTCTGCGTAACCCTTCTAGAATTACAGTTGCTATGTTAAAATGCGGACCGCACCACGTAGGTGCGGTCCGCCTGAACATCTATAAACGAACGATTAAGAAACCCATTATTTTATGAGTCGCATCAAACTCTTGGGGTCTAAATGACGTGAAGATGTTGGTGACGCATCAGTTTTATTGCATCAATAGAAGGTTGGGTTGTAAAATCAATTAAGGACAGGGTGGAAATTGATGATTGTCCGTATATTGTTGGGGAGGGTTATTAATTGTTTTGTCCGTTATTGCCTATTACATGGGACTTAAGGGGACTACAGGAGCTAATCGCGAGTTTTATAATGCAAAAAAGCTTATGATTCACTGCAATAAACATAACCAGAAAAATATATAATATTCTTCAGGATATATACAACATGTCCCAAAATTCAACGATAAGCCAGCACCGGAGGATAGATCTGCCCATGACTACTCGGGGAAAAACTGAAAAAAAATATATATCTCAATTTTTTTTAAAGTAATAAAAAAAAAGAAATTCTTTAAAAATTGAGAACATTTTATTACATTTTTTTAAATATTTCTGTGTTTTTTTTTTTATAGGCAACCTGAATAGCACTGCTATCTACCACAATTCTTAAACAATCCAGAATACCTCTAGTTTTTTCACAAAAATTAATGAAACTTAACTTTTTCCCTAAATTTTTTGAAGACTTTTACTTTTAATCAACTTTAACTCATCGTGGTGTAAAAAAAAGTATGAACACTACTATGGCAAGTTTTTTTATAAATTGACGCAACTAATCAAGATTCCAAAATGGTATAATACTCTAGACAAACAAGTTTAAAGAAAAAAATGTGCTTATTATTTCTAAACAGGGGCCAAATGACGGTCGGGTAATAAAAAGTATTAGTTCTTGAAAAATGTTTAATATTTAAACAAATGGTACAAACAATTTCTCGTGTAATTTATTAACATTATAGTAAATGTTCAAATTGTTTGCCATCAGCATTAATACATGCACGACATCGCTTTAAAAATGACCGTTTTATTTGTCTTGCATATCTTCTGCCATTAATGTGATCCGCAGCCTGAGTGATATTTCGACGAAGCTCGTCCAATGTCGCAATGGGTTTTGACTAACTTCTAAGGTATGTATGCCCTATTCAAATTCCTAGAAATTGTAACAATAACCCATTTTGGGCACGCAGTAAATGTGATTACTGTCAACTACAATTTAAGGAATTTGGTTCTTGATTTGAACTAGTGTGGATATTATTTTTTTGTGGTTGATTTTCGTAGAGTATTATACCATTTTGGAATCTTGATTAGTTGCGTCAATTTATAAAAAAAACTTGCCATAGAAGTGTTCATACTTTTTTTTACACTACGATAAGTTAAAGTTGATTAAAAGTAAAAATCTTCTACGAACTAAGTTCGCACGAATAGATTTACAAACATTTAAGTCGCACGACCGCGTCGTGAAAATTCGCGCGAACCATACGATGACCGCGCATTCGCTTTCTATTAGGACGATGCCATATAGGGTGGACAGACAGACAGATTGACAGACGAACAGGATGTATCTATAAGGGTTCCGTTTTTTGCCATTTGGCTACGGAACCATTGAAAGTATCCTGTCTTAACCCAGGTCTGGTCATGGTCTATCCGTGCGCCTTTCATATAAATCCATTCAGCCGTTTAGGCGTGAAAAGGTGACAGACAGACATATTAATGAGAACATTGATAAGTAATATTGATATATTCAAATTCAAAATAGTTTATTTGGCACATTGGTAAAATAAATAGGTATATTAGATGGCACAACCATACTGAAGACCCACAAATCCCACAACGCAGATCATATAGTACCGTTTTATTTTTCTTTTGTATTTTTACAGGTTTTCATTTGTTTCGATTGTATTTTTAAGCACGTTTCAAATGTTTCTTATTCAAACGAGAATTTACGTTTCGTATGATTGAAATGAAAACATTAAGTGCGATCAAAGATTTATGTCATTAGATGTGCTTTCACCGTATTATGGTCATTAGAACTTTGTCATTGCAGCTGAGGAGAGATTGACTCCCGAGCCAAAGGCGAAAAAAAAACCCAAAAGCTTTGAAAATTATATCGACGTTCTTAAACTACAGGAGCTAAACGCGAGTTTTATAATGCAAAAAAGCTTATTATTCACTGCAATAAACAAAACCAGAAAAATATATGCTATTCTTCAGGATTTATGCTAGTATGATAGTGTTTTGCAAACATAATACAACTAATTTAACTCGATAAAAAAAATCACAAACTTTTCTCTAAAAATTTCTTTTAACGAGTAAAAACCATACTCAAATACATGCGATCATTCTGATTTTTGGCAAATAATTCTACAAGCATCATATTAGCATGATGGTGTTTTATTTTTTTAGTCCAATCAATAGATTTTTTGTAAATCGCGAAAAACCACTGATTTCGCACTATTCGGCCCGCAGTGACTGACGTAACAACCACTTTGTAGTGCAAGCTGATTAGAACTTTATTCTAACAGGATTTCAAACGAAGTTTGAACCACCACAATTAGAGTTGCTAATTTAGCTCCTGTAGTCGCCTTAAAATAATTAATTTGTTTCTAACACGGTAATGAAACCTGGAAAATGTCTGATAAAAATAATGTTTTTTGATGTTTCCGACGAAGAAAAAGCGCCTGTAAAAATGTTAATACTTAGTCAACTGCCTTGTAGATGTTTATTACGAATATCATTCGCTATTTGATATTCGTCATACAACAAAACAAGGAAAAGTTAAATCTTTTCAAAAGAGGCATTAGAATATTCTAGAAAAACATCACTGACGCAAAGCGGTACTTCTAGAACCAAATCGAACATATTTAGATCTCAATTACAAATAACTCATTTACCAACAATTTTCCTTAAAAGCTTAGTGAATTGGGTTTCTATTTCTGAAAACACTTTAATCATCTTAAAGTCTTTAGAAGTTCGTTTCTAATTCCAAACCTAATGTAAATTAGGTTGCCCTAAATTGTCTCGGTGCTCACTGTAAAGTGAGCACCGAGACAATTTAGGGCAACTTAAAATAGCTTGGTAGGTATAATTAAGGATTCATTTGCCTAGCCTTTTCTCAGCTATGGTTGGGTCAGTTTCCAGTCTAACCGGATGCAGCTGAATACCAGTATTTTACATGGAGCGACTGCCTATCTGACAGTTAGTACTTTAATACGATACACCTTTGAAAGACTGGTTGTCAGACCTTTGGGCCACTGACTTGACTGTCAAAGATCTACAAAAGACAGCCGGGAACAACGGCTTAAAGTGATTTCTGAGGCCCGGACGAAAGTCGGTATGTAATGGGTGGTCACCCATCGACAAATGGACCTACGCAAGTTTGGCTTAACCTTGAAGATAGACCCGTGCCGCTGTTATTATTTAACCTCGAGCTCCTTAGATTTGTACAATAATTAACAGATTGTTTGTACTTCTATCAGATAATATTCAGTGACAACCGTCTGTGAATTATTAATATTAACACTTGACAGCGTGTCGCGTCTCCTGCGTTGCCATGGCAACCAGTTATTATCGTCTGGTTTCGTCGCTAAGGCGCTGCTTGGTTCCCGAGTTATATTATATTTAAGAAATGTTATTACAGGAATCTTTTTAGAACTTAATTGAACTTGGTTTTTTCTTAGGAATAGTTTTAAGGGTTTGATTAAGGTACCTACTACAAGAAAACCATCCAGATTTTTTTTCGTTCTTTCTATTCTATTTTAGTCGAGAGCTTTTTTTGCTTTTTCTTCTCTAATTCGTTTTAACTAAACGATTTTATGTTTTGAATAACCTTTTGAGAAGATTGGCTTATAGGTCGCGTTATTTCATCAACACTGCTTTTTAAAAAAGTGAAAGAAAACATCGTGAGGAAACCGGCATGTCCCAGAATTAAGTAACTATAACATCTGCCGAGAGATACTGGGCCCGCGTCGTGGATTACAATCCACAAATAGAGCTTGTGTCTCGGTTGTGGTAACGTTATTGTCTATTTGTTTAGTGTTAGTATTAAATCATATGAATTATAATATGATGAATTTTTAAAAGTCATAGAACAAAAGTTGTTGATTATGATGTTAGTAACACAGTCCTCAGAGGTTGTCGGTGTTTTACAAATAACCCTGTATATATCAAGAGTCGTCTTTTATGTTACACAAAATAAATTGTTCCCTGTGGTTATTCCTTATGGAGACAACTGGAACAAAGTATAAGGAATCCGGAGAATCTATAGTTGGTACCAGGTAAGATCGCAATAGCGGTCATTGCCCTTTCCCTAATATCTCTTCCTACGAAACAAAACAAATGAACCATGTATCGTTTTTCATTAAGAAAAATGTTGAAAATCACGATAGATGACGATTCAAGACTTGAACATGCTTATTTTTGGATTTCAAAGTTTCACCATACATTTAGAACTTTAATAAATGTAGGTGGGTCAATGACCGCTTTTGCGATCTTAACTGGCACCAACTATACCTACGTTCTTCTACACGACACAGGATTTTCATATCGATGTCCAACAACGACATTTTATTGGGGTATCTTAGTAAGGTGTTACCTTATCGCGTAGTTTTACTCACACGTACAGCGCACGACCACGCGGATGAAGGGAAATGCTTCGCTTGTCCGCGTAACGTGTGTTAGGCCCGGTATCCACCAAAGCGAAGAAGCGCGGAGCGGAGAGGAGATGTGCCAGATTCGACCAATCACAGGAAAGACGAGAGAGGCGATGTAGACTTCAACCAGTGAAGACGCAACAACAGACAACAACAGAGAAGCAACGTTCAACAGAGAAGTGACGCCGGTTTCGTAAACATGTGCATTTATTGAGGCGTAGTTTAATAATGTAGTTTGATGTAAATGTGTGCGTGTGAGCGTGTGTGAACAGAGCGAGACGTAATTTGACGGGCCTCACTTTGCTGTTCGCAGAGTTCCGTCGTTACCTTTTATTTGGTCTGAGCCATTCTACTATTGGAAGTTCCTAATTATGACTAATATTTATGAAGTACGAATAATATACAGCACTTCGAACTTAATCAATTATTATCTTCAACCATTAGACAATACAATTAAGTCTAATCGTTATAAATCAATTTAACTGAAATCAATCAAGTCGGCGTTATTGTCTGCCGCTGACAAATTGAGTTGACCCCAATCACCATGATGGAATCAATAAAAAGAAGGAATTATCTGGCATCCGCCTCCTACTGAGACGATATGACGCAGCCGTGACGCATTATGCGTCAGACAATGGGAAATTTACTTGATATTACAGATTTTTTCGAATAATTTCTTGGTTTTGTCTGATTGGCACAGATGGGACTGATTTATTCTAGACCGTTACGAATCGCTCTCATCATCAGCCTATAATGTTCCCACTGCTGGGACACGGCCTCCTCTCAATAAAAGGGAATGGGCTATAATCCTCCACGCGGGCCCAGTGCGGGTTGGTAGGTACCTATCACATGTCTTCGAATTTTTGTTCTAGGACATGCCGGTTTCCTCACGATGTTTTCCTTCACCGTTTTGAGAGCAGTGGTGGTGTAATAAATTACACAAAGTAATGCGCCTGTCTGGGTTCGAACCCACGACTTACTGTTCGTAAGTCGGGGCCGCCACCACTGGGTCACCGCTGTTCTCCACCTGCACTAGGCTCACGTTAAAAGCTTTTCTGCCGAATCGCACTAAATCTTGTAAGTGTCTGTTAGTAATTATAAAATAACGGCTTATTACTGAATGCATGCGAAAGTATAAGACAGTAGATACATAAAACAATAAATGTTTTTTTTAGTTTTCATTTTTTTTTCTGTCTGTCTGTTTGTTCTGGCTAATTTCCGAAACGGTTGCACCGATTTTGACAGGACACTCTTAGTGGCAGTTAGCTGATGTTATAAGGAACTTTTATTTTAGAAAATGGATTAGGGTTCCGTGCAAAAAAAAATTAAACCCTTGAAATTGTTTAAAAAAACCGATTCAATTATGGAAGTAGACGTAATCTAATATATAAAAATCTAGTGTCACCGTGTTTGTTATCGAACTCCTCGGAAACGGCTTGACCGATTTGATGATATTTTTTGTGTATATTTGGTAGGTTTGAGAATAGGTCTTAGGCTATTTTTAAGTCTTACACATACACATCAAAATGTCCACGCCAACGAATTCGCAGGCAAAAGCGAGTGGTATCATCAATATCTTACATTTTCAAGATTCAAAAGCGATTTCTCCGAAACGAATCGTTGAGAGTTTCGCTTTATGTTACTAACATAGTATTCTCGGAATTATACTATTATGACTAGTTCTTTTCTGTAAGTAGATAGCAATCGTAACTTCAAAAGAAACTCGCCAGCTTTGACGTTAGAGTAAGTATAAGCACAGACAGAATCCTACTAATATATAATAAATGCGAAAGTTTGTGAGTACCTATGTATGTATGTATAGATGGATGTTTGTTACTCTTCACACAAAAACTACTAAACGGATTTGGATGAAATTTGGCACACAGATAGTTTATAACCTGGATTAAAACATAGGATACTTTTTATCCCGGTAGTAAGATCTCATGGGACAATTATCAAACATCACGCGGGCGAAGCCGCTGGCAGAAGCTAGTGCATAATAAAAGTTTTTAAATTGTCATGGTCACAAAACATTTATGATTAACACTAGAAACGGGATAGGTATTTACCAAGTTTACTGTTTGCTGTGAGTTCCCGATGTTACGGCGCTGTTGTAAGCACCGTGATCACGGATAAACTTAGAACTTAAGACTTTTTTTGCTTCGTTCAATCAAAGCATTTAACCAAATTGTAATGAACGAACACTCATCAATTGATTTGTTTGCTTTGATCAGCTTAGCGACAATAAGTACTGCCTTGTCTAAAAGCAGTGTTGTTTGTGAAAATTTATAATTTATTAGTTAAATTTAATAGTTTTAAATTTAGTCCTATTCTTTGCTATTATGTTATGCTTAGTTATA
The DNA here is from genome assembly GCA_963853795.1 of Xestia rhomboidea. Classification (NCBI taxonomy): domain Eukaryota; kingdom Metazoa; phylum Arthropoda; class Insecta; order Lepidoptera; family Noctuidae; genus Xestia; species Xestia rhomboidea. The sequence goes on from OY970776.1 coordinate 16,771,631, forward strand.
TTATGCTTAGCTATTAGTTTGTGCAACAATGGTTTATTGCTAACTGTGGAGGCTTGTAAATGGTTTTTCGTTGTTTGTATCACTATATTTGTTTATATTGTTAGCTGTAAGCCACCCAAATACAATAAAAAAAATAAAATATTAAAAAAAGAAAAAAAGCGGACCACTTATATCATCATTTTTCGTGTCACCTGTGTCATGTCATGTCAGCATATCGTATTACTTTCGTCGAACTTAAGAAATCGCTAACTTACAGTAGCGGAAAACATCGACAGGAAACCATTTCTTAATGGTTTGAAACTAAAAATACAAAATACAAAAATATACGAAAATATTTATTACTTCTCAAACGAAACTGCTTACACAAAGTGAAAATGATTTGGCAAGGAGTACTGAAACTTTCCTTTTTTACTATGACATCACGCCACTAATACACGAAGGGTAAGGCAGAAGTGTAGGTACGTAAAGTACACCTTCATTTCGCCGGTCATGTTTGAGTCCCGCGTAACAGGGGGGCGAGCTTATTGTCATCAACTGGACACTTATCCGGTCTCCTACTCAGAAATCCAGATGAAACCCCTCAATAACCCTTTGCTTTACTTGAGCATCGAACCCAAGACGTTATTATAAGTAGTAGCACTTGCTTCTTTTTCATCATATTCGTGTCAAAAATGTCAACGTTTGTCCATACCACCGCTTAGGACTACCGCACACTTGAGACAAGACTGTCTTAAGACAGACTATTTCCCTACTAGTGCGAGCGAGACAGACTATTTATCTCTCGCTCGCACTAGTAGGGAAATAGTCTGTCTTAAGACAGTCTTGCCTCAAGTGTGCGGTAGCCCTTAGTCGAGATAATATGACGTCTGAATGACGTAGAGACGCGACATGACGAGGACTTAATTATATTGTTGCACTGAAGATCATTTTTATTATTTATTTGCGACGACTTAGAAGTTAATTTTTTGGTCACTAATAGGCACTCTCGTAGAAGATGGCGGGACGAGCTGGACCAGTGGTCCACGTTAGCCTTTTTTTTTTAAGGATGGGAAATCATCAATGACTTCTCCCGCTCTGGGCGGAGCAGGAGGGAGTGTCAGACTTTTACTGACTAAAACCCATCCATGTTCCTTCATCGCCCTTTGTGTTCCGGGGCCACGGTATCTCTTTCGAATAGTCCCGCAGCCCCGGCAGGCTTCGGCCCTTGCGGACCCCTTCCTTAATGCTGACTCTCTTTGAGGCGCGCGTGGAACACGAACGCGCCGTCGACACGGCCTGTCGTCATGAGACGGACGGACGGCGAGCTAGCCCATAGCTCCCCGTCCACAGGCCCGCGCCTACGGTGGCCGGTAGCCACCACGTGGCCCCCGACGCCCGGGGCGTCCACGTTAGCCCTGGATCGCAAAATCTGGAAGTCATTGGGAGAGGAGCCCAGTAGTGGGAATGATGTAGGCTGAACGGAAATAGCATTTAAATGTAAGTAAATTAAAAAACCTCTTAACGAAGCCGAAAGGCACTTGTTCTCCTCGTCATTGCGATCATTTTTTTGTTCTACACCATAAGTACCTCAAGAAGAGAAGAAATTCCGTCTTCCGTCAGTTAAGTCTTTGACAACTTTTTTTTAATACACGTTTTTATTGTAAGATTTTACTTTTATCACCTGCACGACCCTCTTACTATTCAATCCATCCATCAGCACAATGTTTGGAGTGCGTTACATTGAATTCTACCACAAAACATATTTTTTTACACCAAAAAAAGTCATTTCCCAGCAATAATTTTTGCGAAGGGTTACTTAGTTTGATGTACAGAACGCTTGGTTGACGGCTTCGTGATGAGGTGGTTTACACGGTGGTTTTGGTGGTTTGGTATATAAGCTATAACGTTAAATACAGGTCAAGTTCACTCATGATTTGTGCCTGAACTAGGTAATTTCGTGTTTCAGGCGATTGGAGGTAACATTGATTGACTATATAATAAATAATCACATATCATATTAATCTTATTGCTACCTACGTAAAAAGGTGTATCTTTACTTAGATCAATAATAAAAAAATAATACAAACAATATTTACTTTAGCACAGTAATAACTTGTCTGTATCTTCATAGGACATAGTTTGAAGAGCTCCCTTGAGGATTTTCTTGATGTTACTATGACTGATAAGTTTTTTGTTTCCAATATTTGGATGGCAAATACCACATCTTTATACTCTTGTCTTGGGTAGGTAGGACCAGCGACCGACGAGGGTCCAAAACCAGGCAGGAACGTTACTTTGTATAATTTATTTCATCATCAGTAATCTCAAAACGGTGAACAACACATCGTGAGGAAGCCAGTATTATATCCTTGGATTAAATTCGGAAACATTTGACATTCACCAACCCGTAGGTACTGGGTGAAAGGCGGCCTCTGTCCCAGCAATGTGGGAAAATTACAGGCTGATTATGCTACGCGAAAAAAAAACCGGCCAAGTGCGAGTTTGACTCGCGCACTGAGGGTTCCGTATTTTGTTGTTATTAAACTACATATTTACGGTTATCAGATTTTTTCCTTTACATGTGCTGTAAGACATTGCTTCTTGCCAAATTTCATGTTTCTAGTTCAACGGGAAGTACCCTATAGGTTTTGATTATGTGAAATCGCAAAATATGCGACTTAAACGGCCATATCTTATGATCGTGTTGACTTACGAGTTTGATTTTCTTACTGCTCCAAGAGGTAGCCGGCTTAAGTATTTCACATTAATTTCAGCTTTATACCTCAACACGTTCCGAGAAAAAGGGTCTTGACAGATGGATAGACAGACGGACAACAAAGTGATCATTGTAGGCTTTGTAGATTCCCAGATGGTTGTTAACTTTTGTTAAATATTTTTCTGTTTTACGCTTTTTGTATAGTAAGCAACGACCTATTGTCGGGCCTATTATACGCTGTCCCCCCATACTTATGTACTAATGCTGAACAAAATAATATTGTATATAATATTGTATTGTATCAAATTATTTGAAAAGAGTAACCATGGAGTTTCTTGCCGGTTCTTCTCCATGGAAACGACCAACGCGAACCGTGCACCTTTTTCGACGTTTTATAAGTGCCCATCTAGGCCTATGTGAAATAAAATATTTTGATTTTGATCAAGGGCTTCGTTTTTGCCGACTGAGGTACGAAACCCTAAAAGTGGACTCAAAGTATTTATTTTCTACTTTTCCTCGTTTAGTGAGACGAATTACAGGCTTATTATATTTAAATAATTAAATCGCGGATCTCCTAATACCCAGTACACAGCCTCTAGGGCAGGTTCGGTGGGGGTGACAGATTTAGGCCATTCCATGAATACTATTAGGGCGAAATTATTAGGTTAATACGATTTAGTGAATGTGGGCGTTTGCTACCTACATTTATGTTGACTTAGCTAAGTATAGATATCTAAAACTAGCTGTTGGCTGCGACTTCATTCGCGTGGAAACTTCGATAAATATGTGCGAGAAATAAGAAATAATAATCTTGTGTGTGTCCAGACTATAATCTATCATTGTGCGAAATTCCATCCAGATCCGTTAAGCCGTTCTGGCGTGATTGAGTAACAAACATACATCCATCGTGAAAATAAAGAAAGTTACTACCCCTTTTTTAAATTTACATCATCGTCATCACCGTAGTTTAAACCAAGTGGCATTTTACGGATGAACGCCTTTGCTTCATTTTATGGATGAACGCCTTTGTTTCTTTCGTTATTTGCTTATTCTCAAGCAAAGAACGAAAGAACTCTTAAACAAAGTGAAATGGGAAACTTACACTACAAATGTCACTCAAGAAGAAATAAAATATCACCGAGATATATAACTACTAGATATAATATTACGTGTTTATAAATAGCGCGCGTCAGCGGCAGGCTACAGCCAGCCGCGGGAGACCGGTCGTTACGAGAGGTATTATGTACTTGATACCTAAGTATAGCCAGTAACAGTAACAATGAAGGACTTTTGTTGGTTTCACTTATCGCTTAAGGTTACGTTTTAAGGCGCTGTCAACACCAAAATCGCGCACACTGTCTATTTCTATGGGAGTAAACGAGACGTCACTATTACTGGGCGAACAGGTTTTAGAAGAAAATATTGAAATAAAAAAGTGTCGATTATTTGTGATATATGACTCGTTAGCGGTTTAGGTATGAATATTTTATTTATTTATCATTAATTATAACATCATCACAGACTCGTCCAATACGATGCTATAAGACATACATTATAAACACATAAAGTGACACATAATATGTTGACTTCATGTTTTTAATTGCAAACCCATACGTCAAAAAATAATGACAGAACCGTTTATGATGATTATAAGACCAATATTTTCTATCAAGCCGATTTCGTCCAATTATGTATCGATTCCGTCCAAGGTCTTTGAAATGTGATGAACATATAATAATAATAATAATAATTAATTCATCAAAAAAAAAAACATTGTAGTACATGTCACAATTTACAGAATCGCTATAAAATAGTGTACAAAGACTACAATAAAATGGTGGGTGAGGTGCTGTATTCCTAGCTAGGTTAATAGATAACCTGTGTTAAGGAGTACAGTGCCGGTCCCCAAGGAAAGAAAAAAATAAAATCGTACACATTATGCATTATAGTACATTATGAGGTGCTTACTACAAACAAATGTTGATGTTTAACTATAAGATATACATATTTTTTTCTCCTATTATGGCTTAAAACTAAAAATAAGTAAATTGACAAGTATAGAAAATATAATGATAGGGTAAGTATATAAACTAAAAGTAAAAGTAAATCATGTAACAAGTGGGTAGGTGAGTATTTTTTGTGACCAAATGTGAATGCCGTGCGAATAAGTTGTCTTTCCGCTACAGGTTACGAGTCATAAACTGTAGCGGATTAAATTGTATGACCGAAACATATGTTAGTGAGATTTTGATGTGCATCTTTATAGAAATCTTTTTTTTTTTTTTTTTTTAGTATCTGTAGTAAATTATCAGAGAAACGAAAAAAAAAATAATAATAATAATAAACAAGTGAATCAAATTAAATTAGTTATGAATATAATTTTTTTTCGATGTGCTAGAACAAATAGTTTTTCTTAAAAAACTGCATAAATAACATCAATTTCAACAAATAAGGTGTTGTCAGCCCCTTAATGGTTGGGTGAATATTTGAAGATAGACATATTCAGGATTAGAAAATAGAATTCAAAGAATGCTTCCAATTTATTACAACTTTTATGGATTTAACGTTAAGTTTCTGTACAGTAACGAAATAAATCAAACGCACCGTATTTGTACTGCTATAAAGGCCTGAATCTGACGCTGAAAATTTTCGTGGAATCGTGATGAGATATGAAAGGTACGGTATTTAGTATTTAAACTGGCCTATAAGCGGGTTGAGGAGTTTCTATACAATAAGAGGCCAGCTTGCAGTGGTACTAATTACCATTTTCAATTTCTCATTACAGTTCGCCAATATACGAACGGGTAAAATGGTAATTATATGAACGGTAATTAGATATTGTTACACTTTCTCACATTATACGTTTTTTAAAGAACTTAATAACTTTATCAAAGCAAAGAGTATCATAGGGTGACTATAATTACAGTGCATAAAAATGACAAATAAGAATAATAGACTGAGCACGGAAAACTGGAGCGGTAAGGAGACAAGATGTTTGACAAACACAATTTCTGGGCGATTAAGGTAGGCTACAATTGGCGCAAAAACACTCCTAGGCTTATGACCCGCACGACCCGCTATCGACCTATCTAACTAAATACCTATCTAACCTATCGTGTAGGGTGTATGTATACTGTATTGATCGATTAATTATTAGTTTGCGCACTTTCCTGTAAAGGATGTAAAAAATCTCTTAACGAAGCCGAAAGGCCCTTGTTCTCCTCGTCATAGCGATATTTTTTTTGTTCTACACCATACCTGGGAAACTTCTAGTTACGGAGATATTGGAGGTCAAAGTTCCAACTTTTTGACAAGTTTTTTTTTAAATAAAAGTTTTTTTGTAAGATTTTTACATTAACCACCTCCGCGACCCTCGTACTATTCAATCCATCCATCAGCACAATGTTTTGAGTGCGTTACATTGAGTTCTACCACAAAACCTGATTTTTCACCCCGAAAAAAAAAAAGACGTTTCCCAGCAATAATTTTTGCGTAAAGTTACTTAGTTTGATGTACAGAATGCTTGGTTGACGGCTTCGTGATGAGGTTGTTTACACCTTGTATGTATACAACTATACATATAGGCAGGATAATTTTCTTGCCCTTCTCCCAATTTGTCGGGCACAGCATGTCTTCGTCTTCCATCCTTACTATCCCTTTGTGATAGCCGTATCATCTTTCACACAGTCCAACCATCGCTGCATCGTCTATCGTGTCTTCTAGAATGGAAGACCAAAAATAAACGATTAACCATACTCTTCTTACACCCGTATCTATAGTCCAAGTTAAAGTAATTACTTGAGTTTAAGTAACTTGTGCAAACATTTTAATGCAATAGACAAGAATTTAAACGAAGTACGAATCGCCAAAGAAAGCAAAGCTAATTCTAACTTTTGATAGTTCTAACTTCAAGCAATTACTAAACTACATAGGAAAAAATTGATGAATTTTACTCAAGTTGACACTTTGACTTGTCAAAAAAAAAAGAAAAATTAAAGAAATCAGTAAAAGAGTCAAGCGAACAATGTGTTTATAAATTCTGTCCAAATCAGTCCTTAGGGCGCTCTCAGAGGGTCGCAGGACAAAAACTTCTTGTAATTTCGCCATGACATTGTTGTTCTACGGTTGTTGGATTTCGTATTTGTTCATAATTCTCATTGTAGGGTAGAAGTAGAAATGACTTGCAAATTGCGTCACTATCCTACCGTATCCCATCCTTTTCCCACATGCACACCTGGACTATCGCTGTCCTTGTCACCGCCGACGACGGTGACGACTGTGTGAAGACTTTCGACCACTTCAACGAGAGTAGCGTTACTAAGAACATACTCCCTAATTAATTTATTACTAATTTACGGTTGCGAACTGCCGTGAGTGCATTTACGAACTATTGTCAAAAACACTACGGAAAGTGCGTGTTTATATGGTGAAAGGCGTCTGTGCGCCCCCGCGTGCGCTGCCCTGAATCCAGCAGGGACTCGAACCCTCTGCCGACCGACGCGGAGGATAGACGTTGAAGACGGTGATTATACAGGTCAGTGGTGCTGCATGTTTCCTGCCAAATTCCTTTGTCCATATTCGCAAGTTCGTCGTCCTAATTCGTGTCGCATTTGCAAGGTCAGACCTACCTACGTACTTTTTGAAACCCCGCAATAATACAGTCCACTATTCAATCAACCAGCTCCCTGCGTATGGGATAACCGCAAACAATTTTATATTTCCGCCCAAGTATTTGGTGTAAAGCGCCACCAACAGTGTTCTCTTCAACATTCTTTGTGTGTATTTGTTTTCGTCATATGGTTTTGAAAAATACTCTAAATTTGAGATTTTTAAGAATATTTCAAGAAAGGAAAAACGGTTTCACAGAGAATTGAACTATCAGATTGAAAAGGTTCTTAGGGGCCTGGATATCGCGCCGACCTCCCTAGCGGTGTCAGCGTAGTTTGCTACGCTGACGACACGCTGGTGCTGCCACAGGGGAGGTCGCACGAGGCGACGGCCGATACTATGACACGCGGGGTTGCGATAGTCGTGGAGAGAATCCGGCAACTGGGTCTCGAGGTGGCATTGCACAAGTCCGAGGCCATGTGCTTTCATGGGCCTCGGAATGCGCCACCTCCAGGATGCTCAGTGATGGCGGGAGGGGTTTCCATCGGCGTCGAGTCGACGCTGAAGTACCTGGGACTTGTCCTCGACAGCCGGTGGAACTTCGTGGAGCATTTCCGACGTTTGGCCCCCAAACTGGAGCGGACAGGGGCTGCCTTCAGGCGACTCCTACCCAACCTGGGGGGGCCAAACGCCTCCTGCCGGAGGCTCTACGCGGGAGTCGTGCGGTCCATGGTCCTTTACGGGGCCCCGGTGTGGGCGCGTTCTTTGAGGCAGCGAGCCGCCAACTATTTGAACGCGCCCCAAAAGGTGGTGGCCGTAAGGCTAATCCGGGGGTACCGCACGATCTGCCGCGAGGCGGCGAGCCTCCTTGCCGGATTGCCGCCATGGGATCTGGAGGCAATAGTCTTCACCCGCCTACATGAGTGGCGCGCGGAGGCGCTACGCCGGGGGAAAACTCCGCTGCCGCGGCAAATTGTCGCTCAACGGACGGACTTCCGGCTTGAGCTCATGGCGACATGGAGAGAGCGACTGTCGCAACCCCGTGCAGGGCACGCCACAATAGTGGCGGTAAGTCCCCTCTTTGAGGAGTGGCTGGAGAGACGCCACGGCGTCCTCACCTTCCGCCTGACGCAGGTTCTTACCGGACACGGTTGTTTCGGTAAGTTCCTGCACCGAATCGGGCGGGAGGAGACGTCCGGGTGTTTCCATTGCGAGGATCGACCGGAGGACACGGTGGAGCACACTGTGGAGGTGTGCCCCGCTTGGGTGGAGCACCGCCGTGTTCTTGAGGTGGCGATCGGTGGCGGCGACCTCTCGCTTCCGGCCCTGGTTCGTGCTATGGTCCGGACCGAGACGGAATGGGACGCCGTCACCTCCTTCTGCGAAGCAGTCATGCTAGCGAAGGAGGTGGCGGAACGTGAGAGGGAGAGATCCTCACGTCCCGGCCGCCGCGGGAGACGCCCTGGGCGTCGGGGGCCACGTGGTGGCTTCCGGCCACCGTAGGCGCGGGCCTGTGGACGGGGAGCTATGGGCTAGCTCGCCGTCCGTACGTCTCATGACGACAGGCCGTGTCGACGGCGCGTTCGTCTTCCACGCGCGCCTCAAAGAGAGTCAGCAATAGGGAAGGGGCCCGCAAGGGCCGAAGCCTGCCTGGGCTGCGGGACTATTCGAAAGAGATACCGTGGCCCCGGAAGACAAAGGGCGATGAAGGAACATGGGTTTGAGTCAGAAAAGTCTGACACTCCCTCCTGCTCCGCCCAGAGCGGGAGGAGTCATTTGATGATTTCCCATCCTAAAAGAAAAAAAAAGGGGGCCTTGATATGCCAAATCTATCAGTTGGAGGGCAAACTATGAAGGAATAGTTGTTATATTTTACAAAAGCGGTATTTAATGAATTGCGCAAGGAAGTATATTATTGCAAATGTATTTGTGATTGATTCGAGACCTTAGTAATTCATCGTTGCAGATAAATTCTCAATACTACATTTTTGACCATTAAAGCATATTTTCTTATCTTCATTTCATATCTTCTCCATATTTTAATTGCTCTGTGGTCACTAATAACAGTTGTTGAAAGAAAAAAAAAATGTATACTCTCAGAATTATGGAAAAAGCAAGCATTTCATCATTAAGAAGGGGCTTTCAATAAAATTTATAAGAATTGGATTTTTACTTCGTCGTATAGAATCAAATTTTTTTTTTGAAACTTTTGAGACGGTCGTTTTGTGAGCCAATAAAAGTTCTAAACATTTGATCTCCTTTGTGGAGTTTAAATGATTCAAAGTTTTATTAAGATATTGAGTCTCACGCGTCATTTTCTTTTTCGCCTTTTATGCGTTGATTATACGACCCGAATGGCGCAGCGGTAGTGAGGCTGCCTTACGTTCTTAGGGTCCCGGGTTCGAATCCCGGTTGGAGCAAATGTTTGTGTGATGAGCATGGACATTTGTTTCCAAGTCATGGATGTTTATATGTATAATAAGTATGTATTTACAAACAAAAAGTATCTATGTAGTATATCAACTATCTGGTGTCCACGACACAAGCCTCGTTGCTTAGTGTGGCACTAGATGGCGCTGTGTGTTAATGTCCAGCGATATTTATTTATTTATAATGGTGATATCTCTCTTTCCGTATTTGGCGCTTTTCTTTCAGTGTATCAAGACGCTGGTTTTCAAAGATTTTTACATTTTTGTAGACAGTAGAGCGCCAAGACGATCTATGTAAAGCGAAGAGAGAGCTAAGCCCTCCTACACCTACACTTATAACTCTACCGATCAACTCTACTGCTTAAGTTGTGACCGGATGTTTAAGAGCAAATTCGGTCTGGCCAGCCATGTAAGCACACGCACGGAAATAGTTTCAAAGGGTCGCCGTTACCGAAATCGGTAAGGACTATATATATATGGTGATTAAATAGGAGTAGGAGAAAATTCGTCTTAAAAATCTGAAAATACGAGTAAACAGGGGATAGCCTTACTTACTGGTAAGTAAGAAAGTCCACTGGACTTCGCTCCGTAATTAGTAGCACCACTTGCTACTAATTACGGAGCGAAGTCCAGTGGGACGTCTAATGACAAATTGGAATTGCTTAATAGTCCGGCTAATTAAGCAATTCTTAGCAATTAACTGTGATTGATGAACTGTCAAACCACGTTCACGTTTTGGTTTCCAAATAAAACATTCAAACAGTTTTTACTACTTTTTCATGTCAAAATTCATTCTGAAATCGACTTATATTAAATAAGCGTAAAGTTGATATTCGTCAAAATTCGGTGAAGTTCTTTTTACCACTTCCTAGTATTTTCGCTGAAAAGAAATGGCGGAACGACCTCCCCAGCAACAGGTAATAAAAAAATTAATAGGCTTTAGTGATAAGTTAAAAACTGGGCCGTGGGGTCCGAGTGCCCATAGCCTGTTCAAAGAACTTTTAAAACGCCTAGTTGACGCTTCCCGTGACCCAAGGGCTGGCTTTTACCTTGGTCAGAGGCTAAGTGTTGCCATACAACGTGGCTACGCCGCCAGTCTCATGGGCACGTTACCAGCTGACAGCGTTGAGGACGAGTTTTTCGATGCCCTTTTATATGTAGTTTGTTGTTAGTTTATTTATTTTAGTTTATTGAATAGTTTTTAAAAACAAAAAGGTATTTCGTCTATATTTCCTACCATAATACAAGACTGTATTGAAGTCGGTATAGTGGTCATGACTAACTCAGCTCTAGAAGGACTAAAAAAGTCCGGTCAATTACTGTGTATACCCTGTTTTAAGGACAGTAACTAGACCTATTTTTCAACGACAGTAGCCTTTGAATGTATTTAACCATAAGTTATCTATGTAATTAAAAAACTTCATCACGAAGCCGTCAACCAAGCATTCTGTACATCAAACTAAGTAACTTTACGCAAAAATTATTGCTGGGAAACGACTTATTTTTAGGGGGGTAAAAATCATATATTTGGTAAAACTCAATGTAACGCACTCAAAACATTGTGCTGAAAAATCTTCCATTAAAAACAAGTATTTAAAATAAAAACTTGTCAAAAAGTTGGAACTTTGACCCCCAATATCTCCGTAACTATAGAAGGTTCCCAGGTATGGTGTAGAACAAAAAATGATCGCAATGACGGGGAGCCTTTCGAACTTCTCGAACTATTAGCGCCCTCGCTGCGCTCGGGCACCAAACCCCGTCTCGGGACTAAATAAGTTACTTTGACCTCTAGGGTGACAATGTACTATTGCTCCCAGCTTCGCTCCCGTTATGGACGGTAATTAACCAACGGGAATGTTTTAAATGAAACCTATAGCACTCGGGGATAGAGCAACTTCCCGTTAGTGAAAGAATTTTGGGAATCGGAATTATATTCATATAATTTATTTTATATAACAGGCATGACGACAGTATCAAATAATGCAAATCTATTTAGTCTGTCAGTTAGAGTATCGAAAATTAATGGACACGTATTTTTTGTTTTTGTAAATCAATGAATATTGACAAAAGATAAGACGCATTAAAACTCGGGAGTGGGGGCTCGTGACGTCAGAACTAGCTAAAAATTATACCAAGGCGTGAAGTATTGAGAATTTTAAAAGCGTCATATCTTCGTAAATTTTGGTTTACGTAACAAAAGAAAATACACGGGTCAAATATTTTTTGATAATCTAACTGACGGACTAATTAGTTTTTTTTGTCGTCTCGCCTATTATATAATTGGTAGTTCCGAAGAACTTACAAACAAATACCTCTTTATAATATTAGTATAGATAGTGATGGGTGTCTTTTATAAATAGATGAAGGTAACAGGAAATGAGAGAGCAATCCGCCGGTACTATTACTGACCCGGCGGTGGTCCTCAAAGGTATAAGCAGACACATACACAAGGGACTATTTATATTTATTTGCTCTTTAGATATACTTTACATTGGCAACATAAATTAGCAGATAGCTCGCTGTCAGCGCGGCTACCGCCGTCAGACTGCTCGGTTGCCAATGTAAAGTACATCTAAAGAGCAATACATAAAGCCCATATTTGAATTATATTCTTTTTGCCGGGTGGGAGCGGAGTCGTTTATGTGGGCTAAGACCTTTAGTCCTTGTATTGTTTAGATAAGTGGTGGGATCGTATTGTAGGAAAACATAACATCACGCCTGTAATCCCCGACGGGTTAGACAGAGGTGTACCTAATAGTACACCCACATTTCGGCAGTTATGTTTAAGTCTTATAGGGGCGATTCTATTCCCATCAAAAGGACACAAGACTCCGTAGCTGCTATTAAGGTGGATGCTCCAGGGTAGCCCGCGAAATTCAATTTTTCTTGTAACACGTATGTAGTTATAGAATTACAATCATCAAAATCATCAATACAACCCTCCAAGCTCATAAAGGTGCAGGAATTACTTTTTCAAGGTCAAAGTCATTCCTGCACCTCTAAGCGCTTGGAGGGTTGTATTGATGATTTTGATGATTATAATTGTATAACTACATACGTCTTACAATCACGAGCAATATCTTAATCAACATACAACCTGACACTGCAAATTGCAAAAAACGTATGGAAATTTGAATTTCGCGGGCTGGAAAATCTTAATAATAATTCGGTCGACCTGGAAATCGAACACAGGACCTTAGGACCACATGCTCAGTAGTCGCGCTTGCAACCACTAGTCCAACGAGGTAGCCATCGAAAAAGTTTCTAATAAAATCACAAACCTCCTTGAACCCACGTTTAATTCTATTTCGAGCTCCACGAGTGCGATACGAGTACAATTTGAATCAATTTAACCTTCGTTTAGAATTTAGATGTTTACTGCTTCCCTGACACCTTGATTTAATGAGTTCCGATAACTGATGGCTTATACTCGACATTATATGGGCAGTGTTCCGAGTTTCATGGGTTAGTGAAGCGGTAGATTTTATGACTGTACTAGGATAAATCATGATCTGTCAAATGACCAATTTGTTCGAGACACCATTGTTTAACGATTGTGTCTACTTCGTGGACAGATCAAGGGTTATGCCCGCGGCTTCACCCGCATGGAGTTTGATAATAATTGTCTTACGGGATCATACTACTTCACATATATTATGTATTGTTTATTCGTCTACAATTTATTTTTATTTATTTACCTTATCCGTAGCTGACCGTGGCATCACTCTCACTTTAGGCCCTATCAGAATACCAGCGCTGTGACGTTTTTTTAATGTTACAGCACTATGCTGAGACACCTTTTAGCCCTGTACAGGACCAATTTCATTTTCTTTTTATTTTCTTTTTTATGTTTAATCTTTATTAGTTGATAATTTCACCATTTTGTTTATGGGTTTTGTCCTGTGCGGGCTAATAAATGCTTTTTCTTTCTTTCTTTCATACTACCGGGTTAAAAAGTATCCCATGTGTCAATCCAGGTCATAAACTATCTGAGTGAAAAATTTCATCCAAATAAATAAATCATCCAAATAAATCCGTTCAGTAGTTTTTGCGTGAAAGAGTAACAAACATACACACAAACTTTCGCCTTTATAATATTAAATTAGTGTGTTAGTGTGATGATGTGATTACTGAACTTCGAAGGTTTACAATACCGATGTATAATACCGTATACATTAATTCTACTGACTGCGTCTGCGTGTCTTTTGTATTTCATCATATTTTTATAGCATTTATCCTTCAATAGGTCCTAAGCTAAGATTGTAAGAGAAGCTCGTAGCAAAACAATGGTAAATAACAACACTACAACATAAGACCTCTGTAACTTTCCACGGCATCCAATATCCTTAGTATACGTAACTTCTAAGCAATATATATTCCGCTCCCTCATACCTCAGCTTCGTATATAACTTGAATAGGTAGATAAGCGGCTTATGCACTTTATTACCGCTTCCCATTCCGTTTGCAGATAAAATGGAAACCTCCTTTCCTATTTTATTATTTTTATTTTATTGCCAACCATTTTATCTGTCTATTAACTTAATTATCTGTGATATTTCAGTCGCCTCGAACAGGCTGTCTAATAAGATACCTCTGCCTGTTTGTGTTTTATTAAAAGAACATCAAGTTGTTCGATGTTTAAATGTCGCTTGTGGTTCGTTTGGTTCGCAGCGTGGACCATCGACAAAATATTATATGTATTTTAAAATGTCATTCACACACAGGAAGCGTGTTTTATTTATTAATTTAATACTTTAAGTTCATACATGTAAAGAGGTGAATTTAATACCAAAGGCATTTTCTACCGGTCAAATATTGGGCTATACAGAGACAAACTGTACCTAGGTGCAATTGAGAAAATTGAGGATTAAATATTTGTTTCAAATTTTTAATATGAAATACCAATGATAGACTTCTCTTCCCTTTTTTACCTGAAAACATGAATACTTACCACATAATATCTCAAGTGCCTTATACTCCCACAAATAACAGAGATAGGAAATAAACATATAATACATATAACATACACATACAAATACATACACGTTACAGCATTTACTCGAGCGTAATTTAAAAAAAAAAAAAAACATTCTAACAAGGATAACCCTCAAGGTCAATCTAGGTTGGTAAAAAACATCGATTTGATTCAACAATAAGGTAAAGACTATAAAGAGGATTATCCTTAAACAAGTTCGGGAAAATAAAACAAAATGCCTGATGGGAAATGTAAATACTTAAAACCTTGACCTGATTTTTGTGGAAGAGTGAATTTTTTTTTTGAAGATTTACTTTGGTCTGTCTCGTTGGTCTAGTGGTTGAAATCGCGACTGCTGAGCATGAGGTCCTGGGTTCGATTCCCGGGTGAGGCAAATTGTTATTGGGTTTTTCCATCAGGAATTTTTCAGCAGCACTCATGGAGTCGCGGATTAGTGCCTGGTTTATGGCAATAGGCTCGCCCCCTATTACATGGGACTTAAACATAACTGGCGAAATGTGGGTGTACTATTAGGTACACCTCTGTCTAACCCTTAGGAGATTACCGGCGTGATGTTATGTATGTTGTTATTTAATAACTGAAAACTTCTTAAGGAGACATGGTATTCAATTCACCATCAGTAAAACCTTTCTTAGCATCATACTATACATATAAAGGGTGTAAGTATACTCGTAACGAAGCCGAAAGGCACTTGTTCTCCCCGTCACTGCGATCGTTTTTTTTTGTTCTAGACCATACTTGGGAACCTTCTAGTTACGTAGATATTGGAGGTCATAGTTCCAACTTTTTCACATGTTTTTTTTTTTCAAATACTAGTCAACAAAAAAACAGGGTCATCGAGGTATTTAAAGTATAGTTATAAAACTATGACCCGTTTACATTCAATGCATTCATTAGCACAATGTTTTGAGTGTGCTACATTGAGTTTTAACGTGATTTTTCACCCTAAAAAGGGTTATTTAGTTTGATCTACGTACATAATGCTTGGTTGACGGCTTCGTGAAGGGTCTGTTTACACCCTGTCTGTATGCTCGCATAAGAGTCTGTTTCCACCAAACTGAAAAAGGCTCTCCTACTAGGTTATTTACAGACTTTCATAAATAGGGCCTAATTAATATAAACAACAAGAGCGCCACGAATGTGTAGTATAACCTAGTTAATTCTGCTGACGCAAGTGCTTTCATGTAAAAATTATGTGTTCAGTTCTAAGTTAATGGAGTTTAAGTTAATTAAAATAAGTTTGTCATTATGTAATGTTAAGTATTAAACAAAAAACTACTGTCCTACATTTAGCTTAGATAAGAAAAAAAATGAGATAAAAGATAATAAGGACATTGACAGGGAACGTAGATCGCTGTCGGTACGCTGCAACATGCTGGCCCGCAGGTTTGCGCGATGCACAAAAAATTGACGTAACAAGCTTGCTCAACTCATGATTTTTGACACGTTTTATCTTCGTCAATTTTTATTAATTTGATAAAACAAAAAACACGTATCCAAAATTTTTCGATAATCTAACTGACGTGACGGACTAAATAGAATCATATTTTTAATAGTCAGTCATCATCCCTCCTGCTGTTAGAACTCCTGCAGCCTGTGATACAGGATTATCCTAGTACAGGCATCAAACATATTAAACCTATTGTTTTTTAGTCTTAGATTCCTATTGTATACATATATACCTTCTAGGATTCTCAATAAAGTTTTTTTTAAATATTTTTCACGTGTCTGGAAAATTGTAAGCCGAATCCAAATATAAGTGGGCGCGGATTTAAACGAAGATTATAATTATTCTTTAGAGATTACACTCATAGACATAAGGCCATTGTCACTATCATAGGCGACAATTAAATTATAGCTCTGTGATGGATTCTTGACGCTCGGCTTAGTACCGAGAGCGCAGTGTAAACTATAGCAATGGAGAGAGCTATGCTCGGAGTTTCCTTACGTGATCGAATCAGGAATGAAGACATCCGCAAGAGAACCAAGGTTACCGAAGTAGCCCGAAGAATTGCCAAACTTAACAGTACAGGTCACATTGCTCGCAGAACGGATGGCCGATGGGGCCGAAAAGTTTTAGAGTGGCGACCGCGAACCGGAAAACGCTGCGTTGGAAGGCCTCCCACTAGGTGGACCGATGACCTGGTGAAGGTTGCGGGAATCCGCTGGATGCGAGTCGCATGGGACCGGTCAATGTGGCGACACTTGGGGGAGGCCTATGTCCAGCAGTGGACGTCATGCGGCTGAAGTGATGAGTGTAAACTTTTAAAGTGACTTTTATACTATTTAGAGATTACAATCTTGTGCATTTGTCAAGCAGTGGGAAACGGTAAATAGATGAAAAAAAAATCTTGTAAAAAAGGCAGCTTAGAGAATATTTCAGTGAGTACTTGGTAGTTATTAAAAACGTGCTCTTTTAAAACCTTGAAAGCTCACATTGAAAGCGACGAATAGCATTTATTTCTTAAATCCGTGGGTAAAATAGACGATCGCAGAATAATATAACGCCATTTTCAATAGTAATAAGGGACTTCTAAATGAATGCCCAACCTAAATAATGGGTATTGTTCTGGACCATTCCTTCGAGTTGCGGAGATATTGGAGGTTGAAATTCTAACATTTTCACAAGTTTTTTTTTTTTTTTTAATACAAGTTTTAAATTTTATAACTGTACTTTAAATACCTCCATGACTCCATCAGTACAATGTCTTGAGTGCGTTACATTGAGTCCTACCGTTAATAGTACATTTTGATACAAGTGGAGAAAGTTTGTTATTGCATCCGAGGCGGAATTAACTCCCGAGCCGTAGGCGAGGGTGTTTTTGAGCCGAGAACTGCAATAACAAATGTCCACGTGTATCAAACGATGTTTTTCAATACACTTTTGAAAAAATTAAATAAAAGAACGACAAATATTTTTATCATGAATTATTAGGAAACTATCATTTTTCTTTACTCTTTTTCCGCGCTTTGCTTTCGCCAGGTTGAAGGAGAAGCAAAGGTACGAAGCCGTTATACAGCCTAATATAAAAAATAGTTTTATTTTGTATTTTTGAATTTAGAACACAAATAAATGTTAATTTGTTTAAAAAAGTAAATATTAGTTTAAAAAAATCATAATTATCTATGATGTTCTATTTATAAACACAATTTGAATATTCAAAAAACATTTACGCCTTACAGACGCATTATTACTTTGCCGAAATAAAAAAAAAAAAAATTCCGACTATAGGCATTGAACCAATTTGGCCTAAGTATAGGTATAGTTATCTGTGGCAATTTTCATTCCCGCACACGTGTTGGAAAATGAAAAAAATCGCACGCGTGTGAAATACATTGCATGTTAAACCTAATCATAGTGCATTAAGAACCAATTTCCGAGGAAGTGTATTAAAAATATGATTTTTCACCCCGTGTAAAAAGTCGTTTCCCAGCAATAATTTTTGCGTAGACTTACTTAGTTTGATATACATAATGCTAGGTTGACGGCTTCGTGAAGTCGCAATTTGCTTCTTTTATAAGCTGTTCTTAGAAAAAAGAACTTGTGAAAGCATAAAATATTTCTTTAAAGTACCCTCTGAAAAGATACAAACAAAGCCTTGAAAGACAAAAACTACAACTGAAAATATTTCTTCATGAAATATTTCAAACCAGTCTACCTTTCTTATATATTTTTATAAAAGTGCTCTCGCCTGCTGCTTTATTTGTTTAAAAGCCTTCACTTTTCCGACTTCATTTTAAAAAAGTACTAATAGTACCTCTTATGTTCTTTAGATACTTAGTTTAGGAATCTTTGCAAAATATGTCAACTTTTGTTTTTTTTTTTAAGTCATCTTCATCTGCTTGCAGTCTAACCGGAGCCAGCTGAATACCAGTTTTTTACATGGAGCGACTGCCTGTCTGACCTCCATAACCCAGTTTCTGGGTAATACTTCAAACGAAGTATGGAAGAAGAAGACATGCTGCGCCTACCCCAAGAGAATTATGATGATGATTCTACTTTATCGTGTGGTTAGTGCTTACCCTGGTGTCAGAGTATGCCACCCATGCTTCTGACTTGGCTTTACATGCCGTCGAGAAATATCTCTCAGGCATGCTGGTTTCCTCACTATGTTATCCATCACCGAAACAAGTGATAATTCTACCATACGCACATGAAACCGAAAAATCAGAGGCGCATGCTTGGGTTCGAACTCGAGACCTATGACTTGGCAGTCCGACGGTCACACCACTAGGCTATCACTGCTATCATGATGATAATGAAGGCTTAAACAATGAATGGGACTTGACCACAACTACCAAAATGTAAAATAGATGTAAAAACAAATTCCAACTTAAGACGTAAGACTGCACGTGCACGGACTAATTACGGCAAAAAAACAGTATTAGTGGAAGGAGCACAACTGTTTAATGATTTACCAGAAGATTTAAAGAAATGTAATAATTTCAACATATTTAAAAGTAAACTCAAAAAACATGTATGTACTCTATAACGTCACCAACGCCCTAGAGGCAAATAGTATATTATTATTAAGAAGCAACTCTGTATCTCATTATAAGTGAACTGTCATTTATAAGTTCTTATGAGAAATAAATATCTTTAAACCGAAACCGATGTACCATAGCTATATGTGCTATGGACATCCATGTGTACCCATTCGAGGAAGGTAAGGCGTGATATGACGTCCTATCGATGTAAGAAGTTAATGGACAGAAAGAACCCTTCACTTTCGCATTTCTTTCATGTTTAAATCTAAAAGTTATTGGTGTGCACTGAGCTACGAAAATAAATATCATTCGACTGAGTTTTTTTCACGTGTCTCCTTAGAATAGTCGGATAGGAAACTCCTCTACATCTAGTTTTTGAAATATTTTCATTTTTGACGTGCAAAAGTGTTTGTAATGTCATCATCATCATCTACCTAGCCTTTTCCCAACTATGTTGGAGTCGGATTCCAGTCTAACTGGATGCAGCTGAATACCAGTATTTTACATGGAGCGACTGCCTATCTGACCTCCACACTAGTTAGTACTGGGTAATACGATACTACTTGGTAAGACTGGTTGTCAGACTTTTTGGGCCACTGTTACCTCCTTTAACGACTGTCAAAGATCTACTCAAAAGAGACTATGACCTCTAAGTTTGTTTCGGCTGTTTCTTCTCAGAGTAGTCAGGTACGAAACACCGGCCCCATCAAGATTTAAAAAAAATACGTGTAAAACTGTTTGTAAAAACCTGCTTGGAAAAATAAACATCATTTCATTTCATTTACAAATGACAGCCACAGAACCAACGCTTCAACGTGTTTTCCGAGGCACGAATCAAACTCGGTATGTAATGGTGGTCACCCTTCCACAGACCAACCTAGTCAAGCGCGGCTTAATAGGCATGACGACAGTATCAAACAAATGCAAATCTATTTAGTCCGTCAGTTAGAGTATTGGAAATTTATGGGTACGTATTTTTTGTTTTTGTCAATCAATGAATATTGACAAAAGATAAAACGCATCAAAACTCAGGAGTGGGGGCTCGCGACGTCAGAACTAGCTAAAAATTATACCTAGGCGTGACGTATTGAGAATTTTAAAAGCGTCATATCTTCGTCAAGTTTGGTTTACGTAACAAAAGAAAAAACACGAGTCAAATATTTTTTGATAATCTAACTGACGGACTAATTAGATTTGCCTATTCGAAGATTGATCCTAGCTATTATTAAAACCGTGAAAAAATGTTTGTAATACTAAAATTTACTTGATAAATATTTTTTACCATGCCCGACGGAGATAGAGATAAACTATCACACCACAAACTTCCTAACTCCGGGCCCTTATTAAGAAATTCCTACCGGAAAAAACCCAATAACACTTTTTCCGACCTGGGTATTGAACTGGAACCTTACGCTCAGCAGTAGCTCTTGTAACCACTAAACTAAAAAGGCAGAAATGAGCTGCACACATACAAAATTGTGCTGAGTTGTACATACGAGCCCAGAAATTGTTACATAAGTAAGTATGTTACTTACTTAAGTATAACTTAACGAACAAATAGCATTGACCTTTACTTAGCACACACTTAAGAATACTTAATATCGCTTTCACTTAAACGCTATAAGTAAGTCGAGACTTGTAAGCACTCCGCGCATTCGAAATCTTTTACGTATTTACGTTTAGTAATAGTTTTACCCGATTTGCCGGAGAACATTGGCCAATAATGAGGGTTAGTCACGTAAGTGCTAATTACTAAGTTTATGGGGGAAGCCCCACGGTTGCCCACGAAATTCAATTTTGTTTAAATGTCTTTGGTGTTAGGGCGCTAACACACGGGTAGCTACTACTTCTTCTTCCTGACTTAAAAAAACTGCCTTTTCCGCTTTAGGAAGAAGTTGAAGGTAGCTACAATAAGGATCGGCTGTATGATGTAGTGATTTGTACTTTGAGTGTAATAAGTATGAAGGCGCGGCCCTAGCGCCATCTAGTAGGTTAATTGAAGACCTTATTTTGACATTGACTGAATGATTAAAAGGAATGAACGTCATGCGGACGAGAGTTTCTGGTAAAGGCACGTGGGTACCTGTATCAGAATCACTCATAAAAAATAACACGAATTATCTCGGATAAATATTGGATTAAGATTCAGTAGGCTAATTCACGTAACTAAAGAAGTGCTGTTGCAGTGCAGTTGCAGTTAAGTTTCGATCAAAACAACGACTTTTCGTATTCTCTACCGTTGTCAGACACGCTCGCGTCAAGTTCGCGTCACGCGAGCGCAAAATCGGCATTCTACTGCTGCGCGTCTTTGGTGCGTGTTTCGGAACGCAACACGATCGGTATTCTACTAAGTAAGAAAAAGCACTAAAATCTGTACTGGGGTATTATTTTAATATTTTAATAACGTCATATTTATTGAAATGTAATCGATTCTATTCGATTATTTAGTGAGTAATATTTTTTCTCTC
The DNA here is from genome assembly GCA_963853795.1 of Xestia rhomboidea. Taxonomy (NCBI): domain Eukaryota; kingdom Metazoa; phylum Arthropoda; class Insecta; order Lepidoptera; family Noctuidae; genus Xestia; species Xestia rhomboidea. The sequence continues at coordinate 16,793,315 of OY970776.1, forward strand.
TTAAGGCCACACCATAAGTAAATTTGGTAGAGTTTGGTTGTCGTACAGTTGACATGCACTTCACGCGCAGTTCAAAGATTACAAGAATACCGTTTATAACTCGAACTTAACTGCAACTGCACTACAACTTCATCGGCGCGTCATAAAATTACGTGAATTAGGCCTCCGTACGTAAGCGATCCGCCGTTACCGTCTAGCCTACGCGACCGTTCGATTCAAACTGTCGAGACGGTGGCTGCTTGACGTTCTTGACGTTTCGCTAAAGTGACAACCCCGTTGTCACTCTCGTCCGCATGATGTTTATTCTTTAAGGTGGATGCTCCAGGGTAGCCCGCGAAATTCAATTTTTCTTACGTTTTTTTGCAATTTGCAGGCCAGTTGGCTGTTGGAAAACCTAAATAATATTTTGCCCTTTATTTTTTTTTTCGGATGGGAAATCATCAGATGACTCCTCCCGCTCTGGGCGAAGCAGGAGGGAGTGTCAGACTTTTACTGACTAAAACCCTTCCATGTTCCTTCATCGCCCTTTGTGTTCCGGGGCCACGGTATCTCTTTCGAATAGCCCCGCAGCCCCGGCAGGCAAATAATATTTTGCCCGACCTGGTAATTGAACCCGAACCTATGCTCAGCAATTCTGCTTGCGACTACTATACCAACGCGTCAAATATTCTCACGAAATGTCCGAAAACCATAATCCTGCACCTGTTTCCTCATTTTTCCATGGCTCCGGAAGAATCCAATAAAATAAGGTCAAAGAACAAACTAAGTTGAAGGTTGTTCGGTTATGAATTCGCTTTCATTTTACCTTCTGTTATTTTAGTATATTAATCATAAATCAATAAAAGAAAAGCTTCGAACAATTAAAAAAAAAAACAATATTACTAAAGATTAGCACAAGTGGTTAAGTGAATGTACCTAATTATTTATGGATAAAAATGTTGATCCCTTGTAACATTTTATTAAACCCTTAAATTTTGCAAGCTATGTTAGGCGGGATTACAGGAATAAGCCGTTCTATGGCTTGGTTAAACATGTTTAAACTATTTTAATTTTATTTAACACCATTGTATACCATGTTTTATGCAAATAAATGATTTATGATATAAGGACATTACATTATTTGATAGCGTGACGGTTGACAGAGGAGAATGGAAGAATATAAATAATAAATAAATAAATATCGCTGGACATTACACACAGCGCCATCTAGTGCCACACTAAGCAACGAGGCTTGTATCGTGGACACCAGATAGTTGATATACTACATAGATACTTTTTGTTTGTAAATACATACTTATTATATACACATAAACATCCATGGCTCGGAAACAAATGTCCATGCTCATCACACAAACATTTGCTCCTACCGGGGTTCGAACCCGGAACCCCAAGAACGTAAGGCAGCTTCACTACCGCTGTGCTATTTGGGTCGTCAAGAAGAAAACGTGTTGCGCCGACACCAAATAACGTGGCACAAGGGCAGGAAGATAATGACTACATAACATTCTTTATGTTTTTGTCATACAAAGCCTTTCGCTATACATTTTACAAGTACCGTTTGACGTGTCGGCAAATACTATAGCAATTTAAAGACATCAAGTTTTTTTTTAAATATTTTCACTTTATTTTTAATAAAATGTTTAAAAAGCGCTCAAAGATCTCCTTTATTTTTTCCTCGTTTTTTTCCGGTCAAAATAGCTCAGAAATTATTGTATAGCCCACAGTTATCTCTGCACCTTTACATAAAATACTTTAACTAGAAATGGCCCGAGGCTTTCTAAACCTCTCTCAAAGAGTACTTTGAACCTCAAACACAAGAATTTAAAAGAGATTATTTATTTCTGAAAGCCATTTTTAATTTTGCTTTCGTCATCTGCCTAGCCTTTTCCCAACTATGTTGGGGTCGGCTTCCAGTCTAACCAGATGCAGCTGAATACTAGTATTTTACATGGAGCGACTTCCTATATGACTTCCACAACCCAGTTAGTACTGGGTAATACGACACCCCTTGATAAGACTGGTTGTCAGACTTTTTGAGCCACTGACTACCTGTAACGACTGTCAAAGATCTACCAATGACATCCGGGACCAACTGCTTAACGTGCTTTCAGGACGGAGGAAACTCGGTATGTAATGGGTGGTGACCCATCCACAGACCAACCTAGGCAAGCGCGGCTTAACCTGAAGATCGACCCGAGCGCCTGTTATTATTTAGCACGAGCTCCTCTCTTGCCATGATTTTGGCATTCGTATTCACTTAAAATGTGTATTGTAGCACTTGGTTGTACAATCGAGGACACTCCTGCCTGATCAGCACTAAGCTAATTTTTGCTTGCACTTACAACATAGAAACGCTCTCTAGCCCCGCCCCGTTGACTTTGTATAGAAATAATGAATGAAAAGATACCGATCGGCCGAGCCCACTGATGACGCACGCCAAACGAGAGTTATTATTATTTTGCGCGCCAAAGTTGACGCTTTCCTAATAGGCCCAAACTTTAAGGGGGCGTGGCTGAGTGCCTCCGCATGATTTAAGCGATATTTTTTTCAACTGATCAGGCGGAAAAGACCACGACTGTACATGCTAAAGGGAGCTTTCAAACGTCAACAAAAAGGCATGCTTATTCAAGCGAACGCATGAGGACGGAAGCTTACGCATGCGAATGCATCTTAAGAGGAAAAAGGGGCCGAGATTCTCGATACAAATGTATTCCCCATTAGAGCAATCATTTTTTTTTAAATCAAATTCTACTGCAGTAGACACGTCCCTGTCATGTCTTTTTTCAGCAACAAATAAATAAAGTATGACCCTCCAAAATGTCGAATAATAAAAGTCGCTCGGGGTAGATTTTCAGGTTAAGCCGCGTTTGCATAGGTTGGTCCGTGGATGGGTGACCACCCATTACATACCTACCGAGTTTCCTCCGTGCCTCGGAAAGCACGTTAAGCGGTTGGCCCCGGCTGTCATGTCATTTGTAGATTATTGACAGCCGTTACGGGTACTCAGTGGCCCGAAAGTCTGACAATTAGTATTACCCAGTATTAACTGGGTTGTGGAGGTCAGACTGGCAGTGATAGGTACTGGTATTCAGCTGCATCCGGCTAGACTGAAAGCCGACCCAATATGGTTGGGAAAAAGCAGGAAGGTGATGTTATAAGATTATAGCTCTCACTCTCTCAGTATTAGTTAACAACGTTACAGTAACTGTTCGCCGCGATCTTGTTACTGAGCCTTTAAGCTCAGTTAACGAGCTTACCTCACTACTAGGGGATAGATTACCGAGTTAAGATGAAACGAAGAAGATTTGCTTAACTTGTGGTTAGTAGTATAGATTAAAGTAATTAATATGAGCAATTGAGCAACGTTCTGTGTCGTCGATGTATAGGTACGATGCGAGATGATAACGGGTGTTTTTTTTTAAAGGTGGAGAACTTTAAATTAAAATAAAACACTGTTTTTTATATCATGAAATTGGCTTTATTTTATTGATAATGCTTGATGGTTGATAAGGCCACATGCCCGAAATCATATTCAAACATAACTAGCGTACATAAAATTGTCAGCCTAATAAAGCCAAATTCGCGGATATAAGAACCATTTTTCTGTGTTTTATTTCAAGATAAGAACTCGGCCTCTTAAAAATAAACCTTTTACTTTGTTGTTAGGCCTTTGTAGATTCATAGACTCATCGATTTGTTGACCATTTTTATCTCGTTTATATTTTTGTTAATTATACCCTGGTACACAATTGTTGTCACGCCTACACTGTCGTCTATTGGGAATGGGATACGACAACATTGTAAAAGACATAATACTCCTAATTCAAAGCCTTTTTTTCCATCCATGTTCCTTCTTAGTTCTTTGTGTTCCAGGGCCGCGGTATTCGAAAGAGATACCGTGGCCCCGGAACACAAAGGGCGATGAAGGAACATGTATGGGTTTTAGTCAGTAAAAGTCTGACACTCCCTCCTGCTCCGCCCAGAGCGGGAGGAGTCATTTGATGATTTCCCATCCAAAAAAAAAAAAAAAAGGGCCGCGGTATCTCTTTCTTTCGAACAGTCCCGCAGCCCCGGCGGGCAGCGGCCCTTGCGGACCCCTTCCGGTGAGCTGACATCTCTTTGAGGCGCGCGTGGAACACGAACGCGCCGTCGACACAGCCTGTCGTCATGAGACGGACGGACGGCAAGCTAGCCCATAGCCCGGCCACCGTAGGCGCGGGCCTGTGGACGGTGGTCCACAGGCCCGCGCCTACGGTGGCCGGGAAATATTTTAAGGCCTTGGGTGGAGTTTCTTACCAGTTCTTGAGTGACCATTTAGGTTCATGTGAAATGAAATCATTTGGATCTGATTGGTGAGCATAGGATGATATGGCTAGAAAGGAGGTGACTGCCGAGATGGCGAGTAGTTATAGATAAGTATGGAAAAAGAAGACATGCTGCTGCTGGGATAAAGGTAGGAGAATGATGATGGTGAGCATACAGGCTCCAGGAACTGCAAAATGGTGTGGGGTTTCTAAATAAGTAATTCCTAAATGACACACACATACAATCGCTTAATAACGCAAATCGTTGACGTGGCTCAAAAGGCTGCCCAACTTAATGGGTCGGGTCAGGACATGTCTGTCGCATGCCGAACGAACTGTGGGCCCGTACAGCTCAGGATTGGTGCCCTGACACTGTGACATGGGTTCGCCATGGTTCAGACCACGAAGGAGATGGCGGGACGAACTGGATGTCTACCTAGAGAATTGGAAATAAATAGCACAGAATCGTGACCGTTGGAAAGAATGGAGGGAGGCCTTTGCCCAGCAGTGGGACAATATTTGCCAGCGATAATAAAATAATAACTTACAACTACTCTACTACAATTTTGCAAAAAGTTGTTGCCGTTAATAGATTCCCTGCCAATATGAACTTTAAATGTTGTCGGTGAAAATCAGGATATATAAAACCTTTTTTATCAGTTAATTGGCACGCGTCACCTTTGACCAATTCGTTAACACTACATCGCGTGCCACACCGGATGCGTGTCGATATCAGTTACAATCACAGCGAAAACTCCTGCACAAAAAAGGCAATTAAGCGCCTTTTTCCGTCGCTGACAAAATATCGAATATGTTAACAAGAAAGTGAATCCATGCAAAAAATAAACATTGACACTGGCTGTCGAAACGATGTGACGTCACTCGCAGATTACGCTCCTGCGAACATATTCTGACTAGCACGTGATATACGAGTGGGGTTACCATTCCGAAATTGGAATAGGCCTGACAAAATGCTGGCTTATTCGAAAAAAGAAGAGGTATATTCGGCGAGTATCTTTTTTTTTCTTTCTTTATTCAGTACTCATTTATTATTTAACATTATTATTAATTATTACTCATTGGTGATGTAAAAATGCGGTCTATGATGGATCGAGCGTGCCCAGAAGATGCCTGTTCTGATGCTTTTATATTTCTTTGCCTGATACGTTCATTTTAGCTTTTTGGCCGTAATCCTTTAGGGTTTTCTACTAAAGAAGGATTTTTAGATTTGCTCCATGTAAAATAGTGGTATTCAGCTGCATCCGGTTAGACTGGAAGCCGACCGAATCTAGTTGGGGGTTGCAGGCCCATTTTGTAGTAAAAAACACTACTACTTACTTTACAAGTAAGAAACTATGCCTCAAAACCGTTCCGTCACCGACCAAAGTCGTCGCGTGCCATGCACGAAGCGTATTGATACCGGGAAAATATTCTCGCCGGTTTTGAATTTTTCGAATTTTTGACATACTTATGAGTAACAAAAAATATAGGGTTTAACCGCGTATGATGAGCGCTCTAAACCCTTTATAACCGCGTATGATGACCGTTCTAAACCCTTTATAACCGCGTATGATGACCGTTCTAAACCCTTTATAACCGCGTATGATGATCGTTCTAAACCCTTTATAACCGCGTATGATGATCGTTCTAAACCCTTTATAACCGCGTATGATGATCGTTCTAAACCCTTTATAACCGCGTATGACGACCGTTCTAAACCCGTTATAACCGCGTATGATGACCGTTCTAAACCCTTTATAACCGCGTATGATGACCGTTCTAAACCCTTTATAACCGCGTATGATGATCGTTCTAAACCCTTTATAACCGCGTATGACGAGCGTTCTAAACCCGTTATAACCGCGTATGATGACCGTTCTAAACCCGTTATAACCGCGTATGACGACCGTTCTAAACCCGTTATAAACGGGTATTAAACGCTGTTGATACGTTCTAGTGGGCGTAGTAGTCGTAGTAGAGAAGGATGGTAACCCTAATACCGAATATAACCGAAACAAGGTGGGATGGGACACCCACGCGAAAAAGGTTACCATGTATTCAATGCATCATTCTGAGCTACCATACAAATTTTAATCGGTAATTAAAAAAAACCGGCCAAGTGCGAGTTGCAGACTCGCGCACCTATGGTTCCGTATAAACTTGTAGGTATTTTGTTATTAAACTACATATTTACGGTTAACAGATTTTTTTCCTTTACATTGATTCTAGGACAACTTACCCTATATAATATAATAACATAATATAATAATTCATTTATTTTCTCTTATCAACAAAAACAGTACAAAGTCAATTTTCACTTCAAAGAGACTGGTGTCTGTTTTAGGTAAAACCTGTATTACAGATCACCAGGCTGACCTGCTGAACTGCATAAAATTTTCATACAAGATGAATTTAACATAACTAAGTAAATTAAATTAGCAAATAAATTACTATTAATATACTTTTTTGCGCATTAACGGCCGTACCTTTTTTTCACGATAACTTAGAAGTTTGATTTTTTCACAGCTTCAGGGGACTGTAGACTTGAGTATATGGTTTTATTTTCTCCACGCGTTCCTGGAATAAAGGATCTTGACAGACGGACAACAAAGTGATCATAAGGGATCCGTTTTTTCCTTTTGAGGTACGGAATCCTAAAAAACCGCTGTTGCTTACATTTTCGTCTTTCTACATCGTTCTCACACATATGTATAATCTCAACATGAATGATGTAACCAAGATTTTGTAACAATATTTTGATTTAAAAGAGTGTCCATGGAGTTTCTTGCCCGTTCTTCTCCATAGAGATGTACGTTAGGGAATGGGCAACTACAGTATTTTCTCAAGTTATTATGCCTTGTGACTGTGACTGTAGCTTTGCTTTTATTGTATTTTCGACTTTCAAAAGTGCCGTAATGGTCTAATTGAAATAAATGATTAGAGTTTGAGTTTGAGTTTGAGTTTTGACCGTGTAGGTATTGCACTTTTGTTGGAAACAGCTGTTTTTTTAATAACCGATGAAATATTTCTATTTGGGGTGCGCAGAATGATGAAGTCTGAAAACGTGATAACCGTTTTCACGTAGGTGTATCCCACCCCTTATGTTCACGCACCGACGAGCAACAATGTTACACTGATTGTGTTATATTATACGCATAATTATACATGTTGTGTATACTTAGAATATGGAAGTTACTGTTAATATTTGGTTATTATAATGTGTTCAGTGTAATATGAACACATTATAATAACATTATTATAGCCCGCAGCTTTGCCTGTGCAGAGGTCGGAAATTAAATCATGAGAATATACTATTGGGATGAAAAGTCGTTTTTAAAGCTGTTGTTTTAGGGGTCGCTGTGCTGAGCACGAGGTCTTGGGTTCGATTCCCAGGTCAGGCAAAGTGTGATTGGGTTTTTCTATCAGGATTTTTTTTATTATTCTCACTAGTTCCACCGGGAATTAGTTTCATGGAACGAGTGAGATTTTTTTTTCTCAGTACTTCCATGGACTTTGATAATGGAACAAATGAAACAAAACTTAATCGAACTCGTCTCACTAATTCCATGGTTCTTCTTAGTGGAACAAGTGAAACTAAAGTCAATCAAAATCATTCTCATTAGTTCCACTTTAGGAATAAAACGCACAAAAAATATAAAAAAATTAAGTCCGATCCGATTTTTTCAGTAGCAGCCACGTATTCTGGATTCGTGCCCGTTTGATTGCAATAGGCTCGCACTATCACATGGGACTTAATATAATTGGTGAAATGTGGGTGTAGGTACTATTTATTAGGTACGCCTCTGCTTTATGTTAACCAACTGATTGTCGAGCTCAGTAGCACTCTTGTTGGTTGTTCTATTGACGGACTGTGTGTCAATAGTATTAGTTACGCGGACGACATGGTGCTGCTGAGTCCGTCAATTAGCGCACTCAGGAAGTTGTTGTGCGGTCTGTGAGGCCTATGCAGAAGCGCACGGACTTGTATACAACGTGCAAAGAAGCAAACTGCTTGTGTTTAGGGCGAAGCATAAAAACCAGCACATAATATGCCAACGGTTATGTTAAGGGGTGTGGCCCTTGAAAGAGTGCCAGATTTTAAGTGCTTGGGGCACATAGTTACGGAGGACTTTAAGGATGATGCTGATATGGAAAGAGAACGGAGGGCGTTGGCTGTCCGATGCAATATGTTAGCCCGCCGGTTGGCACGTTGTACACCAGAAGTAAAAATAACTCTTTTCAAGGCTTTCTGTCAATCATTGTACACGTGCACTCTGTGGGTTCGAAATTCGCAGAGGACATACAACGCCCTCAGAGTTCAGTATGACAATACTTTCAGGATGTTGTTGGGGCTCCCACGTTACTGTAGCGCGTCAGGAATGTTTGTGGAAGCACGTACTGACGGTTTCAGTACCATTTTACGTAAGAAGGCTGCTTCTATGATGCGCGGAGTGCGTGGGAGTGGCAATGACATTCTGAAGGCAGGAGCAATTTTTGTTTGTGATTTTACGTATCTTACGGAAAACTCATAAAAAAAATGATGTTACTTAATCGACTTAGGGCGACAATTTATCAACAAAATGAACGAATGCACTGTTTTAGACTTTCACGGTTTTTCACTACACTTAAAGTACTTACGGGATGATATCCGTGATTTTCCTTGGTTACTATGAGCTCCCGATATTTCGATACTGTTGCAAGCATCATGATCGCGGGAATACTGAAGAGGTATGCGGGCGGCACGAAAAAAAAAACAAAATGAACTAAGGCTCCAAGAACGAGCGAAACGAGCTCGAAAATTTTAGCACTACCTTGAGCAGGCTACAATTGTTTAGACCCTTCATACAGGAGTTATTAGATCGACTCTCAGACAAAGGCAACATTCAAGAGGGAGTAGGCTGCAAGAGCGAGCGTAGCGAGCTCTTTTTTATGACACCTTGCCTTGGACAGGTTAGAATGGTTTCGATCCTTCGTATAGAAGTTACTTGGTCGACTTTTAGACAAATCCAAGAGAACGTAGAGCGAGCGAAGCGAGGTCCAAAATTTTAACACAATATCTACCTTGAACAGGTTAGAATTGTTTCGACCTACTGGAGTTACTTGGGCCTCTTATAACCAAAGTCAAGACTTAAGAAAAACTAGGCTGCAAGAGCGAGCGAAGCCAGCTCGCAATTTTTTACATCATTGCCTCACATAATTATGCTATAATTGCATATAAGGCCTCGGGGCAAGGGACTCCTAATTTATTTCAGGCTCTGTCTATACCGGTTGATCATGCAAAAATCCAATAAAAATGCCAATCCAGAGGTAGAAAAATAAGCCTTTTTGACAAATGTTTTTCCGCAGGGTTAAGGTGGACGCTCCAGGGTAGCCCGCGAAAATCAAATTTGTCTTACGTTTTTTGCAATTTGCAGGCCAGTGCTAGGTTGTATGCTGATTAAAATATTATTCGCGACTGTAAGACGTATGTAGTTACAGAATTATAATCATCAAAATCATCAATACAACCCTCCAAGTTCATAAAGGTCGAGGAATAAATTTGTCAACGTCGTTTCGCGGGCTACCCTAATGCTTTCACCTTAAACAATATTTTAATTTTAGTGATTCCATTTTACGCCACAATTTATTACGTACAATAAATACCATTCTATGGCATTAAACAGGAAAGCTATAACTTTTAAAAATCCTGAGCCTCTAGGGGCAGCCGTCTCCTCCTGGCGACGTCCATGACAAGATATACAACTAGAATATTTAGTTTCATTCCGTCAAACTAGTTCAAGCTTGGCTAATGACGTATTCGGTTCGGTTTAGGGAGGGGGGGGGGGAGCAATTGCACCCATTGCTCCTCCCCTGTATCCGCGCCTGTCTGAAGGTCATTAGTGATCAGCCGTGCTGCACCATTATGGCGCATTGGTTACGTGTACATGAACAACCCGGTGCAGGTCAGGTGAGTGCAGCAGATAATAGAGCAGAAAAACATAGCTTTTATGTAGTGTGTATTACTAACATCATATGGATCAAGGTTTGAAATAAAGTATTTAATGTTATATTATGTTATGAAAAGATCTGTTCAGTAGGCGTGAAATAGTAGATTGTATCATAAGAGAGCCAAATAATATTTTTACGGCGAGGGCCCTTTTTTGAATCCATAGCGAAGTGAGGGATTCTAGAGTAGAATCCCGAGCGTAACGAGGCATTCTTTAGTAGAATCCTGAACGTAGCGAGGGATTCAAGTACGTCGCCCGAGGCAAAAATATATTTTGCGCCCTAGTGATACACTCTACTTTTCATCACCCACTATGAGAAAATAAATAGCGCCTCATATTTCATTCACCGTCACTTGAAGAACTCATTTTTCAAAACAAAACCATGAATTTCTAACAATCCGTGAAAATTGACGAAAACGCGGGCCGTAGTTCGCGCGTTTTAATTTGATTTCTTTTTTTTTTATTAGGCGGGGGCGCGACTATAGGTCGTCGTACCAGCCAGTCTTTATTTAAACAATATTTGTGTTCGATTTCATTGGTGCTGAACACTAACATGTTCCAAATTCAAAAAGTGCTCGGCATAGATAATTGCGGCGCATTTATAAGGAGAATTACAAACTCAACACCACCTTTGGGTGCACTTAAAGGCGAACCAAGTCGTCCTTTTCGAATAGATGGGATGAAAAGATTAATAGACTGATAGACTGAGTTAGTTTTGCATTTATTCTAGACTAAGCACTTCACCCGCGACTTAGTCCGCAAAGATTATGACGGCTCGGCTAACGTGCTTGATATAAATATAATTTATAGCCTGTAGCACCCACGAATAATGTAGCTTTCTGCCAGTGAAAGAATTTTTTGAATTTTATCATTAGTTCCGGAGATTACCCCCTATATACAAACTTACAAACAAATTTTACCTCTTTATAATATTAGTATAGATTATAGACTAGAGTTCGTTCTTGTACAGAATCCATTATAAAGTAGTTAACATTTGGTGATTATAGTCAAATGTAATTTGCAAATTAATTGAGAAATCTGTGCGCTGCTAATGTATTTTCGCTTCTCCCTTTGATTTACTTTCGTAAATGGTAGCTTAAGGCAGAATTTTGAAGGAATGGAAAATAGGCTTTTAACTACAAGTTGTATAAATGTACTGCGATCGACAGGCATTTTACTGACTTTGCTTTTTTCTTTGAACGTGCTGATTAGTGCAGTAGGATTTAAAATTGTACATTTTGATACAAGTGGGGAAACTTTGTCATTGCAGCCGAGGTGGAATCCACACCCGAGCCGTAGGCGAGGATGTTATTAAGCCGGACAACTGCAGTGACAAATGCCCACATAATTATATCAAACGACATTTTTCAATACACTTACGAAGAAATAAAAATAAGTATTTTGTCATAAATTATTATGAAACTATAATTGTTTTGCTTTTTTTCCGCGCTTTGCTAGTTGTGAACAGAGTGAAGGAGAAGAAAAGGAATAAAGCCGAAAAACATCCTAATTTGAAAAATGTATTTATTTATTTATTACTTATTTATTAAATAATAAATAAATAAAATAGAGTGGTGCGAAAAGTGTATTGAAAAATTCTTTTCGCAGCTGCCCTATTCTGTAGGACGGTTTTTTTTTATTTTACGTCATTCTGCGACCCTTAGGAGACGAGCAAAAAGTAAAAAAGTCAGAAACGAGGTCGATATAAACAATTTCTCAATGTGGATTGTATACGTCTACGCAACACATAGATCACAATGAGAATAGAATACAATGTATTTGGCAAATCTGACGTCAAAATAATCCAAAACTAAGCTAAAGTTTTTGAGATTTTTGATCTCAATTCTATGAAAACAATTTCTAGCCTTTTGGCCGTCTAATCTTTTGCCGGCTCTGGGGACCTAAGATACGATAGACGGGAAAACGCATACTAAATCAATTTGCAAGATCAATCTTGTTGCTGTCGGTACAACCTCAATCTTGGCAATTATGTAATTAACACGTCACTAAGACATTTTATTATATCACACTTAGGATTAAATAATATGCTTAGTACTTACATGAGGTGATGTGATAGACTTTCTGCTCTCAGTGTTGCTGGCTTGTCTTGAGAACGAGGGTGCGTGGATGCTGAGAGGAGATCCAGGCTCGGAGTCTGTCTTGCCCTCATTACTGCTGTTGCCGGCTTCCTGTTGATGATGACGATTTGATTTAGTACGAGATTACGCTTAAAGACATTATAAAAAAGCCTTTATTTTCGGGCTACTTTGGCCCATAGATAAATACATAACAGACTAAAATATACAGGGTGTAAACAACCTCATCACGAAGCCGCCAACCAAGCATTATGTACATCAAACTAAGTAACTTTACGCAGAACATAGATCACAAGACCATTTTTTTTGAGGTGCAAAATCATGTTTTGTAGTAGAACTCAATGTAACATAACAAAACATTGTGCTGATGGATGGATTGAATAGTACGGGGGTCGTGGAGGTGTTCAAAGAATACAAATATTACAAAAACTTGGCAAAAAGTTGGGTCTTTGACCCTCAATATCTCCGTAACTAGAAGGTTCCCAGGTATGGTGTAGAACAAAAAAAAAATAGCAATGACGGGAAGAACAAGTACCTTTCGGTTTCGTTAAGAGGTTTTTTACACCCTTTATATTATAAAAAGAAAAGGTGAATCGTGAAGTTTATTATTATAATAATAATCCGGCCAATGGCCTGATACCCAAGAACTTCGGCGACCAGCTGTCGAGCGAAAAGCGGTTTTTCTTGTCACGGCGTGCATTTTTAGGAGCTTGGACCCTGTTCCTGATAGCGGTGAACTTAACAGTCCAGCGCAGCGTTTATAAAAATATAAAGGACATAGTTGTCCTTTATATTTTTTATAAACGCTGCGCTACGGCGTAGCTTTTACTGCGCTACGGCGTAGGTTTTACTGCGCTACGGCGTAGCTTTTACTGCGCTACGGCGTAGCTTAAACTATGCTACGGCATAGCTCGTAAGTGCCACTTACTATACACTTGCAATATGCTACAATCAAAATGATCTACACTTCTCTGTAACGCCCGTATTCACCACCACCATTGACACAAAATATAAAACTGCTTCACATCCATGGCCTCACTAATCTAGGGCCAGTTGAAAACCAGCATCGGCCACTAGTTGTCCGGCATTTTGCTGAACTGGGTCTATTTGGGGCAGCCGCGAGGCACACAGTGTCACACATTATTTTATTTTTTGTTTAGATTTAAGTATTTTTTTATTTCTTTTTTTATACTCTGTGCACTGTGGCATGCGCCAAATAAATGTATTTTCTTTCTTTAACGCTTTAGTTTTTTATATTCAAGCTTACTATCTTATTATTCAACAAAGCCGTGTCTATTAATTTTTTTTAAATTTTCCTCTATTACCAAAGAAAATCGTGTTGAATCGTAATTCCTGAAAGCTTCACCCTCAGAAACCTATAATTAGAACGCCTAGTATAGTTGCTGCTGTACAGTCGTGGTCTTTTCCGCCTGATCAGTTAAAAACAAAATTCGCTTAAATCATGCGGAGGCGCCGAGCCACACCCCCTTAAAGTTTAGGCCTATTAGGAAAGCGTCAACTTTGGTGCGCAAAATAACAATAACTCTCGATTGGCGTGCGTTGTCAGTGCGCTCGGCCGATCGATATCTTTTCATTCATTATAGTCAAGTAAAAGTCAACGGGGCGGGGCTAGAGAACGTTTCTATGTTGTAAGTGCAAGCAAAAATGAGCTTAGTGGTGATCAGGCGGGAGTGTCCTCGATAGTACATACAAATCCGATAGTAAACATCCTGCCAACGAACTAATATCCGTCCCAGCGCGATGAGGGTGGAGTATAGCTTACGATAAAAAGGAGACAGACTAATACACCCATACCTATAAATTAGTCAAAATGATTACTTGAGGTAAAGTTACAACTTAAAAGGAAGGGCTATAGGGTAGCCCGCAACGTTTTTTGCAATTTGCAGTTCAGTGTCAGGTTGTATGTTGATTAACATATGATTCGCGGCCTTAACAAATATGGCTTTACACTTACAGAGTTTTAATCATTAAAATCATCAATACAACCCCTTTAAGTTCACTTAATTCCATTGATCGACTATTTTATGAAAAAGTAATTCAAAGGGATAAAATTAACATAGAGGGTTGTATTGATGATTTTAATGATTATGATTGTGTAAATTCATGCGTATTACGGCCGCAAATCATATTTTGTTTAATAATTGCTTGAAGTTAGAACTGTCAAAATTTAGAATTCTTAGATTTGCTTTCATTGACGGTTCTTACTTCATTGCTACATCTATTGCATGAAAATGGTTGCATAAGTAATTACATTAACTCAAGTAATTACTTTAACTGGAGTATAGTCAACCGGATAGTGTAAGACAATATCGGTAAATCAATATATATCAATAGTTTGTAAAGACCGATATCCGGTCACAATTTTGTATTGGCAGAGTTGCTTCCCATTTCTGGAGGTAAGATGGGTGCCCGTAGAAACTATATTTTTTTCTCTCTTCAGCGGCAGACCTCGTAGAAGATGGTGGGACGAACTGGATAAAACCAACGACCAGTGGCCCACATTAGGTCTGGATAGAAACAATTGGAAGTCATCGGAAGAGGCCCTTGCCCAGCAGTGGGATGACGCAGGTTAACAGTATTAGTATGAGTATCTGAGTACTTAGCCAGACAGCAAATAGTGACATCGATGAAATAAATCATGATCTGTCGAATGACCAATTTGGTCGAGATGCCATTGTTTAACTATTGTGTCTACTTCGTTGACAGATCATGGGTTATAAAAAAGGCGGGAAAAAATAGATGAAATGTTTATTTAAATATATATATAAACGTACTAACCTACCTTTGTAAATATTTAGTTTAAATTATCAAAAGTTTAAATATTTTTATTTTTTTAATGAAAATTTGATGAACTAAAATATGAATTTTTAAAAGTCATAGAACAAAAGTTGTTTATTATGATGTTAGTAACACAGTCCTGAGAGGTTGTCGGTGTTTTACAAATAACCCTGTATATAGTAGCTTTAATTTAAGAATAAATACTTTTTACATTCTACAATCTAAATTAATTATTTTATAACGTCAAAAATGTTAAATAGAATAGTTTTTAATTAGTACTAACATAATTTATTAATAGAGAGAAAACCCTAATTAAACTTGTCAAAAAACGTGGAATATATAAATGTACAGAGCTACGTCAAAGGGAAACCTTTAAGTCCCTCGTTTTGTTGAAAAAGGCTGGGAATTCTGACGAAGGTTGACTGCGAGGAACTGCCTGAAGCAATTGGTACGACCTTTGTTCATTTCTGATTTTATTATGATGTTACTTTTATGTAGGCCTTTAAGTACCTTCTTGTGTGATTGTTGGGCTCCTAAATACATAATCTCAAGCCTTTTCCCCGTGGGGGTTGGCAGAAACCACAGAGGAACATCTGCTACTTATATAATCCTTTTGCCTCGTCCACGTTCATATATCTGCAGGGCTGTTACGTATCTTTCTGATTTCCAGTGACTATCAAGCTTCGGTTGTACACCGAACTTATATGACAACCGTGAATGTCATAATATTGGTATTACGTATCACACTGAGTGGATATCACTTTACGGTGACTAACCCCCGAATACTGAAACGTCACTCAAAATTTAAGGGCTGCTTAACATTTGAGCAGCTCTTAAACATTAAATTTTGTGTGGCCAAACGTCACTTTTGAGTATCTGTTAAATATAAGTGCTACTTAAATTTTGAGTGACGTTTCAGTATTCGGGGGTAACAGGGTCATACATAAAACGAAACTAACCTTTTGACAGTTATTTGTTGGACACTGAGTCCAGTTACAATCATTTCGAGCTGTCAACAGAGATACATAATAGCCCAGTAGGGCTATTACGTATCTATCTATGACGAGTACGTCATACACACGCGCCGGTTGCGAGTACTACGAACCTGCCCTTTCTTAAAAACCTCACCAATAAGGTCAGTGTGTGTTCTAGGGCGTCCTCTCCCAGCGTTGCCACTCACATCATCATCTACCTAGCCTTTTCCCAACTATGTTGGGGTCGGCTTCCAGTCTAACCGGATGCTGCTGAATAACAGTATTTTACATGGAGCGACTGCCTATCTCACCACCACAACCCAGTTAGTACTGGGTAATACGATAACCCTTGGTACGACTGGTTGTCAGACTTAGTGGCTGCTACTGAGAAATTCCTTGGGGTAAAACCCAATAACACTTTGCCGGACCTGGGAATCGAATCCAGGACCTCATGGTCAAAAGTCGCGCTTGCCACCACTGGACCAACGAGGCAGTCCTTTGTGTATAAAATGTTCCCTAATCACTTGTCCACAACGGCCTCGGGGAAGCAAGGATGTCCTATATGGTGGCACCATACTTAACCATAATTTATATAATTACACATTTATGTAAATTTATTCCACTTGTGAAGCAGCATTGCTTTGAAGCTGGGCTTCTGTGATTACCATAATCTGCTTTAGATCCACTTGGTACTCTGGGAGGACAGTGTGGTGTGTGAACTCGGAAGATTTCATATACTTTAAAAAGACTATCTGAAGAAATACAGCGAGAAATAAATCAAATCTTTTACGTGTGCTAAAAGGAAGGCCGATAAAGGGCTTCGAAGAGTTTTGTATGGAGCCTGGCCGGCCTAACTTCTGCCATTTTAATTTAAAATCTACAGGGTGTAAACAACCTCATCACGAAGCTGTTAACCAAGCAATCTGTACACCAAACTAAGTAACTATACGCAAAATTTTTGCTGGGAAACGACTTTTTTTTTTGGGGTGAAAAATCATGCTTTGTGGTAGAACTCAATGTAACGCACTCAAAACATTGTGCTGATTGATGGATTGAATAGTACGGAGGTGTTTATAAAAATCTTACATTAAAAACTTGTATTTAAAAAAGAACTTGTCAATAAGTTGGAATTTCGACCCCCAATATCTCCGTAACTAGAAGGTTCCCAGGTATGGTGTAGATAAAAAAAAGATCGCAATGACGAAGAAAACAAGTGCCTTTCAGCTTCGTTAGGTTTTTACACCCTTTATATTAATCGATAACTTCAATCAATACAAACAAGTCAACTAGTGATTTCAGTTTTGTGAGAGAATTCGTGAAAGACTAACAAACTCCATCTTCATAAACTTCTGCATTCATAACATTAGTAAGAAACATAGTATTATATTTACTACACTATTATACTACTTACATAATTACTTAATAATATACATACAACTTGTCAAACTCAATACTCCGTAATTGCAGCAGTAACATCGGAAGCACTATATGTAACCTTTGCATCATTAGACCTTAGGGGACCGGACTGCTTCTCCTTAACACAGGTTTTCATAACCTAGCTAGGAGAGCAGTGCTCACCCACACGTTTGTATAATGATATAGTACTTTTTTGTAAAACTGTATTTTGCCTTGTTTTGAGTAAATAAATAATAATTATTATTTTATATTATTATATTCTCTCTAGTCAACTTATTTCATCAGTGACCTCGTTATTTGTCACTATAACGGCAATCGTCCTGAAAATGACAACAGATCAACCGAAAAACGCTTTGATAAAAAAAAAAACAGAAGCCGGTAAACGTAAGTTACTAAAATAAACAACAGAACCACTACGAACTAAAATAGAATTGCAAACAATGGCTGGTTAGCTTTTAATCCCCTCGGGGCTAAGGCAACTGTCCCATTGAAGGCGAGTAGCGAGAGACAAAAAATGTGGTGACCCATCATCTGCTTAGCCTTTTCCCTACTATGTTGGGGTCGGCTTCCAGTCTAACCGGATACAGCTGAATACCAGTATTCTACGTTAAGCGACTGCTTCTTGAAAAAGAATGGGACCTCTACGAAGCTCCGTTTAAGAGAACTGCGTGGCCGCGCGGTTCTCCATGTGCGGACCGCGCGGCCATGGTTAAACCTTTATAATTATAACTTTCTGAATATAGGATCTACGAATTTGCGACTTTCATTGTTAGTGTTTTACAAATTCCTTCGTAATGTTGACGTAGTCGTTTTTCTTCTACGACACTGTGGCCGAGCAGTCGAAACGGACACGACAGGAGCCCCATAACACATTGCTATTGAATAGGATTGCCAGCCTCATTGCTACAGATTACAATTTGTTTCGGATATAAATCCTGTAAATGGATTATTATTGTTCGATACAGTACTGAATGATGGACGTAAATTTATGTGAAGCTTTTGTGGAAAAGAACTGAATGGAAATATGACGACCCGAATGGTGCAGCGGTAGTGAGGCTGCCTTACGTTCTAAGGGTGGGAGGGTTCGAATCCCGGTAAGAGCAAATGTTTGTGTGATGAGCATGGACATTTGTTTCCTAGTCATGGATGTTTATATGTATAATAAGTATGTATTTACAAACAAAAAGTATATAAGTAGTATATCAACTATCTGGTGTTCACGACACAAGCCTTGTTGCTTAGTGTGGCACTAGATGGCGCTGTGTGTAATGTCCACCGATATTTATTTATTTTATTTAAATAAAAATAATGTTGACTGTGAATTCGATAGTTAGGTTTCCGAAAATGGTTTTTGTTTTCGATGCCTTGTTATTCTTTTTCCATTTTGATACATTGCACATATTTTTATGATTATTTTAGATATATTTGTAGTTTGTGAACATGAATATAAATTTAAGATTAGCCGGCTACTAGCCCGTGCCAGACTGTTGTAAGCAAGCCCTCCACACACCTCCACATCGGTTTTACAACAGTGCGTGCTGTTGTGAACCGCCGGCGGAGACCGATGTGGGGGTGTGTGGAGGGTTAGTTTACAACAGTCTGGCACGGGCTTAAACTTAGGTTTATCTTTGAGGAGAGGTTAATGTTAGTTTCTTCCTTCTTTAGCCGGCTAAACTTAAGTGTAACCGCTGCCCCTTTGTTAATAATGAAGAAACAAATATAAAGGGAAATAATGGTCGCAAACGAGTTGCACATTAGAGTAAACAGAAAGCAGTAGATCAAATAAGTTATAGTTATGCACCAGTCGTCGTCAAGTCAACAACTCTTGAGAATGCCTCGTGGCGGGGCGAAATACCGCTCGAGTTTGGTTTGAGTTGCAATGTTATATGCTATAATAGTGTTAATACGGCTGCTGCGCTGTGTGTCGCGCGTTCGATCCCCACACGGTACTTTGTATCACCTACAGTTATTCCGGGTCTGGATGTTAGTTTATGTGAGTTTAAATGTTTGTAAACCCACCCACGACACAGGAGAAATTGCTATATGGTGGGGCAAAGTTAAAATAAAGCAAATCAGAATTGCCTCGTGGCTATGTTATTAGCGGAAGGAGGTGCCAACCCTGAATCTAGTTTTCAAAATGAGGAATTTTCCAGTACTTTTTATGAACGAACTAGATGGCGCTGATCAACCTTGGGAATAATAAAATGGCTCGTTTTTATGTCCACAAAGCCTTAACTGAAGTACGGAGGAACCTAAGCTCGACTCGACCCACCAGGTGTTTAGACGTAACGCAAAAACACTCAGAAGAACAATAGCAAAAACCAAGCAAAAAATTGTAGTTCAGTTCAGTGATGCAAAAGAACAGTAGACTTTTTGGGTTTAAAATGTTCGACAGATAAAAGGTTCTTTGCAGTTCTCACTTTACTTTTTTTTTTTTGGTTCTGTTTTTTGTCGGAGTTGGTTGTCAATTACAATTGTGGGTATTCAACTAATTTTGTTACGAGTTGATTTTCTTGTTATTAATTTAAGTGTTTTTTAGTATCAATTACTGTCTAGTAAATCGAAACATAATTAATTTATTAAGTACTTAGTGTACACACTAATTGATTTTTGGCAGCTTATTTCGATAAGTATGACCGGTAGTTTTGTTCAAAACAATTGATGACATTTTGCTTTATTTTTAAAATGATTTACTTTGTGAATTCACCATTGTTTATTTACGACAATTATTGTTGTATTATTTGATTACTTTGTAAAATAATTCTTATTAGATTTATCACATTTTTGTATCAAGTAAACACGTGACGCACTACCGTGCGTCAACGGACAGAGTTGTGGAGGGATTGCAAAGTGGGGCATCGTCTTATAAAAGAGCGTGCACTCAGTAAGCTCGTGAGTCGGTCTTCGGATTCAACTCAATACAAAGCTCCCCTGCTCCCGACAAAACTGTCGGTTTACCGGTACAGCGCTGCTGTATATTTACAATAGCTGTAAACTTGCTGATAGCGAGATACACATTGTAATTGGGTGGCTTGGCCACTGTACGAACTGTGACCTTATAAGGTCTGCTCGCCTATTGTTATCTTTTTACTGAATGCCATTTTTGTATTGTGTAGTATTTTGAATTGTGTGTGTTAGTTGATTGTATTGTGTACTATTTTGTATTGTGTGTAATACAAATTTCTGAAATACCTATACAGACTTATCCCAATAAAATGGGAACTCCAAACCCTGACGATATGCCTCTCGGCACTCCTGATCCTACATATACAACAACAATAAATAATAAAGAAATTTAAACATACAATGAGTTTGACATGTGTCTAGGAGAGTTGGTGCCCTGCTAAAAGATTTTACTATTGACCCACAATATAATACGTAGTAAATTCTATTTTAATTGGATTTTACTAGAACGCCGCTTAATAAAATATTCCCAAAACTGATCAGCGCCATCTATTGATATATGCTGAAGCGTTGTGACAAACGTCAGTGGAAAATTCCTCATTGTGTTTTTAGTAAATAAAATATTACCTGCAACGACCTCGCGAGTTCCGAATCGAGGTACCTCCCAGTAGTCCTCCTGTCTGGGAGGATGTACTTCGGCAAGGCCTTAAAGAACCAGGCGCCTGACTTCTTCCACATTTCTCTGGTCTCAGCACAGAGGTTGCACATGTAGGCCTCTCTGGAGTATAGTGCAGATCTGGGGACAAAACTATGGGATCAGTTATGGAAGACCGTACCGTGACCGGGCGTGTTTTTTTGTTTAGATACGTTCTAGTTGTCTGTGTGAGGCAATAATTTCTTTATTTTAAACAAGAACATAATATCGCGCTTATAATCCCCGATGGATTAGACAGAGGTGAACCTTATTGTACCCCTACATTTCGCGAATTATTTTTAGAATAGAATAGTTTTTTTATATATATATATGTTTTTTCATTTTTATATACAGGGTGTTAAAGTAGTCGCGTGCCATAGCTTAGGGGTGAGTTCAGTATCAATAAAGGAAACCGTAAAAAAAAAAAAAATATTTCCTAAAAATAAATTAAAAATACCTAAAAGCAAAAAGAAATATTGCAAGATCAACGTAATTTAGTACCTACTAACTTCAAATAGCAGTATAAAATAATTTGAATTCTAAACGATTGCTATTTTAAGTAAGTAGGTACTAAATTAGGTTGATGTTTCAATTTTTTTTTTGTTTTAAATTTTTTAAATATTTTTTTGGATTTTTTTATTAATTTTTTCGGGTTCCTTTATCGATACTGAACCCACCCCTAAGCTATGGCACGTGACTACTTTAACACCCTGTATATATTTTTTAAGCCTCATGTAATAGGAGGTGAGCCTATGGTCATCAACTGCGTAGAAACTCATAGTCTGGACTACTATCGACATATTGCTGATGGAAAAACCCTATAAAAATTTGGTCGACCTGAAAATTGGACCTAGGACCTCATGCTCATCGTTAGTGTTTCCTAATTTTCAAATTTTCAATAAAAATAAGGTTTTTTCAATACACTTCCTCGAAAACTGGTTCTTATCGCACTACGATTAGGTTCAACATGCAATGTATTTCACACGCGTGCGATTTTTTCCACTTTCCAACACGTGTGCGGGAATGAAAATTGCCACAGATAACTATACCTATACTTAGTCCAAATTGGTTCAAAGCCTATAGTCGGAGGTGAATGTTTTTTTTTTTATGTCGGCAAAGCAATAATGCGTCTTTACGGCATAAATATTTGTTGAATACACTTAAAGTACTTACGGGATGATATCCGTGATTTTGTTTTTGGTCGATGAGCTCATCGACCAAAAACAAAATCACGGATATCATCCCGTAAGTACTTTAAAGTGTAGTGAAAAACCGTGAAGTCTAAAACAGTGTATTTGTTAAATATTCAAATTGTGTTTATAAATATAATATCATAGATAAACATGATTATTTAAAACTAATATTTACTTTTATAAACAAATTAACATTTATTTGTGTTCTAAATACAAAAAAAAAAATTTAAAAAAAATTATATAGGCTGTTTAGCGGCTTCATACCTTTTCTTCTCCTTCAACCTGGCGTTAGCAAAGCGTGGAAAAAAAGAAAATTAAAATCATAGTTTCCTAATAATTCATGACGAAAATATTATTCGTTCTTTTATTGAATTTCTTCAAAAGTGTATTGAAAAACGTCGTTTGATACACGTGGACATTTGTTATTGCAGTTCTCGGCTCAAAAACACCCTCGCCTACGGCTCGGGAGTTAATTCCGCCTCGAGTACAATAACAAACTTTCTCCACTTGTATCAAAATGTACTATTATCACATCTCCTTATACCTCATCATCATTCTCCTGCCCATATTTCAATTTATTTGGGGTCGGCGCAGCATGTCTTCTTCGTCCATACTTCTCTATTACTCGTCATCTCATCAGTCACCTCCTTTCTAGCCATATCATCCTCCACACAGTTCATCCATCGTTTCTTTGGTCTACCTCTACTCTTATCTCTCAAAACTTTCTTCGTGACATTTTCTTCTTTCCACTCTAACATTACAATATAAGGTAGGTACACAGGTTGATGAATGGACTGTGTGAAGACACAGTCCATTCATCGTTTCTTTGGTCTTCTTCTACTCTTATAGCCATCTACATTCAAACATAACATTACTATATTTCCCTCATGCGTCCGCATCACATGTGCATACCACGACAAACCGATTACCACTCAACTTTGCAGTCACCGGCGCCACGTTCAGACTTCCTCTTATGTACCGTTTGTACCATACCAGTGTTTCCAGGACCCAATATAAACGCCAATTCTTTTCTTCACTTATTCATTCATCGTCTTCTTGGAAAATTTTATTAAGTCGACAGTAAGTTTGTTCAGTATTTACAAAGAAGTTCATTGTTCCGGAGTACAAGAGTAAAGCTACTTACAAGTTGGGAACATTCAGCTCAGTGCGGTTATTGTACTTTGTGTTGTTGCTCACTTTCTTTTAAGTAAACTTTGTTGAGTTAGGCCCCGTTCTCACTACATCGTGACGATTAATTTATCGTTGGTTTTTAGTTGGCAAAACTCGTGGACGACAGTAATCGCGTAGTCCTATAAAGGGTGTAAAATACCTCGTAACGAAGTCGAAAGGTACTTGTTCTCCTCGTCATTGCGATCATTTTTTTGTTCTACACCATACCTGGGAACCTTCTAGTTACGGAGATATTGGGGGTCTAAGTTCCAACTTTTTGACAAGTTTTTTTTAATGCAAGTTTTTATTGTAATATTATTACTTTAAACACCTCCACGACCCCATTACTATTCAATCCATACATCAGCACAATGTTTTGAGTGCGATACATTGAGTTCTACCACAAAACATGTTTTTTTACCCCAAAAAAAAAGTCGTTTCCCAGTAATAA
The DNA here is from genome assembly GCA_963853795.1 of Xestia rhomboidea. Lineage (NCBI taxonomy): Eukaryota > Metazoa > Arthropoda > Insecta > Lepidoptera > Noctuidae > Xestia > Xestia rhomboidea. The sequence continues at coordinate 16,817,303 of OY970776.1, forward strand.
TTTTTGCTTAAAGCTACTTAGTTTGATGTACAGAATGCTTGGTTGACGGCTTCGTGATGAGGTTGTTTACACCCTGTATGTGAACACGTCCATTTAAATACACGAGCCACGACACTTAAAACTACACGATTATCTGTCGTCACGACAAAGTGGGAACTCGGCCTTATTGTTTGTGGTTGAGTGTATTGAGATGGTAAGTTTTGGGGGAATTCTCTTCTTCTGCACTTTTCTGGGAGTGAAGAATGTGTCGGTTTTTGCTAAAAGGTACGAGGTCTATTAGCTAGTGGAGCCATATATTAGTTTTAGAACATATCATCACGCCTGTAATCCCCAAAGGGTTAGGTAGAGGTGTATCTAATAGTACACCCACAATTCGCCAGTTATGTTTAAGTCAATTGTTATAGAGAGCGAGCCTATTGCAATAGGTACTGGTGGACTACGGCTTGGCTACATGCTGGTCCTGCTCCACAAACATAGTTGCAAACTAATTGATTGCACTGGTCGGGCATTATTTGAGTCTATCGACACGGAAAGAAGTAGAAGAAGAATTGATTCCCATGTTAATGTATTGTGGAAGCTGCAGAAGATTGTTAAAATATACCTACTTGCATTATATAGATTCCAGTTTTTAGTATTATATAATTGCATAGCACATGTGTGAGTACTTTGTACTGTTCAGCCACCACTTACATTTAGTTATCTTTCATTGACTTGAATATGCCTTGGTGGCTAAGAGAGAATGTCATGCTCACTCAAATGTCTCGCTGATGGTGGCGGGTGTGTCGGGTCATTTGGTTCCCTTAAATATGGTCGAGTTGTTTGGCGCCGATACATGCGTCATGTTCGTGAACGGGCGCTCTCAGTTGGGACTGGTCATCTCTTGGCTGCCACGGTTCGTTCATTTTAATTACTTTTTTTTTTTTTTTTTTTTTTGATTTATTATTTTACTCTGGACGCTCTTAATGTGCACGTCTTTCTACATCGTTCTCACATATATGTATAATCTCAACATGAATGATGTAACCAAGATTTTGTAACAATATTTTCATTTAAAAGAGTGTCCATGGAGTTTCTTGCCCGTTCTTCTCCATAGAGATCTACGTTAGGGAACGGGCAACTACAGTACTTTCTCAAGTTATTATGCCTTGTGACTGTGACTGTAGCTTTGCTTTTATTGTATTTTCGACTTTCAAAAGTGCCGTAATGGTCTAATTGAAATAAATGATTTGAGTTTGAGTTGAGTTTGAGTTCTGTCTCACAGAGAACGCCAGCCCAAAGGATTACATTAAGAGGATGAACACGAGGAATGCGGTTTAATGAACACACACTGTCTGTGGTAACTGGAACCACTAATCCGTTGGCAACATTGTTTGTTATTTTAACAGAAAATCCGATCAGAAGAAATGCGACCATGTGAATAAAGAATTATGGGGGTGTCTTCATAAAATTTGATTTATACTTGTAAGATTTTATTTCCTTTATTTATTTCTTCACAAATTAATTACATTTTTAAATATCCCTTACAAAAAATATAATATATAGAAACATATAAAAATATAAAAGAATTGTAGCCCACCGGTATCGGGAACAGGGTCCAAGCTACCGGCGGCTGTCAGGGCTCCAGAGAGAGGAAACTCCTAATAATACGAGCCGTGTCCAGGAGTACCGCTTTCTGAATCAAGCCCTTGATCCAGCTGCCTAACGAGAGCCTCCTCAGGTATTACTGGCAAGATTATTATTATTGCCAATCTTAAGATTATTGCAGATTTGATTGTAAAACGAAATCTTACCACAAAGTCACTACAAAACCTTGATCCTTAAACTTACAACGTCATAAAAATGTGACCCCTTATCGAATGACGATACTACAATGGGACTTTTGTGATGCTATTTTGTTTAGTGATCGAAATGGGGAAGCTACGAGATGGGCCGTACCCATCTGAAGGCAGGCAGGCTTTTGGATGTCACTGATTTTTGAGCCTCCATTTCTAACATAACATCATCACGCCAGAGGGGCGAGCCTAATGCCATCAACCAGGCACAAATCCAGACTCCATGGCTGCTACTTTTGACGACCCCAATGGCGCAGCGGTAGTGAGGCTGCCTTACGTTCTTAGGGTCCCGGGTTCGAATCCCGGTAGGAGCAAATGTTTGTGTGATGAGCATGGACGTTTGTTTCCGAGTCATAGATGTTTATATGTATTATAAGTATTTATTTACAAACAAAAAGTATCTATGTAGTTTATCAACTATCTGGTGACCACGACACAAGCCTCGTTGCTTAATGTGGCACTAGATAGAAAGCACTGTGTTTAATGTCCAGCGATATTTATTTATTAATTTATACTGAGAAATTCCTGTTGGAAAAACCCAATAACACGATATTGAGTGTCAAGTCGTAGATAACTTACCTGTGTGTAAGATTTTCTATGACACATTTGGAGCATGCTGTGTGTCTACAGATGGAGCATGTTCGGAGTGGCGCGAGCAGTCGAGATGCCTCGCCACAGAGCAGGCAGGTCCGCGGGGCAGGCCCCTGTGCCGACCGACGCATTCCTGGACAACATTAAAAGAAAATTATTTATAATATTGTTGTAAAGAAATGAGGTCTTACGAAGTATTATGAAGAAATGAGGCTGTACGCAGCACGTGTTACTTCTATGGAAAGAAGTGTTTGACTGGTCGTGAGAGACTCCGGTTGAAAAATATTGCTCAAAGTGCTGTGAGATTTATATTTTCCTATTTTGTGTGCTTACTCGCTTTTTTTTAGAAATTACGTGTTGATTGAGCTCGTTCTGAAGTAAGGCGGCTTAAGTTAGTTTCAGTGGTCAACCACTGAAACTAACTTATTTTGTTCCAAGTTAGAATAAACGCTTGCATTCGTTATTCTGTGTGCCTCGTTGACTTATTTTGAACATCTTCACTTCTGGATGCTTGGACCTTGCCCAACGGCGCGTATGCCAGCGGCGGCTCATCATCATCATCAGCCTATTAATGTTCCCACTGCTAGGACACAGGCCTCCTCTCTATGAGAGGGAATGGGCTATAATCCACCACGCGGGCCCAGTGCGGGTTGGTAGATGTCACATGTCTTCGAATTTTTGGTTCTAGGACATGCCGGTTTCCTCACGATGTTTTCCTTCACCGTTTTGAGAGCAGTGGTGATGAATTAAATTACACAAAGTAATGCCTGCCTGGGTTCGAACCCAGGACTTACTATTCGTAAGTCGGGGCCGCCGCCACTGGGCCACCGCTGCTCTCGCATAGATATTTTGTCAGCGGCGGCTCGCGCTGTCAAAATATCTGCTAATAACTATTCTGCATATTGTTACATAAACTGTATTTACTAAACTGTTACTTTATGAGCTATTACTGTTTGAACCAAAAATGTATTAATACGAGCGCTAATCCCGCCGACAAACTGTTACGCAGTTATGTGGGTGTATAAAATGTACAAAATGTTTGGCCCTAAATGAATGTTTTTTTTTTAAAGTGCGGTTTGGATACGAGTTCCTCCTGATAATTCAATTAAATAATAATTAATAAAATATTCTCTTTAAAGTCCCTTTTCTGCAGAATCTAGTGATTAATGAAAGAACTGAATAATAAAGCGTTGGAATGATTAATTGACCGTTTCATCCTTAATGGTCTCAGTTATGGTACAGTCTAATTGAGACCTCGTTCTTCAAGTGATCACTTGAATCACTTGAAGTCGGGAGTTGTATTGGTTCATCTAGAGTCCAATAGTTATGTTAAGAGACCGGAAAACTCACGTCACTTCATAATATCGCTCGTTTGCCACAAGGATGACATAACTCAAAAATTTAGATTTTTCAATGTTGTTTGCAGTTGATATTAAATTAACGAAAGTAAGTTTAAATTAAGTAACGAAATACTTACGTAAAAACAAACCTTTCATCTTTTGATAAAAGGTTTCTATACTTAGAAAGCGAGGCCATGTTACACTGGCAAATTGGCAATGTATAGCTAGATGTGTCGCCGTGAGGAATTTGATTATGTTGTGAGAATTTTTAACAGGGGTTTCCTCGTATATTCAGTACGTAAACAATAGGGTAGATGACAAAAAAATCTAATTAGTCCGTCAGTTAGATTATCAAAATTATTTCACCCGTATTTTTTCTTTCGTTACGTAAACCAAAATTGACGGAGATACGACGCTTTTAAAATTCTCAATACGTCACGAGCCCCCACTCCCGAGTTTTGATGCGTTTTAACTTTGTCAATATTCATTGATTTACAAAAACAAAAAAAACGTGTCCATTATTTTCCAATACTGTAACTGACGGACTGAATAGATTTGCAATTTATTGATGGTGTAAACTAGCCTATTGCCGGCGAGAATATTTTCCCGGTGCCGATACGCTACGTGCGCGCGACGGTGTTGGTCGGTGACGGAACGGTCTAGTGGACTAACCCCCGAATACTGAAACGTCACTCAAAATTCAAGTAGCACTTATATTTAACTCAAAAGTGACGTTTGGCCATACGAAATTTAAAGTTTAGGAGCTGCTCAAATGGTAAACAGCCCTTAAATTTTGAGTGACGTTTCAGTATTCGGGGCATAGTCTCATACTTTGCAATACAATGAACATTTTTTTCCTGACACGTTCATAGCACGGTATGGGTATAAAGATTCACATTTATTTGCAAAAACATGTGTAGATTATATACATGGTATTGGTATGATGCTTAATAAAGGTGTTACATGATATATTCTTTGGCACAACATGTTTGACCATGGCTGGTGTACAAATTAGGTCGAAAGACAAAAATCAAATTAATCTTTATTTCCGTTTGCATAAGGTGCTGTTTGTAACAGCACTGTTAAGGAAAAGCATTATGACAAAGGGTCCTGTCATTTTAAATAATAAAATACTTCATGGTTTTAAGGACTGTTCTGTAAACGTTTTTAAATCTAAGGTAACTGCGCTACTTTTAGACGAATGTTACTACTCAGTGAAAGACTTTTTAAATGATATTAATTTATACAGATTATCCCATGATCTGTCCACGAAGTAGACACAATAGTTAAACAAAGGTGTCTCGAACAAATCGGTCCTTTGTCCCGATCCTGTGTGCCCGATCATGATTTATGATTGTTTTTAATTGCCATGTCAGACGAGTACTGTTTTATTGAGTTTTGTTTTATTGACATATTGTTTTGATTTTTTTTATTAATATTTTTAGACTGTAGCCGATCTCATTAATTTATGTACAACATCTTATACCTGTACCTACATTCAAAGCAAATAAAGATCTGATTCTGATTCGGTGTTGGGTCGCTGCAGTCAGAAGACAACTGTGAGCTATAACTGTGAGAACAAGACTGACTCTTTCCTACCTTCAAGCCTGGCCACCAGCCTCCCGACCCTCTTCGCCTCCACCTCATCTATCTGCTCAGCTCTCTTCACGACGGCCGCGATGGCCTCTCTCTCGCTCGTAGTAAGCGGAGGCTCGCTTCGGGCTGCGCTCCATCCTGTACGTAACCTGAGGCACAAAGGAGTTATTAACATTGGTTCTAAGACTTGTCGATGATTACATACGGGACCGAAATGTGGCACTCACAATGGGCCTCATCAGAACGCTTAAAGTCACCCAAAGGACAATGGAGAGGGCTATGCTCGGAGTTTCCTTGCGTGATCGAAACAGAAATGAAGACATCCGCAAGAGAACCAAGGTTACCGACGTAGCCCAAAAACTTGCCAAACTTAAGTGGCAGTGGGCAGCACATTGCTCGCAGAACGGATGACCGATGGGGCCGAAAAGTTCTAGAGTGGCGACCGCGAACCGGAAGACGTTGCGTTGGAAGACCTCCCACTAGATGGACCGATGACCTGGTGAAAGTTGCGGGAATCCGCTGGATGCCAGTCGCACGGGACCGGTCAATGTGGCGATACTTGGGAAAGGCCTATGTCCATCAGTGGACGTCTTGCTGCTGAAATGATGATGAATGATGAAGACTTGTCGATGTTTTCGACACCTCTTAAAGTGGAAGTGTCAGCCCGGGAAATTCATTTTTTCTTAAGTTTTTTGCAATTTTGTATTTGAACAAAATATGATTCGCGACCGTAATAAATATGGATTTACAGAATAATAATCATTACAATCATCAATCCAACCCTTTAAGTTCATTTTATCTCTATGAATGTCTTATTCAATTAAAATCATCAATACAACCCTATTTGGGACGTATTGATGATTTTAATTATGCATATTTTAATCCACATACGAGTACAACCTGACACTGGCCAGCAAACAGCAATATATTTATAAATCATGCATTTTAAATGATAAATGATATTTTGCAAGAAGGTTTTTACAAACACTTCATCCTTCGTCATTTTTTAAAATTACATGGGGCCGGTGTTTCGTACCTGACTACTCTGGGAAGAAACAGCGGAATAAACTTAGAGGTCACAGTCTCTTTTAAAGTCCAGACATAATCTTGCTCAATTCACATGAGGACAATGCAGATTAGTGTCTGAGATAAACTTTTGAGGAAAGAACCACACAGATTTGAGTGGACCTGTCCAGTCAGTGCAAGCATTTGTCAGTTATCGAGTAGCTCGACTTATAACTCAAGGAGCTCAACGAAACGAAGAACAATACCAAAGAAAGGACATTTGGGTAGATCGCTTATAGTACTCAAACTGCCAGACAGTTGTGGGAAAAAAACAAACAAAAAATAAAAATGTGACCCACATGGTCCCCACATTCACAATAATCAAATAAAATTAATAATAAGTACCTTTCAAAATGAATGTCAATAAAAATCACAAAAATCAGCAAATGTCAAAAAAGAATAAAATAAGTATTCATGTCAAATCAGTAAATGTCACAAAAATAATAAAAAATTAAGTACAAAAAAATTATATGTTTACGTCAATGAATATTTTATGTTTCTTATTTGGTAATGTGTGTGTGGATTTTTTGAACATAGGTAATTATGTGCCATATTACGAATTTACACTAGTCGAAAAAAATACTAAAATCAACACAAACAGTCGCAAAAGATACATATTACAGCACCAATTATCTGATAAGAGTCGTATCTATGACAAGCACTTAATTACAAAAACTACACTAATAGTAAAAGAGATACGATCGAAAGTTCCTTCACCGCGACTCTGGGTTGGTGACCTCTACTCTTATCCTTTTCCCTTATCTACCTAGCGTTTTCCCCCAACTATGTATATATTAAGGTTGGGTTCCAGTCTAACCGGATGCAGCTGAATACTAGTATTTTACATGGAGCGACTGCCTATCTGACCTCGACTACCCAGTTAGTACTGGGTAATACAGGTACCCCTTGGTAAGACTGGTTGTCAGACTTTCGCACCACTGTTTACGTATTAGTCAGACAGTCATTGTCATCATAGGTGCAAATCAACTGAAAACCGATTAACTTAATACCATTTTGTGTCATATCTGTAACATCAAACATGTGTCAGTAAACGCCGGCGCGCCGGTGCAAAGTTATCGGGCCACGGATTAGTATATCTTACGATCAACTGATCAATATTACGACACAAATAGCGAGGGGAACGTTCGGACGTGTAAGTTAAATACAAGGTGTAAACGTACCCTTCATGAAGCTGCCAAGCGTTCTGTGCATCAAAGTAAGTAATTCCCCCCGTTCCATATATCCCTACCGACATATCCCCGCTGATAGGGATACTTGGTTTTTTTTTCCAACTATCGCTACGGGTTGGGATTCTACGCAAAAATGTTTGCCGGGAAACGGCTTATTTTTGGAATGAAAAGTCACGCTTTGCGGTAGGACTCACTGTAATGCACTCAACAGTGCAAGGGCATTGAATAGTACAGGGGTTATGGAGGTATTAAATAAAGTTACAACTTTAAACGGTTGTATTTTTCTAACTTGTGTATAAATTGGAACTTTGACCTCAAATATCTCCGTAATGAAATGATGAAATGATGTTTATTTTTGCAAGTAGGTTTTTACAAACACACGTCATTTTTTAAAAACTAGATGGCGCCGGTGTTTCGTACCTGACTACTCTGAGAAGAAACAGCCGAAACAAACTCAGAGGTCATAGTCTCTTTTGAAGTCCAGACATAATCTTGCTCAATTCACATGAGGACTATGCAGATTAGTGTCTGAGATGGTCTTTTGAAGAATGAACCACACAGATTTGAGTGGACCTGTCCAGTCAGTGCAAGCAGCGTAACTAGAAGGTCCCCAGGTATGGTCTATTATAAAAAATGATCGCAGTGACGGGGAGAACAAGTACCTTTCCTGGGTGTGGCTTCTTTAAGGGTCTTTAAACCCAATAGGTTTTGTTAAAATAAACTAAATATTTTTTTTTACTTGCCTTGTTAGGCGTTTAGTATGTCATTGAACCTTGTTTATTTTGCACGTATGTGTACAAGGTTATAGTTTATTATCTGAGTATCTGCATAGCCTAGTCTAGCAGATTCTGGCCATAATATATTCAGATGTGAATGATAGAAGAAATAACCGGTAATCAACGAATAATCACTTTGCAGAATATTCCAGAACATATTAAACTGCTTAGGCTTTTGTAATTGGCGATACGTAATCTAAGTAATAAGCCTAGCCCTCTGCCGTTTTTCAGACAGTCAGATAACAATCTGACCCCAACTACTTAAGAGGGCTATTACAGTTTTTCTTGATTTTGAGTGTTTTAAGAGTCTAGTTCTTGATTTTGAGTGTTTTAAGACACTCAAATACAAAAAAAAAATGATTTTTATTTAAAGCGCTCCCTAATGAAATATATTATATATATAATAATATAATATATATACATATTTTTTTTTTAATTTTGTGGCCATATCTAAACCATAATCAACAACAAGAAAAAATGTGAAAGCCCTTTAATTATATTTTGGGATAGTAGCGGTACTTTCGTGCAAACCTTAAAGCTTGGCTAGCCCTTATAACCTACTTAGCTTATGCCAGCGGTTTCGACCGCGTTGAGGTCGATAATAGGCGCGACGACAAAAAAAACTAATTAGTCCGTCACTTAGATTATCAAAAAATATTTGATCCGTGTTTTTTCTTCTGTTACGTAAACCAAAATTGACGAAGATACGACGCTTTTAAAATTCTCAATACGTCACGCCGTGCTATAATTTTTAGCTAGTTCTGACGTCACGAGCCCCCACTCCCGAGTTTTGATGCGTTTTATCTTTGTCAATATTCATTGATTTACAAAAACAAAAAATACGTGTCCATTAATTTCCAATACTCTAACTGACGGACTAAATAGATTTGCAATTTTTTGATACTGTCGTCATGCCTATTGTCCCACGGGATCATACTACCGGGAAAAAAATGATTCTATGTGTTAATCCAGGTTATAAACTATCTGTGTGCTAAATTTCATCCAAATCCGTTTACTAGTTTTTGCATGAAAGAGTAACAAACATACACACATATAAACTTTCGCCTTAAAATTAGTGTGATACTACTCTTCATGATGTTAGGGTTTGTGAACAGTTTTCTGCTCGCCTTATGGGCTTGCCGTATTGTTGGCATAGACACGCCACTTGGGATCAGCTACTAACAGTCTAACCAGGTTCAGCAGGGGTACCTGTATTTTACAGATATTTAACATGTAATTTAAACCTTATGTAAACACAGTAACAAAAATTTGTGTGGTACAAAACCTCTAAAAACCCGACTACAGAAAAATCCCGCTCTAATTAAATTCGGGGTTTACAAGGTAAACTTGACTCCTCCTTATGTTGAAGCCGGTTATAATGTAGCCTATTGTTACCCGGATCATAATAACGAATCGATTGACACCTTATTCATTAAATCCGGATGAATATTTTGGGCGCGTCCTTTTGACTTTGCCGAAGCCGGGTAAAACACAAATCACATGACAGTGCTTATGATTTACAATATAAATATAAATAAATATAAATATCGCTGGACATTACACACAGCGCCATCTAGCGCCAGACTAAGCTACGAGGCTTGTGTCGTGGACGCCAAATAGTTGATATAAATAAATAAATATCGCTGGACATTAACACACAGCGCCATCTGGTGCCACACTAAGCAACGAGGCTTGTGTCGTGGACACCAGATAGTTGATATACTACATAGATCCTTTTTTTTTGTAAATACATATTTATTATACATATAAACATCCATGACTCAGAAACAAATGTCCATGCTCATCACACAAACATTTGCTCCTACCGGGACCCAACGAACGTAAGGCAGCCTCACTACCGCTGCGCCATTCGGGTCGTCAATGACCGTAGCATCTAACAAGAATTTCTACTATCGTTCCATTGTCCTGTGACACATAGCTTAAAGTTCTGGATACTTCTGAATAGTATTCCAGTAGTTTCACCAGCAATATCCCTATCAAGCTGATTCAATAATGATTCTCGGTAGAAATGGGTGCGATATTGCAATTACAGGGAAAATTTTCCATTTTATTTATTTATCAGGAACAATTTAAATTGTGTTTGATACATTACATAGGTACATCATAATTAATAATATTAATATAAATTCTAAAATGACATGCAACAATATAAAACATGTAGCAATAATTAAAAACAAAACATACAAGATTAAAACAAAAAAACCATTATCGATGACACACGTAACTTTACCGACAGATTGGCTGGCTGACCTGGCGTTCGAATGAGCGTACCACTGGTCAGTTTCCAAACTCATCAATTTCACTAATTCACCAGTTCACTCATTAGACAGTTTCTGAATTCGCCAATTTCCTTATTTACCAGTTTCACTAAGTGTCCAATAATGTGTCTGGTTTATTATTTTAAGTTTTTTATTTTTTATTTTAAGTATTGGAAAAGCAGAAGGCAATTAGTACATTTTTATACAAGTGCGGAAACTTAGTCATTGCAGACCAGGCGGAATTCAAGTGTTATGGAGCCGAAAACTGCAGTGTCAAATGCCTATATTATGTATCAAAAGAAGTTTTTCAACACACTTCTAGGCAAGCGTGCTCTTATCGCTTCACCTCAGGCGAGTTGCGTTAAAACGCAAGGCTCAAGGTACTACTCAACCACGGCTCGATCACGGCTGAAAATAAATAAATAAATATTGCTGGACATTACACACATCGCCCTCTAGTGCCACACTAATTAACGAGGCTTGTGTCGTGGACACCACATAGTTGATATACTACATAGATACTTTTTGTTTGTAAATACATATGACTCGGAAACAAATAAATAAACAAAACAAACGACGCTTTTAAAATTCTCAATACGTCACGCCGTGCTATAATTTTTAGTGCGTTGTGACGTCACGAGCTCTCTCGAGTTTTGAAGCGTTTTATCTTTGTCAATATTCATTGATTTACAAAAACAAAAAATACGTGTCCATTATGATCCAATATTCTAACTGACGGACTAAATAGATTTGGAAGGAACGGAGGGTATCATACCGCCAATTTCCAAGCTTCGGGCTACTAAAAAAATCTAAATGAAAAAACCCCACAAAACTTACCCGGCGCGAGAATCGAACCCGCAAGATTTCATGGTTAACAGTCGCGCTTGTGACCACGAGACAAAGCACTAACTCACCTTCATCTGCCTAGCCTTTTCCTAATTATGTTGTGGTCGGCTTCCAGTCCAACCGGATACAACTGAACACCAGTATTTTACATGGAGCGACTGCCTATCTGACCTCCACAACCCAGTTAGTACTGTAATTAAGTAAGTACTAAAATGTAGTACCTGGAACGATGAGGAATATAACTTATGCATAAGTACATTTGCTAAATTAATGCAAAAATGTACAAATCCCGGAAAATTGACATCATTATTTCTTAAATGTAAATACGGCGGAGGTCTTTGAGGAACGAACTCATGCATTTCTAAGTGGTTAATTTGTAATACTTCAAATACATTCATGAAAATCATGAAATATTCGTAATCAACTGAAATGGGCGGAATGGTATGTTGGTTTTTATTCGAATGGTTCGTCTCATTATTTTATTATTCAACATAACATCACTCCTTGTCTTGACTTCTTGTATCCCCGAAGGGAGGGTTATCTTGAGGTGTACCTTTTATAGAGTGTAAATCTACCCTTAACGAAGCCGAAAGGCGCTTGTTCTCCCCGTCATTAACATTAACACACATGCACATTAACTGCCCAGCTAGCAAAATACCCTTACAAACAAAAGCTTTAAGAGCGATGGTTTTATACAAGGTTTATACGTGTTCTGATTAAGTCAGAAACTCTTAATTCCCTTACAAACAAAAGCTTGTAAGAGCTATGGGTTTATATAAGGTTTATATGTGTTCTGATTAAGGCAGGAACTCTTATAGTGCCATTTTATAAGTCTATTTAGGTTTTAAGAGCATTCACACTTGTAACATGGTCTTATAGACGTATTTAAGAAAACGTTATAAAATATTAATAAGAGCAGTGGTATTATAAGCTCCTTATACAAGTCTAATTGCCTTTGATTCTTATTTAATACTTATAAATTCATTTTATAAGTACAGTCAACCTTAGAAGTGACTACACTAAGTGTTTTATTAGACTTCTGTAAACTAGTATTTTAAAAGTGTGATTTATCTCACCTGAGATATAATAAAGAGTAGTAGCACTTTAAAAGGTCTACAACAATTCCCTATTGAGGGTTATTTATTTTCTTTGTTCTGTTGACTCCAGAAATTGTTATAAAATCAGGTAATAGACTATCTTAATATTTAGTACATTAATTTTCTATTAGATTTGGCTTGCTTTTACATATTACGGAACCCTAAAAATATAAGCAACATGGCCGCGTAGACAGTGGTTTTACGTTTAATTTGACTTTTACGAGTGCGTTATAAACCTTAGACAAGAGTACTGGACTTATATTGCTCTAATAAAGCACTTATAAGTCGCGGTTGGTCGTAATGGCGACATTTTGATATTATTTTACAAATAATTAAAAAATATATAAAGTAAAAGAAACATTTTGGAAAAGGCCCGTGAAGATATTGTTATTAAAATTTCAAAGTAATCGAGAAAAACTACTTCGCAACCTAATAATCGCATATACTTAGTGCGTGACAAATACATGAGTAAGAAATTAGAAAATATACACACTAGCCTTTTGTAGGAAATATAAATTTAAATTGAATACTTTATTATTTTCCCAAAAGTTCCAAGGACTTCGCGGTTTGTGATAACACTCTTATTAGGAGATCACAAAGAGCTAGACTATAAGCGATATTACCCTTAAAATAGTATTTTATTTTATTAATAAGAGGACTTTAAGGTTATTTACCCTTACAGCGCGCCATTGTAAGTCACTTGTAAGTTTATTTGTCATTATAAAAGCATCAGCAAGAGTCTTGTAAGTTTGAAAATACACTTCGCGAGACCTTTACAAGGCAATTGCAAGGGTGAATATACTTATAAAGTGCGCCCAAATCCACACTTATATGTGTCTGTAAGTGTGATATAAGACTGAAAAAAATATGGTCTTGGGATATTTGTAAGATTATTTTTTGCTAGCTGGGTGTCATGATTAAGATTACAGTGTTATTGTTTTTATTTCTCTTTTTTTGATTTCTCTTCGCTGTTACTGTTCCAAACAAAACAAATATGTCTGCGCCCGCGTCTATATGTACGTCAGTGTTGCCAGTGAAAGTTATGGCACAGACTGGTAAACAGTTTGGTTACGTGGGGTGTAGTTGTAATTATTATTTTCTTCGTATTTATAATACTTCACATATGTTATGTATTGTTTATTCGTCTACAATTTATTTTTATTTATTTACCTTATCCGTAGCTGACCGTGGCATCACTCTCACTTTAGGCCCTATCAGAATACCAGCGCTGTGACGTTTTTTTTAATGTTACAGCACTATGCTGAGATAGGGGCCTTTTGGCCTTGTACAGGACCAATTTCGTTTTCTTTTTGTTTTCTTTTTTATGTTTAATCTGTATTAGTTGATAATTTCACCATTTTGTTTATGTGTTTTGTCCTGTGCGGGCTAATAAATGCTTTTTCTTTCTTTCTTTCATTGCGATCATTTTTTTGTTCTGGACCATACCTGGGAACCAAACTTTGATCAACTTGTGCTGCCCCGATTTTTTTCTTCTTAGGTGCCTATATGAGATGATCCTAACACGAACCAGAATCAAAAAAAATAGCCACTTACAAACTTTTTTACAAACAACTCACACTTGACCAAAAAATAAGCATGCAAAATAGTAGATTGTATCATAAGGGAGCAAAAATATATTTTTACGGCGAGGGCGCTTTTTTAATCCAGAGCGAAGTGAGGGATCTTAGAGTAGAATCCCGAGCGTTGCGAGGGATTCTTTAGTAGAATCCTGAACGTAGCGAGGGATTCAAAGTACGTCGCCCGAGCCTAAAATATATTTGCACCCGAGTGATACACTCTACTTTTCATCACCTACTATGAGAAAATAAATGGCGCCTCATATTTTATTCACTGTCACTTGAAGAGCTCTTTTTTTCAAAACAAAACCATGAATTTCTAACAATCCGTGAAAATTGACGAAAAGGCGGGCTGTAGTTCGCGCGTTTTTAATTTGATTTTTTTTTATTCAGCCGGCGGCGCGACTATAGGCCGTCGTACCAGCCAGTCTTTATTCAAACAATATTTGCGTTCGATTTCTTTGGCGCTGAACACTAAGATGATCCAAATTCAAAAAGTGCGCGGAAAACATAATTGCGGCGCACTTATAAAGAGGATCAAAAACTCATTACTGCCCGCTAAAAGTTTCTTATAGAATACACCACCTTTGGGCGCACTTAAAGGCGAACCAAGTCGTCCTTTTCGAATAGATAGGATGAAAAATGTTTTCATCAAACAGGAGCTAAAGTGCTATAAGACAGTTTTCCGGTATCTCTAATAGGTTCTGTTTTCCCCCTGTTGTCCAATTTATGATAATCACTCTGTATATCTACAATTCTACATACTGTTGGTGTAAATATCATAAAGAGCTTTCAAAAGATAATAAAAATAAAATAAAAATTCGGGGAACACTTTGAAATAACAACTTATTTTTGCTGTTGATAAAATCCATATTCCGCAATATTGCGCATGTGCAAATATTAATTCCGACCATGGAAACCATAGGACTATTGCGTGGCCCGACACGCCATTTTTTTTTACTTTTGTGATTGGCATTACATTTGGCGGCGTGGCGCGGTTGCGTGTGCATGAACGTGGACGAGGCAAAAGATGAATTTTCGTAGCATAGCGTTATGTTATTTCTGCCTACCACCATAAAAAAGGCGTGAGTTTATGCACGCGTGTTTAATCATCATCATCACTACATATCACTATCACTACATATTATAAAACAAAGTTCGACACCCATGTGGATGTCAAGGCGACCAATCTATTACAATCACTATCCCAATAGTTACTAGGTTTAGTTTCGGTCACACCCCGTTATTTTATAAATGTGTTGACCAAACGACAAATACAACAAAGTTACCTCTGGTATGTCATGTTAAACTTATGTGTACTTTGTAGCCATGGAACATAGAAACATCGTACTAATAGTACACGTTGGTTTATACGGAGGGACCTCCAAAGAAACTCCTCCTCAACGCTGTCGTCAGCTGGTAATGTGCCCAATGTGCCCAAGTGACTAGTGGCGTTGCCACGTTGAATGTCAACACTTAGCCAAGGCAAAACCATCAAAGGTACGTGGCCGTAGTTAACAAATAAAATTAAATTAAAAAAAAAAACCCCGACACATAAAACAAAGGGTTTTTTAAGGGTACCTAATAATAAGGTAGTAAATAATGTAAAAAAAATCGTTAGGTCCTAGGTACCAGTCATCACTCCAGTTTCTTCATCTCATTTCGTTAGTTAGGTATAAATATTCCTCATTCCCTTTCAATATAGTGTACATTATTCTACTAGTCAAGCCCTTTCATTTGATACCCATATTGAGGGAGTTGTGAAAAAATATGTAATCCGCCATTTTGTGGCGACGGCCATCTTGGGCCGATTTTCATCAAACATAGCTAGGAACACTACTGGCTAATTCACCTTTCAAACAAAAAAAAACAAAATCGGTACAGCCGTTCAGGAGCTGCGATGCCACAGACAGACACGTGTGTGTCTGTCTGTGGGATCGTGTGTGTGTCTGTGGTGTGCGGATCAACCTAAGCAAGCGTGGCTTAACCTGGTTTAAAATTGGATCGTTAGTTCCGGAGATTACCCCTACTTTTAAACTTACAATTGGCAGTATTGCCATCCAAAGTGGCAAATTGGTAACGCAGCCAGCCTTCTGGGCACTTTTCCTGTTGACAGCGATAAGGACGAATTTTTGACGCCCTGAAACCTTTTTGATCCTTGTACATATTTTTATAACACATTTGCTCGTAAAGGGTCTCTTATTTCACCTATTTCAATATCATGATCATCGAATAATATATATTGAATATCGTAATGATATAATGTATCTCATTACGTACTTGTGCTGTAAAGTAAAATGCACGGTTTATACTTTTTTAAATCTTAGCAAAGAGTTTTTATGTCAGAAAAGTGGTCGACATTTTATGAATAAAATTAACTTTGGGAGATGAAATATAATAAATAAACATTTAATTCTTTAATTTAATTAATTTTGACAATAAATTACAAACATTTATCTGTAACAAAAACACAAAAATATTAATTTACTTTATTAGTAATACTGGCTGTTTTTGTGTCTTAGCCTTAAAAAAAAGCGCCGATGCGCGCGCCTTGCTAATTTGTGAACAAGTAAAAATTGTTCCGCGCGCTTTTTCTTTTCACTGTATTGTTTTTATTTGTTTTATTAAATTATTTCCTCGCAAATATGTTATAAAACGTCGTATGACATACGTGCGCTTTGATAATTACAGCCTCTGCTTTTTTATCGCCTTCGCCTACGGCTCGGGTTAGCAATATCGCCTCGGCTGTAATTTTCAACTTACCGCACTTATATCATAAAGTACTATTATTACTGTTATAGAGTTATTTTATTTATTTTTCATATTTAAAAAACTTTATCCATTACAGTTTGGTTTTAGCCACACATCGAAAACCTCTCAGGGCTTATAGTTTGTTATAATGTTAATAATACTGTTATCTTATAAACGGAGTGGACGGTGTCTAGTTTTGTTATTGTTACCTACTTTTTATTACTAACATTAGATATCCAAAGGATCCATCCATCGTCTTTAAAAGATCGCTTTTAGCGATAAGACCGCCCATTGTGTCACCCCTTGTAAAATGCTTTACATTTGTATCTGTAATTTTTATGGTGTACTTAGATAATAAAGAGTATTCTATCAGCAAAATTCTTACTAACAACCATGCCTTTGCCTATGGACTTTTTTGTCCGTTTTTTTTTTTTTTTATAAATAATTTTTACAAACAAATTTTACCCTTTTATAATATTAGTACCTATTTATGTAGAAAATGTTAAATATTAACTGAGAATTCACATTCACAATAGTAACAGTAGGTACCTCTCATGTCAACCATACTAGAATGTAATAAAAGTAAAGTCACTCAAATTTCTGGTCTACGAAATAGGATAGTAAAAGAAAACCACATAGAATGATTGATTGAAAGGCTGTCCTCTCATCGTGTTATCGCGAAAGGCAATTGAACTGAATGTTTCAGTGCGTCGTAACTCTTTGCCAAAGTGGGTACGATGACGCGTGTGTGCTGGTAATCTTCGTGATTGCTGAAGTGGCAAGATGGGAAAAACCTTGGCCTTGAGAAGGGAAGACCTTGATCTACACGCTCAAGGCCTGTACCACAACGTCCACCACCGTTTATTGCAGTATTACTTTTATGTTTTCGAAAAATAGGGCCGATGCCTGCCAGGGCTGCGGGAATGTTCGAAAGAGATACCGTGGCCCCGCAACGCAAAGGGCGATGAAGGAATATGGATGGGTTTTAGTCAGTAAAAGTCTGACTCTCCCTTCCGCTCCGCCCAGAGCGGGGGGGGGGGAGGTATATGATGATTTCCCATCCGGAAAAAATCCACAAGTGCTTAGCTCTGAATTGAATTAATAATTACATTGTAGCCGTTTCAACTCAAAACATACAGGAAACCGGTGAATATTTGGGTCGGGGGGCTTTTAGGACCGGGACCGCGGTCCCGGGTTCCCCCTAAATATTATTTTTGAGTGGTTTTTGCTGCATAACTCGGAACGGAAGTCGGACAATGTAGGTAATTACTCCGAGCTCGTTTTCAGTTGATCTGATAAACAGAAATAATACCGAGGATTTTGTGCAAATAGTCGGTGAATAGAGTAATTTCATATTTATGGGTATATTAAGTTTCGAGGAGATCGTGGCTAAATAATAACAAAGGGTAAGCCGCACTTGCCTAGGTTGATGGGTGGATGGGTGATCACTCAGTACATACCGAGTTTCCCCCGTGCCTCGGAAAGCATGTTAAGCCGTTGATCCCGGCTGTCATAAATGGATCTTTGACCGTCGTTACATACAGGTAGTCAATGACCCGAAAGTTTGACGACCAGTCTTACCAATGGGTATAGTATTACCCAGTACTAACTGGGTTGTGGAGGTCATATAGGCAGTCGCTCCATGTAAAATACTGGTATTCATTCATTGAACGCTTTTACGGGTCCTCGCCGCCCTGACCCCCCTCCCCTCACTATTGTACTATCGCTTTCTTTTGCTTCGCATAGATTTCTTAACATTTAGAGCGTTCAATTTAAATATTTTTATTTTTGTACGAAAATTTGATGAACTAAAATATGATGAATTTTTAAAAGTCATAGAACAAAAGTTGTTGATGATGTTAGTAACACAGTCCTGAGAGGTTGTCGGTGTTTTACAAATAACCCTGTATATTAGCTATAATTATTTTATGAGTATACCAACAATATTAAGAAGGACAACAATATTATTGGTAACCAGCCATGGATGGCTGGCTTTCGATATTGAGGTCCTGTTTCAGAATAAAACTAAAAAAACGGCCAAGAGCGAGTCGGACTCGCGCACCGAGGGTTCCGTACAAACTTTTTAAAGGACAAACTAGCTAAAACTTAGCTGTTCGATCCCTAGAAGCGGCTATTGCACCAACCGCAAATAATAAGTTTTTAATAGTAAAATCGCATTTTTTTGTTATTAAACTAAAACTAAACCAAATTTCGTGATTCTTGGTCAACGGGAACTATCATATAGGTTTTCGACCCATAACCTATAGGGTACTTCCGGTTGACCTAGATTTGTCAATTTTGGTTGAAGCAAGGTCTTACAGCACAAGTAAAGTGAAAATTCTGAAAAATAAAAAAAGTTGAAAATTAAGGTAAATTTTGGTACTTACAAGTTTTTATCGAAAATCTAAATTTTCCTATATCTTTTTTCAACTTGTTAGGTCCACCCGTTCCTGAGAAAATCGGTGGTGACAGACGGACAAGAAAGTGATCTTTTAGGGGTTCCTTTTTTACCTTTTGAGGTACGGAACCCTAAAAAGTTTAAGTTTAAAAGTTTAAGTTTAAAGTTTAAAATTTTATTGACCAATAAAAAAACAACCTTAACACACAAATCGCAACAATCCTGTGATTTGTGTCTGATAATATAAAATTATAATTACGTATTATAAATACCTGTGTAGGTTATACGGTTGTTTGATCTTGATTCACACTGACCTCCGTACTAGTGAAAACTGTATCACGGCAGATCAGTCATCCTCGTTCACAAACACTCGCACATTTTCACAATAATACAGATACTGGCATTTAATTGTTAAATAAACATAGATTGATTTAAGAGTATGGATATTAAACTGATACAGTGGGCATTATTGTAAAGTGATGGCTTGAAACACAGGTTTAAATAAACCTAGATCGGGCAGGTCGCTACCAAACATTTGAATTCCACAATATCGCTTCTTGCAACTGTTAAATATACTCTAGTTATAGTTTACTTTTATGCACTAATTATACCATTGTTTGAGAAATAACACTACTGCACCAAAATGTACACTTTTGTAAAACTTTTTAAATAAATTATTCTTATTCTTATTATTTTGGTGTTACTTTTGGTGACTTGATTACAACAATATTGTGAGGGTAATTGTAAAATATTAAAGGTATATGCAAACATTTCAGACAAAAAAAAAAAGGCTAAACGCAAGCCTCAATTTAAAAACAATTGTGCCATCAACTGAGAACGGAAACGTTTTTACTTGAAGCCGTTTATAAGCCTCTATTGTATAGGTACTTTGACAGGTAAAAGCCCGTCTTTGAATTTTATAAGATGAACTCTTAAATAGACTGAAAGTATTATGAAGCCGTGTTCCCCTTGGGATTTTCCATCGGCGAAAGCGACGAAGTTCCATACAAACTTTAATCCCCTGTTTAACGACTTTAGGGAATGAGTTTTCATAGAACCTTAACCTTCAAACACTGTTTTAAGCTTTCACGGTTTAAAACTAAACTTTTACTGTCACCTAAGGGATATATTATATCTTCCGTGATTGTTTATTATTTTGAGCCCCCGATATTTCGACGCTTAGTGAAATCTTGTGCTCATCGTCTAATCCGTGTAATTTAGGTTTGCACCTCATCTAGCAGCACGAAATCGCACTTTTCCGTGCTCCTCCTACCCTATTCTGTCGCTCTGAACCGTCATTTAAAACAAATAATCAAACCAATTTATAACCTCCACTTTTTGGAAGTCGGTTAAAAAAAAAGAAAGAAGACCTTTCTTGGAAAAAGACATTCTGATCCAACTACAAATAATAAAAAAAGAATGATCAGAAAAAAAAGGAAGTCGTGTTTCAATAACACACAATACATTAAGATAAATGCGAATGTGTAACTCAATCAATCTGTTTCGGCTGATTGAATTTGGAGATGGCGTCGAATTTGTTACGGTTGACACACAGTAACAACTC